>CM077812.1:23321105-24662396 GCA_039764185.1 Tamarix austromongolica | reverse complement strand
GAATTCTATGATTCTAAGTATAAAAATGAAACGTTGTGCATGATTTGTTTAAGTATGTATATTACCATGTATCCATGTGATTCTATATGTGCAACATGTACTTTTTATGTTTGTTTTGACATAAAAGCATGCTAGGATTAATATGGTAAAGTGTGGTAAAATTTGGTGTGTGTTTTGCAAGTATGGGTTATGTTTTACCCAGACTAGTCAATTGATTACTCGAATGGTTTTGCAAGCAGTCGAATGGATTGGAGTTTTGGATCATTTGGTTGTGAAATCAATTGATTGGTTTAGTAAACCAGCTGACTGGTTTCGATGAACAATTAATTGGTTGGTTAAACCCATCAACTATTGCCTCTGTAGACCAAAGTTGGATGGTATTTGTTTAGACCCATCAATCAACTGGACCAAACTAGTTGACTAGTTACTATGACCTATTGATTAGTTTGTCAAACCCATCAATTTCTTTCTCTACAGTCCAAAATGGGTTGGTCTCTACTTAGATCCACTAACTTCTTGGACTAAACTAGTTGACTGATTCACATGAACAGTTGATCAGTGAGGCCAACCAGTCAATTGGTTCTCTAGTGTTGTCTTGGTTCAAGTCTGGTATGACCAGGCTAGTTGATTAGTCTGAAGGGCCAATTGGCTGGTCCGGCTGGAAACCAACTGATTTGTTATAATTTGGTGTGTTTCTCTTGGTCCTTTTGTGTTGATACTTCCATGTATTTACAATATTTTAATTATGATTTTAATTTTGATTAACTTGATTTAATATGAATCACTTTAGTGGTATTTGAGACTTGATTTTGGTTAAATTTGGTATCATATCTAAACATCTAGTTGGTATGAGGTGTTTGTAGTGAGTACTGTAAAACACCCACTTGATATGAGGTGTTTGGTGCGAGCAATGTAAAACACCCAATTGGATGCTTTTATGCCTAATTAAGTGTTTGGTGTGAGCACTGTAAAACACCTAATTGGAGGCTTTTATGCCTATTGAGGTGTTTGGTTTGAGCACTGTAAAACACCCAATTGGTCATATGGTGTGTTGTTAAAATACCCATTTGGTTGTGTGTAGACTTTATTGTTAATTGTGTGGCCATTAAAGGATGGATTCTAATATGGTTTATATGGTATGGATTGCGAAGTATTTACTATATCTTTATACTTCTGTGATTTTCATGCAAGAATGTCTTATTGTACTTGAGTTGTATTGATATGATATCACCATACTATTATGTGACTTCAATGCACTGCATGAACTTTACTATGTTTTAGGTAGTTTGTTTTACAAGTACTTCACTATATTGATACTATACTTGTGTGGATATTGTGATGGTCTAGCTTCTGGGCCAAGGAGTAGAGGATGACTTATAAGGTTTTAACTCTCACTTAGAGTATGCTAAGGGTGATGACATGAGCTATTAGCGAGCCATTGCTTGGGGTTGGAGGTTTATATCTTTGCCTAAGAATTAGGCTAACCAATTATTAGTATTTTGCCTATTACATTAGGATGTTTTTGTATTTTCGGTTATTTAAACTCTTGGCTCGATTTCCTATATTTGATTTTGTAAACTACTAAGTTCATTCTATCTATAATATTGTTCTACTTTTAGTTATCTTGTATTGTCATATTATTACTATGATCATTCATTCTTTTTTTTTCTAAGTTTCATTTTGCTTTGCATCAGGCATGTGTTAGATGATGATGACACCTCTATCATGATTGATGTGGTGGTAACATTCCCCACTTTTTATTTTTTAAATGCTTCCACATTGTCTTAAAAAAATTCAAAAATTGGGGGTGTTATAGTGGCTATATGAACATGCTAGAATTTATATATATAAATTGCAACTAATTTAGATAATAATTTACCTAATAGTTTTGTGATTCTAACCAGAGTAGTAGAACATTGAGATATGTGTGGGTTAAAGGAAAGGAATATAATGAGGCATGCTTTATATACTAGTTTAGGTACTTAGAATAATATCCTTCCACTTGTGCTTATTGCTTTAAATCTAGTTAAATATAGGAGCCGCTTATTGCAACTATATTTTTAACATTTAATAGGATTTAATATTGACGCTTTGTTGTATTAATTATTTCAAGGAAGTAATATAAGGTGTATAGACTTTTCTTTTGGTTTACAACTTGGTTAGTATTCTTCTTATGATTAAAAGATGACTTAGAAATTATTATTATATTTCAACCTAGTCTAATGATAGATTTCAATTGTCCTAGCATATTTATCATATTTGCAGTCATCTATGATTTTTATTATTTTATTTTATTTATTACTTTTATTATTTTCTATTTGAAAACACCCACGACTGTATTTTTCTTCTTATTTGTTTTATGTGATTTGGAGGATTTATTTATTTATTTATCTATCTATTTATATTATCTATGAGCTACTTAAATAAATGTGTGCCCTCTTAATCTTTGGTATAAGATGATACCCTTATTTACCAATATAATAATTGATTGTAAGAGGGTTTAAATTGTGTATCGACTATGACCACACTAATAGTATGGCCCTAAACTTAACATGAATGAGAACATAACTTGAGATAATGTAACTAATGGATACAACATTAATGACTAAAAGTGGAAAATTATGTGAGTTAGACCCTAGGTGTTTAGTGGCTTAGGTGTGTTCTTCCCTAGGAGGTGTTTCAGACTACTCCATCAATTTAAGAATAGTGGTAAAGAGTGTATTTCCCTATTTTATGTTAGGTCCATTCCATTAGACAATAATAATGACTTTGATATATTTTCCTTGAGAGGTGATTCACTCTGTTCGACCAAATTAAGTATCGTGGGTCCCTAAACTCAATATAGATAAAAATATGAAATATGTTATATCTAATAATTGGTGGTGGGGTGGTAATTACCTTGTATTATTTTATGTTTCCTGCATATGTGCTTAATTTATGATATGAATGCATGTAATTATTTATATTTCTTACTATTGTTAACTTACTCAGTATGTAGTGTAACGACCATCCTTTCTATGGGTATTTCTCATTCCCACTATCAAATGACTCAGATGTCTATGTGTACGTTGATGAGGGACTAGGGGATGATTTTTCAACCTATGATAATTTATGTGGGGTGGAGTGACTTTTGTATTAGGATTTTGAGTGTAGAGTTATGTTATTTGGATGATAGTTTTAACTAGATACCTTTTTAGACTATTAGATACATGATATCTCTTTTGTTTTTATTTTTGGATATTATACTCTGAATTAATCTCTAACTTATATTCATGTTATGAATTTTCTCTCATTTTCTAATTATCATATTTTATTCTAATTATTTTTCCTTGTGATTTAATGTAAGGATGATATGGTAAGTTAAACTTGTGTAAATTACGGCAGTAACACCCAACTATTATAGTATTATGCTTCTACCGCAAATAAAATTTTTCATTAGTAAAAATTAAGGTGTTATATCAGAAATGGTGGTTCTTTAGGGATCACTACCTTAAAGATGTAGTTTAGCCCACGCTTGATGATGGATTTTTACTAGTGCGCCTTAGTTCCCTAACTATGCCCTACATCTTACTCTATTAAACTTTGAAAAATTATAGAGGGTATGCATGCTTATGGATTTGGTGTCCTTATCAGTAGGATACTTTGCTATCTTCATGTGCTAGTGTGACCAGGTTACCATAGTGTCCTTAGGTTGACGGTCGGTAATATACAATGTAGCTTTGGTGCACCAATATGACTAGAGTTGATGTAGAATATTATCTCCAAATCTTCTACAACACTTCAAGACCTTTTTTGAAGTATCACAAAATGAAAAAATATGCACCCAAAATTTAATTTCA
Organism: Tamarix austromongolica; assembly: GCA_039764185.1. Classification (NCBI taxonomy): domain Eukaryota; kingdom Viridiplantae; phylum Streptophyta; class Magnoliopsida; order Caryophyllales; family Tamaricaceae; genus Tamarix; species Tamarix austromongolica. The sequence continues at coordinate 24,658,557 of CM077812.1, read as the reverse complement.
CTTATAGATGATTAGGTTGTTCAAACTTGTGATAGATTTTGAGTAGATCTAATCTAAGATCTAACTCTTCGAATGAGAACCTTCTATTTTTCACTAGATTACCCTTACTGCTTCTCAAAGAACATGCTTGAGAAAGGAGAAGAAAAGAAGAAGAATCACTCTCTTGTATTCTCTCTCAAAAGTCTTGATGAACTTTCATGAAATTTCATATATGATGATAATGTGTTGAAACCTTGAGTAGAAGTGCTTATATAGGCATGGAACTATGTAAACCTTTTCCATTAAGAAGCCCATTATCAGCCTCATTAATGAATTAACCTTCCTGAGGCAAGGATCATGGCTTACGATAAAAGTTACAATGATAATTTTACAAAAATTACAAAGTAGATAACAAAAATAACAAAGTTACACAACTTAATAATGCTATACATAGATATTATCATATGTGATTAAAACTTATAGTCTTGTAGCCTTATTCTTCCTTACACTTTTTAATCTTGTAATCCATTGTCATTGCCTTGTACCTCAAAGATCTTCAACGATCATGAACTTCATAAATTTCTTAGAAACATCTACAGTGCCTGTAAGAATGACTTGACAAAACATTGTAAGTATAATAATTTTCAAGCATAATTGGTTGTATCTCTAAGTATACTAATTCCTCTTGATCTCCATCATTAGAAGAAGAATATTGAGATTTTTCAATAGATACTCCTATATTAAGAGTACCTTAGTGTCTCTGGGTTGATATGATCTCACCTCAAGTGAATAAAAATAGAAATAATTATTGTTAGATAATTTGATGGTTTAGTAGTAACCTTTGTACATACCTATGGTTCGGTAGTAGTCCTTGTGCCTACATGTGGTTTGGTAGCAACCTTTGTGCTTACTTATAGTTCTGTAGTATCCTTTGAGCCTACCTATAATGGTATGGATTTTTATTAGTCTTCTGCATGTGAGCTAACCCATGATGTTATGGAATTTAGTAGCCTTGAAAATGAGATATGCGATACATTGGGATTGTTATGGTTTTAGGTTGAGGTTGTTTATAATCATAGTTCAAAAAGTATCTGTAATACCCCAAAAATTTGCTTAGCCTAATCCTACATCATTACCACCCTAATTTGATTGTAATCTCAATAAATCTTATGTTAGCCTTAACTTAACTCCTTAATCCCAAAACTTTAACCAAATCTGAAACCTTGACTCAGATAAATAATAATTTATAAACGAAAATAAAAACTTGCTAAAATTATCACTAATCCTAATTATTGAAGGCTAATCCAAAATTACCCCTAAACCAATCCCCCAATGCTTCTTTTTTTCCTTTTCCTTCTCCTTTTCTTTTTCTTTCCTTTCCTCTCCCTTCTCCTGTTATCCCAAGCTGCAACATTTGAAAAATGTTGCAACTTGCACCATCATCTTTTTACATCCATCACTCATCACCTTACTTATTTTCTTCCATTTCTTCTTCTAATCCTGCTCCCTTATCCTTGCCTGACCTACACACCCTACACACTCACTTGCCATTTTACTTCTCACACAACACATGTAGTTAACCACCACCACCCTCACCTTGTAGCTACTACCCTACTCCTCACCATCCTCTACAACCACCACCACCATCATCACCTTACAACTGCACCATCACCATCATCATTATTGCACGCCTCCCCTGCCTTTCTTCCTTTCTTGCTCCTTGATTCACTCCACACACGCACACATGACCACACATATATGTGTGTGTGTGTGTGTGTGTGATATACTCTCCTTCTCCTTCTTTGTTTGGCCTCCACTCTATCCTTTCTGTGTCAAAATTCCATTTTCTTCACCGCCTCTTTTTCCTTATTTTTTCCATCGCTTGTAGCTCTTTTATAGAGTGCACAACCTGTTGCATAGCCATGCAACACTTAAAATCTCCTGCTGCACAACCGTGCAACCTATATACCACATGTCCATGCATGATCTTTTCTCTCAATCTGGTGTGCACCGCTATAGCACATCCATGCAACCTTTGTATCTCTTGGCCATGAGTTATCTTTTCTCTCAACTAGGGCTGCACCGTAAACTGCACATCCGTGCAACTTTTCATTTTTATTCGTGCACCCCTATTTTTACCTCTAAACCTTGTTCAAACACAACCAAAATTTTACCATAGCTCCACCACACATTCGTCTACACATCCACACATCTGAAGCTCCCATTTGACTATAGTTATTTCTATTTTTACCCTCTTTACCTTGATTTCTCCTTCAATTTAACTCTTTGAACCTAACCATGAATTTTATTATTTTTCGTAGGTGGTATTCTAGTAGCTTTGGAAGAGAAAGTCTAGGATTTACATGCTTAGAGCATAGTGTCCTAGTTGGTAAGGATACTATTTGATGTTTAGGATTTTTGGTGTTATTTGCTTGTATGGTTATATGTGTTTTTCATGATATTATTGATATATGATGTAATGTGTGTTGATCATGATATTTTATGATGGCATGAATATTATGTTGAAAGAAAGTAAAAATGGGTGAGAAGCACCATTATGTTATGATTTTGTTTTTGTGATAATGTTGTATTGTGGAGATATATCTTATGGTATGAAGTAAGGGCTTAAGGATATTATTTTATTGAAAGAAAGTAATAATGGGTGAGAAGTACCATTATGTTATGATTTTATTGTGATAATGTCATATTTGTGAAAATATATCTTGCGGTATAAAATATGGGTTAAATGAGTTTTGATAAATGGACATAAGAATTCTTATAAGGTATGATGATAACTTGTGGACTTAGAAAATAATATGTCTGGAAGGTGTAAGGTTTTATAAAATAAAGATGATTATTTTTTCTTAAGAGTGATTTGGTCATTATAGGATAATAAGAAAATTTTGGTATTTTATGTGTTAGGTGAATTAAAATATGATAATAATAGCATGAGAAATTCTTGGAAGTATTATTGTTGCTTGGGGTCCTTAAATAATTTAATGGACAATTTGGGGCAAACTATCTTATAATAATAATGCCTTTATTCCATGTATAAAATCTAGAAGTTATACGAATTTCTGAATATGTTGTTAATATTTGACCTTATGAGGTTATCTATCGGAATTAGTAATCTTGTAAATTTCATGGGAGGTATTATGACAAATCTATGGCAATTGAGTTTAGGATATTTCTGTGAGTAATACATCAGGATGTGATTATTAATGTATGTGTATGGCAATTAGATCTTGCATTTTAGGTATGATAATAATGATGGAATTTGGAGATAACATAATATAATATGTGTGGAATAATCAATAAGGGAGAATGAATACTAAAAGGTGTGTAATTAGGGTTTGAAAGGACTTAAGGACTTGGACCTATGCTATATGTATATCTGTGTTAATTTGTTCTATGCCTGAGAACCAATCTTGAATAAGATACCAATTACTTAAAGTGAAAGAGCATGAGTAGGGCTAAGGTGATCTATTTTTATATATACATATATATGTATTCCCATTCCACAAAGGAGAATAGTGGCTTAGGAGTGTTTTGCTCTGAAAAGATGTTTTTAATCTCCATTTCACAGAAAAAAAGTGGCTCAGGAGCATTTTGCCCTAATAAAGTGCTTCAGTTCGTTCCATTGAATTAAGAATAGTGGAGTCCCTCCTTATCATGAAATGAAAATGTATCATTATAACTAATGGAAAAGATAATTATGATTTAAAGTGGAAGAATATGTGAGTTAGGATATATATATATATATAGGGGAGAATTGTAGCTCGAGAGTATTTTTTTCCAAAAGATGTTTTTAATCTCCTTTCCATTGGAAAGAATAGTGGTTTAGGTGTATTATTCCTGAGATGATGTTTCAGATCGTTCCACCGATTTAAAAATAGTTGGGTTCCTGCACTCAACGTATATAAAGAATAAAAATGGATTATACTTAATGTGAAAGCATATGCTATTTGTATCCTTATTTTGATAGTATTATTCCTTTGCTTACGTAGTGTATTAACTACCCATTTTATGGGTGTTGCTTATTCCCATAAGTAGGAGGCCCTGAATCTAATGTGCAAGTCTCAGAAGATTAGCTAGATGATTATGCTACCTTTGATGCCTTATTTGGGGATGAGTGACTTCATCTATGATAGGGGTTAGATGAATAGTAATTATTATCCGGTCAATGTATTTAACTGGATACCCTTTTGGACTCTCGATCCATGGTATCCCCTCTTTTGTATTTTGTATTGTTAAACTTGGAGTTAGGCTCCAAACTCAGTATTGTACTATTAATGTTCTTTTTTTTCTTTCTAATTTCCTTGTGTTACTTTAAATTTTTTAGTCTTGTAATTTATGTAATGATGGATGCATAAGCTAGAATTATGTCAATCACAACGGTAACCCCCAATATTTTACTTAATTACGTCCACTAAAAAATGAAATTTTTAGTAGTAAAAATCGGGGGTGTTACAATATCCATTGGATGTTTGGTTGGTAGTATCAATATGTTTTAGGTGAATGAGCATGAGGAGTATGCGAATTTGGTGGTATTTAATTATCTGATATGATTGTTTTATTTCAATCATCGTATGTATATTTTGACATATTATACAATGCTTCATTGTGTTGTGGGTTTTTCATAATAGTTCTATATAATGGGTTACTTAGTACCATTGTACCAAAGGATTCCTTTTCATGCCCCTACCTATTCAATGAACAATGGTCTTTGCATTTATCTTGCAAGTGCAATTAAAGGCTAATAATATAGGTTAATATTTGGATTATGCAGTATCCTTGATTTTGGTTGGATTTGGACTCTTATGTCTTTCTTTACTTTCTCTCATTTGAGTTTTGTAATTGCTAATGATGTTTATTTTCAAAATGATATCAATATGTTGTTGTCTCTATTCTATTTCTCCTAATTGTGTTATTAATTTAAGTAGAGCAATAATTTTAGCCTTAGCACTTAGTATGACAATAGTAGAGGAAACCAAACATATACCAAGTGTGGAAGTAAGCATTTTTTTTAACTTCCACAATTAACTATTTTAATATTTTGAATTTATAAATATGTTGGTGTTACAATGACTTGAGTAAGTCTTGGTCGATAATGAAGGGTATAGGAGAAGGATAATAAAGCTAACTATGGTAAGAGGATGATGGAGTGTAAGGACAACCATGTAAAAATATAGCATTATGAGATGTAGGGGGAAGGGTGAAATCAAGGCAAGATCATGCTAATGGATAATAGAAATTGATGAAACCCATGCTACATGAACTCATGTAAACAAAGGAGTGAGGAACGTGAGAGGAAGGGTAGGTGAGAAAAAGTGCACTAAAAAGTGCTTTTGGAATATTTTAGCTAAATAGAATCACATAATGATCTAAATATTATAAAAATAATCTCAATATACCAAAATATGTTGATTAGGATAAAGAAACACTAATTGGATTTTAGAAAATCAGTATAAGGAGAATGAAAATGAAATCAAAAGTTATTTAAAAGCTTCAACAAAACTAATTAATTATTCCTTAAATACAATTCGATTTGGCTTCACCAGTAAACTGGTTTTCTCCCACCAGTAATTTTTTTCTTCAGGAGTGAATACATGGATTTCTAAATGAACCAGTTGATAGATTTTGAAATACCAACTAATTATTTTTACCAATGGAATAAATTTAAGTATAATCAGTCAACTTATACCTCTAAAACTCACATTTTAACCCATCATCAAGCACTTTCCACAACCAAAACCATTTTCTTAAATATCAATATAATTTAAATATATTTTAAAATAATTTATGATGGGGTATTACAATTTTCTTCTATCATGATAAAATAAATATGTTGTTAGTGATTTAATGGAGTAAAAAAAACACACACATACATAAAACATAGAAAAGTGTACAAACATCATCATGACATATTAAATAAAAATTATTGTGCCACCCTAATGATATTTAGTAGGTTTTTCTTTGGGAAAATACATTATAGTTTAAATTATTTAGATAGTTTTAAGTAAAAAAAAAGCATGTTCCTAAAATTTTAATATTACTTCAAATATATAATGATTAAATAGTTATTCTTTAAACCATATGAGTTAAAGTGATATATATTAAATTTTAAATATGTATTTATCTTATCACCAAGGATGATGATATTTTTACCTAAAGCGCTAACAATAAAATTTTAAATTTGTTCTTGAAAATAATATATATTATGGTTGAATATAACATATTATTTTTTATAACAAAATGATGGTTTTTGAATATACAAGCTTGAAATTAGTTTTAGTATGAAAATAGTCCTTACTGTTAATATTTTTTGATTTAATTGTTAGATATTTTTCAATTAGGCTAAGAATTTTTCCCCCATAGATTTAGTCAATTTTAAAACTTATCTTTTTATATTATAATTTTTTTTAACAGAAAAAAAAACTTACCATTTTAATTGTGATTGCCTCTCCACATTCACGTGCATTATTAATTCTAGTCACTTAAGAGCTCAATAAACAATTATCAATGTATAAAATTTACCTTCATGCTTTTTTATTTCTCATTAATAATAATAATAATAATAATAATAATAATAATAATAGTTATTATTATTATTATTATAGCTCAAACTAATACATTTTTGATATTCTCTTTTTATCCTATGAATTACTGAATCCTATATATATTCCTTATGTTTATCGAAAGATACTATATACTATTTAGTGTATGTTCGTCAAAGATATTGTATGCTATATATTATATGTATGTCAAAGATTATATGTATAATAATTTTTTTGTCAAATATTTGATAACCTCATCAGTATAAAATTAGCCACAGACGACGATAGAAAAAAGTAAACGAGAGCAGCAAACAATCGTTGTGTAGGCTACAACTGTCTATACTATAGATGATAATTCAAAACATAGACATCCATAATGAAATGGGAAAACAAATCTTCAAAAATATTATGAAAATGATTAGGTAGGGGTTTTGGATCTTCCACCATTTCTTTGGAAGGATTATACGGTAGTTTTGAGATAAAATCATCCATTGTCCACTATAAACAATGATTTTAACCCACAACCATTGCCAAATCTTTTTTCCATTATTTTTAGTATAGACTATGGTTTTGAAGTATAACTACCATTTATATCCTATTACTTAAAAAACATTACCCTTGTTAACTATACCATACGCAATTTCTTACACACAAAACTCGCATATGTTTAACTAATACACATACATCAATGCAGTATATCCCAATTCATAATATTAATTTTCCATTATATCAAGTTATCAATTAGTTACTCATAACGTCAATCAAATTACATTAAAATTAAATTTATATCAACTAACCACTCATAAGATCAATCATTTTTTTTTGATATATCAAACAAGAGAATTTAAAAAAATAATAATATAGAAATAGACATATATTTTACATAGGCATTGATCGTATATAATAAATAAAAGTGAATAAAATAATTAACTCACAATATTATAGTGAGTTTGATCAACTACTTGGGATCTTTATCATCAATCTTGGCATGTTGTTTAAGAAGATCTCTACCATGAGCACATACACATGAGAAATGAAGATATTAATAGAGATAACAAAGGTCTTCTTTCATTGGAACTCATTGTCTCTTTCATTTACCTTTCTCCCTAAAACTTTATCATGATAATTAGATTCCATACCTGCATAAAATCATCAAAAAATAAATATGTATGCATTTTAACACAAAATTGATCACAAATATATGTCATTTACAAATAATATACAATTTTCACAGCCATATCATGCATCATTCATCTACGTTGCTAGAATACTTATATAAATATATTCCATTACCATGATATTCTATTTAACTATAATAAAAGAATCATATAAACATATTTTGCTACCATGATATTCTATCTGTCTATAATAAAAGACTATCCTAAATACACCTAAATCCTATGATTTTATTTTATTATAAGAGAATATGTTGATATTATGATATTACACATACACACATTTTGCACTATCATATTAACACAAAAATAGGTTTTAGAAACCAAAATATAAAAAACTTATTTTAAAGGCAAAATAGTGTTTTTTTTTGTTTCAAACTTGTTGAGAGCCTCCTTAGTGGATTCAGTGTGTAGATCTTGGAAAAATACTTGAAATGAGAAAGTTTTTTTTTTGTTTAAATCTAAAACATACAACCAAGTCAAAAGTTATATACACTAGAAGATTATCAAAAAATTATAAAAATAATATCTAGACCAAATATATATAAAATATACATAGGCAAGTATATCGCTAGCAACATGTGGCACTATACATGCATTAAACTAAAAACTACAAAATTGATGCCAAATAACTTCTAATAATATAAAAATCACATAACAAATCAAAATTGAGAAAGCACATTTACGTTCTATGTACTCATGCACATTGGAGGAAAAAATGAATAATATGAAGGAAACAATTTCAATGAAAGAAGATGAAAATTGTAAAGTTGTTATGGAAATTACACAGAAAAGATAAGAATAAGAAGGGTGACCTAGGCTATGGAGATGATTGGTGGAGAAGAATAAGGAGGAGGAGGAGGAGTTGGAGGAAACAATAATAGCGGAAGGCTTTGGGGAATATGCAATTCACACGTTAAGTCTCTTTATGTATTTATAAAAAAATGAATGAAGTGAAAAAGGTATGTTAGGTTAAAAGTAAAGAATGAAAAAAGAAAACCCCACTAAGGTATAAATGATAAAACATATTGAAAAAAATTTGTTCTAAGGTATAGACAACGTTTGCATCTTGGAACCATCATTTATACCCTTAAAAATTAAAGAAAAATAATTAAGGTATAGAAACAAATTTTAAGTTACAACCATTGTCAATACCCTTCCCCATTGTACTCACACTATAGATAACGGTTATAATTCCTCAACCATTGTCTATTCCTTTTGCTTGTTTTTCATCCCACCTTTTTTTTACTAGAAAAATTATAGATAGTTATTCTTATTAAATCAACTAAATATATATACGTGCTATATGAAATAAAACCCATGCATCATCCCATGCATTATCCCACCCAGCGACCTAGATCCCAAGCCAATTTCTACCAAAATTTTAACAGGTCCCCCCTAATCTCGTTAGCTACAAACCAAAGGCGCATGCAGCTCAACTCAGGAAGGGAACGGGGCAGTCATTCACAGTCTTCGTGGATAACTTGGCGAAGCTCGTCTTGGTCGAGGAAGTACAGGAGGTTTTTGGGGAGGCTGGAAAAGTTGTGGATGTCTTCATCAGCAGAAGGGAGAGAAAGAATTCAAACTCACACTTTGGTTTCGTGAGGTTTGCCAGCGAAAGAGAGGCAAGAGAAGCTGTAAGGAGAAACAATAATATGTTGCTGCATGGGGTGCGTATGTTCGTTCATATGGCATTATTTGATAGGGGGAACAAGAAGGAGGATCAAAAGAATGGACCGGCTAGGAAGGCTTGGGACGTCAAAGTGCAGGGAAGAGGAAAGATGGCTACGAGAGATTCCAGAACTTTTGCTATGGTGACAAGGGGTCCAGAAAACAAGCATCCTCAGCCACAAAAATGCACGCTGGAGCTGCAGGAAGACAGGGAGGCGATAGAATGGCTGGAGCGGAGTGTAGTGGCTGAATCCTATCAGGCCCTTAATCTCGAGATTGTTGTCCCTCAAATGCAACGTGATTGGAGCACAACAACAAAGGTAAGAGATCTTGGCCGCTTTAAATTCTTAACTACCTTCGAGTCTAAGGTTGAGTGCTGTAAGGCCATGGAGGAGGAAAGCATGTTAAGGGACCATTTCTCAGTGGTTAGGAAATGGAAGAGGGAGGATGCTTGTAGGTTAAGAAGAATGTGGGTAGAGGTAAGGGGCTTGCTTGTGATGGTGTGGAAGGAGGATACAATTCGATCACTGGTGGCTCTGTGGGGATCGTGGGTATGCTGGGAGGAGGAGGGGGACTTCGGCGCAAGCTTGTCGGCATCACGAGTGGTGATTGACACCCCCTTCATGGACAACATTAAGGAATCTATAGAAATAAGGGTTCGGGAGGTAGCGGTAGAAGTGATAATTAAGGAAGTAGGGGAGAGTTACATGCCATGGCAGCATTCAAAGGTGGTTGTGCCCGGCGGTCGGAGGAACGACAAGGAAGTTGATGATCGGTGGTGTTCTCAAGGAAACATAGATGCGAAGAGTTCAGGCGCCTCGAGCAGTGCAAGCGTTACGACATGGCAATGCATGGGAGTGCAGGTGGTGGGGAGCTCGAAGCTACGTTGTAGAGAGGTGGAAGAGTCATCCAGGAAGAGTCTGACGGGCCGAAACACAGAACTGGTGTGTGGGGCGATGGGCAGTAGTATAGGGAGGAGAGAAGAAGTTTCGAAGGGGGAGGATCGCGGTCAGGGAAGGGTTTCCAATACCGTCGGTGGAAGAAAAGAGGGAAGTGGAAGGGCAGACGGGCAGCGAAGGGGGAAAGGCGAGGCTAGTGGGAGCAAAGGGCAATCACGCGGGGTCATGGAGAGGGTGCAGGATGCTAGGACAGTAGGGGACGACGGCTGTAAGAAGCCTCAAAAGGATGGGACAGATAGGGGAATGGAGGAGGTGACAGGGGATGGAAAGGATCCGTTGGCAGGGGCTATTCAAAAGGTGGCAGATAGGCGGGGAGAGTATATAGAGGATTGGGGGGAAAAATGCCTTATGCTGGATATTATTAATAAAAGGCCAGCTATTATATGGGAAGCGGAGGGTGAGGGCGAAGTGCATGAGGGATAGGGTGAGGGGGATGTGCATAAGATGGCAGGGGAGCAGCATGAGGTTGATCGACGGTTGGAAGAAAAAGAAAAGGATGAGTGTTGGGTGAATAGTGGAAAGGAGGGAGCGGATAGTGATGTTTTTTTCGTGCAGGTAAGGGAGGGAGCTGGGGATCGAGTGGCCCGAACGCAAGGACACGGTAGTGTCGAAGAAGAAAATGGTAGTTGGAGGAGGGAGGAGCTGGAGGAAAATTTAGGAGGATGTGCAGGGGTTGAAAAGGAAGGAGAGTCGGGCTCTGTAAATATGAAACTTGCGGGTGTCGACCATGATTTTGAAGAAGAATTAAGATTAATAAATAGGTGGAGGCATGTTGAGGGAGGAAAAAATTATGTCCGTGTAGTGGGAGAGTCGGGGTCGGGACAACAAAATGAAGAGGAGGAGAGTGCGGAGGCGTCCCGGGATTCTTTAAAAGAGGTGCCACCGGGGTTTGGAAGTGGGAATCCTAGGATAGAGGAGAAGTCGGAGGGGGTGGAGATGGAGCAAGTAGAAAAGGAGAAGGAATTAGTGGAAGGAAATGATTGGGCGGAGATAGAAGAAACCTGGAAGTTTGGTAAGGAAATTGGGCTAGGGTCCAAGGAGGAGAACACTTGCAAGGAGAGATTGCTTAGTTTAAGAAGAAGCCAGAGGAAGATTAGGAGAAAGAAGCTTTGAGAAGGGATGGACAAAGGAAAAGTTGTAAAGGTGTGGATAGTAGTTGTTATGATAATAGTTAGTTGGAATTTGAGGGGGATCGGAGCTTTTGGAAAATTATCTAGTATTAATGGGGTGTTAGAGAAGGAAAGATCGTGGGTTTGTGGGCTGGTTGAAACAAAACACCAGTCCTTGCGGGATTGGTGGAAAAATAAGGTGTGGAGGAGTCCTTCAATCGAATGGAGAGACTCGATTGCTTGAGGTCGGAGTGGAGGTCTGATTATTGGGTGGGATACGCAGTACTTCTCTTTGAGTAACTTTAGGAGTAGTAGTAGATGGATCCTGATTGAAGGTCAACTGGGGCTAAAGGCTTTCGAGTGTGGGGTGTTGCTTGTCTATGGGCACTCAGATACTAGTGCAAGAAAGGCCTTATGGGAGGAACTGTGGGATATCGGTCAACTTTGCGCTAGACCATTATTGGTCATGGGGGACTTTAACGAGGTCAGAGGCCCAAATGAGAGAAAAGGGGGCCAGATTGATAAAAGAAGCGTTGAGGCATTTAATGAGTGCATAGATAAGATGGGTCTCATTGATTTTAAGCCTGCAAATTTGAATTTTTCATGGCAGAGAGCAGACTCAGCTAGTTTACTCGACAGATTTCTAGTTAGTCCAGCCTGGTTATCTGAATTTCCTAGGATCTCTTGTAAAGGGTTAGGCAGATCTCTCTTGGATCATAATCTGATTTGCCTCAGAGAAGTGCCTAGAGGAGGGGGGAAAAGCTATTTCGTGCTTGGGATATGTGGTTCTCTCATCCTAAGTTTCGAGGTTTTGTTACAGAGCGCTGGAACAATCTAGAAGGGAATTCTTGTCAAAGCAGGCTAAAGGATATGAAGGGGATGCTGAGGAAGTGGAACAAAGAGGTGTTTGGGGATATTGAATCAAGGATTATCTCTTTTGAAGAGGAATTGGTGAGGGTGGACAATATATTGAATGGTGGCGCACCACTTGATGTAGACCTTGCTAGAAGAGCCGCCCTACAGATGCAACTATGGAAATGACACAGGAGGAAAGAAGAGTATTGGCGGCAGGTATCTAGGATAAGAGGGTTTCAAGATAGAGACAGAAACATGAGATTCTTTCACATAATAGCTGCTGTCAGAAAGAAGAGAGCCACCATCAGCAGATTGGTAGTAGAAGGCCAGGAGGTTTTGGAGCCAGAAGGAATAAAAGATGAAATCGTATCTTTCTTTAAAAAGCTTTATGAGAAACCAAACCTTCCATAGGTGAGTGTTTCAGCCGACAGGTTCCAGAGGCTATCAAGTGAGCAGAGTCAGAGGATGGATAGAATACATAGTAGGGAAGATGTACAGAAGGCGGTATTGGCGTGTGACCCAGACAAAGCTCTGGGATACGACGGGTATCATATGGGTTTTATCAGAAAAATGTGGGATGTTATTGGGGGAGAGTTTACCAATTCGGTGCTGGAGTTCTTTAGGACAGGTAGGTTACCCAGGGCTCTCAACACTACTCTGATTACACTGATCCCTAAGATAGAGGAAGCGAAAAAGGTTCACCAGTTTAGACCCATCAGCTTAGTGGGGTGTATCTATAAGGTGATTTCAAAACTTATGGCTCAAAAACTGAAACAGGTGGTTAGCGATTTGGTCAGTGATTCTCAAGCGGCCTTTATCGAGGGAAGAAGCATTCTGGATGGGGCATTGATAGCCAACGAGATAGTACAATGGACTAAGAAGAGAAGAGGAGCTAGGTGGGATTTTGTGGATAGTATCCTTAGCATTATGGGGTTCGAGAAGGTCTTTAGAGGTTGGATTCAGGAGAGCATCCCGACAGCAAAGATATCGATCCTCATTAATGGAGTACCCTCTGAACCTTTCGAGATGGGTAAGGGACTAAGATAGGGGGATCCTATATCTCCTTTCCTGTTTGTTATGGCTGTGGAGGCGTTTACCCAACTCATAAGAAGAGGTGTGGAGAAAGGCCTACTGCAGGGTATTATGGTGGGAAGGGATGAATGCATGGTCACTCATTTACAGTTTGCGGACAACACAATGGTATTCTGTGGGGAGTCATTAGAAAAAGTCAGAAACTGGCGAAGACTTATGGATTGCTTCTTTTTATTGTTAGGCCTTCAGGTTAATTTTGAGAAGTCGGAGCTTATTGGGCTCAGCGTGGGAGCAAATTTCCAATCTGAGGTGGCAGGTATTATGGGGTGTAAAGTTGGAACGTTACCTATGAGCTATCTTGGCATTCCGTTGGGAGCAAATGTAACCATAAAGGAAGTGTGGAAACCAGTAGTGGATAAGATAAAGAAGAGGCTAGCTGGATGGAAGTCTAAAGTTCTTTCACGAGCAGGGAGATTGATTCTGATCAAAAGTGTGTTAAATAGTTTACCTCTGTATATCATGAGCCTGTTTAGAATCCCTAAGGGCTTGGCGAAAGAGATCATTAGTATCTAGAGAAACTTCTTCTAGAGTAGTAGTGGAGAAAGGAGAAGCCTGCCGCTGGTCAAATGGGATGTGCTTCAGAGGCCTAAAGCTTTAGGGGGGTTGGGTGTAGGGGATCTGGTGATGAGAAATAACGCTCTACTTTTCAAATGGTGGTGGAGGTACTACACAGTAGAGGGAGCGTCATGGAAGCATATTATAGCATCGATCTACTCCAGTGATCACTTTGGTTGTCTACATATACCACAGGAGCACAGAGGATGGACACCTTGGAGGGATATTGTTTGGACGGGCAGCGTGATTCAGAACACAGACTCAGGGCTAAAGGTTGATATTGGTGACGGGAAGAGGGTTAGATTCTGGAGTGACGATTGGACAGGACAGGGAGTGAAATGCCCCGAAATTTTCTAATTTTAAATATTATATTTAAATAAGGTTGTAATTGAAAATTTAAGTTAATAAATTATTTTATTAAAATAAAAGAAAATTTATTAGGGCAAATTAATAAGAAATTTTATAAATATGTTAGGTAAAGGAAATTTGGGCATATTATCTAATTAAAGATTTTAATTTGGAAATTTATTTAAATAAATTATTTTATTTAAATTAAGAAAGATAAAATAGTTTCAAATTAGTTTTAATTTTATAAATAATTAAATTAAATAAAATTTGAGCGATTTATTAATTTAAAATGAAATTTTGGAAAAATCATTTAAAAAGCCTATTTTAGCCTAAAAAGGGATTTAAAATTTATTTTATTTAAATATTATTAATTTTAAATATCCTAAATATTCAGATTTATTTAATTTGACCCAACCTAATTATTTCTCTTTTCCTTTTCCTTTTTTCCTTTCCTTTTCTTTTCTTTCCTTTTCTTTCTTTTTCTTCTTCTTCGCCGAATTAGGCCTGTTGCACGGCCCAATTCCTATTCTTCTTTGCTTTCTCTTCGGCGCGGCCCAGCCCGCGCGTTGTCGCCGCCCTTCCTCTCTCCCCACGCTGCGTTTCACTTCTTCTTCCTCTCGAACGCCGCATTTTGCTTCATCTTTTTCTTACCGTTGCGCGGCAGCACGGAACGCCGTTCATTATCCATTTTAAACCCAAAACTCGTCGTTTCATTTAACCGTCTTCCCCCTCGCACAGAACCACCCGGTCTCCCTCCCTTTTTCTTTCTTTTCTCCCCCGCGAACCGCCCGGTCCAACACCCCCACCTTCTTCTTCTTCCTCCAGCCCGACGCCATAACCGCCAGCACCTCCATTTCTCCCCGAAAATGGCGCCGCCGGCCACACGTGGCGTGACAGGCTCTTCTCCTGCTCGTTTTCTTCCTCTCGACCTTCCCATTAAATTGAACTATTCCACTCCCCCTCTCTTCCCCACGTTTTGCCCCATTCTCTCGCGAAGGTCGGTAAAAATTCAAAAACATTGCCGCCGACCTTCAGCTCGAATAAACCAATTTCCCTCCCAATTTCAACTCCTGATAACCTCCCCAATTCAACCTTAACCTCCACAAATATAAAAACCATCCTCATAACTTGGATTCGGGATTTTTATTTCCTCGAAACCCTAAGTTCAGACCGTGCGCCACCGCCTCGTTAGACGACTATTACTCCACCTCCGGCCAACTTCAACGCCTCCTCTTGCTCCCAATCTCTTCCCTGAAATACCCTCTAATTAAATAAACTAACCAAAACCTTCGATTCATCTTGTACAAGCCTCCATAATCGCACAAAATTGGTTAGTTGCTTCGACAAAAAATTTCACCCCGAGACGTTGAACCACCTTCCACCACCACATGCGCCGCTTCTAACACCTTCCAAACCAACCATTAACTCCTGATAAATCTCCTCCACAGCCCCATAGATTTATTTTATTTTTCTCCTTCCCCCTCACCTCTTTTTCTTCATTTTTAACCCTCTTAGATCCATTTTCCGGCCACCTCCGGGAACCACCGCCGGTTCCACCTACATCCTCCAACTCAAGGTGAAACCCTAGACATTTTAAACACTTGGTTTTGAATTATTGATAATTATTCTATTTTTAGCCTAACTTTTAGTGTTAATTCAACTTTAATTATTATTATTATAATTATTATTATTATTGATATTGACTGTATTCTAATTTCTAAATTTTGTTGACAGGTATGGGAGTATTATTGAGTAAGATATATTATTCATCTCGGCCTTTACTTATTTAATTAAATTTTTACATGTTTAATGCTATTAATAATAATAATAATATTATTATTATTAGTGTAATTATTTAGTTAATATTGTAATTATTTCAAGAGGATTATAAACCTAAAATTTTAACTAAGTCTCGCACATTTGCTTTTTACAACTATTATTAACATTTTTAACATTATTTCTAATTATATTATTATTATTATTATTATTATCTTTATTAACTTTATATTATAAGTATATATAATATTAATATCATTATTACATTTTTGAATAGTGTTATTATTAAATGGATTGATTTTGAAAGCTACCTTGTAATTTTAAGAATTATGGTATTATTAATATTAATATTCTACTAATAAGAGTGTTATTAATAATGTTTTACTTTTATTATTATTATTATTATTATTATTATTACTATTTTTATTACTATTTTGGTGAAGGGTAGAAACCCTTGTATCACCACCCTTTCGAATGAAAATAATAATCTATTTGTATTTTTAAGTAATATTTTGTATAGTTAATTATTGTGTAGTATTGTTTTAATTAAAAACCAAATCTTAGAATAAGTTAGAGAATAATAAAATTTTATAAGGGAGCCTAATTCTAGTATATCTTTTATATAATAGGTGAACCCAGTCAAATCCCTCAAGTGGAATAGGAGCGTGCACCAAGACCAGTGTCGTTTTAGGTAAGGGTTTACTAAGGCCATTTGTGTGTTTATATGCATTATGTGTTTCATATGCCATGTATTTTATGTTTATTATTATTAATTAATTTGCATGTGGCATGATTATAGAGTTGAAGTATATTGGTGTGAATAAACTGTGGCATGAGATGTGTATGTTTATGTTATTATTATTGTATGATATGCCCTAAGACATGCATATTAGGGTTGTAAAATAATGATGGGGAGTGTAAAAATGTGGTGTTAGGGTTTGCATGAAATGGCATGGTGCTAGGGTTTGCATGGAATGGCATGGAGTTAGGGTTTACATGAAATGACATGATGCTAGGGTTTTGCATGAAATGTGGTGTTAGGGTTGCATGGAAGCATGTCTACGTGGAGCTAGGGTTTGCATATGAGTTAGGGTTTGCATGGAAGGGTGGTATATGTGAAGCTAGGGTTTGCACATGTGTGATACGTGGAGTTAGGGTTTGCATGGGAGCTAGGGTTTGCATGGAATGTGGTACGTGGAGATTGGGTTTGCATGGGAGCTAGGGTTTGCATGGAAGCGTGGGTCATGTGTAGTTAGGGTTTGCATGGGAGCTAAGGTTGCATGGGAATGTGGTACGTGGAGATTGGGTTTGCATGAGAGCTAGGGTTTGCATGGAAGCGTGGGTCATGTGTAGTTAGGGTTTGCATGGGAGCCAAGGTTGTATGGAAATGTGGTTTACATGGAGTTAGGGTCTGCATGGAGTAGGGTTGCATGAGGGTTAGGGCTTTCATAGATTTAGTCACGCATGTCTGGGCAAATGTTTGTGAATGTCAAATGTTTTTGAATAAAATATTTAAGACACTAATATATTAAAGTGGAAGATATTGAGACGGGACCAGCCGATCCACCGGTTAGGAATAGTGGTTAGGGTTTTACCCTATGTGTGACTGATCCACCGGTAATAATAGTGGTTAGGACATGAGGTCCTATGTGTATCCGGGCCACCGGTTATAATAGTGGGGGATCCCGAGCTCAATAAAGACAAACCAGATCGTCAATGTTATTAAAAAATACTAATTACTTATAGTGGAACACCGTGCGAGCAGGAGCCAAGCCGATCCACTGGTTAGGAATAGTGGTTAGGGTTTTACCCTATGTGTGTCCGACCCACCGGTTATAATAGTGGGGTGTTCCTGTTTTCGCATGGATCTGATGCTGACAGGAACCAAGCCGATCCACCAGTTAGGAATAGTGGTTAGGGTTTTTACCCTATGTATGACCGGCCCACTGGTTACAATAGTGGGTTGTTCCTGTTTTCGTATGAATTGATAAAGATATGGTGTGTATCGACATTTGATAAAAGAAAGATTAAATCATTAATCCAGATCTTTTTGGGCCTGATGTGTGGACTTGCTGATATTAAGTTATGGATGTCACTTTAAGCTTCTATGTATCATAGGTATGAGTTGTAATTGTATGTGATCATTATCCTACATGAATTAATATGTTATATGCCGGCCTTAGTATTCAGTTACCTTACTCAGTACGTAGCGTACTGATCACCCGTTTCATGGGTGCTGCTCATTCCCATGAGCATAAGACCCGTCTAATTTGTTGCAGGTAGGAGATACCTTCTTTGATGCTATCAATGTCTACGAGACATCAGGAGGGGCAGAGTGATAGCTGGGTTGGATCAATCTTTAGAGTGACGTGGCCGTTGTCCTTTTTAAATTTATAATTCATGTTATCTTTTATTATGTTTGAATTGTCGAACAATTTTACTAAGGTTGTTTAGTTATTATCTGGAAAACCAATAGCCGGTATTTCGAATTAGGTAAGACTTACGTGTACTCTGATTTCTGTTTTTATAAATTTGAATTTGTATGGTATTACTGACAATGTTTTCTTAGCCTTAGCACTTGGTACAGGAACGGTAGAAGTGAACTGGTCTGGTACTAAGTGTGGCGGTAACATCCCTAGAATTTACGGTTTTAATTTATGAGTATTGCTTTAAAAAAAATGTGTAAATTTTGGGGTGTTACAGGGAGTACTGAGGAACCAGTTCCCTAAACTATTCTCAGCTTCTGCTCAGAAAGAAGATAAAGTGGCGGATATGGGATAATGGGAAGGTGGAAGATGGAGTTGGAATTTTAGGTGGAGAAGAGCCCTGTTCGTATGGGAAGAGGATCAATTAGAGCACCTGAGAATAGCCATTCAGAGGGTTCAAATGAGCAATAGCAGGCAGGATACGATAAGGTGGGGAGGCGACGATTCCGGTATTTTCTCTGTGAGATCACTCTGTCAGGCTGAGTACCAGAGGATAGCTGCGGTGGGCCAGTTTTCAACGAGCTCGAGTTTGATATAGGGCAGTGCAGCTCCTCCAAGGATGGTGCTTTTGTCGTGGTTTGTGGTTCAACACAGACTAAATACCAGAGACAGACTGGTTAGGCTACGAATTATTGAAGAAACCGAGGCAAGTTGTCTGTTTTGTCTGGTAGAGAAGGAGTAGAGTGACCATATCTTTCTGCACTATAGAGTGACTGGGAGACTGTGGTATGACCTCTGTGAATGGATCGGGTGCGAATGGGTGATGTCAGAAACAATGGATAAGAATGCTCTGGCCTGGTTAGGTGTTCGAAGCAAAGGACGGGGGAAAGATATTTGGCAAGCTGCTTTTTTCGCAATCATAGGGTCTATTTGGGAGACCAGGAATAAGGTGGTTTTTGACAATCAAAAGTTCTGCACCAAGTGGATGCTAATGACTATCAAAATGCGAGTTGGCTTCTGGATAAAATTCAGTAGTAAGGAGTTTCCATACAGAATCGAGGAGTTAGTGCATAATGTGCAAGCTTTTTTATAGATGGTGTATTTCTGTCAGTGGTGTCTGTTTTAGGTGCAGAATTCCTTGAGCCAATGGGGTCATTTGTATTGTCTGACATTTCGTGATGAAATTATCAATATATATATATATATATATATACGTGCTTATTTTTGTGGCATTATTTATATAGTACATGTAATATGCAACACATTTATTCAAGATACTATATAATATATGTTCATCAAAGATATAATATATTATATGTTAATCAAATATACTATATATTGGATACTATAATTTTGTCAATAATACTATACAAATTTATTATAGATATTATGTAACCCATTACAACTGTCAATATTCGAACGAGTTTTACCCAATATGTGAGGGGTTTTATCTAACAAATGCATAAACAAAAATGGAAGAAGGTAAAAAAAAAATATCTATTAAGTTTGAGCATGTATATCAGTAAGGGATCTCTAAATTTATACCCATCTTCACATATATACATGTACCCACATCTATTTACCGAATATAAAATTACTTTTCCCACCTTTAATCAAATAACCTAGCATTATATTTTTTTAAGGTTAAAAGTATGAATACAATCACTCCCTAACTATCTAAGTATCCAATTATGACATTAAATAATTTTTACCCTAAATCTGACGAGTTTTACCTAATGGATGAACAAATAGATATGAATACACGGATATTGAAATAGATATGGATGAGGGGGAAAATACTAGTCAGGTTTAGGTACAAATATGAATATGGAGTTTGTAATTGGATTTGGGTAATTAGTAGAGCTTGACTTGTTGTCATCCTTACCTACACTATGAAAGTCATGATCTAACTATTAGAACATCATGTTATGCATGTTGTTTGTAAAGTTCGTTAATAATATTAAGTAGCATTACTAGTATTAATTATAGATAGAGGAATTCAATTTGTGGAAGCTAATGGAAATATAAAATGAAATAGGATATGTTGTAGCAAAACATGAAACAAGGGGAACATTTACATTTAAAATTGGTTAATATATATATATGCCTAACCTCAATAAAAAATTCAAAATAAACCTAATTTATATTTGGTTTATTTTTAATAGGTTTTAAATAATGTTTTGGTTACTCTAGAATACTAATTTTATTGTTTTGGTGCTTTAATAATATATATATATATATATATATATATATATATATATATATATATATATATATATTCAATTTGATTAATGTATTCTTACTTTAGATAAAGCTGCAACCAACCTGTATTATTAACATGTCATAGCAGGTTAACCCATACTTTTTTTTATCCCTTGTGGTGGGCAACTTAAATACTAATTGCTTATTTTAATATATGCTAATCACATTATATTAATTATCTGATTAATATGTTTATTTTAAATCGAAATAAAATCTAAATGTTTGAGCAGATTCACCTATATTCTCCTTTACCCTAGGTCACGTTAGCCCTATCCAAACATAGGCTTAATTACTTCTTTAATCTTAGTTCACCTCCAAATGTCAACCTTTAAATGAGGGTACAATTAAATTATTAATAAAATTTGACAATTTACCTCAATTTATCTAAAAAAAAAACTCACTCACCATAATGCTTTAAAATATTCACCTACATTTATCTAACATAGGATTACTTATCTCATTTAACCTGATATATGTTGGCCTCACTCCAAATATCATCAAAAGTTCAATTGCTTTTGTATTAGAGTCCCCCCATGGTTTCGCGCCGATTATTTGTCCTTTGTGAAGTGATTTTGCCAGCTGAATCTCCACTCCTTGCGCCTGGAATTCACATGTCGTACCTGAGTACATTGCCGCTGAAGTGATATTCTCCTTTCTGGCGGATGGTTCTTTCAATTGTGGTTTGGTTTATAGTGTCGATCGGTGGCTACTTTTATTATGAGAAACTGGAGCTAAGGTATCGTAATTCTCTTACTGAGCAATTAAATACCTGTAATTCTCACTAATCATCGAAGATTTGGATTTTAGATACTCTGATCAGATTCGTTCGTGTCAGAAAGTTGATATACGGTTTCACTGCTCCTTTGCGTTCCTGTGTGGTTTCATTTCTCGAGCTGATGGTGCCAGAGAAGCATCATGCTGGTAGTCCTCCTCCTATCCAATTGCAAAATTGTACGACTTAATTATTTTTTAGGAAATATTTTAGTCTAATTTTTTTAAAAGGGCAGTTATCTTGAGTAATTAATTTTTTAAGTAATTTCGCACAGCATTAAATGTACGGCTCATGTAATCGACGATTGAATTACTGTGACGAAGGACGAAGGCGTAAGAGGAAACTAATTTTGAAAAGACAGAAGGATTAAGTTTGATGAAGTAAGAGGTCTAAGACGAGGAAGGAGAACTCCATTTAGATACTAATTTACGATGATTTGAATTTAAAAATTAAATAGACATGGATTTAAATTAGTACTAGTATTTATAGTGCTGATTAAGTGTATATTTGATTGAGTGTTTTGGGTTCCAACAAATGTTTTATAACCAAAGGTTTTCAATTTTTTTTTTTACTAATTCTAGTAGAGGTGTTTAAGGATTGAATATCCGGTGTTTCGGATAACTAATGATCTAATATCTAGTAAAAAAAACTTTGAATATCCCAAAGGTCGGATATCCAACAAAAAAAAAGAGCTTCATATATCCAATACTTAGGATTGGATCACAAATAATATATCGGATATCTGAAACTTTTTAATACGTCATAAATAAAAAAATATAAGATAAAAAAAATTCTCCTATCAAAAAATAATAAATCAATCTAACTCGAATTGATCTAATCTAATGATTTAGTTTGAGTCTTAAATTATTTTATATTCAATTAATGATTCCACATTTCTAATAATATTTAAATATTTAACAAGCATATTAATTAAAAAGTATAAAATTTGCTAACAATAAATAATTTTTAGAATATATATGCATATATGTATAGAATTTATGGAATTGATTATCCAATTTGTTTGATTTTTTTAACTAGATTGATAACTTGATCGGGAAAAAAAATTATCAGATCAATTTTTTAATATTTTGAATTAGATCAATTTATTAGATATAGGATCATATAACTAATCCTAATTTTTAGTAAATTTACTTTTTAAACAAAATTAAACAACTAAAAGCGACAACCAATATTTACCATTATTCCAAATAAATAGAAAGTAGGGATCAACATGCTGTTGCAAATTAATAATAGGGGTTGGGGGCTTACTTAACTGAAAAAAACCAATCAAATTGAGCATTTTTAATGTATTCAATGACTCAAAGAAGGAAAGTGATATTTTACAGAAAATAAAACAATATTGAGCTCTTTTTAATGGCTAAGATTGCCATTTTGACAACTAGCTTGTTGCTAAACATTAAGTGTCAACTACCCTATCTAAAACTTTAATAACATTAATATCTTTATGGAGTATTAAAAAAATGTTTGTTAGTGCGTCAAAGATAAAAAGTTTATTGCTTAGTGAAAAAACCAAACATTTTGTTTTTTCAATAACATTTAACTCGATAAACAACTAATTTACATAATAAATATATATATTCAGAGTCTCCGGTAGTAATGGGTGAGAGGTGGTGGGGATGGGGAGTGGGATGGATGGTTCGGAGGCTTGTTGCTGCCTCTTCTTTTGAGCTTCGACGTTTTAATTAATACCGAAAACATTCTGGGTTTTCTACCAGACAGGCAGACATGAGGGAACTTTCAACTCAAATGGTCACTACATTATCAGCCAATTATTTGTTTCCATCGTAGTGTTCTGAATAATGAATAGCGGTGGTTTGCTGACACTATTCCACTTGCCCTTCTCCTTTTCTTTTATTTGACAGAATTCCACTGACCTTTATAATCATACGAAATGCAAATTATCGACGTCGCTTTTGTATGGTGGCCCTCCGAGAAGACCTTCGCTCCCTCTAATTTCCCTGGTGAGTCCTTGAGGGTGCGTTTCTTTTCTCGCATGCTCGGACGGAATATGTTCATAAATAAAGGAGATTCTAAAAGTGAAAAGAGTTTTGGAATAATTGTTAAAAAGAAAGAATGAAAATATTGAAGTAATTTGCTTTTAATTTTTTTAGCCATACATGTATTGCATGGATAACAATAAAGATATTGAATTTGAATATAGAATTTTAAATTAAAAAGTTTGTATATTTTATTTTAAAATATTCAAATAAGGTATTTAAAGTAAATAAATCTATAAAATTTCATTTAAAGTAAAATTTTAAGTAAAACTTATTTATGGAAACATGTCTAAAGGGTCAACATTAGTGTCTGAGTGTACTGCTGCCTCAAAATTACATGAAAAATTTGCCATTGGCCTTGCTTAGGATTCAAAGAACAAGCAAAAAGAAGTTATTAGGTGGAATCACTGCACTCAAAATTAGGTCTCTCCACTTGTATATTTAGTATAATTATACTTATTTTTAGTATAATTTTGTTGTACATGCTTACATGTTAAAAGTAAATTATAATTTTACTAACTGATAAATTATAGTATATTTTTAGTACATTTTTATTATACATACTAAAAATATAAAATAATTACACTCAATGGCAAAATATATGAATATCAAGCAATAATATACTAAAAGTATATTAATTTGTTATTTAGTATAATTATAATAGATTTTTAGGTTGTATAATAAAAATATATTAAAAATACACCATAATTATGCTAAATGTATAAGTAGATACACTTAATTTCCACCTAATAATTTAGGCATTTGTTACCTTTTCTCTTCTAGTAGCCATAGCTGCGGGTTAGACTTTCTACACATCTTCCTTAACTTACCAACCCTTTGCCATAACTCTCCCTGGTTACACTTTACCTCCCTTACCCCACCATGTATTTATCTTACACCTTAGTTTCCCACACTCAAAACGAGTAGACTTGTGCCTCTCCACTTGTGGATGCCTATTGGCCCTCCTCTATATACTTTATTCTTATTTCATTCTCACTCTCTATCATATGCACTTTCTTATTCTATCCCTTTGTTTGTAAAAAAGACATTCCTAAGTAGTGGGTATTTCTCCATTATTCTCCCTTTTCTTTTCTATCAGAAAATAGAGGCTTTTCTCTTGGTCGATTCTTATCTCTTATCTATTCTCCTAATATTATCTTTAATCTCCCTTATTTCTCTCAAGAAAGTAAGGATTAAGGTTTTGAGAAAGGCTGAAGATCTTAGTTTCTTTCTCCTTGAATTTCTATTTTGAGAGATAGGTTGGGTTATGACATTCTTCTTCTTATTTTGTTTTATTGAGTTTTGAAAAAAGAGAGACTTTTAATTCTTTTTATTCCTAACTCTCTTAGGAGTTGATAGCTTAGTAGATAGTCATCTAATTAGGAGTATTTTTATGCTAGAAGAATTTCCTTGGAGGTCGGACATTTTAATGTCTAATATAAATAAGGTATTTTGTTGTTTGTTGTAGTTTCATGTTCTTCATAAACTTTTTTGTGTTGTGTATGAGTTAATGGAATTATTGGATTCAAGCATATGGTAAGTTTTATCTTTAAAGTTTAAGCATGTTTCAAGTTATTTGATATTATGAATGATTTTGTTATAGTTGAGCATGGTTTTGTTAAGTATCATTTATACCATGTGCCCATGTGATTCTCTATGTGAAGTATGCCATTTTTTGTGTTTTATAATATAGAAGCATGCTAAGATTAATTTGGGAATTTTGGATAGATTTAGATAAGCAGATCATGGATCTAGGTGCTGTTTTGCCTAGACCATTTGATTGATTTGTAGGAGCGATCAACTCGTTGTGTGAATATTTGCTCATTTTAGAGTTCTTATTCAAGTGGTTCCCATGAATAGTCAATTGTTTGCTAAACCTATCGACTATTTGCCTTATGATCAGAGCACTTTTGTTTCTTCTTAAATCCATTAACTAGTTTGGTCAAATCCATTGACTGGTTCCTATGAATAATTGATCAGCGGGATCGGCCAATTACCTCATTTTGCCGGTTTATTTTTATCCCAAGTCTGATATGACCAAAACAATCCACTAATCTTAGCGACCAATCAACTAGTCCACTCGAGTTCTCCATGCTTTCTTGATTACTTGATGATCCTATTTCAGAATTATATCTTAATCTTTTCATGTAATTACAACATTTTAATCATGATTTCAAGTATGCCTAACCATAAATTTAATGAGTATCAAATGGTAATATTGTAGTGCTTTGCTCTTTTTAGTTTAGTATTCCTTTGAAACACCTAATTTGGTGGCTTGTATGCTTTGGTAGTGTTTGGTATCAATACTTAAAACACCCAACTTGATTGATATTTGGAATTGAATAATGGAATCATATACATACTTAGGGTTTGGTTATCTTTTTTTTCCTTTTAACCTAGTTGCCCAAATGTAATGGATATGAAAGATCCCTTAGAAAAGCCCCTTGGTACTAGTGCTATTGTGGTGGATGTAGTAGACCCAAAATTGAGCATGTGCCCCTTACCCAAGTGCCTAGATTGGGTGGATATTGAAGATTCCTTAAAGCCCCTTACACTAGCATGTAGCGGTGGCGAGAGTTACAGCCCTACGTTCATCCCATTCTTAGATAAAGATAATGGTTTGATTCTAAATAATTTGTTCTTTTGTGCCTTTTAACCTAGGCACCTAATTGTGATGGATGTTGAAGATTCCTGAGAAAATCCCTTGGCACTAGCATTATTGCAATAGGTGTTGTAGACCTAAAATTTAGCATGTTCTCCCTCACCTAGGCACCCAGGTTTAGTGGATGTTAAAGATCCCTTAGAAAAGCCCCTTAACGCTAGCATGCAATGATGATAGGAATTTCAGTCCTACACCAGTCCCCATCATGGATAATGACATATCGTGGCTTGATCTAGAAACTCATTTATGTGTACTCTATATTCCTTGGCGTGTCATATGTGTATCTATGCTATAATAAGCCATGTTCCTCTTACCAAGTATAGTTATGTACTCTGTTATTATGTGACCTCAATGTGCACCATGAGCCCTTACCATGTTTTAGGTAATATATTTTACCAATACTTTATTGTACTAATACTACGTTTTTTGCAATCACTATGATTGTAACACCCCAATTTTTAGGATTGAAATTTTTTATTTTACTGCGGAAGCATATAAGTAAAATGTTGGGTGTTACTGCTATAATTAACATAAGTTTGGTTTTCCCAATCATCCTCACATCAATTAAAAGGCTAAAATCATTTATAGTAAAACAAGAACATTAGAAATGTAAGAAACATTTATAATACAATATGAGTTTGGAGGTTAACTTCAAATTATAATAAAAAAATTCAAAGTAAGGGATACTATGGATTAAAGAGTCCAAAAAGATATCCGAATAAATATATCAACCGGACAACATAACTCATCGCCCAAACACCTAGTATAGATAACAAGTCACTCATCTCCATATAGTGTATCAAAAGCAGCATAGTCATCTAGTAGGTCTTCAAAGTCATGCACAAAGAAATCAGGGTATCTTGCTTATGGGAATGAGCATCACCTATGAAAAGAGTGCTCAATATACTACATACTAAGTAAGGTAGCAATACTATCGAATCAGGGATACAGATAACACATGTGTTCATAACTGATGATGAAATCACATTCAAACAAAAGAAAAATCTCATAAGATAAATACTAATCTAGGCCTCTTTATTAGACATAACTATTTTCATTCTTTTATATATGTTGAGTTCAGGAAATCCTACTAATCTTAAACCAGTGGAATGGTTTGAAGCACCTTCTTAGGGACAAAACACCCGAGCCACTATTATTATCCAATGGAACAGATATGAAAACACCATATTCTCGGGGCAAAATACTCCTAAGCCACTATTATTACCAGTTGGAATGGATATAAAAATATCATCTTGGTCTTGAATCACGTACTTTTAAATTTTAAGTTATTAGTAGGTTACACATTTATATTTTCATTCACGATGAGAAGGGCCCCCACTATACTTAATCCGATGGAGCAGATTGCAACACCTTCTTCGAGTAAAACACTATTGAGCCACTATTATCATCCGGTGGAACGAATATATAAAAACATCATCTTGGCCCTAATCATGTGATATTTCACTTTAAATGATTAATATCTTATTCATGATCAATGTATAGGTACCAAACACATTAAGGTAGATAAGCACATAACAGAATTCATAAGGTCAATCTCCAATGCCCTAATTAGGCTTTTATCTTATTTTGAGGAACCCACAACATTCATTAATTACTCCAAATACTTCTCTTGATATGATTTTCATATTTAATATACCTAACACATTAAAATATCAAGATCTCCATATTAACCCATAGTACTATTCCATAAGTTATATTTTTCCACAAGCACGACTTAGCGAAACAAGATTATATCAACACATCTTTCCCATTCTCACTTCCTTTATACCATATAAATCCACATTATCACAAAATATCATTAAAAACATACATTCCATCATATAACAACAATATCATGATAATACACATAGCCATGCAAGCATTTAACACAAAAAACTTAAAACATCAATTAGTATCCTTACCAACAAGGACACCAGGCTCTAAGAACATAAATCCTAGGTTTCCTCCTTTGAGATCACCGGAATATCACCTAAAGATATAATATAATACATGGTTAGGCTTGAAGGTTATAACTAAGGAAATATTTAAGGTAAATGAGGGTAAAAATAGAAATAATTGGAGCCAAAGGGAAGCTTGAGTTGTGTGGAAGTGTGGTAGAATGTATGGTGGATATGGTGAAATTTGGTAGTGTTTAGGTTTGGGGGTGAAAAAGAGGATGCACCAATGAAATGGGGAGGCCACACAATGTACAGTAGGTGCTGCACACATAGGTTGTGAGCTAGGATCGTGTACGGCCAGGCTGTACGAATAGGCTTTGCGAGGGTGCATTAGCAAATTGTGATAGTTTGAACGAGCTTGTGATAAGGAAAATTAGTATTTCATGGCCGTGCATAAGGCCTTGCATCTCATAAAAATGCAATGGAAGTGAGAAAAGAAGAGGGAAAAATGACGATGGTTGACAGCAACAGCCAACGACGACGAAGGGGAGTAATGTGGTGGCCTAGGTGGTTGGTCCACCAGGCTTTGGGTGACGCTTGGTGGTGCACGGTGGGATGGAGGGCATGTGGTAGAAAATAAGGAAGAAGAAGAACGAGCTCGGGGAATTTGTTGCTTGACACAAAATGGGCAGAAATGAGGCAAAACAAAAGGGGAAGGAAGGAGAGAGTAGTGTGTGTGTGTGTGTGTATATATATACATATATATATGTATGGAGAATTTCAAGGGTAAAAGGAAAATGCAGGGGGAGACAATCGAGGAAAAAGGGATGGTAGAGAAGAGTGGAGAGGAAATTCAATGAGGGGATGGTGGAGTGTTGGGGTAAAGATGACAGGGGTATCCAGCATGAGAGTGATGGTTGTGTGAGGAAGAAAAATGGAAGGGTGACTTACAAGGGAGAAATGGTAGAGGATGGTTTAGTGTGGTGATGACTGTATGTTAGAGCTATGAGGGTTAGGGCCAAAATTCAATAGAGATAAAGTGGCATATGATGGTTGTGCAGTAGAGGGTGAGAATGATGGTGCAATTTGCAAGTTGTAAGATTTGAGAATGGTCAAGCCTTACAACAGGAAGGAGGTAGGAGAAAGGAGAAAAGAAAAAGGAAAAAGGAAAGGGAAAAGGGAAAAAGGAAAGGAAAAAGGAATGGGGTTAATCTATGATAAATTTGATTAGCTAAAATAGGTAGGATTAGTGATAAAATTTATCAGAATTAAGATCAAGTTACGAAATATAATTCATCCGGGTCAACGATTTGTATTAGGTTAAGATTTTGGGATTAAGAAATTTAGTGAGGGATAAAATAAAATTTTCTTGAGATTAGAATCGGGTTAAGGTATTAATGATATAAGATTAGGTTAAATAAAATTTTGGGGTTTTACAAATATGATTCATCCTCTGTTCCCATAAGCAGGAGATGGTTTGTAGGGATATGATTCTTAGCTAAAGTATATTGAGGATGATGACATGGGTCAATAGCTCGCCACTACTTAGGGATCGAGAATTATATATTATTGTTTAAGAGTTAGGTAACCGACTAGATGTATTTTGCCCATTGTGATGGAATATTTTTGTTCTTTCAATTATTTAAACTATTGACTTTTGTTCTTGTATTGGGATCTTGGAACCTTTTCTCATCTATATTATCTCATATTGTTGTTATCATTATTGTATTACAAGTGTATGCATATTTTAGTTTTTTTTATTGTTTTTTTATTACTTTGCCTTGCATCAGGCGTGAGTTATATGATTATCACACCTCCTTCATGGTTGATATGTCAATAACATTCCCTAGTTTTGCTTTTATAAATGCTTTGGTTTTGTCTTTAAAATAAAATTTTCTAGTTCAAAATTTTGGGATATTACATGCTTTATCTATACTGATACATATAGAAAGTTGAATTCTCAATTCACTCTGTTGAACATAGGAAATAATGAATTATTATATCAATGTGTACTTTAAAGTGTATGTTTATTTTTAATTTGTTCTATTCTTTTTATTTATAGAAATATAGCTTCTTATATATATACTTTTTATTTATAAAATGTACTTTTTTTATGATTTTATAATTCTTTTTTGTAGACACTAAATCAATTTTCTAAATTATAAGTCTTATGTAGAGACACAAATTTATTTTAAAAAAAAGTCTTAGGTTTTGTTTGTAGGCACAATATCCTTTTAGTAATTATATAATTTTGATAGTGTAACATTTTTTTTAAGGGTGTTGGATTTACATCAAATAAATACTCAACATAAATATAATACTAAGCTATAATGACCATTAATTTACTTTTGCTAAACATATAATTATATAGTAGATGAAAATGCTCTACACTGAACATATATTTAAAGAATTTCTAAAGATATACTCAAAATATAACACAAGAATATGTTGAATATATACAAAAATAATAGTTGAACGCATAGTAATTTTATGTTGAGCATATATACTTAATAAGAGTTAAATACACAAGGTTATATACCAAACATATATTAAAATTTTAATGAGCATATCAATAATAAGAATTGTATGATTACAAGAAATAACTTGAATCTATAGATAAAAATTACAAAATTATATAAATAACATTGTGTTCAACAACACTAGCTAAGCAAAACTTGAAATGAATTAAAAAATTACAAGAAATATTCCTAATAATTAAAAAATTGTAAAAAATGATCCCATTTCTAATGGAAATTATAAAATTACTAAAAATAACTATGTCTATACATAATAATTATAAAATTGAAAAATATGACCTCATTTTATTTGGGTGCATAATATAATTTAGTGTGGAAAATGGTAACAAAAAAGTTGAAATTAATAAGTTATGCTTGATCTAGTAGTCCAAGGTATGATTTCAAATACTCAAGATTCTAGCTGTACGTTCCCAATTTTTTTTAGCAGATTTTAATATCAAAATAGTTGCACGTTATCACTTTACTCGACATAAGTTTTACTTACTATACCATTCTTACATATAATATAAGGCACAATAGATAAGACTTATAGTATAATAAATAAAATTTAAGATAACTTCCATAAAAAATTGATAAGAATTTGGATATTAACTCCAAGTATAATATCAAAAATACATAAAAGGGATATATTAGAATTAAGAGTCCCAAAAGATATTCGGACCATAAACGATAACTGAATAACATGACTCTATGCCCAACTCCCATACATAAGAATCACTCATCCACAAATAAATCATTATATGTAGCAAATTCATCTAAAGATTCCTCATCAACCTACACAAAAACATTTGGATCATTTGCTCATGGGAATGAAAAACACTTATGAGAAGGATGATCATTACAGTACGTATTGAATAAGGTAACAATACAACCGAAGTAAGGTTTTATAGAAATATATAAGTTCACATAAGAGAATAAACATAAATGAGTGTTAACATAAAGAGATGAAAGGTAAATACTAAATCCATTATTCATTATTAGAAACACACAAGATCTTTACTTTTATTTATGTTGAGTTTAAGGACACCACTATACTTAATTTGGTGGAATGGACTGAAGCACTTCTTAAGGCAGAACACACTTGAGCCACTATTATTATCCAATGGAATAAAAAAAACATGTATGAGGGGAAAATGCTTCTAGATACTATTATTAAACCATTTGATGAATTTGAAGCATCCCTTAAGGAAAAAATACACATGATCCACTATTATCGTCTATGGAACGACCACAATACCTCGAACTTAACTTATGTAATCTTTCACTTTAAATTATTAATATCTTATTCATTAGTTACTTATCTCATAATTATATTCTCATTCACGTTGAGTTTAGGTTGCTACTATTATTAATCCAGTTGAATAGATTCATAAACCATTTAGGGTATAACGCTCCTAAGCTATCATCAAGTTGAATAAACACACAATATCTTGGCCCAACTCATGTGATATTTTGTTTGAAGTGATTGTCATCTTATTAATTTGTTGATTATATCAAAATAATGATGTAGGGCTCATTTAAATATGCATAACATATAATTGGAACATATAAAGCACTACCACATGGTTATTGAGGCATTCCCTAAGAAAAATGTCCATAATTTCTACTAAGAAACCCTAATTTCATAAAGATGATCATACATTCTTCCATAGGACTCATCCCATCACCAAATTTTGTACACCAACATATAATAATATAATTTTATCATAGCCAAAAATTAAGACCAAACTCCAACATCTTACACAAGCAATAATGAGTTTGCCTCTAGGTTTATTATTTATGATTCAAGCCATCTTCTTATTTTATTATACTTGTGCTAATCATTAGCATCCTGAATATTACAAGTATTATACTTAGCACATTTAAATTATATTAACCTTTTGAAATCATCAAAATTTCAAATTTAACCCATATTAACCAAAATACCCTTATCTTACTAAAAACCTTATAATATCATATTATGTAACTTTTATCTTACTCAACCATCATTTAATCACATTAATTATGAATTCATATATAGTACCATCAAAACTTATCATGCCATGATTATTTTTCATATTATAATCAAATGATCAAAATGCCCTTACGATAGCCAAAATCCTCATATTTTCACAAGGACCTTACAAGTCCTAATATTAATATATTTCAACCTCCAATATACATATATATGTACACACACACAAAAACATACTTTCAAACACTTCTCACTTACAAGATATCATATAATAACATTATCATAACAACATTATCCATATAACATTAGCAAATATGTTATCAAGTACTAATAAATGATTCACATACAATCCCTTACAATGACATGATTCTTTACCAAGAAGGATAATTGCCTCTAAGAACATATATCCTAACTTACCTCCTCTAAGAACACCGAAAAATCACTTGTGAAATATGAATAATACACAATTAGAAATTAAGAACAAAAATGAGTAAAGTTAAGGTAAAAAAAGGGTGAAAATGGGGATAGCTAGAATAAGTGGGGGCCTTGGGTGGTGAAGTAGTGTGGTGGAATTTATGGTGCAAGGAGTAGTGCATGGTGGTGCTAATTAAAGAAGAGCACAGGGCATGCTAGAAGAGATTGCACAGGTGTGCTAAGGAGAACATTAAAGGGGACATGGGCATGTATACAGTGTATGCATGGGTTGAGAAGATAAGATGCACATAGGTGGGGGAGAAGGTTGTGCAAAACTAGGTGTGAAATGAATAGGTGAGAAGAAAAGATGTGTACAGGCTGTGTATGAGGTCGTGTGTGTGTTGTGTGAGAGAGGCATGGTTGGCGCATGCTAGTTGTGTACAATTAAGTGCCTCAATGAAAAATGAAACAAAGCATAATGGGGCGAGGAAATTGAATAGCTTGTAGTGGAAATGGTTGGGTGACAATGAGGGTGGTTGATGGGGGAGGTAGTGGTGGTTGGTTTTATGGGGAAATTGTGGTCCTTAGTGGTTGGTGGTGGCGAGTGGTGTGTGGGTTATGAATGATGACAATGCATAGGGTAGGAATAAAGGAGAAAAATAGAGTGTTTGGGTCTATGGTGCTCAACAGAAATGAAGGGAGGGAGTGAGTTAGTTGAGCATTCAATGAGGGAGAGAGCTTTGGAGGGGTACACACACACACACATGCACACACACACATGGTGGCATGCATGAGGAAAAATGATAGAGGTTATGTGCATGGGTGAGGAGAAGGCATGGTAAGGAGGGATATTATAATGCCCCAAAAATTCACTACTGAAAAATTATGTTTTATTAGAAGAGTCAACAAAAACAAGTAAATTAAAACTTGTAAATTTCGGTGCTATTACCGCCGTGATAGGTACAAGACCGACCCCTAATCGGTCTCGTACTAACCACAAGGCTAAAGAAAGATTTCCATCCATCATTAATCAAACTTAGATCATGAATTCATAAAAGCATTGAAACGTTTATAAGATAGAAATCAGAGTACGTGGAAAAGAGTTTACAATCCAAGAGTACATAATTAAAATTCATCAAAAGAGATAAAAGCTATAGTACGATAAAAAAGTTTGAATAAACTGATACAAAATAAAGGAACATAAAAGGAAATCTGGCCACGTCGCTCTCGGTCCCTAGGCCAAGTCCAAGCTCAACTCTCAGCCCTACTTGATGCCTCGTAGGCATCGAAGGCATCGAAAACAACATCACCTACTTGCACAAACTCGGAGGGGCCTTTTGCTCATGGAAATGAGCAACACCCATGAAAAGGGTGGTCAATACACTACGTATTGAGTAAGGTAACCATGCATCTGAGGCCAACATACAAAGGCATATAATACAAGCATGATCAAATAAACAACATACAAAAATACAGAGAATAAAGCTAAGCTATAGTTCGGATAAACTGATTATTTAATTCTCTAATCAATACTCATTTAAACCATACTTATTATCAATCCATGTGAGTATAGGAATCCCACTATTATAGCCGGTGGATCAAAAACATATAGGAAAAAACTCACCTGACCACTATTATTTGCTAGTGGATCGGTCTCTAGGGCAAGACGCTCATGGCCATTATTGAGCCCGTGGATTGGTCTGGCCCCAACTCTCATGGTGTTACACTGTAAGTACTTAGTGTCTTTTACGTGTCTTATCAAACTTAGAGTTTGTTTTATTGAGCTCAGGATCCCCCCTATTATAGCCGGTGGATAAGAAACATACAAGGCAAAACGCTCTTGACCACTATTATATATCGGTGGATCAGTCTCCAAGGCACCTCGGCACCTGGCCACTATTATAACTAATGGATCGATCTGGGCTCAGCTCAGCAATCTTCTACTTTAAATGATTTGTGTCTTACTATGTCTTATTCAACAAGTTTCACCCTAGACATACATGTCACACTCCATCTACTCTTATCCTCCCATGAGGGCTCGTCCTATATTTTGAGACTTTTGCATCTCCTAACACACCCTAACACCTTTCCTTCTTCCACTTACTCACACTGGAGGCCCAACTTCTAAGTGTGTGGGTTAAGACCCACTACCTTACACCCTCCAAGTCCACTCACTACCTTATCTTAGGGTTTTCTCCTAAAACCTTAATTTGGGCCTATATGGCCCATCCTTCTCCGCCTTACGCAACTAAGGTTGCTTCATCACCCTAAATATCACCTCCCTTATATTCAACCCCCATCATTTAACTTTACTCCCACAAATAGACGTGTGGCCATAGAACCCTAGTTGGCTACACCGAACCCTAACACCCTTCTTTTCTACATGCCACCACTCCATTTTTCACCTAACATCCTTGTTTTCCCATGATACCCATACTCACCCTACACATGATATTCTTCCACTCTCATCCCATACTCCACTCACTCTCAATTATTTTTTACTTTCACAATTGCCTCAAATTAGGGTTTTCCTCCCAAACCCTAGCTAGGTATCCTTTGTACCCTTATATAAACCCACACAATATTTTTTACCCAAGGTCTCCAATCACCCCTACAACTCTTCCCTTACCTTACTTACACCCCAAGATAACTTTTCACATGTAAAGATCATCCCTATGCAGACTCTAGCCACCCCATGTAAGCCCTATAAGTTTCCATGCAAACCCTAGAAACTTCTATGCAGAGTTAACCCATTCTTTTATTTTGTTCATAATCCCCTTTTATTTGCCCCTCATGGATCATGAGATAATTAGGTCAATCCTACATCCCCTTGGTTAACTCACTTCCCCTTTTTCATTTTTCATACTTTCACCACATATCAATATATTAAGTATCCTATCATGCATGTCCTAAAGGGCCACATCATATGATATCATAAGAACAACATATACATATTATACACATGCCATAAGAAAGCCATATAAGCATACCTCAACTCCTAGCTGCACTACACATAAAACAGTTATAATAATGATCATAAGATACACAATATAACATGGTACATGGCATACAAGGCATATAACACACACATAGAGGGCCTTAGCTACATCCTTACCTAATACGACACCGGTTTTGGAGCATGCTCCTACGCCTCCTTAGGGTTTTGACTGGGTTCACCTATAAGAGGAAAAAAACTAAGGATTAATTTTCCTCCTACCAAAATTACTATTATTTCCTACTTTACTCTAATATTAGGGTTACTATTAATAAATGAAGCTTTACAAGTAAAAATAGGGTTCTTATTCTCAAATTAGCCAACTAGTTTATTACTAGTCAAAATAGGTTCATGCTAAGGTATTTATAGCCATATTTATATTATTAAAGATAATAGCTTGAATACTAATAATAATAGCTGTAGCAATAATAATAATAATAATAATAACAACAACAACAACAATACTAATAATAATAGTATGAGTTCTAATATTAAGAATACTACTTAAAAGGGGTTCTAATAATCATAATAATAGAAAATCTAGTGATAATTAGATTAAGGTTAATAATAGTATTAGTAATAAAAATAAGAATATAATAATAGTAATAATAATATTGTTAAGGATAATACTAATAATGATAATAACTGAAATAATGATAAGGTAAGGGTTCGAATATTTACAAAAATAATGATAGTAATAATGTACTAAGGTTAGCACTAATAATAATAATAAAAGTAATAATGATATTAATGGTAATAAAAATAAGGATAATCATAATAATAATTAAAATAGGGTTTTGAATTCTTTAAATAATGATGGGATAAATATCCCAAGGCTACATTTAGTAATAATAATGATAAAAATAATAGTCATGATATAATAATAATAATAATAATAATAATAATAATAATAATAATAATAATAATAATAATAATAATAATAGGGATTATAACATAAATATAAATAAAAGAGATAATGATATTATAACTAGGGTTTTAAGGGTTAGAGTACCACCTAGGGTTGGTGGTGACCATGTGGCACCGGCAGCGGCACACGGTGTCGGTGGCAGTGGGGAAAAGAGAAGAAGGGTGGAAAGTAGGTTGTTTAGGATAGGATAGGGGGGATTGAGAGGGGGATTTGAGGAGGTGGAGGATGCCTTAGGTTGAGAGGGCTGGAATGTGGTGGTGGCACAACCAAAGGGGGAAGTGCAGGCGATGGTGGTGTGGTGGTCGAAGGTGGTGGAGAGGGAGGAAGGGAGAAGGAGAGGGAGGTAGGGGAAAAGGAGGGTAGGGGGAGGTAGAGGAGGTTCTTTTGGTGTTTTTGGGGGTAGAGGGAGTGGTGGTTGCAGTGGGAGTGGTGGCAGATGGCTGCACAAAGGGCAGTGATGGGTGAATTGAAGTTTGTCGAATGAACAACGTTGCACATCCAAGGCAACTTGTGTAGGGAGGATTGAGGGTGTTGAGGGGTGTACCTTGATGGAGGGTAGTGTAGGGAGTATTTTGGGTGGTGTTTTGGGCAGCGGCACTGGGCAACAACGACAGAACAGGTGGTGACACACAAAAGGGAGCAAGTTTGTAGGCAAAGAAAAAGGGTTGAATGGGGGCTATTGAAGGGTATTTATAGGCCATTGTTGGGGGAAAATGACAGAGGGCGAAGTGAGGAAGAGGATGGCATATATGCAGGTCACTGGCCGGCGACACACGACTGGTGCAGGCCTACAAAATTGCAGGACCTGTCAGCTTGGGAAGGGAGAAAGGAAGGGGGAGAGAGGCACAAGTGAGGAGAGAGAGCATGATTGGGTGGAGAGGGGAGAGAGATCGACAGGGAAGAGGGTAGGGGTGGTAGGTCGGCGTGAGGCGGTACAAAGGTCACTTGCTTGCACCAGGAAGTGGGGAAGTTGAGGCGTTGGGGAAGAGGGAATGTCGAGGGAAAAAGAAAGGAAGAAGAAGGGTGTAGATCGATCAGTCTAGGGGAAAAGAAAGGAAGGAAAATAAAGCCGGACCGAGTGGCTGGCGAGGGAGAAGAAGAGGGTGGTAGGCCTGGGCCACGTGGGAGGAAGGAAGAAATCTGGGCCGTAAGGGTGGGCTGGCCCATATCGGGGAAGGAAGGGAAGAAAGAAAAGGAGAAAGGAGAGGAAGGAAAGAAAAGAAAAGAAAATGGGGGAAAAAAGAAAAAAAGGAAAAATGAAAAAGGAATTGAAGAAAAAATAGGTGGGTTGGGGTATTTAGAATATTTTGGTATTTTGGGGTATTTAAAATAATAATTAAATTCCCTTTTTAGGTTAATTTAGGATTTTTTAAAGATTTTTTCTTAATTATATTTTAATTAGAAAAACACCCTAATTTTTCCTAATTAAATTATTTATTAATTTTCTCTTGATTTTACCTTAATTACTTCCTCTTATTTTAATAAAGTAATTTATTTAATTATTTTTCCTTATAAATCATTAATTTGCCATAATTATCTAAATTAGGGTTTTGGGATATTTTAGAAATGTTGGGCAAAGTTTGAACAAGATATATCCCAAGATTTGTGGGTGATGATGGTTGAAATAGTTAGGCTTGGGAAGCTTGATAGGGGGAAGTTTGGTTGGGATAGAGAAGAAGGCACATGCAAGGTATAAAAGAAGAAGGAAAATTGAATAGGAGAAGAGGAAAAGGAAAAAGAAAAGGAGAAAGAAAATGGGAAATAAAAGGGCCTGTGGGTTTATGGTTATGATTAGGCTTAAAATTGTGATTCAAGAAGTAAGGTAAGATTAAAATATTAATCATATAGGATTAGGGTTAGGTTAGAATTTAAATTACCTGAATTAAAGTTTAGGATTTTTTTGAGCTATTGATTTCTCAAGATTAGGATTAGATACAAATTTAGGGCATTACATCACTATCCTCTTATAAAAGACTTTATCCCCGAAGTCAACAAGTTAAGGTTAGGGAATAAGAGATAGAGGATGTAAGGAAATGTAATGTTAGTGGTATATTCTAGCAAAGTTGATACTATACTACTAGATACTACCCTCTTAAAAGAGGGAGAACCCTAAAACCTAACACACTTGTAATGAAAGGCTAGAGGATGACTCATGCATATCCTTCTCTATCTCCCAAGTTGCCTCCTTTGCTCTATGGCAGCTCTAGAGAATCTTTAAAAGTAGAGTTAAGCTCATTTGAGTCTGGCATACCTTGGTGTTGAGAATTTGCAATGAAATTTCCTCTTAGGGTAATGAATTATTGAGCTTAATCTTGTTAGGTCTTATCACATAAGAATGATCTACACCATACTTAATCACCTACAAGATGTGGAAGATATTTTGAACTCGGGTGGAAATGTCAAGTGGAAAGCAACCTTTCTAACCCTATGAAGGATCTCATATGGATCAATATATCCCGAACTCAGCTTACTTTTCTTACCAAATCTTTACACCTCTTTGGTAGGTGAGAAACTCAACAAAATTCTATCCTTTGACTCAAATCAATCTCTATGACACCTCTATTCAGCATAAGTTCTATGTTGACTCTGAGATGCCATCATCCTATCCTAGACCAACCAAACTTGCTAAGTAGTTTCCATAATCATTTCCAATCCAAGCATAATAGTCTCGCTAATGTAGCTCCAACACAATAGTTTCCGACACTTGCATCCATACAACACCTTAAAGGGTGTTATCCTTATAATAGCATGATAATTTTTGTTGTACAAAAAATCCACCAAATGCAAATGAACATTCCAACTACCTCAGAAGTTCAAAACTGATGCTCGTATCATTTGCTCGAGTGCCTTCATCATCCTCTCTGTCTACCCCTTTGTAGTTGGGTGAATGGATGTACTCATCCTCAACTTTGTGCCAATAGCCTCCTACAAATCCCCTAAGAAATGATTTAAAAAAATCACAAATCTCTATTAAATAGTTTTTCAGTATGTGTATCATGCCTTCCCACCACAAACCTCATGTAAGCATTGGCCAATTGATCTATGCTCCAAGTTGACTTCATTAGCACAAAAACTACAGATTTAGTTAACCATTTAACGATGCCCCAGATCATGTGGCACCCATTGAGAGCCCTTGGTAGTTTTCTCACAAATCCATAGATATAGAGTCCCAATTCTACATCAAAACATCTAATTATAGGACCAAACCTACAAGTCTATGTGCTTAATCTTAACCTTTTGGAAGGTCAGACACCTTGATACAAACTCCACTACCTCTTGCTTTATAAGAGGCCACTCGTTGATCCTATTAACTTCCTTTTAATACTATCCCCTCCTGGGTTGATTGAATATGGAGTATAGTAACCCTCATCCATAATTTGGTGCTTTCGATCAGTCTAACTCTAAGGTACACACTAGTGACCCTATAGCTAATGATACCATCCTTATGAATCTAAAAGCCCTCATCTCAATCATCATAAATCTTTTTCTAGTCCTCTCAAGCTTAAAATCTCTAAGATGTTCCACTCGGATCTCATGAAACACAGTCAGTGTAATGGTTAAAGTACTTATCTAGATCTCTAAATCATCTAGTTGGATTAATTCTATCCCCATCTCACCAAAATTTTTAAGTAATCGATTAGCCACCACATAGAAACTCAAGGAGTGTGATTTATTCCTATTTAAGGCATCCATTATTAGCCTTACCCACATGGTATGCTAACTCGATATCATAGTCCTTCACCAATCGTAGCCTTCTCTTCTACTTCATATTCAACTACTTATGAGTGAAGAAATACTTGAATTTCTTATGGTTGGTGAAAAATCTTCATTGTGTGCCATATAGATATTACCTCTAAATCTTCAACATGAAAACAAGTACAACCAACTCTAAATCATATATCAAGTAGTTCTACTAATATTGACTAATGAGAAACATAAGTAACTGCATTACCATGTTACATCAATACACATCCTAGTCTGTGTTTCAATGCATCATTGTAGACCTTGAACCAATCTGATCATGATGGTAGAACCAAAATTTTTGTTGCACTCAGATGCCACTTTAACTCCTAAAATTCCCCCTTACATGAACTATCCCACTAGAATTTGGTAGTCTTCTTCAAAAGGCTCATCAAGGGATGAAGTAACTTTGGGAAGTCTTAAAAAGAGCACTTGTAGTACCCCGCAAAATCTAGGAAACTATGAACCTTAGAAACCCTTGTGCGTGCCTTCCACTAGGTAACTACAAGAATCTTTGTCAGGTTCATGATGAATTCTCTTACTAAAACCTGATGACCAAAAAATGCAACCTCCCAAAGTTATAACTCACACTTTGATAGTTTGGTATATATTTTTTGCTCTCTAAGGAGTGACAATATAGTGTAAATATTATACTCATGCTCCACTCCCATTCGAGATGATACCAAAATATTGTCTATGAAGAGCACAATGAACTAGTCTAGGATCAGCTGGAAGATCCTCATCATCAATCCCATAAATATGGTAGGTGAATTGGTGAGCCCAAAAGGTATTATCGTGATCTCATAGTGTCTATACCATATTCTAGAGGGTGTCTTTATGATATCTGCCTTAGTGAAGTGTAGATAATGATAACCTTACCTCAAGTCAATCTTTGAGAAGATTAAAGCACCATAAAGCTTATCAAACAATTCATTAATTATTGGGAGCATCTATTAGTTTTTCACCATTAAATAGCTCAAGCCTCGACAATCTATTCCCAAGAAAATACTACCATCCTCTTTCTTCATGAAGAGAACTGATGCTCCCTATGGAGACATACTGGCGAATGTACCCATGAGAATCTAACTCTTCCAACTGAGTCTTTAACTCTCATAACTCTACTGTTGCCTTCCAGTAAGGTACCTTTGACACTATCTCCACCCCAGGTACTAACTCAATGCTGGAGTTGATTTTACATTTGGGTGACATACCAATTATATCCTTTGGGCATACGATAGGAAAATCCCAAGCAACTAAAATATCATCTAATGTCGAAACATCCTTGTTCATCTCCTAAACTCCTCATAAATATATAGGGTAACATCTCTACACCAATGAATACGATGTACAAGCATATACAACCTTTGCTGTAGGCCTATGCTTGCATATCCTATAGGATA
Source organism: Tamarix austromongolica (assembly GCA_039764185.1). Classification (NCBI taxonomy): domain Eukaryota; kingdom Viridiplantae; phylum Streptophyta; class Magnoliopsida; order Caryophyllales; family Tamaricaceae; genus Tamarix; species Tamarix austromongolica. The sequence goes on along the minus strand of CM077812.1, from coordinate 24,616,474 downwards.
CCCTATCACCCTACGGTTACCATATCACTACTCGCTCTTGTGGGCGATCTATCACTACTTGATATCTCCTCAACATGTTAATCCCAAGGATGCCATTAAAGTTCCTTAGACTCATCTTAACCAAGTCCACTAGGAATTATACATTGCCTAACTTTAAGGCCACACTCGTGTAGAGCCTATTGTAATCCAATCCATCCTTCAAAGGCAACGTCACAGATATGGACACATAAGTAGATGGAGATAAGGTAACACTGTTAATAAAATTAGTAGATAAGAATGGAAAGCATGTACCCAAATCAAATAACACATACATGGGTAACGAGAGGATAGAAAATGCACTAGTGAACACATTCCATTACCGATCAGCCTCTGCTTTATTGATGATATTTAGGTGCCTGCATGATTGCCATCCCTAGTATCCTCTACAATACCCTATAGAACCCTGATTCTATTCTCCTCTCTAGGGAAATGGGTGAGGCCTCTTTGGTCTCCTCCTAGCCACCCCAAGTTGTACATCTACTAGGGTAGGTGCCCTTTACTTATGCTACTACTGTAGTTGGTAGGTCTACTACTGATAGGCTTATTGCTGGGGTCCAAGAAGTCCCCCTCAACTAATATTGATCACCATGTGGCTAGATCTAGCCCTCTATCAATGCTGGAACTCAAATGATTGGTAACTTGACTAACAATAAGTCATATAATGAAAAGGGGTGGCCCGAAAGTCTCATCCTACATGATGCCAACTGCATAAATGACACATGAAGCATCTTAGTTATCCCACAGGTCTACTCTATCCACATGTCTAAACCTAGTGCAAATAACTTAAAGGTCCACCTTCCCAAACCTGAATCTCACCTCCTAAACCCTATGTCTATAGATTTTGGCTTCCTCTTGCCTAAAATAGAAGCTTGTTTGTAATCCATCGTAGTGGAAACATGTGCCTATTCATACAACATGGCCAAATCTTAGAAATCAAGAACATCCATCATCCTTCAGTTGCTAAAATGGAGCCCTAACTTAAAGTGATAAACCATGTTCGGCTCACTAGCTTTAATACTAGCACAAACACTAGTAGCTCCATGAATTAAGCACATAATTGCGTCACATGATGACCTACCCATCAAGCATTTGTTGATCCCTAATGAAAGAAAGCTTTTATATTCACCTTCTAAGTAGATGGATAATTAACTACTTCACATGTTGGATCCATGTACCAAATCCATGGATGACCAGATCCTCATCATCGACGTAGATTAGTGAGTGATGCTTAGTAACCCTCTGATGGCAATCCTCTCCAATACCTTCCTATAGATAATGCAGAGGTGGTGGAGGAGGTCGCGATTGAGGTGGTGGTAGTGGGCACTTGACGAACTCAATAAATACCTCAAAGGCCTCCTCTAAGTGACTGATATGACTATTAAGTGCTATGGTAAGCTAAGTGAAGGCAAAAAATATGTAAGGATAAATATTCCTAGCTTTCTAATAAGTATTACACATAAGAACATTCAAAGGCTGCCTAGACTACCTATTTTTGATTCTTCAAAAGTTAATCTTATTTTCCGAAGAAATAAGTTTTTCAAAATATGGAATAGACTAATAAAACTAGGTTAGGGATCATTTGAAAATCGAATGATTTGAAATCAAAATGCGGAGACCCAAAACCAAAGATTTGATACCAACTTGTGACATCCCAAATATTAAAAACAGAAAAATTATATTTTAGTAGAAGCGTCATGTCAAAATAACTAGGTTTTATTGCCATACTCAATATATGTAATACCCCATTTTTGAAAATCCTAATTATAAACCGATAGTCATGTGTATTAGTTATAATAATTATTTTAGGATGTTTGGTACTAAATATAGTGTTAATTTGTATAATATTATTATGACATATTAGATATAAAATTTAAGTAGGTTACAAATTGATAGAGGCTGTGTTATTAAATTTTAATCCGAAGTTAGATCTCAACCTATACCTGTTGTGTCAAGTAAACTTTAATTCTAGTAACCTAAAAATTTTATCCAAATATATTACCCCAGTTCTTAACCTAAATAATTACCCCTACCCTATGCTATATATTTATTGCCACACCCTATTCCCTCTACCTAGACATAGTTTACTCCTACGTGCCATAATCTGCACCTTGCCTCCCTCTCCCCCCATGTTTACTTCTCCTTGTTTTTCTCCACATTTTCCCTTATGCCATCCTATTCTTAATCCCTTCTCCTCTCCCTTTTTTTATCGTGCCTTAACCCCCAAGCAAGCTTATGTTCTCCTATCTTTCTCCCAATCTCCTTTGATGCACCTTTCCTTTCCATTCTCCTCCTCTATATTCTAACAACATCCACGGTTCCTTCTCCCTTTTTTTGCTTGAGTTCCTTTGCTTCACTTCAATTGGTTAGAAATCATTGAGTTGTTTTAATAGTTTTGGTTTATTTTTGTGTAATATTAAATGCTAATATATATGTTTTTGGGTATTAAATTCATATGTAATTCTTGAGGATCTTGGAGAAGACTTTTTGTATGAGATTAGATTACGTAAATCCCATCACTCATAATATGATAGAATTTATGTGAGAGCATGTTATGATTTTTTAGATTTATAATTATGCTAGGGTTTTAAATTCTCTAAGTATTATGACATGTATGATAAAGTGATAACATGTTAAATGAATGATATATACTATTGTTGTAAGTTAAACTATATGCATGGGTAATATATTATTTGATTTACATACGCATGTTTAAGGTTTTGTTAGGATTTTCATTCTTTTCAAGTTATGATCTAAATGACATAATAAATATCAAATAATTGCTAATTCATGGTAGTTAGGGTTACTATGAATTGTATGGAATAATGTACACATGATTAGGGTTAGTTTTTGATGACTTCTATTTTCATGACCTAGGGTTATATATTTATCCCTACATGTATTGTGATGATAATTTTCCTATTTAGATGATGCATTTTGCATTAAATTTGTATGTACATGCTGCATGGAAGATGTGATATGTATGAGTTGCATGATTAGGGTTTTATGGGTGCAACCCACTAAAAACATAAAAAAGTGAAAATATAGTTAATTGCCAAAATGTAATGATTTCCTACGTGATAAAATGATTTAAAATATTAAATTTTAGTCTTTTTATGACAAATCTCTCATAATAATAATGTTTGGTAAAAAAACTAAATAAAATGGCAAAACTAGGATTTTTAAGCATATTTTGGTCATTTTGACCTAATGTATCTTTATAAATAATTTGATGTTAGCTTAGAATTTTGATAGATTGACCTTAGTATTAACTTGGCTTGTCATATACCAATAATCATAGGGTTGAAATTTATAATTGGAAATAAAAGGGAAGATGGTTTAGTATGAAAATGAAAATTATTGCGTAATATGTGACATCTATGATCATCTCGTAAAATATTAATATTTAAAGTGAAAAACATCGAGTTAGAAATGGTTTCTTTGTGGGATTAGCTACCCTATAGATGAGGTTTTATCCCTAATTTGTTTTGGTTTGCTAGTGTACACTATGCTTTAGTAAGACCCTATTTTACTCTATAGGTGACCTATAAGCCCCATAGGGGGTATTAATACTTAAGGACTTGGTGACCGTGGTTGTAGGATACTTTATTGATTTTTTTTGCCGGTATGACCAAGTGTAATATTGTGTTTCTGAGTTTGAGAGTAAGGGTATTGTGTCACCTTTGGGTGCTAGTATGACCTAATGTACCTAAGTGTCCCTCAATTGATTGTATCGCCTTTGAGTAAGTTAAAAAGGAAGCATTTTTTGTGTAAGAAATTGAAAATTAATGATTTGTTGGTTCAATAGTTGTCTCAGTGCTCTACCTTAGTATTTGAAATTATTTTTGATTTGTTGGTTTAGTAGCCTCCTTAGTTCCCCTACCTTGTTATGGTTTTTGGATTAGTTGTTCATTTGTTGCCTTAGTGCCCTACCTTGGCATTTGGATTTTATTTGGATATGTTGATTCAATAGTTGCCTCACTCCCTTACCCTAATGTTTGGAATCTGTGTGGCTCATCAAATATATCTCTTAGACCTTAAGATAATGTGAAGTGAACTAGTATATTTTATTTCTGAGCTTGAGACATGATATTATTTATACTATTCCATAATTTTTTCATGTGGTTATGGTACATGTTTTGTGCTCTAGTATGATTTTAGGTTATTATGTGACTATGTGAAATGTGGGTATGCTACCTCTTGTTGGGTATTGTGATTACTTAATACGAGGAAGTCGTACTGATACTACTTTTTTAGATGACTATGTGAAGTTTATGGAGTAGCATGAAACGTATAAGAGTGCAAGGATAACTGGAGCTATAACACCACAATTTTTCACTACAATTTTTTTTTGTTAAAAACATGATGCGGAAGCATAAAATACTTCGAAAAATGGGGTGTCACCGCCACACTTAACACAAGTTATATGTCTACTGCCTACCCCATATGAAACACTTGGCTAAACCAACAAAACACTAAAATAACTAAGTGCGCAAATAATAATTTACTTGAACCAATTCCAAAATGTTTACAACAAATGAACTTAACAGGTCCTGTTTAAATTGTTATAGGATACACATTAAAGTACAAGATTACAAAACATGGGTTAGGGCATGGGGTCATAAACAAATGCCATGGTCCTCTATGGACTCCATCAAATCTTCTGGATGTCCTTGCTCACAACCTCAACCCGACAGAGGTAGGCCCTTTATAGGCCATCCTTGAAAACCTGCATAAGGTCTTCTACTCATGGAAATGAGCAGTTAACCAAGTAAATGGGCACATCAGTAAACTACATACTGAGTAAGCCAAGTTACTTCCTCAATGTACACATGTATACCAATTTATCTTATGTAAATATAGAGTACAATGTGCATTATGATAAGGCTATATATATGCATAAAGATAAAAGTACATGAAGTCATACCGTCATGCATAATTCCAATAAGTAGGATACTTCATGCATAGACTCACCACCATTTTACATAAGCATATTTACACTTAATAGCAAGAAGAAACAAACAACCTCAAGTTATGCCATTAGTTCATTCATGTAAGAGATAAGTGAGTCAACCCATCAATATTACATTTCATTACCAAGTAGTCAGGTCAACCATTAGCCAAGAGTAATATCCAATTTACTCATTTTTGACCAATCATACCATTACTTCCATTTTTACCAAATATTAGCCATTCTCTTAATCATCATTTATATTTCATCAATTACTTACTTAATAACCATATTTTATTATCATTGAGCGATGGACTATGCTCCACCCCATAGTCTAACATACCATGAAATCTTATCTAAAAAGGGACATGGAGTCCAAGCTAAAGCCAATCACCAAGTGGACATAAGTCCAGGCCAAAGCTAATCACCACAATGGACATAAGTTTAGGCCAAAGCAAACTAATATGGATATAAGTATAGGCTGAAGCCAACCACCTAAGTAACTAGAACCTTTAGTATTGATACTCCCTAGTACATCATCGGTGTCTAGAGTAGGTAAGGCATCAAGATCTCTCAGGATCCTGCCCAAAGGTAAAGTCCAAAGGCACCAAAAACACCTGAAGGAAGACTAACCCTAGATAGCTAATTGAGGATCGGGTGACCCAAACCCATACTCAACTCGAATTTCATTCACTTTAAGTGCTTAGTATTTTATTCATAAGGATGAGTGATCATACAAGGCCCATATAAGCAAACAACATAAATCCCCATACCAAGCCATATTGATCCTTTTTATTTTTTTCTCCAACCATGTGGGTTTACTATTTATCCTTGGCTAATGAGTTTCATATCTATCATATGGTTTAATCTAAGCCCTTACTAATTTCCATTACTCTTATTTCCATTTTATCACTAACTACAAGTGGATTACTCTTTTAGTCTTTACATTACTCATAATGTATGCCATAAGTTATGATCCATTTTAATCCCTTAATTAGGCTAATAATCCATGTTAAAGTTTTTATTTCACCCCATTAACAACCATGGTATAGTCCCAAACATAAACCTTAAACATAATCGAACCACAAAGCAACAAATCATGCAAACTAGCCGAACCAGTTGATCGATTTGGCCTAACCATTTGATCAGTTACACCAATCGGTTGGTTATTTTAACTCAACTTGATCATGTTTCTTTCAAATCGGTTGATTAGTTTGGGCAAACTAGTCAAATGTTCATAGACTAGTCGATCGGTTTTGCCAAACCAGTAGATGGGTTTAAGTAGAAAGCAAGACAAAGGTCTCTACAGGCGAACCAGCTGATGGGTTAGGTCAACTAGTTGACTGTTCTAGGAACCAATCAATCTATTTGACCTAACTAGTAAATCGGTTTACCCTAACACAACATCAATTAAAAAGTTCCATGCAAATTATTGCATAAAAATCATTTATACTCATATTAGAACATGTATCAACATCAACCTGTATATTCCTAACCAGATTATCATTCATTTCTTACCATAACATTATCATAGTCTATTTTTCTCCATTTTCATGCTCTTTTCTCAATTTATATCATTTAAACATATAAATCATGCATACCACTACATCTCTTCATATGTACAATCCGATAAAAGATATCACCTTGCATGTAGGAACACATACTAACATTTTAAGAGTAAGAATTACTTACTTGATGTAGGTGAAATCCCCTTAAAATAGGATTTCAAAATCTGTGAAAACCTCAAGTCTTAGAAACTTGTAAACCAAAGCCTTAACTCATGTATTATACCAAAACTTCATAAAATTTTGATCAAGAAAACAGAAAGGGAAAAGAACATACCATTAGGATAAAAAAAATTAAGGAAAAACTCAACTAGTCCCATAAATCTTTTCTAAAGATAAAAATATGCCTTGATTAATAATTAAAACAAGATAGAGCTAGAGGTAGGATTAGGAGAGTGTGTAAATAAATTGACAAGTACTCAAAGTATGGAAGAAAAGAAGAGAATGTAGAGCTTAGAGAATTTTTTGTGGCTAAAAGAAAGTATAATGCATGGATGATTGGAGCTATTTATAGCCAACCAATCGAAAAAAACGTAGAAGGTTTGGAAGGTAATGAAAAACCCTACTTGTGACCATTTTATTTTGATTAGAATGGATAAATTTGCCTAGGATTTGGTGACCTAGTCTCCTAAGCTCAATTTGGGACTCTAGGGAACTTAGGTCAAACAGACCAGAATTCTCATACAGAGAAGAAGAAATGGGAGGTCAATATGGAAGGAATCTTCCAGTTGCTAAGAAGTATATTTGCAGTCAAAGCAATCAATCTCAGAATCAAGTAGAGGAGATATGAGAAAGAAGGCAATTGACAAAGGTCATTTCTCTCCCTCATGTGTCTCAAACAATCTCCACAACAATGCAAGGTAATATTTTGGGTTAGGCACATCATAAAAATAGTTAGAAATCTCTTAGAGATAATCAATATGTGTTGGTAAGGTTCCATTTTAGTGTAAGAATTTTTTTTTAGAAAACCAAAATTTAAAAAATATGACTAGCTTGATGAACTAGTCGATTGGTTTGGGTATACTAGTTGACTGTTCATCCACCAGTCGATTAGTTTAGTTGAGGAACTCAATTTGGCTAAAACACCAAACTAGTCGATTTGTTCATGGAACTAGTCGATGGGTTTACCTATAAAACCTCATTTTTATAACATGATTTCAAATCAATTTTTATTCCAAATCACATCATAACATTAAATTAAATCAAAGGCCTAAAATTTGTCATAATTTCTCATCCATCCATTACACAAAAGTGTGGGGTATTACATGATCCCTTAGAAAGATGTCCCACTTTTGGAATGGGATTACGGGTTTAAGAGTTATGGAAAATTGATGTCATGCCTTCAGGTGATGGTTTTTAGTTATAGTTGGTTGTCCTTTGGACTTTTATGTTCCTTATTGTATTTTGGTGGTCTTATTGGGCTAATAATATTTATCCATAACTTTTATCTATATATGGTATTCTATTTTCACTGATTTAATTTGGTTATGGCCATTTTATCCTTAACACTTGGCATAAGAAATGTGAGGGAACCAAAATTATGCTAAGTATGGCAGTGGTAACACTTAGTAATTTGGTAGTGAATGCTTCCGCAAAATGGAATTTTTGAGTAGGTAAATTTGGGGGTGTTATAATATAAGTTTTTCTTACCATAATATCCTTACATCAAATATGAAGCATAATAGCTAAGATTTAAAGTTTAATAAATAGAGAATAATAGAACTTCCATAAACATTAGATAAGATTTTGAAGATTAACTTTGAGTATAATATCAAAAATACATAAAAGGGATAAATTGGAACTAAAAGTCTGAAAGGTATCTGTACCAAAAGTGACAACTGGATAATATGAATCTATGCCTAGCCTTGATACGTAAGAATGAATCTTCCTCAATCAAAGAATCTTATGTAGCAAAGTCTTCCAAAGAGTCCTCATCAGCCTATACAAAAATATTTAGGTTGTCTACTCATGGGAATAAGCAACACCCATAAAAAGGATGATCAGTGTGGTATGTACTAAGTAAGGAGATAATACAATTGAAGTAAAGTTACGTAGAATTACCAAAGTTCACATAATAGAATAAGTATATATGACAAAAAGCGATGTAAGGTAAACACTTATTCTAGAACTCATTATTAGGTGTAAAAAATATCCATACTTTTATTTATGCTAAGTTTATGGAACCCATCTAGTGGAATGGACTAAAGTACCTCTTAGGGTATAACACACCTAAGCTACTATTATTGTCTATTAGAATGGAACCAACATACACTAGGAAAACATGCTCCTGACCAATATTCTTAAATCGATGGAACAATTTGAAGCACCTCACAAGAAAAAACACACCTGAGGCACTATTATCATCTGGTGGAACAGATGTAACACCTTATTCATAACTTGCATAATCTTTCAATTTAATTTATTAATATCTTATTCATTAGTTACTTAACTCAAAATTAACTTCTTATTCACGTTGCCCACTATTCTTAATAAAGTAAAACACGCAAATGCATCTCTTAATGTAGAACACTCCAAAGCTGTTATTATTATTTGGTAGAATGAACACAAAATGAAACATCCCAACTCATATGATCTTTTTCTTTAAGTTATTAGCATCTTTTTCATTAGTTTTTTAGGTCAAGATAATCAAGTAGGACTCATGTAGATGTGCACAACATATAATTGAAACACATAAATCATAATCACCTGGTTATCGAGGTTGCTCCCAAGGAAAAGGTCTATAGTTTCCTCTAAGAAACCCTAATATCATGAGAGAATCATAAATTCTCCCATAGCACTCATCCCATCACCAAATTTAGTGCACCAACCTATAATAATATAATTAATATCATCTATGAAAATCAAGTCCTAACTCATCTTACACAAGCAATAACTAGCCTACCTCTAGGTTTACTATCTATGATTCAAGCTATGTTCTCATTTTATTATACTTATGCTGCTCATTATTATCTTAAATATTTCAAGTATCATAATTAGCATATTGAAGGTTAATTCTCGTTTTAAATTCACAAAAATTTTGTATGCAACCCATATTGACTGAAATACCCTTCATATTAGGTAACTTGTGTCTTACTTAACCATCATTTGATCACACTACTTATGAAACAATTTATAACACCCTAAAAATTATCATGCCATGATTATTGTCCATATTATCATCAAATGATCATATTATCATTATGATAACCAAAATAATCATATTTTTACAAGGACCTTATGAGTCCCAATATTAATGAATTTCAACCTCTAATATATATATATCATGAAATATGTAACCAAAATTATATATAGATACCACTTATCCCAATTTATGCCAGCCAATAATATGCATAAATGCATACTTTACACACTTGTTACTTACAAGATATCATATAATAGAATTATCATAACAACATTACCAAATATGATATCACATTCAAATACACGTTGCATATACAAGCCCTAACTACGATAGGGATTCTTATAAAAAAGAAACCGATCTCTAAGCATGTATAAGCCTAACCTACACCCTTCAAGATCACTAAAAAATCACCTATGAAATAATAGTAATAAACAATAAAAACTTAAGAATACAACTAAGTAAATGGTAAGATTAAGAAGGGTGGAAATGAGGATAACCAAAACAATTGGGAGAGCTTGTGCTGCATGGGACTGTGGTGGAATGTATGGTGTAAGAAGTGGTGCATGGTAGTGCTAAGGCAAAGCATAGGGCATGTTAAAAGGGAGGGCATGGTTGTACCAAGGAAAACATCAAAGGGAGCATGGGGATTCATGTAGTTTATGAGCAGGTCAAGAAGGTAATATGCACATAGGTGAGGGGAGAAGGATGCACATAATTGTACGTGAACCACACAAGCAAGAAGAAAAGGCATGCATGGGTTGCACATGAATCAGTGCATAAATCTTGTGAGATGTATGAGTGGGGCATATGAATGGTGCACGATCATGAATCTATATGAAAAATTAAACTAAGCATAATGAGGATAGGAAAAGGAATAGCTTGGGGTAGCGATGTTTGGGCGATGATAAGGAGGCTGATGAAGAGGCAGTGGTCGTTGGTTTTTTAGGGATATGATGGTGCTGGGTTGTTGATGGTTGTGAGTGGTGTATGGGAGATGAATGATGGTGACACACATGGCAGAAATGAAGGAGAAGAAGTGGGTATTCGAGGTTGTGGTGATAAAAAAATGGATGGAGGGAGGGAGGGAGTTAGTTGAGCATTAAATGAGGAAGAGAGATTCGAAGGGGCATATGTGTGTGTGTATGGTGGTGTGCATGAGGATAAACGATATAGATTATGTGCATGATCTAAGGAGAATTCACGATTGGGGGAAATGTTGGGTATAATTTCAACAAGACATGTTCCAAGATTTGTGGGAGATTATGGCTAAGATGATCAAACTTGGAAAGCTTAATAGGGAGAAGTTTTGTTGGGGTAGAGAATAAGAAGGAAAATCAGACAAACAAAGAAGAGGGTCAAAGGAACATGAGTGTGATATTATGGTTGGGATTAGTTTTAACATTGTGATTGCAGAATTAATTAATTTAAAATTAAAATATTAATTATATAAAATTAGGGTTAGGTTAAAATATTAATTGCTTAGAATAAATATTATGATTTGGTTAAACTATTAAGTTTTGGGGATTAAGTTCTGATAAAAATTCAAACTTTTACACTAGTACTAAAATTTATCTTATATGTTATATAAATTGACTTGTGTTAATATTTTAAATTATATATGCATTAAACGTTTCCTATAAATTAAAAGAAAGAAATTTTAGATTACCAATATCAACAAGGTTCACCTTTCTTTCAAAAAATTCATCATTATATAATTCAATATTTAAGTATGTTTAACCAAGAGCAATTTATGTATGAGTGAAATCCAAGGAAGTTTCCTAGGATATGTGTGAATAGATAAAAAAAAGGACTTGTGTTAATGTGGATTAGTCATCAACTCTAAAGGCACTCCAAGGCCCACAATCGGTGTCAAGGTGGAAGTGTTATAAGAGTTTGATAATATTAAGTGTAGAGTCACTAGTTGATGTAAGAGCATTTCAAGTATTCCAAATTAAAGATAATCTACTTATTAATTTTTACAAAGTTGAAGACTTTAAAAATCTTCTTTTTTGGGTTGATAAATAACTAGAGTAATTAGAAACCATGCAAACTCTAAACTTCCACATGATTATGGCTCCATTTGGCTGTAATATGGTTCTATGAAATCCACCCCATAATAGGCTCCAATATGGCTCTATTTACACTCAACCAAACCATGACCTTATCTACCTCTATAATTCACCTATTTTCGGTCGAAACATTACCTACATTGCCACCAATTTTTTGTGCAAGAATTATGGACACTGTAAAGGTGATTATGGGAAGTTCAAGGCCCTCCAAAGTTAGCTTAATTTATGGAGAAGCAACCTCCAGCCTCGGCAGAATCAAGCACTAACCATCGAGTGGACTGCACCTCTTTTCTTATTTTTTTATTAGCTGAACTTAGTTAAATCATGCTGTTAGAATTTTCTAATATGTAATTTATGTTTTCTAAGTCTTGTCATATAATGTAATAACAACTATCTAGTGATGGGTGGTAAGTAGTGTCAAAAAACTATCACTATTAGCTGATTAAAGTATTGTGGCCTTAGTTAGCCTAAGATAGCATCAACCATGGGTCATGGTGTGACTAATCTAACTATCATTGTTAGATTATAATTGTAACCATTAGAAGTCAACTAATACTCTTAAATAGAGTGGAAAAGGTAGCAAGAAGGGGCATTTTACATTTTGAGAAAAACATCCTGGTTGTCGAAACCAAACTCTCTCAAGATTAAGGTGGTGTCTTGAGTATTATTCAAGTCTTGCACCATTTAGGCAAAGAGTTGAAACCTATTTGGTTGATGCAAGTACTTGTTTTTGAAGGTCTCAATATCAAGTCATCCTTTTCATATTTTCCTTCATTCGTTTTAGAATATTTTTGAAAACTCCCCATTGTCAACACTAATATTTAGCATGGTTCCATTTGGTTGGCATTATGTATCACCAGTGGTGGTTCCTATGAGGGATGAGAAGAGTGAAAGGTGTGGTGGTGGTAGTTGCAACATTCATTTTCTCAAACTCTAAGAACTTAATTAATAAGAAGTTGTAAAACCTTAAATCACTTTTTGATACGTTGCCATGACATCTAGTGTACATTAGGGGTCTATTACCTATCCTATACTAGATATAAGGCTAAATCTAAACCAAACTTGAATAGAATTCTATTTAGAAACTTTAGTCAACATAAGTAAAAAAAGACCAAAAGTGATAAAATTACATTATAACTTAATAATCTTAATACAAAATACAAAAGAAGTGGAGGAGTATAGAGAGGGATAATGATAGGGAAAGCTCTCAATATTAATTCCACCATAATACAAACATCCATGCAATACTTAAATACATGATTGAAATGCACTAAAACATCTATTTACCATTAAATATTGTAGTAGCACTCACAAATAAGACATAAGTATAACATCATTTCAGGTTATGTATTGAGTTAATCACAAACCACCTCTAAGACAGACATAACATGAAGTATGGTATAAGGTAAAATTAAAAAGTAATTCCTAAAATAAATGATATTATTATTCATCCATTATAATTGACCATATAAAGCACATTTAAACAACTTAATTATCTTAAGGGACAACTTATTTTAAGTATAAGTAAATTGAACCAAAGACAAATGGAATCCAATATTTAAATGGTTGACTTTAACCATGGGTCGTTAGCACTTAAATTATCCACATTGATCTCCTAATTATTAGGTATATACACCCTATAAAAGCCATAAGTGATCCCAATAGACATGGTGGCTAGCTAGCACTTGGATAGCATATCACATATCAATTAGTTATTTTCAACTATGGAAACTTGACTTATAAATGTGAAAAGAACAATAATTTTCAGTCAAGGCCCATAGGAGGTCAATTCTGGAACAACCTAAACTTATATTAAGATGTTCCACTTTAGGTCTTAGTGTATTACTCAAGGTGATCACTCAATGTATAGTTCTTCTCTTTTGATGATTTTTAGTGTATTAGAAGAGGTGGAGTTCCACTTTAAGTTTTATTGTATTCTAATTTATGTTTTAAATGTCCCTAGACTCACCCAAGCCCATTTTGAGATGACAAGAACCCTTTATTCTCGTTTCTTAATTCTCATCTTAGAATGATTGAAGTATAACTAACAATTTGTTGTAGATTTAATGGATTTTTGATGAGAGAATAATACAAAGAATGAAAGTTGGGAGTTTAATACAAAAAAATATAGAGATAAAAGAGAGAAGATGAAGTCTATTGAATTTTGAAGGTGATAGATGATTTACTAAAGAGAAATGTGGAAGAATGGCTGAGGTAATTCAATAGGGTAAGGAAGGAATGCAAGAGGTGAGGGCAAGGGATTGCAGCTACTGAATCAAGTAAGGAAGGAGAGATAAGATAGGGTTGGTATCAAATCTTAACTTTTAGAATATTATCGAATGGTGTAAAGAAGATAGTATCTTATATTGCCTCTTGGGTATTTTAAATTTAAATAAAGTTAGAGAGAGAGAAATAGCTTATGAAGAGTAGAGTGGTTGACCAACATGGATAATTTCATCATAAAAATTATTTACAATTACTTTAATAACATTAGTAATGTTAATAGTAGAATAAATACAGCTGCTAATACTAGTAGTCATAATAATAGAAGTTGATACTTAAATCACTATAAAATATTTTGACATGATTAAAAATAATGTATGGTCCAAATATCATTATTAGAATAAGTTTACATAAGTGTTTGAGGGCTTAAAATAGTTTGTAAGATTTCCATAAACAATATCAAAAGAAGGGTGTTTTGAAAATCCTAATTAATCCGTACTTAAAATCGAACTTATGATAGTTAGAAAATTTAAATAAAAAATAGTATATTTGAAAATATATTTAAAAAAACAATAATAAAAATTAGGGTTTGAATAAGGTAGGTTAATCTAGTAGTGATAACATATAAGGGCTGTGGTGACAATGTTGTGGTGTCATATTGGTAAGGATGGTGGTTAGAGCTTGTTGTATGGTGTTGTCTAGGGTGGAACCCAAGCTCCACCATGGTGAGGAATTGTATTATGATGTATGTGTGTGTATTAGGTAATGTATATAAATTGTATAGGATCACACCATATAAACAAATGGAGTTAGAGGGGTGGTTTGGGCGTGTGATGTCCATTACTTTTATTCAAAGATAACCATTGTTCTATAGCTAAAATATCCATTTTCGATCCCCTATTTGTTAAAAAATAAAGTTTGTCCCATAAAAATTGTTGATTATTTCATTGTTAATATATAGTAGTTGGTATTTTTTTAATGTTTACTCAGTTTTTATCCTCCATGTGCTGAGACCAAGCATCTCCCTCTTTGACTCAAGAAGTTCCATTACATCTTCTTTAATGTTCAAAATTTCTAAACTAGTCTCCATAAAAAGCCAATGAAGTCACCACTTCCACTAAGAATATAAATGGTCAACATTTATAGCTTTTGTAGAGCAGGACAACGATGGGAAGATATAAGCCCAACCCTTAAAATGGTGATTTTGTAGTTCAATTTTATCTAATTAGTATTTTCCTCAAGAGTTCAAGTCTTCTAATATCAAATCTCTTTTGAATTCTAATGTTGAAGATGTAGATTCACAACCAAGTAGTGACTAACAAAGTCACAATCATTTAGGTTTGTTGTTTATTGATTTATTAATTATTTTATTAATGTTATATGTTAGTTGAAGTGATTAATTGGTTTGTTGGTTATCTGATTATTTGTTTTATTGTTAGTTTTTTAGCTAGTTGATTAACTAGTAAAGATATTTTATTAAATTTATCAATTAGAATCTTTGTTGATTAATTAATGGATTAATTGATTTATTTATTTGGAAGCCTATATATTTTAAGAAATAAAAATTATTCAAAAAGTTTGGGGAAATTGAGTCTACAGCCACAAACTATTTTTAAAGAAAGCTAATGTGAAAAATAAGGTGCATTGGAAGTTATAACATTAATCGAAAGTTGATGAAGAAATTTTCAAAGTTTCATTATGATTATTAATGCTATATAGCATGTTTATTTCTTAATATAATATGATAACATCATTGTTGTTTTTAACCAAAAGTGGGGATACCATAGAATAATTGTTTTTGGCTTATTATAGTAAAAAATGTTAGGGATAGTTAGTAGTAATGAGTGATAATGGTGGTGGGGATGCGAGCTGGTGGTGTAGTGAGGTGGCGAAGGTAGAGGTGAAGGGTAGTGAGTGGTAGTAAGTAATGCTAGAGGTGGTAGTGATGGGTAGTGAGCGATGGTGGTACTAAATGCCAATATTTGTGGCCATTAATAAAATATCTCAAAACCCTAATTAAAAAAGTTATACAAATTAAGGATTTATTAGGTAAATTAATTATATAAATTATTTTATTAAAATAAGAGGAATTAATTAAGGTAAAATTAAGAAGAAATTAATATATAATTTAATTGGAAAAAATTAGGGTGTTTTGCTAATTAAAATAGAATTTAGGAAAAATCTTTTAAAAATCCTAAATTAACCTAAAAAGGGAATTTAATTATTATTTTATTAAAATATTATTATTTTAAATATCTCAAAATACTAAAATATTTTAAATACCCCAACCCACTATTTTTTTTACCCTTTTCCCCTTTTTTTCCCCTCTCTCTTTTTTTTTCTTTTTCTCCTTCCTCTCCATTCTCATTTTCGTTCTTCCTTCCTTTCCTTGATCTAGGCCAGCCCACCTCGCAGTCCAGACCTCTCCTTTCTCCAGCATAGCCCAGGCTCATTGCCCTTTCCTTTCTCCCTCGCCAATAGACTAGCCTGGTCCGACCTCCTTTTTTTTCTTTCTTTTCTCCCTAGACCAACTGGCCACCCACGCTTCTTCCTTTCTTCTCCCCTTAGCTTCCCTCTCCTGACGCTCAACTTCTCCACTTCCCGGTGCAGGCACTCGGCCTCTGCATCACCGTACACTGGCTTGCCACCCCTACCCTCTTCCCTATCATTCCCTCTCTCTCTCTCCTAACGCGTGCCTATCTCCCCCTTCCTTTCTCCCTTCCTAAGCTGACATGTCCTATAAATTTGCAAGCCTACACCAGTTGTGCACCGTCGGCCAGTGGCCTGCGTGTGTGCTGCCCACTTCTCTCTTCGCCCTTAGTTGTTTTCCCCATCCATAGCCTATAAATACCCTTCAACTACCCCCATTCAACTCTATTTTCTCAACCTAAAAATCTTCTCCCTTTTGTGCGCTACTGCTTATTCAGACGCCTTTTGCACTGCTTCCATCTAGCACCACCACCCAAATCACCACCCAAATTACTCCCTGCACCACCCTCCACTGAGCTACACCCCTCAGCACCCTCAATCTTCCCTGCACAAGCCGCCTTGGCTGTGCAAAATTGGCTATTCAACCAACCTCAATTCAACCACCGCTGCCCTTTGCACCCCCATCCACCGCCACTTCTGCTACAACCACCACTCCCTCTACCCTCCAAAATCACTAGCAAAACATCCCCTACCTTCCTTTTTACTTACCTCCCTCTCCTCCTCCTTCTCCACCACTCTCAGCCACCACACTGTTGCCGCTTGCGCCGCCGCCTTTGGCTGTGCCACCACCACCATTCTTGCCCTCTCTACCTAGGAATCTTCCACCACCTCAAATCCACCCTTCTCCCCTTTTTCCTTTCCGCCACTATTGTCATGCACCGCCGCTGGTTACCACCAATCTTAGGTGGTACCCTAACCCTTAAAACCCTACTTATAATATCATTATCTCTTTTATTTATATTTTGTTATTATCCTTGTTATCATCATCATCATCATTATTATTATTATTATTATTATTAAGGTATCATGACTATTATTTTTATTATTACTAAGTGTAGCCTCGGGATATTTATCCCATTATTATTAAAGTGGTCTAAATTCTATTTTAAATATTTTTATAATTATCCTTATTTTATTAATATCATTATTATTTATATTATTATTATTATTATTATTAGTGCTAGCCTTAGTATATTAATATCATTAATTTTATAAATATTTGAACCCTTACCCATATAAATATCATTATTTCGATTATTATTATTATTATTATTATTATTATTATTATTATTATTATTATTATTATTATTATTATCCTTAGAAATATTTTTTTTAATATTACCATTATTATATTTTTATTTTTATTACTAACCCTATTATTAGCCTTAACCTTAATAATATAAGGGTTTCTATTACTATGAGTATTACTACTACTGCTACTACTACTACTACCACTACTACTACTACTACTACTACTACTACTATTTTTTCTACAACTAGTATTATTACTATTATTACTAATATTAAAGCTATTATCTTTAATAATATAAATATGGCTATAAATACTTAACATAAACCTATTTTGACTAGTAATGACCTAGTATGCTAACTTGAGAATAAAAACACTATAATATTAGATTAAAGTAGGAAATAATAGTAATTTTGGTAAGAGGGAAATGAATCCTTAGTTTTTTCCTCTTATAGCTGAACCCAGTCAAAACCCTAAGGAGGCGCGTAGGAGCATGCTCCAAGACCGGTGTCATATTAGGTAAGGATATAGCTAAGGCCCCCTATGTGTGTGTTATGTGCCTTGTATGCCTTGTGTGCCATATACCATGTTAAGTTGTGTATATTATGATTATTTTAACGTTTTTTATGTGTAGCGCAGCTTGGAGTTGAGGCATGCTTATATCACTTTCATATGGTATGTGTACAATACGTATATGTTGTGCTTATGATATTATGTGATGTGACCCTTTAAGACATGCATGCTAGGATATTTAATGTAATGCTATGGGGTGAAAGGATGAAAAAGAAAAAAAGGGGGAAGTGAGTTGACTAAGGGATGTAGGATTGACCTAATTATCTCATGATCCATGAGGGGAAAATAAAAGGAGATTATGAACAAAATTAAAGAGTGGGTGAACTTTGCATGGAAGTTTCTAGGGTTTGCATGGAAATTCTAGGATTTGCATGGGAATTATAGGGTTTGCATGGACACTTCGAGGGTTTGTATGGGGTGAATAGAGTTTGCATGGGGATGATCTTTATGTGTGAAAAGTTATCTTGGGGTATAAGTAAGGTAATGGAAGAGTTGTTGGGGGTGATTGGAGACCTTGGGTGAAAAATATTATGTGCGTTAGTATAAGGGTGTATAGGAGACCTAGCTAGGATTTGGGAAGAAAACCCTAATTTGATGCGGCTATGAAAGTAAAAATAATTAAGGATGAGTGGAGTATGAGATGAGAGTGGAAGAGTGTCAGGTGTAGGGGGAGTATAGGTATCATAGTAAAGCAAGTATGGAAGGTGAATAATGGAGGGGTGGCATATGGAAAAGAAGGGTGCTAGGGTTTAGTGTGGCTAGCTAAGGTTTGGTGTGGTCAACTAGGGTTTTTGTGGTCGCACATGTATTTTGGGGGAGTAAAGTGAAATGATGGGAGTTAGATCTAAGGGAGGTGATGTGTGGGGTGTTAAAACGATCTTAGTGGTGTGAGGTAGGGAAGGATGGGCCACATCGGCCCAAATTAGGGTTTAGGAGAAAACCTTAGGATAAGGTAGTGAGTGGACTTGGAGGACATAAGGTAGTGGGCTTTAACCCATATACTTAAGATTTGGGCCTCTAGTGTGAGTAAATGTAAGAAGGAAAGGATGTTGGGGTGTGTTAGGAGGTGCAGAAGTCTGAAGATATGAGATGGGCCCTCTTGAGGGAATAAGAGTAGATGGAGTGTGTCATGCATGTCTAGGGTGAAACTTGTTGAATAAGATATAATAAGAAACTAATCATTTAAATAGGAAGATTATTGAGTCCAGCCTAAACCGATCCACGAATATAATAGTGGCCAGGTGCCGGGGTGCCCTAGAGACCAATCCACCAACATATAATAGTGGTCAGGTGTGTTCTACCCTGTACATGATTGATCCACTAGCTATAATAGTGGGGGGATCCCAAGCTCAATAAACTAAACTCTAAGTTTGATAAGACACATAAAAAAACACTAAGTACTTACAGTGGAACACTATGAGAGTTGGGGCCGGAGCGATCCACTAGCATAATAGTGGTTAGGAGCATCTTGGCCTAGAGACTGATCCGCCGGCATATAATAATGGTCAGGTACATTCTACCCTATACATTTTCGATCCACAGGCTATAATAGTGGGGGGATTCCGAGCTCAATAAACAAAACCTTAAGTTATGATAAGACATTGGAAAGACACTAAGTACTTATAGTGGAACACCATGAGAGTCGGGACCAGACTGATCCACCGTCATAATAGTGGCCAAGAGCATCTTGCCCTAGAGACCGATCTACCAAAAAATAATAGTGGTCTTAAGTGTTCTACCCTATATGTTTTCAATCTACAATTAGCTACCGGGGGTTAGTCTGCCTTTAAGCATTTTTGGAGCCTTTGAGCGAGATCTTGAGAGGTCCCAATGCATTATCTACTCTAGAAACTGATAATGTACTAGTTGGTATTGATACTAAAGGGTCTGGTTACCTTAGTGGTTGCCTTCAGCTTGGATTTATGCTCATATTGGTTGGCTTCGGTCTATACTTATATCTATTCTAGTGATTGGCTTTGGCGTAGACTTATGTCCACTTGGTGATTGGCTTTACCCTAGACTTTATGTCCTTTATTTGGATAGGCTTCCATAGTATTTGAGACCATGAGGTGGTTCACAGTCTATCTTTCGATGATAATAAAATATGGATGGTAAATATTGGTTGAAATCTGTGAACAATGACCAAGTGAATGGTTAATGATTGGGTAAGAAATGGAAGTAATGGTATGATTGACCAAAATGGATAAAGCTAGTTTATACACTTGGCTAGTGGTCGAAATGACTAATTGGTTATGGAATGGAATATTAATTGAGTGATTGAACTGCCTCATATATGGATAAGTAAATGGTATAACCTAAGGAATTAGATAAATGGAAATAAACCCTAGAGGTTGATTGGATACTCTTTACAATTACTTATGTAAGTTCTTATGTGAGAAGGTTGTGAATCTAAGCATGATGCATTTTGCTATTCTAGAATTATACATGATAGAGAATCTTTATGCACTTCAACCTTTATATATGGCCTTATCATGATGCATGCTTTAATTTATATTCATGTATAGTAAATTGGTATACTTGTGTTACATTGAGGGAGCAAATTGACTTACTAAGTACGTAGCGTAGTGATGTACTTCTTTGCTCAGTTACCTACTCATTTTCATGAGTAGAGGACCATATGCATGTCTTTGGGGATGGTTGGTAAAGGGCTTACTTCAGTTGGGTCGGGGCTTGAGAGTAAGGATATCCAAAAGGTTTTGGTGTGGTCGATGGACTAAGGTTGTAAATTGGGGTGCTATACCCTAATATGCTTTATTGTAGCTCGTACTTTATGCACATGTATTTTGTAATGATTTGGTTGGAGCCCAGTAAGGTCCTTCAATGTAAACACTCTTAAATTCATTTAGTTAAATTGTCATGAAATTTTTACTCTATGCACTCTATTATTTTAAGTGTTTTGATTGGTTTTGTCTTGTATCTGATATGGGGTAGGTGGCAACCATCTAACCTATGTCTTGTATGGCGGTAACACCCCGTTTTTACTAGTGTTTTTTGCGTCCATATTTTTTTAATGAAGTTTTTCAGTAGTGAAAAATGGAGGTATTAGAAGAAGAAACGTTTGGCTCCAAAACATTTAGATACCAAATATGATACTATTGATAAGTAGTTACCTTTTTTCATATAAAAGAAATTTATAAGACCATTAGTGTATGTTGCTTGTGATTTTATACACTAAATTTCCATTTAATGAGTTGTGAAATGAGAATAAGATACAGGTAGGCCAAGGTATTTGAACAAAAGATCCCCAACTTGAAATGAGAGATCATTTGCTAAGATTTCAATCACATGAGGTTGCATCCCACTAAAAAACAAGGCTGTCTTTTGTGGACTTAACTGGAGACTCGATAATTAGCTAAAATTTTGGATTATCTTCATGATGCTTCACATAGATATGACATCTCCTCAGCAAAAGAGAAACACATAATTTGCAAAATAGAGGTTAAAAATACCTACCTTTTTGCACCAAGGGTGACTTCTAAACTTGGATTTGATCCAAAGTTTCTTGCACATCCTATTGAAGTACTCCATAGCAATGACAAACAAGTAGGGCAACATTATGTCTCCTTGGCGAAGGCCCCTCTTACCTTTGAATGGGAAGATATTTATTCCATTCAAAGAGATGGAAAAATATGCGCCCCTAAAACATGACATAATAACTTTCATAAAATTAGGGGAAAACCCACACCAAATAACATTTATTGTAAGAAATCCCAGCTCAAAGTGTTATAGGCTTTCTTCAAAACCATCTTCATCATAGTATGAGGAGATATATTTTTACAGCCATAATGTCTCATTAAATCATGAGAAAATAGAATTCTCTCTCCTATCGATCTCCCTTTTCTGAAAGCAGATTAGGAAGGATCAATAATCTTAGGCAAAAAGGTTCTGGACTCTTAGTCAAGACCCTGGCAATAAGCAATAGGGTGAAAATCTATTACTCTTTCAGCATTTGGGACATTTGGGATTAGTGAAAGCTTGTTAAAATTTAGAAATTATGGGAATGTACCTGAGCTAAACATATGATTCACCATGATCCAAATGTCTTCACCTATCATGGACCAAGTATGCTTAAAAAATGATGACGTGAAACTGTTAGGGTTGGAGCCTTAGTATCTCTAGTTGAGAAAAGAGCTACCTTAACTACTTTGGGATGGTTTAAAAATCATAAACACCTAGTTGTAATTAGTTAAGTGAGCCTAGATCTCTTGTACAATAGGAAGGAACCTCAAATCCTTACAACACATATTTTAAACTTAAAGAACTTTATTGTGTGCCTTTGTTGGTTGTTAACGATCAGGCTTGAAGCATAATGATCAAATAAGGTTACTAAAGAGGAAATAATGAGCGAGGTAGGGTATTTTTGAAACCACATTGTGTTTCCCATCACACAGTCCAACTTGCATGTAATCTTGGCTTGTCCAACTTGGTTGTTACTCCACATAATTATTAGACTAGTGTAAGAGATGTCCTACAAGGAAAAAGAGAACATGTAATCTTAAGCCTCTTACATATCATAGTGATTAACGTTGATGCCCTTTAACTTCTTGTGATCACTTGTTACAATATTGAGGTCCCCTACCAAAGCCCATTGGATATCACTATTATTGACATGTAACAACTAATTCCATAATTATTGTCTACCACTACTAGTATTCAAAGAATAGATAAATACTAGGTAAAACTTGGTTTGGTCTTGAAGATTAAGAACCTTTACATTAAGTGCTTGGTCACAAGCACCCAATACATCAACATGCCATTTATTAATATCCTAAAGACATGAAATTATACTATTAGTATCGTGATTATAATTATTAATGTATCACCACCTAGGGAAAATATATTATGTAATATTATTAGCCTTATGTTCCTTCACTCAAGTCTCCAACAAACCAATAATAGAAAATTTGTTTTCATAAACTTATCTCTTGGAACCCTTTTATTTATGAGGTTTATTCAAAACTCAGATGCTTACTGAACCCACTATCAATAAGTAGGGGAGATAGGCAGATGATTATCATCCTGGCAATCTGATAGCATGACTCCTAATTTAGTATTAGCATGTAACGCTTGAAATTTATTAAAGGTGCCTAGTTGTTATTATTAAAGTGAAGTTCCAACCTCTAGATTAATGTGTGTAGGATCATGGATCTTGTGGTGTTATGCCGCTACAGGTTCGCCTCCTTTTTGGTATTAGTGCTGGCTCAAACCCTTGTTGGTCATAGAAGTGGGGATTAAACTTTTCCTTCAAATTTGTTTCATAGGTTGTTGTGGTTGTGGATTTTGGGCATGAGATTTCTTAGGATAATTCTATTTTGAGTGGCCATTACATCACAATTAAGGCAATAAGAAGGCCTCCATTCATATTGTATATGCTGATCCAGAACCTCTCCATCAGAATCTTCAAGCATAATATTATCAATAGACCTTTTGGTGGCATCCACTTCAATAGGTATGCATGCATAAGAAATCCTTTCTTTTGTTTGAGTGATTCCATTAGTATGCACTGGTTTAATTAGGGCACTGGCTATATGGCTCAATGAATCAAAATCACAACGTTCTAGAGGTAAATTGGGTAATTTTATTAAGTGGTAAAAATTGGAATTATTCCTAAAAAAAACTTGAAATTTTGATTTCATCTCTTAGGATTAGGGACTGGTTCATGAACTTCCAACACTTGTAGGCCTCAATGTCATCATGATCTTGCAGATTTTGGAATTTGAAAATCAAGAATCCATCATCGTGCATAAATACATTTAGTTGTTCAATGTCCCTCCAATGAGATTTCACAAATGCCAAAACTTGGGTCAAAGAAGGACAAAGACCAATTATATAACCAACCAATGAATCTTGCCACTTATCCACATTCACTTCGATTTGTGGTTTGTTTAATTTGACTTGCCATTTGTTACCAGAGAGTGTTGGAGGGACATAGGATAGGGCACCCCCTATAGTTGAAATTCTGTTTTCAAGAACTGTATCTCTCTAGGAAAGGGGTTGTGCTTTGGGTTTATGGCTTTCATCTTCAAAGGCTACCTTCGCACTTGCAATTAGGGCATTGACAGGAATAGACTTTAAAATAATACTCGACATGGTAGAGGGGGGAGTTGCAATACGAGTGTTTGCAATGCCTTCCTCACAAAACTCATTTGCATCCTTCAGCTTCATAGAATTTGATGGACCAGGTGATGCCCGATCTCTCGCCTACTATTTATGGTGATATTTTTATAAATATTGTATATTTATATTTCAAATTTGGAAAGTATTTATAATAGGTGATGGAAAGTACTCTCAGTCGGTGAAAGAAACTAGTATAAGTCTTTTAGAAAACTAGAATATTTGAGTGCTAAAAAGAAAAACGGTAGCATTTTTGTAAATATTAGATATTTATATTTTGGGTTAAGAAAATACCCATAATAGGTGATGAAAACTATTGCAAGTCTCTCAAAAAATAATAGTATTTTAATGCCAAAAAAAGTAGTAGTATTTTTATAAATATTATATATTTATATTTTAAATTAAAAAATTATCCATAATATGTGGTAAAAACTACCCATAGTAGGTGGTAAAAACTATTGAAAACTACCGCAAATATCTTATAAAATTAGAGTGGTTATTAGTTGTCACCATAAAATATGGTTCTTGTTATATAAATATATATGTAGAAAATGGGAATGCCCTTTGTTTATTTTTTATTTTTTCATCCCCCCACCCCCACCTCTTCCTTTAGTCATGCCCCGACAACTTTATTGTAACTTTGCTTTGATATCATTGTTTATGTGTACCAATTTCTCCTTGATAAATTAGACTCGGATATGGAACTTTGTCGAGCGAAAAAATCCCATGGACCAACGGCATCACTTTTGAACAAACTCGTTCATTTCCCCACCTTTCTCGTGGCTTTCCCGTGCTAACTTTGGGGAAATGTGAGAGAGCACTTTACTTTTCAATATTTTTCTTCTTCATTTTAGTAATAAAGAACTTATGGTTTCGTAATCTATTGGCATTTTATAACGTGTATCTCTTTACGCGATTACTTTTTCGGCATGGCCATCTTTATCTTTAGTTAATTTGATAAATACAAAACAAAGTATATTAAATAATGCGTAACTATTGCTTAATTGTTATAATATTTTCTAACCAAATTCAATATAAATGGCTAAATGGGGACTCTTTTTACCAAAAGGAAAAAAAATACAACTATGTCAAATAGAAGATAAAAATAATTGCAAAATTTCAATATTTAGCTAATAAAAATTATTTAATGAGGTAACATATAATTTAATGAGATAACATTCACATGAGCAATAAATTTTACATTATACAGAAAATAAGTATAATAAAACTAATAAAAATGTTTAGGTGTTGCAATAGGAATTAGCTCAACAATAAATATAATTTCATGCTTTATTCGTGTGTGGTGTCACACTACATGAATCTAAACACCTTGTAAGAGCAACATACTAGTTTATTTGAGCACTATGAGATCTTTTATAAGGTATAATTTATAAACTCAAATAAAAATATTAATTTATGATAAAGTGAATGAATGATATATTAAAAAACAATCATGCCTTTAAGCCATAATATGAGCTTCAAGGTTATATTGAATTGTAAACTCAAAAAAGAACAAAGAAACTAAACTAGAATGTATTTAATTACCTACATTATTATAATCGATACACCCAAAAAAATTGTGAGTTTATTTCATATATTATTGATAATCTTGAAGTTTAATCATATGCAATTAATTAATATTAAGTTGATATTAAAAAATATATATATATGTTTCATGGATTTTGTTTATATATATATATATATATATATATTCTACACCTAGAAAGCAATTTATATTGTTCAACTTATTGCACATTGCACATTATTCACTATACAATCAATTGCCACATCATCATTTTTTTATTTAGATTTTTAAAATATCTTTAGTTATAATTATTAAAAAATAAAAAATTATATCATAATATTTTTACTATTCTTCTCTACAAATATATATCTATTTTGATATACTTTCAATAAAAAAAATTATGGTGAAACATAAATATGGGGAAAGATCATTATACAGAATATATGAATGAGAAATACATAGTTGGCGAGTGGTCCTCAAAAAATTGGTGAATGTTATAATACATGGTGGTGAAAGATCATCATATATAGCAGGGAATGATCACCATAAATTTGGTGAAATATCATCACACATAGTAGTGAAATATCATCATAAATAGTAGTAAAAGATCATCACACATATTGGTAAAAATATCATCACGTAAATCAAAATAAACTTCGTTAGATTTTTCTATATAATAGTGATGAAAAAAATATACAACAATCAATGGCAGGGCCAAAATTAGAACTCAATAGTATCCCTGTATAAAATAATACTATTAAGTAATATCAATACATTTCAGTCAAACGTAAAATTCTACAATAGTATTAATCAAGTTTTCATACTTTGAAAGTAATCCACAATAATGTTATTACTAATAGAATTAAATTCAACTTTCTCTATAAAGGTTACTAAACAATCTTAGAGCCATTGACAACACATCTTATTTTGTGATACACTTTTGATGAAATTCATTATAAAAGATACTCATTTGACGCTTATAGTTGCCATCGGAAAAATGAGACCCAATTTCACAAGCCCATAAATGAACGGATATGTCATGTGATGTTTGCTTTGCACTAGTTTTCCTAAAAAATAAACAAGTTCTTTAAAGCTATGAAACCTACTATCTAACTAAACATATATAATTCTCAAGTTGCTTATCTAACACCACAACATCAATATTAGAGAAATTATCAGCATAAAAAGTAGTTAATCTAATTAAAGATTACTTGGTAAAAGCTTTAAATGATGACGAAGGATGAGAACATGTACCACAACTCAAAAATTCTATGCTAGCTATATTAAACCTACAATTAAACTCCTTCAGTTGTGAGTCTATAACCCTATATAGGCAATCATATTTATAATAATGTAGATTCATGACGATTAAAGCTTGGCGTGTTAATCTATTTCCCTTAACATATTTCTCATCCATGTTGGGCACATCAATGTCTCACTTGTTACAAAATAAAGCCACTTCATTCAAAATACCCTCCCATCCATCATCTCTCATCTCTCATAAACAATCCTTAGCAACTTCAACAAGTGCCAAGACTTTCAAAATGTCTTGATCATTCTTTTACAATGCCATGTGCAACTTCCATAATATTTATCATCAAATGTAACATGAAATGAAGTCAAATGTTTATAATCCATATAATATGAATGTATCATCCCTGTTTTTATGAAATGTAGTATCATCTTCCAATTCTTCTAGTACCTTTATCACAGGAGAAAATATATTTTTTCCACTAAAAGCATGTCCTTCAATGATAACCCCAACGAGTATCACCAACCCTCACAAGAAAATTTCATTGATTCAACCCTCGCGCGAATTCTATCAACCATTTTATTAATATATTTACTATGCAAGTATCTTGTTTATCTCATAGAGAATTATGATACTTATAATAAGACCTAACAACATTCACAACACGTGTAACATGGCTAAGAAAATAATGGACCTCATTTTCCCACAACAATAAGAGTCGATTGAAGTTGATGAGCAAAACGATGAGCATAATAAGCACATGGATTTTCACTTTGAATCAATGTTTTCAAACTACAAAATTTACCTTGCATATTAATATACCCATTAGACCCCTATACGTAATTTGGTGAACATAATCCATACTCACTCCACATTGATTTAAATTCATCCTTAAGTTATAAAGCAATTTCTTCTTTCACATGTATAATCCAAACATACCTTCCCATAAAAAACCCTATCAACAAGATAAAGCAAAACAATGACCATTTGTTCTTTCTTTGCTACATCTCCTACTTCATCTACTAGTATGCCAAAGAAATCATTTACAATTCATTAATGATCTCATTAATTATTTCAGATGAACATGCATAACTAATATCCTTTTTAACCTCATGAGAAATCATCTAATTATTCTTTAGAGAATTTCCTAACACAACTCTAGCTATAGCTTTATTTGTATTCCTCAGAGCCTACAGAAAGAAAATAAAGTGACCTCAATTTAGAGAAACCATTTTAGCTATGGAAGAAGTCAACTTTGTTACCTTATGAAATTCACCCAAATTTACTTGAATTCAAGCTAGAGCATTAGGTTGTTGAGTTATATAACCTATTATCCTCTATTCACATCAAATTTTGATCCCATTATTTGATAATAACTCTCTTCTTCTCTATTTTCTTTCAACCACCAAACCCTTATATTCCCCTTTCTTCCATCTCTGCTTGATTTCTCCTATCTTAATAATGTAATACCTCTAAAATTTACTACTAAAAAAATTTATTTTTAAAAGTTATAAGCAGAAGCAAAGACAGTAAATTTTGGAGTACTACTACCACACTTAGTACCAAACATGCTTCCCTCCACCATTCTAATACTAAGTGCTAAGGCTAAAATGTACTTTACTTAAATTCAAAAATACAATTACATACTAGAGTAGCTTAATAGTTAGAATATAGGAAATACAACCCACTAACTGTGGTTACAAAATAAAGTCAATGGATAGGAAATATAGATATCAAAAGGAAAATACATAATTTTTCTAAATAATCTTATACTCTTAACCCTATGAGTAATTCTTGAATAATGCTTTCAAGCTAACCTACAAAGGCTACTACCCATCGAATAAGTAGAGGCTCAAGTAAGGAACCCTTCAGTACTATAGTACTAAGTAACCTATTATGCGAAACTAATATGTAAGGCTCGCATGCAACACATCAGATGCTTCACATCAATTACATGAGCATGGAATTATATATATATATATTAACTGAAATGCAATAATCATTCATATAGCTACATGCATCAAGATGATATGCCACTACTTCTTATTCACTTAAAAATAATAAAACTTACCCATGGAATATCAAAGTGATGCTCTTTGTAGTATAATTAGAGAGCCACATTGTCCTCAATAATATACACAACCAACTCAATTTATAAGTAGGCCTATAGGCCCATCAATACAATACAATGCACAATCCATCATGGTAGGCACAAAGGTTGCTACCAAATCACAGGTAGGCTTAAAGGCTACTACCAAAATTTAGATAGACTCAAAAGCTACTACTGATACACAGGTAGGCTCAAGCGTTGCTACCAATACACAAATAGGCTCACAGGCTACTACCAAAACTCAGGTAGGCTCAAAGGCTATTAGTGATACATAGATAAACTCAAAGGCTACTATAGATACATAGGTAGGCTTAGAGGCTGCTACTAAAACTCAAGTAGGCTCAAAGGCTGCTACCAAAATATCCCAATAATAATTTCCATTTAATTATCACATAATTACATTTTTATTTACTCGAGGAGGTGATCATGAACCTAGAGACACCAAGGTACCCTGGACATACTAGCACATAACAGCAACACAGTATCCTATTGACTATCAACCCAAGGACGCAAAGGTACCTTAGTCGCACTAGTATACAAAGGTACATAACACCCTACCGACAAGGACACCTAATCCATAAGTATGCATACCCCCTACTTAAGCCTGTAGAGCTAAATAGAGTAAGATGTAGGGATTGGCCGATGCACTAAGGCACATTAGTAAAATCCATAATAATCGTGGGCTAAACCACATTTTTAGGGTAGCAACCCCTAAAGAGCCACTATTTTCGATTTCGAGGTCTTTTACTTTAAGTATTAGTATTGTAAACATGGTGACCACAAAAAGCACTCATTAATCACTTACTTAACCATTTTTATTTGTTTCTAACATTATGAAGTAACTAGAATCAGGATTATTATTAATGTTAACAAAAGTAGTCCATTAAGGCCACCTTGGGCTCAAATACTCACACTTAGGCACTTAGGTTAATATGACCAAAATACCCCTAAGGCTAATGCTACCTTTTTACCATCTATTTCCATCACAAAATTCATTTTATTTATCAACATACTATAAAAAGAGTAACACACCATAATTAAATTATTTATCATGAAGTTAAGTTACTCGAAACACCAAATGACCATTTTACACATAAAACCCTAACATGCGCTTATAGAACAACCAAACACACATTCTCATGCTTAATCAACAATTAATGCGCTTATTGCATGTTTATGAGAATAATATCATAGCATACTCCAATGTACCAAGTTACCCCTAAAGCATATAATAGCAATAATTATGTTGAAACATGCATGTCCAATACAACAAGACCCTATACTCACGCTTGATAACAAGCATTACATATCATGCATATTCATTCGCATATTCATTAACTTACACTCCAAATTACCAAAATACCCCTATACCTTATAATATTCATAATCATGCTGGAACAGGTGACACTAAGATAACAAACTCCTATTATCATATTTAACTTCATTTAAT
Source organism: Tamarix austromongolica (assembly GCA_039764185.1). Classification (NCBI taxonomy): domain Eukaryota; kingdom Viridiplantae; phylum Streptophyta; class Magnoliopsida; order Caryophyllales; family Tamaricaceae; genus Tamarix; species Tamarix austromongolica. The sequence goes on along the minus strand of CM077812.1, from coordinate 24,585,704 downwards.
ACTTATCATGTAGGTTTATTAGACTAATCACTATATTACATGTAAAATTTTCAAAATGCCCCTAAGCCATGTAACATTGATTATCATGCTGAATTAGGTGATACTAAGATAACAAACCCCTATTCTCACATTCAACATCATTTAATGCTTATCATGCAGGTTTATTAGACAATAAACCCCCATTCTCACATTTAACATCGTTTAATGCTTACCATACAACTTTATAATAGTAATCACCATATTATGTGTAAAATTACCAAAATACCCCTAAACCACATATCATTGATTGTCATACTCAAATAAGTGATATTAAGACAGCAAACCCCTATTCTCATGTTTAAAATTAATTAATACTTATGATGCATGTCTATTTGATTAATACCCCTAGTTTACGCAAAATTTCCAAAATGCCCCTTGGTCATATAATGTTGCTATTTATGTTTAAACATATGTTACTAATATCACAAACCTCCTATTTTTATAATTAGCACCAATTATTACTCACCATGCATATTTATTAGAATAACCCCCATTGTATATGCAAAATTACCAAAATGCCCCTAGGTTATATAATACTAATAATTATGCCCAAACATGCATTACTAACACCCCAAACCCCTAATGTCATACTTAGCACCTATTATTACTTACTGTGCATATTTATTAGGATAACCCCCATTGTACATGCAACATTACCAAAATGCCGCTAGGTCATATAATACTTATAGTCATGAACAAACATGCGTTATAACACCCCAAACTCCTATTATCATACTTAGCACCAATTATCACTTATCATGCACATTATTAAGATAACCTCCATTGCACATGCAAATTTACCAAAATGCCCCTAGGTCATATAGTATTAATAATCATGATGAAACATGTATATTTAATGTCACAAACCCCTATATCATTCTCAACACCACATAATATTTAGCATGCATATTGATTAAGATGTTCACCACCATACATTAAAATTAATGAAATACCTATAGGCCATAAAATATTAATATTTCTACTAACACATGTATTTATAATATAACAAAATCCTATCTCCATTCTTAGCAACATGTATGCCATATTAGGTATTTCAGTTAGGGTTAAATATCATGATGTGTCCAAATGACCAAATTGCCCCTAGGGATCATAATAGTAATATTTTTACTACAAGTGTCCATACCCACTTAGCATAGCATTTATATACACATAACACCCATCATCTAATACTAGACCTTTTCTTAATCACCCTTTCACACACATTACAACATAGACAAGATACATGCATTCTTTTTCCATTTTTCAAGATAATATTGATAATCATGGGATTATTTGTAACCTATCATATCTACACAAATCAAATGCCAAAAATCCTAATGTACTAGCATATGATAATTCAAACATTTCAGTGGGGTATAACAGTTACCTTATTTCCATAAAAAATCAAACTTTACCTGTATCTAGTTAAAAATTCCTAAGCTCCATTTCATAAAATTTTGTACGTAAAAATAATATCACAATTCAATATTAATATTAGATAAATTAAATAATGACTTTTATTTAAAGTACCTATTAAATATAAGACTATCAAAATACCCTTATACCTTAATATTATCAAAAATACCTAAGAAGTATACAACATAACTGCATGTGTAGCATGAGCCATGCAAATTATGGCTAAAGGAAATGGAAGGGGGAGGTTGGTGATGTAACACCCCGAGTCGATACGACTGCGCGGGGGCTACCTTGGAGTGCTTTCGGATCGATCGGCTGGCCCCACAGATCAACACAAATCCTTTCAGCATACTTTGTCCTCACTCACGCACTTCCCGAGAAATTTTTTGAAACTTACCAGGAGGGTCACCCATCCTAAAATTGCTCCACAGCCAGCATGCTTAACTATGGAGTTCTTAGGATGGAATCACCAAAAGGATGGTATACCATGTTGATATAAGTAGCCAAATCAATCCTTATAACACTCCACTCAATTTGGGGGTATTACATTCACCCCTACTCAAAGAATGCAACGTCCTCGTTGCACCTCAACTATTAATTGTCTCAATACAGTTTATCCCAAGAATCGTCCCGCTAGGTGGCTGACTGGCTCATCTAAGTTCAGCTCACGGTCGTAGTTTCGCTCTGATACCATTTGTAACACCCTGAGTCGATACGACCGCACGGGGGCTACCTTGGAGTGATTTCGGATTGATTGACTAGCCCCACAGATCAACACGAGTCCTTTCAACGTGCTTTGTCCTCACTCACACACTTCCCGAGAAAATTTCTAAAACTTCCCAAGAGGGTCACCAATCCTGAAATTACTCCATGGCCAGCATACTTAACTATGGAGTTCTTAGGATGGAATCACCAAAAGGATGGTATACCATGTTGATATAAGTAGCCAAATCAATCCTTATAACACTCCGCTCAATTTGGGGGGTATTACAGGTGATTTGGCTAAGGGTTGAGGGAGAAGGTGGGGAGTGTTAGTGTTGGTTTTTGGGTGTAGGAGGTGGATGGCTAGGGGTCAAAGGGGAGAAAAAGAGAAGGGAGGTAGTTTGCAGGGGTGGGATAGTGTTGGCTATTTGGATTAGTGTAGGGAGGAGGTAGTGTAGAGGAGAGAGGCTGGGTTGGTGGTGGAGATGAGGATGGTGGTTGCAAAAGTGTCAAATGGGAAAAATAGGGGTGTAAGAAGAAGGGAGAGAAAAAGAGAAGAGAGGGTCGAAGAGAGAACTAATCACGAGGGAGGAGTAAGGTAAGGAAGAAAAGAAGAAGAAGAAGAAGAAGAAGAAAAAGAAGAGGAGTATATGGCTTGGCGTGTAGGGTTAGGTGTAATGTGTAGGGGGAGGGGGAGGGCGTAGGCATGGAAAAGTAGGGGCGACAATGACAAAGATGAAAATGGAAGGGAAGGGGGCAAATGAGGAAGGGAAGGTCAGGGGCTACAAAGCTAGAAAAAGAAGGAGAAGGACGACAGAGGGAAGGTGGTGTAGGGCTTTCGGTTGGTAGAAGGGGCATACAGACATGCAAGGGTGTAGGAGGGAGAAGGGCGTGCGAGGGGGTGTGTTTGGCACTTGGGCGCAAATGGGGGAAGAAGGAAATGGAGGAGACGGGCCGCACAAGGAAGAAAATAAAAAAGAAGGAAGCGGGTCGGCCCACACAGGTGAAAAAAGAAGAAGGAGAAGGGGAAGAAGTCACGCTCGTATGGGGAAAATAAAGGATAAAAGGGAAACAGGGATGGCTGGCCAAAAGGAGAGAAAAGAGACAAATAAGTGAAGGCCTGGGCTAGCCCGTGCGGGAGAAGAAGAGAAAGAAATAATAGGGGTGGTTTGGGCTAGCCCAAGGAAGAAAGAAAATGAAAAAAGGAAAAAGAAAAAAAGTAAAAGGAGAAAAAGAAAAGGAAAATATATTTAGAGTGGGAATAGAAAATAGGTTAAAATTGGACTATTGGAAAAAATATTAAATTAACTTATCAAAAAATTAAGGTATTACTTTAAGAAAATAATTTTTGGTAAAATTATGGGTTTGGGATTTATTTGATCGAAAAGGATAAGATAAAATGATAAAAAAAATTATATTAATTCATTAAATAGTTTTATTTATTTTTGTAAGTCTAATGTCCACAAAATAATTGAATCAATAATTTAAAGATTAACTTGTTTTTGAATAAAAGGTTAAACATCTAAATTATAGGTTTTAAAAATTTGGGGTATTACAATTACTCCCTAATTTTGATAATCTACTCCGCTTCTAATCCTTCCCCTAGATATTTCTTATTTCGCTCTTAAAAAAAGATTTAGTTATATCTAAAAAAGATTGAGATATTGAATCCTTCCCTTAGTTTTCACATTTTGTAAAAGTTATATTTTCTAATTTATCTACCTATTGTAATTATTTTTTTTTCTATTTTTTATGAGATTTTAAGGATTTTTATTGATTTTTAATCTCCTCCTTTAAGATATTAAGTGTGTGTGTTGGTGTAGGTATTAGTATTTTATCTAGTTTGTGTAAGTTTTATTAAGTTTCACTTAAGGTAAGCCATTCTTACCTTGTGGCGTGAGGCTATTAAGTATGTGGGTTGGTGTAGGTATTAGTATTTTAGATTGTATGCAAACATGTATGAAATATGTAGTGTTTGTTGTGAAGCATGTGTTGAGATTCTTTTATTTTGAGTAAACGTGAGCTATATGGATATACCTTAATAATTAGCTAGCAACATAGCATGAGTCAATAGTTGGGTGATGTACTCTTATTGTGAGTGAATGGCTTGAAGTATCACTTTAGGTATCATTCCATGGGGTTTAGGAGTGATCAAGAGGATGATGAGAAGATTTTTAGTGTCTAGACAAACAATAGGAAGAAATGATGTCTTGACTGCTTGTATATTTTCTGGTTGGTATTCATGACAAACCACACCTAGTCAAACTATCCTTCTAACAAGCACATGATTTAATAAAACAATTAAGCTTCAATAATAAGAGCAGATTAGATCACAATATCTAAAGACTCAATATCTCAAGGTTTTTTATGTATATCTTAGGTATAATCACGTAAGGTCGAGTTGAGCAATTTCACCTCTATTTTTAACTCTTGGAATGTTTTAAAATTTTATTTTATGAGATTTTAAATTTCAAATCATTTGCAAAAGGGATTTGGAAAAATTTGTTTCTAGCAAGAACCATTCGACTGGTTTTAGAACTGATCAACTGGTTTGTGTTATCAATTTAGAACCTTAACTTTTCAAAAATCATTTCAACCAATTCATTTGTTCCATAGAAATTTTATTATGGAAAAGATGTTTAGCCTTGGCTTTAATACATAAAATAATTTTAATAAACTAATCGAATGCTCCTCAAATCGATCAGTTAGTTTTCTCAACCAAGCTATAGGTTGGGTTTTTGCAAGAAATAAATTTGCATTGGCTTTAACACATCTACTTGTTTCCACAAACTCATTGAGTAGTTATTGAAAATAATAAATGGATTGGCTTACTAGTTTATGGGTCAAATTTTGTCCAAAGTTTTTTTCCTCAACTTAAACACATTAGCTAGTTTTCCAAACCAATCAGTTGGTTTCCATAAACAATCCATTAGTTTTCACAGCCATTTAATGGGTTTTCATTATGTTGAAGGACGAAAATGTGTTTCCTATTCCAATAGACTAGTTTCTAAAACAAAAATTTCCATCAGGACTGAAGATAATCATTGAGTTGGTCATACCAATCAATCAACTAATTAGGGTTAACTGATCGACTGGTGTGTTGAACCAATTTATCAACTGCCATTAAATGCTGAGAAATTTGCCCATTATTCATGAATAATAACTCGCGTTTAACTTGTAGTTAGTATATCAACGGCTCACCTTTTGAGCTATAATTTATTGCACAATTAATTTATACTACTTACAAATTAAAAACATCTTTTGAGCTACATTTTATTGCAAAATATATCTAGACACAAGGTTAAGAGACATTGGCTCTTTTGCAATTACCTTTTTCATATCTCAATGGAAAATAAGAAAATATGCAAGCCAAAGCGAACATTGACATAAGAACTAGTGAACTCCAAATAGAGAGAGGACTAAGGCTTTGGTAAATCCCAAATCAAATCACATAGTTATGAATACCAACCAAAGTATGTAGTGTAATTCTCTCTTAAGCCACCGCACCCTATTGTCTATAAATAATCACTTATCTCTAGTATAAATGCACAAATAGGTAATGTATTATAAAATATCTTTGATCCCCTTTTCAAGTTGTAGAAACCAAACCCATGTCTCTCAACATTTTGGTTTGATCTCTACTCATGTTGATGGATATCACTTTAACTGATCTCTCATCTATTGCTAGAATTTCACCAAAAAATAATAGGAGAGTAATAAATATTTCTATTATGCCAATAAAAACATCAACACAACACATAAGAATAAGAATTAAATTTGGTAGAATTCAAACTCTCAATGGGATCTTCCTTCACCTCAACACAAATAAATTATCCAATCATGACTTCTATTAAGCACAACATCTAAAAAGAGAGAATTGTAAAATATATAAGATCAATAATAGATATGCAATATCCTCTCTATTTCAGGTTATAAAATATTTTCTTAATTTTCACGATTGGAATAAAAGATTGAGATCAAAGGGAGAGAATGTGGATGAGATGGGGATGGGATTTGATGAGCAAAAGAAATAAAGAACCCAAGATCTCTCTTATATGCTCTAAGTTGTTATCTATTTTGTATAAAGGGTCAACCTCTAAAAAAATGAATGAAGACTATGTTATATATGAAAAATTGAATATCATGAAATACCCCAAAACTCTAATGTAGGAAATTATGTTAAAATAGGGATTCATTAGGAAAATTAATTAAATAAATTAATTTATTAAACTAAGGGAAAATATTTAAGGCAAAATTAAGAGAAAGATAATAAAGAATTTAATTAGGAAAAATTAGAGTGATTTGCTAATTAAAATAGAATTTAGGAAAACAATTTCACAAAATATCCTAAATTAATATAAAAAGGGAATTTAATTATTATTTTACTAATTTTATTATTTTTAAATATTTAAAAATATTAAAATATTTTAAATAACCCAACCAACCCATTTTTCCTTTTTCCTTTTTCCCTTTTCCCTACCCTTTTTCCTTTTTCTTTTCTCTTTTCCTCTTTCCTCCTTTTCTTTTCTTTCTTCCTTCTTCCTGGTCTGGGTCTGTGCCCCTCACGGCCCAATATTTCCCCCTCCTTTCCCCACGTGGCCTAACCCAATGCTCATGTTGTAGACCAAAGGAAGCAAACAATAAAATTTGGTAAACCAAAGAACATTAGATAGGCCGTTAGTGAGGAACAAAAGCCAAGCCCATTGGCCAAAGGCACAAGATAATGGTAATTACTTGGAGTGACAAGCCAAGTGGCATATTCATCAGTCATTAGAGAACGATAGATCCAAATGACCAACTAAAATAATCTGTTAGTTAGAAGGACTTGTGTAACACTCCAATTTTTCACTACCGAAAAATTTTATTTTAAAATATTATAGAAGTGGAAAATACTAAAAACATTAAAAGAAACGAGGTGATACCGCCATAACTAACATAGGATAAATGTTAGTCACTATCCCATATTAGATACAAGGCTAAAAACCAAACAAACCAAACTAAAGTAGAGTGCTCAAGAACAAGTTACATAAATATTAAAGAAAGTGTTTATACCATAGGACCTTGATGCTCCTCGGCATAGTCAAATAAAGGGAGATAAATTAACTAGAAATACAGGGCTATTATGGTAGAAAATATGTTAGGGTGTATCCCTAAAACCATGGTCCATCACAAACCGCACAAAAACCAACGAATATCTACTCTCTCCAGCCTCAAACCTATGATGAGATAGGCCCACTACTGGTCATCCCTAAAGACCTACACTTGGCCCTTTCCTCATGAGAATGAGTAGGTGGCCAAGCAAATGGGCACACTAGTATATTGCATATTGGGTAAGCTAAGTTACCTCTTCAATGGAAGTCACAATCATACATGGCTCTATAATATCATGGAAATCATACTTAACATAAGTCATGCTAATGCCATATGATTAAGTGGTGTACCTACTCTATTATGGTCAAGTAAAGTATCTGAATTTAATACCATGCACCACTTAGGCAATTTAGGATGCAGCATGCTTGTATTTATAGTACAATACCATAGATAATCACATACAAGTACTAAGCAGGTTATCCAAATGACAACTAGGGCTTCCACCTTCCATTCACAGGATTTTCATATTTATTATCCGTTTTGCTTAATCAACTAGGTTATTCATTTACGGTTATTATTTCTCTTTTCTATTCCTTTTCTTTTATCTTCTAATTCTACCACATCCTTATTTTATTCTCATATAAATACCTAGTCAATTTCTCATCCACATACTTATCCAGGTTATCATTTATTTACTCATTCCAATTACTACCTAATTATTCATTCCAATTATTATCCAAGTATTCATTCCAACTTTTTATCATTATCATTGAGTGATAGACTGTGCACCACCCCATGGTCTCATATACCATGGAATCCTATCTAAACCAAGGGACATAAAATTCAGGCTAAAGCTAATAACCACAATGGATATAAGTCCAAGCTAAAGCCAAGTAACCATAATGGACATAAGTCCAGGCCAAAGTTAACCACAATAGACATAAGTCTAGGCCAAAGCTAACCACCTAGGTAACCACACCCTTTAGTATCGATAACCTCCTAGTACAAAATCAGTGTCTAGAGTAAGTAGGGCACCAGGATCTACTAAGATTATGCCTGAAGGCATCAATAAATGCTAGAAGGTAGACTAACCTTCAATAGCTAATCAAGGATCAAGTAACCCAGACCGATATACAGCTCGATTGTCTTTCGCTTTACATGATTAGCACATTATTCTTAAGGTTACATGATCAAACAAGCCCATATAATATGTAAGCAATACATTCATATATTTCTTCCATGTTAAACCTTTCCATTCCTAACCATGTATAGGATTTCCATTTATGCTTTATCAATATTAACTATATCCATTATATTAATCCATCCAAACACATGCATGTTATGGAACCTTTAAAGTTTGCATGTTATTTGTGGTTTACCTATTAAGGCCTTTACAACACCCACTGAGTATGTTATAAATCATGGTCTATATAATCCACATTAGGTCATTGATATGTGTTAACATATGTATTTTACCTATTAAATAGTCATGTAACAATTTGATGTAAAATCTCAAAGCATACCCAAGCTAAGAAAGCAAAATCACATTAACCCACCAAACCAATTGATCGGTCTAACCCAACCAGTCAATTGGTTGTACCAACCAGTAAATTGGTTCAGGTCAACTAGTTAATCGATTTAGCTCTACCAAACCATGCTTCCTTCAAACCGATCGATCAATTTAGAAAATCACCAGTTGACTAATCATATAAAAGTTGTTTGGTTATACCCAACCGACCAATGGGTTTAAGTAGTGAGCAAGACCAAGCTCTTTGCGGACCTACCAATCAATTGGTTAGGTCAATCGGTCGACTATTCTATGAACCAGTTAATTGGTTAGACCCAAATAGTTGATCAATTTTCCCTCAAATAATACAAAATAGGCATTTTTATGCAGATCACGCTTATAACTCCTTACCATACTAAATTGAAAACATAGAACAATACCACATAGCACATTTCTAGCATACAACAGTTGCATATTTCACCATTATTCATTACAACAAAAACTTTCCTCAAAATTCATGCTTTTCTCTCAAGATGCACAGTTTAGCCATTCATTACTAATTATAAAAAAAACTATATATTTATGCTAACATATAACATCAAAATTTAAAGGTTCCCTAACATGCAAACTTAATCACAAAAAATTCAGAAGTAAAAATGACTTACTTGATATAATAAAAACTTTCCTCAAATAAGAAAACTCAACCAGTAGAAACTTTCAAAATCTTAAAAATGAAAATTTTAACTCAAAAATCATTAAATAACTTCTCCAAATCTGAACTTGAAATAAAAAGGAAAAAATGAACATACCACCTCCAATCGAAAAACAGATGAATATTCTGCTGAATAACTCAAGTTTCTCCTAAATCTAAACCTCTCTTGCTTAATAATTAAAATAAGAGGGAGCTAGAGAAAGGATTAGAAGAGAAAAAAAATTTTAATGCAAGGATTGATGTGGAGAGGTAGAAGGTGAATGCTATAGAGTTAAAGTATTTTCAGTGGCTAAAAGAAAGGTGAATAAAAGGGGCAATTAGGGCTATTTGTAGTGCACAAATCGGTACAAATCATAAATGTAATGAAGAATGGATTGAAAGCCTTGATTCTTACCATTTAAATTTTAGTTGAATAGGTTTTGTCCAAGATATAATAATCTATCTTCTAAAGCTCAAATGATGATTATGGAGAACTGCAAGTTAAATAGTCTATAAATACAATACATATAAAGGAATATAGAAGGTCAACGTAGAAGGAATCTCCCGGCTAAGCATAATCAAGTATCGAATCAAAGCAATAATCCTAAAAGTGTGTAGAGGAGAGAGGTAGAAGAAGACAAAGTTGAGGTCATCTCCCCCTCAATTGTACAAATCGACTCCTCAGATCAATCTAAGGTAGTAGTTTAGGCCAAATGCATCATAAAAAATATAAAGAATCTTTTAGAAATAATTTAGATTGGGTTAATAAGGTTCCATTTTACTATAAAAATATTTTTTAAAAAAATTGAGTTCTAAAAATGCACTTAGCTCGATAAACCATTCAATCAGTTTAGCCCCCTAGTCGACTGTTCTATAAACTAGTTGATTGGTTCCTCAACCAATGGATTGAATTGGTCAAGTAAAAACCATTTAGCTAAAATGACAAACCAAAAGATTTGTTCATAGATCCAGTCGATCAATTCGCTTGAGAACTTACTTAATTTAGTTTTCCAACCTCATTTCAAATCCAACATTATCTCAAACTCAACCATAGTTCCAAATCAAAATCAAACATCAATAAATGGTATAATTTATCAATCAACACATTTAAAAAGATGGGGGTATTATAACTTATGGTTGATACCAAAGGAGAAGGCGTGAGTGAAGAATGGATGATAGAGAGCGGTTAGAAAATTCCTTTGTATAAGGGATTCATCACTCACAAACATGGCTTCTTATAAGCTGATGGGGTTAACTCATAAGGTCAATCATTAAGTTGAAACGTGTACATTTTTTTATCTATGACTAGAAAATTATATAAGTTAAATAGCACATGATGATTGAGTCTTCTGAGCAAGGATGAGGGATGACATAAAAAGCTCTCTTCGACCCATTGTAAAATGTGTGGCAACATAGGATGAGATTAAGATGTGCAAGCTCTCAATGTTCTCCATAGGGCTGTAAACGAGCCGAGTCGAGCCGAATACCCCTAGGCTTGGGTTTGGCTCGTTTAACTAAACGAGCCTAAAATGATGTTTGGGCTCGGCTCGTTTAACTAAACGAATGAGCCGAACCAAGCTTTTAATGAGCCGAGCCGAGCCGAGCCGAGCTCATGAGCCAAAGCCAAAAAATAAACCAAGCCGAGATTTTTTTAGCTCAGGCTTGGCTCGTTTATTAAACGAGCTGAGCCCGAGCCTCACGTTTAGGCTCGTTTAACTAAACGAACAAGCCGAACCGAGCTTTTAACGAGCCAAGCCGAGCCTAATACCGAACTGGCTCAGCTCATTTATAGCCCTAGTTCTCCATACCTTCATACTCAATAAAAAAATAAGTCTCCTACTTTTTCCTCCTATAAGTTATTATCTCTTTGTGCTTGTAATTTACTCTTTCATCTTCTTAACAGTTGGACGAGGAGGTTTTTGCCGATCTGACGGAGGAAATTTTACTCGTTTATTTTCCCATCAATATTATCATCTTTGGATTAAACTACAAGAAAAAGGGTATATAGCGATGACAGGTATAGCGACGATAAACTATCTTCACCATAAAAGAAATATAACGATGGCAAATTATCTCTATAAATACAGCAACAATGCTAAATAATTGGAGAGAAGTTGTTGTTGCTATACATTTTTTTTTGCGACGACAGTGTCATGGCTATAAATTTTACCTGAAAAATTTCCCTCCTAAAATAAATTCATCAAAAAAAAATTCACAAAAAAGTTTATACCGATAACATTTGTCGTCGCTACAAATCTTTGTTGCCTCGACAAGCTTTTTCTGAAAAATTTGGTGGTTCATTTTCCTAGAAAATTTAATTAGGTCAACAACTTTATAGCGACGACATATGTGTCATTGCTAGAAATATTTTTGGCAGTGACATGCATCATGTGCCATGCAAATCATTTTTTTTACCATAGATAAAAACCATTATAGTGATGACAACTGTCCTCGCTATAAACCCTATTAAATAGTCGGTCTGACTCTTTTCCCCTCTGCCTTTACCATCTTCCTTCTCTTGGTTTCTCCCTTCTCTCTTGCGACTCCATCTCATATCGTTACCATTCATTCTTAAAAATCTTGTCATTCTTGTTATTTTTGTGAATTAATTGTTTTTATAGAGTGTTTGGAGTATTTAGTTCATTTTTTATGTTGTATTTTAGAACATAAATTTTTGGCCACCACCACTGCATCTAGTGTTACCACCCCTGTAGCCTCTTTCTCACCATCACTTTAGGGTGTGTTGTTAGTTTTTATTCTTGTTTTTATTATTTTTATGGTTATATTTTTATATTTTAAAAGTAATTTTTTTCTTTTTTATAGGAGTCGTCGGAGCACCGCTACCGCCACCCTCTACTGCTGTTGACCACTGCACCTCTCCACCACTGTTATTATTTTTGTTATATATATATATATTGTAGTGTGTATATGTATGGATTTGTAGTGTGTGTGTATATGTTATTAATGAATATATATATTTTATAATGCATATTAATGTGTATGGATTTGTGATATTAATTTGTTTTTTTTTGTGATATTGATATATGATATAGATTAATGATATTGATTTGTGATTTATAATATTTTGATAATGAATTCTATTAGTTCTTTGATTATGTTTTTTTGTTTATTGTATTAGTATTTAAATATATTTGATTAGATTGGATTAGATAAAAAGTTAATAAATTTGAATAAAATAAAATAATGTGGGCATTAGAAGTAATTAAATAAGATTACAAAAATATTAAAGTAAAAATATTAATGATTAAGTTGATACATCTCATAGTTTTAGATTCATTATTTAAAAATAAATAAAATTATAAGATATAGATTAGGTATAATAATAATATAATATAATTTTAACTTAAAAAAGATAATACATGATATAAGTACAATCAAGAAAAGTATGTGTGTATATATATATATATATATATATATATATATATATATATTAAGTATAATAATAACATAATATCATATAATTTCTACTTAAAAATATAATACTTTATTTAAGCATAATTAAGAAAAGTAGATTTATATAAGCTAAATATATTAGATTATATATATATATATATATATATATATATATATATATATATATATATATATATATATATAATAAAATGAGTATAATAGTTGAATTATAAGAAAATATATTAAAAATAATAGATTAACTATAATAAAATGTAATCAAAATGGTAAATTAAGTAAAATAGATTAAGTATAAGAAAATATATTAAAAGAAAGTTTTAATAAGTATAAGAAAATATATCACTAAAAAAGGTCAACATAATAGTTTATTTTATGTATTTCGTCTCGTTATGTAATATAATATTTATAACTTGAAAATTTGTTGTATGATATGTGTGTGTATATAGGGGATGTTCAAATTAAAACTACAAGGTTAAGTGAGAATTGAAAAATATTGTTCTCATCCTGAGACCTATAAACCATAACCCTAACCCCTAACCAAAACCCTAAACCCATATAACAATATCCTTAGACCCCCTAACCCTAAATCCTAAACCATAAATCCAAACCCTAAACCTAACCTAAACCCAAACCTTAAACCCTAAATCATAACCCTAACCTTAAACCCTAAACCCTAAACCCTAAACCCTAAACCCTAAACCCTAAACCCTCACCTTAAACCCTAACCCTAACCCCAAAAACTAACCCTAACCCCAAACCTTACCCCTTTTAAACCCAAGTAAAGAAAATTTTTAGTTAGTCTTAATAATAACAATAATTCATTAGATCTTTTGCCCTTTTATAGGTGATAGCATGTCTCTCTTATCTACCACGTGCTTTCTAGCCTATTTTTTAATGTCTCCTTATGAAAATATTGGGTACCACATGGCATGGATACGTGATGAGCTAGGTTGCATATTGGAGAGGGGTTATAAGCGGGACCATACAAGTTCAGGTTGTGCCATATTTTACATACCTTGCCATAGAGTCAACCATGGTTATGGGCAAGGGCTAGATAAACATAGATTTATTTATCCATAATAATTTCCACATTCTAAGTTTATTAAGGGATATGGTATGAGAGAATATAATTAGATTATAATGGACTTGATAGTTATTGATAATGAGTGGAGGTCTTAACATGGGATGTCACCGAGTATATATACCTTAATTACCCAAATGATGGTTATGAGTCTTTTGAAGAAGTGGGATTTTAAATGTTTCTACGAGAAGTATGGACTCAGTTGGTGATCGATCATAATTGAAGTGGAACTACGAGTTGATCTTTTATGCATTAGAAATCGATAATATAGTATGTTAGTTTATATTTTATCTCATTAAGCTATGTAGTATTTGTAGCTTTAAACCTCTTTTTATCATATATATATATATAAAGAAAATATATCCTCATGCTATTTGAATACATACATTTAAACTATCATTGTTAAAATATAGTGAATATGAAGAAATAATAAAGCCTTAAAAAGTTAATTAATGTTCATTTGTCAAATAGATTAGATGTTGATTGATAAAAGTTAGATACTATTAAATAATCTATGGTTAAATAAATTTTGGAATGGTCTTTAATCGTTCCTAAGGGTGGATAGACCTTGTGCTCGGCATGGCAATGGGCACATTCATTATATGTGTAAGAAGTGCAATAATAGAGCATGGTGATTGTTTAATAATCTTGAGTTCCATTTATTGAGGAATGGTTTTATACAAGGGTAAGACATATGGTTGTATCATGGAGAAGTGAAACCAAAGCTAGAATCGGCGCATACCACCTAGTCAAGGATAGATGAGATAGCAGGTGAATTGGGCAATTTGTTAGGTGCTGGTGATGAAGTGCATATTGATGGTGGCAATATTGATACCCTTAAGATGATGAATTCAGCAATAAATCATATCCGTATTGTGATGAATTATTCCAAGAGATGGAGACTAAATTGTATCCAAGATGCAAGAAGTTCTCACTGTTGAATTTTTTTGGTGAAGTTGATGCATCATAAGGTGTTGAACAAGTGGTCTAACAAGTCATTTGATAAACTTCTGAAATTGCTAAAAGAAGCACTACTAGATGGAAATAAGTTACCAAAATCACATTATAAGGAATAAAAGAGGATGAGAAAATTTTGTTTAGGGTACGAAGCAATTCATATATGCAAGTATGATTGTATTTTGTACTTGAAAGAAAATGCTAATTGAGATAGTTATCCTGTCTATGGTACTTCTCGTTGGGTGGATGAAGTTACAACCACAAAGAAAGTTCCGCATAAAATTATGCGATACTTTCCTTTGACACTAAGGTTAAAAAGGTTATATGCTTACAGGCATAAAGCTAAAGACATGAGATGGAATTTGAAGGGGTGCTGAAGAGAACTAGGTGTATTATGTCATATAGTTGATGATGAAGCATGGAAACATTTTGATGGAAACCTTCCAAGTTTTGTGGCAACCCTTGTAACTTATGATTAGGGCTAACATTAGATGGTTTTTAATTCGTTAGGCGTGAGTTTGAAGTATAGTATGTGGCTAGTTATATTGACCATTTATAACTTGCTTCTGTGGTGATGCATGAAAGACTCGTTCTTAATGCTGACTTTGTTGATTCATGGTCTGATTTCTCCTAGGATGGATATTGATGTGTTCCTCTGACCGTTGTGGATGAATTGAATGAGTTGTAGATTTTAGGGGTTGATACACAATATGCAGTTAGTAACATGGTGTTCCGAATGCATGCTGCATTACTTTGGACCATTAATGATTTCTCAACACTATCGTATCTAGCAAGGTGGTCTAGTCAAGGATATTTAGCATGCTTAAATCGTAAAAAGGACACTCCTTCTATAAGGTTGATGAATAATATTGATTATGTTAGTCATCATTGGTATCTCCCCACTAATCATCCATTTAGTAGAAATCGATAATTTAATGGTAAGGTGGAGAAAAGGGATCCTCCCATGAAATTATCGGCTAATGATATTTTGATACAACTAAGTTGTGTTGCTGACTATTTGCCAAGGAAGCATCTTAACCATCCAAAGAGAAAGAGATATGTCATTGAAATTAATTGAAAGAAGAAGAGAAACTTTTATGAATTGCTATATTGGTCATCAACACTATTGAAGCATAATTTAGACATGATGCATGTTGAGAAAAATGTGTGTTCAAGTTTGTTGGGAATGATAGTTTGTGACGATGAGAAGTCAAAAGACACTAACCATGACCATGCACGATGTGATTTACAAGATATGAATATTCGATCTAAGTTGCATTTTTTATTATGAGGGAAATAAGCTCATGAAACTTGAGGCGCCATATACTCTTTCGTCTGATGATAGGAGAAAGTTTTTGAGATTCTTCAAGGATGTGAAGTTCCCTAACGGGTTTGCAAAAAGCCTAAGGAAGAACGTGAGTGAAAATGGTGGTAAGATTATAAGCTTAAAGTTGCATGATCATCATGTGATATTATAATGCCTATTAGTGGTTGGTGTATATGCATTCATGAACAAACATACTAGCAACACTATCATTGAACTGTGTAGCTTCTTCAGTTAAATTTGCTCAAGGACACTACAGTTTTCTAACTTGGAGAAAGCACAAGATCAAGTTATCATGCTTCTTTGTCATTTTGAATGAATATTTCCTTCGAAATTTTTTAGTGTCATGGTTCACTTAATAATGTACTTACCAGAGGAAGCAAGACTTAGTGGATCGGTGCAAGGGAGATGGATGTATCCGACAGAAAGGAAGTTTAAGGATTTGAAGGTGTATATCAGAAATCGTTCATGGCCGAAAAGTTCTATTACCAAAGGTTATGTGGCTCATGAAGCATTGACTGTCTATTCTATGTGTTTAAAATGAGTTAAGATAAGGTTTAATGGAGAAATGAAGATTCCATTATTAAAAAAAACACCAATTATCTATTTTCCAATCTCAAGCTCATTCTATTGGTAAGATAACAAGGATCAGTGTACCTCTTGATAAGTTGAGGGAGCTTGAATGGTACGTTCTGAACAATTGCCTTGAGAAACAAATATAGTTGGAGTAAGTACAACCTTACTATTAATTAATAATGTTACTTTCCCATATATATATATATATAAGGGATATTAATCTATTTGTATGTTATAGTGAACACATGTCTAAGATTAGCCAACGTGGAGGTAATTTGGTTGATATCCAAAAGAAAGAATTTGCATGTTGATTTGAATCTAAGGTAAAATGTATTACCATTAACAAATACAATTGAGATATAATTTTTGAAAAATTATATTCTCATAATAACCTTAAACAGTTAAATGCATACAGATGTACTAGTTACGATAGAGTGGATCGCTTGAATACAATGAAAAATTATTTTCTTTATCTCATTGTACATTAAGTGCAGCATCAACCTATCATGCCTACATGATTCATGGAGTTAAATACTTAACTCGTCATAGAAATTCTAACAAAAGAACACAAAATAGTGGTGTGTGTCCCTGGAGCTGATAATACTTATTTTTATGGCCAATTGTAGGAGATCATAGAGTTGTCTTACTTTGATGATTGCTCTGTTGTGTTGTTCAAGTGTAAATGGTTAGACACTAACCCTAGAATGAAGAGAATCAAATGGGACAACAACATCAAGAGTGTTTATACAAGGTCAGAATGGTACAAGAATGATCAATACATATTGGGATCTCAAGCAAAATAAGTTTGGTATGTTAATGATTTACTTAATGGCTCTAATTGGAGGGTGGTCTAGAAATCCAACCACTACCACATTTGGGATTTAAATGATGATTATGAGGTTGATGTGCTGGATGTAGTTGATTTCGCTTCTATTGAATTGAATATTAGGGTCCAAGATGTCGATCAAATGGAGACCACTGATGATTTAGAGGATGATGATACGACTTTGGAGATGATGGCATGGAAGATGAGGGCTTGGGTTTTGTTGATTCCAATATGGATAGTTCCAAAGAAGATGAAAATAATTGTAGTGATGAATTTGATTATTATTCTGATTACTATATAAATGGTATTTAGATTTCTTCCACAAAGTATTTTTGAACTCTATGTAATATTATTCTTATATAACTTATTTGTTTTGTGTTATATCATTTTACTTCATAATTATTGTATATATATTAATATCTTTATGTATGCATAATTTAATTATGATAAGATATAGCTATAGCTGATGTCGATGTGAGATACCATGGCAGGGATGGAGGCAATGATCCCCCCAAAGGTTTGCGGCGATTGCTATTCGGGTGTGAGTTAGGTAATTATTATATACTTGATATTTTACTTAATATATTTGTTATCTTACTATTGATTCCTAATACATTTATTACTGCAGCACCACCTATGAGACCACGAAAAGGCAGGGAAAAGGGAAAAAACCTCAATCTCCATCGAGATTGGGTGGAAAATGGAAAAATGTCATTCCCTATCCAATTCTCTATGGCCAATGGCACACTTCGAGCTGTAGGCCCATGTGTTGGGCAATTTAATAGGTGTGCAGGCAATGCAACTGGTGATATTCAACCATGCTATAAGTCAAGGAAAGAGGTCCCTCGGTAAGACAAAGGTAAGATATTGCCTAGTTTGAGGTAAAAATAATAAATTATAAACTAAAATTCATATTTATTTAATTTTAACAAGTATTTATATTCTATGTTAATATGCAGCAATATTTTAATATTAAGGCATGGAGGCAAAGCGATGAGTGGGATATGATCGTTAGAGGTCTTTTGTGCTTGTTTCAAGACACCTTACACAACAGGAAAAATAAGATCAAGGATAAGTGGACGGAGAATAATAGCTAGAAGCCAAATGAATTTGAGG
Source organism: Tamarix austromongolica (assembly GCA_039764185.1). Lineage (NCBI taxonomy): Eukaryota > Viridiplantae > Streptophyta > Magnoliopsida > Caryophyllales > Tamaricaceae > Tamarix > Tamarix austromongolica. Next base: position 24,566,946 of record CM077812.1, on the reverse strand, counting down.
AGGATGTATGGAAGAGATGCATTAACTTCTAGTCTTCTACTGACATGAAGGTATTGTTTATTCACATTATAGTTTCTTGAGTGGATACATGTGTAATATTAAAATGCAAACCCTAACTTCACTTAATTTGTTATAGGCAAGATCAAAGAAGAACAAGATTAGTAGGGAAATTTTGGTTGAACCCAGTCTCCATGGTTCAAGATCTATCTCCATATATCAACATGAGAAGGTATAGAATATCACATTTTAATGATATTTTTGTTATAATGTGATTATAATATTACCAACTTGTTTTTACTAAAATGAAAGGCTCATCCACAAACCCCACAGCTGCCATCAGATATTGAAACTTACAAAGGTTTGCATACAACAAATAGGGAGTGGATCTCTGACGGCTCAAGGAAACATTATGTAAGTATTTTATTGTAATGTTATTAATTCTTAAATTTTTAATCGTAGGAAGAAATGGTTAGTCTTTGCGAGCAGGCATCCCAAACTCAAGCAATAATGGAGGAAGGTTCGAGCAATGAACCATCAATCAATGAGATCTATGAAGCCCGTAAAAAATAGAGCATAATGAAGTAGCATAATACAAGGACTTCAAACATGCGCGCAACGCATTTAAAAGTTTATGTCCATTAAACTTTTGCCGAGGCAAACTCGTTCAGCTATCAACGTATATTGAACTTCAGGGCAAGCTCAAAACTCAACATGTCCTAACTGGTCGCCAGCATTGAGTGTATCAATATGGAAAAGGAACCGCTGGTCCTCATTTATCTAAATGGATTCTATAAATGTGCAGTAAGAGCTGCTTTCCTTTGTTTGCGCGCATATGCTACCAATGCAACATTTTCACTGTTAATTTCTCTCGTTTCATCGTTTTTTTTTGTTGGCCCGGTTGAAAGACTGCCAATATTGCAGGCATATCAAACAACACGAGCATAATAATTAGAAGATGAAATACAAAAATAGGTAACGCAACAAAATCAAGTCCTTATGTCATTTACAAGGAAACAAAACTAATCTATCCAGCTTTGAGATAGCATCATCAAAATCCTATATGAGCAAACCCAATAGCTAGTAGTCAATTACTTGCCGGTTTAGCCAAGCAGCATATTATAAGTAGCACTCACCGTCCCTAGGGATGAAACAAGCAAGATCATATACATACTCGGGCCAATAAGCATTCAATTTACCGGTGGGTGCATGGATCCTATCATGCATAGATGAACGAATACCAACAAAAGAAACCCATAGTTTATTCAAAATTTATTGACACGAGTTGAAATCCTAGAACAAGAAAAAAAAGATTCATATATAACATGAGATAAAACTAAAAATTACAATTGTGAAAGTCCAGTGTATAAGATGTAAATCAAGAGCAATAACGACATAGAAATCCAATCTCTCTATCAATACAATGATATTTATAATTTTAAGGATACGTAAAAGATCTAAAACAAGTATCATGTCAAGTAGAACAACCGTCGAGAGTGAGAGGGGGCAAAAAAACTAAAGATTGTACTTAATCTAGCATACACAAATGACTATAAAATTTAAACCGGCATAGCAGGATCGCACGGGGACCGGGAAGGGGATGGGGATGGGGACGGAGATAGAAAGAAATGCAAAAACATTATTTCTTAAAATATTAAAAATCAAACGGATGGAAACGGTAATATATATATATATATAGAAAGAGGGTCATGTGCGGACCCTTTTTTTAGTACAAATATAGGAACCATTCCTGACCTTTGGATCTAAATTAAATCCAACGGTCGGTGAGTTAAAAAAGAAAAACGAGGCGATGTTCTTTGCCCCGCTCCTCTGCCCCGCCCCCTTCTGTTTCGCACCCTACCACCAGACGCACCTGCCTCTCCCTCTCCGTCGCACCTCTCTCCCTCGCCATCGCACCCATCTCCCTCTCCATCGCACCTGTTCCTCCATCTCTCCATCTCCATTTCTGGCTCTGCATCTGCCAACGCGAGCTCAGACGCTCCATTCTTCATCCTCCTTCTACATCGTCTCGACTTCAACCGCCACTACACTGTCACATGGGAGACGCGGACAGGCAGCACACGGCGGCAACGCGACCTCAGCTGCAGCACAGAGGTATGTAATTTTTTCAAAATTTTTATTGTTGTACCGATCTTCAATTTTTTTTTTTCAATTCGCGACCAGTTTTGCTCGTTCATTTTTTGACACTGCTTCGCCATTTTGGTTGCTCCTCTTCGCCAGTGTATTCTCATCCTGGCTCATTTCTTCAACCTATCGAAGCTCACGTCATCGATTTCATTTATTTTCCGCCACCAATTTTCGCTGGTGTCGATTCTGCTTCGTATGTCACCATTTTTGTCGAAAATGGTTGATATTGTTACTGTAAAAAATTATCCATAACGACAGTATTAAACCTATTAATTTCTTCATTGTTGTTATATTATTATGTAATCTAGTGTTTGTTAACCTGATTTTTAGTATTGATTTGGCTGATTATTTTTTGTACGTGTTTTAGGTTTTATTGATTAAGCATTAGATCGAAGTACTCTGCCTCAACTTTAGTTGGTTTCGATTCAGCAGATGTGATTTAGTAAATATGTTTTATTGTTTGTTGAGTTATGTTTGTTGTTTTTTGATTAAATTCTGTTGCTGTTGTATAATGAATAATGTGATTAGGGTTAATTACATTAATGTGGGCTGATATTATGTTGTTGTTGCTGCTGTTGTTGTATTTTCTGTTGCTGAAAATGGTGTGTTGTTATTTTATCTTAGTCTGATTAATAATTAGATTATTAATGAGCCATTGTTGTAAATTTTTGCTTAATATATGTTGGTATGGTGTTGGTATTGCTAATTGCTGTCTGAATATTGGTATCTTGTTCCATATTCAGCATCATCTGTTATGAATCCTCTGATTAGCATTAATCAGAGTAATGTTAGCTGATTTTCTGTTGATGTTGTATTTTCTATTGCTGATTAATATTGTATTGCTATTTTGTATTATTTTCATTAATAATCAGATTATTAATCTGGTATTCTTGTATATTTTTGCATAATATGTGGTTTGAGTAACTAAATAAAGTTTATGGATGCTAAGATATTGTATTATTATTATTATTACAGAGTTTGTGGTTTATGGTTTATAGGATTTAGGGGTTTTGAGGGTTTAGGGTTTAAGGTCTATGGTTTAAGGTTTAGATGGTTTAGATGGTTTAGAGGTTTTACAGTTTATAGGGTTTATGGTTTAGGGTTTAGAGGTTTTAGAGGGTTTAGGGTTTAGAGGGTTTAGGGTTGAGGGTTGAGGGTTTAGAGGGTTTAGGGTTTAGGGTTTAGAGGGTTTAGGGTTTAGGGTTTAGGGTATAGGGTTTAGAGGGTTTAAGGTTTAGGGTTTAGGGTTTAGAGGGTTTAGGGTTTAGGGTTTAGGGTTTAAGGTTTAGGGTTTAGAGGGTTTAGGGTTTAGGGTTTAGGGTTTAGAGGGTTTAGGGTTTAGGGTTTAGAGGGTTTAGGGTTTAGAGGGTGTAGGGTTTAGGGCTAAGGGTTAAGGGTTTAGAGTTTAGGGTTTAGAGGGTTTAGGGTTTATGGTTTAGGGTTTAGGGTTTAGGGTTTAGGGTTTAGGGTTTACAGGGTTTTTAGGGTTTAGAGGGTTTAGGGTTTAGGGTTTAGAGGGTTTAGGGTTTAGGGTTTAGGGTTTAGGGTTTAGGGTTTAGAGGGTTTAAAGGGTTTAGGGTTTAGGGTTTAGGGTTTAGGGTTTAGAGGGTTTAAGGTTTAGGGTTTAGAGAGTTTAGGGTTTAGAGGGTTTAGGGTTTAGGGTTTAGGGTTTAGAGGGTTTAGGGTTTAGGGTTTAGGGTTTAGGGTTTAGGGTTTAGAGGGTTTAGGGTTTAGGGTTTAGGGTTTAGGGTTTAGTGTTTAGGGTTTATGGTTTAGAGGGTTTAGGGTTTAGGGTTTTGGGGTTTAGAGGGTTTAGGGTTTAGGGTTTAGAGGGTTTAGGGTTTAGGGTTTAGGGTTTAGGGTTTATGGTTGAGGGTTTAGAGGGTTTAGGGTTTAGGGTTTAGGGTTTAGGGTTTAGGGTTTAGAGCGTTTAGGGTTTAGGGTTTAGGGTTTAGAGGGTTTAGGGTTTAGGGTTTATGGTTTAGAGGGTTTAGAGGGTTTAGGGTTTAGGGTTTAGAGGGTTTAGGGTTTAGGGTTTAGGGTTTAGAGGGTTTAGGGTTTAGGGTTTAGAGGGTTTAGGGTTTAGAGGGTTTAGGGTTTAGGGTTTAAGGTTTAGAGGGTTTAGGGTTTAGGGTTTAGGGTTTAGAGGGTTTAGGGTTTAGGGTTTAGAGGGTTTAGGGTTTAGAGGGTTTAGGGTTTAGGGTTAAGGGTTAAGGGTTTAGAGGGTTTAGGGTTTAGGGTGTAGGGTTTAGAGGGTTTAGGGTTTAGAGGGTTTAGAGGGTTTAGAGGGTTTAGGGTTTAGGGTTTAGGGTTTAGGTTTTAGAGGGTTTAAAGGGTTTAGGGTTTAGGGTTTAGAGGGTTTAGGGTTTAGGGTTTATGGTTTAGGGTTTAGGGTTTAGAGGGTTTAGGGTTTAGGGTTTAAGGTTTAGGGTTTAGGGTTTAGAGGGTTTAGGGTTTAGAGGGTTTAGGGTTTAGGGTTTAGGGTTTAGAGGGTTTAGGGTTTAGGGTTTAGGCGTTAGGGTTTAGAGGGTTTAGGGTTTAGAGGGTGTAGTGTTTAGGGTTTAGGGTTTAGGGTTTAGAGGGTTTAGGGTTTAGGGTTTTGGGTTTAGAGGGTTTAGGGTTTAGTGTTTATGGTTTAGGGTTTAGGGTTTAGGGTTTAGGGTTTATAGGGTTTATAGGGTTTAGGGTTTAGGGTTTATAGGGTTTAGGGTTTAGGGTTTAGGGTTTAGAGGTTTGGATATAGGTTTGGATTAGTTTTTTGGTTTGGTATTAGTAAAATCTTGGATGTGATTAAATTTTGATCCAATGTATGAGATTAGTTCCTATGTTTGTATATTAATTATAGTTTGTATGTGACCCCTCCCCTATATATATATATATATACATATAAATGACAAAATCTGCTAAAAGTAAGAGCATAAAAAATCATAAAACTACTACTTAAATTAGTTAATTTAAACCATTAAAAAAATTTTTTTTAAATAAAGTAATTATATACTTTTTGTACTAATTCCAACACAAAAAATTTTCAAAAGGAAAAATGTTTCCAAAATGTTCCAGAGTCACAAAACGACACCTAAGTGCCTTTACCTTACTTCGGTGGTTGCAAGCACGATGTGGAGAGTTCAAGATTTCATATTTTGTAAAACACTGATTAATTAAGAGCAGCATGTCATGGCCTGCTCATTTTTTTTTATCATTTTTTTTCTAAAAGGTTCTGGAAGATTCTAGAATATTCTAGAGTTGTGTAGACTCTAGTAGAATTGTGTGGAAATATATAGATCCTTGTATAAATATCTAGAGACCTCCTAGAATGGTGTGGAACTCTCTAGAATTTCAAAGACTAGAAGGATCATGAAGGGATCTAGAAAAGTCTCCTAAAATCTATTGTAATCTAGAAGGGTCTCTAGAATCATCTAAAGGTTACTGAAGATCTAGTACCTTCCACCAAAGGGAGAAAAGGGAGGGGGGCCTCCACTATAAATAGAGGACCACCCCATTTGCTTCCACCATCTTCAAGTTGTAAGCTCTCTCCTCTCTTATCAATAAAGTATTCTCTTCTTATACACAAACTCTCTCACTCTCTCTCTAAGTCTTCTAAAGATCTCTAAGTGTTCTTACTCATCCTTAAGGGCTTGGTAATAGCATTAGTGTGGGAAAGGCTGACTAAGTGAGCATTAAAGAAGTTATGCTTTTAAATGCCTCACGGGAAAGACTTAGGAAAAAGAAATCACTCCATGACACGTGGTATCAGAGCATGGTTTAGTGGAAGCTTTGGTTACAAAGGATCATGGCCATGGAAAATGACAAGTTAGCAAAGAACCTAAGTGAGATGACCATCTCTATGGAGACCCGAGGTAGGGAACGTGAGAAGAAGAGTAAAGGAATTGCCAAATATAAGTCGGTATCCAAGGACCGGCTCTCTTCACTTGAAGAAAGGGTTGTCCGAGTGGAGAGAAGGATAAATAAGTCAATGGAGAGACTCGATGTGTTAGATGAATATCTTGGTCAAGATATTCGTGGAGAATTCCTTGGTGGCATTAACAACTTGTTGGAGGAATTTTGGAGGGATATTGGCACCCTAAGGGAGGAATTCGGCACCCTTAGGGAAAAGCATGTTCCGTTGAGGTGGGATCTCAACCAAATAAGGAATGACAGTGATGTTGGAGGATGAAGGGTCCAAGGCCCCAAACCACCAAAGTATGGAGGTAACCGCGACGCTAAAGAACTTGATAATTTTATTTGGATGGTAGAAAGATATATGCATCGTGTAGACATGGATGATGATGTTGACAAAATTGATACCACCACACTCTACATAGAGCACGATGCTATACTATGGTGGAGATGTCGTAGCGCTGAGATTGAAAGAGGTGTGGTGGCTATTGATACATGGGAGGACTTCAAGAAAGATCTTAAGGCCCAATTCTATTCCATGAATGAGGAGAAGGTTGTGGTCACGAAGCTAAGGAGCTTAAAGCAAACTGGTACTATCAAGGACCATGTCAAAGAGTGTAGCTCCTTGATGCATGAGATACCAAAAATGTTAGAGAAGAACCGATTCCTCTACTTTATGGATCGGTTACAATCTTGGGCCGAATAAGAGTTGAGACATCGTAATTTCCAAGACCTTACTTCAGCCATAAGGGAGGCGGAGTCCCTCATTGAGTTCAGGAAGGAGAAAAAGGAAAAGCCAAAGAAGGGTGGCTTATATAGAGGTGGAGGCGATAAATCACGTAAGGAGGCATACCCACCCAAGTGGAAAGGAAAGCATGAAGGGGGCAAGGACCACCCCAAGAAAAGAACATGTTTCATCTGTTAAGGGCATCACATGTCCTTCAACTATCCCAAGAGGAAGCAATTGAAAGCCCTCATCAGTTCCCTTGGAGAAGAAGGGACCTCCAATGAGAAAGAAGTCAATATGGAATCAATGCGCTTCCGCAACTTACTCAAGAATAGGGCTAAGGAGGAGCCCAAAGTAATAGCCAAGAATATGGAGACACCAAAGGCCTCAAATAGTTTGGTTTATGTTGAAGCCAAAGTAAATGGTGAAGACACAAAGGCATTGGTGGACACAAGAGCCACTCACAACTTTGTAGCTGGAGGGAAAGGTACAAGGCTCGGGATTCAGTGTTCCAAGGAGGTCTGATGGACGAAGATGGTAAACTCAACTTTAAGGATGGTCCTTGGTGTTGTTGAGGCATGTCCATTAGGTTGGATGAATGGGAAGGCATGGTGGATTTAACAGTGGTACCAATGGATAACTTCAAGATGGTGCTTGGCATGGAATTCATCAATAAGGTACTCCCACTATCATTCCTAGATGCTAACACCATTCTATCTCTAAGGGGCAGGAGTCCTATGTTGTGCCCCTAGTTCAGGAAAAGGTGGAGTCCAAGATGATTTCAGTTATACAAGTATCTAAGGGATTCAAGAAGAGTGAGGTCACAATCTTGGCTACATTAAAGGAAGAACCCTCACCTGTTGGATCAAAGGCACCAACGGAGATTAAGGAAGTCCTCAAGGAGTACGAGGATGTGATGCCGCCCGTACTTCCAAAGAAGCTCCCACTTCAAAGGGAGGTAGACCATGTGATTGAGCTAGAACTAGGTGATGAGCCTCTAGAGCTGGCAATCGGACGGGTCGGGTCACTTTCGGATCGGGTTAAATAATAATCGGGTCATATCGGTTTCGGATAATCTCGGATCATTTTATCGGATCAGGTCGGATCGGGTTTGATTCGGATCAACTTGGTATCGAATAATCTCGGGTTATTTTAAGTTCTCGGATCGGGTCGGGTTGAGATCGGATTGACTCAAATTCGGATAAATTTGGGTTATTCTAATTTCGGTTCGGGTTTGGATCGGGCTCGGGTGAGTTCGAATTATTATATTTTCGGGTCAAGTTTGGATCGGATTCGGGTCATTTCAGTAGCGAGTCATGCACTCATGCTTGTGCTATTTTTTTTTATTCCAAAATGTTATTAAAGACTAATTATTTTCATATTGTTTATTTTAATTTATCTTATTTAATTAAAAGCAAATTATTATACAGATTATTTTGGGGCATTAGAATTTTTTGTCATTATTTCATCTTTGAAGATTTATTTGATGTTCTAAATTTAAATATCTTCAAATCGGATTACTTTTCTTTTTATGTTAAGGCATAACTTATAATTCAACTCCATTATTAGCTTGATCATATCATATTGAGTTCAAATATTATTTTAAGTGTATATTATATTTATATTTTGTACGGTCCGTACATAATATTAACTTACAATAACCATTGATAATTGATAACAAATGAAGGTCTAAGGTTGTACTTCTCGTATTATTTTTCAAATAGATTGATCACATCATATCAATATAATTTTAATTAATATAATCATAATAATAATATCAAGCTAAATATGGAAAAATAATAATAATAACACATTATTAGTTTTTCTATATTTTATTTCGATCATATCAAGCTAAATCAAATAAAAATTAGATAAAGTAAATAATAATGACCATTATTGATAAAGAACCAACTCATATTGACTTCTTACTATTTAACATAGTTGATGTAACAAAAACATTAATCTTTAATTTTTATAATGAATAATTAATATCCTCACATTAGATTTTTCTTATTTTTCTATGATGTTATAGCCTTATAGGTATTATATTGTAAGGTATATATACTAACATATAGTGTTTAAGGCTAAAAATTGTTATTTATGTATACTTATAATAGAATTGATAAAGCTTTTCCTTTGTTTGATTGGATTTTACTTATGATACAATCTTTCTTTATATATATATACCTTTACAAAATTGTTCCTAAATATTTCAAATATTAGAATTAGTATTATTGATAACTATATTTTGAATAACTGAATATATTATGATTATGTAATATTCGTTTTAAGCTACAATGGCAATTGGTTCATATCATAGTTGTTGTTTGGGTTTTGGTTACTAGATCGTGGAATTGAAGACTTTGTTAGAACTTTTGGTAGACTTGATCAATCGAAATATGTTCGATATCATATCACTTGTGGCCCATGGGGCATATTCTATATTCACTAGGCTTAATGATTAGTTTCTAACTCAAACATCATATTGTATTATTAATTAGTTAGGATAATTGATAATTCAAGCTTATTTTTTTAGGTTAATGTATTTAGTTGGTCTCAACTGTTTAGTTGGACTATGTATTATATTGTTCTTTTATAAGCTAAAATTCTCCTTACCAAATTATGTTGCATAGGATTAAAGTTATATATTTTTTATTTGGTTAACCTAGGGTTGAAAGAAATCATATGTATTTGGTTCAACCCAAACTATATATTGAAGCTCTATATTAAAGTTTTGTTCTTCTTATGCCATTTAGATTTGGCAGAGTTATACACTCAATTTAGTTAATGAAGGTTACATACCATTGATTTTTCTTCTCTATTCTCTTCGTCTCTTTTTTAATAATGTTTTGTAAGCGAAATAATACTACTTTTAACAATAGTTATATTTGTGGTTTTTCCTTTAGAGATGTTCATCAGTACAAGCATATTAACAATAGTTATATCACATATATATTATTACAAGTATGTTCTAATATTTGATAAATCAGATTATGATGTTGGCTTTTCAAGCATTCATAAATCATAATCCCTTGACATTCCCAAGTTGAATAGATGATAAGAATATATCATTTAAGTTGGTAAACTTGAGTAGTTTCATCCATGTTTGATAAGAATATATATTGAGGGTGCATCTAGTAAAAACTTCTACTTCTAATGAGAATTTAGAACTAATAGTTTCATAGAACAATTATGGTAGCTTCATAAAACTATTACACTAGGTTCATCAACTAAAATGAGTATTTTCCTTAATAACTTTAAGTAGTTTAATAAGCCAAGACAAGTAGTTTCATTAGAAATTTAGAGTATTATGAATATGCTATGATGACTAGTTTCATAATATTAGATGAGCGATGTCATTAGAAACTTAGAATAGTTCCATTAGAAACATAGAATACTTTTATAAGCTGAAACGAGTTATTTCATTAGCCGAACTGATAGTTTCATAAGTTAAAGCATGTAGTTTTATTATAATCTTAACCTAGTTTCATAAGTTAAAGTTAGTAGTTTCATTAGAACCTTATAGTAGTCTTATAGATCAAAATGAGTAGTTTCATTATAAACTAAAACTAATAGTTTGATTAGAAACCTAAAGATGTTTCACATATTTTATATATTATTGTTGTATCTTAATACTTAGATTAATTAAAAATAGAAGAATTGTGTGTGTGTGTGTGTGTGTAAGTAAAATTTAGTTTACTTTCTTAGTTAAGCATCAAAATAGCTATGTACTTTTTAAATAAATTAATTTTTAGTTTGGTATTAAATCAATATGCACATGTATAATTAACTGTAAGTTAAACTAGGGTTGGATAACAGCAACAATAATAATAACAATAATCAAAATAATAATAATAATAACAATCATAATAATAATAATAATAATAATAATAATAATAATCATCATCATCATCGTCATCATCATCATCTTATGATAATAATAATAATAACAACAACGATAATAATAATGATTATAATAATGTCAGTAATAATAATAATATAGTGAGTTTGGATAGGATTTTTAGTAATTAATAATATCTTAAAATTAATTGAAATTTTTTTTAATTAATAATAGTAGTAATGATTATTTTAGAAGACTTATTATTACGATGGTTTAGATATAAATTAATCAGGTTAAAACTTGATAGAATTAGACTATAAATTTTAATCTTAGTTTATACCCCTAAAATTTATCTTAATTATTTTAATAATAACCGTTGATCCGTAACATAAAAGAATTTTTTAAAATTTATCCTAAATTATTTTTACTTTTTTCAATTATTTTTAACCTATCTTAAATCAAATTATTTTTTCCAAATTATTATTCTACAATCTAATATCCTAATTTACCTAAATTAAATCAAAAATAAAAATATAAAATAAACCTATTTTAACCTACTCTATATTTTTTTTACAGCAATAAGGCAATAAGTCAGTAAGCATGTTGCTCTGCCTCTGAATTTTTTTCTTATACACGCCATGAGTCATGTGACGCCACACGCATGCAGACCCTGACGGCCTCCCGGGCCTCACCTCACCTCATGCCTCAGCTTCAGCTACTCCGCCTACGCCGCCTACGCCTGCACGAGAGGACCGAGACTCATCCGGACCCCGAGCTAAACAGTGAAACAGGCAAACTCCCGTTACACACCTCTACTCCAGTGAAACAGGCAAACGCTCAAGCCATTCTTTTCTACATTTTTTTCCAGCCAACCTCCCTCACCAAACAACCCTCCGCTAGCATCCTCCCCTCTACATTTTCAACATCCATCTCCCCAACCCGTCGCAGCCCTCCTAGTTTCCAGCTTCTCCACCAGTTTCCTCCTCTTCTTCTCCCTGCATTACCTCACCCAACTCCATCCCTCCACCGACCACCATCCTTCCAGCACCACCAATCTCCCCAACCCGTCGCAGCCCTCACCATTTCCAACTCCTCCACCAGTTTCCTCCTCTTCTTCTCCTTGCATTACTTCACCCTACTCCAACCCTCAACCGACCACCATTATTCCACCACCACCAGTCTCCACGCCCCAGCCACCTTCTCCATTTTCCCGCACCTCCAACCGAGCTACCACTGAAAACCCAGTTGGGCCACCCTTCCTCTGCACGTAGCACCTCCCAGCCGAGCCACCTTCTCATCCTCCCCCCTCATTCTCTTTTCTTGTTCGTTTCCCCTAGCCCCAACAAACGCCTCCAACCCGTCGCCCCTACGCCCTACCTGCCTTGGCTCCTCTTCTACCAGAGAAGTGTTACGCTTGTCGTGGTAAGCAAGGTGAGTGGTGACATTGCTATGAGGAATAGAAGTAGTGGATCCCGTACTTACGCTTGTAACTGTGTAATGTCTGTAGTGTTTGGAAGTTTGAGCGGTTTAGCTCTGTTGGGATGAGCTATGTTGTTTCTGCGTGCAGAACATTGCTGTTAGTTGTGTAATTGTATTACTATTTACTCCTAACAATTCTGTCCTGTATTGTGAATTGTGATCCATGCCCCCACATATCATATGCATCTGCAGACACCCGTCTAATGGGAATTTATGTTATTTTTCGTAAAAGAAAAAAGAAATAAAGAAATGGATGTTATTCTCAATAAATATGCATAAATAGACCATGAAATAATTGTATCTAAACATTATGACTTATGAGACAGAAATTAAGCATTAATTATGCCTATATGTGATGGAAGCTATTAACAACAACAAGAACATCGTCCTCTATTCGTATATATGCACCTCTATCGTTTTGGGTTAGAAAGTTCATATGTAATGGAAGTTAGAATAAGGGAATGAAATGTAAGTATTGGACACACTTATATGCGTGGATATGAAAAGTTTAGAGATCGATAAATCTAGACAACAAGAGGTTGAAGGGTTTTGTTGGTTGGTTGATTTTTGTATAACTCATTGATCATTTGTTGCCTTTATATTAATATGACAATATATAACGGCCGAAAAACATGAAAGAAAAAACTCATTTTAGCATACATGTATGTATTCATACAAACAAAAGTTGTGTTTGGTATCATGCGACATTATAGCAGTTTTAGCGACCTCAATTTGTCTAATATTATTATATTTAGAAAAGAATAATATTTTCTTTTTATAATATTTTAAATCATGTGATATAATTTTATTAGATCTGAAAATACGATAACTATAAGGATTAAATAATGTTAATTGTTAATGTTTCTTTGTAGGTATAGTAAATAATGTTTAACTTGTTGCATGAGACTTCAAAGCATAGTTTGAGAATTGAAGGTGTGGTAGCATTTATTTTGAAGGCATTTTTGGTTATGTAACTGATAGACTAAAAGATATTACGTTACGTTAATAATAATATATGTTGCTATGTTAATAATAAATAATTCATGTATGTTTTGGTAATATTACAGTGTCAAAAATCATGGAGGAAAATTTTAGGACTCCACAACAAGAAGAACATTTTGACACTTATGATTTCTCATCTGTTGGTAGTAGAGGTATTAATTTTTCTTTAATCTTTAACGTTAGTGATGTTTAATACTTATTATTGTTTGATTCATAATATTATCTCTTCTTAATTTTATATTTTTCCAAATTGCAGCTCCTAATTCTGAATATACTGAAAATGATCAAGTGCTAACTCCAACTACCATCCCCAATGCAATTGGTGATGGCTGGGTCCCTGTAAATCTAAAGAGAAAAGCCGAGGTATGGAAAGAATATAATTGTTATGAAGATGTTCAAAAGAATTTGTATGGTGTATGTAAGCATTGCCAAGAGGTATCATATAGAGCTGAATCAAAAAATGGCACATCTAATTTTAAGAGACATTTGGTAAGTTGTTCAAAGTACAAAAATCTTGTCGGGTACTGCATGACTACATCTCATTTTGATCAAAAAGTATACAGTCAGTTGGTTTGTGAGTCGATAATGAAACACGGGTTGTCGTTCTCACATGTTGAGTATGAAGGAGAGAGAAAATTCCATCGGTATTTGAATCCGAATGTCAAACCGATTTGTAGAAATACCGCAAAGAAAATTTGTTTGGAGAAGCATGCTGAATTTAAGGAAATTCTTAAAGCGGCTTTAAGAAAAAATTCCAGCAGGATTTGTTTAACTTGTGACATATGGACAGCATGTACAGGATGTGGTTATCTTACTCTCACAGCACATTATGTTGATGATAATTGGAAATTGAACTCTAAGGTATTGAGTTTTTGCCATTGTCCTCCTCCCCACACTGGTATAGAGATATATAATCTGTTATATTCATTGATAATGGATTGGGGCATTGAAAAAAAGATTTTTACCATGACTGTGGATAATGCATCAAATATGATCAATATGATTATGAATATGAAATCCAAGTTGCTTGGAAACTTGGTGTGTGATGGAAAAATTTTCCATATTCCTTGTTCAGCTCATGTTTTAAATTTGATAGTTAAAGAAGGAATGAAAAACATTGAAGAATGTGTGGTGAAGGTTCGAGAAAGTGTTAAGTATATAGATGGATTAGAAGGTAGGATAATTAAGTTTTATGAATATGCTGTGCAGTTAAACATATATGTTTCTGCAAAGTTGTGGTTGGATGTTGCAACCAGGTGGAATTCTACATATTTGATGCTAAGTAGAGCATTACATTATAGTCGTGTTTTGGACTATTATGCATTGAATGAACCTAATTTCAAGTGGCATATTTCAAGTAGTGAGTGGATCAAGGTAAAAAAAATTTGTGATTTGTTACAACCATTCTATGATATCACAAATTTATTTTCCGGAACCGAATATCCGACATCCAATCTATACTTCTTTAACGTGTGGACCATTCAAAGGTGCATAGAGAAGGCAATGTCGTGTGATGATATGGACATTAGTAGAATGGCGACTCAGATGTATGAAAAATTTGGGAAATATTGGTCTGACTACTCTATGATTCTAGCTTTTGCTATAATTTTTGATCCACGTTACAAGTTTGACTTCGTGACATTTGCTTTCACAAAATTGTATGGAACCGACAAGGGTTCATGGATGGCCAAAGAAGTATATGCTCAACTTCTTGACTTATACAAGTATTATGAGGATAATTGCCAAGTTGATTCTTGTGTTCCAAGCACGTCTAATCCTACTCAAAGAGAAGTCAACACTTGTCAAAGAAACGATGACATAGTCATAGGGGTAAACTATTATTATTAGATATTAAGTTTACTAATATCTTGTATACTCATCCTATTATTTGTTTACTTTTGTATTATATACATAGTCTTATTTTTTGTGTGTTTCTTTTTATTTAGGAATTTGACTCTTCAATATTTCTTGGAGCTAGCAATATTGGAAAAACTGAATTAGAGAGCTATCATGAAATTCAAAGAATGGAGCGATTGGTTAGACTTGATGTGCTTTCTTATTGGAAGGATAAATCTAGTTGTTTTCCGATACTTAGTTCCATGGCAAAAGATATTCTCGCTATTCCAATCACCACAGTTGCTTCAGAGTCTACTTTCAGTATGGGTGGTAGGATATTGAATAAGTGGAGAAATTCTCTTTTGCCAAAAAATGTTGATGTGTTGGTAACAACACATAATTGGTTATTTGGATATAGAGGTAATTTGAATATGTAAATCCAAATATTTTATTATGGTTATATTTTTTTTATGAAATAACATATATTTTTGGTATTTGCATAGATCTTGAAAAAGATGGCTCTATTGTAGACTTTTCCGAACCAAACAACGAGGTTAATTGAAGAGTTGGAGGTAATTTTTTTACGCTACAATATTTTTACTAAGTTGGTTGTTCCTTACTTTTGTTGCTGAGCTGATTATTGCATGTCCTTAGTGGCTTAAATTTGTGGAAACTTAATTGGATATTTTGAGGGTTTACTAAAGTCATTGAATGAACTTGACACTTTTTTTTGCACTTCCCTTATTATCCTTGGTGTAATTCATTATCTTTTATTAAGTACTTAATTCTTATGTTCCTATTGTAAAATAATCTAGAATATAGGCCTTCATGAGGAAACATTATCCTTTCTTGATATAAATGTTGACATTCTTTGATAATATATGAGAAAATTAGTAATATCTCTTTGAAATGTATGTGATTCTGTTAGACTATGTATTGTTAAAGTAACAATTATATATTACATATTTGTATCATCTAATGTCTTTTTTTTTTGTTAAGTAGAGAGCAGTATTTAATGTGGGATAATTTGTTGTTAGGTTGTGTGATTTATGCAGGTTAGCATCAAGTGGATGCTTATATTTTGATATCGAAGCTTATGTTTTGATATTTTGTGGAAAGCGTTAGCCCCCAAGACTTGATAGACAAGGGATCGAAAATAAATTTTGGTTCATCATCTTCTATACAATGGTTTTTGTTAGGAGAGCTATCAACATGTGGTAAGCCAAATGTATTTTGATCTTCTAGGAAGATAGACATATCAATTATATAATATTTTGATACTTTACGCTACTAATATGTAGTAAACTCAGGTTTTTTATTAGTTTAGTATGCTCGGTAAATGAAGTACTAGATGTGTGCCTTTTGAGGCTTTTTAAAAACTTATACAGTGCCTTTTAATGTTTTTTTTTTGTATTTTGGGTTATAGATGTTGGATTATTATTATTATTATCATCATCATCATCTTATGGTGTTTTTTAAGGCTTACATTTTTGTGTATTGGATTAAATAGGTACTTGAAGTGCTTATATCGTGTCTTTTGAGGCTTACATAATTGAGTTTTGAGCTATCGATATGGAAATGTACATTTAGAGGCTTTTTAAGTGTTTATATGGTGTCTTTTAAAGATTTTATATTTGTAACTTGAGTTTAAAGTGTTGAATATATTTACAATATTATTCTCTTATGATACTACATGAGAGTGAATTAATATTTAAATGGCATAATAGAGTTTTTCCTTTTTCCTCTACTTTTATTTTTGTATTTCAATATTAGTATCAATAGATATTTTACTTTTATATACATAATAAGTGATATATACTTTAAGAAAGTATATTGTTTCTAAATTTTGATGTAAGTAATAGTTATACATCTATATTATTTTATATTTTATGAAGTTTTAAAAAATTAGAGTAATAGGTTAATATTAATTTTCGGGTAGTATTGGGTCGAATCTTTATATATTTATAATTTTTCGGATAATTTCGGATTTCGGATAAATAATGGATCGGGTCGGGTCATTTCGGATTTATAATTTTTCGGGTTATATCGGGTATCGGGTAAATAGTGGGTCGGGTCGGGTTTATTTCGGACTTATGATTTCTCGGGTTATTTCGGATATCGGATATGTATCGGATCGGGTCGGATAAGTTTCGAGTTCTTAATTATTCGGATAAAATCGGATCGGATTTCGGACGGATCGAGTCGGTATTCGTCGGATTTTTCGGGTCGGGTCAACTTTTGCCAGCTCTATGAGCCTCTAGCCATGGGTCCTTATAGGATGGCCCTGCCAGAGCTGGAAGAGTTAAGGAAAAAACACAAGCAGTTATTGGATGAGGGATTCATAAGGCCATCCAAAGCCCCATTTGGTGCCCCAATATTGTTTCAGAGGAAGCAAAATGGAATCCTCCAAATGTGCATTGATTATAGGGCACTAAATAAGGTGACCGTAAATAACAAGTACCCAATCCCATTGGCAGCAAATCTGTTTGATAGAATTAGGAAAGCCCGATGGTTTTCCAAGTTGGACTTGAGATCGAGGTACTGGCAAGTCCACGTAGCTGAGGGAGATGAGCCAAAAACTACGTGTGTAACAAGGTATGGATCTTATGAGTTCTTGGTCATGCCCTTTGGTTTAACCAATGCAACTTCTACTTTTTACTCTTTGATGAATAAGATCTTCCATCCCTTCTTGAATAATTTTGTAGTGGTATACTTAGATGATATTGTGATGTATAGTGAAACCTTGGGTGAACATGTTGAGCACCTAAGGAAGGTATTCCAAGTACTTAAGGAAAATGAGCTCTTCTTCAAGGTGGATAAGTGCTCATTTTCCCGAGAGGAGGTGACGTTCTTAGGTCACAAGGTTGTGAAGGGGAAGATCTTGATGGATGAGGATAAGGTCCAAGCTATTGCGGAGTGTGAGCTGCGTAAGGGATTCTTAGGCCTTGTAAATTACTACAGGCGGTTCATCATGGGATACTCTACAAGGGTCATGCCCTTAACCAAATTTCTTAAGAAGAAGTTTGCTTGGAAGTGGATGGAAGAATGTCAAAGGGCCTTTGAAGATCTTAAGCAAGTCGTGATGGAAAAGCCCATCCTAGCTCTTCCAAACCATGTAGAGCTGTTTGAGGTGCTCATCGATGCATCAGATTTCGCTATAGAGAGATTGTTGATAAAGGAGAACCATCCTATAGCTTACGAGAGCCTAAATCTCAATCACACAGAAAGAAGATACCTGGTGCACAATAAAGAGATGACATCTATCATCCATTGCATTCAGTTGTAGAGGCACTACTTGCTTGGGATTCGGTTTGTGATCAAGACCGACAATGTTGCCACCAGCTATTTCTAGAGGCAAAAGAAATTAAGCCCCAAGCAAGCAAAATGGCAGGATTTTGTGGCGGAGTTCAACTATACCATGGAATATAAGTCGGGCAAAGCCAATGTTGTCACTGATACATTAAGTCTGAAGGTAGAGTTAGCAGCTTTGAGCCAGCTGCATTGTAATATCATGGATTGATTTCAAGAAGGATTAGCCTAGGAACACTTAGATAAGAACCTAATGGAGATGTCTAAGGAAGGAAGAACTTGAAGACTTTAGGGAGAAGATGGCATGCTCTACACCATTGGCCACCGAATCTATGTGCCAAAGTGGGGTAACCTAAGGAGGGAACTACTAAGGGAGTGCCATGACTAGAAGTAGGCTGATTATCCTAGTATGAGACAAACCCTTACACTTGCTGAAAAATCTTATTATTGGCCTAACATACAGGATGATGTGGAGGAGTATGTAAAGACTTGTCTTGTGTGCTAAAACAAGACAAGGTGGAACATAGCAAGCCTGCAGGTTTACTAGAACCTCTTCCTCTTCTAAATAAGCCATAGGAGAGTATATCCATGGACTTCATCTCAGCGCTCCCTACTTCAAAAGGATGTGATTCCATCATGGTGGTGGTGGATCAATTTTCTAAGTATGGAACCTTCATCCCTACCCCTTGAGATTACATAGCCGAAGAAGCTAGACGCTTATTCTTCAAACATGTGGTGAAGTATTAGGGCATTCCTTGGAGTATCATCAGTGACTGAGACCCACAATTCACAAGAAAATTTTGGAGGGTGTTGTTTAAGCTCATGGGCTCAGGTCTCCACTTCTCCAAAAGTTTTCACCCACAAACTAATGGACAAATGGAATGAGTGAATCACTTGTTGGAAATCTACTTGAGGCACTTTGTGAATTCCAATCAGACTGATTAGGCAAAGCTATTGGATGTGGTCCGATTCTCCTATAATCTCCAGCGAAGTGAGTCCACACAGAGGAGTCCTTTTGAGTTGATGATGGACCAACAACCTACATCTCCGCAAGATCTTGCTATAGGATACACATGACCTAGCCTTGCAGCCTTCAAATATGCTAAAGGGTGGGATGAGCAACTGGACTTGGCAAAGGCAAACTTGTCCAAGGCAGCAAAGAGAATGAAGAAGTGGGCGGATGATAAAAGGAAGCCTAGGGCATTCCAGGTTGGAGACGAAGTAATGGTGAAGCTTCCAACCCAACAATTCAAGGCCTATAGAAAGGTGCACAAGGGCATGACACGGAGATACGAGGGGCCATAACCCATTGTGAAGAAGGTTGGAAAGGCTTCATATAAGTTAGAGTTGCCCGCGATGTTGAAGGTTCACCTTATGTTCTATGTGAGCCTTTTAAAGCCTTATCATAGGAACAAAGATGATCCAAATTGGGGTGAATCCTCTTAAGCTCCACCTGTAATCCTATAAAAGGGAGGTTGTAGAGGTGATGGCCGATAGAGATAATTTGTCAAGAGGACTTCCCAAGTACATCGAGTACCTTGTGCATTGGAAGGGCTTACCAGATAGTGAGGCAAGCAGGGAACGCGAAGAGGACTTGTGGTAGTTTCATGACCATATCGAGGCTTTCAAGACCACCAAGGACTTGATGAGGACATCAAGGGCTTAGGTGGGGGAGGATGTCATGACCTGCTCATTTTTTTCACATCTTTTTTGGAAGGTTCTAGAATATTTTAGAGTTGTGCGGACTCTAGTAGAATTGTGTGGAAATGTATAGATCCTTATATAAATATCTAGAGACCTTCTAGAATGGTGTGGAACTCTCTAAAATTCAAAGGCTAGAAGGATTATGAAGGGATCTAGAAGAGTTTTCTAAAATCTATTGTAATCTAGAAGGGTCTCTAGAATTATCTAAAGGTTGTGGAAGATCTAGAACCTTCCACCAGAGGGGGGAAAGGGAAGGGGGCCTCCACTATAAATAGAGGACCACTCCATTTTCTCCCGTCATCTCCAAGTTGTAATCTCTATCCTCTATCATTAATAAAGTATTCTTTTCTTACACACAAACTCTCTCACTCTCTCTCTAAGTCTTGTAAAGATCTCCAAGTGTTCTTACTCATCCTTAAAGGCTTGGTAATATCCTTAGTGTGGGAAAGGCTGACTTAGTGAGCACTAAAGGAGTTGTGCTTCTAAGTACTTGTAATACCCCGTATTTTTAAAATCCAGATTTATTAAGTCTAATGATTTTATTAACGTAATTTGATGTAAACAATTAATTATTTTAATTTCGATTCGTTTTCAATTATAATTTTGTCGTGTGATTACGCCTTTATTTTGGAGTTATATTTTGTTAACGAAATATATTATTCAAATTGTAATACCCCGTATTTTTTTAAAAATCCAGATTTATTAAGTCTAATGATTTTATTAGCGTAATTTGATGTAAACAATTAATTATTTTAATTTCGATTCGTTTTATGGATTTATCGACGATTTTGAATTCATAATTGAATGTAATTAATCATTTTCAGGAAGTAACATTTTATCGACGTTTTAATTATTTGAATGTAATATTTTCGGGAAGTTTAAATTAAAAGTATTTTCGGAACTTATTTAAGAATTCTGTTTGAAATTAATTTTCTTCCGTTCTACGCTTTTTAGTTTGCGGAAAACCGATTTCGGAGATTATTAAAATTAGTCTTGATTTATTAGAATTTGACTTAAACATTTTATTATAGGTTTTTAAATATTATTTCAGGGTCTTATAATGTATTTCCGTAAATAATATAAATTTTTACGTTTGATGGTAAACTCTTCCGAAAATGTTTCCAAAATTCTTATATAACTCTTTCATTAATTTTTAAGCCTTCGGATCTTTTTCGAAATAGATTTTCGATAAATAAATTTTTGATTAAATTCTCCCAATATTAATCTTTGATATTTAGTATTTAATTTGAACTTATACCTCAGGCACAACAATCCCTAGTTCGTCCCTAAGGGGGTAGTTAGCTTAAGTATAGCTAGTGATGCGTTAATATAGAAGATTAGAATGCCCCAACCCTAACCCTAGAGAGCCGCAGGAGACTTCGGGGGCGAAGTCTATTTTTAAGGGGATAGTGATGTAATATCCCAAAATCCTAATTTCCGAAATTATGGCCAAATAAGGAATTATTAGGAAAATTGATTATTAAAATTTATTTACTTAAAATGTAGAGAGTTAATTGAGATAGATTATTTTCCTCTTAATTAGCAACTCAACACCTAAAAATATTATCCATCATATTTATGTTAGAAATAAGAATCCAAGTATAAAACTTTATAAATTTTAATTAATAAAACACTTAACATAAAATACCATTATACCTTAAAAATTAGCCAAATAATTTTTAAAATGAAGGGGAGCTCACGCTGCATGGGCAGCATGAGTTTCATGCAAAACCCATGGGGGAAAAAGGCTCAAAGAGGGTGAAGGGAGCAAAATACATTATTTTCGGGTTAGGGTATTTAGGCTAGAAAAGAAGGTGGTTGGGGGAGGTTCTAAGGCAAGTGAATGGTGAAGAAGTGAAGAGGGGGTGTAGGTGGAGGCTAAGGGTGGTTTCGAGGCGGCTCAAGGCGGCGGAGAGGCGGCGAAGGGGGCTGCCGAAATGGGTCGAGGTGGAAGGGTTGAGAAGGAAGGAAAAGTGGAGGGGATGTAATATCCCAAAATCCTAATTTCCGAAATTATGGCCAAATAAGGAATTATTAGGAAAATTGATTATTAAAATTTATTTACTTAAAATGTAGAGAGTTAATTGAGATAGATTAAGAGGAAAATAATAAAGAATTTAATTGGAAGAAAAATTGGGTATTTTTCTAATTAGCATGGAGGTTAAGGAAATTTATCCAAAATAGCCTAACTAATTTAAAAATGGATTTAATTATTATAATTAAAATAATTATTATTAAAATTAAATATCTAAATTAATTATATAAATAAATAAAGAACAAATATCCCCAACCATTTTATCATTTTCCATTTCCCTTTTTCCTTTTTCTCCTTTCTTTTCTTTTTCTTTCTTTCTCCTTTATTTTTTTTCTTCTTCTTCCCCCGGTTTGGGCCAGCCCGTCGGCCCAAATCTCCTTTCCCCCCCCCGTCTTGCGTGCCAGGCCTGCCAGCCTTCGTCGCCCGTTGCCCGACCGGCCGAACCGCCCCCTCTCTCCTTTCTTTCTTTTCCCTGGACCGACCGGTCCACCCCGCCCTGTCTTCTTCCCCGACCTGCACGCCGACCTGCAACTCGACTTGCAGCCCCGAATCTCGCCGGCAGCCACCAGCTCAACGCCGACCATCCTCCCCTGCCCTTCCCTGTCATTTTCTTTCCTATTTTCGACCCCAACAATCCCTGCAGCTCCCTCCCCGCGTGCCCACCTTCTTTCCTCTTTCTCCCCCTCCCGACCTAACTTGCCATGGCAGCTGCCACCTGCCGGCCAGCCTGGCGCCCGCACCCTTTTGTCTTCTTCCCCTGGCCTTGCCCGACCACCCTACTTATAAATACCCCCATTGATCACCTGGGTTCGGGATTTGGAACCCCAAAACCCTGGGTTTGCTCCCTCTCGCCGCCGCCCCATCAGACGCGTCGACCGCCACCGTCCCCCAACGCTGCCGGTCAAAAGCCGCCCAGAACTCCACCTTGCACCACCCTCCACCTAACAAAGTCCTCCTCAGCCCTCGATTTGCCTTGCACGAGCCACGCCAGGCCGTGCAAAATCGCCACCCCGAGCAGCCCCTTCCAGCCCGTCACCGCCTTGCGCCACCTTCTGTCGCCTCCTCCGCCGCTACCAGCCACCCTGCCACCTCCCAAAATAACCGGCAGGTCCTCCCCTACCTGCCTATACCATCCTTACCCCCTATCTCCTTCTCCACCAACCTCCACCATCTCCCACCACCTTCTTCCACCTTCGGCCGCCGCGTCCACCACCGCGCGCCGCCTCCTTTCTCATGCCACCACCCTCATTCCACTCCCCTCTCCCTGCTGTCTCCTCCCCCACACTTAACTTTTCTTTCCTTTCCCCCATCTAACCTCCACCTTGATCTTTTCCCTTCTCTTCCTCCTCCACCACCGCCGCCATCGCCGCCACGCGCCGCCATCGGACCACCACCGACCCTAGGTAACCCTGACCAAAGCCCTAAGGAGTTAGAGGAGCGTGCTCCAAGCCCGGCGTCGCCTTAGACCTCCTATGCAGGTTTGATTGGTTACTATTTTGGGGTGGAAGGCTTGACTTTAGTGAGTAGGCGATCCGGATGCTGATTCTTTTTGGGGATTGTTTTGTTAGCTATATTTTGTATTACGTTTCCCGTTTTTAAAGAAAAAAAAATATTATGGGGTTGTAATCCTGAATCGTATTCAAACTTCTGTTTGACTTATATCTTATTAATGATTTATGCTAAATGTCGTCTTGCATTTTATGATACTTCGTACTTATTCATGATCGGTTTTAGCCTTAGCACTTAGTGCCGGAACGGTAGGAATGAACCGGTCAGGTACTAAGTGTGGCGGTAATACCCCCAAGTTTACGGTTTTAATTCTTTCGCTTCCGCTAAACCTTTTGATTTAAACGAAATTTTTCGGTAGTAAATTTGGGGGTGTTACACAAATTATGAAAA
This sequence comes from Tamarix austromongolica, assembly GCA_039764185.1. NCBI lineage: Eukaryota > Viridiplantae > Streptophyta > Magnoliopsida > Caryophyllales > Tamaricaceae > Tamarix > Tamarix austromongolica. The sequence continues at coordinate 24,543,072 of CM077812.1, read as the reverse complement.
TTCTGTTTAAATAGTAAATTTATTTTAATAATTTTATTCATAGAAAATATTTCCAACTTTAAATTTATTCGTTTTTTAAAATCGTTAATATTTTCTGAAAGTTTTAAATTAAAAAGATTTTTAGGAAATTATTTATAAATTTATTTCCGAAAGTAATTTTCTATTGTTTTATGCTTTTTGATTTATGGAAAACCAATTTCGGAAATTATTTAAAGTAACCTTGATTTATTCGAATTTTACTTAAACATTATATTATATACTTTTAAATAATTTTTCGAGGTCTTATAATGTAATTCGGTAAATAATATATATTTTTACGTTCCTTGCTAAATCCTTCGAAAAATGTTTCTGAAATTCTTTATATAGCTTTTTATTAATTTTAAGCCATCGGATCCGTTTGAAATAAATTTTCGTTAAATAAATTTTATATAAAATCTTCCAATAATATTTTTTATATTTTTAGTATTTTATTTTATGTGTATATGTAAAAATAAAAAAAAAAGACCCTGCCCCGACCGGTGCCCCCTTCCCCTTTTTCTTTTCCCTCTTCTCTCCCTTATCCCGTCGGCCCACTGTTCCCACAACCCTAACCCTAGCTGACCTCCCTCGCCTCTCTCCTCCTCCCTGCTCCCTCGCCAGCCGCCGCCGACCAACTAGCTACGACGGGCAACGCGACCGACGATGCTGCAGCAAGCTACAGCTGCAACATCAGCCAGCTCGACCATAGCAGCCGCGGGAGCAGCAGCAGCAGCGACGAGCGGCAAACCAGGCTACGCCGCCATCGCCCGGTCACCGGCGAGCTCGGGCGACCACCGTCGAGCCACCCCCGTCCCCCAACGAAGCCTCCCCGGCCTTCCATTGCCCTGATTTGTCGGTTTTTAATTGGTATAAATTTTTGAAAACCCTAACCCTTATTTTGATTAATTGAATGTGAATTAGCTTATAAAAAGCTAAATTGATTGTTTGATTGTGTATATATGTGCTGTAAGAATGATTTGGATAGGTTAATTGTATTGTTATGTTGAGATTTCAAAAAAATTGGATTTTTGGCCGGGTTATGCCCGAATTTTTCGGATCCGTCCATTTTTGCGATTTCGGACAAATTGATTATACAATATATTTTAAAATGTATCCAATTTCATTTTGGAACCGTCAATTTGAGAAATTTATTCAGGTTTTATTGAAATTTGATTCCTATGTCAAATTCGGGGTGTAATGAAATTGGGTCGTATAATTGAGTCGTCCCTCTCAATTGATTTTATAATATTGTTTAAAATGTATTTAATTTTATATTAGAAGTGTTGATTTGGGAAAATTGTACGTAATTGATCGGAATTGGATTTTTAGGTCAAAACTCCCGCGGGTTTAAATTAGTTTGGGTAATCGGGTTATTTTATTCAATTGACTATATAATATGTTTAATTAAATTTTTGAACCATCAATCGAAATGTTTTGGCAAGAACGTATCCGATTTGCGTTTCGGGCTCAAAAACCCTAATTGTGCTAAATTGCGTATTTCTTTTATTGGTTTTGAGAAATTGATTATTTGATATGTTATAAAATGTGTTTAATTGCATTTCCAAACATTCAATTTGATTAAATTTATAGAATTTTACCGAATCGTATTTTCGGGCTTAAAACCCTAGATTTTAAGTGAGATTATGAAATTGGTTATTTGTATAGTTGTTTCGCTAAAATTAAATTTATAAAAGTGGTTGAAATGACCCTAATTGTATTCTAATACCTTTAATTAGAATTATTTGATTTGAATTACCTGAGTTTATGGCGTGGGCTTTAAAACCCTAATTTTGAATATTGTTCATCTGGGATTGATTAATCGGAAGATTGTTTTGTTGAAATTGATTGTTTAGATTTATCTAAAATTGGTTTAATTGTGTTTTAAAACTATCAATTTGAGATAATCAAAGTGATTTGGCCGATTCGTGGTTTAGGTATTAAAAACCCTAATCTTCGGGGATGATTTTATAAAATTGATTTTTGCTATGTGTATTTTATCTCATCGATTTCTATCTCTAGGTTTTAAATCATTTAAATTATGTTTTAACCTAATCGGTTTAGATTTGGTTCTATGTAAATGGTTGGGTTATCTATTTAGTTGTAAAACCTAATAAATAAGTTACTTTCGATAAAGTAACTTATGATCGATTATTCTTTCTCGAGCTTTCCAAATTAAGTTGAAATGTCCTAAGTTATATTTGTATTAATCCGTTTTGATTTAGTTTTAACCTTAAATCTTAATAAAGCTATGCTTTTAAGTTCTAAGTTTTGGACACGTTTTCTAAGAAAGATCATTTGTGTTGTTTGTGTTTATTTAATTAGAATATGTAAATTATTGATTGATAGGATAGTTTCTAATTTAGTTTTCGATTTCTATCGGATCTAGGAAAGCTTTCTCGTAGATCCACGAGCTAGTGATCTCTCTCTCTCTTATCTCGCTTAGCTAGCTTCGGATCCAGGTAAGTCTCTACTTACCTCTACTTATGAGTGTTCAGTAAGGACGAAGCTATGGCCTTGTGCTATGTGTGATGTAATGTGTTGATGAATGATGAGTATGCCGTGTTAATGTGTATTATGCATGTGTTAAGAATAATCTGTTTTGTGTAGCGCAGCGTGGATAACGAGGTATGATGTGTGTGCCTTATTTTATACGAGTATGGCATGTTCTATGTTGATATTTGATGTTGATAGTGTGACATGATATGGCCCTCTAGGACATGCATGCTAGGGTTTTGGTAGCATGAAATGATAATAAAAGAACTACGGAAAAGTGACATTTGGGAAGTTTGCATGGGGGGATTAGATCTTGCATGGGCGTGATCCTTACGTGGGAAAAGTTGATTTGGGTTGTAAGTAAGAGTTTTGGAGAGTCTTAGAGTGATTGGAGACTTGGTATGAAAAATAGTACGTGAGTTGGTGTATAAGAGACCTGATTAGGGTTTTGCGAGTAAATGGGTGTTGGGGAGTCTGTATGGAATATTTAAATTCTGCATGGGGATAAATCGTACATGAGGAAGGTTGATTTAGGGAGTAAATAAGAAAATATTAAAGTTATGGGTCCATTGGAGACTTGGGTGCAAAATTTTACGTGGGTCGATGTAAGGGTATCTAAGGGACCCAATTAGGGTTTTGGGAGAAAATGAGGAATTTGAAGGGTACAAGGGTAAAAAAATGATCAAGGAGGGACGGAGTATGGGGTTGAGAGTGAGAACTCACTTATATAAAGGATGAGTGGGGGTTTCTAAATGAGAGAAGAGATTTTGGGGTGTAAGAGGGAGGTTACTTGTTGAAGAAGTAAAGTGCTAGGGTTTGGTGCGGCCAACTAGGGTTGGCGTGGTCAAATAGGGTTTTGAGTGGCCAACTAGGGTTTTGTCGGTCACACGTGAGCTTGGGAGATAAAGTAATACATTTGGGGAATTTCCTAATAAAAGAATGAGGTGCGAGATAGAGAATAAAGTAACGTTTGGGTAAGTAAGAAAGAGTGGGGCCACATAGGTCCGATTAGGGTCTCCGAGGAGGAGCCCTGAAGGGAGGAGGACATACGGAGTCGATATCATGTGTGTTGGGGTGGCCTATATTCTTGGAGATTGTGCCTTACTATATGCCACTATACTTAAGTCTACGGGGGATGGAAGTTGGGTGTGAGAAGAGGTACGAGTCTCAAAATATGGGATGGCCCTCTGGAGGAGAAAGTAGTAGGGTATTAACCGCATGCATTTCAAGGGTGTTGTGTGATTCAATAAGACACGGATAAGACACTAATAACGTAAAGCAAAAGACTGTTGAGTCGAGCCCAGTCCGGTCCACCGGTTAGAATAGTGGTCAGAGACGTTCTGCCCTGTGCGTCTCGTTCCGGTCCACCGGCTATAATAGTGGTCAGAGGCGTTCTGCCCTGTGCGTTTCGTTCCGGTCCACCGGCTATAATAGTGGTCAGAGGCATTCTGCCCTGTGTGTTTACATCCGATCCACCGGTTATAATAGTGGGGGATCTCGGCTCGACAGACCCAAATAAATAAGTTAATCCATGGGAAAAATACTAAGTACTTACAGCAAAACACCATGTGAGTCGGGGCCAGTCCAGTCCACCGGTGAGAATAGTGGTCAGAGGCGTTCTGCCTTGTGTGTTTACTTCCGGTCCACCGGCTATAATAGTGGGGTTCCCGCACTCACATGGACTATTAGAGAATGTGTGGAATGAACATATTATTAATGAGAATAAAGAATAAGTCTAATTGGACCATGGCCAGCTTTTATTATCTGTATTACTACATGTTACTTACGTGAGTATGCCATGTATTGAGTTTTAATAATATGGATTATTCCTACCTGAGGCGTATGAGCCACTTTACATCTCGGTTATACCACGCTTATATGTTAAATAGGATGTTACGTATGTTTTATATGTTACTCTAGGTGTATGGTAAGATTTATGCTGTGGGTTGTGAATATGCATGATATTGTATCAACGTGTTGTACGCGGATTTAATATGCACTTGATGATATCTCTCCTAAGATAAGGTAGTGGGACTTACTCAGTATTGGACCCGTACTGATACTACCTTGGTTGAATGGGTCCTGTGATGATCCACTGATGGTGGGGAGCAGACCTCTTGTGTAGGTTTAAAATCGGATACTGTTTTGAGGTGGAAGGCCTGACTTGAGTGAGTAGGCAATCCGGATATTGATCCTTCGGGATTTGTTTTTGTTTAGTTATATTTTGTATTACATTCCTGTTTTGAGAAACATATTCTAGGGTTGTAATCCTAAATCGTATTCTAACTTCCTTTTGACTTACCTCTTGTTAAGGATTTATTTTAAATGTTGTCTTGCGTTTTTGATACTTTGTACTAAAGGTTGATCAGATATAGCCTTAGCATTTAGGAATGGAACGGTAGGAGTGAACCGGTCTAGTACTAAGTGTGGCGGTAATACCCCTCGAGTTTACGGTTTTATCCTTTGCTTTCGCTAAACCTTTTGATTTTAAACAAAATTTTTCAGTAGTAAATTTGGGGGTGTTACAGTACTGCACAAGAAAGAACTAAGTGAAAGAAGTCATCCTGTGACAGCCAACTGCTAACCTGATTAGATGAGTAGGAGCTAATCTAGCTAGCATAATGTCCCGTGAGAATTCTAAGGTTTGATAATAATAACAACAACTGCTGCCATTGCCGTTGCTGCTACTACTGCAACAATAAATTCCCATTGAAGCAAATGCTCAAATTATATAGTGACCATGGGTAGCAGAAAGACAATTGATGAGGATCTAGTCAATTATCTACGTGTTAATTGAGTTTGTGAAGATCTTCAATCAAATTTGAAGAGTAAAAAGAGGATTCTTTGGATCGGTTGGTGGGTATATATGAATCTTCGGCCAAGAATAGGATTTAGTCCAATTAATTCTTACAAAGAAGTAATCTCACAAAATAGAGGATTCAAGCCAAATGCTGGAAATTCTATTCAATTCAATATCATTCTCCATGGTGTACAATGCATCCATATAAGTATATATATAATATCCATATGAGGTAATTATAACTAATTACTTAATAACTATAGAACCGTGAGGCGAATTACTCAACTTTTGTCTAATTTATTTAAGTAATTAATTATTTTAGTATTTGCTTAAGTGGTCGATCAACTGATTCTATAATTTATATCAATTTAGATTTTATATATATGTGTGTGTGTGTGTGTGTGTAATGAATTGAGATGGAACAAATAAATAGTGGTAGAATGGACATAGCTATACAACACATACGACAATATTATCAATAACTAGTATAATAACAATAATAATATTATTACTAATATTAAATATATATATAAATTTAATTATCATATTCTATTAAAAAATATCATAATAAGTAATTATAATAATTTTTTCTTTATTATATTATTTATATTAATAATAGTTATTATTATAATAATTATATGAAGAATGAATTATTATTAATTATAGTAATTATAATTATTATTTCCCTTAATTATCTAATAAGTATTATTTTTATACTATGAAAATAAAATTGTTTATAATTATCATTTTTTATTTTTTATTTTTTATTTTAATATAATATGAACTTAATTGTGTCAATTTGATTTGATAAGCTTTAATAGTAAGCTCTAATGAATAGGGTTTCAGTATGCGCGTAAAAATCTCATATATTATATATCTTATATTATCAAATGGAAGGACTACATTATTAGATAATAATAATAATAATAATAATAATAATAATAATAATAAAGATATTGTTTACAAAAAAAATGACAAGTAAATAAACAAACAAAATTTCACTTTAATACATCAGTTCATAACCAAAAAGCTTCAATTACACTCAAATCACAATGTGACATTCCCAAAGGAAACCCTAACCCAAACATCTAATTTGCTTGTATTTTCTTTGATTCAATTGAATGATCAAATTACAAATTGATGATTAAAGACCTAATTACAACTCATCAAAGTTTATTTTATCAAGTTACAACCACAACTAAGTATGCCCAACCCAAAACCCTAAGCCTAATAAAAGACAACTATAGATTGGGGAGTTTGAGAACACATAAGTTAAAAAAAAATGGCTACCAATCCTTTATGAAAGTACATTATGTGTGTGAGAAAAAGTGAAGCACATCAAATTTAGCAATTGTCCATTCCCCTTCTTTAGAATATCTTGTAAAAGTGATTCCATCAATCTTCAGTCTTCAAATTTTTCATTTTCCTCTATATATACCACCATTGTTGCTTATGTATTTTAGCTTCAAGAACTAGTTTAGTTTACATACAAAATGTTTGGAGGGGAAGAAGAGAGGGTCAAACATAAAGGGTCGATTAGAGGTGGTGACTAGTAGGGTTAGGGAGTGATTACACTAATATCAAATTATAAAGAGGGTCATGGGTGGGGTGGATAGTAGGGGTAGCTGTAAAAACTTGGAAACTTGAAGCAATTTTTCTTCTCTTTCTTTTTCATTTTTCTATGTTTTGACCAAGAGCAAGAACGTAAAGAACTATTAGTATTTGTTAGTGGAAAAAATTGATTGTTCACATTTTATTTTCTTAGTGTTTTATTGGTATAATATAAGAATTTTGCAACAAAAGTCTTTGTTGGCCACAAAATACAATAACTCTTTTGTAACTAACTTTGTTGTGGGCAGCAATATGACTGGCAATTGTGGCTAACTTGAATTTGTTGCAATAATTTCTAATTAGTATGACATATTAGTATTTTTCACTGTATTTTGTTGCAAAAAGTATGATTACTCATAGCAAGAGAAAAGGTTCTAGTTAGTGCACTATCGGAACATCACATATGAAATAATAGGTAAGACATCTATTACCTGAGCATACTTTAGATATCATCCCGAAGTTGAATAAGGTAGACTATAACCATCAGGTTATCCATTATAAATAGTCAACACAACTTAATAATAATAGACTTAAATGAGAAACAGACCCTTAGTTAGCACCAATTACTATTAAATTCATTTTTTCACTTCTCATTTGAATTACTGGTAATTTTATATATGTTAATTGTTATCGCTATAAAATACAGGCGTTGACCGCTTTTGGGAAATTTTACTATCTATTCTCAATCATTATTCTAAAGGTCAATATCAATGGAAAATGGTCAATGGTCAACCATTGACCTCTATGATTACACTAATAAGCCTTTCATCATAAAACTACCAAATTACCCTTATTTCATTAAAATTTATAAATTTCAAATAAAATATCAAACACTTAAGATAAATTATGAAAAATTAACCTAAACATATCTATATCAATTAAAACATAGTATAACAAGTAAGATATATATATATATATATATATATATATATATATATATAAAGGAAGGAATGTTAAGGGTTATTTTTTAAAAAGGAATGAATGTTTTTTATCATTGAGGAAGGAACATTTTCAACTTATAAAATTCAAGGAATCTTAGTGATTTTGTCACTAAAATCAATTTTTTTATATATTTATACATTATCTAATACATGATGTAGGAGCATCCCTCACACTTGATATTAATAATATATTCATTAATATTTCTAAGTTAAACTCTCCTTACTTGAACTAATATATGAGCTAAATTATTAGGAGCCATACAATATAAAATAAAAGCCATCAATTCACCACCTTTTATTGGCTTCATTATGGCTTGAATATAGCTCAAATATGGCTTGAAATCATCCATGAGAAGGTTAAAACCCACCAACATACAGCAGCCCTATTGTGATTCCAATATTTGAAAATCAATAAGAAAATAAGAGCATGCAGGTCTGATTTGCGTAGGAGGATTTGGGACATAATTTTTGTGATTTACAGTACATTAATTAACATAAATTAAGGAATCAAGAAGGCCTATTTCCCAACTATAGTAGCTGGCCAAGAATGGAGCATAGGGAAGAGTTTATTTTCTTCATTTAGTTAAGCATAAGATAAAGTAGTATACTAGAATTTCCCTTCTTATAATTTATATTTCCTAAGCCCTAATGATAGTTTGTAAGATAATTATACTAGCTATTATGCATTTGGAAGGGCTTGTAAGGGTTTGAAAATAAGCTTCAAAGCTAATGGGTTTGGGTTAGTTTCTTCCCTACTATAGTTAGCTTATATTAGAGTCAGGTTTGGTTAAGTTTTGTAAACCATATGGATACCTATGGGCTAGTTATGTCTTGGTAATTTTTCTCAGCCTCTTACACTCTTTATATGAGTCAAGAGATGAATGGAATTAATATCATCAACCCCTTTGGCATATTTTTGTTTTCAAACCCCCATCCACTCAAAACTTAGTGCATAGCTTTAATTGATCCCTTAAAATCTTAATTTTTTTTATCTTAAGTGTTAATACATTAAATGATGATTGTAATTATTTGATCTCAAGGGTTGCTTATAGATCAAATTCATTCTTCTATCCCCTTCTCTATTCTATTTTTCTCTTTTTTTGGAATTAAGCCCAAATTCCATCATCAATACTTAACATAACCCAATTTGTTTGGTAATTATGCATTAATACATCATACAATATAATATGCATTAATTAGGAATTCTACATTAAATTTTTACAACACTATTGGGAAATTCATTAATGTGAAGGCATATAATTGGATCTAACAATAGTTTGGGAATCTAAGATTGAAGAGAAAAACACAATCAAGAACAAACAATTAGGAAACCACAATGATATTATTACATGTAGTATTTATGATTACAAGGAAAACAAACAATTCTCACAAAATCATTCACAATAATAAATTCTCACTAAAACCTCTAAGCAATAAGAGAATGAGAAAAGACGAGTCTTAACATGTTCTACTACAGTTAAGGTTTCATACCCATCTCCTTATAGTAGTACAAAACCAACATAAGTAAAATTCATGTGGTGGCATAAAATGAGGAAAAAAATAGATCCTCATGTTTTTTCCATTACACTTGGGTTTGCCCAAATTCTATAAGACAAATAGCAGCCAAAAATATGGTTTGTATAGTATAATAAGATCCCCTATGTTTCCTCCTTTGAACTCTAATTGGATCAAAAATCCTCTGAACACCTACACATAACCAAGCATGTTATTCTTCACAACAAATATAAGTCACAAGCTCGCAATCTCCCCTTGTTGCAATATTTGTAACGGCTACCAATATAAACACATCACAACCCCTTGAACCTGAAGGTCCTCGAGTCATATGAACAAGATCCAAGTTTAAGCCCCACTCAAACTTGAACACACAAAATGGGTCCATTAGCAACCTAGACTCACAACCTAACAATCAAAGTCAAAAAAACATTATCATGTTCTCTTACCATAGCCAAACACATAGCCCTAGAAACTCTGAGGTGCAACACTATCATACTGATGCATCTTTAATCATCAGGATCACAACTAAAATCAAATTTAACAAAAATAGTCAACAAAAAAATTGGCAATCCATACTCCATAGTTCATATAAGTTGACATTATGTGCAATAAATAACTCAAAATCTACTCCACACCTAGCCAATGTGATTCCATAAGAATAGATTTACACTTTCTCATAGCTTGAGTAATATCAAGGTATGTACTAACTATAATGTACACCAACACCCTATTTCTCTATAGTATGGAACCATGGTTATGAAAACCACCACAAAAACTTTGAATTTGGGTAAATTTGAAGTCTTCAACTTGTTCACCTCATGAATGTCTTTTGCTACAACAATCATATCATTGACATACAACCAAAGATTAATAAGAGAAAAATCACATACCCAAGCCTAAGTATTATAAAGAGACAGTATCTCTTCAACAACACCAACATACCACAAGGTAAAATGAACACCAACAATAGACTCTAAGTCTTAAAATGGCTCTAGCACATTAATAATATTAATCGTAGTATACAAGACATTACCAACTAAATCCTCAAAGCTATATTCAATAAAAGTTTCCACAAGCCTACATGCTCTACCTAAATCAATGTTCCCTTTTTCCACCTACTATCTAGATTCATCCTCAACACTAGAAGAATTTGTATCAACCAAAGCAAGTACAACCTCTACCTCATTTGAAACACCCTACATATCCATATGCTCTACCTCCTTCTCAATAAGGTATTAGGACTCATAGAAGGTATCAGTAATAAGTTTAAATGTATCAGGGTCACCCAACCTAGCCTCCTTATCTTTATCCATACTAATAATACTTTTTTACTCCATTCGCATCAACCTAAGACCAACCAAATATGAGCCATACATCTTCAATGTTTTTCTATCTACACCCTCAATAGTAGTGCCAAAAAACATATACGATATCACAACCCACTTGCCTGCAATCACTACAGTAGCCATTTTAGTAACCTTCAATATTTCATTCTCAATAACACATCTAAACCCTTTGTTATCCATGCAACTAGATGATTTCAAGATCTTTGTCATCTATAAAACATGATGAACACCATACAGTTTCCTAACCACACTATTATGCATCATCCCATCACATCCTCAAATACTACATAAAGCACCATTACCCAAGACAACAACTCCACCTCAAAATATGTCATATGTCTAGTACAAGCTTCTAATGGAACTAACATAATAGGAGCACGGAAACCAAGGCCCACCTATCATTTAATCTGGTATACCAATATATGGCAGTTGATACATTACCATCATCATCATCCTCATCTCCATCAAATATATCATCAATAGTATTTTCAAGTTTTATGTTTAGGTATATTTTCTGATATGTTATTTCTTACGATAATTATAGCAGAAAACCTTCTTGAACTTTTTCTTCCTTGATATGGAATTATTTTTATCAATAATCCCTCTTTATAGAGTTCCATATCATGCAACAAGCCCCTCACTATGTGAGTCAATTGATTTTCCACAAATCAATTGATTCTTAATCAATTTAAGATGTAGCAAGACATTCTTGACATCCAATGAACCAAATCATCCTTGCCAGAAAATATGGTCTCTTAAAAGTATTTATAATCAGTAGACAAATAACGCAACAACTTAATAGCCATATCCTTCTCATCTAATTTGACATCTATATTTTTTTTATCCATAACAATACAGCCAAATTCATTAATATGAGATTTCAAGTATTATCCCTTACCTAATTTCAGATCATATAGATGGCTCTTACACAATAGATGATTCGTCACTAATTTTTTCATATACAAAAACTCTAGCTTCGACCATAGGGTAGACATATATGTCTCTTAAGTCACTTCGCTGGAGACTTCATTAGATCGGCACAATTATATGGTAGATAAGGCCTTTAAATTGATCATCTCAAACTTATGATTAGGCATTGTTGTAGGCTTATTCATTTTCTTAAATATTGACTTACCCAACTAATTTTGAGTGGGGATCACCTCGATCTCTTACTTCCATAATCCAAAATTTACAAACTAAACAAACCTCTCAATTTCAAATATTATAGATGATGTACATTGTAATTAGATCATAAACCCAATATTTGATACCAAATTGTTGGAAAATTCATCAAAGTACATGCATAGGACAGAATCACACATCAATTTAGGAATCCAAGATTGAAGAGAGAGAAATAATCAATAACAAACAATTGGATAAAAAATGATGATCTTATTACATTTATTATTTGTGCTTATAATGAGAATCAAACAATATTCACAAAATCACTCACAAAAACAAATTATTTCTCTTAGAACTCTAAGAAATAAAAGAATTAGGGAAGAGGAGTCTTGATAGGTTATATGATAGCTAGAGCTTCCATACACATTTATTAATAACAATACTAAACCAACATAAGTGAAATCAAGGTAGTGGTAAAAAAGAGGAAAAATCAAAGACTATATTAATAAACACTGGCCCCTAATGTTTTTACCGAATCACTTACATTTTCCAGATTCATAGGACTAAGGAGCATAGAAGAAACCTAGTTTGTATGGTATAACTTGACTTCCCTCTGTGTTTTTCCCCTATTTTCCATTTGGTTCAAAACCCCTTGGAAAACATACACATAACCATCTATGTTAGTCTCTACACCAAATACTATTCATAAGCTCACAAACACAAAGTAAAAAAATTAAATTAAACCTAAATACTCATCATCAAGTGCCTAATTCAATTAAAAATGAGAACCATTGGGATATAATTATTCATCCTTGAGTTCTTCATCTCAAGCTCTAGTCTAGTGTCTCATTTGCTTCATTATTATCTCCAACATTATCCTCCTTCAAGCATTATCTTTGGTATACATTCAGATCTACAAATTTCTATTAGAAAGTGGTATATCTTCTTCCTTTCACATTCTCTTACATTCACTGGTTCATATTAGGGATATTCTAATTTTTAGACTCTAAGAACTTTGTCAATGGTGAGAAGCATCAAACCTTAGATAATTAGAATTTTCAGTTTCAAATTAGATAAGTTTGACCTATTTTTTAATTTGTGACACCCAAATACATAATTTGTTTTTCTAAAAGCCTTATTTACAACTTTAATCTTTGGTAAGTTTTGGGTTTTTTGGTTCCTCTTATTTAGCTAAAAATTAAAATGGAAAATAAGTTTGATTTAAATATTCTAGTTTTAGGTTCAAATGCGTATACACACAAAGCTATAGTTGGTTTAACTCATATTTCCAAATTATTTATTTAATTATAGAGATGATCGAGTTGGTTTATTTGCTGTAATTTTGGTATAATTCATTTGGTTTAATTCTTCTTTCAACCTCCTTTTGTTTTCCAAAATAAAAGTAAGCAAGTATAAAATATCATGACTCAAGTGTGCATAATTAGTGCTTTACATGTTGGTATTGTAATAGTGAGGAGATTACATTAATTATTTTTATAGATTACCATATAAGATTTAGAAAGAATTGCCATCAGTTGAAAGAAGAAGATGTAGGAGAACAAAGAATCAAATAATATAAAGCTCAAGGTTGAGAAGAAAACTTGACAAATAATGAGCGTGAGGCAAAGGAGCTAGGGATAAAGAAAAAAAAAAGAAGGTTAGATTTCTCATTTTTTATTTAATCAGGAAAATAAAAAAGTAATTAAACTTAATTGAGTTTTTTTAATAATATTCAATATTTAGTTCGTAAATATAGCATATTTTATTGTTCATTTTATTATATACTCTATAAATATAAAAACAATTAATGAACTTTGGCAACTAAGTCACCATAGATACCTTAATTTTCCTTAACGCAAAATTTAACAATGTTCATTCCTTTATGAAAAAAAAAACCCTAGTGTTCCTTCCTTTGTATAAATTTAACTCCATAATGTAACTCATAAATCAGCACACACAAAATATTGAATCAAATAAATTACCAAATTACCCCTAAGGCTTTAAAAATGATTTAGCCATAGCATGCACCCTACTTAAAAAATACTTTTTAATATTTTAAATAAATATAAAATAGGGATTAAATAACACATTAGAATCATAAAAACACAACCAAAATCATAGCTTACATTTAAAAAACCTAAATTGACTCTAAGCATGCAAAACTTCAAATTAGCCAAACAAAGCCTAAACATGGTCATAGCTAATATATTATGCATCATATTTTACCAACAATCATCAATAAATCCAATGAAACCATAGTAGTAGTAGTAGTAAAGGATAATAAAAAGATAAAATTGTGTAATGCCAAGAGCCACCCAAAATAGAGCAAAACTGCTCAAATTATCATCAAACCATACAAATACATACTAACACATAAAATTTCTATTTGCACTTAATTTGGTTGTATTTCTCTTAATTCCAAGATCCTATCTAGAGCACCCACTTTCAAGCCTTTTTCCTCCTCCTAAAATCCTTTTAAAAAAAAAGTGTTAAAAACACTTCAAAATAGAAAATTAAACCAACAAAAAAAAGAACAAAATGAAAGTAAAAAATCATGCTCATCTCAAGGATTGTATGTTATTGATATAGAGAAGAGGATAATAATTTTTCTTCAAAACACTAAAAGCTATAACCCATGCTTGCTTTATTTAAATAACAATGAGCCAAAACATACAAACTAGAAGTTAAAATGATAAAAGAAAATGGAGATGAGGTAAGGGGAAGACGGAAAAAGGATGCATTTGGTAAGAAAACGGAATCCTTAATTTTCAAATGAGGATAAAAATGAAATATTATAAAGGTAGGGTAATTTTGGATGAGTTAATTACGTGAATAATGGCTAAACTATACAAAATAATAATAATAAATTAAAAAAAGGAGGGGAGGGGAGATGAGGATTATGCCACTTTTGGCTTATCTAGGTCTTTATCTAACTATTATAAAGTTAAACATATGTCAAAAACTAATCTCATAAAGTTTGGATAAGACTAGAAGAAGAAGAAATGAGTTTTGGTAGCTAAATATAACAAAGATTTGTGAATTAACCCAAAAATAAAAAAAAATGTAACACTCTCACTTTTACTACTTAAAAATGTTATTTTTGTGAAAGCATAATAATAATAATAATAATAATAATAATAATAATAATAATAATAATAATAATATCTAGTCTTGCTACCACACTTAATATAAGTCTATTCTAATTACATTGCTTATGTCAAGTGCTAATGCTAAAACAATTCAACTCAAAATAAATAAAAACGAGAAGAATAAATAATATTATAGTGTAATAACTCATTCCTAACTAACCTTAATTATGTGTAATAATATAAAATTATTTTATTTTATGTGTAATTAATTATATAAATGAACTTAGGATGTTTTATGTTTTTAATATCGCTTTGGGCAATTCAATAGTAGTTGCGGTCTTATAGTTAGACAAACTTTGCATATAAAATGTTATTCTTGTATGATAACAAGTTAAACCTTGAGAAATATTCTTGTAAATTTTTATTTAGGTCCAAAATGAGTATAAACGCAAAACTAGAAATTTAATTTTAATTTTATTTGTGGTTGCTATTTCTTTTAAATTTTATACACAAAATATATAATTAAGGTATGTAAGCTAAAACTCATGTCAAGTGTTTAAAATATTCTAAATATATATATATTTATTTTGTAAATGGATAAATTGGAGGATCTAGAACATTTTTATGAATTTAAGAATATTATTGATATTTTTTCATATTTACCTTGTAAGTTTGTTAATTTAATGTTAGGTTGATATTTTTGTATATCAAAACTTATTATGAATTCATACAACCTTCATGAGAGTTTTGAATATTATTTTAAGCCTTCCCAAAAGTGTTTGTAAATTTCTCACCTTATTTTGTATTTTTATTCATTTGATGTTTCCTCCACTAAAAACAATCTATAAATCCTAAAATTATTATTGAGCCACGAAATTCTTTCCTTACACTTCCATGATCATACTTTGCATCATGTTAACCTTTTTCTATTATCTTATAACATCATACATTCTCCAATCAACTTTGTCATTCAAGTGTGATTTAAGCTACCTCTAATCAGCTCTTACCCTCCACTATTTGATGATCTTTGATCTTTATTCCCTCCATATACCCCTTTCACTTTGCATTTTCATTTATTTAACCATTGGTGCAAGTGTTATCTCCTTTCTCCTCCCTTTTTCTTCGAGTTTTTGCCTAAGTGTTAAAGAATGCCACTTTTGTTATTCTTGCTTAATAAAATGAAACCCTCCCTTCTCTTGTTCTTTCAGTTCCTTGTTTGATTTTCTTCCTCTAATCCTTCATTAAGCCCCATTATATATTTTCTTAAGTATAAAGCTGTTAAATTTAGGAAAAAGTGAAGATTTTCCCATTCTTTCCTCCTGTTGGTATTCTACTCAATTGATTAGGTATGGATTCTCTATTTTCTTATTTAATTTTTGTTATTTGGCTATTTCCCTCTTTTCTATTGTTTACATTAGTTCATAATGTTGTTGGTTTTTTTTAAGAAGAATAAGGAAGATTAGTTGGAGGCTATGGCACTTGGTCGTAATTTTGTTTCTATTTTTTGCTAATTAGCTTAAAAATGAGATAACCCTATGCTCTTACTAAATGTGTGATTATTATGTGTTAGCTTTTTAGGGTTTACTAATCATTATGATTAAATGTGATTTTATGTGTTATTGTGATTTAATGGAATAAATGCATGTGTCATACTAGGTTGTATTTTTATTCATGTATGTTATCCATGAAATAATGTGTGAAAATGTATTTAAATATGTGTATATTACCATGATAGAATAAGGTTGTACATTGTATAATTTTTATGAATGGTAAGGATGGTTCGGTCAAAGGAATCATTATCCTTGCTCGTGACTCCTTTTTTTTTTAGAACATTATTTGAGTTCTCACATGTTTAATTAAAGTTTAAAATCTGATTTGTTGAGATTTGAGCATGTACGTGTATATTAATAAATGATTTAAATTTCATATGCACTAGGGGTATTTTTGTCTCTTCACTTGAAATATGTTACTTTGTGCTATATTATATTGAGCTTAATATGCATAAGAAATATAGTATTGTAGATATGCATGATTAGTGTATTATGTTCTAAATGAGATTAAATGTGCTTTAATGGAAAAATAATACTTTTACCACTTTTTAGAATTTTCAAAATTATATTTTTATGTTAGGTGTTTATTTTAATGTTATGAAGCTATGTCATAAGCTTCATTTAATTATAATAAAATTTGGTATTAAAGTGAGAATTCATGAGTTAATAACCTATAATGGCATTTTGGTCATTTATGACTTATTGTGCCTAAATATCGGATATGTGAGCATAGGATGACTATAACACCCTAAAAATTACTACTAAAATATTTTATTTTAGCAAAATCATAATAACAAGATAAATGGGTGTTAACATCGTACTTGGCATAAGTATTGCTTACCATATTATCCTTACATAAAATAAAAGGAAAAACACTTAGAACTTAAAAATTAGATAAACAAAGAACATATGGACCTTTCATAAATCTTAGATAGGCACTTGGAGATTATCTAAGAGTATAATAAAAATAAAATACAAAAAAAGGGATCCATTGGGATTAAGATTCTGAAAAGGTATTCGAATAAAAAATAGCTATCAGATAATATTAACTCTATGCCCAAATCCCAAAATATAACATAACCACTCCTCTACAGACAAAGCACCATAAGAAGTGAAATCATCAAGGTAGTCCTGAGAGACATACAAAACAAATCTATGTTGATTGCTCATTAGAATGAGTAACACCACTAAAAATAATGATTAGTACACTGCATACTAAATAAGGTTACAATATAGTCATATTAAAGGGGTAATAATAGATATAAGGTCACATGGAAGGATTAATCATGCACAATCATATCATGAGATGATGTAAAAGAAGAATAGAAATAGAGTTCCCTTATCAGGTACACTATCAATCTATTTACTTTATTACATTGATTTCAAGGATCCCACAATTCCTTTTCAGTGGAAAAGATAGGTATAAATCATATGGCAGAATGAGCTAACAACTATTCTCATCTAGTGGAATGGACTGATAAAACTTCCAAGGCATAATGCTCCTAGCCACTATTCTCATCTGGCATAATAGACTTATGAAAATCCAAAGGAAAAATTCACCTAACCATTATTCTCATCTAGTAGAACATATTAGTAAAACTCTCAAGGTATAATGCTTCGAGGCATTATTCTTAACCGGTAGAACAAATCGATAAAATTCTATCCCGACTCACGTTATATTTTACTTTAAGTATTAAAGTCTTATTGGATATTTTTTCATATCAATATCATAATGCAATATTAATATAAATATCAAAAGAACATAAAACACAACTAGAAGATATTTTGGTCATTCCTTAAGAAATGGCCACAATACTCCTACAAAACCATAATTTCATAAAATAAGCGTAACTTCTACCATGATTCTCATATGACCAAAAATTTAGTACAAAATCCTAATATATCTTTATTTATAACATATCTAAAAATGAAGATCTGACTCTTACTTCTTACACATGTTACAACGAGCCTGCCTCTAGGTTTACTATATCTAATTTAAGTCATTTTATCATTTTATTATAATTTTGTTTCTTATAATTACCCAGAGTATTTCACATAACATAATTAGCATATTTTAAAGCTCACACCATTTTATAAATACCCATATTTCATATTTAACCTATATTGACTAAAATATCATTATATTACCTAAATGCCCCAAAGTTTCCTTTTTAGATAACTTATATGTTCTACTCAACCTACACTTAATCACATTGCACACAAACACAAATATAAATATAAAATCATCACCAATAACCATGTTGTATTTATTTTACACAAAATTATGAAATGATCTAAATACCCTTAAGATAATGAAAAAATCTTACTTACACAAAAACCTTATGAGTTCCAACACCATTGATTTATAGTTTTCAACATATATATTTTCATGGAGATCCTTACCCATATTTACAAACAATTCTTGTAAATAATTAAGATAATTGACCATGCAAACATGCTAGAGTTTCAAGAAAAGGCTTATCAGAAGATAAATCTCATAAGCTCATGCTTTTACATAATACTCACTTTTCTATAGCACGATACATCAATATCACCAAGGGACATCAATAACACAATTCACAAAATTTAACAATAATAATTTATATTTTACACAAAAATATACACATAACACAACAACCCTATACTAAGACATGTATCCTTACTTAAAACATCACCAGTCTCTAAGAAAATATAACCCAACTCCTCTAAGGCCACCAAAAAAATCACTTAAAACCCAATAATAACACAAGAATAAAAATTAGGTAATAAGCAACGAAAATTTAAGGCAAAGGATGTTGAAAAATAACAAGAACCAAATGAAAAAAAAAAAAAGGAGCTCAAACTATGTAAGAGTGTGGCATTAATGGGGGTGGTTTACATAAGGTGTGGAAGCAGCTACGGGGACTTACATGATTTTATCACATTTGTATGGGTCTAGAAATGTGAGAATCTCATGCAATATTGAGTAAGGTGAGTGAGGTGTGGGTGTAAGAGGAGGTAGGCAACATGAGGTGCTCATGTTGCAAGTGGTTTGTTGCCTAAGGGTTAGGTAGTGTTGGGGGTGTTGTTGTGTGAAGAAGACCAAATATGGGGCTGAAATGAGATATTTGCATGCGCTTCTCATGCTTCCAAGGAAGAGAAACATGAGGATCTAAAGAAACATAGGTGGTTCAGCATGAGGTTTAACAAATCACACAAAGCTTACAACATAAAAATATCAGAGAATCAATAACAATAATGCAAATGAAAGTTATAGATGGAGAGAGGGAGTGAAGGATGAGTTTGGTGAGGAGTTAAATGAAGTAAAAAATTGATAAATGAAGATTATTTATGGTTAAGGTGAAGGTTTTAAATGGTGTAAGAAACATAAGGTAGACGTAGAGATCATGAATCCAAGGGGGATTTAGAAGGAATATTTATGCGATAGATCTTTGCAGTTGAGGGATGGGATAATGGTATTAAAGAATTTAGAATTAGGTAAGGATTGATGTTGGAGGCTAAATACAAGGATTTTGGTCAGGGAAGGAGAAAATCACATAGGGATGAAGAAGATCAAGGAAGGGGAAGAGGAAAAGAAAGAAAGGAAAATGAAAAGGGGACAAAAGAAAAAAGCTTAGGATTAGTTTTAGAGTTAGATTTAAAACTAAGATTAAAGAATTAGAGTGAGACTAAAATATTAATCACATGGGGTTAGAGTTGGGTTTAGGGTTAGCTTAAATTCAAGGTATTATAATAACCTAGTAGATTTTATATTTAATCGTTGAACTTAGAGTTGATTTGAAGTATCAGAGTTAATAGAATTGGTGAAGTATGGAGCTATTATTATATGTATCTTATATGTGTTTGGTGATCACCCTAATAATATATTACTCTCTTCATATCAAAAAGGAATTTATTCTATCATTAAATTTTTATATTAAAAGGAAAGTAATTTTAGAAAAGTCAAAGCCTAATTTTCAATTGTTCCCTTACTTTCTGTAACTAAATATGAATTAAATAATTTTTTTATTTTTCAATGTTAGGTGTAAGTGTAATGTTAAGACTTATTTTATTAATTCCTTGAAAAATATGCAAATTTTTAGAATGAATTCCTTTTTTATACAATGGAGTAATATTTAAAGTGGATCAATAATTGAGAATGGTTTACTCTTTAAGGTTAGCTACCTTATTGATATGGTAAGATCTCTTGGATTGGTTTGGTGGTTTCATTAAATGGCTTAAAATTTTGAATAAGACCCTACTCTACTATAATTAGTTATTAGGACTTCTTATAGGATATTTATGCTTAAGGATTAGGCATCTTAGGCAGGATGATATTATGTTGTTTGGTGTGCTAGCAAGACTAGTGTACCTTATAAGTCTCTGGATTATAAGGGTGGAGGTTATTGTATCGCCTTGTATGCTAGTATGATCGATATAATTTATATGACTCTAGGTTATCTCTTGTATCCATTCGAGTAATTTAAAATGGAAGTACTCTTATATTGTGGCCTTTATAATTTTTTGGTGGCTTGGTTAGTAGTTTCTTTAGTGTATTATCCCTTGGTTTTATTAGTGATTTTGTAGCGGTGATTGTAAATAATTATTTAAGGTTTGTTGTTTCCTTTGAGGGAAACCCTATGCATAAATTAGTTTAATGGAATGATTGTAATTTGGTTATGTATGATGATATTATGGGTATTCTATCTATGGATGTATGAGGTTAAGGCATGATTATCATATTTAGTATTTCCATGTGCTATCGATGTCATTACACCATGTGTTTACCTCCTATGTGCTCCGTGTTCCCTTTTCATGTTAGTATTTATATAGTGATTTACTTAGTACTATTATATTAATGGGTTTCATTTTTTGACCCTTCAACTATTTAATGGGAAATAATGACCTTATAGGATTACTTCGAGAGTTCTGTTTGATAGCTAGGGTTTAGGGTTGAGAGTCATGACTATGCAATGTCTATTCTGACATCTTTTGATCCGGATATTTCTTAGACTCTTATGTCCTATTTTATATTACTTTTTTTTTGTTGTTGTATCTTTTGTCCAATAATTTTATGTAACATTGGAACTTTTATAATATTATAATGTAATATATATTTTTTGCTTCTTATGATTGTTCTTATTAATTTAAGCTGAAAAATTTTATATCATAAGTGCTTAGTATAAGAATGGTAGATGACACCGAACATATGCTAAGTTTTCACTGATACAAAAAAAACCCATAAACGGTGATTGAAAGTGGAAATAAACACGGGTAACCAATAGCCAAGTAGACTACATTCATCCATACTATAGATAGTCAATCAAAACAAAGCCATCTATAACAAAAAAAATAATCAAAAGTGCACTTAACAATATTTGTGAAGGAATACTAAGTTTTTTTTACTTTAGAGCTACTCTTAAAGCGTAAATATAGATGATGGTTATTATTTAAAATCACAGTCTATATCCTCTCTCTTTTATATAAAGTAATACTTTTATCAACTCCATATGCAAAACTTACACATATATATTTGTAACTAATACACAAGTATAAATATTGTGTATCCAATGCATATATACAACCTAAAGTATATAAAATAAAGTATATACATGATCATACATAAGAAAAATCTCTTACATTAATAAAAAAATAGTCAAGTATACTCGATCATAAATACAAAACTAGTATACAAGCATTAATGGTTATTAGCTACCTATAATCCTACAAATATCTAAGTATATATATATGTATGTATGTATATGTATATATAAAGTTCTACATTAATAAAAAATAAACAAAAAAACTACCTACAATTGAAGTACTTAGCTAGATTTTTCAAAGTTAAAATCCTGTCACTCTCATCTGACCTCGTTGACATGGCTATCCAAATATCTAAGTTCATAATTTTGATATACGTAATAAACAAGCATCACAATTTGTATGGTTATAAGTATTTAATTCAAGTAAAATATATATATATATAGTGATAGATCCATATCTCTAAATCTCTATTCCATCATTTTGTAATGACATATTTCATATATTTCATGAAAAAAACAAACCAATTGTCATTGTATTCTTGTTTTGGACAATACATTAAGCAAAATGCACTAATTAATCTATTAAAACTATATTAAATAGTAACATTAAAATATATAAAATATATTACTAATTACATACATTCATAAGAGTCCATATGTGCACTAATTTATTTTCTTCATTTTACTTCTCCAAATATTTCTTAAATAACCTAATTGATGCATATAAAGAGACATATTATTTATATAGTATAAAACATAAATCAATAAATACATTTGTTAAAACTATAAACCTATTAATTATGTATCAACAACCTTTAGTGGCATAACACAAATCCTTCCTCATAAGGAATCAAACCATCATGTCATCCTCTTTTATATATGTAAAATGACTAAATCCCACTTGTAACTCAAAAAAAAGGGGGACAAAAATAAATCATTGTGGTTCTGCTTGCATCGCTTGGACCATTCACTTCATCTATTGTTGAAGGTCTCCATAGGATACCACTTGAGGACATAAGAACCCATACTTGTGTCAATCATCCCCAAGAACAATTTTATATTTTAAAAACCTATGAAAAAAGTAACCATCACTTAAAAATATAATAGTATTTTTTTAATAAAGCTGCATATTTAAATTTAAATAAAATTATAAGTCCTCAGCTGACATCTATATATACACATAATGCATACATTGACTTCTTTGGCCTTCAAAAATAATTGTGTTGGTAATTCAACCTCTATGCTCAAATATTGATTGTGGAAGAGTCCATCATAATGCATCCTCATCCTATGAGGCAGCAATTGATAGTTAAACTGAGGTGTTTTGTACCTAGCACACAATTCCTTTATTACCTCTTCTAATTTCTTTTCTCGTTGCTCCTTAGGACTTGGATTTCCCCAAAAAATGCTACCATTATAGTAAAAAAATTAATAGATAATAATTAGTAAATTAATTAATTCAAATCTTATTATTAATAATATTATCACATCCTTAAGGATAACTAGATGACGTGGCATCCAACCATATCCCCTAGGAATAATAGGAGATCATGATTGTTGTCTTTCAAAAAAAGATAATTTTAAGAAATCATATATGTCGTGTTTATTGATGAGAGTGATTCAAACTATGTTGGACTCTAATGATATCTCCTCAAAGACATGATAGATTCATTTAATGAAAATATCTCCTTACTCTGATTTATTGAGATCTCATGTATAGTCACCCTATATTCAATAGTTCTATTAATTTTATATATCTTAATTGCAGAACAAGTTTAATAAGAAAAGAATTAAGGCTAAAGTAAATTACCTCAGGTACTTTTGAGATAGGTATAATACTAGGGGTCGTAGGTGTAGAAATAGGAGTACAAGTGGGCACAATCATGTCAACAGTTGAGCTATATGTCCTTTCAGTCATGTATTTTTGCATTTTCTCTTCATTCCTACTTTAGTTGATAATTAACTCTAATTTCCCTGCTCTTAAAGTATCCACTCTAGATCTTAGATGGTTGGATTCTTCCTTAGTAATGTGGCAACTAGGAATTCATCCAAAAATACTTGATAATGTAGCACCATGTGGTAACCCTCTAACTCTAGCAACGTGCTCCTTGATCCCCAAATCTTGAGTGATGACCACATTCTGACCACTATTCAATGCTGATGTTGCACAAACCTCCTCCTATTAGAGAAATGATTATAGTTAAGGGTAACAAATTATATACAAATAATATTGAGAAGAATATAATGCTAAATCCTTAAATTTTTATCAAATATTTGTTGGGTGTGTTCATTAATAGCATTCTGTATTTTTTTCTCTACCCTAACCCATAACCAGACATCCATTATTGTATAAGGTACATGTAGAATACCTTCTTTTTTCTACACCCTCCTTTGCCTCTATATCCTTTAGAATCAAGTTAAAAATCAAGTTAGATTATCATGTGAAACTAACAATAATAAAATATATAATAACTTAATGTATCTTGAGGGTAGGAATTTTTCTTAGCATTTTATTTTACTTTTTTGCTCTATTTATATCACAAACAAAAAAATAAGTTATAGAGAAAATCAATGCATATGATTATAAGTATTATTTAAGGTATAATATATAATATCAGTAGTTACATATCTTAGTGTCTTTAAGGTTTTTTATCTCAACAAACTTAGGACATTGTTAGGGTATGTTCACTGACTGGTAATCGTGTGGTGGTTTTGATAGGTAGGTTCCATCTTTAGCAACCGTGTAATGGCATGTTGAATAAGGCTTAAATTAATTTTAAGATTTAGTACACTTATGAAGTATAATTTTTTTATAATGTGAAAGAACCTCAAAAACACTCTACATAATGAGAAAAATAAATATTATTAGTATATAATTTAAATGATGTTATAATATTGATATATAAAAGCTCATTATACTAGTATTGGCCCATAACATCCTTTCGTCTCTTTGTGTACCCATCTCTAGTCAAGAATTATAATGGGAACCATTACATGAGCTCTAATAGTCACACACCTAATACGATTTATTAGCAACTTCATCGTTATTGAACTCATCAACTACATATTTCATCCCCTTATGCCTTAACTTATACACTTTCGTCATCTACACTCTCCCTCTCTTTCTTTTAGTACCTGACCCCCCTTTTTTTCTTCAGATGCCATGACTACATAAAACCGTCAAATAAATAAAATATTTGGGTTTTAATAAGCCATCGATTAGTTTTTTCTATTTTCATACATACAAGCAAGCAAGAATAATTCCAAAAATCTCGTTTTTCTTGCCATATTTTAAAATTCTAAGACACATCAAGCTAGCATTACACAAAAAAAAAACTACTATAAAATTCTACTAATTTCTTCCTCATTAGTTTACCAAATAAAAAGGAAAATAAAGATACTATAAAATTCTATAACCTCATGATAGTATAAAACACTCAAGCAACACCGTAACACATCATGTAACCAACCAATATTTTTTCCTTCTTACTAATAAAATAGTAGCAATAAATCAAATAATAGAGTATGTAAAACACATACACCAAAAAATAATCAAAACAAAAAATTTTAAATTCTAACCCTATGTGAAAATAAATAACACTCCAAACAATAGTCAAAACTACCAATAAAGGGTATATAATAATTAAAGAGAAAAATTGAGAAGTATATTCCAAGGAAACAAAACTATTTAAGAATGGACACTCAGGTATTTGTGCAAAATAAACTAGCAATAAAGGAGAAAAATACATAGTTTAAGTAAAATACAATGGTGGAAAAAAGGAGAGAAAAAATGGCAATGGCAACTAAAGAAGAAAGCTTGAAGTAGAAGAAATGGTGGAGGTTCTTTAAGCCGTTGCAAGTTCTCTCTTTTGTGTTCGACTAAGTGGGTGAAATTGAAATAAGTTCTAAGTTAAAGTGAAGGAAGAAAAAGGGAAAAAAAGAAAAGAAAATTTGGCTAAGTTAGACAGTGTTAATAAAATAAAATTATGGTATACACCCTTAAGAATTTTTTTTAAAAACCCTACCGAACTATAGATAACGGCTTTATTTTAGAGCAATCGTCTATAGTCTTATATAAAATAGAGCACTTTAGATAACTATAGATTCCTATTATAATTTTATATTTTCTGTTTATAGTTCCACCATATTTTCACATTTTTACAATTTTTACTAAGTGATGGCAATAGCACCCTACATTTTAAACATTTTATTTTCAATAAACAACTTTTTTAAACAAAACTTTAGTGATAAAATGGAGTTCTTACATATAGATAAACATTTATGGATAACACAACCGTCGTACAATAACACTAACAAAAATACAGCATGGACATAAGGTTCTAAATAAAACTAACAAAAAAGAGCACCTCATGGTGTAACTTTAGTTTACCCCTACACTCATCCCAATAACATTCCATAAACAAACTATATAGATCACAAAATCAAGGACCCTCATTCCCCCATATTCCTAACCCTCAGGATACTTGATGCATAAAATGCTAAATAAATTGGGTCTTGCTAAGAGTTGATGATAGAACTTGAGTTTAGCACCAACAAAAGAGTAAATAGAAGAGAGGATGAGATGGAAAAAAGATTTGATATTCAAGTAACCCATGAAATCAAATACTTACAATGACCACCTAAGGTAACAACTCTTAAGATAAAGATTGTAAGATTTTTGTAAAACTCAATAAACCATGCACTAGGCTGGTTGAAATGAAAACACACGACTTGGGGGTCTACAAACAACTCAAAGACTGCCTCTTTCATTCATCTTTACACCCATATAAAATTTTAAGAAATTGATAAAATTACAACTTACCATTAGATAACCATAAGGGTTCAACTTAACCAAACGCTACTCTAATGCATGCTAGTTATGGTAGGACTCAAACAATCAGCATGGTAGCTGATGTTTTGAGCCTCCCATCATCCATTTCCCATGCAATAGTTGTTACATTAGGTTTACAAGATAATAATTAGGACTTAAGAAAAATAAATTATGAGAAAAAGGAAAAATAGTATATTACTCATGCATTAACTAAATGGAGAAATAAACCTTCCCCAAGACCCCCTTTGGCCGTCTACCTTGGTTATTTTTTATCACATTAACTCCCGTTAATTAATGAAAATTAAGGTATTGGAAAACACCAAAATTTAACTTCAAAATCTGCTGCAAATTTGAAATGGCTGCATGCTTGTGATTTTCAAATATTGTGTGCTACATGTGTTGATTTTTGCTTGATGTTGGCCAAATATTGCATGGCTTTTCAAGCCATATTTTTGAGTCATATTCAAGCCATAATGAAGCCAAAAAAATGTGGTGATATGATGGCTTATAATTTTTATTTCATGGCTTGCAAGGCTCCATATAATTTAGCTCATATTTTAGTCCAAGTAAGGAGAGTTTTTTATTCTTCTAACTTAGAAAAAATTATGAATAGATTATTGTCATCACATGAGAGGATGCTCATGCATCAATACCACTCCTCAAGATCCTATAATCATTGCATGTTGCGCACATACTAATTCAAAAAATTATATTGTTAGTATGACATCTTCATACTTAGTAAATCATAATACATCCTAAGAGGCATCATGCTCTCATTGCACATAATCATGCAACAATGAATATCATGTTCAAAATCATATATTCACATATGATCACAACATTGTTCATGCTTTCACAATTCCATGTGAAAAGATAACTAATTAAAACCATAATAAAGGCTAATCATAGCAAGGTCCCAACACAACCACCAACTAGTGAGGTAAAACCCTAATTCAATTACAAAGAAGAGAAATTGGTGATTTATCTAATTCATTTATGGTTCAAACCAACTATTACTTATTGAGAGGAATAAAAAATTTATTCCTATAATCCAAAGCAATAATTTCTAAGAATGGATGAACAAATCAAACCAATAATTTCCCTAAATCATGTTAAAAAAAGCCACACAACATCAAGTCATATATATAAATCAAACCATTAACTTTCCGACATCACATTAAAGAAGTCACACAACTGAATCCGTGTGTGCACACCTCAACACTGAAGTTCTTAAGTACATGTGTCCCAATGGGGTTTGTGAATTCTTATAAGAAGAAATGAATCTTTTGATCTAAAGTTAAAACTATGCACTCGATGTCCAACCCAAGCAAGAGATCCCTTTCTTAACTCATGTCTTTGACATTATTAATAAGTGTATTATTCAAATTTCAATATTATTATACCTAAAGGATAGTAAGATCCAACATAACAAGTTATTCAAACCAATTTCAAATCAACCATGAACCTCAAAGGTCACTACACTCAAACCATCTAGGCCTACGATTAGGCATCATGCCATATTCCAAATACTTAGAAAATTCACATCAAAATAAATTTTTTTATACTTAGAAAATTCACATCAAAATAATTTTTTTTGAAAAATAGTACATTACATGTATACTACTACTTGAGGATAAGCTGTATCAAAATTAAGTTTATACTCCATGCTCAATTTATAACCATCAAGACTAGGACCAAGATTTGATACTTTTGTGATCTTCCTCCCCATCCAAATTGACTAATCCTCTTATTTAATAGAGATGCATGTATTTAGGTGTCAAAAACCTACCTCTGAGCACTATTTATATTTTCATCAAAAATTGCATAACCTTTATCTATATGACTGATCTTCTCACAAGAATAACAAATGTTTGGTAATATTTCATACATGATACTCACCTGCATTAGATCATTGTTGCCGGATTCAACTGAAATGAGTGAACTAGTGTCTTTTTCATAATGATACAAACCCAAATTCTCATTGCATGACTATTATTTACAACAATCTATTTGTCAATGTTAAGGAATACTTTGATCTAATTGTTAATGAAGTCCCGTAATTTCTTGATCTTATTATCAACGACATGTTATATGCCCAAATCCATAACAATATTGTTGAGAAGTTCATCACAAAGTGTTGGATATCACAACCTTAGGGATTTAGATGTAAACGGTGGCTATCAAAGTCTCATGGCAAGCACATTTTGCCTCCCTCCTCTTCGTAAACTCATAGATAGATAAATTGTGCTATAACTACTTAACCAACATGTCTCAATTTGTTTTCCAAGTAAACTTCATAGTCGACTTTAAGGCTCTAGAATTGAAAGCCTTGTCTATAAGAAGTTGCCCTGCCAAGGAACTTTTCATTTTGTCACCACCATCAAACTCCAAGTCACGCATAAGATCTTCCTTGCATGAGTCGTTGTTCCCGATCAATAATTGTGCACAACCTCAACTATCTTATTAGCCGTAATCAAAAACAGGAGGGTAGTGAAGAAATGTATGGAAAAGAAAAGAGAAAAACCCTAGATTAATTGTGAAATCCAATGGAGAAGCATCGTCAAAACCCTTGGCTACTAAGAAAAACTCTCATGCGAACCGTAGGGTTTGGGAGGATGGGGAAGGTGACTCATGTTTCACTAAATTAGATAAGCTTAACTTAGATACAACATCTAACAATATCATATACTAGTTGCTATAGAATCATAGTCTGAAAAAGAATTGTCACTATTATGTTATCATGCAAAAGGTGAAAGTCGTAGTAACTTCCAAAAATTCAATTCACGACTCAAGATTTCACAAAAATCTTAGAAGATGCCATATTTGGAGATAATATCAACTTTTGATTCATAAATATCTGTAAAGGTAATTATAAAGTATTGTAAAGATGCGATACTATCAAAAAATAAGGATCGGAAATTTGAACTTGGGGTCCTCAAGTCACAAATCTTGTTTTGCAATTTTGCAATGTATAGAAAAACAAAGTTTTGTAGAATCTATGTTCAAAGGTGAGTCGCATTCCTTCAGAGGGTATTTAAAATGAACGGAGTTTTAATTGGTTCAATAGGCTGGCAACAAATAAGATGACTTTGAGCCTTGACACGTTTGATACAAATATACAATTTGGATATATGAGATAAAATGAAAGATATGCATGCTTTTATACAATAGTACTAGAGTATTTTATAAGGACCGAATAACTTTGTGAAAAAAATGAAGACGCTAATCTTATCGTCGTGAAAGCGATCAACCTAGTATAATAATAAATGTAAGTAGGCGGTTAGAATCTTGCACAAAGAAAAAAAAAACATAAATTGAAAAGCACGTATGCCAAAACAATTTACGTAATTATAGTATTATATATTGCGAGAAAGAAAATAAAAAATAAAAAGCAGTGACGAAATATAATGCAGGTGGTGGTTTTCACACCTAGAATCCATTCCTAATTGCATGATCAGATTCCGACCGTACCCCACCATTAGTTTATGCTCTGTTATTTTATATAACTAATTTCATAGCAATGAGGCGTTTGGATGAAATGTTAACGGAATTACTCATAGTTTGGTCGCCACCGGGTCGTTTACAAATGAATTATTATATAAAGTGAATACAGGAGTACGTGTCTTCCTTCTATATTCTACTACAAGCTCCATAAGCTCTAGAACAAATAAAGTTGATCCAATTGGATCGACTCATCAAAAATTTAAATTAAATTTAAAAAGTTAAATTTAATCTCAACCTAAAACTTCAAAATAATTTGAATCAATCTGAACTCGATTAAAATTTACTTAAACAAATCATGATTCGTATTCGGATTGACTCAAATTAAAATAATCCAACTTAAAAAGAATCGGACCCAAACCTTGACAAAAATTCAATAGTGATCCGATCCTAATTTATCAAATCCGACTCAAACCCGACCCATACCTAAACATAAGTTTAAATTTAATCAAAAACTACAGTCAAATTTAATCTACAAATATAATACTTTATCTTGTATAATACCAATAAATAACCTCATAAATAAAAGTTTGTGTAAAAAAAAATTATACAATCCATAATAACAACAAATGAAACAAAATTAGTAAGATTATGTTATACTCATTTTATTTTCATATTATATTAGTATGAATCAGATTAAATCATAGAAATTTCTATTATTATAATAATTAGAATCATTATAAACATAAAAATTATAATTGTAATTATAATAAATATAATAATAGTAAAATTTCTATTTGTATTTCTGCTTACAATAATAATAATCATATTTCTAAAGATAACAATGACAACGACCACCACTACCACAACAACAACAATAAGTAAGTATAATAATAACAATAATTATGATAATTATAGTTATTATAACAATCATTATATTTATGTATATAATAATATTTATAATTGTATTTATTACAATCACTATAATAATAATACTACTAATGATAACAATTTATTATTATTATTATTATTATTATTATTATTATTATTATTATTATTATTACTACTACTACTACATATTTTATAATAATAAGTTATATATTATTGCATATATTATGATAAAATTACTATGATAAGTGTAACAATAATAATAAATCAAAATTTTAATTTATTATTTATAATAAACTGATAACAAAAAATATCAATACAATTTTTAAATTGAATTAACTTGGCCCAAACTCGATATGACCCGAGGTCTATAGACCAAAATCAAACCTGAATCTAAAGAAATCTGATATATTCAACCCAAACTCGATCTGATATTTATGAACCAAAATGACCTGACTCAATAGAGACTTGACCTGAATTACTGTTACCCAAATCAAAATGACATCCAAACCCAAACCTAACCTGATTGTATAGCAATTTGATTTTAGCCTGACCCGAACCTGAACCCAACCCATATGATCTATTTACCACCTCTAATAACAAATCAAGTCAGTTCTCAAAGTATTTCAACTCATCTTATTTATTTAAGTAATGAATTAAGTATAAGATTTAATTTTATAATAAGGTAAGTTCGAGCTTACCTTGGTTCTCGGCCGATTAGTTTGTAAATTGGCATAAATTCAATTTGAGTTTAACTCGTTTGTTAGTTTATTTATAGATTTTTTTTGTAAGTTTATTTATAAACTCATTTATATGTTTGTTTATAAACTTGTATATAGAATTTAGAAAATTGCATAAAATTTACTTAATAAACAAACCAAGTTGTTAAACAAGTTGTTCATCAAGTTGAATAATTAAATGAGTTGATTTAGTTTTTCAAACAAACTGAATAGTTTGACCAATTAAATCAAAATAAAAAAGCTAGCATGGCTCATTTATATTAAATAAGCTGAGCCAAAGAGATGGTAAAGCTTCCTTGAGCAAAGCTTGGACCAAATTTATTTGGCTCATTTTGAAATCAAACCTAGAGAAAAAACTAAACAAATCAAGCTCAAGGGAGAAATAATTTGGTTTAATTTGTCTCATCAATATAGATAAATATGTGAAAGATATGGAATAGGGGTACTTTTAAATAAAGTACATATATAATTTAATGGATATTTAAAAACATTTTACTCAATAAAAATAACTAGTAACATAAAGCTATAGTATAAGGAGAAAATACTCAACAAATTGTAGAATAGAAAGTACCTAATAAAGGTTGTGTATATATACTTCCTCTCCATTAAATTTTCTTTAAACTATTTGTAAATAATTAGTACTAGAAAGTGATATGTGTATATTAATTTTTAATTTTTTTCCTAATATGTTCCTTTTCTTAATATATCTCATTCATAACACTATAATTAATAAGTATATAAAATTTTATAAAGATATATATAGAAAAATATCATATTCAACGCGAGTTTACTTTTAAATAATTTATTTTTCTAGTAAAATAGAAAACAAGTTTATAATATTTGTTTCCTATTTTTTTGTAATAAGAAAATTAAAAAATCACTCAAATTGTATTTTTGAAAAAAAAAGTATATATATATATATATCCTTGTTTTTCCATCATTCATTCGTGAAGATTGAGTTTAAGATCCTCAGAATCTTTGTCCATCATGAAGAATTAATTAAAGGTCCTAAAGACCTACATATACTTCAATCTAGAAGATTGAATAAATTAAGGGTACACACACACAAACATAGATACATATATATATGTAACTCAATCAAGAAGATTGAGTTTAAATTCTTAAATAACTATGTACAATTCAACCTTTAAGGTTGAATAAATTAAAGGTCCCTAAGACATATATAATATTCAATCCTCATGATTGATTTTGAGATGTTGAAGACTCATATACAGTTCAATTGTTAAGATTAATTAAGATCCATAGGATAAATGTAATTATATCATGGATATCAAATTTAAGGTCCTAAAAATATATATCCAACTGAATTTCGAAAATTTAATCCATGTGCACATTTAATTTTAGTTTTCAATATGCCTTTTATTTTCGGCAATCTAATTTATTGTTATTTATTTTTGCAATTGAGTTTCTTCAAATTTATTTTCCCTTGAAGTGATTGGAGGGTTACCTAAAGTGACCTAATATTTTCCCTAGTATGTATAGCATCAGAAGAACAAGTATGCAATATAGTTAAAAACCTAAAGTTCATACTCAATTACCATGGTGTAAAAGGTCTTGATTGTTTCCTATTATATTATCTATAAGAATGATATTTTAGTCTAATTAATCAATATGAACGTTCTTGATACTTTCAATATAATGTGATTAAGAAAATTATCAAATTGTAATAAAAATTCACTAACCTATTTAGTCTAGTATATTGAATAATTTAAAGGTTCATAAGAGATTATAAATAATTTGGTTTAGAAAAACAAACAATTTTAGAACTATTGAAAACTTATGTATAATTTGATTCCAAAGATTGAATGATTTATAGTAACAAGTATATTGGAAGATCAAATGTTAAAGCCACATACACCTTATAAAAAGTCAACCTAGAAGATCTATTTATTCAAATGTATTTATTACCTCAAGTGTAATTTGATCTAAGCATTTTTGCACTTTCCGTTTATGAACATTTACTTATGCTATTAAATTTTTTTTATTTAATTTTTCAAATCATTATTTTTTAATAGTTAATATAATATATGTTTGGATTATGAAGTCAAGTTAGCTTTGTGAAAAATTTATGAATCACATTACTAATGAGACCACACATGTGTTTTGTCATTAATAGTTATTAGGACCTACAATTACTAGGTCTCCTTTACCACTGCAGTAAGTCAAGTATTAATAATAACATCTTTAAATGAGTTTGATGGTTGAAACTAAAAGCTTCCCATTTTATTAGTAGTTTGATGGACAAATCATGAAGCTTTCTATCTCATAAGTAATCAAATGGTTGAAGGTCAAAGCCTCCCATCTCATAGACTTGAAAACAAACTAGAAAATCTACTCATTATATTTGAGACCATTATACACACTATATACAATCAAGCTCTTTGAGAACCTATATCTCATTTTTTAAGGAATGGTAGATATCAAATAATTGTGCATTATTCTCTAAGTTTTAATTGAACATACTATAGTTAAAGAGTAATTGATAGCATGACTATCATTTGGAGTATGTAAGCCTCAAAGGAAATGAAATTTTATTACATTTGGTATAAGTAAAAGGTTAAATAGTGTCAATAACCATAAATTAGTAGAAGATAAAAGATTATTTTTGTTGCATAAAAAATTAGATCATCTATGTAAAGCCATAATCATAAAGTCATTATATATTCACACTAGCACTAATTAAGGATCC
Source organism: Tamarix austromongolica (assembly GCA_039764185.1). Classification (NCBI taxonomy): domain Eukaryota; kingdom Viridiplantae; phylum Streptophyta; class Magnoliopsida; order Caryophyllales; family Tamaricaceae; genus Tamarix; species Tamarix austromongolica. The sequence continues at coordinate 24,508,455 of CM077812.1, read as the reverse complement.
TAAATTATTATTATTATTATTATTATTATTATTATTATTATTTGTTAGATGATCTCATATGAATGGCTTATCATCTTGGCAAATCTAAATTTAAGCCATCATATCATAAGCAAATGGGAAATCTCTTATATTCTTAATAGAATCAATGATACACATATCGAACATATAGTTATACCAAGATATATAATGCATCATATAAATTGCCAAATGTTACATTTGGAAAACAAGGATGTTCCATTTATAAGATTGGCATAAAATTATTAAGTGAACAATCGTTTATTTAGGATAATAATGCACAATCATTGCTTCTGGTAGAAAGTAAAAATGGCATAGTAGAGTCATTAGATATACATTCAATTGATAGACACTTGTTAGTAAGGTTAAAAAGTAATATGTGAATATACATGCAAATGTTTTGTTATCGGTAAATACCAATCACATATCACATTATTCCATAAAATCAAGTCTCTTGAAATAAACCTAATATTAATATTTAGTGTGGACATGTCATATATGTATCCATAATCCTCTATGGATATGAAATTAGGCTACAGAGGAGGATGAAATTTTTTATCATTCTTAGCCTTAGATAGAAGAGGAAGGATATCAATTGTAAACCAAGCAATTGAGTAGAAAATGTCTTCCATAAGATTATGGACCAAATAGAAAATCAAGTGTACTGGATATTTATAGGCATATTCGTTTGCTAGATGTGTTTGTTGAAGCTAAGAAAGTATAAAAGTCATATAAATTGAATAATATTCTAGCTCATATACACATTTTTCCAGCAACATATATCATGTTGATGACAAGTAAGGTACTAACACCCAAGAAGAGTATGATTTGGTTCAAAGATGAACCCTTTGAAAAGGGGTTTCGAATCATCAAAAGATAATAAGATGTCCATGATTACCCTAAGGGTTATTAATGTGCTGTCAAACCCATAATTATAGATCATTGAAGAGATTTTATTAGCCGGTACTAAAATAAGAATAAATATATAAATAATTATTACACTAGTTCAATAGGGTAGACATACATGGTTTGTTTACACGAACATTTAAAACTAATTATAGATAAGTGTGAATTATTTTCTTTTCATTATGGAATTTCATTACATATATAATTAGATGAGTTGGAATACATGTATAAAATTCTATTATAACTACTTGACCAATGTGATTTATATGGACTAGATTTCTAGCATTCAATATTTTTATATACATATAAATTGTATTATTTTCCTCAACCATGTTTTTTTATCTTATAGAGCTTTCCTTGACAAGGTTTTTAATAGGATAGTTAGAGTGTGTACATTCACAAGAGAGTGTTGTGAATCAAAGGGGATCCCTATAGTGACTTCATCCCAACTAATAACAGATGTATCTCAAATATGATGGAAGAATGGCTCACCGCTTGGTACTTTATTAATTCTAAACCCTAAAAAAGGAAAGAACTTATGATAACTCATAGAGTTTTTGATTTGTCAACAAATAATTATAAAGATAAAATCCTCAAAGAGGTTTTATCAAATTTTCAAGATGGAAAAAGTGAAGATAAGGTTGATAACAATTATGAAATATTAATCAATTATGTTACTTTAAAATGGGGTGGTATAAAATAAGATTGCCATCGATGATATATTAGTATACAATGTCATTTTTAGCCTTATATATGAATATTATAATGACTCTCAATATATTGAGAAATATTGATATGGAAAGTATGAGGAAAGCTGGAAAGACGCTACACAAGTAGAACCATATTTGCTAATCAAGAAAGAAGCATTAGGACTTGTTGTTCCAACACTTGAAGAGCTTATTTCATTATATGATAAAAAGATATGAAAACTTCTTACTATGATCATTGATACATCACATACATGAATAATATAGATTAGAAGCAAATATTACCTAGTTTTGTTCTTAATCCATGAGCTACAAAATAAAGTATAGGTCAGTATTTGCTTAATTTGATCTAATATGAATCTAGAAGACCTATTTACAATATATTTACCATTAAGGGTGTTAAACCAACTCATATGGATATGAAATCTAAAAGAAGGTTGTAAGATTGAGGAGTATTACTACACTATTTTCCTTCACCATGGTTTTTTATCCTATTTAATAAGGTAGTATTAATAGTGTATGTATAAGGGAGGATGTTATGAATATAGATGTACCATATTACTATGTAAAAAAATGTAATTTATGTATATGTATATGGTTTAGTACCATATCCACATAAGGGAATGTATATGTGAATATAAATTAAAATTAAAGGGATATGAGTTGAACTCTCACTAATTATCTCTTTATCTCATTCTTTTCTTCCACTCATCTCCTAATATCATAACATTTTCCATAATTTTTTTGTTTAGTAATAATATTTTTATTTGTCATAGGATCTTATTTTTTGTTTATATTAAGTTAATCTAATTTGAAAATAAAGAGAGAAGAATATGTCCTAATTATTCAATTAGTATACCATTTAATTGTATACATAGTTTTTATTATTAAATCACTAGTTTTTAATTTAATTTAATTTAGTTTTTATTAGGGTCATTAAAAAATAAATAAAAATTATGTCATCATATTCTTGAGAATTTTATCTACAAATAGAGAACAATAATGATATAATTGTTACTTAAAAAATTATTATGTAAAATATTGATATATGTTTTACCACTTTTGCTATGATGTTTAATAGTATAGTTGATTTCACCATTGTTATAATAATGTTTCACCACTATTGTGCTTATGTTTCATCATTTTTATATATGTGTTTTACCACTATTATCTTCATATTTTATCGTAGTTTTCTCCATATTCACCACACTTTTTAACATATTTCACCAATATTAGGTTTGATTTTCTTAGAAAAACCAACTTGTTATGCTTCATCATAATTGTTTTTATATTTTACCACTATCATGTTATGTTTCACTACTATTATACTTATGTTTTATCATTATTGTATTTAATAGTTACCTCCATATTTCACCATTGTTACCTCCATGTCTCACAATAGTTACTTCCATATTTCACCATATTTTTTTTATTATATTTCACTAAAATTAGTAATGATTTTCCTATAAAACTAACCTCTCATTATACACCAAATCTTTTTTCTTCATATTTCATCGCTTTTATGATTATGTTTCACCACTCTTATTTTATAGTGTTCACTGTATTTACCTCCATATTTCATTATTGTTGCCTTTATATTTCACCATAACTAGATGCTTTCATAATTTACCATAGCTGTTATATTTCACTAATGTTAGTAGTGATTTATCTTATAAAACTAATTTATCATATTTCACCATAATTTTTGTCATATTTCACCATTATTATCTTATGTTTCACCATAGTTATATTTATATTTAATCATTGTTGTCACCATATTTTGCTGTACTTGTTATATTTTAGCATAATTATTATTTCTTTTTACCGATGTTAGTTGTGATTTTTATAAGAAAACTAATTTATCTTGCTTCATTATAGTTTTCTTCATGATTCACTGCTACTATGTTATGCTTCATTACTAGTTTTTTCCATATTTTTTTTCAAAAGTAAATTAATGTGGATATCTATTTGCAAAAAAATAATAATAATAATAACATTTATGATATAATTTTTTATTTTTTGTGATAGTATTACTAAATGATATTTTATTTTTTTAAAAAAATTACATCATGATGACATTAGCATGATATATTATGACATTTGCATGATAGCAGATGAGCCCAATGTGTCAATATATAAGATAGAAATTATGCTAATTATTTTTGAATGCCCATAGAAAGTACCGTATGAGTGAATACTTTAATTACTTAGAGTCCTTAATCTTAACTATTAGAATAACACCTCATTAGTCAATGTAAAAATAAAACTCATATAGAAAAATAAAAATTTTAAGAAAGAAATTAAAGGTTCTTTTCAATTTTAAATTTGTACAACAAAAAATGTTCAAATTACTTATATATTATTACTCCCTCTTTCTCACAAAATTTCCCACGACTATAACTCTTAGTTGGATCCTAATGAGGATGATGGTGTGGGTCACTACCTGATTATTGTTTGAGGTTCAAGATTTATATTTTTTTTTTATAGTTGAAAGTTAGGCTAACTAGATAGCTAGCCTCTTTTACCTACCATGTTGGGTTATTTTTCAGAGTTTGGTTGATTAAACTCTTAGTTTTGATTCTTGTATTTAGATTTTGAAAATACTTTTCCTCTATCATATTATTTTCATCACTATATTTACTTTTTCTAGATTGTTGGTGCATTCGTTTGTTTATCTTGTTTTGTTTTTCCTTGCATCAAGCGTGTATTAAGTAATGATCATACATCTCCCATATTCAATGTGGCGATGAAATCCTCCAGTTTTGTTTTCATGTCTTCAAATAAAATTTTTAAGTTGAGATATTTGGGGGTGTTACATTGAGAATGAAATTGAAAATTATAAACTTTAGAACACCTCTACATATATAACATTTGTTGTACTAGAGTGAAACCCCTCTTTTTCAAAAGCCAGTATCTTCAAACCTCATAGATTAGTAACTCATGACACGGGTATTTTTATGGAAAACAATTTGAGTCAAAAATATTAGTAGATGTTGAATGTTATAGATGGAAAATTACCCATTGGTAGATTAGTTTATCGTATACACTTGTCCAATATTGTGCAACACCCCAATTTTTCACTACCAAAAAATTTCATTTTAAAACCTTGCGGAAGAAGAAAATACTAAACATACTTAGAAAAAATAGGGTGCTACCACTTTACCTAACACAACATAGACATCAACCTCCTATTCCATATTAGATACAAAGCTAAAAACCAAACCGACCAAATTAAAGTATAGTGCGCAAGATCAGTTACATAAATATGTAAAAGAAATGTTTACAATAAAGGACCTTGACTGCCCTTGACGTAGTCAAATACAGGGAGAATGATAAGCTAAGAATATAGGGCTATACTATTAGAAAACAAGTTAGGGTGTGTCCCTAAAACTGTTGTCTTTCACAAACCCCACAAAAACCTCTGGTTGTCCACACTTTCAAGCCCCAAATCCTAAGATGAGGTAGGCCCACTACTAGCCCCCTCTAAAATCTATACATAGCCATTTGCTCATAGGAATGAGCAAGTAACCAAGCAAATGATCACATTGATATGCTACATTCTCAGTAATCCAAGTTACCTCCTCAACGGAAGTAAAAAGAATGTAAGGTTTTATCATGCCATGGAAATCATACTTAACATGCATCATGTTAATGCCATATAATTGAGTGTACCTACTCTATCATGGTCAGGTAATGCATCAAGATTTATTATCATGCATAACTCAGGCAACTTAGAATGTATCATACTTGTTTTTGTAGTACAATATCATAGGTATTCATACACTCTTACTAAGCAGGTATCCATTTATTCATCACCCAACTATTTATTCCAATCATTATTGAGTTATTCATTCGAATTACCATCTAGGTATCCATTCCAACCTTTTATCATCCTTATCATCATCAAGCCATTTATCCCAATCATCATCCAATTATTCATCATCAAGCGATGGACTGTGCACCATCCCATGGTCCTACATATCATGGAAGCCTATCCAAACCAAGGGATATAAAGTCTAGGTTGAAGCTAATAACCATAATAGACATAAGTCCAGGCCAAAGCCAACCACTTAAGTAACCAAACAATTTAATGTTGGTACCCCATAGTACATCATCAGTATCTAGAGTAGGTAAGGCACTTAGATCTACAAGGATCCTATCCAAAGGCACCAATAAAATCCATAAGACAAACTAACCCTCGGTAGCTAATTGAGGATAGAGTAACCAAAACCCATAAATAATCCAATTGTCATTTGATTTATATCATGGGGTTATGTGATCACACAAGACCCATACTATAATCCCCCAAAAATTTAGAAAAAATATAATTTAATAAATAGCTTTTATTTGAAATAAATTAGCTTTTAAAATTATTTAGTTTAATTCTTTTATGGATTTTTGAGTATATAAATTTGGATAGGAGTATTTAATAAATTAAAAATAAATATTTTGTTATTTTATCATATTATTTTTATTTAAATAATTTTCCAAACTAATGTTTTACTAAAATTATCCTTTTTGAACCAATATATTAAATTATATTGAATTAAATTATTAAATTAAATAATTTATCAAAAATATTACATTTTATTATTTTATAAATTAAATTAAATTATTTTCCCTATTTTTTTCATTTCTCTTTTTCCCTTTTCCTTTTCTTTCTCCCTTTTCTCCTTTTCATCTTTCTTTTCTTTTCCTTTTTTTTCCTCCTTTGGGCCACCCTCACCAGGCCAGCCCCTCCCCCCTATGCACCTAGGCCGCTGACCCATTCTCCCTTTCCCCTGTCCGCACCGGCTCGCCCAACTTCAACCCCCCCTCTTTTTTTCTTTTCCTCTCTCCCCCTCCTACCTGGGCCAACCCAACTATTCTTTTTTTTCTTTCCCATGCGCCAGCCTACTTCCTCCCTCTCCCTTCTTTCTTTCTTCTTCCTTCTTCTGCCTCGACCCAACAGCCCCCTGACCGATCGTCATCGCCATAACCGCCTGCACCTCAAGCATGTCCGCTACCGCAACCTACAACCACTGCCACCACCTGTCTCATTCTCTCTCTCACCTATTTGTTTTCACCATTTTGGAACCGGCCAGCCATGCACCCCATCCTGCATGCCCACCCTTTCTTCTTCTTCGTCTCTCTCTCCCTGCCACCCTACCACCTCCCTGCCACCCTAAACACTACCACTGACCGGCCACCTATCCCCCTATCATTCCTCTTCTTTTTCTTCTCCTCTTTAGCCCTTTTTCTGCCCCATTTTTTAAACTACAAACCTTACCTGACCTCCATCTTCTCCATTTCTTCTCTTTCCTTTTTCCTCCCTGTTTTGGCTCTGCCGCTTCCTCCACCTCACCAACCACCTAAACCACCTTCTTCACCCTTCTACTCCCTCCCTGCACCACCACAACACCGTCCAAGCCACCTCGCAACTCCTTCTTCCTCCCCTCTTATTTTTCTCCCTTCTAGACAGCCCCTGTAACCCCACCGTCCGGCCACCTATGCTGCAACCAAAACCCCAACCTCCTCTACCACCCCCACGCCTCCTTTTCCTGAAACTAGCCCTGCACCCCTTCATTTTCCTCCTCTCTTTTCCTTCCTTCTCAACCCCGTCCACCTCGGCAGCCATCTTCGCCGCCGCCGCCCTTGGCCGCCAACAACCCCTCACCAACCGCCACCTACACCCTCTTCACTCCGACACCCTTCCTTTGCCTCAAATCCTCCCCCATCTACCTTCTTTCCTAGCCTAAAGACCTCAACCCGAAAATAACCACTATTCCTTTCCTTCACCCCTCTTCGAGCCTTCCTCCTTTTTATTTTACATGCAGCTCATGTTGCATAAGCAGTATGAGCTGCTGCATGCCTTAGTATTTTAGTACAAAATTTTTAAGGTATAATAGCATTTTAATTTAAGCGTTTCATTAATTAAATTTTATAAAGTTTTATGCTTTGGATTCTTATCTCTAATATGATAAGATTTAATACTATTTTTAGGTATTGATTTTGCTATTTAAAGCTTGAATCTTTAACTAGAATACCAGTAAGGTTCATTTTTGCTGGAATTAAGGTAATCATTAAACTCCACTTAAACACATGGATAAACGTATGTTAGCACATTAGGATTTTCAATATGTTATTATGCTTGATACTTGTGGTTTAATATAATGTATATATTTGCTTGTATTGATTGATAAAAAGGAAAGTATGCTAGTTTATATGCCATGTGTGGAAATGTTGCTTAAGGGAAGAGTTTGATTATTAATGAAAGTGTTAAGTACTTATCCATGTCATGTTATGTTATTGTGACCATTTATGCATGAATAATATTATTGTGAGCCCTAGGGGCATTTTAGTAATATTTATTGTGCAAGAATGTGGCCTAATATGTGTGGGTGCTCATAAGTATTATATTAAAATATAATGGTTGGTGGAGTTGGATATTGTTAATGGAATATTAATATTATTATTTCATATGGTAATATTAATTTAATAAAAGTGGTGTAATAAAGGGGGTAAAGGGGGGTAAGAATGGTAATTTTGGAAGTAAGGGGTAAAATGGTAATTTTGGAAGAGAAGGCTAAACTGGTAATTTCGTAAGAAAGGGGTAAAATAGTAATTTTGGATGTAAGAGGGTATTATGGTAACTTGAAAGTAAAAGGGTATTATGGAAATTTGCCAACAAAAGGGTAATATGGTAAATTTGGATGTATGGGGGTAAAATGGTAATTTTTATAAATAAGAGGATATTATGGAAATTTTGGTAGTAAAGGGGTAAAACGGTAATTTATAAGAAAAAGGAGTAAATTGGTAATTATAATTATGGAGAAGTATAAATTGGTAATTATAATTACGGAGAAGGGTAAATTAATAATTATAAATATAGAGAAGGGTAAATTGGTAATTGTAATAATGGAGAAGGATAAGTTGAGATTTATAATAATGAAAAAGGGTAAATTGGTAATTATAATTATGGAGAAGGGTAAATTAATAATTATAATTATGGAGAAGGGTAAATTAATAATTATAAATATGGAGAAGGGTAAATTGGTAATTATAATTATGAAGAAGGGTAAATTGGTAATTGTAATTATGGAGAAGGGTAATTTGGTAATTATAATAATGGATCAGGGTAAAATAATAATTATAATAATTGAAAAGGGTAAAATGGTAATTATGATAATGGAGAAGGGTAATTTGGTAATTTTGATAATGGATAAGGGTAATTTGGTAATTATAATAATGGATAAGGGCAATCTGACAATTATGAGATTGGAGAAGGGTAATTTGGTAATTTATCCAACTAAAGGGGCAATTCGGTAATTAAGATAATGGAGAAGGGCAATTTGGTAATTTAAATGACTAAAGGGTAAATTGGTAATTATTTAACCAACTAAAGGGAAAAATTGGTAATCATGATAATGAAGAAGGGTAATTTGATAGTTTATCCAACTTAAGGGTAATTTAGTAATTATAACAAAGGAGAAGGGCAATACGGTAATCTAACCAACAAAATGGAAAATATGTTAAGAGTAACAATTATGAAGGGTGAATGGTGACCTAAAAAGAGTAGGAGATAACTTGATAACCTAAGCCGAGTAAGGGGTAATTTGGTAATTATGCAATAAGGAGGGTAATAGGGCAATTTGTCAAGTAAGGAAGGGATGGCTTAGCAATTATATAAGTAAGGGGTAAATGAGTAAATTGTACCTAACATGTTGTTGTGATTGTGGAATTTCATTATATGACTTAAATAATGCTGATTAGCAAGGTAAGAGTATTTGACGATTAGTAAGTATCACGAGAATAAATCCTAAATCAAAATTGGATGAGATTATAATGGCCTTAATGATTTCCTTTGTGTTATCTTGGATAACCGTATGAATAAGAAATGCCTAATGATACCAGAACGATTGAAAGAGAATAAGTATATGATTATTGTGATTTTTCCTAATCACCTTAATTAAGACACTAATACTTACAGTGAAAGACCTCGATATCGGGAATGGTGGCTCTTTAGGGGTCGTTACCCTAAAGACGTGGGTTAGCCCATGATTATTCTGGTATTTGCAGGTGTGCCTTTGTGCCCCAGTCAGGCCCTATATCTTACTCTATCTAACTCTACGGGCCTATTTAGAGGGTATGCATACTTATGTATTAGGTGTCCTTGTCGGTAGGGTACTGAGTAGCTTTATGCACCAATACGACCAGGGTACCTTTGCGTCCCTGGGTTGATGGTTGAAGGGTGTTGAGTAGCTTGTATGCACCAGTATGATCGGTGTACCTTTGTGTCCGAGTTCTTGATCTCCCATCCAAGGCAAATAAATAGAATTGTTGTGTTGATTAAAGAAAGAAAAAACACTAATCACGAAAGTGAAAGATTAATGAGCCGGGCCCAGTTGACTTATGATATTGAGTACCGATCCAATGGTTATAATAGTGGCCTAGGAGCGTGTTGCCTTGGAAGTTGATTATGAGTACCGATCCATCGGATATAATAGTGGCCCAGGAGCGTGTTGCCCTGGATGATGTTGATATATATTCTGATCCACCGGCAATAATAGTGGGGGTCCCGAGCTTAATAAAACCAGTCATGGATGTGAATAAAGTTATGGAAAAATACGAATCATTTATAGTGGAACACTATGTGAGTCAGGGCCAGACCGGTCCATCAGCCAATAATAGTGGCCAGGAGCGTTTTACCCTGCATGACCGGTCCACTGGCTATAATAGTGGGGTTCCTGCACTCACATGGATATAAAATCTGAGAAATGATTGAATAACGATGGACTAATAGCTTAAGGCCAAAAGTATCGATCGTACATTATGACCTATTGATATCTGATGTGAATGTTAATTATGTGAATGTTATATATACACATCTTGTTATATATGTATATAGCTTTGTATCATGTGTTACATTGCGTGCCTACTTTTAAGTGTGTTTTTAAAGGGTTACTCAGTATCATAGTACTGAAGGGCCCCTGCCTATTCAATGGACAATGTCCATTACAGGTCTTTTTCAAGTGCTACTCAAGTGGGCAACGGGAAAGAGAGTAAGGAATCCATTAGGGTTTTTCCCTTTCTCTTTTAAATTCTTATTTTTAATATTATTGTTGTTGTTGTAACCACCACTGGTGGACTTTATTCTTGTAAACAGTTTGTCACGCTAATCTGATTTAAATATGGTATGTAAATTGTATTTTACACTTTTAGCCTTAGCACTACTAGAACGGTAGGAGTGAACCGGTCTGGTACTAAGTGTGGCGATAATATTCCTAAAATTCACAGTTTGTTATTTTGCTTCCGCTAATCTTTTAATAAAACGAAAATTTTCAGTAGTGAATTTTGGGGGTGTTACACATAGAAAGAGTAAGCCAGACATTCAAATATTTCTTCCATATTAATCTTTTCCATCCCCAACCATGTGTGGGATTTTCATTTATATTTGTTAACTATTAACCATACCCATCATATTAGTCCATCTAGAACACATTTGTCATTTCATTACCCTTTTTCTAAAATAAAAAAAAAACATTACATTTCATATATGGTTCCCCCATCAAGCCTTTACATCACTAATTGAGTATATCATGAACTATGGTTCATTCAATCCATTCATTAGGTCACTGATCCATGGTCATATATGTATTTTATCCATTAAATCGTCATATAACAATCTTATGCATAATCTCAAAGCATATCCAAACTAAGAAGAATAAAATCACACAAACCTAACGAACCAGTTGATCTGTCTCGCCTAACTAGTCAATCAGTTGCACCAACTAGTTAATTGGTTTGGGCCAACTAGACTAGACTTCCCTGAAACCAATCAATCGATTTGGGCAAATCAATTGACTATTCATAGATCAGTCGATCAGTTATGTCCAACTAGTTTATGGATTTAAGTAGAGAGAAAGACTAAGGTCTCTACAAGCCTAATAGCTGATGGGTTGGGTCAACCAACCGCCCGTTCTAGGAACTAGCCTATCGGTTTGCTCTCCAACAACACCAAAAAATCATTTTCATGCAGATCATGCTTAATATTCTTTATCATACCACATTAAAAATATTCTAATATCGCATAACACATTACTAGCTTACAATAGTTGCATATTTCACCATTAATCATTACAACCTACTCTTTCCTCAAGATCCATGTTTTTTCTCTCAAAATGCACGGTCTAACTATTCAAAACCATGTCGGTAAGGCTATATACTCCTACCAACATATAATATCAACTTTAAGAGTTCCATAACAAGCAATCTTAATCATAACACATAACACATTTCATAAGTAAGAAAGACTTACTTACTATGGACAAAACTTTCCTCAAACAAGAAAACTCAACCTGTGAAATCCTCAACTTTCAAAACCTTAAAAACAACAATTTTTAACTTAGAAAATTTTGAATAAATTTTACAAATCCAAACTTAAAATAGAAAGGGAAGAATGAACATATCATACCAAAAGGAAAACATAGGATAATTCTACTGAACCACTCAACATTTTTCCTAAATCTAACTATTTCTTTCTTAACAATTAAAATAAGAGGGAACTAGAGAAATGATCAAAAAAGTAAAAGAATTCAAATACAAAGCTCGAAGTGAAGAAGGAGGAGGTGAATGCTAGAGGGTTAGAGAATTTTGGTGGCTAAACGAAAAGTGAATAGAAGGGGAAATTATGGTTATTTATAACTAGCAAATTGATACAAATCACAAGTGTGGTCAGTAACAGATTGAAAACACTAATTCTTACCATTTAAATTTGAGTTAAATGGACAGATTTCATCCAAGAGATACTGACCTATCCTTTAGAGCTGAAATGGTGATTTCGGAGTTGTGTAGGTCAATTAGTCCAAAAATACAATGCACAAGAGGGAAAATGGAAGGTCGCCATGGAAAGAATCTTCCTAATAAGTAGAATCGAGTCTAAAATCGAAGCAATGATCCTAGAAATGTACAGAGGAAAAAGGTGAAAGATGACAAAGTTGAGGTCATATCCTCCCCCGCCACAATTATCTCAATCAACTGTAGATCAATTTGAGGTAGTATTTTCAAGCTAAATACATTATGAAAAAGGTTAATAATCTTTTAGGAACAAATTATAATTGATTATCAAGGTTCTATTTTAGTATAAGAATTATTCTAAAAAAATCAGGTTTTAAAAATATGCTCAGCTCGATAAACAAGTCGACCAGTTTGGCCTACTAGTCAATTGTTGTATAGGCCATTTCATCGGTTTGGTAAAGTAAAACCATTTTTTTTAATGATGAACAAATTAATCGATTCATAGAACCAGTCGATTGACTGCCTGAAAGCTTACTTAATTTAGTTTTCCAACCTCATTTCAAATCCAACTTCACCTCATACCTAATCATAGTTCCGAATCAAAATCAAACACCAAAAAATGGCATAATATCTCATTCAATAATTTACAAACATTTGGGGTATTACGTATTGTTACTAACTTTGAAGCTTCGACATTGTTATACTTAAGCCTTTGTTATAAAAAGTTGTTAGTTATTTTTTTCCCCTAAAGTGGTTTGTTGTTTTACTATAGACTAAATTTAGAATATTTTTAAAAATTTTGTGGTTAAGAAGTTACATTTTAAAGTAAAAAAAAAAAAAACTTTTCCCTAACACAAACTAAGTGTAATAATCAGTTTAGTAGACTTTTCTATTTGAAGGAATATGTTATCTTGAATTAGCGTTGATGTGGGTTATATAAATGCATTCTATCATATATAGTTTTGCTAAATATTAATATCCACACATTATTGATAATGTACTTTATTTTCCTTAGTTTTTATTTGGTTCCTGGGTTTTCATGTTCCCTAACCATCAATTTTTTTAATGGGATTTATTTTGATCTAGTTGTCTAATTGATCAATCTTTATGCATTTTTAGATGAATGATTGAGTAATTATGTTTATTTATTTAAGTCATCTAAAGTAAAAAAAAAGGAAAATAAAAATTGGATATTGTTTATTGACATTTGATACCATGGAGTGTATTGAATAATATAAATATTAGATGTAACTTTTCATATCCTCAAGAGTAATTAGGATGTTGATAAATGATAAATTATTACCTTGTTTCTCTATTTGGTCTTATTATTTTATGATACTATATATCTTCTCGAGATTAATAGCAATTATATTGGTGATATTTGATCAAGTCTAATGATTCATGCATTTACTTTATCCTTTTGTTTTACACTTCTATTAGTCAATTTCTACCACATTAATAGGTCATTCATTTTGCTAATTGACAACATATTATTTTCTCACTTACTTAAAGTTTTGCCACTTCAATAATTTCTAGTTGTTGTTATTATGATATATAATAGATTTGGTAAAAATAAAATGTAAGCTAGTTGTTTAGGTATGGACTTTATCAATAAGTTAGATCTTTTGTTATAAAAAAAACACCTTTAATTAGGTAAGTAGCTTTAACTAGGTTATAATTTAAGTTTAGGTTTTAAAAAGTTAGCTTCTTACTAAATATACTTAAAAAGCCAATTTTCGTAACCTAAAAGCTAGCTCATAAGGTACTTTAAGTCATGTCAAACACATACAAACTTTAAATAAATTTTTCCCATTTCAGCCTCATAATAATTTTTAGCTTATTTTCTACTTTTTAAATAATATTTTAATATCATTTATTACCTTTGTAGGTTAATTTATGTCAGACACCTCTAAAAATGCTTGCTAACTTATTAGCTTTGCCACCTTATAGATAAAATTCCCACACTATATAGCTTTTGACTAAATTATTGGCTAATGTTGCCAACACATTATCATAGTGTAAATAAGTTTTTTTAGCTTATTAATCGCAAATAATATCTTATGACTGAAAATAATTTTATTAAGATGATTCACTTATTGAGGGTGGAAAGCTCTTATTGATGTTTAGATCTTAAGTTTTTTTTGGGAGGGAGGGTTGTTTGAAAATTACTTATTTGACATGCTTATACGAGTGGCTCTTAGGGGCAAAATGAAAGGAAACAAAAACCTTTGCATTGTTTCTTCCTTTTTTATCTTAACATCTTTTACTTTGGTCTATGACCAACTTTTTCAATTTTGAGGCAACTTTTTAGTTAATCATATCAAACATTTGCATAATGCCTTGTAAGTAGAAACTTACAAATACATTGAATAAAATGAAATAACTTATAGAGAATATGGACCATAAGACATATTACAATTTTTTTAAAAATAAGGTAGCATGAGATTGAGTATAAAACACCATAGAATTAAAATACCACGTCAATACTCTACATGTATAAAGTAATTAGAAGAAGAATTCCATTATTTTTAAAAATTTACAGCTTATTTGGAGTTATCTATTAAAAGTAGTTATCTATAATAATTATTTATTGAAAAAAATAGGTTAAAAGTTTCTAAAATAAGTAATTATCATAGATAACTAATTTTAATAAGTATTTCCAAACATGAGTTTAATCATTCCTATAATTACTATCCAAGTCGAAAACTATGTGTCTATTTGGTTTTAAATGAATCTGGATAAATGAAATCATTCATCTCTATTCACCTTGTTTAGAAACTTATTTATAAATATTTACAAGGAGATTAAGGTTCATGCCAAATCACTCTATTTTTATTAATTCCGATTTTGGGGGTTAATTGGGATGAAGGATAAAACTTAACTAATATAACCTTCATTTACTCCAATTTACCCTAATCCAAATACAATTAAAATAAATTTCACTCAATTAAAGTTAATATTATTCTAACAATATTTTAAAATATTAATTTCGATTCACCACAATTTCCTTAACTAGGCAAATTTTTATTATTTACTCACAATCCAGACAAATCATAAATATAAAATTAAAATTTGTATTAACGGTGATATCGAATGATGAATTTCAAGTTGCATTCTTTCAAAAGTTGTGGATGTAAACAAAAATAAACACTTAGAATAGTCTTTATTATTCTCAAATCACGACATAGAATAGGGTCTTCCTATATATACAAGAAAAATTAGTTTTAGGGGGCCTTGGGAAGAAGTAATAGGTCAAAATTCAATATAGTCCCTCCTAAAGTATTTGGTTCAAGTATACAATTTTATGTATATATAACTATTTTGCTATGTACACCTAACTATATACTAAAGTACGGATAATATTATATTTATATATATATATGTAAATTGGATACTAACCTTAATCCCATTGTTCAACTTTAAATAGCTTGTCTACTAAAACAAAAATAATAAAAATCTTTGAATAGCTTGAATTAATTGACCTTTATAACCAATTTTCCATATTATACATATAGATGGAAATCATGTTAGACAAATTGGGTTTGGGTCGGGCTATAGTGGGTTGGGTCAGGTCATTTTATGTCATTTTATTATTTGGGTTTGAATTCTAGATGTTACAAATCCAAGTTATATCGGGTTAATTTATCGAGACGAGTATGATTTGGGTTGAAATAGCTCGAGTTCAAGTCGGGCGAGGTTAGAATTATTTGGAGTTATCTTGTCTAGTCAGATCTAGGGATATAAACAAGATAAATTTTACCCAAAATTTGATGGGCTTTATCCATTTGATATTTAAATAGATATAAATAAATGAATACAGAGAATAAAAAAATACTCATCGATTTCGAATATGAATACTAGTATGAAATATCCATACTCGTACCCATAGCTTGGAGGTAGACACCAAAATTAATATAACTTATTAATCTAATAGTTAATTATTAAGTTTAACTTTAAGCAAGTATGTGATTAATAATATATTATTAATTACTATAATTTTTTAATGTTGTGTTTTTATGCAAAAAATAAATAAAATTAGAATATTGTTAGTGAATAAATAACTTCACAATATAAGTAAGAAAAATAAGTAAAATTTAAATAATAATATATTTTTAAAAATTTTAAATAAATAATAAGATATGTATATATACTTTTACTATTATAGCCGATTAATATCAAATATATTGTTTTCGAGTCGGATAATGGATTAGGATCCAATCAGTTCACTTATATTTAAATAAACATTAGATAGGATTAATTTTAAGTCAGATTTAGATTAAATTAGTAAAGCACGGAAATGATATTTTGGTATCATTTTTTATTTATGAAATATCCCAAAATATTTCTTATTCTGAAAACTTTTTATGTCGAAATCAAGATCGGTACCAGAAGTATTTAATTAATTCTTTTAAAAAAAATAATTAATAATTTAAATCAATTAATATAAGTAATAGTTTTACTCTTTTTTATCGTATATATATTAATCGGATGGGATCCAAATATAGAGAGTAGTTTTATAATTTTTATTATTTTTTTTCTTTCTTAATATTAGTAGATTTTGACTTTTTTTTATTATTATGGTTTTCTTTTACCTTAATTTTTAAAATTTTTTAAAATAATATTTTTATATTTTTCTCTATGCTTGCTTTCCGTCTCTGTCCCTGATCCTAATTGAATCGGATCAATTAACTTATTAAATTAATTCGGATGAGCCAGTGTAATCGGACGGGATCCGACGGAGGAGTCAACTTTTTCCGTCTCTAGTCATACATGCTATCGCTATCTTTATATCCCCGGTCCTTTTAAACTCTATTTCATCCACCCTGGTCCTCGTCCAAGCAAACTCTCCAAAGCTCAAAGTTTATAGTCGGTGCGCGCGCTGCTGTACAGCCAACTCCACACGGAACCTAGAGTGTTGAAGGTTTGTTGATGACGGACGAAAGTTGTCGTCCATTTCATTTCTACCTTCCAAATTTCGAATACCTGCTTTGGTTTTCTGCATTTTTGAGTCTCCGATCGCCCCTTCGTTTCCTTGATTTTGTATTTTTTCAAGCCATTTTCATTACAAAAAATGGCTATTTGATTTGATTTGATTTGCTTTTCTTTTTTTAAAATAAATAAATAAATATCAATTTCTTCAAACAAATCCATTAGTCCCTGATAAAGCTGCTGCCAATTTCTTGTTCAGATACCATAGCCTTTGTTTCTTTTTGGGTTCCTCGACCCGAGCCACCGAAAGAAAAAAAAAAAAATGCAATAATTATATCATATGACTATATACTCATAATTAAAAGCGGATGCAACATTTTTGTTTGACAGAGAGAGGCTGCCCTTTAATTCGGAGCAAGAGTGATAAGCTGCAAGATCGAAGGAAAATGAGGGGCGCGGCCAGAAAGAAGGAAGGAAAGGAGGCGGCGGCTGCGGCGGCGCCTGCAGCAGCAAAGTTAGAGAAGAGTTATTTCGAAGTGTTGGGGCTGTGCTGTTCGTCGGAGGTGGCATTGATAGAAAACATATTGAGGCCGCTGGAAGGTGTGGAGGAGGTATCTGTGATTGTTCCTTCAAAGACCGTCATTGTCGTTCACGATTCCTCCCGTATTTCTGCTCTTCAAATCGGTACGTAACGCGTGCCATCTTTCAGCTTTCTTTCATCGCTCTTAATTGATCTGCCCAGGCACGCACGCATCCACCGATTGTCATCCTCTAGCTCCCTGGCGTCGCCTCTATCTCTCTGGTTATAAATAATCTCTCCATGCGAATGACTGAGATGTTAATTAAGAGCGAGTTATTATAACTACTCACCTACCACGACCAAGGGGGTTTAATTGATTGGGCCGGCATCCGTTAATTAAGCTTGCTCGCTTGATAGCTTAAACCACCTACTTTCGCACCGAAAGTTATTTCTATACGCCGAAGTCTTTTAATTCCATCCGCCATTAAGAAAGATTATCCTGTGGCCTACGTGGAGATACCGAAACTTTCTTTTTTAGCTCGTCATTTCTATATGGGAAAAAAAAATAAAAATTAGCATTTAATAAGGCTAACGAACTACGTATAATCATTAATCACACCCACGTCATACTGTAATTATTCAAGTTGTGGTGTGTTTTACGTGAATCTTTACCTTTGTTGATTGGTATTGACCGGAAGCATTTTCTGCGTGAATGCGAAGCAAATTCTTTTATGGCAGACTGACAGGATGAGGACCTGATACTGTGTGTGCATGTCTTTTTTCTGACTTTCTGGAATTTTGTAGATTTGCTTCTGATTTTTTTTCCCCTTCTTTATGAGTAAAATATTTATTGCCATTATATATATATCTATTTTTTATTTTTCTATCCAAATGGATATGCATGCGAGAAAAGGATAGGATGTTTCGGGGAATGATGGTCAGCGACTCAGCATGCGTTGTAAAAATAAATAAAATAAGGAAGATAAAGGCATTCAAACGAAATAAAGGACATAAATTAATTATAGAATAAAAATTACTTCGTGTAAGAAATGACTACTAATGTTTTAGCAGGTGCCAAAGATGATGTTAGGCAGAACGATCTTACTTAATTAATTACTGCTCATCTCCGAAAAATAAAGCTATCTAATGATTTGCTTTACTTAATAACATTAGTTTTTAAAATCCGACGAGTGTTAATTGTTTATAATTCTGTCATATATATAATAATTTATATCTATCTTTATAAATCTCTATAAATTTTATTTTAAAAAAAAAACATACAGTTTTTGGAAAGCCATGGGTAGAAGTAGAACTCACGTCCGATAACCAAAAGTAGTTATAGCCTAAGAGGGAGGGTGTCCTTAAGGTCATGGTGCTAAGGTATCCTAGGTATTAGCAGTACTAATTAATCCCATAATTAATTAATATCGGGACGGGGACATGGCATATACCGCCACGTTTTTGCAGCCCGACGCCCACGTGAGGTACAACTACTGGCACATTTAGGGAACAGTGCTTTTGTTATACCTAGGGAGGTGGGGGGGGGGGGAAATACTACTAGTCCTAGGAGCAGACTCTGATACCGCCGCATATGAGACGCTCTGGTTGGCGGAGAGAACGTACTCGGGTTCCAAAAAAAAAAAGAAAAAAAAAAAGGCAATCCGATACCGACCAATTCATTAATCTCGTTTCCGAACAAATTCGAGGGAGATTATGATCTTCCATATCTGTGGGCCTCTTTGATGCTGTCCGACCTACGAAGCGGGTGCTCCCCAAATTCTGTTTAATTACTTGACTACTGGTGCAGTACACGGAGTGAAAAATAGATAGTATGAAAACAATGTTTTATATTCCGTTTTCAAACCTCCTCTCCTCGGGTAACTTGCCAACCATTTGGCACCTACTTTTCTCCTCTTGACCGCGGCTGGAAATTCGTGGATAAAAGGTTTCGTAATAAATATATTTTTAACTATTTTAAGTAAATATACTCCCTATGCTTACTTTTATCTGTTTTCTTTCGAGATTCGCCCTAAAGAAGTTGATCGCCCGTTGGTGCCAAAGTGGTAGTATTTTGAACTTTAGAGCGCAGAGGTTGAGTGAAATATTCCTAAAAAAAAGATATTAAGTTGTATATAAATATCCTTATATATATATATATATGTCCGTGTGTAACGCTCCTCCCTAGGGTCTACCTAACGCAACATATCGATCAACACTTGCATGCGTTGCGCATGCATGAGAAGCACAACGGCGAGGTCGTGATGTGAATGACCGATATTACGAGAAACTCCTCCTCCTCTTCTTCTTCTTCTTCTTCTTCTTCTTTATATATACATATATATGCGACCAAATTATTTATTTTTAAGAATACAACTTAATTTTTCAATGACATATCTAAGCTATCAGTTATGAAATTACTTGCTTAATTAAACGAAGTGATAGGGTTACGATTAATTAGCAAAGTCCGTATAAAATAAAATGAATTATCCGGCCCCTTTCGCCTTCCTTTGTCGGTATGGGGTGAATTGTAATTGACAGCCGACCACGGCCATGACCCATCCTTGTCATCCTTGACTTAAATTTATTTATTTATTCATTTTCTTTCTTGTCATGATCGATCATCCGCGTCAGCCATGCACTTCTCAATTTGTTTCCCTCTTCTATTAATTTGATACGGCAAAGGAACTAACTAATTTTGGTACTTGGGGCCTTTTTGTCGTCCATCTTCGGTCTGAATCATTCTGTTCATTGCTTTTTTTTTATTATTATTTAATAGTAACATATGTGGTAGTATAGTAAATTGCCCTCCAGGTGCCGTATATATATATAAAAAAAAAAAATTAATAGATAGCCACTGATGGACAGCAACTAAGAGATTGGTGGCCGGGGTAGTAAAGACACATTACGAATAGTGAAATTCGGTTATGGTTTCAAAAGGTTTACATGGCCACTTGCCCCACATAGATTAATAATAATGTTCTTATAATCATTCCAAATAAAATAATACTATAAATTTATATTATAATGATATTTATTTTATTATTTAAAAGAGTGCGTTATATATATATATATATATATATATATATATATATATATATTGTAGTGAGTTAATAAAAATGATGAAATACTTATATTCTAGAAGGTAATATGGTCCATCGTTCGTGCCTGCCAAAAGGATGATATATTTATATTCTAAATGAAGCAATAGGTGGCAAAAATGTGTTAGAAAATGATGGTAATGGAGCACTCACTCACTGTGTTTATGAATTCTCTAACCGTATCATGTTTGTTTTCGTTCTACCCACCTAACGTTATTTGTACTTAATTGGACGTGACTTGGATTCAACGAGCAATCGTGTATTGCCATAGCGACATCACCATGTACTCTTTCTCCTTTTAGACACTTTGTCCACACCCTTCCTCCGATAGTGAGCTGTGAACCACTAGTTTTTAGTTCCCAAAACATCCCTCGTCATTTTTTCTCCTCTAAAAATTTTTATATCAATTAAAAACGGTAATAAAAATATTTAATTATTTTTTTTAAAAAAATAGTATTAATTTATATCAATTAAGATAAATAATAATTTTAAAATTTTTATCTTAATTCTAAAAAATTTAATCTATTTATATATATTTACCATTTTTATTTTCTAAAATTTTAAATTATCTTCATTTTATTTTTCGGTCCCCATCCGTGTGCGAGTGACCGCCGACCTTTTATAATTCCGTTCCCATTTCCCAACGGGAAAAATAGATGGTGGTTCATTTGGACCAAAATAATTAAAGTTGGTCAATCTATTTAGTGTTTAGTCCATTTTTTTGGTATCTTAATATACATGTACATATATAGAATATTATATGTACATTTATGTACAATTAAATGTACATATTAATATAATTATATGTACATAATATTTTATACTTATAACTAAATAATTTAAAACCATTTTAATTTTTATTCAATTAATTTCCCATTTCCCAACCCGTCCCCATTCTACTTTCCAGACATTGTCGTCTGTCACTGGTCCCTTCCTTTTATTATGCGTTGACGCTTTTCTCTTTTCTCTTCATTTTTTTTTTCTTTAAAAAAATTCTTTTAAATTTGAATGAGCAGTGTCAACTTCCCCCCCCCCCTCGCATTTCAGCAGCAGCTCTTCGCTGTCATGATAAGTCGGCTAATTTTGCACCTCTCTCTCTACTTCGCCTTTTATTTCATTCAAGGTCGGAGATCGATGTGCGGGTATAGAATTTTAGAACTTACGAGGGACTATCTATCCATTTCCATCCCCTGGACTTACTTGCAAGATAATCATGTCCTCGGCCTGCTGGTGATTTTCTAGTGTAAGACCTAGGGCGCGGGACCTACTGCAGGGAGAAAAAATAATGATACTCTTTATATTTTTTTAGTTCATAATTTTTATTTTAAAATTAAAATTTGTTTAAAAAAAAATTAATTATTATTATTTTATTCCTACTTATTTTTGCTTTTTCATCTACTTTTTTTTATCTATATATTATTTTTCAATAATTGATATAAATATTTTATTAAAAATATAATTTATTATTTTTTAAAATAGTATGTAAATTAATTACTAAAAAAAATCTTTGAAAAAAGAGCGCTATATTACTATGATAATAATTGTCCTGGATTATTTACTACTACTAATTATTATTTGAAAGAGAGAGAGAGAGAGAGAGAGATACTAAAGACCTCCCCTTAATTAATTGAGGTTAATTTACACCGTTTAAAATTAGCATTGAATATTTTGGTGATGGAAAATAAGGAAAATGTTTGCAAATACGATGATAATTTTAGTCAGGTATTAAATAACCGTTAAGGCCCTTTGGTCCGTGGATAATAGGAGTAGAGAATAGTTATTTTATGTTTTTTTTTATATTAAATATTTAAGAATAATATAAAAAAAACTAAACGAAATTATTTATTTACACCTGTCGATGTGATATCAAATTATGTGGTTGTGGTAGTGGTTGTGGTTGTGGTTGGAATCATCATATCGTAGAGGTAATTGTGCAACCCATAACTTTCAGTGAGGCTGTAGAGGCTAAGTGGGAGCCTTCATGGATTTAGTTTTCTTTGCGTTACGCAATTCAACTTCAAAGACATTATTCGTCAATGGATTTGTTAGTGCTACTTTCTTCAACTGAGCATTAATATTGTTTCTCTTCTTCTTTCTTTCTTTGTGGCGTGACACGGAAACAGTGAAGGCATTAAATAAAGCGAGATTGGAAGCAAACGTACGAGTAAGGGGGGACACAAATCACCGGAAGAAATGGCCGAGCCCGTACGTAATTGTCTGTGGGTTGCTGCTTGCGCTGTCATTTTTCAAGTATCTCTACAGTCCTTTTCAATGGCTGGCCCTCGCAGCTGTGGCCGTCGGCATCTTTCCGATTATTATGAGAGGCATCGCTGCTGTTCGCAATTTGACCCTCGACGTCAACATTCTCATGCTCATTGCTGGTAATTGACTCTTCTCTATCTTTATCCATACGACCGCGTCTACTAAAAGAACAATTAAAATATTAATAGGAAGACATTTTTTTCGATGAGATAAACTAAAATCTAGCTGAAATAATATTTAATATTTTACCAAACGTACGTAATAATGTGGTCTGATTTTGACTTCCTATTCAACCCTAGTAAGACGGTAGTAGTCTGCAGTTTCTTTAATCTTTGGGCACTGCTCCTGCAAGTTACCAGCCCTTGCGTTCATACAGAGCTGCTTATGCATTGCCCTCACGAGACACTGCTAATAATATGACGGAGATTCATACTGACTACTCGTTATTTTTCATCTACACATGGCATCTGGGTATAAGGTTGATAAAAGCGGAAAAGAAAACGTCCGTTCTGGCATGATTGAAATTCATTACTAAAGTTTGTTAGAATTGAATTAAAGAAAACATGGATCTATTGAGGACTGTAGCAATGCCTTTATGCCGGACAGAATTGTGAGCGTTCAGTTGCGCACTATTTATAGATATGCGCTTCCCAATCTTAACCCTTTTATCTTAAATTTAATGGGCTCAAATCTGTTGTTCCTTGGCAACATAGACCCGTGGAGTGAGTCTGACATTTTTGAGAAAGATAAACCACTCATTTGGAGTGCTTGGAAATCATGCAAATGGATTTCCATTCCTATCTTTCTTAGAATTCTCATGTTTGATGTAACAAATCAAATAAGATATGTAACTCTATCTTACAAAACCTTGGAAGATACAAATGTTTCGGAATAAGGAACGGATTTCCATTTCCAATTCGAATTCTAATGGACTTTTTTATACCAAATAGGCTCGATAAGTTTTCCTGTTTGCTCTTGTTTTTCTTTTTCCTTTTGTTCTTTTAACAGGAAAAATAAAATAAAATAGTTATGAATCACAGTTCATTCAAAACCATAGCTGAGAGCTCAATTTCTATTCTCATCATATTATCTACTATCATTTGGCAGTGGCTGGCACGATTGCTTTAAGAGATTTTTTGGAAGCTGGCACCATTGTGTTTCTTTTTACCATTGCGGAATGGCTGCAGTCCAGGGCCAGTCACAAGGTTTGGATTTATTTATTCTTTCCTACCCCTCTGTAGCGACTGTTCTGTTGGCCATTTTGTAAATCTTGCGTTATCTTGTTTTAGCTCAACAATTTTTTTTTCGCGAACTTCCACTCAAAAGATGAAAAATAAAATGAATTATTGGCAATACATGTCTGGATCAAAGTAACACAATCCATAATATGCCTTCACGTAGCATTCATCCGTCTGAACAGGCCAATGCAGTTATGTCTTCATTGATGAGCATAACCCCACAGAAGGCTGTCGTAGCGGAAACTGGGGAGTCGGTTGATGTACAGCAGGTGAAGTTGGACACCATTCTCGCCGTTAAGGCTGGTGAGACAATACCCCTGGATGGGGTAGTTGTCGAAGGAAATGCTGAAGTAGATGAGAAGATGTTGACTGGGGAATCATTTCCTGTCACTAAAGAAAAGGATGCTATCGTTTTTGCAGGAGCGATTGTATTGAATGGTAGCTTTCATTTTGCTCGTCTCTTCTTCTATCCGATTCTTCACCTAGTATCTGACGGATGGTTATATATGGGCCTCGTAGGTTATATCAGTGTCAAGACAACTGCTCTTGCTGAGAATTGCGTGGTGACTAGAATGGCCAAATTGGTGGAGGAGGCTCAGAACAGCAAGTCCAAAACTCAGATGCTTATAGACAAATGTTCTAAGTACTACACACCAGGTTGGTTAATTTTTCTTGTTCTTACAGATGTCATTCTTTGTATTACTTTTTTCTCCCTCTCCCTCTTACTAATTCAACCCTAAAGTTGATGTAAACTATTATCATATTTTTGGGTCTTTCTCATGTATAGACCTGATCATAAATCCCTTCATTTGAATTCAAGTTCTGTTTCCTAAATATTAGGCTTAAATCCTTTCCTCTTCATATCTCCTGATGTCATCTGTTAAGTATTAGGCTATGCTTTATTTTGTCTTTGCAGTAATTGTCTTAATATCAGCTGGTTTTGTTGCCATTCCTGCGGCATTAAGAGTTCCCAATCAAAGGCATTGGTTTCACTTAGCACTAGTTGTCCTTGTGAGTGCGTGCCCGTGTGGGCTTATCCTCTCAACTCCTGTTGCAACTTTCTGTGCGATGTCTAAAGCAGCTACTATGGGACTTCTATTCAAAGGAGGAGGATACCTAGAAACTCTTGCCAAATCCAAAGTTGTGGCTTTCGACAAAACAGGAACAATCACAAAAGGAGAATTTGTACTGACAGATTTCCGTCCTCTTTCTACTGATGTTAGTGTCAATACGTTGCTCTACTGGTAGGCACCTCTGCCTCTTTTCATCTTTACTTCTATTACCCTTTCTTCTTCTAGGTAATTGTTTGGATCACCGAGATGTGGATGCCTTTGTATTATTGTGCCTACAAAAGTTATAATATTAGATATTGGATTTCCTTTGAAGACCTTGTTAAAGTACTGATGATTAAACTCTTGAGCCTCATCCACTATGAGTTGCATGCCACGGCGAGTTTTGTGCTTATGTCTGGTTGCTATGGTTATGGATTGCTAACTAATAGAAAAGAATTAGTGAACACAGCTAAATTAATTAAGAAATTCCATAGTTGTGGTAATTTGGAGAAAATATGAACTGGACATATTAACCATGACAAGGGTTTTCTTACTGTTCTCGTTTGGGTGAATAAAGTCACCAACTGTCCTTATTGTGACTTATAGGAAAAGGGTCCTGTGATGATAGATATAATCAAGAAATATGTTTGATAGTTGGAACCCCATTTACTTTCTGGTACACAGTTGAAAATTTTCAAGTGGGATGCAACTTGAGTTACTAGATGATTGTTAACTAATAATAATTTTTTGCATCTTTTCAAGGGTTTCAAGTATAGAAAGCAAATCAAGTCATCCAGTAGCAGCTGCGGTGATAGATTATGCAGAGTCCTTGTCCATCAGACCAAAACCTGAAGACGTGCAGGAATTCCAAAATTTCCCCGGAGAAGGGATTTGTGGAAAAATTGATGGAAGTGAAATCTACGTCGGCAATAAAAAGTTTGGTCAAAGGGCTGGCTGTGTAACATGTGAGTATGTTTGACTTGCTGTGTCCCTTGAAAAAAAAAAGGAAGATGAAATGGAATGATGATACATTGTTATTTTGGGAAAATTTAAAAAGAAAAAAAAAAGAAAAAAAGATTGCGGTTGAAAAGTTGTGGTTTAGAACCAAAACTTTATCTTAAAGACATTTCAAGTTTCTTAGCCATGACAATTTTACCCTACGTGTTATCATTTTAATGTTTTAGCTCAAGATGCTGAAGACCCTATAACGGATGGAAGATCTTCTGCTTATATATACTCCAGAGGAGCTCTCATTGGGAGGTTTTATCTATCTGACACATGTAGAATCGGTGTTATGGATGCTATTAAAGATCTGAATTCAAGGGGCATAAAAACTGCCATGCTTACAGGAGACAGTCACGCAGCAGCAATGAATGCCCAAAATGAGGTGCATTCCTGTACCTTTAAGGCTTTCATCCTTCTAATCCAAAATTTGCTGCCACTCTGCCTTCTCAAAGAGCGAGAAAGAAACAACTTGGAATATCCATGCAAGTGTTGGGTGACATTCATGAGGCTCTGCGTGAATTTTTGTGATTTTTGTCAGCCCTTTCCGTGCCTATCCATGCAGTAGCTACAGTTTTTCTTTAGATATGCAAGTACGTCCAACACATACTTATGAATCTAGAGCCATGCATGAAAGGATGGAAAATACAGAAATCATGTTCATACACCTTGTGGTTGACCTTTATGATAATTAGCATGTAGCATCCGTCACCTTAATAGGAAATTGGATACCGTGATGTTGAAGTGATGTGTACAATCTTTTATGGTGAAGATACGATTGTGGCCCCACCTTCTACTGATCATCGAGGGTGGCATGACTTTTTGACTATTATGTTTTCCTTCGATGTCATATGAGGAATTTATACTCACTAGCAAATGTTGTACTATTAA
The DNA here is from genome assembly GCA_039764185.1 of Tamarix austromongolica. Lineage (NCBI taxonomy): Eukaryota > Viridiplantae > Streptophyta > Magnoliopsida > Caryophyllales > Tamaricaceae > Tamarix > Tamarix austromongolica. Next base: position 24,481,059 of record CM077812.1, on the reverse strand, counting down.
TATGCAGTTGGGGCAAGCATTAACTGAAGTGCATGCAGAACTTCTGCCTGAAGAGAAGGCAAAAATCATCGAGGAGTTTAAGAAGTCAGGACCTACAGTTATGGTTGGAGACGGCGTGAACGATGCCCCTGCACTGGCAACCGCAGACATTGGCATCTCAATGGGAATTTCCGGGTCAGCCCTAGCTACTGAGACAGGAGATGTGATTCTAATGTCAAATGACATACGCAAGATACCAAAAGCTATTCAGTTGGCAAAAGACACGCGCCGGAAAGTGATTGAGAATGTAATTTTCTCAATCGCTGTTAAGGCTGCTATTCTTGCCTTGGCCTTTGCAGGTCACCCATACGTTTGGCTGGCTGTTCTGGCTGATGTCTTGACCTGTCTACTGGTGATTTCTAACAGCATGTTACTTCTGAGAGGATCTCACAAGCGTGGACACAAACAGAAGTGCCACAGTTCTTTCATCCCATGGCATAGCCATAAGCATTGCACCACTAAAACTACATGTGAATCTTCACATTGCACGTCGCAAAAGTGTGGAAGCTCTTTTGAGTCTATGAAGCGCAGGGATACGACGGAACATCATCAGGGCTATGAGAAGCGACATCAAGAGTGCTGTCCTCAGAACATCTGTCCAGCTATGTCGGAATGCTCATCTCGAGAGTGCGCAACCATATGTCAGGGGGTCCCTGTTGATGCGGACTCTTGCCACGCTCAAAGATGCATGAGTTTGGTGGAACAACACGCCAATCAAGACTGTTGTAAGCCTCTCACTTGCCAAGAAAAATCTTGCTGCACTAATGATGTGGCCTGTTGCGAGAACATGGTTGAGAGGCAAGATCATTGTCAAGCAGATGAGAAAATCGCTGAAGGAGGATGTTGTGATCCATCAATTGGCGGCTCGCATTGTCACGCCAAGCAAGTGCATGATCCATCAATTGGCGGCTCGCATTGTCACTCCAAGCAAGTGCACGATCCATCAACTTCAGCAAATGACATGAGTATCCACCATAACCATCACCAGCACGAATTGATATGCTCTGGTAAAGGACATGTTGTGACTGGGCATGAAGAGTCCAGCGGAGAAACTTGTGCTCATAGCGGAAAAACCCAGAAGTGTTTCAACAGCCAGTGTTCAAGAGTCCATCTACGAGCAAACAATCTTCACGTGCCACCGCAAGGCCATGTAGGCACTGTGGCGAAGCATGCTTGCGTTAGGATGGGAAACAGGGAACCCGGTGCTTGTTGTCGAAGTTTTAGACAAGAATGTTGCGCGCAAGAAAAGTTTCCAACTGGGTTTGGAGGAGGCTTGACAGAAATTGTCATCGAGTAGATAAGATTTATAACCACAACGCAAATAATAGGCTTTTATGGATTTTGGTGATCGATTATTGAAGGCAATTTTTGTTGCCAAAAGCTCGTGTTCCAGCTCGTCGATGCCGTAAGGACTGGGTATTTACTTGGTCAGTCTTTTTTAGGGGTACTTGAAATGACTGTAATGAGCCAAAAGGTACTTGTAGATATTCCGATTTACAGATTATTGCTCATAAAGTTGGGCGAGTTAAAACAGCTCACGGGTCACGAGTGTGATTGTTATATGAAACGAGCCCACATTATGTAATAACAATTCATAGAGACGTCCACGTAGCTCTCTGTTTTCATCATACGTGACATTGGCTCGTGTGTATATATGAGCTCAGGTCTATCTGCGCATAAGCGTGTAATTAGAGGAATTGAAGTATGTGCTTGAAATGAAAATCGTCAAGAAAATTGAGGATTTGATGCCCAACAGGATTATTAAAATATTAATTAGCTTGTGGCTTGATTATTTGTTTATGAGTTTTTATTTTATTAATTTTGTCCCACATTGTTTAAGATTAGAAGGTAGGTGTATTTTGTTAATGTAAATATATTTTTTTTAACGTACCACATTGGATATTTCAAAAATTTATAATATATATATATATATCTCCTCACTTATTATCATCAAGTTAGAAATTGAATATTTTATTAATAAAGATTGATTTCTTTATTTTTATTTCTATTGCCCTAGAAATCTTAATTTTTCTATTTAATTAAAGTGCTAGTCGAGTGGATGGATAAAGCCATATTAGGGAGATTGCTTGTGGTGAACATTTTAGATCAGCGAAGGAGACGTAGAAATTACGATGAAGAAAGATAGCAATATCGTCATCATAACAAATATCAGCACGATATCAAGACAATGAAGCTCCTTTAGCCAAAAGAAGGAACAACTGAAGATCGGAGAATTATCAAATGAAGGTTGATATTCCAACTTTCAGCAGTAGTATTAACATTGAGGCCTTCTGAAGGGGTCTACGAAGTTGAAAACTTTTTTGGCTTGGCGAAGATATTTGAAGATAAGCAAGTGATATATGTGGTTAGAGCTGGCAAAAGTTGACCCGACCCGAAAAATCCGACGAATACCGACTTGATCCGTCCGAAATTCGATCCGATTTTATCCGAGTAATAAATAGCCAGAAACCTATCCGACCCGATCCGATACATATCCGATATCCGATACAACCCGAAAAATCATAAGTCCGAAATAAACCCGACCCGACCCGCTATTCACCCGAAACCCGATATAACTCGAAAAACTATAAATCTGAAATGACCCGACCCGATCCATTATTTATCCGAAATCTTATATTATTTGAAAAATTATAAACCTATAAAGATTCAACTTGGTACTACTCAAAAATTAACATTAACACATAACTCAAAATTTTTTAAACTTCATAAAACATGAAATAATGTAGATGTGCAACTAATCCATACTATCACTTACATCAAAACCTAGAAACAATATACTTTCATAAAATTTATATCACTTATATATATACAAATACAATATCCATTGATACCAATAGAAATAAAAGTAGAGAAAAAAAACACTACTATGCCATTTAAATATTAGTTCACTTCCATTATTCCATTTAGTACCATAAGATAATAACAGTGTAGCCTTGAACACTATATGTTAGTATCTATACGGCCATACCTTATAATATAGCACCTACAACATCATAGGAAAGTAGGAAAAATTTGGAGTGAGAATGTTAGTTATTCATTATAAAAATTGAAGATTAATATTTTTTATTACATCAACATTGTTAAATAGTAAGAAGTCAATATTAGTTGGTCTTTTGTCAATAATAGTCATTATTACTTATTTTATCTAATTTTTATCTTATTTAGCTTGATATGATCTAATCAAAATATATAATAAAAAACTAATATGTTGTTATTATTATTTTTACCATAATTGATATTCATTGATTACTATTATTATTGTTATCATTCTTTTTGTATTACTATTATTATTATTATTATTATTATATTTATTAAAATTATGTTGATATGATGTGATCAATCTCTTTTAAAAATAATATGAGAAGTACAACCTTAGAAGTCTTCATTTGTTATCAATTATCAATGACTATTATAAGTTAATATCATGTAAGGAGCGTATAAGATATAAATATAATATAAACTTAAAATAATACTAGAACTCAATATGACCAAGCTAATAATGGAGTTTAATTATAAGTTATACCTTAACATAAAAAGAAAAGTGATACGATTTGAAAACTTTTAAATTTAAAACGTCAGATACATCTCCAAAGATAAAATAATGACAAAAAATTCTAAGGCCCCAAAACAATTAATATAATAATTCACTTTTAATTTAATAAGATAAATTAAAATAAATGATCTCAAAATAATTAACTTTTAATAATATCTTGGAATAAAAAGAAAGAAAGAAAATGACACAAGCATGGCTCAAATATGAAATGACCTAAATCCAATCTAAATTTGACCCGAAAATATAATAATTCAAACTCAACCGAGCCCGATCTGAACCCGAACCGAAATTAGAACAACCCAAATTTACCCGAATCCGAGTCCATCCGATCTCAACCAGACCCGACCCGAGAGCTTAGAATGACCCGAGATTATCCGATACTGAGTTTATCCGAATCAAATCCGACCCAGCCCGACCCGACAAAATGATACGAAATTATCCGAAACTGATATGACCCGATTATCATGTTACCCGATCCGATAATGACCCGACCCGCCCAATTGCCAGCTCTATATGTGGCCAAAGTTGAAACAATTTTTTATTTAAAAGATTACTTTTTCTAGACTACCAGCAACATCTTTTCCAACTATACAAAGATTGTGCTCAAGGCTAAAATATCAGCGGCTTTATATAAATAATAATTTGTTCGCCTGTTAGCTCAATGTAACCTTCTTGAGAGCGAATAACATCAAATAGCTTGATACATCAATGGCCTATGCTTAGAAATCTAAGAGGCGATGGTTCTACAACCCATATAGGCCATTGACAAAGAACACAACATGGCGTTGAAGGTAGAAAGAAAAATAACTTATTTGTCAAGAACATAATCAAGATAGAGGGAGTCTAACTCGACACAACAAACTTAGAGTAAGGATAAGAAAGTGGTTATATCCCTAATTTGCATTCTTACATCATCAAATCAAGAGGATAATGCAAGTGGAAGAAACTCAAATAGTCATACTAGTGAGTCAAAGAAGTAAGCAACACATAGACCTCGCAAAAGTTGACCCAACTTGCCCAACTCGACCTAATCCAAGTGAAATCTAACCCGATAAGATCCTAAAAATATAGCAACCTCACCCGACACTGACTCGATAAGGATAAACCTGACCCAAACTTGACCCGACCCGATCTCAACCCATGACCCATCATTGACCTGACCCGATAGCGACCTAACCAGGCATTAACCGGACCTGTTTCGACCCGACTTGAAGCCGACCCCACCCAACGTTGACTGACCTGACATTAATCCGATCTGACCCGACATTGACCCAACCAAACATCAAAATATATTACAATAATAATAAATTACAAATATTTTATTATTCATTTAAAACTTTTAAAAATATAGTATTTTTATAAATTGTACTTATTTTTCATAATTTTATCCTAGGCATTCTTATTTATTAATGATATCCTAATAAGATATATTATTAATAAATAAAAAACAAAAAAAAGGAAAACATCCAGTTGTAAGCCTGTAAAATAATTTTCAAAAAGTCTTCTTTTACATCTACTCATCCACCTATTTGAAGAAGCTCTTAATAGAAGAGTATAATAGTGTCCTTTATCAGTTATCACCCACAAAATCCAACAAATAATAACTATGTCCAACAATAACTTAACAAAATTAAAAGATACAGAAAAATATACTGTAACGTCCATAATTCATGCATAAGCTATAAAGTTACAAGTTACAACCTATAGGCTGTATAGATAATTAAAAAAAACATAAAAAGAAAGCAAACATCAAAATGACCATCAAAGCACAAACATACACACCACCTACAAACTATTACAACAACTTCCACACAAAATGTCCACTATATAAAACATGGTAGAAAAACTAACAAGTCAATAGAATAAGAGCATCAATATCAGAATATGCCACTTATAAGTTTTAACACAACGCCTATAATAGAAATAAAATAACACTAATAGATAGTAGTTGGCCAACAACATAAAGATTATCCAAGTATGGTAAATCTACAACATAAGGAACAAATGACATGATTGAATAAAAATTAAATTCTTTGCCTACAAAAGATAACACTCGCTCATGTTTTCAAGCAAAAGCGTCTAAAACTTTTACCGCTATTTTTGAAGCTCCTTAATCCATTTCATTATTGTTACTCGTTGACTTTGGTGGCTCCACAGAAGTTCCTCCTTCTTCTTCTTCTATTTCTATACATACCAAAAAAATATTACATTATTATCTTCAAAATTCATTGATAAAAAAAATTATCAAATAAAAAAATACAAATTCATAACAACTAATATTATTACCATCATATCCGTATAACCAATTACGAGTAGTTACCAAAGCATAAACATTTTTCGATAACAACGAACTCCTCCACTTATTTAAAATTCTACCACCCATACTAAAGGTTGACTCAAATGCAACGGTAGTAATAGGAATGTCAAGGATATATTTAGCCATAGAAGAAATAATTGGAGAAGTCTTAGAATTATTTTTCCAAAATTGGAGCACATCAAGTGATATTTCACGATCCAACCGCTGACTTTCAATATCCATCTCAAATTCACTTTTATAGCTTTTACCTCTACCTCTAACAGAAGTAGAAGCATCAAAATCCTAAATTTTAAACAAAGGAAAAAACAATAATTAGAATTGATGTAAACAGAAATTAGTAATAACAAAAATAAACATGTGATAAAGATAAAAAAAATAATTAGTGAGATATAGCTCGATTTACCTCCATTTCATCATTTTCTCTGTTCACTTCTCTATTAACATATGTCCCTTCATCAAATGAATTTGGAGCATAAGTACACTGATATTCATAGTGTTTGTATAGCTTGACAAATTCGACATATATATCATTAGCAAAATTTGTACCCTTCTCATTACCATGTAGTTTGACTAAGGCAAACTTCATAAAGTCAAACTTATAACATGGATCCAAAATTATAGCAAAAGAAAGAATGGTAACGTAGTGCAACCAATACTTTCAAATTTTTGCATCATTGGTAGTCCCATTCTACTGATATTATTATCATCACACCCCATTGCCTTCTCCAATCTCAGTGGAATCCTCCAAACATTAAGAAAATACAAGTTGGCAGTAGGATATTTAGATCTAGAAAATAAATAGGTAATTTCATAGGAAGGTTCCAACAACTTACAAATCTTTTCCACTTTACTCCACTCATTCGGCAAACTTTTAAACTCTTAACTAGCTTCAACAGTACCAAAGAAATCTAAAACACGACAATAATCTAATTCTCTATGAAGCATAAGATATGTAGAATTCCATCTTGTAGCAACATCTAGCCACAACTTCCCATAAATTGATATATTCAATTTTGCAGCACATTATCCTTCCTTCTAAAGCATCTATATACTTCACATTCTCTCTAATTTTGAGAACACATCCTTCAATATTTTTCAACCCTTCCCTCACTATCAAATTAAGGATATAAGTCGAACATCTGATATGGAAGTATTTCCCATCACATACCAAAATTTGAAGCAAAGTGGGTCTCAAGTGACTAATCATGTTGTCCATATTAGATGCATTATCCACTGTCATAGTGAATACCTTCTTCTCAATACTCCACTCTTTAAGCAATAAATGCAACAAGATGTAGATTTCAAGACTGGTGTGGGGAGGAGGACAATGGCAAAAACTCAACACTTTACCATTCAACTTCCAATCATTGTCTACATAATGAGCTGTTAGAGTGAGATACACACAAGATGTGTAAGCTTTCCATATATCACAAGTCAAACATACCTTGCTAGAAATTTCCCCAATAGTGTTTTTGAGTTTAATTTTTAAATCGGCATGCTTTTCTAGGAAAACTTTCTTAATAGTGTTTCTAGACATAAGTTTGACTTGGTGATTAAGTTATTGATGAAGTTTCCTAACTCCCAAATGTTAAACATACGAGAATGAATACTCATGCCTCAAAATTACCTCAACCAACATCTCACGATAAACTTTTGGATCAAATGAAATCTTACTAGATTTAGATGTGAAGGTATCTAGTTGAGTCATTTTTTTGTATGCTTCACATACTTGTAGGTGTCTTAAGGCATTAGAAGTACAATATCTAGCTTCACTCCTATACTTTTCCTTTTTACAGTACTTACATAGAGCTTGTTATCTTCCCTCTTCATCTTTAAATCGATCAAAGTTGTCCCAAACCTTAGAGTATCTCTTCCGTTTGTCGAGAAATTTTGCAACCAGTAATTCAGCATCATCATCTATGTTTATCGGAGCTTCATTTATAGCTAGATTTGAAGTTGTAGGCGGAACTTGATTATCTGATTTATATTCTTCCTCTTCAAGATCAACGGCTATAATTTTAAAACATAAAAAAGAAGTTATGTCAATCTATAATTTTCAATAATGTGTAAACCAACAAGCAATAACTATAAACAAAAAAATGCAAGATGCTTATTGTCAACCCACAAGCAATGATAATTACTAATATCATATATAAAAAAATAATAATACATTTGGTAGATGTGAAATCATAATTACTAATATCATATATTTCCTCTTCTTGAGGTGTCCTAATTTGTTCATCCTTAATATCCTTTTAGCCTTGTGTAGCTATACCTATATACATAAATAAATTATTGTCTGGTATTAAATAATTCTATACAATGTCAATTTGAATACAAAAAAAATATACAACATCCAACTTTTGATGCATATTTTTAAAACAACAAATAATATATTAATTTACATAGAGTACAAAGATTATAAGTTTATAACAAATAGAAAATCAAACTTATAAATATCTAACATAATTATGATTTGTAAGCTAGAACAACAAATCTGGTAAAATCTTATTGAAATATTTAAATTGACTGCTCACAATTGAAATTATACAACATATTGTATACTCAATTGATTAAAAACTATTAAGGAATTACCTAATTTAACATAATTAGGGTTTTTGAGCCCAAACTGTAAATCCGGTCAAATCTTATTCAAATATTTAAATTGGCAGCTCACAATTGAAATTAGACATATTCTACAATATATTGTATACTCAATTGATTAAAAATAATTAAGGAATTACCCAATTTAACATAATTAAGGTTTTGCGCTCGAACTGCAAATCTGGTTAAATTGTATTTAAATATTTAAATTAACAGTTCAAAATTAAAATTAGACATATTCTAAAACATATTTTATAATCAATTTAATAAAATAACTCAATTATACAATCCAATTTCATTCCGCAAGAGCTTTGACCTAACAATCCAATTCCGATATATTTCATACAATTTTCCCAAATTAACAATATTAACATGAAATTAAGCACATTTTACATTATACTGTATAAAAAATTTATCGAAAATAGCTTAATCAGACGAATTCGATAAATCCAAACATAATTGGGACAAAAATCTAATTTTCACAATTCAACCATATATATTACAATTAACTACTCCATATCAGTCATACAACATATACATACATCATTCAATAACCAATTTCGATTATCATTAGATAATTCATAAAAAAATTAATGAAAATGAGAGTTAGGGTTTACGTTAATTATGCTAAACGAATTGTTACGAAATTGGCCGGGATAAGGGTTGCTTGAGCAACACCGGTGGTGAAGGAACACTGGATGGTGGTCGGCTACACTAGACGTGGCTGGTTGCTTATGATGGTGTTCAATTTAGTTGATAGCGAGCAGAGCGGAAAGGGGTCAACTGTGGTAGTGTGGCGCGACAATGCAATCAACGGACGCTTGTGGTGCGGTGGTGGTGTCAGGCAACGACGGAGAAACGAGGGAGGGAGCACAATTTTCAACTAGAGAGAAGGTAGGGACGGCAGACCAAACAATGGCAGAATTGCAGGGCACAAGGGCAGGGGTCGAGCTCGACTAGGCTTTGTTTGTCTGCTCGAGTTTCAGACAAATGAAAATAAAATGAGAAGAGAAAAAGAAGACAAGAGTTTTGGGAGGTCCGATTCCAGTTAGACCGAGGCGGTTGTTTTTTTTTTAATTAAAACAATCTGAAATATAATAAATGATAATTATAATTTATACATTAATACATTACATAGTTTTTATTATCACATTTGTTCTATAAAATTATATTTTTTTAAGTAAAAAAATATTTGAAGTAATCAAATATAATGCTATGAAAGCTTATAAATATCTATATTATTTTATTTACCTTGTAAAAATAAAACACAGATAATATTCTTATTTTATTTATCTTTACTAGTAATATTATGATTGTATCTAATATATACAATATAATAAATGAAAATTATACATTGTATAGTATTGTTATGCTCACCTTTATTTTATAAAACTATCCAAATATTTTAAGTAATCAAATAAATATAATATATGATAAACATATAATATTTTTACTTTTAAAACTTATAAGTATTTTAAGCAATCAAATATAATATTGTTAAAACTTATAAATATCTTCATTATTTACCCTTATAAGACTAAAACACATATAATATTATTATTTTATTTATCTTTACTAGTAATATTATGATTATATCTAATATATACAATGTAATAAATGGTAATTATACATTGTATAGTCTTGTTTGGCTCACCTTTATTTTTTAAATTTATATTTTTTTAAAGTAATCAAACATAATACTGTTAAAAATTATAAACATATTCATAATTTACCCTTGTAGAAATAAAACACATATAATATTCTTATTTTATTTATCGTTACTAGTAATATTATGATTGTATCTAATATATACAATGTAATAAATGATATTTATACATTGTATAATACTGTTATGCTCACCTTTATTTTATAAAATTATCTTTTTTTAAGTAATCAAATAAATATAATATATGATAAACATCTAATATTTTTACTTGTAAAATTTATAAATATTTTAAGCAATCAAATATAATATTGTTAAAACTTATAAATATCTTTATTATTTACCTTTGTAAAAATAAAATACATATAATATTCTTATTTCATTTATCTTTACTAGTAATCTTATTATTGTCTCTAATATTTACAATGTAATAAATGATTATTATACATTGTATAGTCATGTGCCTATGCTCACCTTTATTTTATAAAATTATATTTGTTTAAGTAATCAATTAAATATAATATATGATAAACAACTTATATTTTTACTTGTAAAATTTATAAATATTTAAAGCAATCAAATATAATACTATTAAAACTTATAAATATCTTTATTATTTACCTTTGTATAATAAAACACATAATATTATTAGATTAGTTATCTTTACTAGTAATCTTATGATTGTCTTTAATATTTACAATGTAATAAATGATAATTATACATTGTATAATATTGTTTTGATCATCTTTATTTTATAAAATTATCTTTTTTTAAGTAATTAAATATTTTAAGTTATCAATAAATTATAATCAATGATAAATATCTTTGTTAGATTCAATGATGCAATATTTTTTATTATTAAAATTTATAAATATCTTTACTATTTATTTGTGAAAAAAAGCGCATTTAATATTTTTAATTCTTTTATCTACAATATTAATCTTATGATTGTCTGTCTCTAATAATTACTATTTATGAAATGATAATTGTTGGACTCGAATTAGACTCAACCCGTTAAAATTCGACTTAACCCGACCCATCAAGTTAACCCGTAATTAATCAAATCCAACCTGTCAAATTGCATAAAATGACCTCACCCATCAACTTAACTCGAAATAACTCGGGTATAGTGGGACCAACCTGTTATATTACACGAAACGACCTGAATGGGTTGAAACCACCTACTCATGTGAACTAGAAAAGACCAAAAACCAACCCGACCCTACCAGTCAAGTTAACCTGAAATGACCCGAATCCAAGTTTCTTTGTTAGACCCGACCTGACCCGATAAATTAACCCAAAATGACCCAAAACAGAAATAACCCGACCTAGAACTAACCCGACCCAAATAAGGCAATGAACCGAAATGACCCAAACCTGAAATGACCCGACCCGACCCACAATCAACCCGTAAAAGTCAAATAACCCGAAATGACTTGACCCGATAATGACCTGAATCGCTATGACCCGACCCAAACCTGACCCGATTTCCACCTCTAGCAACACACAATCTATATGTGAAGCCCACCGACGACAAGTGCTTTAGGTGTTGTGAAAGGGGACTTTGATCTAATCATTATCTTGCCTCAAATCTTTTCCATCTCATTGAAGTCAATGAAGATCGTGATAATATGGAGGGTAATGACAATGAAGATGATGATGACTTATAGGATGTTGAGATTGATAATGAAGACAAACAACCTGTATCATGTGCTATAAGACGATTAACTTTCACTCCAAAACAAAAAGAATCACCACAATGCCACAAAATTTTTCTCTCCAAGTGTAATATCCCCAATTTTTATCTAATATTAAACCCGAGTAATTAGTATCTGAACTCAATTATAATATCAAAAAATTAATATTTTTACCTTACCCTAATTCATTAATCTTAAAACTTGACATAACCCTAGTCAAAGTAATTTGTATATTAACCTAAAATCAATTCCAGATGATTAATATTTTAAATGATGCCTAATTTAGCTAATCCCAATGTTAATCTAATCATAACTATAAATACACACCCATCTCTTCCCCCCTTTTTTATTCTTCTCCTTCTTTTTTCCCTTTTTGTTTTCCCTCTTCTAGTTCATATTTATTTTCTTCTTCTTCCTTCTTTCCTTACGTGAATCCCTCTCCCGACCATACCCTCTGCCATGCTGTTGTAGCCTACCTTCCCTATCCTCATCTGAAATACCCCAAAACCAATTTTAAGAGTTTTAGTTAAATAAGGATTTATTATAGAAATTAGTTTTATAAATTATTTTTATTAAAATAAAAAGGAAATTAATGAGGGTGAATCAAGAAGAAAATAATAAATATTTTTATTAGAACTTTTTGGTGTTCTAGCTAATTAAGGATTTTATTTTAAAAATTAATTAAATAAACTATTTTATTTAAAATAAGAAGGATAAATTATGTCCAAATTAATAGGAATTTTATAAATAATTTAATTGGAGAAAATTAAAGTGATTTGCTAATTAAAATAAAATTTATGAAAAACCTTTCAAAAACCCTAAATTAGCCTAGAAAGGGAATTAAATATTATTTTATTTAAATAATATCATTTTTAAATATTTAAAATATCCTAATTAATTTTATTAACCCAACTCACTATTTTCCTTTTCCCCTTTTTCCTCTTTTCTTTCTTTTTTTTCTTTTTCTTTTTTTTTTCTCTTTCTTTCTTCTTCTTTTCTTTTTCTTCCTCCTTCCTGATTGGGATTTCCTATGGCCCAATCCCTTTCTTCCTTTTTTCCTTCTCCCGCGACCCATTCTTCTATTTTTTTTCTATTCTTCCTTCAGCAGCCAGAGCGCTGCGCATTGATTTTTTTTACCCCTGGAACGCCGCGTTTCATTTAAATTTCCCCCCTCACCATGTCAACTGACCCAATTCTTTCCTTTTTCTTTCTTTTCTTTCTTCCCTAGACCTCCATTCCAGCTCCTCCTTTCCTCTTTCTTCTTCTTTCTTCTCCCCCACTGTTCGCACCTGCCATTTCCATTGACCTACAACTCCGAGAATCACGCTATCGATCTCGCCCGTTTGACCAGCCGTTTATCCCTTCTTTCCGAGTCGTTCGGTTGGTCACGCTGATCCAAACCATTCTCTCCCTCTTCTTGCGCAGTTCCTCCTTTTCCTACTCATTCCCTTGCCACGAATTTGACTGCCACCGGCCAACCATCGCCTCCGGCGACCGAAACCCTACCTACATTACCCCTTAGCTGACCCACAGAACCATACCCTCACTTCTAAAGTCTATAAGTACCCCTCATTAGTTTGATCTCAAAGCTTTTTTCGAATCCTTGAAAACTCACCCCTTGTCATCGCTGCCTCTATAGACACCATTTTCGCCTCCTCTAGCCAACTCCACCGCCCTCTCTGCCCACCCAACTAATCCTTGCACCACAATTTAACTAACTAAACCTCCCATATCCCTCGATTTTCCCAACACAAGCCACCCCCGGCTGTGCAAAGTTTGCTTCCCAATCAACCATTTCTTCCACCTCCGCTGCCCTTTACACCACCTTTAGCCACCACTTCTGCTGCTACCGCTTCTCCTTTCACCTCCCAAACTGTACTGCAGACCCTCCTCTATCTCCCCCTACCTTTCTTTTCCTCTTCCTCCCTCTCCTCCTATCCTTTTCTTCTTCCTCCCCATTCTGCCACCACTAGCTCCTCCGCCTTTGGCTGCGCCGCCACCTTCGGTTGTGCTGCCACCTTCATTCTACTCCTCTCCATCTGGGCAACCCTACCAACTCCCACCTTTATTCTACCTCTCCTTGTTCCAGCATTTAACTTTTCCCCTTTTCTTCTCTTTTTCCGGCCACCGCCGCTTGTCACCACCAGCCTAAGGTTGAACCCTAGACCCTCTCAGCCTTTTTTCCATATTTTTACAAGCTTTATTTTATTTTATTTCATTTATTCAAAATATATTACTATTATTATTATTATTATTATTATTATTATTATTATTATTACTATTATTAGTGTTAGTATTAGTATTATTATTTCTTATTAGGGCTGACCTATTTGGCTGAGTAGATTATTAGTATTAGTATTATTAATATTATTAGTATTATTATGAGTTTTTATTTATTTATTTATTATTATTATTATTTTGAAATTATTATTATTATTTCATTATTATTATTACAACTACTTTACTATTAGTGTTGCTATTATTATTATTATTGTTGTTGTTGTTGTTGTTGTTGTTGTTGTTGTTGTTGTTATACGATTATTATTATTATTATTATTATTATTATTATTATTATTTATGTTAGTATTATTATTCTATATAGGGCTGAAATCCTATTGTGCCTATTTTGAATTGTAGTAGTAGTATTATAAATATCAAGTCTTATTATTATTAATATTTTTATCATTAGCATTTATTATTTTTATTAGTGTTGTTGTTGTTGTTTTTGTTGTTGTTCTTCTTATTATTATTATTATTATTATTATTATTATTATTATTATTATTATTATTATTATTATTATTATTATTATTATTTAATAAGTTTGTTATTATTCAATGTAGGGTCGAAACCCTACTTTTTTTTATTTTCAATTATTATCATTACTATTATTACCATTATTATTATTATTATTATTATTATTACAATATTATTATTATTATTTCTATTTCATTATTATTATTATTACTAAATTTTATTATTAATTTTTCTAATTTTATTATTAGTTTTATATTAGTGAAGGGTCGAAGCGCTTATTCCACCTTTTATTTCAAATCATATTATTATTATTAGTAGTATTTTTAGTATTATTATTTTCATTATTCTTATTAATATTAACATTGATATTATTTTTAGTATCTTTATTATTATTATTTTTAATATCATCATCATCATCGTCATCATTATTATTACTATTATTATTATTATTATTATTATTATTACTAGGATAAATTCTTCAACCTTTTATTATCAACTTTTATAATATTACTATTATTTCTTATATCCTTAGTAAGATAATAATTAGTTAATGTCATTTTTTTTAATATGTTATTATTTTATCAAAAACTTAGTCTTAAAATAAGTTAGTAAGTAATAGTATTTTTAGTAGGAGGGAATCTAATTTTTAGTTTTTCCCTCATATAGGTGATACCAATTAAAGCCCTAAGGAGGCGTAGGAGCGTGGTCTAAGACCGGTGTTATTTTAGGTAAGGGTGTTACTAAGGCTTTATGTGTGCTTATGTGCATTATATGCTTCACATGCTATGTATTCTATGTTTATCATTATAATTATTTCGTATATGGTATGATGTGGAGTTAAAGTATGTTTTTGTGTATTTACATGGCATGTGTACTATGTGTATGTGATGAAATATTATGGTATGTGATGTTATGTGTTGTTACCATATAAGACATGCATGTGAGAATGTATAAAAGTGGTATTGTGTGAGAAAAAGGTTGAAAATGGAAAATGAGAAATAAGTTGAGTAAGTTGACTAAAGGGGAATAAGTTGACCAAGGGATGTGAGTTGACCTAAATATTTTAATGATACATGAATGGAAGAATAAAAAAGGGTTTTTTTAATAAAATAAAAGAGTGGGAGAATCTATGGTTCTACATGACAAAATCTAATTTATGGTGCTGCATGGGAGAATCTAAACTAGAGTTTTGTATGGATGAACTTGGGGTTTTGCATGGCAGATTTTGTGGTGTTGAATGGGAGAATCTAAACTAGGGTTTGGTACGGATGGACTTAGATTTTTGCATAGCTAATTCTATGGTGTTGTACGAATGGAATCTAGGGTTTGGTGTGAATGAATCTAGCGTTTTGCATGGAGGAATCTACAGTCTTGTATGGTGTAATCTAGGGTTTTGCATGAATGGATCTAGGGTTTGCATGGGGGAATCAAGGGTTTTATGTGGGAGCTTAGGGTTTGCATGAAAAGTTTGAAAGGTTGCATGGGATGTGTAAAGTCTACATGGGAGTGAAATTTATGTATGGTACGTTGATTTGGGGTGTAAGGAAGGTAATGTAAGTGTTGTTGAGTGTTTGAACACTTTGGCAGGAAAATAGTATGTAGAGTAATATAAGGGTACGTAGGAGACTAAGCTGAGGTTTGGTGTGGACAATTAGGGTTTGTTGTGGTTATTAGGGTTTTTGTGGTAGCACGTATACTTGGTGATTAAAGTGTAATGATGAGGGTGGAATCTATGAGTTGTGATGTATGAAGTGTTAAAAATGATTTGGATTGTGTGAGGTGGAGTAGGATGGGCCACTTAGGCCTAAATTAGGGTTTATGGGGGAAAACCCTAGAGTAAGAAAACAAGGGGACTTAAAGGTGTGTAGTAGTGGGCCTTGACCAACATATTTCGGTGTTGGAGTTCTAGTGTGAGTTTGAGTATAGAGGAGAGGTTGTTGGACAAGATAGGAGGTGTAGGGTTCTCATGATATGATATAGGTCAATTGGAGGATAAGTATAAAGGGAGTGATTCATGCATGTCTAGGGTAATGTTTTCGAATAAGACATTGTAATATATTAATCATATAAAGTGGAAGATTGTTTGTCGAGCCCAGACCGATCTACCGGCAAATAATAGTGCTTAGGGCATAATGTCATATATGTAAGCGGTCCACCGGTGAATATTAGTGGTTAGGCTTTGTACTTGGACGTTTCCGGTCCACCGGCTATAATAGTGGGGGATTTCGTGCTCAACAAAACCGAACATATTTGTGCTAAGACATGGGAAAGAAACTAAGTACTTACAGTGGAATACCATGAGAGTCAGGGCCAGACCGGTCCACCGGCGAATAATAGTGGTCGGGATCTTTATGCCCTGTGTGTTTCCGGTCCACTAGCAATAATAGTGGTCAGGAGTTATGTGCTCTGTATGTATCCGATCTACCGACTATAATAGTGGGGCTCTTGTACTCACATGGATTTGATAAAAAGTATGGTGTGAATCGATTTCCGATCAGAGATTAATTAAGTAATTAATCCATATTATAAATGGGCCTTTATGTATCTACCCGAATGATTGTACAATATTACGTTATCATGTTGGACTATATGCTTCTTTATTTCTTCTGCATTATTTATGTGATTTTATGAGTTGGCCTTAATGCACGGTTACCTTGCTCAATACGTAGCGTACTGATCACCCTTTTCATGGGTGATGCTCATTCCTACGAGTAGAAGACCCTTCTGACTTTGTGTAGGTGGGCGAGACATCAGACAGAACTGTGTGTTGAGCATTTTTGGCTCCAAGTTCGAGAGTAGTGTGGCTGGATTCATTCTTCTTGTTATTTTATCTTCTTCTGCTATTTCTTTTGTATCGAATTTACCCTCTTATGATTTATTACTTGTATTGTGTATTTTAAATGAACCTTTTATCGGTTGTAAGCTTATTTATTTTTTGGATATGAATTACAATTCTTTACGCGTACTCTGATCTTTGGTGTTATGATCTTTCTAGTACTTTCATAAAATTTTGGTTTAAGTTTAATGTTACTCTTTTCTTAGCCTTAGCACTTGGTATTGAAACAGTCAGAGAGAACCGGTTTGGTACTAAGTGTGGCGGTAACATCCGCAGAATTCAAAATGTTTTAAATTTTAAATTCTTCCGGTTTAAAAAAAATTAGTGAATTTTGGAGTGTTACATCATCATTAACCACATAAATCAATGGGATATGTTATGTTGAATTTTTTCCTAGCCTTCCTTGATAGTGCATGTCCCTGTCATTTCTCTCATGCGCATCTTCCTCTCCTCTATCATTCAACATGCACACACCATACTCATATATATATATATATATATATATATATATATATATATATATATATATATATATCATCCCTCTCCCTCGATTCTATTAGGCAAATTTGTGCCGACCGCCTTCCTTTCTCCTCTTTCTTTCTTGCCATGCCTTGATGTCGTCCACAACCATCAACAATACACACCACCACCAAGCAACACCATTGCCTTAGAAAATCAACCACCACTACAACCCCATCATTCCCCTTCATCGTCGTCCAACCATTGCCACCCCATGCCTCCTCTTTTTCCTTCTTCCCCTCCATGATCTATTTATTTTTGTTGAAGCGCATGACCATGCACCCTTTCACACCCTATTCGTTCTCTCTCACACAATCTACACGCACTATTCTCAATTTATATATGAAGAAGTAATTCATGAAGAGTCACTTTCATGACTTCAACCCATTTAACTTCTTCTTCCTTAATTTCTCTCTCTTTTGCTAGATTATTGAGCAAACTATTTTCCCCTACAACCTCTATTGAGTGATGAAATTTGATTATCTTCCCTTGTTGTCATTATTCCTTTCTTGTGTTTTAAAATTTTGAGACACACTACCTAGAACACTATAGTTTCACCAATTACACTCAAAGGTAAAAATGGCAGCATTGAATCTTTGAAACCTACAATTTGAAGCTTAGATTTTGGCTAGGGTTTGGGGTCTCAATTTATACACTCCCTACCCTCTTTCTTTCAGTAGAAACCCTCACTAATTTGAACCTAAAGGCTTCATTTTCTCCCTCCTTCCCTAACCTCTAAATGCTTTATTTTCTTTCATACTTGCTTTACCACATGACCTCTCCTTGACTTTCATTTCTAATCTTCTTTAACTCTTCTAATCATTTGTCTAGATCCTTCTTATTTTGATATTAAGAACTATGGGATTAGATTTGAGAAAGGAATAATGGTTTAACTTCCATCTCTTGTGTTCTTTGTTTTCTCCTTGATAAGGTAGGCTTATATGACTTTACTCTCTTAGGTCTTTGATTTTTCTAGATCTTTTTTGCATGTTTTTCAAACGTTTTACTAAGTTAATCTAGCTTTCTTGAAAGATGTTCCAGTTTTGGAAAGGGTTTTTGATTTTTTTTTTGAAACTTTTTCTCTCTTTAGTTTGTTGCTCAACTCTTTTGAAGTAAATCATTGTCTTTCCTATTTTTGTGAAAAATGGTATGGGTGAGTATGGTGCATGCTCTATAAGTCTATGATATCCTAATTATTAGAGATGACAATGTGCCTTTACTAGTTAGTATGGAATGAATGAATGAAAGAATTGGTAGGAAGTTTAGTTTAAAGTCTAGTATGCATAAACCACATAATTATGATTTCAGATTTGTAATTACCTTTGATATTCAAGGTGTCTTAATTTAAAATATTATGTGCATATGATGGGTAGAATTTTGCATGATGTCTTAGTAGTAAGAGAATGTGATGTATGTTTTTCTAATTCTTATTAACTTCATAAAGTGCAAGCATGATTTTACTGAGATTTCCAACATGATTTTGGTATTTTACATGTCAATTCATGAATATTGATTATTAAGAACCTTGAATGGCTTGAGATTTATATTTGAATTGATAGAACAAAGATTATGGAATTTAATTATGTGTAAGTGTGTTTTTTTTGGGATTTGTGTGACCCTACTGATCGACTGGTCTCCATGACCTATCAAGTGGTATGGTAGAGCTATTGATTGGTTGACCCGTGACTTTAATGGTATTGGTCTTAGGTTAAACCCACCACTTGGTTTAACCAAACCCATCAAATGGTTCCTAGAATGGTTAACTGGTTGGGTCAACCAACAGATTGCTTGGTATGTGACCCTAGTATTCTTAGCCTTGGGTTAAACACATCAACCAATTTAACCAAACCGATCAACTAGTTTTCAAAATAGTCGGTTGGTTCTCCATCATTGAGAAGGTTGGCAGCGCCTTTACCAATTGACTGGTACATGAAACCGATCGACTGGTCAGTGAGACCCATGGACTAGTTTTGGAAACCCATCGATTGGTCTTAGTTAGTTTTGCTTTCTTGCCTATTTCTTCCTGAATGTGATGTTTTTAGTTTTTCATGCTTGGATAATGGCCTAAGATGCTAGTATCTATAAATTACATGGATTAATGAAGTTAAAATAATGGATTAAAGTTACTAAAGAAAAATTTTATCATAGTTGACCAATGTTGACTTTAATGTAGCATTTGGACCTTTCTCTTGACCATAATATGAGTAGATGATTAGACAAAGAAAAATAGACTCATCCTATGGTTATTATTTATGTAATGAATCAAATTGATGGATAATAAACCTCTAATGACTTATATCATGGCCTTAAAATGTGAAATCTTGTGAGATAAATGACTTAGAAAGAATAGAAGAAAATAATACGGACATATATGTTGGCCTTAACTTGACCTTATTTATATACAATTACTTTCACTTATCTATCAAATTAATGGATAAATAATCATGAGCTTAGTGTTGGATTATTGTTGACCTCCAAGTGGACCTTCATCTTTGGCCTTAGGGATTAAGTTAGAACATCCTTAAATGAATGGTAAGACTGTGGTTAAGAAATGAACCATGGATTTGACCTTAGCCCTTGGGATGACCTAGGTTTGAATTATGAACAAAAGGGAATGGATGGAAATTAAATTTTGTCTTGGACATTTATGGATAATGTTAACACTATATAATTCCACCTCTTGGAATAATTGATCACGTAATAGAATGATCACATGAAGATACCCTAAATGGGAACACTTGATGATGTGTGAACCTTATATGGGTGCATTGAATTGAAATGGCTTGTTATTTGGTGTGATATATAATACTCCACAACTCTAATTTAGGAAATTATGATAAAATAGGGATTTATTAGTGAAATTCATTAAATATATTATTTTAATAAAATAATGGGAGTAATTAAGAAAAAAGGAGGAGAATAATTAATAATTGAATTAGGGAAGATTAGGGTATTTTGCTAATTAAAAATAGAATTTAGGAAATTACCCAAAATATCCTGAATTAATATAAAAAGAAATTTAATTATTATTTTACTAATTTTTATTATTTTTAAATATTTAAAAATACCAAAATATCCTAAACACCCCCAACCAACCTTTTTTTCCCTTTTTTTCCTTTTTCCTTTTTCTTCATTCTTTTCTCCTTTCTCCTTTTGGATTTTCTCCTCTTCCTCCTTAGATTGGCCCACGATCTAATCCGCTCTTCTCTTCTTTTTTTGTTCCTTTCTCCCTCGCATGCCCGGTCTCCCACTTTTTCTTTATTTTCTTTTCCCCCGACCAGCCAACCTAGCCCCTTCTTCTTCCTCCTCCCTTCTCCCCATCCTCACGTTGTAGGTCAGGCCTAAAAATCTACCATTGGCCAACTAGCTCTGCAACCATATTACCAGACCAACTCCTCCCCTCTTTGCCTGTCCTTTTCCTTCCCATTTCAAGCAAGAACTCCCTCACCTACCTCTCTTGCGTGCCCCCTTCCTTTCCTTTTTTTCTCCCCTGCCATGTCCACCCCTACCCTTCGTAGACTCGTATCGGCTTGCCATCGCTGGCTAGCGAGCCCTGGCACATCTTCTCCCCTTGTCCTCTTCCCCCCCTTTATCTTATTCTCCCTTCCTTGACCTATAAATACCCCTACCGATCCCAATTCCCCATCTTTAATCTACCTCGAAATTTCAATGCATTTTAGCTGCCACCACTTTAGACACCACCGCCCGAAACACCACCCAATACATTCCTTGTATTACCCTCCACCCAACCAAGCCACTCACTGCCCCTAAATCCCCCTACACAAGTCACCTCAATTGTGCAAAGTTAGTTGCTCGACCTATCCTTTGCAGCCCATCGTCGCCCCTCTTACCGCCATGCGCCACCTCCTCCGCCACAATCACCACCTCCCCTGCCACCAAATCAATCCAATAGAACCTCCCCTACCTTCTCTTCTCCCTTTCTCCCTCTCCTTCTTCCTCCCTCCTTCTCCACCACCCTAGGCGCTTCTCATTTGAAAATAATTTATTCCATTTAACATTTTCTTCTGATATATTTTTATACGTATTTTTGGCCTACGTATCCCTAGGTTCTCAACCTTGATTTTCCTATCCCTGAATGTTTTATTACACACTCTAGTTTTTCCTTAAGTTTAATTAGTTGGATACTTAACCTTGTGTCTAATGTGAGGTAGATGGTGATGCATCTATCTTCTATTGGATAAGGTGGTAGCACCCTATTTTTCATAGGCTGAACTTGTATTTTCACTTCCGTAATGTGTTAGAACAAAATTTTTGGTAGTGAATAATGTGGATGTTACACTAACACCACCATAGTACCACCATACATTCCATTATACTTCCATGCAACCCAAGCTTCTCATTGGTTTCAATTATTTCCGTTTCCACCCTCCTTTACTTAACTTTTTCCTTGATTTGTCTTCTTAAGTTATAATTATGGATTACTTTTATTTTTTGAGGTGATCTTACGGTGATCTCGGAGGAAGCAATTTAGGATTATGTGCGTAGAGATTGGTATCCTTATTGGTAATGATACATGTAACACTCCATATTTTACTACTGGATTTATTTATTTATTTTTATAATGGGAGCATAATACTAAATAGTTGGGTGTTACCATCGTACTTAAAAAATGTCTAACTTACCAAACCACCCTTATTTTAATCAAAGGAAAATTAATTAGAATGTAAAACATGATAAATATAAAATGAGAGAAACTTTATAAATACGATTATAAGTTGGAGATTAACTTTGATTACAATATCCAAAATATAATAAAGGGATACCATAGATCTAAAAATATACAAATTTATCCTAATAACATAATTATATGTCCAAAAACCCTAATCCAAAGTCACTTCACCCCACATAAATCATCATAAGTTGCAAAACCATCCGCTAGATCATCATTGACCTACACATGGACAATCAGGTCATTTGCTCTTGTAAATAAGCAACACCCATAAAAAAAAGATAAATATGATTATAAGTTGGAGATTAACTTTGATTACAATATCCAAAATATAATAAAGGGATACCATAGATCTAAAAATATACAACGTTATCCTAATAACATAATTCTTTGTCCAAAAACCCTAATCCAAAGTCACTCCACCCCACATAAATCATCATGAGTTGCAAAATCATCCACTAGATCGTCATTGACCTACACATGGATAATCAGGTCATCTGCTCTCGGAAATAAGCAACACCCATAAAAAAGATGGTTAGTATACTACATACTAAGTATGGTGACAATACAATCGAGTAAGGAATATAAATAAATACATGAATTTACAGTGAAAGATAAGTATATATGTGAGATACATAAAATAACACAAAGTAGTTATCAATTTCATGTATCATTATTAGATATAACCTATTTTATTATTTCATTTATATTGATTTTAGAGACCCTACTATTCTTAATCACGTGGAACAAACTAAATCACCTCTCAAGGACAACACATAGAGCAAACCCAACATAAACTAGGGTAACATGATCCTGCTTGTTATTCTTAAACTGGTGAAATGATTTGAAACACCTCTTAGGAAAGAACACACCTAAACTACTATTACCATCTGATCGAATGGATACAACACCTCAAACCTAACTTACATAATCTTCCACTTTAAGTAATTAATGTATTATCCATTAGTTACATTATCTCAAGTCATATTCTTATTCACTTTAAGTTTAGGGCCCCACTATTCTTAATTTGATGGAAAAAAATGATGCACCTCTTAGAAAACACACACACACACACACCCTGAGCTACTATTATCATTCTGTGGAACAGACCAATAAAACACCTCATCCCAATTCACTTGATCTTTCATTTTAAATGGTCAATATCTTATTCATGATATGTTATGATTGGTACAAAAAATTATTCACATATTTAAAGCACAACCACATAGATATCAAGGATATTCTCAAGGATTTAGGTCCATATACTTCCTAAGAAACCCTAAATTCACATTTTAGTCATAACTTCTTTTCTAATACTCATTTATCCACCAAATTTAATGTATCTTCCTATATTATTATTATTATTATTATTATTATTATTATTATTATTATTATTATTATTATTATTATTATTATTATTATTATTATTATTATTATTATTATTATTATTATTAAATAACAGAAAATCAATACCTAACCCTAATGTCTTAAACATGCGATAATATCCCTATCTCAAAAATTATTATTTATGAGGCTAACAAAACCTTAATTTCACAAGTACACAATAACTTTACCCATAATAATTATATGGTTACCAAATTTAATATATCTTCTAAAATACCATTATTAAAGACATACCTAAAATTCGTAGTCTTACTCTAACGTTCCTTACATGAGATAATAACATCTCCATTTTAGGATTATTATTCCCAAAATAAGTTATTTTCTCATATTATGGGATCTATGCCATTTTGATTTACTCTGAAAATTTCACATGATATTATTAAAATGTTTTAACCCATATTACACAATCAAATACTATAATTCCCATATTCAGACCAATTTTGACCAAAATACCCTTTAAGATAACCAAATGTTATTATTTCATTAAAATATTATATGTTCGGCATCATTATTTCTAAATCGTTCAATTATCACCATACATATTGATTACTGATTCCTTACTAATCATACTATTCAACCCACAACACAATACTATTATACGGATTCTCTTAAGGTTTTCAGTATAGAGCTTATTATAACAATATTATATGCTTCTCAACGTACTCACTTTTCATCACATAAGATTATATTACCACATCATAATATGAATCAACATGATATTATGAACATCATAGAATGACACATTATTACAAGAAAGCATACTAAACATTTAGCACAAAATCCTAATTACGACTAGTATCCTTACTAAAAAAAGGCACTCGCCTCGAAGTACATATGCTTCACTGCCTCCTCTGAAATCTCCATAAAATCACGTAAGAGAAAATAATAAAATACTATTAGAACTTAATGATATGGTTAAGAAAAATTTTAGGTAATAAAGAGAAAAATGATTGTAGAAAAAACAAAACAAGGCTCGAAGCTATGGTTAGTAAAATGTTATGTAACAAAGGAAGGAGAAACGACAACAAATGCCAAATCCAAGATGGTAGCAATGTCATAAGTTATCGTTGATAGTGGTATGAGAATGAAAAAGGAGGCCAAAGGTGGAAAAGGTTCAACAATGGAAGTGACCGAAGGGGATAACATGGATTGGGTTGGTTTTAACCTAATGGGGGTGTTGCTTCGGTGGTTAGTGTTGAAGGAATGGGGTGAGCAAAAACAATTTTTGTTGTTTCTAAGGGGTGGGGATGGTGGGGAAAAAGAGGACGCTTTGGTGTGAGTTGTCGAAGAAAAAGAGGGATGGAATGGTAGTTTTGGCTAATGGTTTTTGATGTGGTTTCAGTGGAAGTGGCCAATGCTAAAGGGGGGCATGACAACGGCAAACAATGGTGGTTTATATGGTCTATTTGGCTACAATAAGAAAAAGGGCGAGAAAGGAAAGAAGGCTTTTTTTGGTGGTGCTAATTTCGATAGAAAAGACAGGGAGAAAGGAGGTTGTTTGAGTGAATTTAATATGCTATACACACACACACACACACACACACACACACACACACATACACACACACACACACACAGAGAGGGAGATAGGAGTGAGTCATAATCGGACAAAAAAATCATGGCCAACCTATAAGAATAAAAGGGGGAGTTGATGGGGGTATAATGTAGGTTTTGGCAACATGGTAGGGTAGAAGCATTGTTTGGGAATAATGTTTCACATAGGAAGAAGGGGAGAAGAAAAATAAAAGGGAGATCGAGTATATGGGGATGAAAAAGGAAAAGAAAAAGGAGGAGAAGAGAGAGAGAGAGAGAGAGAGAGAGAGAGAGAGAGAGAGAGAGAGGGAGAGAGGGAAAGAGGGAGAGGGGGAGAGAGAGATAGAGAGAGGGAGAGAGAAGAAAGTAATTATGTTTGGTTTTAGAATTAGACTTAGGCTAGAATACTTTATATTAGGGTATTAGGGTTATTTAATTAACAAATGTCTGGGGTTAGGTTTAGGTTAGAATAGAGATTAGAGCTCAACTAAGAATTAAGATTAAGGAGTTGAGATAAGGTAGAAATATTAATTTCCTAAGATTAGAATTAGGTCATGATATTAATTACTCGGGATTAAGTTTAGCTAAAATTTAAGGTAATATAATTCATGTCATAGTTAGGACTTGAATGTGTAATGTGTATTTGTCTGTGATGTTTATTTAGTATTTTTACATGGATAATAATTGATTTAATAATGTTATGATATAGTGTCTTGAAAGTGAGAAAATTGTGAAAGTATGCATTTAGGTATACTGTTAGACACATGGTATCTATGTATATAATTGGGGTTAAGTATCTCATATGAGTATTGAATATTGAAATGCATTAATATTGGGATTCATGATGCCTTTGGAAAAATATGGGTATTTAAATAATCATAAGGGCTTTTTGCTCATTTGATGATAATATGGGAAATAATCATGGCTTGATAAATTTTGAGTTTGTTAGAAATTATTACATAAGTGATGTGGTTAAATGATGGATGAGTAAGATATAAGTTACCTAAGATGAGATTATAATTCTTTTGGAAAGAAAATGGTATTTTGGTTAATAAAGTTTAAAAATAAAATTTCAATTATTGCTAAAGGGAAAATAGAATATAAATGCGTTAAGTGTGATATTTAGAATATTTGATGAGTTATCGACATATTCCTTGAGGGTTACCTTGATAATTATATGGTTGTGTTTTAAGTGTTTTTAATTAGATATTATGTATATCTATAGGATCCCTGCATGATGATCTTGATATAACCAACTCTGAACAAGACACTTATCATTTAAAGTGAATGATCATGTGAGTTGGGTTGAGGTGTTTATATGGATTCGTTCCATTGGAAAATAATATTGGCTCAAGCGTAATTTTCCTAAGAGGTATATCAGTCCATTTTATAGAATTAAGAATAATGGGGCCATATACTCAATGCAAATAAGAATATGGTTCAAAGATAAGTAATAATAGATAAGATATCAATCATTTTCAGTGAAATATTATGTGATTTAAGGTTGAAGTGTTGTGTTTATTCTACCAGATGATAATAATGGCTTGGGTGTTTTTTTTCCTTAGAAGTGTTTTAGACCGTTCCACTAATTTAAGAGTAGTGGTCAGAAGTATGTATCCCTAGTATATGTTGGGTCTATTCCACCAGATGATAATAGTGGCTTAGGTGTGTTTTTCCCTAAGAGTTACTTCAGTCAGTTTCACCAGATTAAGAATAGTAGGGGCCCTAAACTCAACATAAACAAAAGAATGGATATTTTTTATATCCTATAATGAATTATGGGATAAATATATACCTTACATTGTTTTATGATTATATGTGTGTATGCCTATCCTCTATGTACCCTTACTTCGTTTGTATGATACCTTACTCAATACATAGTGTATTAATCATTCTTTTCATGAATGTTACTCATTCCTACGAGTAGATGACCTGGATATTTATGTGCAGATTGATGAGGACCTATTGGATGATTTTGTTGCATATGGTACCTATGTGTGGAGGAGGAATCTTATGTATCGGGTTGAGCATAGATTCAAGTTATCTGATGAATAGCTTTACCCTAATACCTTTTTGGACTCTTAACTTGATGGTATCTCTTTTCATGTATTCGGTATTGTACTCAGTTATAATCTCTAATCTCTTATTTAAGTTTATGAAGTTTCTCTCGTTATCTATTTATCCTATTTTATGTTATAATTATTTTTCTTGCGATTGATTTAAGGATGGTATGGTAAGTTGGACTTATATCAACTATGACGGTAACACCTGGGTATTTTGGTATTAAACTTATGTTTAAAATGATTTTTTTTTTCAATAGTAAGATTTGAAGTGTTACATCAAATTCTCTATCAACAAAAAGAGGTGTCATTTGAACATAGATAGTGGAAACTTCCAAAATCTAGCTTCAACATCATTGGTCAACCTTTTAAAGTTACCAACATAACTACATCCATCACTATACCAAATTGGTTGGATCAAGTAGCGACCTTCTATCAAGGTGAATAAAGTATGATGTGTCCCTCTCTCAATTGGAAAGTCTCATAAAGTGATATAGGTTGTGATGTCATCAATATGGATGTCTACCATATCTTTTTAGGGAGACCATGACAACGTAATGTTGATGTCCCTCATTGTGGAAAGAATAATTTAAACTTCTTTTGGTGGGTAAAGAAGATAACAATTATACCAACATGAATGAATGATAAACTCCCTATAGCTCTAAAGGTGTTGGCAAAACCATAATTCTTTGTTAGCAACTTACAAGAAGAGTTTCTTACTAATGTTAAGGATGCGAATGTTCTGCATGATTTGGTTGTTAAGGGATCAAAGCCACTAGAGAAAGAAACTCCCACATAATTCGTACCCCTCTTTGCAGAGTTCAAGGAGATAATGCCAGAGGAGATACCCAATGGGATACCACCAATGAGAGACATACAATATGAGATTGATCTAATTCCTAGAGCTAGTTCACTTGAACTACTACACTATTAAGTGATTACTAAAGAATGATAGATTCTAGAGGAGAAAGTTGAGGAATTACTTAACAAGGGGAACATTCAAAAAAGACAATCTGTGAATGGTAATGACATTATTAAAACCCCCTAAGAAAGATGGGATTTGGAGAATTTGAGTGGATATTTGTTCCATCAACAAGATGACTATAAAGTATCGATTCCCAATTAGGAGGTTAGTTGTTATGTTAGACCAACCGGAAGGATCAAAGGTGTTCTCAAACATTGAATTTAAGAATAGCTACCGTTTGCAATACCATAATTTTCTAAAATGTATTTATTATTATAATTATGAAAAAAATATTTTAAATCGTAGATTTTTACATCCCTTTAACTCTAAATATGTTTTAATTTTTTTAAAGTGATTGTTTAACAATTTTTATAGTTTTTAGTCATGAAAGAATTCTAATCCATTTTTAGCCATTGAACTTCTTTCGAATCATTCTAACTTCATCTTATTTGTATTCCTTGGCTTTCTATGATTCTCCTAGTACTTTTTTAAAATATTAAATGAAGATTTAATGAAATTTTGTTATTCATCGTCTATTTTACTCTTAATCACATTCTAAGTTTTGATTCAAGCGTTTTAGTCAATGAAAAATTTACGAA
Source organism: Tamarix austromongolica (assembly GCA_039764185.1). Taxonomy (NCBI): domain Eukaryota; kingdom Viridiplantae; phylum Streptophyta; class Magnoliopsida; order Caryophyllales; family Tamaricaceae; genus Tamarix; species Tamarix austromongolica. The sequence continues at coordinate 24,451,805 of CM077812.1, read as the reverse complement.
ACTTAAGATACACTTATATTTGCAATATTTATGCTAAATATAAGGGTTGGAAATATGTTTGATATTTTCAGATAAATTACACCTTTTTCAATCATAATTATCCTTCAAAAATCAATTTTCTCTACATCAAATGTATCCTTAATATTCTAATATTGATCTTATCTTCCTAAAATATCTAAATAAAAGTTAGGAAAATGCTTTCTTCTCATGGACCTGTCAAAATTCACACCTACCCGCTTATTATGTTGTTGGTAGTTTACCATATTATATCATTAAAGTACTTTTATTACCCAAAATATATCTTCCAACCTTATGTCCCCTCATCTGATTTTTGAGCTTCTTTAGTCCCAAAAACCAACTTCTTCAACCTCCTTCATTTGTCCATTATTCTTGCACCATTTTTTGAATTTTTCTTCTTAAATCTTGAATTTTTAACTCAGATGCTTTTATTACATAATTTAAGGTTAAAGGATTGAGTAATTGAAGAAACAAATTCTTCTAATAGTCTCCTTAATTTCACAATCCATTAGTAAGCCATTATAACCTATATTTGATATCTGATAAGCATTTTATACCTAAACTAATATCCGTTAATATATCCTATGAGCTTTGATTGGGTATTTAATGCACACCATAATAGGGTTTTAGTTCGTGTAGGGTGCTGGAGAAGTATATTGCCTAACATGTATATTTCGTGATAAACACAAGACTGCAGTGTTTGTCTAAATAATATATTGGGTTGAATTTTAGGCAAATACCAAGAGTAAAAAAATTAACACAATGGCACCATGTTCCTAAACATGAACAGTAATTTTTGAGTCTTCTACAAAACACAGTGTTTTAATCTATATAGTTTCATTTGATATAAAAGAGAAATGATAAAACCATAGTCGGCAAGTCGAACAAGCAAATCTTCTTCTCCTTTATTTTGCTCTCTTTTTGTATAGAAATACTAATTGTGTGATCTATTGAGTGATGTATTCAATCCTCTTATAATTACACAATTATATGAATAAACATATTTGATTTTTCCCCTTGTTATTCTATCTTTGATTGAATTCTTAATTAGTTTAATTGTCTTATTAATTCCGACAATTGTTCAACCCCATTCTTATTATACTACAATCAACATTATTTTGCAACAATTTGGTGTCAAAGCTTGGTAATTGAAGAAATATGGTGTTTAATATGAATACAATATTTGATATTGAGAAGTTCAATATGTCCTTCAATTTCATATTATGAAAATAGAAGATACTTGGTAACAGATTGGATAGCTCTTTATCTAGTCATTCAAATAAGTTAGAATCGATGAAGGATAAGATGTTTGAGGAGGTAGATATTAAGGCCCACTCTACCATATAGCTATATTTGTCCAATAAAGTATTGCGGTAAGTGACAAAGGAATCAATGACGACTGCCTTGTGGTTGAAGCTTGAATCTTTGTATATGACAATGTCAGTAGTGAATAGTCTACTATTAAAGAGTCGGCTTCATGACCTAAAATTAGGTGAGGGTCAATCTTTAAAATTTCATTTGGATGATTTTGACTATATTATGATTAGTTTGCATAAAATAGAATTCAACATTGATGATGAAAATTTAGCCACTATACTTTTGTATTATTTTCCTTCAATCTTTAAGTTTTTTTTTAGATAGGCTTTTATGAGAAGGATGAGTTAGGCCTTAAGAATGTGAAATTTTCTCTTGTAAAACGGGAGTTGATTAATAGTTAGTTGACTAGTAATGGTACTTTCGGGGACAAATATAATGAGGGACTTGCATCAAAGAGAGGAATCAGAAGCGGAGGTCTAGTGACCTTAAGAAATCTTGATCTAAGTGGAAGAGATGGCAAAAGAATGTAATGTTATATATGTGTCACAATAAGGGGCATATTAGGAAGTTTTGTTCTAATAGAATGCTTGATGCTAAGTTTATTGAGCTATCCGGTACAAAGGGTGATGTTGTTGTTGCCAAAGACAACATTGATGGAGATGTGATGATGACCACTGATAGAAAAAATAATATCACTGGTAGATGGATCTTGAATTCTAGGTGTTCTTACTATATTTTTTCCAACTATAGTTAGTTTCAATCTGTTGAGGCAAATCAAGGTGGAGTCGTTTTTATGGGAATGATATTTCTTGCAAAGTTTCTGAGATTGGGACGGTGAAGGTGAGGATACATGATGGTGTGGTTAGGACATTATCTAATGTGATAAATTTCCTTGAGATAACCAAGAACCTCATATTGTTGAGTTCCTTAGATTGTAATGGGATACCAGTGAGTAATTAAGGATGGTACCCTAAGAGTTACAAAATGGACTCTTATGGTGATGAAGGGAAAAGGATTCAGGAAAGTATATGATTTGGTGGAGTTTACTATTATGGAGAGAAATTTTGTGACAAAAGTGAGGTTGATAGACTCGGGTGTTACGGAACTTTAACACATGAGTGTTAGGGGACTAAGTGAGCTCTCTTAGAGGGGATTGTTGGATGGATTGAGTACAAGTACTATAGACTTCTACAAGCATCTTGTCTTTGGAAAACATAAGCAAGTTAGCTTTTCAATAGCTAAGCATAGTATGAGAGCACCTCTTGAGTATATCTATTTAGATTTATAGGGTCCGGCGAGAGTGGTCTCCAAATTTGGTTTGTTGTACTTACACTCATTGATGACTTTTCTAGAAAGGTGGGAGTGTATTTTTTAAAGCATAAAGACAATATGTTTAGCATTTTCAAATTCTAGAAGATCTTTCTAGGGAAGAAGACTGAAAAGCAAGTTAAGTGTCTTCAAATAAATAATAATCTTGAATTTGTTGAGCAAAGTTTTACTAATTTCTATAAATACAATGGGATAGCGAGACAACACACTTATGTTGGGAGATTAGGGTAGCTAAGAAAATGAATAGGACCTTATTGGAGAAGGCTTGTTGTATGTTATCACAAGGAGAAATAAGTAGAGAATTTTAGGCCGAAGCATTTCACATGGTGGCATACCTGGTGAACCGTTCACTCAACTGGTTTATTAAGCTAAAGACACCTAAGGAGTTATGGTCTATTAAGACAACTGATTACACTGATTTACATGTCTTTGTTTACCCTACTTATGTTTATGTAAATGATGGTAAACTTGAGAATAGAGACAAGAAGTGTTTCTTTCTTAGCTTTACATCCGGAGTAAAGGGATACAAACCATAGGACATAACTGCTTGTAATAATGTGCTCAAGGAGGTTATGTAGGATAGTGTTTCAAGCCAAGTGGAGTTTGAGATTAACTTGGATGACAAAGACCCTTCTAATAAACTTATTGTTCCTAAAATAGGTGGATCCAAGTAGCAAGTAGAGAATAGGGGCATTACTTCAGGCATAGGATAGAGGATTGTTAAGCCTCATTTTAGGTATGGTTTTCAAGAAATTGGTGGATATGTCTTACTAGAGTAGAGATAGGTGTGGATGTGCATGAGCCAACATCATTCTCAAAGGTTATTGTGAGCTTTAATTTTGTTGAGTAGTGTGGTTATATGGAGGTGGAGATACGAACTTTATTAAAGAATTGGTTATAGGAACTTGTAAAGGCACCTAGGAAGAAAAACGATATTTGATTACAAGTGAGTATACAAGTTCAAATAGGGAGTCATAGGAATCAAGAGATCAAGGTACAAGACTCATTTAGATGCACATGGATTCAATCAAATTTTAGGTGTGGACCATAATGAGGTATTTTCTCTTGTTCTTAGACATACTTATGTTCGTTCCTTAATTGTGCTTATTCTATACATGATTTAGAGTTGAAGCAATTGGATTAAAACTGCATTTCTAGATAGTGAGCTAGAAGACGAGATTTACATGCGCCAGCCTAATGGGTTGGTTGTTAAGGGGATGTATGATTATGTGTTCCTATTGAAGAGATCATTATATAGTCTGAAGTAGTCTTCTAGATGATGTTATAAATGATTTGATCAGTTTATGCTTGATCATGGTTTCTCTAAGAGTGAGTACAATGGATGTATGTACTTAAAGGAAATGAAGGATGGCTCACTTATATATTTTTTGCTATATGTTGATGACATGCCTATGGCAACAAAATATATGTATGATGTTGATAAGGTGAGGACCATATTAAAGAGTGAGTTTGAGATGAAGAATCTTGGAGGTGCAAAGAGGATCCTTGATATGGAGATCATAAGAGACCATAAGTGGAAGTTTTTGTACTTGTCATAAGATTTCTATATGAACAAGGTGTTTAGGAGGTTTCATATGATGGATGCTAAGTTGGTGAGACCCATTGGATACTTACTTTAGATTGTTAGTTTTGGATTGTCTTAAATCCAAATAGAAAGAGGAGTTCATGGCTACTATTCCCTATTCTAATATTATTAGTTGTATCTTGTCCGTTATAGTGTGTACTCAACCTAATATTACTCAAGCTATGAGTATTATTAGTCGATCTATGGAAAATCCAAGGAAGGCTTACTAATGAATTGTGAAGGGGACCTTGAGGTACTTGAAGGGTAATACATGAGCTTGTTTAGAGTATGGGAGATGAATTGGTCCTCTGGTTAGGTTTGTGAACTCTGATTATGGTAGAGATCTTGATAAAAGAAGGTCCACCAATAGATATATTTTTTTTTATCTTAGTGGTTTAGCTATTATTTGGAGGCCTTCATTAAAGAAGGTAAGGGCCTTGTCCACTACCTAAGTAGAGTATATAGCTATGACAGAGATTTTTTAGGAAGTCGTGTGGCTTGGTGGTTTAGTACGTGAATTGGGGTTTGGTTGAGGTGCTCCAATTGTTCAAGTTGATAGCCAAAGTGGTATCTATTTAGCAAAGAATCTGAATTCTTTCCATCATCGAATGAAACACATTGATGACAGATATAACTTTATATGACGTACTATTGGTGCTAACAAAGTAGTGTTGAATAAAGTGGATACTTTGGATAATATGGTAGATATGATAACGAAGTCACTAATCATAGGCAAGTTCGAGCGTTTCTCAAACTTAATCAATGCTCATAGGCCATGAGGCCATTTGTAAGGCTAGGGTTTTTTTATAGAGGTATTTCTATGTCATGTGTCACAAATAATGCGTCAAGGTGGAGAGTTGCAAGTTTTAACTAGGTATTTGACACACAACATAACATGGTTTTAGTCCGTTCATGCACCGGAGAAGTGTATTGCTTGACATGTACATTCAGTGACAAATGAGAGGGCCTCGTGTTTCCTAGCATAAACCTTGTTTTACTACACAATGTTTTGGGTTTAATTTTAGCCAAATATTGAGAGTAAAGAAATTAACACGAGGTCGTGTTTTCTAAACGCGGATCATGATTTTTGGGTTTTTTTAATGATACACATTGTTTTACCTTCTATGATTTTATTTGATATAAAAGAGATGTGATAAAACTCTAACCGTCAAGTCGAATGTGTAAGTCTTCTTTTCCTTTATTATGTTCTCTTTGTTTTGGAAAATTATTGATTGTGTGATTTGTTGAGTGATTTATTCAATCATCTTGTCATTACACAATTATGCAAATACATATCTTTGATTTTTCCCATATTATTTTGTCTTATGATTGAATTCTCAATTAGTTCAATTATCTTATTAGTTCTTATAATTGTTTAGATCCAGTCTTATTATGCTGCAATTGAATTAATCCCAACCTAACAACATCTAAAGACTGAAAGCCGAGAAAAAGGAAACAAAACAACAATTGGAGGGGAAAAAAAGAAGATAGGCAACAAAGAAACATTAGGGATGAGGCCAACAAGCATTAAAAGGAAAGAGAAATTGACGGAGTAGATGAAGCAAGCGAAATCCAAATTATAGGATAAGGTTGAGATCATACCCATCAGGGAAGTGATAGCCTTTGCCAGGCTTAAAGTGGCCTAATCCTACATTCCTCATGCGGACATCAAGTAAATGCCTAACAGAGTGTAGCCTGTTTCATGGGAAAATTGTGAACATCAACTAACATGCATTAAAAAATAAGGAGAAGGAAACAAGTTGTGTAATGACCGAGAACATTGAGCATTAAATCATGAACTTTCTAATTCCTACTAATCTGACTATTACACTCCTAAACTTATGGCAATTAAATAATCTGATCAATAAATAATCTTATTAGCATTGTGGAATAAATTATTGGCTGATTCGCTATGTTTTGGCTGACACGCATCAAATTTTTACATGAACAGTCCGATGCACGATGCTGAAGCGGAATCACATGTAAAATGGTTGATACAACATTTATCTGCCGATATTAATAGATATTTGGCGGTATTTATATATTGATATCGAATCATGACAAGATAACCAAGACATATCATTTGTGACACCGGTGACCTCGATTGTGCAAGATTCAGATATAACTACTGCATAATACAAATAACAGCCATTGAGTAAGTTTTTAACGCCATCACAACTGCTAGGAAGGGATTGGAAATAAATCAATAATTCAGCAGAAGCATAATATGTATACTTTCTCTATATATTCTAGAAACATAACTCCAAAAGGCATATAACTTTCTTAAAACTACACTATTAATAACAATATTGTTAACAATAATTGTTGTTATAATTAATAATAATGATAACAACAATTCTAGTTAATATTATGATTTTCATAATTATAATTGTTATAATCATAAATACTAGGGTTGTGCAAAAAATTTAGGATCCCAAAATTCGGCCTACTATCCAAAAAAATAATCTGACATTTAGGATATCTAATCCATTTTTTTATAAAGAATATCTTATTTTTTATTAGATTGTTAATTATTTCAATAATATATAATTTTATAGTGATAATTTTTTATTTTTATTTATTTAAATAATAATAATAATATTTTAATGCTCTTTTTAGATAAAATAAGACACTCAAATGAATATAAATATGAATATTAATGAATATACATTCTTTATTTTCAAAAACTTCTTATAAAATTTATTATACTTGCTAAGATAGTATTTTCACATGGATATATCCGATATCTTGTAAATATTTTTGAATATTCGGTCAGGAGCAGATATCCTATCCCATGGATACAGATATCCAGTTACGAACAACCCTAATAAATACTAACTAATATTATAGTAATTATAATTTTATATATATTAATTTAAATATTAATATTATATTTATGTAAAAAAATAATAATTATATTAATTATTATGATTATATAATAATAATAATAATAATAATAATAATAATACAATTATTTTTATATGTATGACAATAATATTTATTATAATAATTGATCATTATTTTAAATATAAATATTATCATTATAATAAAAATAATTGTAATACCTATAATAACAATAATATAAATTTAATTCATTTAATATTATTATTAGAAATTATTTTTATATATGATTATTATAAATTAGTATAAAATAATATTATTAATAATATAATTTGATATTTATAAATATTATTTTAATTTTTATTATCATAAATAATAATATTATTACACATAACTATTATGAATAATAAATATAGTAATATTAATTACTATTGTTCGATCTAATCCGTTGGTGCTAATCTAATATGATTCGATAATAAGGTGAGTAAAGAAAGGGCCTGACTCCTGAGTGACCAATACAAGCTTATGTAAATCATCCGCATTATGTTACTAAGAAATAATCTTACACTAAAGCGAGAATCATGATAAAAAGCTGCCACCAAATATATGAAGGCTAGATTAATCTTGACCTACATTATTCATCGGCACTATTAGAGGCCTGGAGGAAGAACAGGTCACTATTACATGATCAAATGCAGAATTCTTTCCCTGGTTCTAGTCTTCTAGACACTGCTATCATCATGCAGATTAAAACGGAGTATTTCTAGAAAGTATCAAGTAGAACTTGGAATTCAGAATTCGCCTATGCTCATTCGCTAGCAAGGGAACCCCTTTTCCTTTCTCAACAATCGGCTTGTAATCAATGTCCTCCGAAATCTCAAAGGACCCATAGTGAAAAACCTAGCATTGATTAAAAGATTCCCAAATGTATCCTCAAAAGACAAATTGATAGCAACCCAGAAACAAAATGGAATTTATTAGCATAAACACTAATCTCGATCGACTCACGGTGCCGTCTCTGGAGCGGACATCCTGGATGACGAACTTAATGGAAGAATCGGAAATGGTAATGAACCCAGTATCAGAAGGTTGGCGTCCACCTTGAGGATGAAAAATTGTTGATTCTAAGATCATTGCATTTATTTCGTTTTCGACCTTTTCAATTTGACATTAAAAATTGGACTTTGATATTTGCAGCGTATATATTTACTCGGTGGAAAAAAGTAGCCGAAATTACCTTGTCATGCAATGGCAGTTGACACCGTAGACGTGCCCCAAGTTCCGACACCTTGTGTCGTTCCCATGCCCAAACACCTCTTCCTGTGATCTAAAATACAAACGATTTGAATCAATAACATATTCAAATAATATAAAAAATATGCAGAACTTACCAAGCACCAGCACCTAGTGCCGTTCCCATAACCCATCACAAGCATATTTTACCTTTCGACAAGGTACGATAATTTCGGAACTCCAATGAACTACAAAGATGGGGCCACAATCTCATCATACTACAATGATAGATTTACAAGACCGATAAACTATAGATGCATAGAAGATATACAAATAGATTCTCCTAATATTAATTACAACTTAGATGAAGAGGTAAAATTAATTTCTTTTAGTATTGTAAATTGTGGGGAAAAATTTAGTTTGATGAAAATAATACTTCTTTTTATTATATTATTATAGTAAACTCTTTTTTTTAGGATATAGAGAATACATATTTTATGACTCAAAATTATCAGAGATTTTTTATAATAGAATAAATATTTTCTGATCAAGAAGAACTTGTGACATGGGTTAAAAAATGGGTAAAACTCATAAGATGATTTTGATTATCAAAGGTTCTAAAAAAGGAAATGGTATAGGAGCAGGTAGAGTCTCGATAAGATGTGAAAGAAATGGAACGTACGTCCGTACTAGACCTACAGATACTGAAGGTGCCTGTAATACATGTTCTAAAAAGATTGATTGTTCTTTCTTTATTATTGGTGTCAAAAATAATAATGGTGGATGGCGAGTGGTAGTTAAGAAAGGGATACACAATCATGAATTGGCAAATTATGACTAAGGACATGCTATCCCTGGTAAGATAATAGAAAGTAAATTTTAATTTATTGATGAACTTATCACAGCTAACGGAAAGCCATAACAAATCATACCACTTCTTCAAAAATAATTTGAAAGAAATGTAAGTATAAGAAGGCATATTTATAATGGTCAACAGAAGCTTAGGTCCGAAGAAATAGACGGTCAAACAATATTACAGTATGTTATGAGTATGTTCGTTGAGAATCATTATTTTCAATGGCATCGAAGTAAGCCGGAATCAAATGTAATAAGCGAACATCTATTTGCATATCCCGTAACTGTTAATATTTTACGTGCATTTCCTTTTGTTTTATAAATGGATTACACGTATAAGACGAATAGATATGAAATGCCCTTACTTGAAATTATTGGACTAACACCAATATAGTTGAATTTTAATGTTGCATGTGCATAATGTCATTTGCGAAGGAGGAAAATTATTTTTGGGTACTTGAGATATTGAAGACCTTAATAGATCCATGTATGCTTCCAACCACCATTATTACCGACTGAGAAATTGCTCTTATTTCAACTATGGAACATATTTTCCTACTTCAAAATATTTATTATATAGGTTTCATATTAATAAGAATATGGAGGAAAGGTGTAAGAAAGCCTCTAGTCATTCATCGATCGCACGTGATTTTATGTCACAATGGAAAAATGTGATAGATGTCACAAATAAACAAACATATGAGGAACGACTATTGTTATTAGAAGAAGATTACATAAACCTATCGAGCCTAATTTCGTATCTAAAGATGAATTGGCTACAACCATATAAACATAAAATCGTTGCTGCATTCTTTGATGACCTGTTTCATATCCATCAGATTACAACGAATAGTTAGGATTTATATTTTATCTCCCAGTATAGTTGTTTTTACTTCTTTTATGATGATAAAAGTCATATATTGATCTTTTTTATCAATAGGGTTGAAAGTGCTCATGGATCTTTGAAGATATTTCTAGAGGCATCATGAGGTAGCTTCAATACAGTGTATAAACAAATGCACGCGTTCCTGGAATTGCAACATAATGAGATAAAAGAATCGCTAGAGAGGTCTCGATTCAATACTCCTCATTTTGCTACAAGTGCCCTTTATGCCAATTTGAGAGGTCATGTTACTTTATATGCAATAGATTTGGTCAACAAAGAGTGTCAAAGACTTGATTATGTAGGCATCAATGATTATTTATATGGATGTTACATGCAGCATACGCACAGGATACCATGTACGCATGATATTAATACATACATTCACAACTATATGTCAGTCTCCCTGTCAACTATTCATCCCTTCTGGAAGAAACTCGATATAGATGGGCCGATTGATCCACCGACACCCCAAGAACCATTAGAGGTTGCATCTCATTTACTTCATATTTTCATGGAAACAGTCATGAGTCAGCCACCAACAATAGAGAATCTGTTGGCCAGAGAGATATTTAATATTGTAGCTACCAAGAGAACACCTCTCCATAAGCCATTGGTACGATAGCATAAAGGTCACCCAAGGAACTCCACCAAAAGGGAACAATCTAGTTGGGAGTATACACAACAACAATTTTGTAGTCATTTGAGATTAACACAATGTCAGGGTCGTGGTTGGGGTCGAGAACGACAATCGGCATTCATGTTATCAAGCCAATTATAATTTCTATACGTGACTCAGATGAATTGACATATAGTTCATTATATTAGTAGTTGGTGTAATGTGTTAAGAGATGGAAACTGTAGTTTCAAAGCATTGGCTTCTATTATACTAGGAGATAAAGAAAGATGGATTTAGATTCGTATCAACTTATATCACAAGATATTGGTGAGATGGCAGTTGTACGAGAATATGTTCGTATATGACAGCATTGATCAAGTTCTTCATACTATTACCCACTACGAAGGGCTAGCTCCGATGACACACTGGATGGAAATGCCTGATATTGGTCATGTCATTGCAACCTGTTACTATGTGTTGTTTGCATATTACTCATTGAATGCATGCAATTCATTCCTAGCTTTATTGGCACAACACAAAATTCAAGGTCATGAAAATGAAATCACTATATGTTTCTTGTAAGACACGAGTCACTACATATTGGTGAGCACTGAGTTTTATGAAGTTTTTTTTTCCATTTCAATATTATATAAATGGCTAACATAATATTTTTATGTTTGGCAGGTATATCTTTTAGAAAATTTCCACTTCCACTAGTACATGCAAATTGGAATAGATACCATGATAGTAGTGTTTCAATATGGAATATCCTATATTCTTCAAGATTCCAACAATGGCGTGCATTAGTATATGATGGCACACAAGAGCCACATTCTCTATCTTCAGACTCAACTTTAATTTAGAATTGTTGTAATTTTTTCTTAATTTATTTGTGTTTACATCCTTTGAAATATCTACATGATGAATTTTTAGAGCTTTGTGTTTATTTTCTTGTTAGTTTTCTATAATAGCTTAAGTATCTGACCTATGGTAATCGGATATATATGTACGTTATTCAACTTAAGTATCTCGGTATTCAATATAGATTGAATAATACTATTTTAAAGATGTATGGTAAAATAAAAATGACACTTGCCAATAGTTGTAACAAACATATTTTAATCGGAGTACATAACAATACAGTAATACATCAAAGTCATTGCAAATGTCCACGCCTAGGTAAAGTAATTCCTAAATCACGCACAAGAGTTTCAATACATATAACTATTTGCTGATAATTTGGAGCTGGCTCTCCCCTCCAATATAATCGATGGATAGTTTTACGTGCTTTGCCCAGACGTCTTTCGGATGAAATTTGATGATCATCATTCGAATACTCTGCCAAATATCCTTTCGTTGTTGCCAATACATACCTATGAGTTCTAGGAATATATCAATCCATATAGTCATGAGCTACGTCCAGTGGTCCAAAAACATCCGAGCCCAATATGTGTTCACGCTTCAAGAACCATTGGCTAAGCGTGTGTGCGTAATAAACTTTGTACTTCTTGAGGGAAGGACCTCTGTATGTGTTCCTAGTGGGCTTGATAGGCTCCTCAGGGATTACTTGTATATATCCAAATTACTATGTCACTCTATCTGGTATATATGGTTCAACTTTCTCCAAACAATGTAAACAACCGTAATATAATACTATATAACAATCTCTATACAGATCAACTACTCCATATGGATCCCAAATGACCTTTCACAAAAAAATTAAACTAGATACAAATATCGCTAACATAATATAGCAACAACATAATAATTTGAGCATACCTTTAATGGAGGCATAAGATCAATATTTGCTCAAAAGTACTCGGGCATCTCCAATTTATTGTCAAATTTATGTCCATAAAAGCACCTTATACTACGAGGATGGTCTGGATCATACCTAGATTGTTCCACTCCAGACCCCAAAAACTATTCATATATCCACATCTGCTATAATATTTGATTGTTAAAATTATAACTAATGTAGAGTATGTAATATAAATATATATATATATATGTATATATATATATATGATAATCATAAAATTATCTGTAATAGAGTGACACATCCTGATATTTGAGTAGTGTCAGCTGTAGAAGCCATACCAAGTTGTCGATATAGAAAAGCAAGTGTGGTTACACCCCATGTATAACCTTCAACCCGGCTAAGATCTTGAAAAAAAATGATATAGTACGGATTAACTTTATCAATTGACTTATAAAAAAATAATGATAGGTCGATCAACCATAATATATACCAGATCATTTTTTCCTCATCCCCTAACCAATATGATTCACATACTTCTTGTAGCCATTTAAATGGAAGTCCACTCTTTCAAGTGACTTCCTTCACTTGTATTTCCTCCATCCCAAACAAGGCACCCATTGCACTAATCAATTACCCACCCGTGTCCATTGTCATCTCCAAATGTAATGGATGGCCATCAACTCATAGCCTTAATATACGAAGTACATCTAAAAGGGTGATTGTCATCTCACCCCATGGCATATGAAAGCTATTGGTGTTTTGTTTTCATTTCTCAATAAATGCTGAAATAAATGGCACATTCGCATGCTCAAATGTGCAGTCATGTTTGTCATATTAGAACAAACATCCTTTCATTGATGCTTCCAAGAAAACTTTTGAAAACCTCTTACCTTGTATGGATCTTAGGACAACCACGATTCTAAAAAATAAAAGAAACAAATGTAATGAATATATATGATTGGTTATATATAAAAATAAGAATTAAGAAATAATAAACATGATAGACTTGCCTTTCCTAACCATAAATTTAAAGCTACATGACCGCCAAAGCTTGGAATCAAATTAGGGATTATTGGGCCTCTAGGACATCATCCAAGCAAGTACCATTCATCCGTCAATTGTATACTTTGTTCATCTTCACTAGCATCACCAACATCCCTATCATCATCGTAGTCGTCGTCCTCATGATCATCATCACTATCACCATCACCATCACCACCACCACCACTATCATCATCATCATTACGCACCTAAGTTAATAACGATGCTTGATCAGTAATGTGGGGTAATGATGTTTGCAAATCTAATGATGATTTAGAGCCACCAATAGTAGGTGGGTGAACTAAGGATAATTGTACACTCATGTTAAGCTATGTTGGTGAGGTAAAAAAATCTACATATTCTATAAATAATGGAAAACCTCCGACCCCTGAACCTCCAAACCGCAAACCCCCTACCTCCAAAATCTGAAATGCCAACATCGGCCATAAATGATGACGACCTGTATAGTCTACAAATATTGAAAATGTAGGAGCTTAATGACAAAACCTTGGTCGTTCGAAAACTTCTGCATATAATTATACTTAATTATAGTATCTTATAAAATCAATATCCCGATATATTTTTTCAATAATCAAACCAAATTTATCCAAAGATATTCCATAAAAGTTATTAAACTAAATAAATCTAATGCAAATATAAACATATTTAATCTATTATAAATAAATGTAATAAAAAATAAACTAATCTAATCTATTATCCTATCAATATAATTACACCTTCCAAATATAACTAAAAATCCTATAATATAGAAAGAATTTGCCAAACCTATATTGAATTATAAAGCATAATTAACAGAGTATAATAAATCTAAGAATATAATAAATAAATTTAATCGAATTAACCTTAATTACAAAAATATAATTAATACAAATATAATTAACAAATCATAATTAATAAACATCACTAAAAACATAATTAATACGAATATAATTAACAAGCTCTTAATCATTCGTTTTCCTTCTCCTACGGCAAAAGTTGCCGGTATTACCCCAATCTCATTGGCAAAATATGCCGATTACCCCCTCCCCACAACAACGGCATAGTTTGCCGAAGCCCACATAGAAAAAATATAAAGAAAATACGCCCACCAGCAAAAACTACCGTTGCACCCTTCCTCATGTCGGTAAATTTTACCGCTCCTTTCTTTATTTTTATTTTCAAAAACTTCCACCCGTTTGGTAAATGCTGTTATTCCTTCCTCCCTTTTATTGGCAAGTTTAGCTAAATGTGAGCTCATAACATCAACAAATTTTGCCGATCCTTTATTGCAAATTTGTTTTTTAATTTCACCCATTCGGCAAATATTGTTGTTCCTTCCTCCCCCCTATTGGCAAGTCTAGCCGAATATTAGCCCATAATATTAGCAAATTGTACCGATCCTTTATTGTCCACATTTTTTTTTCATGCTAGATCTAGAATTAAAAAATTAAAATTTTGCAACATCTACAATTTGATTTTTATCTATAATTAAAAAAGAAATTCATAAACTAGATCTACAATATAAGTTAGATGTGTATCTAAAAAAAATAAAAATTTAAACTCATAGATTTACAATGAAATAAAAAATTCTTAAACAAATAATTTTAATCTACAATATAATTTAATCTGCAGAAGAAAAAAAAATTGCACTCACAAATTTACAACTTACCATCAGCATATTTTTACAACAAAAAAAACATCTTAAACAAAAAAAATTAAATCACTTACCTCTAGATAAGAAAGGTGAGAACGGTTGTAGAAGAGAAGAGAGAAGAGAGACGGGAGAGAAGTGAGAGAAAGAAAGTGGAAAAAATAGTGGTAGTCTGAAAAAGGGAAGAGGAGGGGTATGATATAGAAAAAAAAATTATTTTCTAAATAGTAAATGGACATTTTTCATAGAATAGCTAAGTAAAAAATTTATGACTTGTTTGGAGTTACTTATGAAAAGTAATTATCTATAATAATTACTTTGTAACACCCCCAAAATTCACTCCTGAAAAAAAAATTTTGAAAGGATAAAGCGGAAGCTAGGAGAGAATTTGGGGAATGTTACCGCCACATCTAATACAAGATAAATGTCCACCATCTATCTTATGCTAGATGCAAGGCTAAAACCTGTCAAATAAAACTTTAAACATCAATGTCGTAAGGATAAACTCCCACAAGGAGATATCCATAGGCAGAAGGCAAGTGAATCAATTCACTAAATAAAATCATCGCTGAATCAATCAGCGGAACCTGTGAAATAAATCCGAATTTTAAAAGCTTATCAGAGTACGAGAAATTGAAAGTTAAATTACAATACCCTTGAATTTTAAATAAAATACTTGAAACTTCCAAATACAAATACAGTTAAACAAGACAAATCCCGATATATCAAATTCCGGATTGCCTACTCTCTTAAGCCAAGTCTTCCACCCAAAAACAATACCCGATCAAAAACCTGCACGAGAGGTCTGCTCCCCACCATTAGTGGATCATCACAGGACCCATTCAATCAAGGTAGCATCAGTACGGGTCCGGTACTGAGTAAATCAATACTACCAAACTCATGGAAGGAAGTATAAAACACATAAGATACAAGCGTACAAGAAATCACAATAGCATGCTAAGTAACACCAATCTAACAATCCAATGATAATTATTATTACATCCGATTTTATTTATTTACGATGAGTTCAGGGACCCCACTATTCTTAAACCGGTGGAATGGTCTGAAGCACCTCTCGGGGACAACACACCCGAGCCACTATTATCATCCGGTGGAACGGATCCTACACCTCTCAGGGCAAAACGCTCCTGAGCCACTATTCTGAACCGGTGGAACGGCTTGAAGCACATCTCGGGGACAACACACCCGAGCCACTATTATCATCCGGTGGAACGGATCCTACACCTGGTCCTGACTCACGTAATCTTCCACTTTAAATAATTAGTGTCTTATTCATTACTTAATTCATATCATATTCTTATTCACGATGAGTATAGGGCCCCACTATTCTTAATCCGGTGGAACGGACTAAAGCACCTCTCAGGGACAAGTCACCTGAGCCACTATTATCGTCCGGTGGAACGGACTCTACACCTCTCAGGGCAAAACACTCCTGAGCCACTATTCTGAACCGGTGGAACGGCTTGAAGCACCTCTCGGGGACAACACACCCGAGCCACTATTATCGTCCGGTGGAACGGACCCTACACCTCGGCCCAACTCACGTGATCTTCCACTTTAAATAATTAGTATCTTATTCAATGATTTTAGCCGACCAATAACCAGGCCCACATAAATAATTCCATGACAAAAAAAAACACCATAGAGTATCATATAATATCAATCCATACTTAACCCTTCACATACTCAAATACATACCATATTCAACATTATACTAGCATACATTGGCATTGGGACTATGAATTCATACATACATAAAATTACCACACAGAAAACATCATACACTAGACAGGATTAAATGATCAATAGGCATACTTATCACCTTTCACTTCAAGTAGACATACATCCAAATTCCATCATAAGTAAAGGTAAGTATTGACTTACCTCAAATCCAAAGCTAGCTAAGCAAATTGAAAAATAGGGATAGCTATCGAAAGCTCGACAATCCACGAGAAATTTTTCCTAGATCGTCGATAGAAATCGGAACTAGGTTAGAAACCATCTTATCAATTAATAATTCACATATTCTAATTAAATAAACACAAACGAATACAAACGATCTTTATTGGAAAACGTGTCCAAAACTCAGGACTCAAGAGCACAGCTCTATTAAGATTTAAGATTAAAATATAAATCAAATGATTTAAAACCGAAAGACAGAAATCGATTAGATAAAAGACACACAACATAATAAATTTTATACAACCATCCCTGAAGATTAGGGTTTTTAATGCCTAAACTACGAATCGACCAAATCACTTTTATTATCTCAAATTGGTAGTTTTAAAACACAATTAAATAAATTTTAGATAAATCTAGATAATCAATTTCAACAAAATAATATCCCGATTAACCAATTCAGGACGATCCGTTTTCAAAATTAGGGTTTTAAAGCCAACGACAAAACTCAGGTAATTCAAATCAATTAATTCCAATTAAAGGTATTAGAATACAATTAGGATCATTTCCACTACTTCTATAAATTTAATTTTATAAAAACAACTATACCCATGATCAATTTCATAAGTTCACTTTAAATATAGGGTTTTAGGCCCGAAAACGCAATTCGGTTAAATTTTATTAATTTATTTAAATTGAATGTTTAGAAATGCAATTAGACATATTTTATAACATATCGTATAATCAATTGCTCAAAACCAATAAAAGAAATACTCAATTTAGCACAATTAGGGTTTTTGAGCCCGGAACGCAAATCTGATCAATTCTTGATAAAATATATAAATTGACGGTTCGGAAATGTAATTAAATATATTCTAATATAAATTTTATAGTCAATTGAATAAAACAACCCGATTACATAATCCGATTTAGACCCGCAAGAGTTTTGACCTAAAAATCCAATTCCGATTAATTACACACCATTTTCCCAAATCAACACTTCCGATATGAAATTAAATACATTTAAAACGATATTGTAAAATCAATTGAGTGAAACAACTCAATTACGCAACCCAATTTCAATACACACGAATTTTGACCTAGAAATCAAATTCCGATTGATTCCGCATAAATTTCTCAAATTGACGGTTCCGACATGAAATTAAATACATTTAAAAACATATTGTATAATCAATTTATCCAAAATCGCCAAATTGGACGGATCCGAAAAATTTGGGCATAACCCGACCTAAAATTCAATTTTCTAAATTCCGAACACAAACCATACAATTAACATATCGAAATCAATCTTACAGCACATATATACATAATCAAACAATTAATTTAGCTTATCACAAGCTAAATCATACCCAATTAATTAAATTAATATTAGGGTTTTTCAAAAATTTATACCAAACGAAATCAACAAAATCGGAGCAAAGGAAGGCCGGAGGAGCTTCGTCGGAGGCCGGAGGTGGCTCGCCGGTGGTCAGCGAGGCTCGCCGGTGACCGAGCGATGGCGGCGCAGCCTGCGTTTGCTGCTCGTCGCTGCTGCGGCGCGCGGTTGCTGCTGCCTTCTTCGGCTGCTGTGTGTGGCTGCTCGCGGCTGGTGCCTGCTGCGGTGGTCGGGAGACGTTGACGGCCGGCGAAGGAGGAGCAGGGAGGAGGAGGTCGGGGTTGGGGTTGTGCGCAGGGGGCAGGGTCGGGAGCAGGGGACAGACGGGAAGCAGGGAAGAGAAGATAAAGGAGAGAAGAGAGAAAAGGAAAGAAGAGGGGGGGTCGAGCACCGGTCGGTCGGGGTAGGGCTTTTTTTTTAAATACACATAAAATAAAATACTAAATGTTCAAAAGATATTATTGGAAGATTTTATCTAAAATTCATTAAACGAAAATTATTTCGTAAGATTCCGAAAGCTTAAAATTAATAAAAAGCTATATAAAGAATTTCGGAAACATTTTCGGAAAAACTTACCAACGAACATAAAAATTTGTATTATTTACGAAAATATATTATAAGACCTCGAAATAATATTTAAAAGCATAAAAGTAAATATTTAAATTAAATTCTAATAAATCGAGACTAATTTAAATAATTTCTGAAATCGGTTTTCCGTTAACTAAAGAGCGTAAAACGGAAAAAAATTAATTCCGGAAAGAAATTCACAAATAAACTCTGAAAATCTTTTTAATTTAAAACTTCCCAAAAATATTAACAATTTTCGGAAACAAATAAATTTAAAGTCAGAAATATTTTCTACGGATAAAATTATTAAAATAAATTTAACTATTTAAACGGAAATTTTATAATTTAAATAATATATTTCGTTAACGAAATATAACTCCAAAATAAAGTCGTAATCACACGACGAAGTTATAATCGAAAACGAATCTAAAATATTAAAAATCAAAACACGAGAAAGAATGAAAATACATATTTTTAACCGAAAATCGAAATCATAAGAATATAATAAAATCATGGTCGTGAACGAATTTGTCCAGAATGGTTCGCAACGGCAACGATTAATTAAATTCAAATATGAATTCGAAATCGTCGATAAATCCATAAAACGAATCGAAATTAAAATAATTAAATATTTACATCAAATTACGCTAATAAAATCATTGGGCTTAATAAAATTAGGTTTTAAAAATACGGGGTATTACATACTTATTTTAGGAAAATTTTAGCCTAAAAAATTTCCAAATTAAGTAGTTATTATGGATAATTAATTTTGATAAGTAATTCGAAACATAGACTTAGTTGTAACAAGAAGACAACATGGATATATTTATTTATTTTTCCCATTGAACTTGGAGACGCGAGGGTTTGGTGTATAGAAATGAAAATCAAACTTGTGAGCAAAAGAGATACTGGACTTTGACTCGAGCTTCAATATGTCGTCGTAGTATTCTAGTTTTGTGGGTTTTGGCTTTGATCCATTCTCCAGTCTAAATCTTTGCGCTTAGTTAGTGCAAAGTGGCCGGGGTAAATCTAAACGGGGTGTAATGCTTTCCTAGTTCCCTCCCACAACTGCTGCTAATGAGCGGGGGGGATCAAGTCAGTGTTTCCTCTCTTCGTCTGGGGGGGACGAGGATTAATCAAGAATCGATTAACAGTCAAAAAGATTAGGTATGTATTTTGTTTTAGCATCGAACATTGCTGGAAAAGGGTAGCACAAACCAATGAAACCACGTGTAATAAATACCTCGGAAACATTTAAACTCATTACCAGACTTTATCATATTTCGATTGAAGTACCACGTGTAATATTCTTGCTTGTTTCGACGAAAAAGTTTGAATCAGAGAGAGAAGAAGCAGAGAAAATTGGAACATAACACGTGTAAGTGTATCATGTTAAGATTTGAAAGGAAAGAAAACGAAAATTCAAAGAGATGCCGGCAACTCATTTTTTATTCTTGTTGCTAGTAACACAGAGTTTGATAATAAATTTTAAAACAATAAGTACACAAAATAATATAAGAATTAATAGAATTATAAAAAAAAACAATATAGTTAATATAAAGGATAATATATTAGGAGAAAAATTTTAACAATAATTTTTTTATTTTTTAATCAAATAATTAAATTTTTTACTACGTCATTTTATCGGTATTTTGATTAATACGTGACTCTTCTAATTTCCTCATCACAACCGTACATTTCAAAATACCATATGTAAAGAAAATAAAGATAAGTAGTTTTACTTGTTGCTGAATATATTATATTGCTTTCTACATTAATTAAAAGTACATGTTAATATGATAGATAATAGAAAATGCGTCTTAATTTAAGCAATTAGCAAAACTTAAAATAAATATAAGTTCTTTTTATACATGAATATTACATATAGTATATAATTAATAATTAATTACCATTTTCCACATTGTCATTTCTAATGTGCTTTCCAGTTATCTTAGTGGATTTTGTAAGCCTTCTCATAATCAGTTTGTTGTAATATAAGAATTTGTGTAACTATTACTTGCAAACCGTCCAATATTTGAAGTGGTTTTAGTTATATAACCAAAGACAAAATCCAAACTAATGAAGGGAGGAGGTGGGAAGCAGAAGTGTCATATGTAATTAATTCATATACAATGAAGGAAGAGTATGGAAAGTAGAAATACCGCTTGTAATTACTTCATTAGGTCATATACAATAAAGGGAGAACATAGGAAGTAGAAGGCACCTAACTAATTAAATCATGTTCACTTCATTTGGTGTTTTAATGCTCTTCAATTAATATACACCTATCATATTAAGAGGGGAAGATGAATAGTAATGAAATGAGGGGTGGGAATTAGAAAGCTCATAGCTAATTAATTGATATTTAGTTCGACATGTGTTTCTATGCAATTCAATTAATATACATTAATCATGTTAAGAGGGAAAGATGAATAGTAATTCATTTGGTGTGACTATGTAGGTTTTCTGTTAAATTCCAAAGCTTTGGGATATATAATTAATGATTTATTTAGCTATGTTTAAAATAATTAATGACTATCTTTCATTTATTATAGCCATTAATTACTTAATTACAAATATCAGTTAAAACAATCCGTGTAAATAAAAGTCTTAAAAAGGTCAATTTTGAATTGTCAAATATAAAATGAATTATTGCATAAGTTTCATTTGCACCGAAAAAGATAATAATCATCTATTTTGAAATAATTGTTGGTATAGATAAAAATATGTTTATTTGGGTGATGTAAAGATTGCCTAAGATTTTCAATTACTGTAAAGAATAGGAAAATATTTTATGTAACATATATATTTAAATTAATAAAAGTACTATACACTATTCTATGAGGAATATTATATCAACATCATTTTTGACATCTATAATTGAAAGAAATAACAACAATTTGTTTAGAGACATTTTTGTATTGCTGGTCATTTTTTTTAAAGAGTTGTCATTCTCGATTGATTAATTTTTAATTTTACTATTATGTATATGTTACTAATGATATTAAAAAAGTCTTCTAGTATCAATTATAACCAAATTGAATAAAAGTATGTGTGAAGAGAAGACGTATGAGATTTAGATGATATATCAAATAAGATTAAGTCAGATAAGTAAATTATTCATTGTTCTAGTTTTGTTACTATGAGATTCACTGATGTTGCTAATAAAGAATAGAGCAATCATTTGGGTTTTTTATATTACTCAATTAATATGCATTTATGGTTGATAAAAGGGAATACATATAATGTAGATATTACATTGGATTCTCAGTTTTAGTGTTTCGTTTGGTGTCCCAATATTATTTAATTAATATGCATTTATGATATTAACAAAAGGCGATGAATAAGTGCAAATTAATAAAGGGATGAGGATCGACACGATAAGCAAAAGACAGAGTAATTGACCAATGAGTTGATGGTGATAATTAGCAATAATGGGTGACGGTGATAATTAGTAATTAACAATAATAGATATAATTTAGGCAGAAAAAATTATCTACATATTATCTACTATAGAACTCTATTTTTATATGACTATAGATATCACTTGTCCAAATCACAAGTGATATTTGAATATAGT
Source organism: Tamarix austromongolica (assembly GCA_039764185.1). Classification (NCBI taxonomy): domain Eukaryota; kingdom Viridiplantae; phylum Streptophyta; class Magnoliopsida; order Caryophyllales; family Tamaricaceae; genus Tamarix; species Tamarix austromongolica. The sequence goes on along the minus strand of CM077812.1, from coordinate 24,429,208 downwards.
TTAGTATACAATAATAATAAATTTTAAAATAATAAAAATAAAAAATAATATAACAAGTAAAAAATAAAAAAAAAATATTATGATTATTATAAAAGATAAAATATTGGTTAAAAAAATAAAATAATACACTATATATAAAAATGATAAATAATTGAATAAGTGAATACATAAGCTAATTAAATATTTTAAAACACTTTTTAAATTACAATATTTGTTGTGAATGTACTTTTATTCCCATCTTTATCGGATATCAAATATTTTAAGCATGTTATAATGTGTAACTCCAGACATTACAACATAAAACTGATCTTAGTTGAACACTAATTATTTTCAATAATAGCCCAACATTATTTTGTTATTCATTCATTCATTCTTCTTCTTCTTCATTTCTTTTTTGTCGTTGATTTTTTATAGTCAACTAGCCAAAGATAAAAAATCAAATAAATACCATTTATTAATGCGGTTTGGTTCAATAAATGTATAATACATGAAGATGCACCATTTAGCTATATTAGGTGTCCAAATAAACTACAAATTGGCTGGTTGGATACTTTATCTAGATAATTTGTATATTTTATAATGTAATGTAAATGATATATTTTATGATGTGATGCAATTGATGTTATATTCTCAGTGTATATTAATGTATACTATTTATTAATATATAATGAAAAAGGAAAAATTAAGAATTGAAGATCTGCAACGATTGATTTTCATGAATTATTGAAAATTGTTAGACTCATATATTGTCTAGGTAATTTAATACTAATATACTATAAAAAAGAAAAATTAAGAATTGAAGGCCCATAACATTTGGTTTATCATAAATTACTAGAAATTATTGAACTCATATATAGTTTAGGTAATTTAATACATACCACTCAGTGTATAAGTAAAGATTTATAATTACATAATTAAATTGTTTTAACCAAATGATTGTATTGAAAAATCAATTTATGAGTAATAATTGCTACATATCGGTGCAAATTTTTTTCATATTGTGTATAAGTCAGGGTTCATGATTGCATCATTGAATTGTCATAACCAAATATTTGTATTGAATAATCTATTTATGAAAAATAATTGATGTAAATGGGCGAGAAGTTTTGTCTACATATTGTTTGCCAAAAAACTATATTTTTATATTATTATTATTATTATTTATAAGAGTGGGATCAATCATGATTCATGAGTTAGCAATAATAGTAAAAAAAATAGTGATTTATGGTTACTTTGGATTAGGATCAATTGAAAATTAGGATAAATATCAAAAATTAATTCAAATAAAAAAATAAAAGTGAATTAGAGTAAATATTTTAAAATATTATTGGGTGATAATAATATTAAAATAATAAAAGTGAATAGGGTGAATGTTGTTTTAATTTCGTTTAGATTTAGGTGAATGAAAATAATAAAAAAATACTTATATTTGAAGACACTTCTATAACATATATTAGAGTAAAGGTATTTTTGCTTATTTACGTAAAAAAAAATCATTTAATTTTTTCCCTTCACCGCCCATTGCCCAAAAAATAAAAAAAGGAGAATTTTGATGAATGAAAGAAAGAAATTTATCCATTTTCCTAGGTAAACTTTTTATTTTTATTCTTAAATAAATAAATATAGGTGAATCAATTTATTTACTTTGATTTATCCCAAACGAAACAAAAGGTTAAACTGGGCTTTGAACCTTCGATTAGAAGGGTCGAAGGAAAGTTGAGTTTAGACACGAGTTTGGATAAATATTACTTAGTCTTTCCTGATCTTATCTTATTTTTATTTTACTTAATTTAATTTAATATGATATTATTTAATATAATATAATTTAATAATAATTAAATTAAAATTAACTTATTATTATTATATTAATAATAACACCAACAATGTAAAATATGATAATGAAAATTACTACCACTATCCCATAAGATGGTCCTAAAGTTTATTTTTACATAGATTAAGAAATTTGATTCGATGTTATTGGAAGTGTAAATATATAAATGATTGTCCCATTATATTCTTAATACAAGTGATTTAGTTAGTAACTATATGGTAAAAGATGAATTAAATTAGGGTATATTATAATTTTATTATAGGAATTTTACTATTTATAATGAAATAGGATTATAATTTGGTACAAAAAAAAAGAATCTACAACCATTTTTATGGAATGAAGAGAAAATTATTATTATTAAGAATAATGATAATAGTGATATAAATTAATATTATAATTAATTATAACAATTATTATTGTTGTCATATTTATAACTATAAAACATATAAATTCAAACCAATATTATTATAATGATTATTTTAATATATGATAATTTTAATATTACTATTATATTTATGTAAATAATAATTAGTATATTAATTATTATAATAAATGTATAATAAAAATAATTACCATATTATTATTACTATATTTATGATAATAATTTTATTATAATGAACTATTATAATTTTGTGTGTGTGTGTGTGTGTGTGTGTGTGTGTGTGTGTGTATATATATATATATATAATAATAATAATAATAATAATAATAAGTATTAGGATTAGTATTATCAATGTAATTATAACAGCGATAATAATGTTAAAAATAATTACCATATTTTTTTTCTCTTGATAATACTATCGTAAATAACGGTAACATTATGATAAATATTATTTTTATATAACATTATTAAAAATAAGAATATAATAATATATATTTTGGTAATTAATAAATTTTAAAAATAACAAATGTATTATGAACAATACAACTAGAGACTCAAAGACAAGCTAACATGATTGGCATATAACCAACCTAGAAACAATTAAAAAAATAGGGAAAAAAAGTCATAAAAAACTCTCCACAACAACAACCCTACAAGACTAAAACCCTATGAAATACATATGCCACTAAGAAACAATAACCACTATGAGGCCCAAGTAGATTCACAAGTGAACCAAAACAAAAGCCCTCTTCACCAAACACGCACCTATAGGTTTTAGTTCAGTTGTTCCCTCAAGAGTAAGCTCATAAGGTAACAAAGTACTAGCACTAATCAAACATCAAAACCTTTAGGAGCACATTACACTCTAAAGCCAAAGATCAATACCTATATAAGTAAGCTCATCTAGTACTAAGCACTTAAGGTCACCAGTAAGTTAAGACCACATAGTGTGAGATGGGATTAATTGAACATATACCTAGGCATCAAAAACTTTTCCGATATCCTTAAGCTTGGAAGAAAATGTACCGCTTCCAGTAAAAAGCCCATACTCACAACCATTAAGTGTCACCAACAATAATGGCATCAAGCACAAAAGAGTATACACATCTTTGAAAAGAATTTCATATATAAGCAACATTCAGGCTGGTTTTTTATGTTCTTCCAACCCCTTGAGACACTTATATTATAGTCAAAAATTTATTTGGATACCTCAACCATAACTATCCAACACTACCACCATCAATCCATCGTTGATGAGAATTTGGCTCCGAAGAGCTCATCCCTATAAACATGAAGCATGAATCCAATCCATGCTTATAACATTAAGCACATGTCTTCACACATGCTCGCCCCTATAGTGGTTTGCTAAAATGGCCCCTACAAAGATAGCACATGAGCAAGATAGGTGACACAAAGCATAACTTGGGGGTCAACAACACAAGTATGATTTTTTGACATACATGAAGCACAAAAAAACACCATCTCTTCAAAAATATCACCAAAAAAATCAACTCCAACTAAGTATCTACAGTGATCCCTACTCTCTCCAAACAAAGCTATCTCTATGCAATCACAACCAATCAAGGAGAAGTTATTGATTTGACACCATGAATAAAAATCACCCAAAACACTAAATCTTAAAGACAAGCTCCAATATATCATACAATGAACTTATCTTGAAGGACCATCTCGTCCGGTGTGAGATAAGTGAAACATGACAATCTATAAAACAATTGATTATGAAAGCTAAAAAAAATCTCTAAACATTACAAAGAGGAGGAGACAGAGTGTAACACCCCTAATTTTTTAACAAAAAAATTATTTTTAAGACAATGTGAAAGCATTTGAAATACAAAACTAGGGATTGTTACCACCGCATCAACTATGAGAGAGGTGTGATATCACCTAACCCATGTCTGATGCAAAGCTAAACAGAACAAAGAAACAAAGAATGCATGTTCATAATATTACTGTGATAATGCAAGGTAAATAAGAATAAAATAATATTATAGATGGAATGAATTTGATAGTTTTACAAAATCAAATATAGGAATCCGAGCTAAGAGTTTAAATAACTTGAAATACAAAAACCTCCCAACGTAGTGAGAAGAATACTAATAATTGGTTAGTATAACTCTTAGGCATAATCATAAACTTTCAACCCCAAGCAATGGCCAACTAGTGGCCCATGTTATCACCCTCAGCGTGCTCTAACTGAGAGTCATAGCCCTATAAATTGTCATCTACTCCCCGGACCAAAAGCCGGATTATCACAGTGACTACCACAAGTGCAGTATCAGTATGATGAAGTATTGGCAAAGCATACTACCTAAAACGTGGAAGGCTCATGTAACACATTGAGATCATACAGTAACATAGTATTCAACCTGCTAGAAAGGTAATATATGAGAATAGTGATAACATATAAATACCTCGATGAGACCCAAGGATATACATTTACACACAAACATGGTTTTCCACAACAATCCATATAAAAGTAAAGCACATAATGCCAATATACCATGACCTGACTAGCGTAGGATTGTAACTCCCACCACCGCATCACACTAGTGCCAAGGGGCTTTTCACAGGTATCTTCAACATCCACCACACTTAGTCTCCTAAGTGAGGGGCATACGCTAAATTTTGGGTCTACCTCACCCAAATTACATAACCATAGAATCATAATATTGCTAATGTACCATGACGGGATGAACATAGGACTGCAACTCCCACCACTGCATCACACTAGTGCCAAGGGGCTTTTCTCAAGGATCATCAACATCCACCACACTTGGTCTCCTAAGTGAAGGGGCATACGCTCAATTTTGGTTCTACCTCACCCACTACACTAGCACTAGTGCCAAGGGGCTTTTCTCAGGGATCTTCAACATTCACCACACTTGGACACCTAGGCTAGGGGCACAAAAGATAACCAAACCCTAAGTATGTATACCGGGAAGTCCTCTAATATTTCAAGATCAAAATTCCACCAATCAACTAGTTGGATGTTTTAAGTGTTGACACCAAACACTAACCAAGGCATACAAGCCACCAAGTGGGTGTTTAGAGATGATACCAAACTCACACAAGGCATTAAAACCACCAAATTGGATGTTTAGAGATAACATCAGACTCATCATACGAATTGGGTGTTTAAAGATACCACCAAACACCTCATACCAATTGGGTGTTTAAGGATAACACCAACTCAACCAAAAGAAAGTCTCAAATACCATCATATTGGTTCATATTAAATTTGGTCCATCATAGTTGAAATCATAATTAAAATGTTGAAAATACATGGAAGAATCAACACAAAAGGCCCAAGAGAAATAAAAAAAATCATAACAAATCAGGCATCTTCTAACTAGTCCATTCGATGGGTCCTTAGACTAGTTGATTGGTTTGGTCATGTCAAACCTGGATCACAACAAAACCAAAACACCAGTTGATTGGCTTGGTCCAACTAGTCGATGAGTCAAAGTAGATACCAACCCATTTTGGCCTGTAAAAAAACAATCAATAGTTTTAACCAATTTATCGACTAGTTATAGCAATCAATCCACTATTTTGGTCCAATCGGTTGATGGGTCTAAGCAGATACCAAACCACCATGGCTTGTAAGGACACTAGTCAATGGTTTTGACCAACCAATCGACTGATCATCAAGGCCGATCTACCGATTTACCAAACCAATCAATTGATTTTATGAACAATTGATCCAAAACTTCAAATCATTCGACTGCTTGCAGAATCCGTCAACTAGTTTGAGGAAGTGATCAACCAATCTAGGTAAAACACAACCTACACTTGCAAAACACATACCAAATTTCACCATACTTTACCATATTAATCCTAGCACACTTCTATGTCAAAATACACATAAAATTACATGCTTCACGTATAGAATCATATGGACACATGGCGATGCACACACTTCACTCAGTCATGCTCATTAATCAATTTTATGCTTGAAAATCAGGAAAATGAACAAAACTTACTTGGAAAGAATTATACCACAAGCTCATACCATGGAGCACAATTATATTTTTACTCATATAAATACTAACACATGGAACCCCAATATACCATAGAAACTGAATTATGTTAAAGGTAAGAATATCTTACCTAAAGCAATTCTCCTAGTATAAAACTCTTACTAGATGGCCTATATAGAAGAATTTTGATTCCTAAGAGAATCAAATTAAAACCATTAAAAATCCTCTTCCAAAACTTCATTAAAGCTAATAAAATCAGAAGAAGAAGGGAAACACAAAAAACTACCTTTAGATTCAAAATAAGGTGTTAAAAGATAAGCTGAAATTTCCAACTTTTCTCAACCTTAATTCTTCCATGCCTAAGAAAAGCAAGAGGGAAAAAAACCAAGAATGGAGGGAGATAAGTAACACAATGCTTGCATAATTCAAAGGATAAAACCAAAGAGGATCTCTATTTTTTCTCAATAGAAGGAAGAAGAAAGGAAGGTGGAGGGTTATTCAACACTTCGTGAGATTTCCACAAGGATAAGGAAGAAGAGAACAAGAACACGAGTTATGGGTGATAATGGGTCAGAAAAAATGAGAGGTATAGGGGCAAACTAGTTGACATCCTCAAGGGAAAGAGGGATGAGACAGATGAGGTTGAGTGTGGGTAAGTTAAGAAGTGAATGATGAATTAATGGGGTGGTGAGAGGTTAAATGCGATTAGGGTGGGGTATGAAAGTGGGTTGGCAAGTTAGGGGAGAGTGTACAAAGTCAAAAATTACTACCCCAACTACCAAAAGAAAGAAGGAGAGGTAAGTGAAAAGGAGAAGGGAGGCTTGCCTCCAAAAGTGGTTTTTTGGAAAAATTTTGCTAATTAAAATCATGTAAAGATCCAATTAATATAAAAATAATATCAAAACACCATAACATGATTATTAGCATAATTGAACACAAATTAGAAGTTTTCATAATAATTAGAGAGAAATTAAAATTAAAATTAAAAATGGATCTGAAATAGTAAGTAAACCAGTCAATCAGTTTGACAAACCAGTTGACCAGTTTGGGCAAACTAGTCAATTGGTTTGTTGAGAACAAGAACATAAATTTTTCTGGTGCATTCGTCGATCGGTTATGTAAACCAGTCAGTGGGTATGCTTGAAATTCACATTTTTATTAGATATTCAAGCAATTTCTAAACCAAAACTCATTTATTTTATATCAACATAATTATAAATACAATTTAAAGGATTTTGGGATGAAATATTATATATAGGCTTAAAGGTCAACCTGATGATAAACAATATATCAATTCACCAAGAACTAGTTCTAGACTAATATAATGAACAACTAATCCACAAAATCAAAAATCACTATAGAGAAAGGTGAGATTGAAGCAACACAACCACAATGATTCAATTGACACAGACACTAAGATCATCAAGTTGGAAAAAAACAACTCTAAATAAGATTTAGAACATAGCCAAATGAATCTTCCACTCCTAGTACGTGGCAAGGAGAAATAATTCCTAATTAAAAATGCTAAAAGAATACCACTAGGGTCATTTTAAACCAATGCTTCAATCAAAATGACCAAAAGATAATGTAACTTTAATTGAATGATAATTTTGGTGATTAGAGATCAGATGCGGTGGAAGTTGCCTTTTCGATTGAAGGATGATGAGAGAGTTCAAGGGATAAGAAGAATTAAAACAAATCTCATTGAGTATAATAACATTATAATTTAATTTCATATTTATTAATATTATTAAAATGAGAATTAAATTATTAATAATAATTTATTTAATAGCATTATCAACAATAATAATCATAATTTAATTTAATTTTTATTAACATTATTATGAAAGAGAATTAAATTAATAATAATAAAAATAATAATAATAACTATTATTATATGATATAATCCAATATTATTAGTGTTCATCTAATATGATATTGTCTTATTTGATCTCATTTGATTTGATAATAACATGAGAAAAAAAAGAACTAAGTACGTGTTTAGGAAGACCCTTTCAACAAGTTTTTAGATTATTTGATCAAACAAAAGCTCGTTTGACTAATTTTAGAAGTGTTTAGTTAGTAAGATATTTTGAGATTAAAAATTCATTTTTCATACTAAGTATATTTTTTTTATAATGAAAAAAGATTTTGCTGAATAAGCAACATTATGACCCGTTTTTCCCATCTTTTTCTCATACTAAATCAAGTTGAACAACTATATACTAGCTTTGAAAATCTTGTTTAAATTAGCCCATGAAATAAGCTATAACGTTTTTGCTACAATTGTTATTTTGTTATTTAGATTATATTTTTTCATAATTTTATTGAAATGAATTTATATTGTATTTTTGTTTTGCCTAAATATCTAAACAATGAAAACAATCACTTTTTTAATTCTATTTAGCTACTCAAATTAAATAAATTGTGAATGAACTAAAATCAAATTATTGAAACATAGAATATACATAGCATTTTTTTTCTTGAGTGGAAATGTATGTAGTAAATTGAACCAAATTTCAAGGTAACCATTTGAAATACCACAAATTATTAAACAAAAGTGGTATTGATATCGTGGGTAACTGATTTCAATCACCACTAAGGACATTTAAAAAGAAAGAGGGTATCTAATTGAAATTTACTCTAGAATTTTAATATATACAAAGTTTAATACTTAATGTGGAATATCACATGAGTCAGAACTAAAGTGATTCCATGTGTTTTAAATGTTTTAGTAAAGTTTTTATGGTCTTAATGGAGCCAGAAGACCCTAATTTACTCAATACCAAACTGATCTACCAACTTATAGGGAGCACACGTACTTAAGGATTAGTGATTTACTAGTATATCAAGTGTATTTTACCTTGAATATGAGAGTATCAATGAGTTTGACTATATTTCTCTCATCTACGGAGGAAAGATGAGAAAATGTGATACAAATGGTTTCCTAATCTTAATGTGACTAAATAATTAAAATATTATGATCACCTAATATTTAACCCTAATATAGTGTACTCTTTTGTTATTTTGTATAATTAGCATATATGTGTGTATAGTGTCTATCTTTTTATATGAGGCATGCATGTTATGCAAGTTTTATTGCATTGTTATATATTTTTACCTTACTCAATACACAAGTATCAACCATCTTTTTTATAGGTATTTCTCATTTCTAGAAGCAAATGTTGTATTGTTTCACATGTATTTGATGATTAGTGCTTTTATTGTGGTGATTGTAGTGAGGGTTTGTTTGAGTGGTATTAGTGTATGGTTATTGAGATATCTCTCTCATTTAGAAATTTGTGTCATCTAGTTTCTATTGTTTGTGTTCTCTTCTCATTACCTTGCAATCATGTATCATAAAGGAATCAAGTATTTTTCACACTTGATCTCTATGTACGTGTTACCTTTTAGCCTTCTTCCTTGCATTAATTAGGTATAGAGAATACCTTTTCTATATTAGATATAATGTAACACCATATGTTTCCATTTTGGCTTCCGCAAAAAAAAACTTAAAAGAGAAAAAGAATTAGTTTGTAAATTTTGAGGGTATTATAAGGACAACTATGATGCCCCGTTGGGAGAGATAAGGTGCTTGTAGGAGGAGATTTCATCTAAATAACATGATGCTAAAAGCTCTTGGTAGAAATTCGGGAGTCCCAATTCAATGAGGAGGTGTTTGAGCAGTTGTGCCATATATTTGTCTATTAAAGAAGGATAACGAGGGAGAAAAGTTATCCAAATGATTTTAGGGCTTTTCTCTCACATTTCTATTGTTGTTTACCTTCATGTTGTTTTTGACATAATTTTATCTATAAGCACACAGTTTTTCGAGTAGTATGTCAAGGTAGTCTCACAAATATTTTAAATAATCACTAGAATGATGTGAGAATTTGGTTATGTCTACTTAAGGATTAATATGAAATATAATTAATCAATGAAAATAACTAATTATACAAAAGGAAATGGCACTCAAATCTACTATAAAAAAAATGAGCTAAGGTTTTGGCTCATTACTCATTACCCTCAATCCTCACATGCAATTGAGTATCACACCACCAATCAATTCAAGATTTATAATCAATTATGCCAACAAGATAGGAAAGCCTTACGCTTTCTCAAGCTACAATGCCCTATTATACTTCTACAACCCTAAGTAACTGTCTCTTGCTCAAAGTCTAATAACACACAACACTTTAATGCCCATTATTATCCTCCTTAATATTTTTAAGGGTTAACTTAATGTCTCTTGACCTACAATTTGACCCCTAGTTATGTTATTAGGTATAATATTGGATTATCTCTTGATTGCACGGACATTTCACTAAACGAATACCCAAATGTCATCAAAGCGCCAATCAATCTATAACATAACACATAGATTATGAAAGGAATATAAAGGATAAAATTACTCAAAAAATTTGGATAGAGGGACACTCCCATTCACCTTATCATGAAATCTAGCCATGCATACTTATAATGAAATCATTCAAATCAATAAGAAATATCATAATCAAGATGAGAAATAATAAATCGGTACCCTTTAACTCTTAAATATTTTTATTAAGCAATTTAGGAATAAGGGCTTGAGTAATTGAAGAAAAAACCTTTTAATATTCCCATTAATTTCATAGTCCATTCAAGGAGGAGTAAGCCATTATAATATTGATTCTTGCTTTCTTTTTCTTTTTCTTTTTTCACTTCAAGATTTTTTTTTACTATTTTTGATAATTTTTTGTGCAATATTTTCAAGAAGGTAAAATATGGTGATTGTGGGATGATTTTTGTGTAATCTTGGAAATAGGATATTAGTAAACTAAACCATGATAATAGTATATGGTTTTCAAAGTGTTAGTTTGGCTTGATGAGTCATGAATCTACCATTTTTTTCTATTTTGAGGATTTTAGAATTTTACTGAATATTTGTGGATTGTGGTTTTGTAATTATTTTCATAATTTAGGAGCATGTAATGAGGGGTTTTTATGTCATTTTTGCATTATAACATGTTTGGATTTGAACATGTTTAGGATGTGTAGAAATTTGACGAAGTTTGGGGCATAAAGAGAGGTATTTTCATCATTACACATGTAGGCTGTGATTTTGGTGGTTGTTTCTATTATAATATGCTCTTAATGTTTTCAACTAATAGTGTGCAACATTTAGGGACTTTGATTTTTTACATTTTTTTGGTCAGTATGTATGCATGTATTCCATTAATCTCAAAAATCAAGGGTAATTCAAGTAAGTCTCAAAAAGGAAGCCAAAAGCTTAAGAAAAATCTATTTTAACTCATCTATACATTTCATTAAATAACTACAAGATATGCAATTCTGAAATCTAGTCATTCTCCCAACCATGTCTAAGATGATATGTTTCTATACGGATTTAACTTCTTAAAATTCATTTGTGAAGATCCTCTTGTTTCTCTCTTTCTACATATGACAAACGACAATTGCAACCATGACTTGAATGACTTGTTTTCTAATCATAGGACCTTGACCTCTAGTAGTTTCCCATTGAATAATGTTTTGTCAATGAGTTAGATGTTTATGTGCTATAAGTTACACAATTTTTAGTGTTTTTAATGTTTAGGGGTTTATTAGTCCTTTTACATGTCAAATTGTTTTGTTAATGAAATTTTGGTGTTATATTATGCTAATTATTTATTAAATTTGCTTATTATTTAATTTCATGATTACTATTTCATTCATAATTAATGGGTTTAGGGAATATTAGGATTAATTTTTTTCATTTTGCACCAAAAGGTCTTAATTAGATATTTTAGGATCATTGATTAACCTTGACCATTAACTTGTCTAAAGAATAGTAAATTAACTTGACTAATGAATTCTGGTCATAATAAATTTTTATTTTTTAAATATAATATTCTTGACACATTTCTTCCAATCGCGTTATACATAAATATAGTCTTTTTATGAATGGCAAAAAAAATTTGGAAATTGGTTTGGGGGCTTATTTTGGGACGGTGATAATTAATTGGTGAATAATAAATTTTCTTGAAATTAGTGTTTCTTCTCTAATATTTTGTCTTCCCTAACTTTGATTTAATACCCAAATTTTATTTAAAATAATTATAGTAATTATGAAAATATATTTTGAATCAAAGATTCTTACATCTCTTTAGCTCTCATTACATTTTTAAAAATGCTTCATTTTGGTCATTAAACATTTCTTACAATTTTGAGGTATACTATAATGCTTGAAAGCATAAGTTGGGATATGTTCTAATGCACCATGATAAGGTGGTTGCATATGCTTTTTAACAATTGAGGAAATATGAGAAAAATTACCCCACTTATGATTTGGAGTTAGTTATAGTGGTCTTTGCTTGAATATGTGGATCCACAACCCAATGCAAGTTCTATGTTTACCATTAGAGTTTGAAGTACATCTTCACACGGTGAAATATGAATATGCATAAAATTACATGGATAGGTTTAGTGGAATACTATAATCCTGAGTTTATCTATAGGAAGGGTAAGCCAACATTGTTATTGATACTCTTAGTGGTTTAACTTCTTATTCCTTGAGTATGATGATCATAGAGAGCAAAATTCATGAGAAGCTTGAGGATATGGGTATTGAGTTGATTTCTGAGGGTATAATTGAGGCTAAAATGTGTGTACTTACTATATCACATACAATTTTTTATGAGATTCGAGCCGAAAATACTAGAGATGTCTAGCTTGAGGTTAATTGGCATAGGATTGGTAAGGATAAAGTTGAGGGGTTTCAGATTTATGATGATGGTATCATCAAATTTACTGGTTGATGGTGTGTTCCACCCAACTGTAGTGATTTGAATATTGATATCTTTGAGGAGGGACATTTTATATCTTATTATGTCTATTTTGAAGGGAATAATATGTATAAGGACCTTTTGAGAATGAACTAGTAATCAAGTATGAAGAGAGAGGTCATCAAGTTTATTTTGAGTTGTTTGATATATCAAAAGGTTAAATCCAAGCATAGGAGGCTACAATGGCCTTTGTAGTCACTATATGTACCTTAGTGGAAGTGAGACTCCATTTACATGGACTTCATCAATGGATTCAAGACTAGGAGTAGCTTTGATATAGTTAGGGTAGTGGTTAATTGAATGACCAAGTTAGTTGTATTTACTCCAATAAGATCCGCATGGAGTATGGATAGGTTGGCACAAGTTTACATGAGGAATGTGGTGAAACTTCATGGTACTCCATCTAACACAATTTATGATTGTGACTATAGGTTCCTTTTGTATTTCTAGAACAATTTGTAGGAGGCTATGGGTACGAGGTTGAATATGAATATAGTATTTCATCAAGCGATTGATGGTTAAATGGAGTGGACGACACAGACCTTGGAGGAAATTCTTTGATCTTATTCAATTTACTTACAAAGAAATTGGGAGGAAATATTAGACTTTATTAAGTTCTCGTATAATAAAAGTCATCATGTTAGCATTAGGATGGCATCATTAGAGGATTTGTATGGATGGAGATGTCATAGTCTTTTATGTTGGATTGAAATTACTAAAACTATTATTGTGGGAACATATACAATAAAGGGATAACTCATCAGGTCAAGTTGATACAAGCTAGATTGAGGGAAACTCATAATAAACAAATGAGTTATGTTGATTTGAGGCAACAATATGAGGGTTATTATGTAGGTGATTAGAGCTGGTAAAAGTTAACCCGACCCGACCCATCCAACCCAACCAAAACTCGACCTGATAAAACCCAAAAAGTTTATCAACCTGACCTGACCTAAGCCAAACCTGACCCAGCATTAACCCGATAATAATTAACCTGAATCGGACCCGGCCTAACTCGATCCCAACCCATGACCCGTCATAGAACCCACCCGATAGTGACCCGATCCGGCATTGATCTAACCCGCTATCGACCCGTCCCGACCAGACATCAAAATCTATTAGAATAATAATAAATTACATATATTTTATTATTCATTAAAAGCTTTTAAAATATAGTGTTTTATAAATTATACTTATATTTCATACTTTACCCTGGACATCCTTATTTATTGATGATATCCTAATAAATTTTTTCACACAAAAACACAACATTAAGAAGTCATAACGATAATTTAATAAACAAGTAACAATTAATAACATATTTTTAATTACTTGCTTATTCAGAATCAAACTTAATACTTACTTACGAGGTTAATAAGTTGAAGTAATTTTGGTATTAAAGGTGTATATTAGATAATTTGTTAATATATTTTATCTTCTTTGCATAACTACTTTTATAAGTTCATAACTTGTAAACATACACATGTCCTAAAATATCAAATAAACTTATACACATAATCATTAATATTACTCAACTAGAAAATTAGCAAATTATTGATTTATTATATTATATGTTATTACTTATTCTATAAAATAACATTTATTCTCTAATTCCATCATCCATGGCATGTATAACAAGTTAACAACTACAAGTATCAATCTGTTATTTGCATCAGTTTGATCATTAATCCAAGTTTTTATATAAAATAAAATAAAATATTTTATGTATTAGTAAACTCATTTAACTTGACAAATGATAATATCATCTAAAAATTTCCAATATCTTCCTTAACAAATAAGATATATTATTGATAAATTAAAAACCAAAATAAAAAGAAGGCAAACATCCACTTGCAAGCTTGCAAAAGAATTTCTAAAAAATCTTCCATTACATACACCTATTTGAAGAAGCTCTTAATAGAATAGCATAGTAGTGTCTATTATCACCCACAAAATCCAACAAGCAATAGCTATATCCAACAATAACTTAACAAAATTAGATGATCCGGGGAATTCTCCTGTAGCATCCATAATTCATATATAAGTTATAACCTACGGGCTATATAAATAAATAAATAAATAAAAATATCAAAATTACCTTCAAAGCACAAACATGCACACCACCTACAAATGATTACAACAACTTCCACACAAAATTTCCACTACATACAACATGGTAGAAAAAACTAACAAGGCAATAGAACAAGAGTAGCAATCCCATAATATGCCACTTGTAAGTTGTAACACAATTCCAATAGCAACAATAAAACAACACCAGTAGACAATAGTTGGCCAACAACATAAAGATTATCCAAGTATGTTAAATCTGCAACATAAGGAACAAATGATACGATTGAATAAAAATAGAATTCCTCGCCTACAAAAATTAATAATTGCCCATGTTTACAAGCAATAGCATCTGAAACTTTACCAATATTTTTTAAGCTCCTTAATCCATTTCATCATTATTACTCCTTAACTTTTACTCCTTAACTTTAATGGCTCTACAAAAGTACCTTATTCTTCTTCATAACGACTAATGTTATTACCATCATATCTGTACCTCCAACAGAAGTAGAAGCATCAAGATCCTAAATTGTAAACAGAAGTTAGTAATAACAAAAAAAAAACATTTAATGAAGATAAAAAAAAATTTGGTGAGGTATAGCTCGATTTTCATCCATTTTATCATTTCCTCTATTCACTTCTCTATTAATAGATGTCCCTTGATAAAATAGATTTAGAGCATTAGGGAAATGATATTCATAGTGCTTGTATAGCTTAACAAATTTGACCTATACAACATTAGCAAAATGTATACCCTTCTCAATACCATGTTGTTTGACTAAGGCAAACTTTACAAAGTCAAACTTATAACATGGATCTAAAATTACAACAAAAGTAAGAATGGTATTGTAGTGCAACTAATACTTTTTAAAATTTTACATCATTTGTAGTCCCATTCTGCTGATGTCATTATCATCACATACCATTGCCTTCTCCAATCGTAGTTATATCCTCCAAACATTAAGAAAATACAAGTTGGTAGTAGGATACTTAAATCCAGAAAATAGACAGATAATTTTATAGAAAGGTTCTAACAACTCATAAATCTTTTCCACTTTACTCCACTCATTTCATAAAATTTTAATCTTGTAATTAGCTTCAACATTACCAAAGAAATCCAAAATACGATAATAATCCAACACTCTACAAAGCATAAGATATGTAGAATTCCAACTTGTAGCAACACCTAGCCACAACTTTCCAGAAATCGATAAATTCAATTTTGTAGCACAATCATAAAACTAGTTTATCCTACCTTCTGAAGTATCTATATACTTCACATTCTCTCTAATTTTGATCGCACATCCTTTAACATTTTTCAACCCTTCCCTCACTATCAAATTAAGGATATAAGTTGAACATCTAATGTGGAAGCATTTCTCATGACATACCAAGTATTGATGCAATATGGGTTTCAAGTGACTAATCATGTTGTCCATATTGGATTCATTATCCACTGTTATAGTGAATACCTTCTTCTGAATACTCCACTCTTTAAGCAATAAATACAACAAGTTATACATTTCAAGACTGAAGGGAAATGGTAAAAACTCAGTACTTTGTAATTCAACTTCCAATCATCACCCACATAATGAGCTGTTAGAGTGAGATAGCCATGAGATAGGCAAGTTATCCACATATCACAAGTCAAACATATCTTGCTAGAAATTACACCAATAGTGTGTTTGAGTTAATTCTTAATTTAGTATGCTTTTATAGGCATACTTTCTTAATAGTATTTCTACACACAGGTTTGACTTGGTGATTAAGATATTGATGAAGTTTCCCAACTCCCAAATATTCAACATATGAGAATGAATACCTATGCCTCAAAATTACCTCAACCAACATCTCATAATAAAATTTTGGATCAAATGGAATCTCACTAGATTTAGATGTTAAGGTATCTCGTGGAGTCATTTTTTTGTATTCTTCACAAGCTTGTAGGTATCTTAAGGCATTAGAAGTACCATATCTAGATGCATTCCTATACTTTGCATTTTTACAGTACTTACATAGAGCTTGTTGCCTTCCCTCTTCACCTCTAAATCAATCAAAGTTATCCCAAACCTTAGAGTATCTCTTCTGTTTGCCAAGAACTTGTGTACCTACTAATTTAGCATAATCATCTATGTTTATTGGAGCTTTATTTATAGCTAGATTGGAAGCCATAGCTGGAACTTGATTATCTGATTCATATTCTTCCTCTTCAAGATCAACAGCTACAATTTTAAAAAATAAAAAGAATTATGTCAATCTACAATTTTAAAGAATGGATAAACCAAAACCAACAAACAATAACTATAAACAAAAAAAAATATAAGGTTCTTATTGTCAACCCACAAGCAATGATAATTACTAACATCATATAAAAAAATTAATACCTCTAGTAGCTGTGAAATCATACGCATCTACTTCCTCTTCTTGAGGTGTAATAAATTGTTCACCCTCCATATCCTTTTAGCCTTATGTAGTTGTACCTGTTTGCATAAATAAATTGTTGTATAGTATTAAAGAATTCTATACAATGTCATTTACAATAAAAAAATCTCACAACTCTAACTTTTGATGCATATTTTTAAAACAATAAATATGATATTGATTTACATAAATTACACAGATTATAACAAACAAACAAAATCAAACTCAGACTCTGAAAATATAATTACAGTGGGAACTGGTTATCTAATGAAAATGTATTTACAATGGTCACCAATTGAAAATTACTAACTCTTAATACCATTGTGCTATGAATCTGGTCTATTTTATAACATATTGTATACTCACTTAATAAAAAAAACTATTAAGAAAGTACCCAATTTAACATAATTAAGGTTTTTGAGCCCGAACTACAAATTCGGTCAAATCTTATTTAAATATTTAAAGTAACTATTCGAAATTAAAATTAGACATATTATAAAACATATTATATAATTAATTTAATAAAATAATTCAATTATATAATCCAATTTAAATCAGCAAGAGTTTTGACCTAAAAATCTAATTCC
This sequence comes from Tamarix austromongolica, assembly GCA_039764185.1. Taxonomy (NCBI): domain Eukaryota; kingdom Viridiplantae; phylum Streptophyta; class Magnoliopsida; order Caryophyllales; family Tamaricaceae; genus Tamarix; species Tamarix austromongolica. Next base: position 24,411,098 of record CM077812.1, on the reverse strand, counting down.
AATAGATTTCACACAATTTTCCCAAATTAACATTTCCAACATGAAATTAAGTATATTTCAAAGTATATTGCATAATTAATTTATCAAAAATAGCTTAATCAGAAAAATTCAATAAATATGGACATAATAGGGTCAAAATTTTAATTTTCACAATTCAACCATATATATTGCAATTAACTACTCCAAATCACTCATACAACATATATATATATATATATACATAATTCAATAACGAATTTAGATTATCATAAGCTAATTTATAAAAAATTAATCAAAATAAGAGTTAGGGTTTGTGATAATTATACCAAACAAATTGTTACAAAATCAGAGGAGATAAGGGTTGCTGGAGCAACATCGGTGGTCAATGACCACTCGCTGGTTGTCGGGTGCACCAAAGGTGGCCGGACGGCGGCGCCATTGCTGCTTCTCGTTGTGTCTGGATACTGCTACTATGTGCTTTTTGTTGACGATGAGAAAAAAGGTGTGGATATTGTGGTGGCATGGCATGACAGTGGTGTGATCGAGTGGCAATTATGGTGCAGTGGTGGTGTCAGGCGACGAAGTAGAAAGGGTAGCAAAGTAGGTGGGTCATGAGTTGGGGTTATAGATTTTCAACGCAGAAGAAGAGAAAAGAAAAAGAGAAGAGAAGAAGAAAGAAAAAGGGTTGGGCAGGGGGTGGTTCTGATTCAACTGAACTAGGTTTTTTTTTTAATTTATAAACTATCTAAAATATAGTAAATGATAATTATAATTTATACATTGTATAGCTATATTATAAATTTGTGATCACCTTTATTTTATAAAATTATATTTTTTTAAGTAGACAAATATTTTAAGTAATCAAATAAATGATAAATATCTTTGTTAGAATGAATCCTGTAATATTTTTTATTGTTAAAATTTATAAATATCTTTATTATTTACCTGTGAAAATAAAGCACCTCTAATATTCTTATTTCATTTATGTGTAATAGTAATCTTATGATTGTCTCTAATATTTACAATGTAATAAATGATAATTATATATTGTTTAGTCATGTTATGACCACCTCAACCTTAGTTGCCGCCACCACCTCCGCATTACCCACAAGAGGGTGTCAAAGAAGATTGGATCCGGAGGGTTACGAGATATCATCCCCTAACCTACACCGATGATGAGGACCCATTCATCCTAGAGGGATGGATTCGGTGCATAGATAGGACGTATGAGGCAGTTGAATGCCTATCTACTTGAAAGGTGAGCATTGCAACTTTCCTTTTACGAGGAGTATCCAACACCTAGTGAGTAGGTTATCATGTGGAGGGAGGACCACCAATGTCTTAGAAGGACTTTAAGGTGTCAATTCGTATTAAGTTTTACCCCAAGAGTCTTAAGAGGGACAGGATAAAGGATTTCATGCAATTGACTCAGGGGATCATGATTGTGAAGCAATATCAAGCCTGATTGATCAAGTTACTGCTGTTTGCACCGAGGATAGCAGCCAGCAAGTCAAAGGTGGTCTTCTAGATTGAGTAGAGGCTCCATTTTATTATCCGGAGGATGATGGGTGCTGAGGATTTCCAAGCCTTAGTCACATTATACGAGTGGATGTGTGTTGCTACTACTTTGGTATAGGAGTAAGATTTCATTCTAGGAAAGAGGAAGTAGGTGATAAAAGGTTCTGGAGGCAAGATCCAGCTATGAGGAGGTAAACCTCTAGGGTTTTAGCAGTGGGGTTGGATATAGTCTTAAGGAGGTTAGTTTGAATATTAGGGTTAGATGGACAGTCGAAATATATTTTCGAGTCAATTGAGGTGCTTCATGTCTCGTTTTTATGGTTGGGATCATCAAGGAAGTCATTATCAAGGTAATTTAGTTTAATGTAGGACATGTGGTTAGTTGGTCCATTGATCATTTGAGTGCTAACGTCAAAAGAGTTATTTTTAGTAGCAGGGACCATTAATACCTCAACAACACACCTCTTAGTGGTGACTCTACCAGCAACAAGCAGCAGAGGGCACCTTCCCTAGCCAGTGGTCAACTTAGGAAGGCTAAAGGGGGACTATATAGGCCTCACCCATTTACTCAGGAAGGAGGACATACTAAGTGTCTTGAAGGGTATCGTGAAGGATATTATGGAGAACAGTTAGGCAAGTGCCCGAATATCATCAACCAAGTAGAGGCTAATCAAAAATTGGATATGGTCACTAGTATGTTATCCATCATCTCATTACTAGCTTATGTATTATTTGATTTGGGAGCATCTCTATTGTTTGTATCTTCTACATTTATTGCTAGAGCTATTTTATCTCCATCTTCTACTGTATCTATATTTGTGATGTTACCTTTGAGGGATAGACTAGTTCGCACTAGGCTATACTTGAATGTGGCCTTAGAGATAGGCGAGGTAGATTTTCAAGTAGATTTAGTTGAGATGGACCTTCAAGAATTTGATGTTATCCTAGGGATGGATATGATGGGAAGACACCAACTAGTGATAGATTGTTCACAAAAGCAAGTTTTGTTATCCTAGGTCTACTATGAAGTTTGTATCTACCCATACATTGCATTCTTTGGTGCAGAGGGGTTGCCCTATATATTTATGTCAAGTTTAGGAGCCAAACAAGGACCTGTAAGCTTTAGAGGATATTTCGGTTTCTTGAGAGTTTCCTAACATGTTTCCTGAGGAGATACCAAATATGTCACATGTACGTGAGATAGAATTAACTTTTGAGTTAGTATGAGGGGTTGAACAAGTTTCAAAGGTGCCTTACCAAATGATACCAATAGAGTTGAGGGAACTGAAGGATTAATTGGATGACTTATTAGCTCATGGGTATACACACCTGAGTGTGTCTCCAAGGGGAGCACTAGTTTTATTTGTGAAGAAGAAAGATGAGAGCATTTGTCTTTGTATAGATTATTGGTGTCTAAAGGAATTTACTATGAAGAAATATTATCTGCTTCTGAAGATTGATGACTTATTTGACTAGCTTCAAGGTGCTTTGATCTTCTTAAAGATCGACTTAAAGTCTGGATATTATTAGCTATGCATTGCCTAGGGAGACATCATGAATACGAACTTTAGGGCATGGTAGGGGCACTATGAGTTCACAATGATGCCTTTTGGGATCACTAATATGCCTACTGCCTTTATGAATTCAATGACAAGGATTCTTCGGTCGCTGCTCGATACGTTTGTGGTGGTTTTTATAGATGACATTTTGATATACTCTTAAAGTGGAGAGGAGCATGAACACCAACTTCATATGATATTGTCCCTCTTTTGAGAGCATAAGTTATATGCCTAAGTATCTAAATGCAAGTTTTGGCTTTGGGAGGTTAAGTTTTTGGGACATATGATGTTAGCAGGAGGAGATGTCATGGACTCAACAAATATTTTTGCAATTCTTGAGTGGAAGGAATGCACTAGCATCCTTGAGGTTCATATTTTTTTAGATTTAGTCAAGTAATATCAATGTTTTGTTCAAGACTTCTCAAAGGTTTCTTGTCCTTTAATGAATCTTCTAAAGAAGACGACTAGATTTTAGTGGGATGATGCATGTGAGGGGGTAGACCTTGGTAGTATAGTAGAGTTAACAACCGATATTACCTTTATTATATCCTTGTTCTCTTCTTCCCCAACCTAGACTTTGACTTTAGGGAAAAACTCTCTTTTAAGGGAATAGTGATGTAATACTCAACATTTTAGCTAACCTAATCCCAAGTAATTAATATCGTAACCTAATTCTAATCTTAAAAAGTTATTATTTTTAGTTTACACTAACTCCCTAATCCTAAATCTTATCCTAACCCTAACTTTTATTCCGAGTTATTAATATTTTCTTTTACCTAAATCTAACCCTAAATAGTTGATAATTAAATTATCCTAATACCCTAAACTAAATTATTCTAACCAAATTCTAATTTTAAATCCAAACCTTATTTCTTTCACTTTTCTTTTTCATTTTCTCCTTCTTCTTTATATTTTTGTTTTTCTCCCCCACTTGCCTGACTTCTTTTTCTTCTTCTCCTGAACTTACGTGAAATCATTCATTTTCCCCCAACTAATTATCCCTACCATTATTCCATTCCATGACCTACACACTACCCTCACCATCACCCATCAACTCTCTTTTTCTACATGATGGGTTGTGTTAACAAACATGCCCGATCACCTCACCTTCCCTTGTCTCTCTTCATGCATACATTATGTTTGTGTATATATATGGCACATTAAATGCACCAAGGCACCCTTTTTTTCTTCCATTTTTTTTTTGTCAAAATGCCACCACCAGTGCAATACCTACTTCCTTCTTCTCCTCCTCCTTGCCATCTCCAAAACAACCCCAAAGACCACCACTAGCAGCCCCCACTTAAGCACCTTCACCACCTATGATGACCTGTACTAAAACACTACCTCATCACTGATGGAATTCACGAAAACTACCTTACAACCATTGGCTAAACCATCTACACCTCATCCCCTCCATTGGGCAAAAGCAACCACAGCTCGCCCTTTTCCTTTTTTTTCCTTTGGTTGTAGTAACAACAATTGCAACCCATCCCTTTGCATTGGCTAAATGAGTCATTACTACCCCTATAATCGACCAAACTCACCACAATTTACCCCATACTTTAGCTAAAATATCCCCACCATTCGGCCAAACCAACCACAACTTTCTTCGTGACATAACGAACCATTCCTCCCCACTTTGTTGTGCAAAGTCTGTTGAAGTACTTGTTTGGTTTGTTTTGGTTTTCCTTCGTTGTTTTACCCTCACTTCCTTTAGCTTTTACCTAATTATGATACTCAATAATAATGGTGTTTTATTGTGTTTTCTTAGGTGATATTTTAGATTTTTCAGAAGATGCAGAGTAGGATGGGCATGCGTAGAGACCGAAGCCTTACTCTATAAGGATACTTTTCATAGTCTAGAATTTTTGGTTGCTAATTGTTATGTATGGTTTTGTGTTATGCCATGTTATTGTTATCATGTGATTAAAAGTATTATTATCAATGATATGATATGATATTTGATATTATATGAAGGATAAATAAGTAAGTTAAGAATTATATAATATCGTTGTGTGGGGGGAAAATCACAATATATGTGAATGCCCAAGATCTAACCTCACAAGCAATTGGGAAACTATAATATCTAATTGAGAGGACAATCAAAATATAATAAAAATTGGGGAAACAATAATGATATTTACTGTATACAATATCGTTAATTGCAAGGACAATCAAACAATCCTCACAATATCTATAATACCCCAAATTGAGAGGTGTGCTATAAGGATTGATATGACTACCTATATCAACATGGTATACTATCCTTTTGGTGATTCCTTCCTAAGAACTCTGCAGTTAAGCGTACTGGCCATGAAGCAATTTTAGGATGGGTGACCATCCTCGGAACTTTCAGAAATTTTCTAAAAATTTATCTAGAAGTGTGTGAGTGAGGATAATGAGCACTTAAAGGACTCATGTTGATCTGTGGGGTCAACCAATCAATCCAAAAGCACTCCAAGGTAGCCCCCATGTGGTCGTATCAACTCGGGGTGTTACAAATGGTATCAAAGAGAAACCGCAACCGTGTGCTAAATTTAGCTGAGCTAGTCAGCCACTTAGCGGGATGATTCTTGGGATAAACTTTATTGAGATAGTTAGTAGTTGATGCTCAATGAGGACGTTGCATTCTTTCAGTGGGGATGAATGTAATACCCTAAATTGAGTGGAGTGCTATAAGGATTGATATGATTACTTATATCAATATTGTATACCATCCTTTTAGTGATTTCATCCTAAGAACTCCACAGTTAAGCATGATGGCCGATCAATCCAAAAGCACTCCAAGGTAGCCCCTGCGTAGTCATATCAACTTGAGATGTTACAATATCACTTAGTACACAATTCTCTCAAAACCATAAGAGAATTCAAGGGGAGATAGTTTAGACAGGTTCGGTGGCAAACCACACATCACTAGGGTTTCATACACATCTATTTATAGAAGTATGTAAGCGATATAAGTGAATGGTATAAAATAGGAAACACACGGCCCGTGTTAATAAACATGTCTCCCCCTAGTTTTTTTCCATAACTCTCAGCTTTGGCTAAAAATCTACAAGACCAAGTGTATCCATAAACGTTGACCATGTTTCACAAACACATGGTGCTTGTATTTTATCTCTTGGTGTCCTTTTGGCTTCAAATTTCTCCAAACACTTGTATGCAATAATCCATACTAGACTACACATACAAATATATGTCATTATTTCACACATTGCAATAATGCTTTATGTGGAAACCATTGGTGTGATATATGGTTGTAATAGGTATGATAAGTGGGGAAATGACTATTATAAGATATGTGGTGATAAATGGATGATTTAGAGATATTGTTATCAAAACATATCAGATTTGCATGAAATAAGGGTTTTCGTTATCGGTAAGGGCGTTTTAGTTAATATGGGTTTAATATGGGAATCATGGTATTTTAGTGTGTTACATTATCTAAAATATGCTAAGAAAATTATATGAAGTGTTAGAGTAGTCGTGAATGGCCTAAGTTTACTAAAGTATGAATATAGCTTGATTTGGGAATAGTAACCCTAAACTAGAAAGGTTATTATCACGAGAATGAAATGATAGAGTTAGATCATGCAATTTAGATATGTTTCTAATATTGGTGTTTTGGGAATTTATATTTAATTTGGTAATTGTATGAGCCATACAGGAAAAGTTATGATGTTTTTGTAAAATTAGAGTTTATGAGCCTTAGGAATAGTGACTCTTGAGATAGGGTTATTATTGCATGTGCAATACCTTAGATTTAGGCGTTAAAATTTGAGTATAATGATACTAATAATATTTTAGGAAGAGGTACTAAGTTTGGTTGATAATAGAGTAATAGAAGATGATTTATGACTAAAATGTGAACTTAGGGTTTTTAGGGGAACATAAGGGCCTTAACCCTAGAGAAATACATTAGGATCCTTTTGATGTGCTTTACCTACGTGAAATGTGTTTTTTTCTTTTTAAACCAATCATAAATATGATATTAATCATTTAAAGTGAAAGATCACATGAGTTGGGCTAATGTGTTTTGTCCATTCCACTAGACACTGATAGTGGCTCAGAAGCATTTTGACCTGAGAGGTGCATCATTTTGTTCTACCAGATTAATATACTAATAATTTAAAGTGACTTAGGTGTGTTGTTCCTGAGATATGCTTCTAACTGTTTCACCATTTTAAGAATAGGGGTCCCTTAACTGAACATAAATAAAAGAATGAAAATTATTATACCTAATAAAGAGGCCGGGATCAGTACCTACTTTGTGATACTTTATGTGTTTTACATGTTCACTTATTCTTTGTTGTGAATATATGTATTTAACTATATCCTTGATTCAACAATATTGTCACCATATTCAGTACATAGCATACTAACCATCCTTTTTATAGGTGTTGCGTATTCCTACAATCAGATGATTCTAATGCTTTTGTGTAAGTCGTGGAGAACCCAATGGATAATTTTGCTTCCTATGATGTGTCATGTGGGCTATAGTGATTTTCTTTCCTAGGGGTTTGGGTGAAGAGTCATGTTATATGGATGATAGTTTTATTTGGATACATTTTTGAACTCTTAGATCTATGGTTTCATTTTTATCTATATTTTGTTATTGTACCTAGATTTAATCTCCAAACTCATATTTTTTATTTATAAAGCTCCTCTGATTTTATATTTATCTTGGCTCACATTTTAATGTTTTTTTCTCTATGATCGATGTAAGGTTGGTCTAGTAAACCAAACTTACATTGATTATAGTAGTAACACTCGGTATTTTGGTTATAAGCATCTACTTTAAAATGATATTTTTCAGTAATAAAAATTGTGGTGTTATAGTTATTGTAAGGAGTCATTCTTAACAAAGGATGACTAGTCGTTTGGCCATTCAACACCAACTGATTAGTGCATTTCATAACCTAAGACACACCTTGATTTTTAATTGTCTATGAATCTAATGCTAGCGTAACTTTATGATTATTACTTTTTGGTGCTAATGAGCATATTTAGGATTTTTAAGCTCTATTTATTAGATTTTTCAATTACTTTTGATTTAAATTATAAACTTTCTCAAAGTATCTTTTGACCTCTTATTGACACATTTTTCTTTTTCCTCTTTTTTGTTCTCTCCCCTCTATCAAGGATTTATATTATAGGCTATTAAATTTGTCTTCAACTCCCTTTTCCTTGATATCCTTACCTTAGGGTTGTTGTGGCAGACTTGAGACCATAGCTTCATCTGTATCCTCATTTTTTCTTTTAGTATTCAAGTGTGTTTATGGATGTTACTTTTCTCCTATATCTAACCTAAACTTCAACCATAAGTGGCTTGGGAAAGTGTGGGTAATCAAACTTCACCTGCTCACTTGATCACTTAGTTGTTATATTCTCTTTTTTTAATTTATTTTTTGAGTGTTGAACTTAACCCTTTGTTCTTTCTTCTATGATTCCCTCTGTATGAATTCATTTTCCTCTTCTTTATCCTATTGTTGAGCACCAGTCTTCATCTCTTTCACTACCCTAATCCTTTTACTGACCATATCTTATTTTCCTTAAGTAAGAATGAGCAAGTTCTAAGAGAAATGCTGAGTTCTTAAATTTTTTCACCTATTTTTTTCTCTTAGTTATATTTCCTTTGGAAGGAGGTTGATATCCCTTTCTCAAATGATTTTCTTCTATTTCTCTTTTAAATTTTGTGAATTGGTTGGGTTTTTGATTAGTTTTTTTCTTGGAAGGTGCTTAAATTGGTATAGTGTTAGAGCCTTGAGGTTTGGTGTGATGTTTCCTTTCTTGTGCTTATTTTTTCTTGGCTTGTGGTAAGATCATGTCTTTCTTTGGATTATGGTGATGTTTCTAAACAAAAAAAAAATTCTTACTTGGATCTTGCTGATTTATGTACTTTTATTTTCAAGAATGACTCAAAACATTTATAGTGTGAGATGGTTGATTTTAATGTTTTGTTTGAATGTAATCTCTTGACACACTTTATGTTATGTGATGATTACATGTATCATGTCGTATATGTGTTATTATGGTTGGTTTTATGGGAAAAATGATGTATAATATGCTATTTAGGGGTACGAAGCCATACTTTGACCTTTTCATGTTTTTTTTTCCTAAAAGAATGAGGAATGGGAGTGTTGATTTTAAATTGGGCATATTGAGGTTATTCTTATGATTGGAGCATACCTTGAGTGTGATTTTTATATTTAGGGATCATGCAAGAATCATTTGAATTAGTTGTGAAATTTTTGGGTTTTATTTTGAGTTAGTGCACTGAAGGCAGCAGTCGATAAATTTCCCTTTTGTAGAGCATGTTCTCTTTTTTTTTTTGTGAGGCTAGTCAACTAGCCATTACCCTAGTCAACCAATACTTGATTTACCCAATTTTCATGTACTCTTTATTTTAGCCTTTATTTAGCCAACAAGCCTTATGGGTCATTTTGATATATTTTAATGGTTTAACCTTGCATCTTTGACCACTGTTAACGTCTAGTTGACCTATACTTTGTATTCATTACCCTTGGCTTCAATCTTTGGACTCAAGGAAATTAAATAAATTTTATTTGCGGTTGGATTACCCATTCTTCTTTATCATTTATATTTCCATTTTGATGGAATAAGGCGTTCTAATAGTGCCCTTAAGTTATATATCCATTGGTGGTTGAACTAGTATCCTTTACCCTAATTGATTTGAGTTAGGTGTTATCTCTACAAACATCCTCACTATTTGAATATGCTTGATGTGTCATGTTAGGTGTAATCTTAAAACACTAATAATAATTAATCAAGAATTTGTTGGAGCCTATATTCTCTAGTTCTTGTTCCTAGCTAGTTGGGAGTTAGCGGGATGATATCCCTTATTATATTTTTCCTTTGGGTGGTACATATCCTACTCTTCTAAGATTTTTTTTCAAGGGTATCAATACTTAAGTGGTTTTGGTGCCCCTATGGCATTGGTGGTCCAATGTGGGTGGATATGGGTCTTATATGAGCTCCTTGGATCTAATGACAATTATGGGTGGAGCTAATCACTTTTTCTTCTTTCTTAGTATGCTACCATGACAAGTGCATGATGGAGAGAGTTAGTGTCTTTCGCTCAAATCTCTTATAACTAATCTGGTAATCACTTGTTAACACATATTATGGGAATGTGTTGTTAAAGATGTCTTAGAGGTCTTGTTATCTTGTAACAAAATCATGCTACTTTATTTTATTTTATTTTTGTTTTTATGAGAAAAAGTATGCATACCTTGTATGTTAATCCATGTATGTTGCAATCATACACATTATGATGTATCATGTTTATCCGTGTAGCATGAACCTTACTACATAATAGCTTAGTCTTATCTTACTCAGTACTCTTTGTACTGATGCCACCTTGCACAATAATAACCCTGAATCTTATCAGAGTGAGCAATTTTTTTGCAGGTCTTTGATGATCAGTCTTCTAAGGATGAATCAGTCTTCTAAGGATGATGGTTGATCGATGCTTGTTCGGGGTTGACTTGAAAGTTAGATTAGTTGGCTTGATTATTTTTTTTTACCCATGCTTGGGATTTTTTGTCTCTATCAGATATAAAGTCTTAAACTCTTTTGTATCCCCGTTTTCTTATTCATGTTTGTAAATGCTACTATCTTTTCTATTACTTTTTACCTCGCTAAAGGTATCCCTTTTAAAATGTTGATTATTATAATTGATTTTAGCATTGCATTTAGCACGAGACACGCATGTATAACCTATCTTATGTTAGGTGCGGTGGTGACACCCTAAGTTAGTATTTTGTTTATGCCAAAACAAAATTTAAAACACTAATTTTTAGTTGTAAAAATTGGGGTTGTTACAATTAGATAATGAGTATACTGCATACTCAACTTATTAAAGGATTACCTTGCAAAATGAGGTATCCCACTTTGATGTTAGTGAGTATAAGGTATGACTTGCTATAAATATTAGTCATGATTAAAGTATTTGATTATACTTAATTATATTAAATATTTATGTATTTTTCTTTATGTATTATATAGATACATATTATATGGAGGTCAAAGATGGAGAAGCTAATTATTGATGCATGGTAAGATATATATTTTTTTAAATCTTATACTATAATTAGTTGTTTATTTACCATACTATTAAATTTTACTAAGTTATCTATTTTGAGATACTATTTATTATATCTTATTTTTGTGGTGCATTTTCTAGGATTTCATGCAAAGAAAACTAGTTATGTGGAAATTGTGGGAGCTTGAGACAAACAACTTCTTTTCTGGTGTTATTTTAAGCTAAAACAAATATTTATTTTTTTTAGTGGTTCTTGACTTTAATTTTAATTGTGGAAGTATTGTATTTGTACGGAAAAATATTATTAGTTATGGTGATTTTGGGCAAGACTTGTATTAATGCTACTTGTTTCATGAATGGTGAATGGTGAATGGTGAAATTGATAATGAACTTCTGGGTTGAAAATCTGATCTTGTTAGAGTAGGTTGAAATTTTGATCTTATTAGAGCCTCTTATTGAAAGGATAGTTTGTTCGATTATATTGACAAGTTTTGATTGAAATTATAGATTTTTGTGTTTAATAGGCCGTTAGGAATGTTGACATTTGTAAAAAATTAAGTAAAAAAATTTAAATGGGTTATGGGTTTATCTATTGAGTAAAGGATTCATCCATCAAATAATATACATGAGGTAATTTAAATAGGTCATGGGTAACTCGTTAAGTAATGGGCATTCTATTGACATGGATATGAATATGTTGCATAATAAAACAAATTGCAGTATATTAAGACTCAATCCGAAAAGTTATCAGAACTAACAAGAGAATTGAACCAATTGAGAATTCAATCATAAGACAAAACACTAATGGAAAAAACCAGAGATCTTTATTCCTATAAATGTGTAATTATAAGAGGATTGAATAAATAAATTAACAAATCACATATTCAGTAATTCTCTCAAATAAAGAGAACATAAAAGAAGAGAAAAATATCTACATGCTTGACTTGACATCTAAATTTTTGTCACTTCCCTTTTTATATTAGATAAAACTCTATAAGGCAAAACAACATGTTTTGTTAAAGACCCAAAAAACTCGATCCATGGCTAGGAAACATTGGGTCCCCCATGTTAATTTTTTTATTCTCAACATTTGCCTAAAATTTAACCCAAAACCTTTTGTATTCAGATACACTTCATGTTAGAAAACATGGGGCCCTAGTGTTTGTCACAAAATGTATATGACAAGCATTACACTTCTCCAACACCTATACAAAATAAAACCATGTTATGTTGTGCATCAAATACCCATTTAAAGCTCATAATTATCTCTATTAGCGTAGTGTTTGTGATGCATAACACGAAAATACCTCTACAAAAAACCCCGGCCCTATAAAGGGCCTCATAATCTATCAACATTGATCAAGTCCGAAAAAAACTCAAACTTGCTCATGATCAATGGTGTCATTAGCATATAAACCATATTATCTAAAATGCCCATTTTCTCTAATACAAATTTGCAAAGTAGCAAAAATATCTTAGATAAAGTGATACTTGATGTAGGTGTGCTTTGTTCGATAGTGAAAATAATTCTTATTCTTGGCCAAATAGATAGCACTTTGGCTATCACCATGAATGACTAGAGCACCATGACTAAACTTTAGCTCACGCACTGAACTACCAAACCACATAACTTCTTGAAAAACCTCTATCATATCCATATATTCTTCCTCAGTAGTGGAAAAAGTCATTAGATCCTACTAATAGCTGAACTACTAAGATAAAAAAACATACCTACTAGTGGACCTCCTTTTATTAAGGTCTCAACAATAATTAGAGTTCACAAACCTAAACAATGAATCAACTAATCTCCCATACTCCAAAGAAGCTACTACCATACCCTTCAAGTACCTCAAGATCTATTTCACTACTTTCTAGTGAGCCTTCCCCGTATTTGCCATATATTAACTCGCAAAACTAATTACTTGAGGGATATCAGGTTGGGTACACATCATAGCATCCTTGATACTATCAACAACATTAAAATATGGAATAGTATCCATGAAATCCTCTTCCTATTTGGATTTGCGGCAATCCAAATCTAACAATCTGAAATGAGCAGCCAACGGAGTTTTCACAGACTTGGCATCCATCATACAAAACCTCTCAAGCACCTTGTTCACATATGAACCTTTGGACAAGTACAAAAGCTTCCGCTTATGGTCTCTTATGATCTCCATTCAAAGGATCCTCTTTACAGCTCTATAATTCTTCATCTCAAACTCAATCTTCATTATAATCTTCACCTTATCAACATCAAACATATATTTTGATACCACAAGTATATCATCAACATATAGAAAAAGATACACAAGTGAGACATCATCTATATCCTTCAAGTACACACATCCATCGTAGTCACTCCTCGAGAAACCATGCTCAAGTATAAATTGCTCAAACAATCTATACCATTATCTATGAGACTGTTTCAAACTATACAATAACCTCTTTGATAGGCATACGCAATCACATATCCCCTCAACAACAAACCCATTAGCCTAACACATGCAAATCTTATCCTCAAGCTCAACAAGCAGAAATGCACTTTCAATATCCAATTGCTCCAACTCTAAACCATGCATAGAAACAAGTGCAAGGAATGTATGAATAGAAGTATGTATATACATAGGATAAAATACCTCATTATAGTCCATGTTTGGACTTTGAATAAATCCACAAGCAACTAAGTGAGCCTTGTACTATAATCTTTTGACCTATGGGCCCTCCTGTTTGAACTTGTGCACCCACTTGCAATGAATAATTTCATCCTTAGTATCTTCACAAGTTTCCATGTTCAATTCTTCAGTAAGGATGGTATCTCTTTCACCCTAGAAACACAACACTAAGCAGAGTCAAAACTCACAATAGCCTTTGAAAATGATGCTGGCTCATGTACATCAAAAATTGTCCCTGCACTGGATAAGGTATAGTTAGCCAATTCTTTAAGACCATACTAGATAGGTTGCTTAACAATAATTCATTCTCTGCTTGGAGCAATGCCCCTTTGCTCCTCTTACTACTTAGATCCACCTTTTTTAGGAAGAATGGGTCTATTAGAAGGGTCTCTGTTATTCTAGTAAACCTCAACCTCCACTTATTTCAAATAAATATCCTACTCAACCTCCTTGCCACACCATCACAATACCTAATCTTTTAGAGGAATATAAATTCATTGAAGGTAACATCCTTGCTAGTTAAGAACTTGGATACACTTGGGTTCCATAACCTATACCCCTTCACTTCGGATGTAATGCCAACAAATACTAACTTTTTGGATATATGCTCAAGTTTATCATCATTCATATAAGAATAAGTAGCACAAAAATGTAAATCGGTGTAATTTGTTGGCTTACCAGACCATAACTCCTCAGGTGTCTTCAAATCAATGGACCAATTTAGTGACCAATTCACCAAGGATATCACCATGAAAACTACCTCAACCTAAAGCTCTCTGTCTATCCCTATTTGGGATGACATATAATGAGCCTTCTCCAATAGATTTTTGTTCATCTACTCAGCAACCTCATTTATGTCATCTCCCTACATAAGTGTAGTGTCTTGCTATCCCATATTCTTGATAGAAATCAATGAAACTTTGCTCAACAAACTCAAGACTATTATATGCCTTGAGACACTTAACTTGCTTCCTTGTCCACTTCTCTAGAAAGGTTGTCTAGCATTTGAAAATGCTAAACACATCATTCTTATGATTTAGGAAATACACCCATAACTATCTAGAGACGTCATCGAGAAATGTGAGTGAGTACCGCGAACAACCATTGGAGACCACTCTCTTTGGACCCCATAAATCCAAATGGATATACTTAGGAGGTGATTTCATACTATACATAGTTGTAAAAATGCTTACTTCTGGTTACCAAACACACATGGCTTGCAGAAGTTTATAGTACCTATAATCTTTCCATCTAAAAATGCCATCTTAGAAAGTTGAACAAACTCGATGAATGCCTTTAAGGTCTCCTCCAAATGACCAACATGGTCATTAAGTGCCATGTTGATCTAGGTGCAAGGCAGAAAATGCATTATGAGAAATACACCTATATTACTAACATATCGAAATTTAAAGGCCACCTAGGCTACCCATTCTTGATTCCTCACAATTTAATCTAGATTTTCAAAGAATCGAGGTTTTTTTTTTTGAAATTGTGAAATAGACTGATAAAATTAGATAAAGGATCATCTGAAAACCAAATTTTGAAAAATGTTGTAATCAAAACTAAAGCTCTAATACCAACTTGTAACAACCTAATTTTTACTATTGAAAATTTTCTTTTTATAGCATAATCTTATAACCAAAATACTAGGTGCTATCATTAAAACTGATGTAATCCTAGCTTACCAAATCAACCTTACATCAATCACGAGGAAAAAAACATTAAAACACGAATAAGATAAATATAAAATGAAAGTAGCTTTATAAATATGAATATGAGTTTAGAGATTGACCTCAAGTATAATATATATATATATACACACACACACAAAAGGATTACCATAGATCTAAGAGTCCACAAAGGTATCTAGGTGAAACCATCATCTGGATACGTTACCCCATACCCTTAGTATAGAAAATCACTCTACCCCATACAAACATCAGGGTCTTTTGCTTGTGGAAATGAGCGGCACCTCTGAAAAGGCTGGTCAATATGTTACATAGTGAGCAAGGTGACAATATTGTCAAGTCCAAGATATAGTTAAATGCATACATTGACAACAAAGAATAACTACACATGTGAAACACATAAAATATCACAAGGTAGGTATTGGTATAGGCATCTTTATTAGATTTAAAAAATTTCATTCTTTTATTTATGTTAAGTTTAGGAACCCTACTATTCTTAAACTAGTGGAACAATCCAAAGCACCTCTCGGTACAATACACCTAATCTACTATTATCATCTGATGGAATGGACCCAGCACCTCTCAAGGTAAGACTCTCCTGAGCCATTATTTATAAAATAATGGAATGGTATGATACACCATCAAGTACAGCATGTTTGAGTCACTATTATGATCTAGCGATCCAACACCTCAGTCCTAACTCATGTACTCTTCCACTTTAAGTCATTAATATCTTATCCATTAGGTTACTTATCTCAAATAGTATTATCTTTCACATAGATTTTAGGGCCCCATTATTCTTAATCTGGTGGAACATACTAATCCATCTTTTAGGGGAAAACACTCTTGAGCCACTATTATCATCCGGTGGAGGAACCTATAATACATCTCAGCCCAACTCACGTCATATTTCATTTTAAATGATTAATATCTTATTAATGATTGATTTGAAAAGTAAGGAACACATTTAAAGAAGGTAAAGCACATCACAAGGATCATAATGTCGTTCGCTAGGCTTAAGGCCCATATGTTCTCCTAAAAACTCTAATTTCACATTTTAGTCATAACTTATCTTCTATTAGTCTTTTATCCATCAAATTTAGTATCTATTTCTCAAATACTATTATTATTAGTATACTCAAATTTCAATGCCTAACTATAAGGTATTGCACCTGTGATAATAACCCTATCTCAAGAGTTACTATTCCTAAGGCTTATAAACCATAATTTCACAAGTACATCATAACTTTTTCTATAGGGCTCATACAATTACCATATTAAATATAAATTACCAAAGCACCAATATTGGCAACATATCCAAATTTCATGGTTTAATTCTACCATTTCACATATGTGATAATAACCTTTTTCATTTTAGGGTTATTGTTCCCAAATCAAACCATATTTGTACTTTATTAAACTTAGGCTATTCACAGCTACTCTAACACTTCATATAATTTCCTTAGCACATTTTAGATAATTTAACACATTAAAATACTATGATTCTCATATTAAACCCATATTGACCAAAATGCCCTTACAAATAATAAAAACCCTTATTTCATGTAGATGTTTTGGTAGCATTATATCCAACTCCTCCATTTATCACCGCATACCTTATAATATTCATTTAACTACTTATCTTACCTTATTAACCCATATTATATCCATATATCACACTGAGGATTTCCACATGAAATATTATTGCAACGATATCGAATAATTCTTAACTTATGAGAAATTGGTGAAACAAAGTCAATATAAGTAAAATGTATGTATATATATATATATATATATATGAAAAATATGTATTTTTTGAGTAAAATGTTAATGAGATTTTTGGGCGGATTGAATAAGATTACTAGTCAAGACCCAAACAACTAAAATCTTCTTCTTCTTTTCACTAAAGAAAATGGATTCACTTCTTCTAGGTTCTCATTGGTTTATGGTTCACTCAGTGTAGGATTACTAGTTTCAGTGGAAGAATGTTATGGTAGACTTTATGAATCAATATTAGGTTAGCTACTTGATTCCATCAAACTAATTAATAATCCTAAACACTACATAATAGGAAAATAAAATTACACAATCAATATAATTAGTAATTTAATACATAATCAAGAAAACCAACCAAGAGGTATTAAAGAAAATTAAGAAAAGATGATGTCATTAAGCAATCTAGAGTTTATATCAATAGATATCCTTCATTAGTTGGGTATGTACCCTAAACCAACTTCTAAAATTGAGATGAGAAGCATTAGTAAGAGCTAAATAAAAAAAAAACAACTATCATAAGAGAATGACCAATATCATCAAAATTTGCATGATTCTAAATATATATGCCACCAAAAAAAACATGCCCATTTATTGTTAAACCTCAAGAAAACAATGTGTAAACACATCTTGGTCTCCAAAACCCATACTAGAAAATTAGTTATATCTGACACGTCATTCTTTATGAAATTAAATGCAATATTTTCATACTATTGTCCTCCACTATAGGTATACCTCCCAAAAATACCTATTCCAATATAGATACTAAATGCAATTTTATCATCAACCATAATGACTAGCTCTGGATAGTATTTTCATTTATAACTTATATGCATGCTTTTAGGTATACCAAATATGGGTTCATTTTTGTCCAATTGATCTTGCCAACTAAAATCCATACACAAAAATCAATCAATACACCCAATAATAACAACATTTAACAAAGGCATGCTCCCTTCAATACTTTTATTAAACACGATATAGACTTCTTTTTCTTAATTAAAAGCCTCTAAAAAAACATATCAAAATAGCCAAAGATTACATCATAGAAAATCAAGTGTATAGAACTAATATGTCAATTGGTTAATAGATGATAGATCTTGGGGTGTATAATCTAGAATTCAACCCATAAGCAAAATATACACTACACTATATATATGTAGAACTTACTAATTATAATTAGGAAAAGAAAAAAAATGTAACTTACCAACCAACCAAAGATGATGACAAAAATAGTGGCATGAAGAGAGGACTAAAATTTTTTAAAATGATGTCTAAAAATCAAACTATAGATATGGAAATCAAACCATAAGCAAAATATATAACACATTATATATTTATAGAACTTGCTAACTATAATCAAGAAAAAAAATAGAAACTAAGACTTATCGTCAACGACCAACCAAAGATGAAGATGAATTGTCCATGACCAACCAAAGATGAAAAATGGTCTAGAATTGAAGAAGGTGAAGTAACAACACAATGGCAGGGAAGTAGACCAAACAAAGAGGAGCAAAGAAAAAGATAAAAATGGTATGAACTAAAGACTAAAGAGAGTGTGAGAGTTGTGAGTTTCTAAGTGATTAAGGGTTGGGTGATTCAATGAATGAGTGTTATGAGGGTGAGGCATTGTGTTATATGATGTTCAATGAGGACTAAGTTAGAAATGACCTATTAAGTAAATGAAATAATAAGGATTAAGTCACTCAATAACAGTGAATGAAACCCTTAGCAGTAGAGAAGTACATTGTGTGTGTGCATAATTTAATTTTGATTTATCAACCATGAAAAAATAATATCAAAATTTTGAACTTCATTAGATTTAGTTATATTTGATAGGATTTTTAGGTTTTTAATGTAATTAATCTTATAACATTAAGAAATACTGTAATATGCTATATAAATGAATAGTAAAAAAATAATTTTATACCAGATAAATGAATATAGGCAAGGATATAGATGTGGATGTTGGTATGGATATGGAGATATTTACCTGTATCCGTACGTGAACTCAATTAGCCTATTTTTTGCTCTTTCTATGTCTGTTTATATATTTGTTGGACAATATCCATCGGATTTCAGGTAAAAATTACCCCATTTACATCTTTAATAATTATAAATAAAATATTTTAAATCAAAATTTTTTTACCCCAAAACTCTTATTATGTTTTTAAAAAGTTTCATTCCTGCCATTTAACTCTTATTACAATTTTAAGACTCATATGACTTCTTAACCATTTTTTACCATCCAATTTGATCCAAATCATTTGAATTTCATCATATTAGAATTTTGTGGCCTTTTGTGACCCCTATGACTTTTAAAATGTTTAAATGAATATTTTAATAATAAAAAATATTCATTACCCATTTACCCTTAATAGCATTTTTTATAAAACTTTAGGGATATTTATATTTTGAAATTTTTAATCTAAGTATGAATTAAAAATGGGTTAGAAATATTTTGATAATTTTAGATAAATTCTGTCAATTTTAGGCATCATTATCCTTTGAAAATCAACTTTCTCTACACTAAATTTATCCTAAATATCTTAATTTTGATCTTATCTTCCTAATATATTTATGGAGATAATATTTTATTCTCATGGACCTATCAAAATCCATACCCCCCTTTATATTATTGTTGGTATTTTATCACAATATATCATGAAAGTACCTTTATTACCCTTAATATCTAACTTAACCAATTTCCCTTCCAAATTTATGTCCCACCATATGAGTTTTTAGCCCCTTCAGCCTCAAAAATTAGATTATTCAATCTCCTTCCTTCATTATTTGTTCTTGCACATTTCTTGAATTTTTCTTCTTAAATCTTTATTATTATTATTTTACTTTTAATTCTTTTTATGTGGCAATTTAGGGTTAAGGGTTTAAGTAATTGAATAAAAATCTTCTAATATTATCCTTAATTTCATATTCCATTAAAATGAGGATTAAATTGTTATAACCTTGATTCTTTCTTCTTATTCTTCTTTGCTTCATTTTGCATTTTTTTTTTAAAAAAAATTACTATTTTTGATTATTTTTGGTGCAAGTTTTTTGTGCAATATTGGATATAGGAGATTTTTTAAATTAAATCATGTTAATAGTTGATAGTTTTTGATGTGTAAGTTTAGCTTGATGAGTTGTTGTTGTGAATTTGCCATTTTTGGTTATTTTGATTATTCTCAAATTTTATGGCTGATTTGGGGGTTGTGTTGGTGTGATTGATTTCAAATGTTAGGTTCATATAATTGAAGTTATTTATGTCATTTTTTATTCATATCATGTTTATATTTTTTCATATTTAGGGTGTGTAAGAATTTGATAAAGTTTGTTTCACATGTAGGATGCAATTTTTTATGTTATTGATATTATGGTATGTTATTACTTTGTTCAATGAATAGTGTGTAAAATTTGGGGAGTTAGATCTTTATATGTTATAATTTACGCCGTTTTTAGCATTTTTAGGGTTTAAGAGCATATTAATCTTTTTACATGCAAAAAATATTTTGAATTAATTTTTTTATGTTATAGCATGATAATTATTGTTTAAATAAGCTTATTATTTAATTTCATGGTTTTTAGACCATGATTAATAGTTTATTCATCAATAAAGGGGTTGGGGCACATTAGGGTTACTTTTATCATTTTTCACCTAAAGGCCTTAATTAGATATTTTAGAATCAATGGTTAAACTTTATCATTATATTGACTCTTAGGATATTAAATTGATGTGATTAATAAATTTTAGTAATAATAAATTAATTTTTTTTTTAAATATAAGCTTCTTGACATACTTTTAATAAATCTTGCTATATATGACTAGTATTTTGGCTAATAGTATTTTCTTTTTTCTTGGAATTGGTGTGTGTGCTTATTTTAGAGTGTTATTCACTAATATATTTGAAGTTTATTAATAATTAAAGTACAAGAATGAGTAAGAAATTTAGACAAGTAGCCTCAGAATGGCCTTTGAGGTAAAGTTTGAAGTAGATATACTCTCTATTTATATATGTGGTTGTGCTATATTGCTATCATGTAATGAAGCCTCTTTCTACTCTATAGGTAAATTATGAGCTCTATAGGGTATATTGATACTTAAGGATAAAGTGTTCCTTAGTGAATTCGAGAGGATTTCTTAGTCGTAGTACTTTGCATTAATTTCTTAGCCATTAGTACTTTGACTTTAGTCATTTTTCCTCTCAAATTAAATGTGGTTTGGTAGATTGTTTGATAACATAATATAGAACAAAATAATCAATGGACATCACATGTGTGTTTATTCAATGATATCATTGTTCAATATCATATTCCAAGGTTTTCATGTTATTTTAATTGTTTATGTGATTTCTAGAGTTTTTGATAAATAAAGTAAATAGTAAGGAATAGTTCTAAATAGTTGGAAATAGTTTTGACAGTGATATTGATGAATTAAACCATGAATCATGTGATAACATGCTTTACTACATTATTCTCTTTTGAGCATGTTACACTATGTTTTATGTGTTTTATTCTATCCACTTTTAGTAGGTTTAGTTTATTCAGTACACTCGTCATACTAATTCTATTCATGTTTCTCTTTTTTTAGATGTTTTAGTTGAGACTGACATTAGTGAGGACATTATTGATTTTGCAAAGTTTGCATGAGGAATTTGGGGTTAGAATATGGATATTTGGTATACCTTGTCAATGTTATTATGGTATCTAGAAACAAATATTATTCTCCCTCATTTTTGCATTGTTTCTTTCTATATCTTCTTTTTTCTATAGTTCTACTCCTTTTTAGATCCCCATTGTGTGTCTGTAAATCCTTTCTTCTATTATTTCTCTTTCTCTCTCTCTCTCTCTCTCTCTCTCTCTCTCTCTCTCTATCTCTCTCTCTCTCTCTCTCTCTCTCTCTCTGTGTGTGTCTGTGTGTGTGTATGTGTGTGTTATATATTTTTTGTTGTCTATGCTTAACTTTTTTGCCTTGTGTTTTATATAAGAAAGGTAATGGAGCCGGACTTGTATAAGACATGGTAGTAACACCCATAAATTTGAGTTAGCTTCCACATATTTTTAAGCAAAATATTTCAATTCATAAAATCAAGGTGTTACACCACAAGATTTACATAAGGCCCGGTGATGAATAGATTATAGCATTTAAGACTAAGAAGGGTTTACATGAGTAATTGGTCATGTCGTTTGTGTTATCAAATTATCCAAGCACATTCATGCGGCTGATAAATCAAATGTTGAAGCCCTTCCTCAGAAAGTACGTGGATGTCTACTTTGATGGCATATTGATTTTAAGTTAATTAGAGGAAGAACACTTTATACACTTCAGAATAGTTTTCAAGGCACTACACAGCAACAAATTATATGATAACCTCAAGAAGTGTAGCTTCTTGCAAACAAAGCTTATATTCTTAGGGTACATTATCGGTTCAAATGGCATACATGTTGATGAAGATAAGTTCATGTTTTTCATAATTGGTCTACTCCAAAATCACTTAAAGAAGTGAGAAGTTTCCATAAACTCACAACTTTCTATAGAGGTTTATCCAAAACTTTAGCGGCATTGGTTCCCCAATCAAAATTTATTTAGAGAAAGGAAAGCTCTAGTGGATGGAGGAAGCTGAGAAGAGTTTTTCTCTTATTAAAGAAAAGCTCAATGTTACACCCGTCTTAGCCCTACCAAACTTTGAGAAGTTTTTTTTAGTTGAGTTTGATACTAGTGGCACAAGAATTGGAGTTATGGTTTCACAAGGGGGTAGACATGTAGCATTCTTTTTTGTGGAAAGTAAAGTGATGCATAAAAGAAATAGTGTCATATAAGCATGAGCTTTAGAGTGTAGTATGAGAGTTGCATCATTAGGAGTGTCACTTGATCCAAAAAGTATCTATAATATATTTAGATCATGAATCGCTAAGTCACTTCAAAAATCAAAAGATTTGAATAAAATGCATGCTCAATAGGCTTCCTTTGTTGAAAAAATTACATTTGTCCTCAAATACAAATCAGGAGTATCGAATCATGTTATTGATGCATTAAGATCTCATTAGGCAAGAAGATTATCTAAGATCTACATGGAGGAGGACTTGCAAGCCCTTTGGCTCTTTATAATTAGCCTCGATTGAAGAATGATGTAAGCAATTTTGTGTAAAGGTTCCCTATATGTCAAGAAGCCAATGGACAATCACAAAATTCAAGGCTTTACATGCCTCTACCTACACTAAAGGACATCTGGAAAGATTTGTCGATGGATTTTATTTTGGGATTACCTAGGACAAAGAGAGGCACAAAATTCGTATTTGTAGTGGTAAACAGATTTTCAAAAATGGCTCATTTCATTTCTTGTCAAAGGACAACTAATGCAACACATATTACTAGTTTCTTTCAAGCTTTTAGTTTACGATATGGAAGTAATTCAATTATAGTCTGAACTTCAATAGTATTGCACACTCACACACTAATGGTCAGACTAAAGTAACTAATCCTACACTTAGAAATCTTATCAAGAGTATTTGAAGAGATAGACCAAGGTAATAGGATTTTATACCTGTTCAAGTAGAGTTTTCTTACAATAGTGCAAATCATAACTTTATTAATGCATCACCATTCTATGTTGTTTATCAAAAGGTTCCAAAGCATGCACTAGATTTGGTGATGCAGGTGCATCTAGTGTATCTAGTGCTTCTAGTGATTCTCAAGAATATAAAGAATTAGCATTTCTAATAATGGATCCAATCATCTTAAATGTTCTTGATAATGTTTCTATCCTTGATATTGAAAATACTTCAAGATGTTCTTGCAGGTATGTTACATATGTGGAAGGTGAAGAAGTCAACATACAAGAAGATACTTAAAGTGTACAATGCATTCAAAGCATGCAAAGCTATGGCATACATGGTATGACAATACAACAAGATATAGTTGGTGATCTCATTAGTTATATTAAACTTATTGTAAACCCTAAAGTATATTTCATGTAAGCTAGGGTTTTATTGTAATTTCATGTATGTACCATAGCTGATTGTAGGGCTCTGCAATGTTTATCATTAATATCATTTAAATGATGATATTATGATTAAGGTTAGGTATTATATAAGCTTAATTCAAATGGGTTAAAGATAACTTGAATTAAGGAGGAAAACCGACTTGTTTATGTGCTTAAGTCAGCTTCTCCTATATATATGCCTATGCCTTGTACACGCACATATGTTGAGATCATTTGAAATAAAAATCACAAGTTTAACACTTGCATTTCTCTCTTTTGGAGATCAAGTCTAACTAGGAGGTGCCCGGGGTATCTTTCCTCTTTAGAGCCTTTGAATGTGTATCAAACATTCAAGGTTTTTCTATCATTCGAAGTATCATATTGAAGTTCCTACATTTCGTAGCTTAAAACCCTTAAGCTGAGCCTAATTCCTTCATCAACTTCAACCCTGCTGAAGGCCGAATCAAAGAAGTCTTTCGATCAATGATTCTCTCCCCTTTGATCCACACCATTTGGTTAAGTTGCCAAAGATTCCAGGCATGAGTATTATATCAAAAAATATGGTGGAGCAAGTACAATTAATGCTAGTAAAGGTTAGGAAATGGTTAGAGGCATCTAATGTCAAGTAAAAGATGGCAACTGACAAGCATAGAAGAGAGAAGGTGTTCAATGAATGTGATATAGTTTATGATTTTGTTGAGCAAAGAACAATTTTTGACAGCCGACAAATGATTATAGCAAGATAAAGACAAAGAAATATAGCCCATACAAGATATTGAAGAAGATCAACGTATGTCATTGATTTGCCAAACAATTAAGGAACCTCAAAGACCTTCAATATTGCAAACTTACCTCAGTATCATGTGGATGATTGTCCTTTATAACTGGATATTGAGGGTGAGTTCTTCATATGCGGTAGGGATTGATGGTGAACAAGAATTTGTTAAGATTATTGATATAATTAAGCAGAATAATATTACTTAGATTGCAAATTAATTGTTTATTTAAGAGTTTTTATATTTAATGCCATCATCCCACATTATTTAGGAATAGAAGGTAGAAGCGTCTTTCTAATATAAATAATTCTTTATTTTGTTCACCGCATCAAATATTAAAAACTAGAAGGGGCTTTAAGAATCCATAAAACAAATTCATTTCTCACCTCATAGCATCAAGCTAGAAAGTAAGTATTCCAATAATAAAGATTGATTGATTTATTTTTTTATTCTTATTTCTACTATGCTAGAAATATTAATTTCCTTATTTAATTATAACATTTGATAGAACGATTCTAACCTAGTCAAGTTTATTTAAGAGTTTTTCATTCTGCGTTAGGATTTGGCGCTGAGATTGGAGGTCCTTCAATGGCTTGAAAGAAAGGCTCGTGAAAGGCCAATGTTTTGCCGAAAGATGTTTCTAATTCCTCTTCGACTAAGCAATTGATTTTGTTCATAGCAATATGATCCACCTCTAAGGAGCCCATTGAAGATCGGGATTTGATTGAGGGGGTGGAAATGTGTTTTCTCATTTGTCTTAAAGTACTGAACGGTCTGACTCCTAAGCTCATATACGAGCGTCCCTCGACTCGAACACGAGGGAGTGGTAAGTTCTCCTCCAGCATACTTGATGATTGATAAATGATAGGGAAAATTTCTTTGTAGTATATTTAGGTGAAAGTAATTAGTTAAAAATTAAAATGATTCCAAAGTATTTAGTTACAAGTACAAAATATTTTGTACATATAATTACATTAATATGTACACCTAATTATATATAAATTTACAGGTAATATTCTCTATATGTACATGTATATTAGAGTACCAAAAAAACTGGACTAAATACTAAATAGATTGACCAACTTTAATTATTTTGATCCAAGTGGACCACCAACTATTTTTCCTTAAATGATAAGGCCATGACAGGGAACAGTGAGCGATCAGATAGCCATAAGCATCCACGGGGCACAACATAGTCCTACGCGAGCAGGGGAATAAAGGCGTGAGAAATAGGGAAAAAAGAGAGAGCAGTGGCAGAAGCCTCCTGGCAAGAAGAAACGAAATCCAGGAATTCAAGAAGCGATTTTACTATCAAGTACAACAAACTCTCAGCATCGCAACAGAAGTAACATACAACACTTTCCCCTAAGGCCATCCCTTTTCTTTAATCCACCATCTTTAACATTTCGCCACCCAAAATGCCAGGCTATATCTTACAAAGGACGCTGAAAGAGTAACAACCTTGTTCCAACGTAGATTAAAGGAAAAAATACTACCCGTAGGAAATTAATATTTCCTCCTTTCTCCCCACAGAACTCGATCTACAACATTTCCATACGTATCAACTCTTAGCATATTTATCTAATCCTACATTATCTCTTATTCCTCCGCACATGATATCAAGAATAAGACAGCTACAATTTTAGATGACCAACATGAATGATCTATCGCTTGTAACCCATAGCTATTACTGGTATACTCACCTTATGTCCTCTGCTTCCCTTTAACGTCACTCGTCCAAATTTGTACGTTCCAGTCACAGAACGAACAGTGAGAGCCACAGAGAACTTACGTGATGCACCAGGTCTTATTGTCAGTGCAGGAGGGTCTACTTCAACAGCAATGGACGGATCCATCCTAGCAGAGGTCACATATGTTTCTTCCTCTTCAGCAACGTTAGTGACGGTACGTGTTACGGTACGAGTTCCAACAAGATGTGCTATGGTAATTGATGGGGTGTTGAAATTTGATGGATGGCCTATGCCGTAGTCACAATTTGAGCTTGTATAGTTTCTTACTTCATGTGCATCGATTCCTGGAGTGGTGCATAAGAACCCCAAGTAATCTTTGTAACCTGCAATTTCATTGGAAAAAAAATGTGATATCTAGGAAGGCTAAATTCATTAACAATCATCGCAAATTCAACCGTCTTTTAACCAGCCCTGTCACTTCATCCAAACACAGGTAAAGCACGCTTTTAATATACTACCTTCAACGAGTATAAGAGATTATATTCATCAGCACAAAGACTATTGTTCACAAAAAGTCATCCACGTTTTACCAAATGCAACGTCCTTTTTTTTTTCTTTTCATCTCCGAAAAAGCACAACTAAAGCATGCATCCAGTCATTAACATATAAAAAAACATATGTTTAAAAGTTCTTCTGAGCCATCTGTATTATATATTCACATAAAAATGTATCTTTCGAGTTATTTGTGCAATATACTATCCTAACTATTCAGTTTTCTCAGTATTGAAGCAGAAGTTTCGTCTTAAGACAATACTATCATTCTAGAAACAACTCGATACTGGGATGGACCTACAAACTGCAGCAGAAGAGACATCGCCCTGCCCCTGCCTAAAACAGAAGCATCATGTGCATGTAATTTACAGACAGCATGTAATCATGTTCATTGTAGCAATGAGAATCCATAGAAAACTGCAGTTTAATATCATGTGGATTGTAGAGACAGTAAGGTATGAATTTCTTCAGTATGTGAAAATCAGCATAAAAGCAGACATTTTGGCTATCTGAAAAGTTTGACATCTAACTGCCAAGCGGTATAGCATCATTTGCTGAACAAGTGTACAAACCATCCATGTACATATTCTTCAAAAGCCAACTGCTCTTCCATTTTTACTATTTTAACATTGGCAGAAGCATCTGATATCTGTTTTCCTGACATATTTGTGGCAATATGTTGTTTAGATTTGCCACATAAAAACAAGGCCTCCATACAAGAGAAGTCCATTCAAGTTCAAGTTATTGTCAACTAAAAACTTCCAGCCATTTTTTCTGAATTACTTCCAACTAAGTTAAACTGTGTCCACTTCAGTTTATTCAACTTTGTTTTCCAAATGTGAGGTTTCTATTACCAACGACATCACAGATGACAAAATGTGTCAATTATAAGCCATTCTGGAAATTGGATATCCAAGTCAACAGGTTAACAAAACAGCACCAATAAAAATCTACATAGAAGCACCAGAAAATAAAAAACAAAACAAAACAATAAAAGGCAAAGAAGAAAGCAGATACTGATTTAATATGATTCAAGTAAGACTGTGAGAATCTAAATGCAACGTCTTAAGAGAGGCATGAACTCTTCCAATGACCAAAATGAGCATACAAACTATCCATATCGTTTTGATATCGCACAATTTATAGTGCAAGATTGCATACATTTTTGTTATTGTTAAGCAGTTTGATTTCCACAGCCGAGTCCAAACAGTTGTGCTAAATCAACACTTGATAACCCTAAAGTTTTTTTATGCAACCTGTGTAATCCCTGAAGAATTGATGAGTAAGGGATACTGTTAAACTAATGAAAACATAAAGCACAAACCTGCATCAAAGATGAGGCCCGGATTAAGAGCAGCCCTTGGATTGACATGGCCACTTCCATAATCAAATGGTGTAGCTTCCGCCATGGTCATAGTCTCAGTTTTAGAGTACTGCTGTGCATGGAGTCTGCTTCCAGCTCTATTTAGTGTTGTGGATGTAGTCATCAGGGCTGACTTAATAGCAGCAGGGCTCCAGCGAGGGTATTTCTGCTTTATAAGAGCAGCTATTCCAGCAATATGAGGTGCAGCCATGCTTGTTCCAGATATCATGGCAAATCCTTCTCCTGCTCAAACCAAGGGAATGAAAGGAATCACAAATTATCTTACTGTGAGCAGCAAGTTAGAAGAGGTATGATTTGGGTAGGATACAATAAAATAAGTAAAACCCCAGTATGAATCCCATCATTGATAGTAACACAACTAGGTGTGTGTGTAATTATCCCTGGTGTTGATTTTCGAAACACTTGGTTTACTTCTTAACGTACTCTTCACCCCAAACTTTCTTTTCCCTGATTCTGAAAATACAACTTATTCAGCCATTATCCACACAAATGGTCATCGTCAAATAAATCAAAAATTAAAAATATTTTGACAAACTAAACGTTTTTTATAGGCTATATATATTTAATTACCAAGATCAATTCATCTATCAGCCAAACATTGATATGATTATATAAGTGTCTAAGTATGTTTCACTTATCAATCTTTTGTTTGCTACCTCTTTTCCAAGATGGGATTTCCCCTTTTCATTTCATCACCATTTACCCTGTCACACTTTCCACCATCATTTCCAAGTAACTCAGCTCTACAGCAAGGATGATGATGATTACAGTTCTTTTACCTATATAATTAGGCTCATCTGTTCCATTTGGAGACCAGGCAGCCCAAATGAGAGAACCTGGAGCCAAAATATCAGGCTTAAGAAGATCAGCATCATGGGAGTTGTAGTCCCTTACATTTGGCCCCCTAGCAGAAAACATAGCCACCTGAGGAGCTGATTTCTGGATTATAGGCTTCAATCCATCGCCAATACTCCCTCTTGCATCAAAGCTCTTCACTCGTCCAGTCCAGTCTCTCGCAGTAGATATGTTGTAATAGTCTATGAGTTCCTAATAGCCAAAAACCAGCATTTAATGCTTAAAAGAAAATAGTTGAATGATCTTCAACAAGGAGTCTGCATACATATGGACAATACAATATTCCTTCCATTTTACAATCGAGGGTTTATAACTTTCAATGCATATATGAAGAAGTTCTAAGTTTCGTAATAAATTATATCTAAATTGACTAAAATACTCATATTGGAACTTGAGTAGTTTATTATCATGAGTAGATTAATGACGTGATAGAGAAAGGAAGGATAACTTTGGTAATGTAGCATTAAATTCTTTATCATTTTGTAAAAATGACTCATATTATGAAACAAAAAAAAAATTATAGGTCATCACCCATGAAATGTAGGGAGTACTATCTTGCCATGTCAAAGACAGTGTAGGACCACACCAACAACAAACCCTTGCACAAATTCATAATGACTGCTCAAAACCTTGAAAATTCGAAGTTAGAAAATAAACAAGACAAATCAAGATAGTTACCATTGACTTGCTAACATCAGTGATAAGGATTCCGGGCATGCTGCTAGGGACAGGGTCAAATTTTGTTCCTGGGGTAATGTTCTCCACAACAAGCACAAAACCAACTGCACCAAGATTCCTGGCTGTTTCTGACACTTTCTTTATTGATGCAGTGCCAACAACGAAATTAAAAGAGTAGCCACAGAGAAGAATATTTCCCTCAACCATCTTTCTGTTAAGAACATCGGGTCTCTGACAATCTGAAGGGCTGTATCTCAAAACTCTGGAATCTAGCATTACATCATTTGCAGCAACAAGCATAAACGTTCGATTTGAATGTGTGGAAGCTGCAAGGAACCATTATATATTCTTCAACTTTAAATTGAAGCTGAAAATTAGATATAGAAATAGCAAAAGAAGAGAAAAGACAGATCAGAAAACTTTGAGCTAACAAATAGTGCAGTCTCCCAAAATATTCAAACCAGATACTCGCCCCACTGGTTGCTGCAACCCAGGCAGAAAATCTTCCAAACGTACCACAAATTTGTAGCATAGTTCTGATAAGTGTTAAGGAACCATTTTATCCAACAGCTTAGGATATTGGATTAGGTCAATTCATTATTTTGTTTTTTACTTTGACATCCCCCCTCACGTGAATACCTTTCTTGGGCTTGAAGCATGAATTCAGCACATACCATCTCCAATACTTATTAACAATATTGGAGGATCAGGGATCCAAACACTAGATCTCTTGGGTGTAGTGGCTTACTACTGTGTTAAGTAACCAATTTATGAAATTGATAATTAGTTTTAATCTATTATTTTATTTTATACTCCTATAATAAGCCTATTTTCAATATACTTATGTAGGAATAGAGAGATGGGTTAAGGATGGTCTAATCATTGAGCTGAGTTGGAACATTATGCTGTGTGCCCAACAATTAAGGGACTAGAGGGTATGAAAATTATAGTATGCTTTGAAGGAGTCCATTGCCATCTATGTAAATAATAGGCCAAGAGAGAGTGTGGAGGAGCAGCAATTTATGTGGTAAATGCTAGAAGCTACAAGGACCTCAAATACCTGGTTACCTTGGAATTATCCATTTTCACCGGTATAAACAGTCTTATTCAGGGCCAGCCTTCCATAATTTCACAAGGATCACACAAGGAAACTAAAGAAAGTGTCAAAATTTGAAAAGCATTTTACACAAGCCTGATCATTTGATTAACAGGGAACATCTAAGGAGCTCCGGAGGATAAGGAGGCTGCAGGCAAGTCATCTCAAAGTCTTGGTGAGACATGTTGATTCAATCAAAGAAAAACAATATTAATATTGACTAGCCAGGCAGTTGGAGTTTCCCAATTTCAATGGAACAGACGTATAGATTTTTTCAAATCGTACGGCACTTTCATTTCAATCTAGTCTAGTGTCAAGATGGAGAAGTTGAAGGCAGTGGTGGAGGCCATAGAGGAGGACATAACTCTGGCTTAGTTCCAATATGCCAAAAATGACAAAATAAACACCTCCTGGGTGAGATTCAAGGAAGCCTTGTTAATTATGATTGTGTCATAGGAAACATTGCATAAATTCCTAGCTATTCGTCAAGAGACCACAGTTGAGGACTTCCTGGAGTTGTTTGAGCAATTAGAACTTCTTTACATGGAAGGCTGGCAAACTAGGTGTTATAGAGCACCTTCTTGAATGGACTTTAGCTGGCTATAAGGCCCAAGGTGAGAATGATGAAGCCCAAAGGATTGAGTGAGATTATGGAGGCAGACCAAATGGCTGAAGCCAATAATCATGATGAGCCAAATAGGAGGGGCAAACCTTGGGCTAGGACCCAGGTTGGTCCTAAGTAATTAGTGGCCCTTAATCGAACATTGAAAATGTGGCCCTATTAAAGTTAATGGTAACAATGTCATTTTTTTCTATTAAGCACTTAAGGATACTCATTAAGATTATTTATAGTAGTTACGAGTTAAATACTATTTCGCTCTTTGTAGTTTCCAATTTCGTATGTTTTGGTCCAGCAAAAATAAAATATTCATTTTAGTCCCTCTAGTTTATAACTTTATCTATTTTGGTTCAGCAAAAATAAAATATTCATTTTAGACCTTGTAGAATCATTTCATATTTAAATTAATCCATAAAAATTGTATTAACCTACTATAAGATACTAATCTTCATACTCTCTATCTCCCAGTTAGCAAATTACATCTAATCACCTACTTAGTTAGTATTATAGTTATTAATCTATGAATAATTTCAAATCTAATAAGAAAATCATATACCAACAATTAGAAAAATTAAACCCCTTATTCTCCGAACCAATGTAATTTGCTTTCTAGGATGTAATTAGATTTAAAATTAGCAATTATATTACTAAGTAATTGATTAAGATATAATTTGCTTATGAGGAGCGAGAGTATGAAGATTAACCTAGGGTTGGGGAACTAATTTGAATATAAAATGATTCTATGGGACCAAAATGAATATTTTATTTTTATAGGGATCATATCAGATAAAGTTGCAAACTACAATGTTTAAAATAAATATTTTATTTTAACAAGGACCAAAATAAATAAATTTGCAAACCACAATAACCAAAATAGTATTTAACTCTAGTACTTACTATTTTAGTAAAAATGTAAAATCTTAACAAGAGTCCACAGGCATGAATAATTAATATAACTAATAATGATAATAATTATAGTAATCATAATTATGCTTATCATTACTATAGTTATTAATTGTTTGCATGGGCTTCAAATTTTGTTACACTAACATAAATAGTACAGGTCTTTACCAATGTAGAATGGAATCATGGCCAATTGCAAACATGTAAAGTACTCTGACAATTTTCCTACCTTATCTTGTTGTTTCATATATATATTTTTATGTTTATTCTAATAGTAGCTAATATTCAAAAACTTGTGGCCTAGACACCCTAGCAGTGACACCACTCGCATCATCCCAGGCCAACCTTGGCTAGAACTAGACATTTGAATTCCAATCGATCAAACCCTACTTGCTATAAAAGTTTGATTTAGACCTTCTTTACCTCCAAATCTACCATGATAGCTAACTTAGACCCATATTCACTCTCTTCGACCACCACTACCAACGAGCATGGGAATTAGAATGCTGAGTTTAGAACAAAGAAAGGAGGGGGGGTTGTGCTTTCAATGTGATGAAAACTTTGGCATATGACATTGGCATAGAAATTGGATGTTGCAAGTGCTATTATTTGATGACTCAATTCAAATGGAAAATGGTGAACCACAAGAAGTTGAGACCACACCACTAGAATCGTTACCTATATCATGAGTTAAAGGAGAAAGATAGAGGGAAAGTAGTTATAATACTAATTGAGTATGGACCAACCCACAACGTTATTGCTCTAGATATAGGTGAAAGGTTACGGTTGCCCTGGGCAATAAAACCGTGATTGCATGTCCAATCATTATGTTACAATTATGGCCACATGATTTTTTATACCAAATATCAGTCCATATCAAATGGATTGTATCGGTCGCAACATGTTTCTCCATAGTGCATTGGTAATCAGCAGGCTCAAAATCCACACATATCACCCATATATCAGCACATCAACTGACATTTGTTTCCATGTGTAGCCCATGTCTGCAACAACATCACATTAGGTGCCCACAGGCACAAGAAGTGTAGTTCAGGCTCAAGGAGTATGTAAAAACCTTTGGCTATCACTTTAGAAGATTGAAATAATTGAGGATTTTTGTTACTAAGCAATAAGGCAATGCTGATGACACCTTGGGAATGCCATGGCAGGAATAATTAAGCATAATGCAAGTCAATCGGAAGACTTTGAGAAGCTCCAAGTGGGTAAAAAAATGGTGACATTAAATAGGACCCAAGCTTGACCAATACCCAAACATTATCATATATGTAGCACAGCTCCAATGTTCTATCATTTTTGCAGCACAAAATTAAGGCACCAAATATGAAATGCTTTAATTTAGGGTGACTATAGCAACACAATTCTTTAATGGCACTAGCAGTATTTCTTTCTCTTCCTTACTTTTTTATTTTGGGTTTTTTGGACAGGGAGCATTATTCAAAATATCATCTAAAGATAAACTAATATCTTTTATATCCATAAACTACATAGTCATTATAACTTCAAAACCTTCCCACCACCTACACATGAATGGATTGGACCAAGAATCAAGAAGTACATTCCATTCATTTATCCAAACAGACACCTAAGCCAAATCCCTTGTTTGATGATGCCGATTTATGGAGGCTAAGAAATACTAATCAATATGCCTCAAATATGACAGGAAAATCTATTATTGCTCAAGGAGATATTCTTCTTTATTTTCAACCAGCCTTTAATCTAATTTCAAAGGTATGAAATCCCCACCAAACTTGGATGCCTGAAGAGAAGTAATTGAGCTTTTCATTGGTTATCTACAGAAGGGCGGTTCCAGTGCAATATGATTCCCACTTAAAGAGGCAAATGCAAATAATTTGAACACTGAATAAGAAAACTGAAAGAAATGGAAAGCACCACAATAAAGTAGAACATACGAGACAACCCTATTCCTGGTAGTGCTTTCCCGTTTTCCAACATCAGATGATTTTTATAAGTGCGATCATCAATTGCAGCAGCTACGGAAGTTATCCATGGGCTATATGACAACAATGTCTTTGGGAAAGGACCACCATTTCCAGCTGCCTGTGCAACAAAGACACCAGCTTTCACAGCAGACAGAAGTGCAGCATCAAATGGGTTCAAAAAGGTTGTTTTGGTGCTTGTTGGAGGACTGTTAGGTCCCACTGAGAGATTAATGATGTCCACACCATCATGAACAGCCTATTGAGTAAAAAAGACTGTCAGTCCAGGCAATTGGAAAGGCTAACCTAATAAAAGAAAGCTGACACATGTCTGCAACAGAAAACATGGTTATGCTTCCTGCAATCAGGGCACACAGAAAGTAGGGGTAAAAAAAATGAACCAAGGAAAAACTGTTAACCCTTTATAGCACAGAACAGCAACGACATCGCCTAGAAAACAGATGATCCAAAAATGCTAAATCATCTTCACTTCAACATTGGCTATGAGACATTTGAACAAAACCAGAAATGCTAGAAGATCTTCAAATCACCAACTATTGAGGCATTGAAACCAGAAAGAGAGAAGCTCAGTATTGCATTTTTCTATCCCCAAACACTGAAACCCCTTTCCTCAAATATATATATTAATATTAATAATCTTAAGTTGTTGACAGTAAAGAAAAGTATTATCACCTGCACAAAATGATCTAATCTAAGTTAACAATATTGTGTGAAATAGATTCAAATCAGAAGCACTGCCAGAATGTCAAACACTATTGATATTTTCTTACTTGCTCAATTGCAGCCATTACATCTGCCACAAAGCCTCCAAAAAGTGGGTAGAGTGCCTTGTAAACTGCAACTCTGAAAAGAGCCAAGAGTCTCCAATAGAGTGCAAAAGAAAAATAGGCCAACACTAAAAAGGTGATATATCCTTACCTGGCCCGAGGAGCCATCCCACTAGCTCTACCAAATTCATATCCATGCAATCTCACACGGATTCCATTGTTACCAGCAGCTATAGCTGCAGTGTGACTGCAAAAGGTCACATTCACAAACACTAAATTCACAGTAGAGTCATAGAATCTCTCAATTTACGTTACCATGTTAACAACTGCAGGTAAAACCTTACAGATAATTACATTTTTCGTCATTTTGGAAGGGATAAGGTGCAAATCTGGGGCTTTCATTAAGAACAGGAGGTCATGAGTACAAATACTATAAAGAACTTTCAGCAACATATGGATAATAATGCCCGCCCATGGGGCCTGACAGCAGAAAATTTCAAGTACTAGACCATCCAAAGTAACGTGAATGAAGGGAGGGATACAAGTTTAACAACTATTTCAGTTCCAGGATCAGAAAATATTTATTTTTTAATAAAGGTAAAGTAGAGCACCATAGAAAGACAGGGAAAAGGGGAGGGGGCGCAGTAAAGATTGCGAGAAAGAAAATAAAAGCAAAAAGGAATCTATAAAGTCAGATCTTGACTAAGGGGTCGAAGAAAATAATATGTTATTCCACAGTTTTTGTCAGCATACAGTAATGGAGCATTTTTTACCAGCATAAACAGAGCTTAGGTCAAACAGACCTATTGAATGTACAACAGAACTTTCAACAAGAAATAACATTCTATCCATAGTTGAGGCAGAAATTCTTTGAAGGGGGTTCATAAAATGGTAAAGCATGATTACCCAACAATTGAAATTGCTTTTCCTAATGGCCATCTGATTCTTTTATTATGAGCAGATCTATAAATATGAACATTTCGCATACAGTCACTATCTACAGTTGTCCCCCAGATGGTAGGGTATTTGTGTTGGATCATGTGGCAAAAGAAAATAAAAGAAAACATGGTTGATGAAGTGAACCAAGAATGAATATTATCATGGATTTGTTAATCATCTGTACCTTCCATGCCCATCACCATCCAAGGGAGATGCATAGTCAACTGAAGGATTAAATGCGCCTGCTGCTATCGCAGCTTTTGCAAAATGTTGAGCTCCAATAATCTTTCCATTACAGAAGCTCCTCTTTGTGTCAGGATGAACTTCGCATTTCCCCTTGTACTTTTTAACAGGTCCATATGGTTCTCTGCCATGTGTAGAAAAACTTGGATGGTGGGGATATATACCAGAGTCTACAAAGCCAATCACAATGTCTTCTCCTGCCCTGTCATTACCACCCCCTGTCGGCCACACTTCAGTTGGAAGCCCCAAAAACTCAGGGGTGTGCGTTGTTAGTCTCCTCACCTTCCAATCTCTCTCCACAGACTTCACACCTGGGGCTTGTCTAATGGTTTCTGCCTACCACAAATTATGATTGAATCAAGAGGAATGCGAGACAAAGCAATAAGAAGATGACAAGCCCAGAAGAATTAAAACTAGTAAGAAGTACCGTATCATAGTAAGAGAAGATAATGCTTCACCTGTTCAGGCGAAAGATGAACAGAAAAGCCATTTAAAAGATGCCGATAGCTATACAGTTTGTTGTAACTACCATGCTCAAACAGAAGCCCAAGAAGCATATCATGCTTATTTTCTAAGTGGCGAGCATATGATGTGACTGATTCACTGTAACAGATCCAAAGAAAAGACAAGTAAGAGAAATATATATATATATATATGATTATAGACATACAACAAGAAGTGAATCTGATAAACGATCTTGTTATGATCAATACCATTGCCAAGGGAGATGATACAAATAAGCTTTAGCTCACAAATCAAGAGTAAGTGGCACTTAAAAGATTAAGCCATATCACCTGGTTACATCAATTTTCTCATCAGAGTCCGGGGCAGTGGCTTCAAAACCATGCAAGCCACCTCCATAGCTCAGCACAGGCTCCTCCACCATTAACACTATGTAAACCTCTTTCACTCCTAGAGCCAAGCGAGAAAAGAACAGCAGCAGACAAATCCGACAGGCAATGTCTTCCATTTTCTCTAGTCACAAAAGATCTGGGGCAGCAGCAGCCTCCACTTCTGTCTCCATTCAAGGTTATGTAATAGTGAGCACACAGCTGATAATTTTTTGATTAACGGATCTCTTTCTTTACAAAATCAACCAGACAGGTGTTAATCTAGTGGTTAAGACCAGTGTGGGTACCTAAAGAATCCAGGTACTATATTGCCCCCATTCGGTATCCTTGTGACTCTTTCGGAAATAGTCCCTCTACATAAATCAAGCGCCCATCAAGGACAAAATTGTGTTACCTTTACTTATTTTTCTGTATAAAATCAATATCTTGTAATAATGATTTAAAAACTGCATCACTTAGAAATAGAATGAGACGAAAGACGACCAGGAAGAACGAGCAAGGATTTTACAAAGAAAATTGTACTCAGCAAAAGATTGCAAATAATAATAATAATAACAACAACAACAACAACAACAACAACAATAACAATAAATTTTTGAACTCCAAATGAAAAAAACAAAAAGAAAAAAAACACAGCACCCTTCTTCCCGAATGCATAAGATCTAGACATTTATATTAATCACTCGCAGAAGAGAAGCGTAAGAAAATAAAAGCAGAGGGAAGATAGGAGGAGACAGAAAGACAGGGGAAAATAAAATAAAATAAAATAAAAACTTTCTTTGATTAATAGCGATTTCGTTCAATGATATACGCATGCCTCAAGAAAGGAATCAGGCTGACAAAATCCGCTCACATTGTTAGTATAACATCAAAGTAGCAGAGCAATGAAAAGTAAGAATCGTACAGGAATAAGCAAATTAAAAAGAAAAAAGAAGTCAAGATCCCCACTCACACTGATCTCAATTCCAATGCACACGAAAGGAAGCACGATTCCTTTCTGGATCAGCTATCTGGATCTTTGATGGGAACCCAGTAGTAGATGAATCAATTTCAAACCAAAATGGGCAATGATTAATAATATACCAACCGCCAATCAAGTTTTTGAAGGAACCAGATTACATTTTATCCCCTTCAGTGGCAATGTAGCACCCAGCCACAAGTTCAGTTAACAGTAGTGGGGAGAGATGAAAAGGGGTCGCGGAGTGAGAATGAAGCTTTGTAGCTTCTACCAGACACCAGCAGTGGGGAAAGTGAAGTGTGAATATTGAGCGTGAGAGGTAATTATGTTTTACTGAACTCTAAATGCGCCAGTGCGGGGAACATGGAGGGGCCAGAAAATTGGCCAACAATGAACAAATCTAAAAGGACAATTTTGTAGTCATATTACCATGGGATGGACAAACCTTACCACCGAAAGGAGAGTTAATACTGTCGCGACGCGGAGGGAGGAGAAATGCCGGACATCCAGAGAAGAAAGAGAGCCTAAAATAGACTGATCCGTCACTATATTTTGACTCATTTCATAGAATGTCTTTTGCTACAGAATATTTAATCCGTGACAATATTTTAATAGCACGTAAAGCGTTTCTGATCATCAATTTTTATAAGGAAGGAAATAAAAAGGAATATTCAGCTGGATGTTATTTATGGGGAATACTTTCAGAGGATTTTATTAATATTAAAAAAAATCATTACATCATTATATCTACATCCCTATCTGATATAAAGAATTTAGACAAAGATATCAATCATGCGCAAGATAAAGTCAAATCATACAACACTTTTCTTTCTATTTTTGTTTTAAAGAAGAAAAATGTTTATTGCTGAATGTGATGATTACAATATATTCTATAGAATTTATCAAGAAAATTACGGACTAAAGCATCCTTAATCTGGTCCCCCAAATACATAAAACCTAGAAGCAACAACATAGATAATTTATCTAGCAAGGCTAATCCAATTCCAATTTTGATTAGAGAAAATCTTAACATTCTTAGTTTTGTTTCCTCTTTTGCATTTTGATAGCAATTTGAGAGTATTAGATCAAGTAAGGATAGGGACTCAAAGATCAAGGCATTTGTAGACAAACCTCCATAATTTCTTGGTCTCATTCAAAAAGATGTAAAATATCATCTTAGTCATAGAATACATAGGAAGAATCATTCGCCATATTGAACTTGTTGATTTTGTCTTTAGTTGGTAGTTGTACATGAGCTACAAACCAAAAATCTATATCATGCTTTGGGTAAGCCTTATTTTTCTATATTACTTTCCACCACTTTACTTTAGGGTTAGTATCTAAGTAGATCATAAATAGTGTTGATCTTATAGAGAGAAGAACTATCCTGGGGAGATAAGATAGGATGAAGTTGATCCCTTAATCCAAACATTTTTTGGATCATCCAGGAAGAAGTGCTAAGGAGGGAGGCTTCCCACACTAATTTTCCTTTAAGATAGTAGGTATGAATCCATTTCACCCATAAGCTAGCCTTATCTCGAGCAAGGTGTCATAGATGTTTACCCACTACAACCATGTTCCATATTTATATATCCACCAAAGCCAAACCTCCCTCTTTTTTGGGTAAGCACACAGTTGACCAAGAGATAAGGCCTCTTTTACTAAGATTAAACTTCTTGGTCCAAAGGAAGTGCTTCGATATGGTAATAATCTAATTAAGAAGTTTTTTAGGGAGAATAAAGATTTGGCACCAATAAATTTGAATACCATAAAACACTAATTTAAGTAGTTGGAGTATCCTGACATAAGATAGAAGCCTATTAGACCAATAGCTAAATTTTCCTGTGACCTTTTCCACTAAATCCATCATTTGCTAGTCTTAAGTCTTGAGGATGAGAGGGGAACTCCCAAGTATTTGAAGTGTGTTTTTACCTTCTGTAAATGAAAAGAACTAGAGAATTGGGGTCTTTTCATGGTCTTTAACTCCTCCTAGCTACACTGCACTCCTAGATGGGTTGATATGCAAACTAAGAATTTATAGAACTCATCAAAGGTGCCTTTTAGGAGTATTATAAGCTAGAGATCTACCCTACAGAATATAAGCAGATCTTCAACAAAGTATAGATTAATTATCCTCGGTTTCTTACATTTAGGGTTCCCTTTGAAATCTTTATATGTACAGAGGGATCGCAGAAGCCTGGTAAGATACTCCAATGCATAATATGCATAAAATCATGCTCACCCTAAACATAATAAAGGAAGATCAATGGCTAGATAATGATATCAATCATGTGTGAGACAAAGTAAAATCATACAAGGCTACTTTACCAAATAGTAATGTAATACCCCCTATTAATTAATCCTTAATTAAGATGTGCAAGACTTAAAGTTTGATTAGTAGGCGAAGTAAACCATAAGATTATTTTTAAGTGATCGCCTTGTTGTCTTGATTAAGTTCATAAATGATAAGTTATGAAAATAACCCGGATTAAATGTAAGAATGGGTAGAGGAAGGTAAAAATTGATGACGATAATAATACTGATAATAGGAAGAGAGTAATTAAAATAGAAGGGAAGGTAATACCAATAATCTTATTATGAATAACAATTTTAATAATAATACCAATAACAAGGATTGTAAGAATAATAATAATGTTAGCAATAATTACAAAAAAATAAATAAATAGGGGAAGTGATAACACAATGATAATAATATTGATCATAATAATACTAGTGCCATGTTTCTTTTTGTGAAAATAAAACATTGCTTAAGTGGGAGTCTTTTTTTAATAACCATACACTTGAAAGCCTAATACTTTGGGAGGTTTTTGCTAATCAATTCCTAACCAAACCCCCATCATTTTTCCCACTTAAACCCCAGCCAAAAATCCCCTACCTATCAAGCAAAGGACCCTTCCCCATGCAGCCCATCACCTCATTTCTCCTCTCCATGCATGTGTCCCTTCTCGTCCAGCAACCACTCCCCTTTTGCAGCTTTCCCTCTACCCCAAACACATCCCATCACCTCTCTGCAGTACCACCCTCTCATGCCACACCCCCAGCCCCTGCACGTCGCAGCCACCAACCCAGCCACCCACCCTCACACCACTCAGCAACCTGCAGCCCAAACCCTTGAAACCCAGCCCCTTCCCCCAAGTTGCAGCCCTCACATTTCCTTTCCCCTAACCTGCACCCCTACTCTATCTTCTAATCGTCTATCCCCCTATTTTTCCTCCTCTCCCATGCCCTCCACCCTGTAAAACCATAGCCCTCAACCCAGCCATCCTCCATCACGTCACCCAGCAACTTGCAGCCATAGTTGCACGTAACCCCAGCCATCCACCAAGTTGCAGCCCTTATCTTTCCCTCCTATCAACCTACACACCTACCCAACCTTTCTAGCCATCTACCCCTCCATTTTCTTCCCTTTCCCATGCCTTAACCTGCCCTTACAGGCCCCCTTTTCCATCCAGCCTGTTCAACACCCTCACCCCCAAAAGAACCCACTTGCAGCACCTTAGCCACTAACCCACACAGCAGCCACTCTCCCCCCTTCTGTCCCCTCCTTTTATTAAGTCCCAACCTGCAGCAAACACCCTCCTTCCCTCTCCCTTTAAGCCCTCTAATTTTCCCCTTGCAGTCCTCTCTTTCCCTTCCCTTAATTCCAGCAACTAAATTTTGTTTGCAGCCCTAAACTCCCCCTTCCCTTCACCAAAATTTAGCCCAAAAATAACCCAGCATTTCCTTGTGTTTCACCTCCCCAAGCAGCCATTATTTTTCCCCAACATAAGTATTCTATCTTTCGGTGGGTTTGGTGTTTAAATTCATGCACCGGTCGCCTTGTTTATTTTCCTTAATCGTTTTTCAAGTATTAGCTCATATAGGTTATCTTTTGATTATTTTAATTAGCATAAATATTAATACTCGTAGTTGTCGATGGTGTTATTCATTTCTAGGTAATCTCGACCCCGCCTAAGGTATTTGTGGAAGAAGCTTTGTGGTGTTAATATTTTCTTAGCTCAAGGTAAATCCAACTAATACGTAGATGGTAGAATTTTATGTGAGAATTATAGGTTAGTTTTCTAGGGTAAAAATCATGTTAGGTTGAAGATACCAAATTATTGTATTTTGTGGAAAATGGGAGCATGTTGTAGTTCATTTCTACATAAATATTATGATGTGTAAATTGATATATGTTATCATGCAAATTTTTATATACCTAAGTAATATTCTAAAACTTGAAGAGTGTTTGCTAATGACGAATATGGATTTATGCTAATAAAATGAGATGAGTATGTTTAGGGTAAAAATGTAAATTTTATATACCATGATTTATATTTGACATTTATTCGTGGAAATTGCATGAATTTATAAGATATTAGACATGCATACTAGGAGTGTATACGTATACATGTATGATGAATGGTTAGGGATAATATGGTCTTTTGTAGTACTGAAGAGATTATCGTATGTAAAGTATCATTAGCTATTTTATGCTAGCATTTTCATGACAAATATCTTATATAAGTAAACTTGATAATAAAAGTGAAGGAAAATGTGGTAGTTATAGCTTGAGGGGTATTTTGGTCATTAAGGTAAAAAGGTGTTCCAAAGTGAATAATTATATTAGTTGAACTAAGTGTTGGCCTTAAAATAATTTTGGAAATAATTGGATAATTAGTTTAAACAACTGAATCGGATAATTATTCGGGCTATGGCATGATGCCTAACCCTAGGTCGTGGCTTGGAATGGTTGCGACCCTCGTGGTCTTTTGGATGTGACGTTAGTTGTTTGATTAATGACTAAGTTGAATATTATGAACCTCGATATTCTAAAAGTAATAACCCAGAATTTCTTAAGACACTAATTACTTCAAGAGAAAGACTTGAGTTGGAAAAGAATCTCATGCCTCGGACTTGGCAGCCGAGTGCATAGTTTGGGCCTTCGGGTCAAGGGGCTCACTTCTACTCTATAGGTATTCCATACACCCTATAGGGAGTACACGTACTTAAGGACTTGAGTTCTGAGGTTTTGTATGGATGATTTTTATGTCGTGTGGCTTCCTTGGCGAGCTTTTCCCTGGAATCAAGTGATTTATTTTGGTACCACCCTCCTTAACGATCGTTGTCATGGATATGGGATTGTATTCCACTTGATAATTGTTATATAAATTATATAACCGGATTAGGCACCCACCATAATACTTCTGTAATAATTGGATTAGGAGTGACTTGACCTTGGTTAGATTGTTTGGAATATCAATAATTCTTCCTATCATGCTATAATGTATGGTCGTTGGTAAGTTAAAATGGTTGTGAAATTATAAGCATGTTTTAAATGCCTTTGATAGGGATTTTGATCTAACTCGTAATGTTAATTGTGATGTGGATTCGTGTTATGAAATCATGGCTTTGCATGTGATCATATGTTTTATTTAAATTCCGTATTTGTATGATGATTGCTACGTGGGTATGCTACCTCTCCGGAGGCGTTGTGGTTTACTCAGTACGAGGAAGTCGTACTGATACTATCACTTTTTAGAGGAGTAAATCCATGGAATGCATTGGTTGAAGGATTATGAGGAGCGTCACCCCAACGAATAATTAGATTAAGGGAGCGAGTGGACCCCGTCCCCTTTTTCCCTTTTCCTTGTAACTTTGATGGACTTGATGAGTGTAAGGCAAACCACTGTTGACTTTTGTGTACTCTTTTGTTATTTTCTAAAAATGGTTGGCTACTTAATTATCTAAACAGTTATTTGTCATGGATAATCTTTCTTTTGTAAAACTCTTGATTATGTATTGTACTTCTCTCGTCTTTTTGTTGGTTTGACTTGTTTTAAGCCTTAGCACTTGGCATAAGGATTGTGAGGAGGCCGGACTTATGTTGAGTGTGGCGGTAACACCCACCGTTCTTTTATTTCCACTTCCGCAAAGCAA
Source organism: Tamarix austromongolica (assembly GCA_039764185.1). Classification (NCBI taxonomy): domain Eukaryota; kingdom Viridiplantae; phylum Streptophyta; class Magnoliopsida; order Caryophyllales; family Tamaricaceae; genus Tamarix; species Tamarix austromongolica. The sequence continues at coordinate 24,366,633 of CM077812.1, read as the reverse complement.
AACTTAAACGAAATTTTCAAGTCATGATTTTGGGGTGTTACAAGTAAAGTACCTTAAACATTATTACTCTTCAACCCCTACACAAGCAATAAGGAAGAAACAAAAAAAGCAAGAAGATAGATAAAGACACAGGCCACTATTACTATCTAAAGTACATGGACACCATCCCCAAACTTAAGAAAAGAAAATTATAGGTATAAGATGTCCTAAGTTATTCATAGACTAAAAAACAACTAGACTACCACAAGACTGCTCCTTGAAAACTAGCCTAAAAGAACAAGAGTTATGCAACAAAATCAATACTCATGTTAATGCCTTGCTTTCTAAGGTTGTTAGCAATGGAACTAGTTTCTCTATCTTTATACTAAATAAATATATCTTACTATCTCCTCTTGATACTTTATAACAAAATTGAGTGTGAATATGCACCACAACCCTTCTTATGTACCATTACACCAGTTGGCTATATTAACCGAATTTGATTTAATATCTTACCAAACATGTTTGAATTTTTTTTTAGCTATCACCAATGTAGGAACAAGATAAATCACCATGAACTTCACTCTATTCATTTTTTTATTTTCATTTTTTCTTACTTGGGAGGGATAAAATCCAATAGTGCAAGATAGCAAGTGTTAAATTAATAGTTAACAAGCATATGGTAACTAACACTAATGACAAGGTCAAAGAAAGGATAATCCCTAAATTTTTAAGGGGATTGTTAAAAGAATGTAATATGTAAGGCAACTCATGGGCCATATGATTAGCCACATAATTGGTCTCTCTATAATTGTGACTTACTTTACATGTGTTGAACTTCGTAGACAAGTGTTTGCACGCTTCCGCCAATGAGGAGAGGTGATGGAGGATTGTGCTCCACTCTTGAAGTAGATAAAGTGCCACAATTGAGTCACAACTAATCTCCACCCAGGAATAATTGTGTGTGTTGGCTTTATGATAACCCATAAAAAATGCCTTCGTGTTCCATTGCCAAGATTTGTGGCAAAACCAAACAATGATTTACTTAGTTATCATGGACAATGCCTCTTGCTACTATGATACCAAGGTGAGAGTGGGAAATTTTTCCCATATTTATTTTAACTATATCATTCACATGTTATTCTTATAATCCCCGAAAATTTTACAAATATATAATTTAATAAATAACTTTTATTTGAGATAGATTAGCTTTTAAATATATTTAATTTAATTATTTTATAGATTTTTTAGTATATAAATTTGGATAGGAATATTTAATAAATAAAAATAAATATTTTATTATTTTATCATACTAATTATATTTAAATAAATTTTCAAACCAATATTTTTCCAAAATTAACCTTTTTAAACCTATATATTTAATTATATTAAATTAAATTATTAAATAAATTTATTACCTAAAAATATTACATTCTATTATTTTATAGATTAAATTATTATGATTTCCCCTATTTTTCCTTTTCCTTTTTTTCTTTTTCTTTTCTTCCTCCTTTTTCTCCTTTTTTTCCTCCTTTCTTTCTTTTTTCCTTTTCCTCCCTTCGGGCCACCAGCACCCGGCCTGCTCTCCCCTTCCCCCTACGCCTGGGCCTCCGGCCCACTCCCTTCCCTCCTCTCCTTCTCCCATGCGCAGCCCAGCCCCTGCCTTTCTTTCCTTCCTCCCCTGCCCGCATCGACTGGCCTAGCCTTCTTTCCTTTTCTCCCTTTCCCCTGACTGGCCCGACCCAACCTTCTTTTCTTTCCCATGCCCGGCCTACCCCTTCTCCTTCCCTCTTCTTCTTCTTCCTGTCTCTGTCGTCCATGCCCAACCTGCCCATCGACGCCCTGCAACTGCCATGCCCAACCACGACCTACCTCCCTGCCACTCCCTCTCTCTCCCCCATCCTTTTCTTCCCTTTTTAGACCCAAATTATCCTTGCACCCCAGCCCACATGTCCCTTTTCTTTTCCCTCTTCTCCCCTCCCTCTCCCTATCACCAGACCACCTCTGCCACCCTACTATTGCCTCCATCAGCCACCTATTCCCCCTGTCTCTCCCTCTCCTTTTTCTTATCCTCACCAGCCCTTCTTGCCCCATTTTTTTCCAGCCATTCTCCTTTCCCCAACTTCTTTCTCTCATTTTCTTCTCCTTCTATTTCCATCCCTATTTTACACCGCCGCCCCCTCTGCCGCTTCCATCGCCGCACCAACCACCTACACCAGCCCCTTCCACCCTCTACCTCAGCCCTACACCACCACAACACCCCCTCAAGCCACCCTACAACCCCCTTCTTCCTCCCCTCTTCTTTTTCTCTTCTTTTCCTCCCTTCTAAGCAACCGCCCTGCACCTCCTCCTTCCACCGTCGTCTCGCCGCCTCTGCCACCTCCCAAGCTACCAACTCACTCCCTACAACCTCCACTACCACCCCCGCACCTCCTTTGGCTGAAAACAACACCCTCACCCCCTCATTTCCCCCTCTCTTTTCCTTCCTTCTTAGCCACTTCCACCTCAACGGCCCCCTTCGCAGCCTCGTCGCTACTGCTCTTGGCTACCAACAACTTATCCTTGACCACCACCTACACCCCCTCTTTACCCCTGCACCCTTCTCTTACCCTAAATCCTCCCCCATCTACCTTCTTTCCTAGCCCTAAAATCCTAACCTGAAAGCACCACTTCCTCCTTTTCTTTCACCCACCTTCAAGCCTTTCTCCTTTTGTTTTGTATGTAGCTCATGCTGCATGAGCAGGATGAGCTGCTACATGCCTTAGGTTATTTTAGTTAATACATTTCAAGGTATAACATTTAAGTTAAGTATTTCATTAATTAAGTTTTATAAAGTCTTATGCTTTGGTTTTCTCATTTCTAATATGATAAGTATTGATATTATTTTTAGGTATTGGTTTTGCTAATTAAAGCTTGAATCTTTAACTGGGGTACTAGTAAGGTTTGATTTTTGCTGAAATTAAGGTAATCGTTAAACCCCACTTAAACACATGGATAAACGTATGCTAGCACATTAAGGTTTTAATATGTTATTTTGCATGATATATATTGTTTAATATATTATATGTAGTTGTTTATATTGATTGATAAAAGTGAAAGCATATTAGTTTATATGCTATGTGTGGAAATATTGCTTAAGGAAAGAGTTTGGCTATTAATGAAAATGTTGAGTACTTATCCATATTATATTATGTTATTGTGACCATTGATCCATATGTCTTGTGCAAGAATGTGGCCTAATACGTGTGGGTGTTGAGGAGTATTATGTGAAATATAATAGTTGGTGGAATTAGATAAGGAGAATGGAGTATTAATATTAATATTCATGTAGTGATGATAACTTAATAAAAGTGTTGTAGTAAAAGGGTAAAATGGGAATTGGTAATTTTGAAAGAGAAGAACAAAATGGTAAATTTGTAAGTGAAGGATATTATGGTAATTTTGGAGGAGAAGGGAAAAATGGTAAATTATAAGTAAGAGGGTAGTATGGTAATTTCGGAAGTAAATGGCAAAATGGTAATTGTATAAGTAAAAGGGTATTATGGTAATTTTGGAAGTAGAGGGCAAAACAGTAATTTTGTAAGTGAAGGGATAAAATGGTAATTTTATAAGTAAAAGGGTATTATGGTAAATTTGGAAGTTAAGAGTAGTATAGTGATTTTGGAAGTAAATGGCAAAATGGTAATTTTGTAAATATAAGGATAAAATGGTAATTCTGTAACTAAAGGGGTAAAATGGTAATTATAATAATGGAGAAGGGCAAATTAGTAATTATGATAATAGAGAAGGGCAAATTGGTAATTTAACCAACTAAAGGGCAATTTGGTAATTATGATAATGGAGAAGGATAATTTGATAATTTAACCAACTAAAGGATGAATTGGTAATTGTGATAACGGAGAAGGGCAATTTGATGGTAATTTTGATAATAGAGGAGGGCAATTTGGTAATTAATCAATCCAGCCCATGATCATCACTCAACCCCTCCTGATGCCTCATGGAAATCAATGGCATCAAAATAAGCATCACCTACCTGCAACATATCAGATGGGCATCCTGCTCGTGGGAATAAGTAGCACCCATAAAAGGGTGGTCAGTATGCTACGTACTGAGTAAGGTAACAGTGCTCTAAGGCCAACACATATAAGCACATAATTTGAACCAGATAATAATAAAACAACATATGATCACTTCGGAGAAAATAATAGTCGAAGGCCATTTATAGTCCAGATTAATTACTTAATTAATCTCTTATAGATACTCATTCTACACCATGCTCTTTATTAAGTTCATGCGAGTGCAGGAACCTCTCACTATTATAGCCGGTGGCTCGGTCACATATAGGGCATCATGCCCTAACCACTATTATAGCCGGTAGATTGGTCACGTATAGGGTAAAACCCTAACCATGATTCCTTACCGGTGGATCGGTTTAGTTCTTGCTCACATGGTGTTCCACTGTAAGTAATTAGTGTCTTTTAAGTGTATTAGCAAACTTAGGATTTAGTTTATTGAGCTCAGGATCCCCCACTATTATAGCCGGTGGGCCAAAAACACACAGGGGCATAAAGCTCCTGACCACTATTATAGATGGTGGATCGGTCACATATAGGGTAAAAATCCTAACCACTATTCCTAACCGGTGGATCGGCTGGACTCGGCTCAATAATCTTTTTCTTTAAACGATTAATGTCTTAAGTGTCTTATTTAGAAATTTCACTCTAGGCATGCATGACTAACTCCCTCTACGCTTATCTTCCAAAAGCCCCGTCCCACATCATGAGACTCAAACACCTCCTAACTGAACCTTACATCATTCCCTCCTTTCTTTAATTCACATTAGAACCCATCTCCCATATATGTGGGTTAAGCCCCACTTTTATACACCACCAAGTCCACTCATTACCCTACTATAGGGTTTTCCCTAGAAACCTTAATTTAGGCTTAAGTGGCCCATCCTACTCCATCTCACACAACCTAATTCATTTTTTTATACTCCACTCATCACAACCCATGGACTCCACCCTCATCATCACACTTTAATCACTAAGTACACGCATGACTACGAAATCCTAAGTAGCCACACCAAACCTTAGCTAGCCACACAAAACCCTAAATAGGTCTCCTATGTACCCTTGTACTATCCCACGTACTATTTTTCATTTAAGGCATTCAATCACCCAAATAACACTTCCATCACCTTCCTCACACCTCAAATCAACTTTCCATACGTAAAATTCACCTCTATGCAGACTTTACACAATCCATGCAACCCTTCGAATTTTTCATGCAAACCCTAAAACTCTCACGTGAAACCCTAAATTCCTCATGCAAACTCTAGATTCCTCCATGCAACCCCAGATTCCTCCATGCAAACCCCAAATTCCTCCATGCAACCCTAGATTCCTCCATGCAACCCTAGATTCCTCCACGCAACCTTTAGGTCAACTCCACCTCATTTCACTCCATATCAACATATTACCATAACCTAGCATGCATGACTTGTGGGCCACATCATTACACATTAAAAACACAACTTATCCATATTAAACACATACCATAAAATATCACAAGGACATACCTTCACTTCAAGTCATGCTGCACGTAAATTAGTTAAAACAATACGCATCAAATACATCATATATTATGGCACATGGCATATAAAGCATATAAAAACACATTACATATAAGCGGCCTTAGCTACACCCTTATCTAAAACGACACCGATCTTGGAGCACACTCATACGCCTCCTTAGGACTTTGACTGGTCTCACCTATATGAGGGAAAAGCTAAAAATTAGATTCCCTCCTACCAAAAATACTATACTTATTAATTTATTCTAAAACTAGGTTTTTGATAAAAATAATAACATATTAATAATAATGACATTAACTAATTACAAATTTTACTAAAGATATAAGAATAATAATAATATTATAAAAATTAATAATATAAGGTTGAAGACTTTACCCTAATAATAATAATAGTGATACTTAAAATAATAATAATAATGATAATATTAATAATAGTAAAAATAATAATAATAACTATAATTATAATGCTAAAAATGCTAATAATAATAACAATATGATTCGAAATAATTGGTGGGATAAGGGCTTCAACCCTTTACCAAAATACTACTACTAATGATATTAGTAACATTAATAATAAAAATAGTAATTATAATAATAATGAAATAATAATAGTAATTAAGAAGTAGTAATAATAATCATAATAATAATAGTAGTAGTATCATAAATTGAGAGTAAAATAAAGTGGGGATTCGACTCTACTTTAAAATAATAATAATAATAATAATAATAATAATAATAATAATCGAAATAAAATAGAATAGGGCTTCGACCCTCAATATAAATAATAATAATAATAATAATAATAATAATAAAAGTAATAATATAATCGAAATAAGTGAAATAAAATGAAATAAAATAAATAAGGCATGTATAAATAGTGAAAAGGGGCTGAGAGGGTTTAGGATTCCACCTTAGGTTGGTAGTAATAGGTGGCATGGGCATTGGTGCACGGCGGCGGCGGTGGCCAAAAAAAGAGAAGAAAAGGAGAAAAGTTGAGGGCTGAGAAAAAGAGAGGGAGAATGAGGGTGGAAGTAGGGGTGTTTGTGATTGCCTAGAGGGAGAGGAGTAGAATAAGGGTGGTGGCGCACGGCAGCGTTGGTGGTGGCTAATGGGAAAGAAGAAAAGAGAGAGAGAGGAGGAGGAGAGGAAGGAAGAGGAAAAGAAGAGTAGGGGAGATAGGGGAGCGTCTATAGGTGGTTTTGGGAGGTGTAGGAGGCAGTGGTAGCGGCGGAATTGGTGTTAAATGGTGGTGTGAAGGACGGCGGATGAGGAAGAAAAGGTTAGTCGAGGGGGCTACTTTGTTATACACTTATACATATTATCCATTCAATATGTTATCAATTTATCATACATGTCACAATACTTGAAAAGCATAAAACCTTAGCATGATTAGGTCTAAACAATCCTATCATGCTCGCACATAAATTCTACGATCTTATGAGTGATTGGATTTACCTAATCCAAGCTTACACAAAAAGTATTATCTAAGATCCTTAAGAAATACCTAGGAATTTAATACCCAAAAACATGTATTAGAATTTAATATTACACAAAAAATAACCCAAAATTACTAACAACTCAAGGATTACTAACCAATTGAATCAAGGTAAAGGAAGCCAAACAAAACTCGAGAAACAAAAGAGGAAGACTTCGGCAGATGTTATCGAGAAGGAGAGGAGGGCAACAATGCTATGTGTCATTGCTATAAAGGTGTCTTTAGTAAGAATAATTGGTGCTAGGGAGGGGAGAACTGCAGAGAAAGGTGCAGTAAAGGGGAAAGCCATGATAGGGAAAGGTGAAGTAAGAGGAGGGGAAAAAAGTGGCATAAAAGACCGAAGGAGGGGGAGATGATTCTATGGATAATGGAGCAGTAAAAGGGCGAGCTTTGGCAAATTTGGTTGAAAAAAGAGGGGAAAACTTCAGTGATTTTGGGCAGTGATGGAGGGTGAGGTGTAGTGGTTTTTGTCAAAGCAACAAGGGGTGGAATAGTTAATATGGCCAATAGTGTGGAGGTGGTTTTGGTGGGAACGACCAAAGCTAGGGGAAGGAAAAAGTTTCGATGTGGTTGGATGAGGGAAGTAGGGTGATTTAGGTGAGGTTGTGCATTGGTGATGGGGTGGTTTTGACAAGAGTTGTTGGTGAAGGGGGTGAGGGACTGATGGAAATGGCCATTACTAAGGAAAGGAGGCCAGTAAAGGAATGCTTTATAGATAAAAATGGTGAATAAGAAAGGATAACACTGAGAGCAACGATGGAGAAATGGAGAGGGTTTTGAATGAAGGAGCTCGGGAGGAGGAGGGGATGGCACATGCTTGCACAACACAAAAGGGGAAGGAGAAGGGAATAAGAAGAGGATGGCATGAGGGAAAATATGGAGCAAAAAAAGGACATGAAAACATGAAGGAGAGGGAGATAAGGTGTAAGGCATAGCGAGCAATCAAATATGCTAGGGTAGAGAGAGTAGGGCGAGATAAGAAAATGTAGCATATTGTAGGGATAATTATTTAGGTGAAGAATTCGGGTAAAATATCTAAACAAAATTATCAAGTTACCAGATTTAGGGGTTCACTCAACGCAACAAATACCAGTTAAGATCAAACTTAGGTTTAAAATTTATAACACACCCTCTAATAAATTTTAACCTAATTAAAGTTTATAACTAATAAGTTATAATAATAATAATAATAATACACATATTAATAATATATTTAATACAAAATATCCTAATATAATTATTAAAACTAATACACATAATTACCGATTAATAATTAACCTTTTTGAAAACTTACACTACTACTCCCTTAAAAGAGACTTCGTTAGAGAAGTCAACAAAATAAAAATAGCTTGTTGCAACCTCGAGTGGTCCACAAACAATGGTTCTACGAGGTGGGGGTCACTACCCCCTTAAAAGAACTAAACACTAATTGAGGCACATAGCTAGCAAATAATCATGCAAAGAACAATCATCAATCAATCACACCCATGTATACACGATTAAAAAAACTACAACTAATCAAGTCACAAGGGTATACCAGTAGTGGTGTCTACAAATCCATGATCCTACGCATCACTTATCACATTTAGACTATTGACCATCAAACCTCCTCGAGTACCTCCAATACTTGAAATCTGACATGCACTACTCTACGGCTAAGGATGAGAAGTGGGCCCCTTACCCTTAGAACTCACACTTAGGATGCTACCAGCGAGCAACTGAGTTACTAGGGAAGTCTATTGTCGATAGGTAGTTTTGCCACCTGGTTGTACCTGATGACGTTAAACTCCAAGTCTAGAAGAGTAACACTCAAAGCCTCTATAACCCATATTTCTACACTTCCGACACTCTATTATTCTACCCTGATGATCTTTGCATGGCTTATTCCCTCTGCAAATCTTGCAATGATAGTGCCTTCGGGGTCGGCTAGTTTCAAATCGCACTCCGCAAAACTATGAAGGCTAACCACCACTAGATCGACTCTATTGAACACTAAATTGAACTCTCTTGTCACCTTCTTAGGGCACAAGCCCTCTCATACACCGTGAGTACATTAGTCATACTCTCTCCTCCAAATAGTTCTTGAGTGCGTAGATCCTAACCTTGCTCAAAGAAATGAACAACCATCTCCTCACTACCAGCTATATCTAGCATAAAAGAAATAAGAGAACTTGTTGAAGTAATCCTTGATCGACATGCTTCCCTGCTAAAGGGTCAAAAACTCAACATTCTTTGCATGATGCATGTGCAAAGGGCAGTAGTGTGCTCTCAAAATTTCCAAAAATCCTTTCTAAGTGTCTACCAACTCAAAAGCTTGAAGTTAAAATCCTCTCTACCATTCATCAGCCTTTCCTCATAGGTAGAATGTACTAACGTCCACCTTCTTCCCATCTGGGCAATAAAAAACCCTAAAGATCTTCTATAGCTCCCTAATCCACCTTTCCAATACTATTAGATCCTTGACTCCCTCAAACACAGGCAGATGATGAAACCTAACCTCTCTAGGACAATTCTCAGTTTGAATAGGTGCTGGATGCATTGACTAAGTTTGTGGTTGCTTCTATGGATTTACCACTCTTTTCACTACTATGATAAGAAACTCTTCCATACGCAAAAGGTTACAATTTTGAGCCATAGTGCTAAAGGAAAATAGAGTAAAAGAGTTAAAACCCTAATGAACACAATCAAAGGCCACCTATAAGAAGGCTAAGCACCCTATATCATTTAAAAGCCAACAATAACACAAACATTTATCTCAAAGGTTGTGCAACATTGTATACACATGTTAAAGGAAGTACTAAAATTCATACTAGATGGTCATACAACATTCATGATTATAAACATCACAACAATAATAGTTAGAACATTAACAAGCGAAAGGAAACCTTAACCATCTAAGGTTATGCATAACCCAAGAGCAAATTACTATCATACTAAGCATCCACCTAACATCAATCCCAAGGAAATGATGCCTAACGAAAACCACAAAACCTAATCCCAAATCAATCATCGTCGTCAAAACCCTGAAGGCTCAAATCCATGGCAGCATTAAATGCCTAACTATCACTAATTATTGGCTGGAGCCATTCTTCATGAAGTATCTTCTACTCTCTCTACAAATCATAAGAAGGCCCATCCACTTCATCTATCTTGCTTTGATAATCAAGGGCGGTAGTCCCATTCTATCCCTCCACACATCATCGATATTGATCAACTCTCTTGCCAGCTGATCATAATGTAGCAGGAAATGTTTGCCCTCCATAAACTTGGGATATGGGACACTCATCACAAACAAGTCCCTATACACTTTTATTGCCATAATCCACGGTTTTACTGAAGGGAGGGTCCTCAACAAATGGTTAGATTGAAACATATAAGGCTTGATGTATTAGCATATATCCACTATACAGTTCAACTCAGTAGCCAGCCACCTCATGAGGACTCTGATATCATCATTTGGTAACATCCTAAGGCAAAAAATGGGTTGTTCTGATGCTCCAAAAACCATTATAAGGATCCTACAAGATATAACAACTCAACTTAGAACTTATCAACCAATCCATTTCCTAAAAAATAATTTACTCAAACCTCAAATCAACATCAAACTCATTCTTCTATATAAAGAAGTTCATCAACAACCACCCTAGTAATATAAATCCAAATACTAAGACCAAAGTAAAGTTAAACTTCTTACTCAAAATCCTCAAAAGGCTAAATCGGGTTTCAAAATATTTTTTAAATGCGATCATTTGATAACAGAATAGAGGATTATAGAAAAAAAAGCTCTGATATCAACTTATAATGCCCCCATTTTTACCACTTAAAATTTATATTTTGCATAAGTATTAATTACCAAATTACTAGGTATTATTGGCATAGTTAGCATAAGTCAAACTCCCCCACCTTTCTTATGCTAAGTGCTAAGGCTAAAAAAACCATCACCAAAGTAAATCAGCGATAATAGAATATAATACATATATAAAAGTTACGAATAAATATTATCAGTACAACCTAATAACCAAAATATAGCATGGGACATAAGAGTCTAACAAAAAACCAATTATAACCAAAAATGAGCACCCGAAGGTATGATACAAATTTACCCCAACTCTTAGACCCATAAACTCATTCTAAAAATGTGATGTCTTTCCAAAGGCTCCACTTATCTTTGCCACTCTTATACAGTTCATTCCACTCCACGGCCTTCACATAGTCATCTACAAAAGAAGTATCAATATAATTTCCTTAGTAAACAAGCCAAATTACATAAATTAATCAAAAAAGGTAAATAAGGGTTTAGAATTATATACCACTAAAATAGAATCTTAGATGAATACAAACTCAGATATTTGGTGCTACATATACCGTCATTGTTTGCCAAATCTTTGGTAGTCACTGGTGCTAGCTCGACAAATCATATGTAGTAGCTTGCTAACCCCAAAAGACTACGTGCCTCCATAATGTTCGTCGGCATTAATCACTCTAATATTGCGCAGATCTTTGAAGGATCCATTGACACGCCATCCTTCAAGATGAAATGACCTAGGAAAGCTACCTCATCTAGCAAAAACTCATGCTTTGAGAGTTTTGCATACAACTGATGTTTCCTCAACAAGGTCAACATCTACCTCAAATGTTGCTCCTGCTCCTAACAAACTCAAGTAAATAAGGATATAATCGATGAAGACTATGAAAAACTGATAGATATGCCACTAAAAAATATGGTTCATGAGAGCCATGAACATTGTTGGTGCATTCGTGAGTCCGAAGGACATCACGATGAACTTGTTGTAGCCATACCTTATCCTAAAATTTGTCTTTTGTATGTCCCTCTTAGCGATCCTTAATTGATGATACACTGATTTGATATCTATATTCAAGAACACTGTGTCACCCTGTAATAGATCAAAGAGGTTGTCAATCTAAGGTTAAGGGTAACATTTTTTCACTATAACTTAGTTCAATCCTTGGTAATCAATGTAGAGTCTCAACCCACCATCTTTTTTTGTAACAAAAGGAAAGGTGCTCCCCAAGATAATTAACTTGGCTGAACGTATCCCTTCTGTAAAAGCTCCTCCAACTAAGCATGTAACTCTGTCATCTCAGTAGGTGCCATGAGATAGGGTACCTTTAACATAGCCTTTGTCCCTAATACAAGATCTATCATGAAATTTATTGCACGCACTGATGGCATACTAGAAATCTCGTCGGGAAACATGTCTGTGAACTCTTTTATCACTGGAACATTATTAGTTGGCAGCTCCTTGACATCCAAATCTTGAACACTACATAAGAAGAGTAGATACCCTTTCTATACCAAAGTACCAAGCACTCTTGTGGATACCATCCTCACCGAGGGCCTAGGCTTACTTCTTCAGTAATAGACCCTAGCATCCTTTGGTCCCTTAAGAATCATGCACTCCTATGTACAATCGATCATAACTCAATATCTCACAAGCATATCCATCCCCAAAATTACATTGAAATCATGAATCTCAAGCTTTATGAGGTCTACTAGAAGCTTGATTCCACTAATGACTAAGGTCACATCCTTATATAGCCTAGTAGAAGGAAGTTTATCCCTAGACGGGAGCACAATAAAAGTCTCTATCCTACCAAAGGGAACCATAGCTACCCTAGCTATGAAAGTAGTAGACACAAAAGAATGCAAAGCACCCGAGTCAAATAATACACATGTGGCAAGGGAAGAAACCATAAACATACCCATGCTAACATCTACTTACTTATTAGCCTTTGACTAACTCATCACATTCAAGCGATTACCTAGAGGTGTTCCTGATACACTGCCTAAACCCTACCCTCGTTAAAAAGCATGGGGCCTTTGAACCCTCTGCTATAGAGTAATCCTACTAAATCCACTATCTATCGGCTAATCTCTCTGAACTGGTAGCATCTGGGCCACATTACCCTATGAACGCGCCTGCCCCTACTGGATACTACCTCTGGTAGTCCAACACTCAAACTAGTGATACCCAACTTACCACAGCTGTGATACTAAAACATTTAACCCATATAATGTCCCATTGGATGATTCTTGCCACATCTTTGACATAAAATTGCCTCTTTGATGGTTGACTCAATTGCCCTCCATGGTGAGGTGCAAATCCCAACTAGTGGCTACCTATGACCTAGAATCGCTTCTCTCCACCCTAACACTAATTGCCATCAAACCCTCTCTTGGAACCTAATTGGGTGCTTTGGGCCTACAAAATCAAGGGTGTCTCTAAGGCATAATCATACATCACCTGCAAGTCCTGTACATAAGCCCCTACCAATATCTCCTAAAGTTTTAGGCTCAATCTCAAATGCAATTGGTGAACCTTAATCCTATCATTAATGTCGACATCTGAAGCAAAGCAGACTAGATCCACATAGCGGTTGTAGTACTCCTCCATTATAGATGTACCATGATGTAATGCCATAAACTCATTATACTTCTCCATCCCTGGGCAAGTAGAGTAAAAGTGCACCCTAAGCATCTCAACAAAAGTCTCCCACTAATATGTAGTAGCTCCTCTTAGCTACTAAACTATCCACCACTCATCAATATGACCTCGCAAGTGCAACACTCTGATGTCCAAGCACTTAACCTCTGAGCAACCACAGTCCAAAAACATCTTCTCAAAGTCCCTCAGCCAGAGTTCCAAGACATCTAGGTCCTCTCAACCCTTAAAGATTGATGGACGGTGAAAATCAACCTTATGAAGCCAGTCCTCTAGTGGGGGTACTGAGAAAGGAGATGGTGGCGAAGGTTGCTGAATCTATCGTTCCTTGAAGGCTCCGATTATCTCCGTCAAATGCTTGATTCACCAGTTTGCAGCCATCAAAATCCTAAAATACTAAGCCATGCTAGAAAAGGTTCAATTACCAACTGTGCAATTAGTACACATGGAGATACCACATTGCACATAAGGCTAGTGGTTAGTTCTCCTTAAGAAACTAAGGCCAACTCCCAAACTAAACCAACGCTCGTTCGCAAACTAAATTGAATTCTACAAGATCGAACAAAGCCGAAGAAATTCATTTTCACAAATAACATCAAGATTTAAAACCATATGCTCTAATACCAACTTGTAACGCCCCCAATTTCTGAACCAGAAAATTTTATTTTAAAGGCAATGCAGAAGCATTTAAAAGTAAAACCATGGGTTGATACCACCACATCAACCATGAGGGAGGTATGATTATCACCTAACATATGCTTGATGCGAGGAAAAATAGAACGAAGAATGAAAAATGCATGCTCTACTATATTACAACAATACTAATAACAATGATGTGAATAACAATATAGAGAAAAGAGAGTATATAAGATTTAAATACATGAACCAAAACTAAGAGTTTAAATAGCCAAGAAGAACCAAAAATATCCTTAAACGGGGTGCAAAAATATCTAACTGGTTAGTTTAACTCTTAACCAAATAGGATGGTAACTCGATCTCTAAGCAATGGCCACCTACTAGCCAACAACATTATCCTCAACATACTATAAGAATTATATCCCTAAAAATTGTCTACTGCTCCCCGGATTAGAAGCTGAATTATCATAGTGACCATACATATGTAGTATCAGTACGGTGAAGTATTGGTAAAACAAACTATCTAAAATATGGTAAAGGCTCATGCTATATATTGAGGTCATACAATAACATGGTATGCAACCTACTCAGAAAGATAGCCCATAGAATCATCGATAACATGTAAATATCATAACAAGGCCCTAGGTTACACATTTACACACATGCATGCATCTCTACAATGAGCCATATAAAGGTATAATACATAATATCAATATTCAATGATAAGAGTAGCGTAAGACTACGTCTCCCACCACTACATCGCGCTAGTGCCAAGGGGCTTTTCTCAGGGATCTTCCTCATCCACCACACTTGCTCTCCTAAGTGAGGGGGCATATGCTAAATTTTGGATATACATTACTTGAAGTACATTTTCATAGAATCAAAATCATTACCAATATTCCATGATGGGATGAACGTAGGACTGCAACTCCCACCACCACATCACTCTAGTGCCAAGAGGCTTTTTTCAGGGATCTTCCTCATCCACCACACTTAGTCTCCTAGGTAAGGTACACCATACAATTTTGGGTTTGATTCACCCACCACACTAGAGCTAGTGCCAAGGGACTTTTCTCAGGGATTTTCAATATCCACCACACTTAGTCTCCTAGGGTAGGGACAAAAAAAATAACCAAACCATAAGTATGCATATTGGAAAGGTCTAGACGATTCCATGATCAAATTCCAAATATCAAACCACTTGGGTGTTTTAAGTGTTGACACAAAACACTAATCAAGGCATACAAGCCACAAAATTAGGTGTTTTAAGGGAATACCAAACTCAACCAAACAAAGCACCACAATATTATCATTTTGATTCACATTAAATTCAGGTTAGACATAGTTAGAATTATTATCAATATGTTGTAATTACATAGAACCATTAATATAGAACACCCAAAGGAAGAATCATTAGATAACAAACAAATATGGTAAAAATCATGTGGACTAGTTGATCAATCCTTGGGGCCAGGTAACTAGTCTGGTCATACCAAACTTGAATAGAAAGAAGATCAATGGATTGATCTACTAGTTGGTTCCACCTATCGACTATTCATGGGAGAGCAGTCGATCGATTTGGCTTAACTAGTTGATGAGTTTAAGTAGAGACTAGACCACTTTGATTTATAAGGTCACCAGTCGATGGGTTTGCAAACTGATTGACTGCTCATAGAAACCAAATGACGGGTTCACCAAACCAATTGACTATTCTCAAGACCAACCTATCAAAATTTCCAAAGTGAGTGATTGTTCATGAACTAGTAGATTGGTTTGTTGAACCAAACGATTAGTCTTGGTAAATAGCACCCAAACCTGCACTCTACTCATCAAAATTTTACCCAACTTTACCATATTAATTATAGCATGCTTCTATATTATAAAATACATAAAATACATACTCCTCAAATGAATTCACATAAAATGTGGTAGGATTCAATACTCAACAATATCGTGCTTGGAATTTGCCAACTCATGCATAATATTAAATATACCAAAACATGCGCCAAACTTCATAAATCAAAATATGACAACATGCACGAAATTAAGAACTCAACATATTACATAAACGCCACAAAACATACCAAGCACTCAAAACCATAGAACAACACAATAACATATTCATATTAGAGATAAGGATGACTTACCTTAAAGCAAAACCTTCTAGCAAAAATTACTCTTAGTTTGATGGTTGTCTACAAAGACCTCAAATCCTAAGAGAAGTAAGAAGAAAAACCATTAAAATTTTCCTTTCAAAACTCCAAAAAAATCTATGGAAGAGTCAAAAGAATAAAAAAAAAAAGAGAGAGAGAACAAGACACAACCCAACCTTTTCTCAAAACCAGTATGTCAAGGAAAAGAAGTTGAAATCTTCAACCTTTCTCAAACCTTAATCCTTCATTACTGAAGACAAAGGAGGGATAACTAAAGTAAAGATTAGAAAAAGAAATAAAATTAAGGCTTGACTAGGGAATGAAGGAAGCTAGAGCTACCTCTGTTTTTCCTTTGCAAAGAGGAGTAAGGGAAAGATTGAAGGAGTGCTCACACTTATTTAAATTTCCATAAAGAAAAGGGAGAAAAGGGTAAGAAAAATAGGTGAGCAATGAAAATAGATTAGGAATGAAGGAAATAGACATGAAGGATTGTCAACATTCACAATAGAGAGGGAGAATAGATTGCTATGGTTGAGTGTGGGCAACCAAGAGGTAAGGACAAATATGATGGGTGATGGAGGTTGAGTGCAGTTAGGAATGGGCATGGCAAAAATTTTGTGAGTCAGGGAATGAGTGCACAAAGCCAAAGATGTAACCTAGTTTCCAGAAGAGAGAGGAATAGGTGAGGGAGAATAGAGAAGGTAAGGCATGACATAAAAGTATTTTTTTGAGAAAATATAACTAATTACAATAATATAATGATCTAAATAATGTGAAAATAATCCCAAAGCAGCAAGATATACTTATTAATAGAAATATATTCTAATTGGAAGTTTTTATAAACATTAGAAAGAGATTTAAATCAAAACTAGAAAAGGATATGAAATTATAGGATAACAAGTCGATCAGTTTAAGCAAACCAATCAACTAGTTTCTTAAGAAACAAAATTATAAGTCGTAGAGCGTACCATTCGATCGATCAAGCAAACCAGTCGATTGGTACGCATGAAATTCACATTTTTATTAGAATTTCATGCCATTTCCATAAGCAAAACTAATTTATTTTATATCAACATAATTTTAAATATATTTTAAAGGATTTTATGATGTAATATTACATTATCAATCTTGTAAAAATAAAGAAATTCAAATACAAAAATATTCACTGTAGATAAAAATCACTAAAATAGTTATACTATTGACAGAGATTTTATAATTTAAACAATCTAGTTCTATTAACAAAATATAATACCAAAATAAAGTCATAATACTACAACGAACACATAACTAGAAATGAATTTGAATTTTGAAATAAAAAAAAGTTACATAAATGAAAATATATTTTAACAAAAATCAAAATTATATAAATATATAATAATATCATAGTCATAAATAAATTTATCTAAAATATTTTTAAATGATAAAAGATTAAATAATTTGAATATGTATTTGAAAGCATCAATAAAACTACAAAACTAATCACAAACTTTCACAAACATTTACAAGAATGGAAATTTAAATAAAATAAACCAATCAAAATCAAATTAAGAATCAAATCTCATAAATAAAAATTAACATTTTGTGCAAATTAGGTTTTCAATGAGTGGGGTGTTACAGTATTTCTCAAAAAAAATTGAAGAAAGTTAGCATAGTTACTTAGAATCAAATAAGAAAAGAATTGGACATAACCACATCTACTATTGGGGAATAAATGCCATATTTTGTTATCCTAGACTCATAGAGACACCACCTAACACAATTAACATGCATAAACTAGACTAATTGGTGACAAGGGACATTTTTCTCCCTAAATACCATTGAATCATGAGCTTTATAGGCCTCGTACACTACAGTGCCCATCAAGTAATGAACCACTTCTATTTTCCTTAAAGAACACCCTTTCACCATAGCGGTGGACCAAAGTAACTCTTGCAACCTAAAGTTCCTACACTTACTTGACAGCCTGGATATGGAATAGATAAGCCTCCTCATTAATAGAGTAAATGTTCTCAATTATTCTTCCATATATGGTTTCTAATATTTTTTATGGCCCAAATACTAGAAGGTTATATATTTGATACTCATTAGACTAAAGAAGTACATTATTTTATTCTTCTAACAAATGAAGTATTTTCCATTGAATAATGGTGGCCCTATCTAGGATTTTCCTTCCATCATACCATCATGTTCATTCATTTTTTGCTCTTTGAGGTGTTAAATCTTGCTCTAATACCACTTATAAGGTTTTGCACAACGAAGTTGTTCCATAGATACTTAAGAGGGGGTGAATTGGGTATCTATAATTTTTGTTGATATTTAAAGTTTAAAGGATACTAGTATAGAATTTTCTTGTTTAGTGTGAAAACTTTCAATGCAAAGTTCTTTTGATGACACTATGAATGTTAAAATACTTTAGAAGTGCTTAGTTTCTTATGTTGTAAGGATCAGTCCATAGTGTAAGGGTAATAAATATATTGGCACTAGTTATTACATGATTCCTCTACTTAGAAGATACTCCTCATTTAAATATTATACATCTACGATCCTAACTCTTTTTCTTATTTATAATAATAAGTAAGAATAGATAGTACAACCCATTGCATGTATGGACTCTCAAACACTTAAAAACTTATTACAAGTTGGAATGTCGTTTAAGCTCTAGAAGTTAATGAATTCATCTCCGTAAAAATGTGCACTAGTGATATTAAAATCGCGATTCAAGTCATAGAATCGTATAATTCTAAGACTCTATCTAAGCATAGCGATTAAGATCTATCATAGAATTAAAATTGTATAGAATCATATTTAGAATCATATAGAATCAAATAGAATCTTGATTCACATAGCGAATCTACGGATTCCATATTTAGCCTACTTATTTAACTAAAAAGGGGGGGGGGAAGAAAAGAAGCCTTAAAAAATCGATCTTGTGTTACCACTTCCCTACTCACATCATTTTTAATTTTTGGCTTCTCCTCTCTCTTCAACCTACACCTTCTACCCTTGGTCTTCTCAGTTCTGGTCTCCTTCCCTGGTTCCCCCTTCATTTTCTTTTTTCTTCGCTCTTGTGTACACCTCTTCAACTCTTCTTTTTGATTTTTTTTTTGCAACACCTTACTTATTCCTCCTATTTTATTGTGTTATAGGCTCTTAGTAAGGAGGATGAATCTAATAGTGAAAACAACAACTAAATTGATGCCGCTGTACCTCACCATTAACAAACAAGAATGCAAGCTGGAATTGAATTGAAGAACTAATTTCTACAGGTAATTTGGTATAGCATATCTAAGTTTGATTATACATTTATACTTTGTTTCTTATTTTCCTAATTTATTATATTCAACTTGAATCATGATTTGCAATCTAAAAGTTTGTAATTTTCTTGATTTTGTATACGGTTCTGCAACTAGCCTAATTTTTTGTAATTATACTTTTCTTCTTATTTTCCTAATTGCTCTATAATAAATCTAAAATTTTGCAATTTTGCATCCAATTATTCAATTAAATTAACAAGTGACAATATATTTTTTTTGTAATCATTCCTAGTTTTCTTAAAAAAGTATATGTGTAGGTTGTGGTGTCTTCCTCTTTGGTGTTACACTATTTTTTTCCACAACAACTTGTTAAATGCTGAGATTGGTTTTATTTTTGAATTTTTATACTTGATTAAACTAATTTGTGTATCTAGTGTAGTTTTTTAGAATGCCAGAATGTATATAATATATACTTGATAGTGTAGTAATTTTGATATATATGTAATTTTGTATGGTGTATAAGCGTATAGCAAATTAGATAATATTATGTAATGTAATCTACTAATTTGAATTCAATAAAAATATTTTTGTATGTCTATATGATTATTATAGTGTTGTGTTTCTTCTTTTTGTTAAGGTCATATAATGTCGACTTCTATATTTGGAAAAAGAAAAAGAAAAAATTCTCCCTATAATAGATCAAATTCTAGTTGGGAACATGGTTTGAAAGTAGATGGTGGTGGTATGAAAGTGATGTGGAAACACTACAGAGTTGTATGTTTTAGAGGGGTTTTTAGGCTAAAACATCACCAAGATGGAACTCATGTTAATGTTGAACCTTGAATAAAAGTCCTAGATGATGTCAAACTAAAATTTAGAGACATTTTGTTAGCTAGTGAAGAAGAATCTAAAAGAAAGAGGAAGAAACTTAATGAAATTGGTGAGGTTGATACTTTTGAAGAGTCTAGACATGATTATGGTAAAAAAAGGAAAGTATATTATGGATTCTTTTGTTGGAAAAGTTCATACGTGCAAACCACACTTAATCAAAAGTTTAAAAAAAGCAACAAAGAGAGGAGGTTTGTCAGCAAATTGCACGATTTTTCTACATTAGTGTTGTTCCCTTTAATGCAATAAATAATCCCAATTTTGTGCTTATGGTTGAAAAGATAAGAAAGTATGGGATAGGAATGAAACCACCAACTTATCATGAAATACGAGTTAAATATTTAAATAAGGAAGTGGTCAGTGTAGCAACTATACTTGAGGAGTATAAAGATGAATGGAAGCGAGCATGTTACACTATTATGTCTGATGGATAGAGTGATACACAGAGGCATTCTATATGTAGCTTCTTAGTGAATATCCCTAGAGGTACTGTATTTTTATCATCCATTAACACATATATAATTTATAAAATGGCCAATTTTTTTTTTAAGATTTTAGATGCTTAATGCCTCAAACTACAAAGAAGTCGGGGAGAAGTTAATGGAGAAAAGAAATAGGTTGTATAGGACACCATGTGTTACTCATTGTATTGATTTAATATTAGAATATTTTGATAAAAAAAGACAAGATTCATGATGCGACAATTACAAAGGCTAGAAGGATAACAACATATAGATACTCTAGAACATTGCTCCATACTTGGATGAAAGAGTGTACTCAAGGAAGGGAGTTCATTGGATCCAGTGTGACCCGATTTCCAACTTCATACTTGAAGTTGAGGTACCTAAATGAGCTAAAAGGTCCATTACCAGCCATGTTTGCATCCAATAAGTGGCGATCTAGTGGGTTTGCTTCAACAATTGAAGGGAAACGGGTTCAAAGGATTGCTTTAGATAGTCGTATGTTTTGGTATGGGGTTGTTACTTGTTTGAAAGCAACCCTACCACTTGTTAAAGTGCTTTGTGTAGTTGATTTTGGTGATAAGCCAACTATGGGGTTCATTTATGAGGCTATGAATCAATCAAAAACTCAAATTAACAAAAAATTTGACAATGTTGAAAGAAAGTAAGTTTTTAATTTCCTTTTTATATATTTCAATTCACTTTATTAGTTTTAGTCATTTGTTTTTAATTTTACATGTACCTCTTTCTTGTAGCTATGGTCCTATTTTGCAAATCATTGATGAGTGGTAGGATTTTCAACTATATAAACCATTACATTTTGTTGCCTATTATCTTAATCCATAATTTCACTATAGGCTAGATGTAGTACCCCGAGTGGATACGATTGTAATACTCCCAAAATTCACAGTTAACAAGTTTCGTTTGTTAAGGGAAATCATATGGGGTGCTACTGTCGTGATCAGTACAAGTCTGACCCTTGGCCAGCCTCATACTAATTACAAGGCTAAAAGATACAAGGAACAATAATATGAGATGATTAAAAATATATGAAGTTCAACATTAAATATAGAAACTAGAGTGCATAAAATTCAAGGTTAATACATGAGTGAAATGAAATACAAGATAACACCTTCTTATGGGGGAATAAAAACAATAGAAAATATACCCATCCCTCGGACATCAGAATGTCACTCTATCCCAACTAGCTCATCATAAGCATCAAAATCTTAAAGGGCATCATCGCTTACCTACACAGACTTAAGAGGGGCAACTGCTTATCGGAATAAACAATACCCATGATAGGGGTAATTAGTACGCTATTTATTAAGGCAACCATATAGCTAAGATAGGGCATATCACATAAAATACAGATCACATGCAAGCAATAGGTTTTATTATATTAACTACCAATATCAGAATTTAAATCATTAGTACTGTCTTTACACATCTCTGGAATTATATCCATGTGACTACGGAGACTCCACTATTATTGCAAGTGGAACAAAAATAACTACCCTAGGGCAAAACACGCCTAGCCATTATTATAGCCAGTAGAACGGTAAATATGAACATCTCTAGGGCAAGATGCTCCTGGCCACTATTATTGTAACACCCCCAAAATTCACTACTGAAAAATTTCGTTAATTAAAGGAAGATTAGCGGAAACAGATAATTAAAATGTGAACTTTGGGAGTATTACCGCCACACTTAGTACCAGACCGGTTCACTCATACCGTTCCAGTACCAAGTGCTAAGGCTAAGAAAATGAAATACAATTCGAAAGACATTCAACATGCATAAATCAGAGTAAATTGCAAGAACTTCAACATATTTAAATTAGAGTAGCGCATCAAATCGTTTTCAGAAATAAAATCCACCAATGGTGGTTACTTTAACAACGTTAACATTTAAAACCGAGAAATTAAATGAGAAAGAGAAAAAGCCATGATACCGGAAAATTCCTTACTCTCCTTCCCGTAACCCACTTGAGTAGCACCTGAAAATACCTGCAAGGGCACTGCCCATTGAATAGGCAGGGGCCCCATAAAGGGAATCCCTTCAGTACTACGGTACTGAGTAACCCTTTAATACCACACTTAAAGATAGGCCCGCATACGACACATAATGCAAGCCACACACATATAAATAATGAGAGATGCATACATGACAATGACAAACATAATACTTTATAAGTCACGATCGATACTTTGGGCCTTAAGCCATTATTCTGTCATTAATCCACCAATATCATATTTTATATCCATGTGAGTACGAGAACCCCACTATTATAGCCGGTGGACCGGAAGTCAACACACAGGGCAGAACGCCTCTGACCACTATTATTACCGGTGGACCGGAAGATAAACACACAGGGCAGAACGCACCTGACCACTATTATTTGCCGGTGGACCGGTCTGGCCCTGACTCACATGATGTTCCACTATAAGTGATTAGTATTTTTCCATAATCTTATTCCCATACACAACTGATTTTATTGAGCTCGGGACCCCCACTATTTTGGCCGGTGGACCGGAATATATATAAAATCATCATCCAGGGCACAACGCTCCTGGCCACTATTATAACCGGTGGATCGGTACTCATAATCACACACCAGGCAACACGCTCCTGGACCACTATTATAACCGGTGGACCGGTACGCAATATCACATACCAGGGCAACACGCTCCTGGACCACTATTATAACCGGTGGACCGGTACGCAATATCATAAATCACTGGGCCCGGCTCATTAATATTCCACTTTCAATTATCGTATCTTTCCTTTCGTTAATCAGCACATCAATCATATTTATTTGCCTCGATTGGGAGATCGATAACCCGGGACACAAAGGTACACCGGTCGTACCGGTGCATATCAGCTACTCAGTACCCTTCAACCGTGAACCCAAGGACGCAAAGGTACCCTGGTCGTACTGGTGCATAAAGCTAACTCAGTACCCTACCGACAAGGACACCTAATCCATAAGTATGCATACCCCCTAAGTAGGTCCGTAGAGCTAGGAAGAGTAAGATATAGGGCCTGGCTGGGGCACAAAGGCACACCAGCAAATACCAGAATAATCGTGGACTAAACCACGTCCTTAGGGTAGCGACCCCTAAGGAGTCACCATTCCCGATCTCGAGGTCTTTCACTTTAAGTAATAGTGTCTTAATTAAGGTGATCACAGAAAGCACGATGATCCGATACTTATTCACTTTCAATCGTTTCGATATCATTAATCGTTTCTTATTCAGAGGATTATCCAGGATGTCACAGAGAAACCATTAAGGCCATACTAATCATTAGATACTCTTACTTGGCTAATCAGCATTATTTAATCATATTAATATTCCACAATATCAAAGGCATGGCAGGTACAAACCACTCATTTGCCCTTTACTTATATAATTGTTAAGTATCCATTCCTTACTTGATAAATTACCACATTACCCTTAAGGTTGCATAA
This sequence comes from Tamarix austromongolica, assembly GCA_039764185.1. Lineage (NCBI taxonomy): Eukaryota > Viridiplantae > Streptophyta > Magnoliopsida > Caryophyllales > Tamaricaceae > Tamarix > Tamarix austromongolica. The sequence continues at coordinate 24,342,236 of CM077812.1, read as the reverse complement.
TTACCAAATTACCCCTTGTCCACTTTAGATTACCAAATTGTCTCCTACACTTTTTAGACCACCGTTCACCCCTTATAATTACTACACTTGTCATATTTCCCTTTTGGTTGGTTATGTTACCAGATCGCCCTTCTCCTTTGTTATAATTACTAAATTGCCCTTGAGTTGGATAAATTACTAAATTACCCTCCTTCATTATCCTGATTACTATTTTGCCCCTTTAGTTGGTTAAACAATTATCACTTTACCCTTTTATCGGCTAAATTACCAAATTGCCCCTTTAGTTGAACAAATTACCAAATTGCCCTTCTCCTTTATCATAATTACCATTTTACCCCTCTCAATTATTTTAATTGCCAGTTACCTTTTTTAATTATCACAAATCCCAAATTACTCTTCTTCATAATTACCAATATTAATTTACCCTTTTTCATAATCAAAATTACTATATTACCCTTCTCCATTATTAAAATTACCATAATGCCCTTTAATTGGTTAATTTACCAAATTACCCTTCTATAGTATCATACTTATCCAATTGCCCTTCTACAATCATAATTTACTTGCTAAATTATCTTTTGTCGTTATCATAATTACCAAGTTACCCCTTACTCCCAGGTTTACCATAATATCCTTTCATTTACAAAATTACCATTCTACCCCTTACATCCAATTTTACCATAATATCCTTTTATTTATGAAAATTACCACCATACATCCTTTACTTTACAAATTACTATTTTACCCTTTCACATCCAAGATTACCATCTTTATCTTTCCTTACATAATTACCATTTTGCCCGTCTTTTCCAATTTACCATATTACCCCTTTTACTTATAAATTTCCACTTCGCCATTCACTTATAAAATTTACCATATTACCCTTTACTTATGAAATTACGATTTTGCCCCTCTACCTCCAAAATTACCATAATGCCCTTTTTACTTGAACAATTACCATAATGCCCTCATTCATCCAAAGTTACAATTTTACCCCTACTTCCAAAATTACCATTCTTACCACTTACTTATAAAATTACCATATTGCCCCTTGACTCCAAAATTACTATTTTACCCCTACTTTCAAATTATCACAATATCCTTTTATTTACAAAGTTACCACAATACCCTTTTATTTATAAAATTACCATAACACTCCTTTTATTTTACAAATTACTAAAATACCCTTTTGTTTACCAAATTACCAAAATGTCCTTTTTCACTTGTGAAATTTCCACTCAACCCCTTTATTCAACATTTTATGAATTTACTAACCCTACATAAAATAACAATATTAATACTTCATTTTTGTCATCTAAGTCCACCAACTTATCATTATTCAACATAATACTCATTAGCAACTATATACATTGATTCACATACCTCATAAGCATAATTACTAAAATACCCTTAGACAATAACATTATTCATGTATTAGCAACATGGTGCGTCATAAACAAGCATTTAACATTTCTGTCCATATTTCCAACTCCTTCCTTATTCAACACACCTACATATGGCACAAAAGTTATCATGCTATTTCTTTTTAACAACAATATAAGAAACCATAAACATATCATGCTAAGCATACAAAACATGCATAAAATCATACTAAACCCTAAATGTGCTAGCATGCGTTTTTCATATATTTAAGGGAGGATTAACGGTTACCTTAATCCCGCAAAATATCAATCTTACCAAGCATAATTAGCAACTCAACACCTAAAAATAATATCCATCATATTTATGTTAGAAATAAGAATCCAAGTATAAAACTTTATAATTTTAATTAATAACACACTTAACATAAAATACCATTATACCTTAAAAATTATCCAAACTATTTTTAAAATGTAGGGGAGCTCACGCTGCATGGGCAGCGTGAGTTTCATGCAGAAAAGAGAAGGGAAAAAGGCTCAAAGAGGGGTGAAGGAAGCAAGATTCATCATTTTCGGGTTAGGGTCTTTAGGCTAGAAAAGAAGGTGGTTGGGGGAGGTTCTAAGGCAATTGAATGGTGCAGAAGTGAAGAGGGGGTGTAGGTGGAGGCTAAGGGTGGTTTCACGGCGACGTAGGGCGGCGGAGACGGCGGCGGCGGGGCGGCGAAGTTGGCTGCCAAGCAGGGTCGAGGGCGAGGGGCTGAGAAGGAAGGAAAAGGAGAGGGAAAAATGGAGGGGTTAAAGGGCTGTTTTTGGCTAACTAATGAATGGCGGTTGTAGAGGGGGTTGCAGGGTCTTGAATGGTGGCTTGGGTGGCGGAAGAGGCGGCCGGAAGGCGGCGATCGGCGGCGTTACAGGTGAGCTATCGGGAAGGGTGAAAAACCGGGAGAAAAGGAAGAGGGGAGGAAGAGGGAGTTGCGGGGTGGCTCGGGTGGTGTTGGGGCGGTGCAGGGAGGTAGCATACGGTGGCATAAGGCGGCTCTGGGGGTCCAGTTAGGCGGTGTACGCGGCGGAGGGTGGCGGTGGAGCAAAAACAGGGAAAAACGGGAGAGGAAGAAAATGAGAGAGAAGGGAGGATCGGGGAGTAAAGGCTCGAGAGGATGGGCAGAAAATGGGTCGAAGAGGAGAAGAAAAAGAAGAGGGAGAAGAGAGGGGGCAGGGGCTGATCGACGGCAGCGTCTAGGGTGGCAGGGTGTCGTAGGGTGGCAGGGAGGGGAGACGAAGAGGGGGAAAAAAAATAGAGTTGTGGGATGGTTTGCAGGGCTGGATGGGTTCGAAAATAGGAAGAAAATGACGGGAGAGAAGGAGGGCAGGTGGTGGCAGCGATGGGTGCAGGCGGTGGCAACCAGCGTCTCGGTGGTCGGGCATGGCAGGCGGTTATGGCGATGGCGACGAGTCGAGGAGCTGCTGGGTCGAGAGTCATGACGTTGGGAGAAGAAGAAATAAGGGAGCAGGCCGGTCGGGGAAGGGAGAAAAGAAAAGGGGCTGGCCGGTCGGTCTGGGGGAGGAAGGAGGGATGGGTCGGCCGTGCGGGGCTGGGGCGACGGGCGTGCGAGCGAAGGAGAGGAGGGGGAGACGGGCCGAAGGCCCAACGCGCGGGGGAGAGGGGAGAGCAGGCCGGGCGGGCGGCCCAAGGGGGAGAAAAAGGAAAAGAGAAGAAAGAAGAAAAGGAGAAAAAGGAGGAGGAAAAGAAAAAGAAAAAAATGGAAAAATAGGGGAAATAAATTAAATAAATTTTATAAATCATAAAATGTAATATTCTTGATAATTTATTTAATTTAATAATTTAATTTATTATAATCTAATATATTAGTTTAAAAAGGATAAAGTTGGTAAAATATTAGTTTTGGAAAATTATTTAAATAAAACAATATGATAAATAGCAAAATATTTATTTTTAATTTATTAAATACTCTTATCCAAATTTACATACTCTAAAATCCATAAAATAATTAAAATAAATAATCTAAAAGCAATTCTATTCCAAATAAAAGTAATTTATTAAAATATAGGTTTTCAAAATTTTTGGGGTATTACAATTATAACCAATGGAACGGTAACATCTTAAGTCTGGTCCTGACCCATGTTGTGTTCCACTGTAAGTAATTAGTATCTTTTTCATGAATTATCATCATCTAAGGTTTAACTTATTGAGATTGGAACCCCCACTTTTATAACCAATGGAGTGAGAATAGTACTCCGGGACAAAATGCACCTGACCACTATTATAACCGGTGGAACAATATCTAGGGCAAAACACTTCTAGCCACTATTACAACCGGTGGAACAATAACATCCTAAGTCCGGGCCCAACTCAATGATATTTCACTTTAAGTGATTAGTATTTTATTCATGTCTTATTCGGCAAGCAATCTCCATCTAGACATGCACACCCTAATGGGCACTCCTGACTCATTACCACTTTACTAACCCAGACTTTCTAAAATACCCTATTCCTTAACCTAGGGCCTCTACGTCCCCTGAGACTCCAAAACCCTATACACCTTTCACCATACTCACAAATGAATTTAGAACACCCATATATGTGGGTCAAAGCCCACTTCTCTATTTCTCCATGTATACTCACCATCGCCCACTAGGTTTTCCCTTGACACCCTAATCTCGCCTATGTAGCTGTAATATCTTCTCTTCTTACTCCGCCCACATTCTCCCTTAATTCCAACACCATCATCATACTCAACCCACTCCAAACCTCATAGCCTAACTCCTCAACTCCTACATATGGTAAGGATATAATAATTGGTCACTTCTAAGAACCCTAATATTTCCCTTTTTCCTCCACACCCTCTTCTCCTACACAACTCTACCCTCTGTTTGACTTAAGTCACACCCTCCATGTGGCACACCCCTCATCACAACACCAAAATACAACCAACCTCCTCAACCTTTCCTACAACACCCCTATCCTTAGCCCCCCCCCCCCAAATCCTAGTTATGCTCCCATGCATATTTCTATCAACCCATGTACTAACTCTTTCCCAAGTGCACCAATCACTTACAATATACTTTCCTTTCCATGGTCAACCCTTAAACTAGATTTTCCCATGTATATTTTTACCCTAACCCTTCATTTTATTATTTTTCTCCTTTTATTTTCTCTACCATATTTCATGAGACACTTAGAAAATTCTCCACAAATCACCTCACTCACTCCACCCTCTTTATTTTAGTCAATCTCCCATAACATCTCAAACCCACTAGGTCGGTGAAGAAGAAGAAGCTAGGGGCAGAAAGGGAAAGAAGAGAAAAGTAGAGGGAGAGAAAAAGAAAAGAGTGGGGTATTGCGCACGTCTAGGCTACTCGGGGGGGAGGAGAAAAGAAAATTAGGCTAGGGAAGGAGGAAGGAAAGAAAAGAGGGGGAGGGGTGCTGGGCCGCCACTGGGTGCAACCTAGTTAGCTGAAGGAGGGGGAAAATAAGGAAATAAAAGAAAAGGAAGAAAAGAAGAAAGAAAAGAAAGAAAAATGAGGGAAGAAAAGGGAAAATAAAAATAAAAGATGGGGCGGTAAGGTGTTTTGGATTTTGCTAGGTTTTTAGAAATAATAAAAATTAATAATAATAATAATAATAATAATAATAATAATAAATTTTTTATTATTAATTTAGACATTATTATGATTCATTTATAATTTATCTTAGGTTAATAAATAAATTTAGTCTCTACAAATTATGTCCCTACGTTATTTTTCTTCTTTTATTGCCATTATTATTATTATTATTATTATTATTATTTTATTAGAAATGGTACATATAATTAAATCTTAATAATTCCTTATTTTATTCTTAAATTCTAAAATAAAGTTTTGGGGTATTACAACACTACCCTTTAAAGAAAGAATTCGTCCCTAAAGTCACTAGCTTAGTTCTGGGAGTAGGGAGGAAGGAATGATGGCAAGATGGTTCCAGGGCGACTCAATAAATGGAGCATAAAACAAAATATACTAATACCCCAGTTACTATCAACGTCTTATGGAGCCCTTCTTGAACGAATATCTTTCTATGAAAAGATACAAAATCTTATAAAAGTATTTACTAAGGATTTTCAGGTTATTCTATGTCTCTTCAAGGATCCTTTCATTCATTCTGTTAGGTATCAAGGCAAATCCATTCTGGCTTCAAAGGGGACCTATTTTCTAATTAATCAATGGAAATATTACCTTGTCAATTTTTGGCAATGTCATTTTTTCATATGGTCTCAACCAAGAATAGTTTATATAAATTCATTATCAAACCATCCCCTAGATTTTATGGGTTTTCTTTCAAGTGTGCAACTAAATCCGTCCGTGGTAAGGAGTCAAATGTTAGAAAATTCATTTATAATATAGGCGAAGAGTTCCGGATATGCCTTGTGCATGTCCTTCTCGGCTTCCCAAGTAGCTTCATTTGTCCTATGGCGACTCCAAAGAATCTTCATGAGTGGGACCACACTCATATGGGTCTTCCAGACCAGAGCTTGGTATTGAGGATCTGCACAGGTCTCTCTTCGTAGGTCAGAGAGTCATCAAACTCAACCTCATCGGACTAGATTACATGGGAAGGATTGACAATGTATTTTCGTAGCTACAAGACATGAAACATGTTGTGGACATATGCTAATTGATAAGCCACTTCTCCAACCCGTTCCAAAATCTCATAAGGTCCAATGTATCTCGGGATTAGCTTACCCTTTCTACTAAACCTGTGTATATCTTTGGTGGGGGAGACCTTCAACAACACTTTCTCTCTCAGCTCAAATTTGCCACCCTGGTGCTTCTGATTAGTGTAACTCTTTTGTCGGCTCTGAGCAACTCTCATCTGATCTTAAAACTGATGGATTTACCTAGTCATATCCCCAATCATCTTAGGTCCCAATACCACCGTCTCGCTAATGTCATTCTAGCATAAAGGGGTCCTCCACTTCCATCTATACAATACTTTGAAGGGATCCATCTCTATGCTAGCATGGTAGCTGTTGTTGTAAGAGAACTCTATCAGGTACAAAAGATCTTTCCAACAACCCTAAAAGCTCAAAACATAGGCCCTCAACATGTCTTCTAGGGTTTGTATAGTTCTCTCAGTCTACCAATCTATAACTAGATGGAAAGCTATACACATCTTCAATTTTGTTCCCAAGACCTCTTACAGCTTTCCCCAAAAGTGAAAGAGGAACCTCCAGTCCCTGCCCAAGAAAATATCCTCAAGCACTTCATGCCAAGTGATCACAAACTTCATGTAGGCACTGGCCAACTAATCTATGCTCCAAGTTGACTTCATAGGAACAAACACGGCTGACTTGGTCAATCTAACCACAATGACCCAAATAGTGTCACAGTTACTTCGCATCCTATGTAACCCATTGACAAAGTCCATGGAGATTGAATCTCACTTCCATCTTAGCACTTCTAGAGGCTGAAGTAGCCCTACAAGTCTACGATGCTCAATTTTGGCCGTCTGATAGGTCAGGCATCTGGACACAAATTTATCCACCTCACACTTCATACGGGGCTACCAGTACACTTTCTTAACATCCTTATACAGTTTGTCTCATCCTAGGTGGACTGAGCATGGGGTCTAGTGTCCCTTTTCTAGGATCTGGCGCTTCACCTCTAAGTAACCCTATGGTACACACCATCGGCCTTTGTAGAGAAGGTTATCGTCCTTGTGGACTTGAAACCCTTTGGCTCAACCTTCCCATATCATCTAACATATCCTCTCAAGCTTGGAACCTTTGGGCTAGTCGATGTAGATCTCCTTAAATATTATGGGGATGATTGTTAAGGCACTCATACAAACCTCTAGATCACCCTACTACACCAGCTCAATCTCCATGTCACATAACTCTTCTAGCATTTGGTTAGCAACTAGATAGGAGTTCACAGAGTGGGTGGTCTTCCTACTCGATGCATCTGCCACCACATTGTTCTTAACCTCGTGGTAGGTCAACTCAATGTCATAATCCTTAACTAGCTCTAGCCACCTTCTCTATCTCATGTTCAACTCCTTCTGTGTGAAGATGTACTTGAGGCTCTTGTTATCCATGAAGAACTTACACTTGGTCCTATACATGTAGTGCCTTTAGATCTTCAATGCAAAAACCATTGCAGCTAACTCGAGATCATAAGTTGGATAATTTTACTCGTATCTCTTCAACTTATGGGAGGCATATGCGACCACTTAGCCATTCTGCATCAATACACATTCAAATCCATGCTTGGATGCATCACTATAGACCTCAAAATCCTTGGACCCCTTTAGTAGAGTCAGGATAAGTATTGTGGTCAACCATCTCTTTAGCTCCTAAAAAGCCTCATCACAAGACTAATCCCACAAGAACTTGGTGGAATTATTCAAAACTTTTATTAGGGGATAAGAAATCCTCGAGAAGCGATAATATCCAGCCAGACCCTAAAAGCTATGAACCTTTGACATGTTTGTGGGAGACTTCCATTCTGTGATGGCCACTATCTTTATCAAATCAACAGCTACTCCCCCAACTGACACTATATTCCCAAGGAAAGCCACTTTCGAAATCTAGAACCCGTACTTAGACAACTTCACATACAAACGGTGCTCCCATAGAAGGGACATAATAGTGTAGAGATGCTACTCATGCTCTTCGTTCCCTTAAGAGTACACTAAGATGTCATCAATGAGTATTACCACAAATTGATCGAGGAAGGGTGTGAAGATCCTCGTCATCAAATCCATGAATACAGTAGGAGCATTGGTGAGCTCAAAAGGCATCACAATGAACTCATATTGTCCGTACCGAGTTCAGAATGTAGTCTTCATGATATCTACATCTACTATGTGCAATTGGTGGTATCTAGATCTCAGATCAACCTTAGAGAAGACTGTGGCACCTCGTAACTAATCAAAGAGGTCATCTATTCTCAAGAGTGGATACCATTTCTTCATTATTAATTGGTTTAGCCCTCAATAGTTAATGTAGAGACAGAGACTCCCCTCTTTTTTCTTTATGAATCTCCCCACAATGTTACACTTGGTCGAATGTACCCAAGTTCCTGCAACTCCTCTAGTTGAATCTTGAACTCCTTTAGTTCAACGAGTGTCATCCAATAGGGTGCTCTTGACACAGGTTTAACCCTTGGTACCAGCTTGATTGTGAAGTCAATCTCACGTACTGAGGGCATACCCAATATTTCTTCTAGGAATACATCTGAAAAATCTGTGAACACCAGAATGTCAACCAAGGCTATTAGATCCTTGGTCAAATCTTGCACACTGCACATATACAATGGATACCCCTTCTGGACTAGAAAGTGCAGTGTGACCACAAACATCACTTTGGTGGTGGGCTTGGGCTTAGGCTTACTTTTTTTGTACGAAACCCTAATACCCTTTGGGTCTCATGACACCACACTCTCCTGAGTGCATTTGATCATCATATAATATCTCCCAAGTATGTCTATCCTAAGAATGACCTTGAAGTCTCGCAAGTCAATACCAACCAGATCCACTAAGAATTATATCCCGCCTATGACTAAGGCCATGTTTAAGTAAAGTTTAATATAATTCATCCTATCTCCCAAATGTAACATCATAGATAATGCTACGCTAGCAGATGGTGATAGTTTAACCTTAGCAATAAAAGAAGTGGATACAAACAACAAGAAGACACCCAAATAAAAAATAACATTCACCGGTAGAGAAAGTATTGTGAACATACTAGTGACTACGTCCAGCTGTCTATCAGCCTCCGCCTGGCTGATAACGTTCAAGTGCCCACCTGGCTGGCCTCCCTGGTATCCTTCTCAGTATCCTCTAGAGCCTAGAGTCTGACCTCCTCTGTGAGGGAAAGGATGTGATCCCTAAGGCCTTCCCTTAAAATCCTAGACTAGTGCACTAACTAGGGTAGGTGCTCTCTACTGAATCTGTCGGGACGAGATCTAAGCATGCTACTAATAGCTGCTAACCCTAGGCTTAAGGAAAGCTCTGCTACCTCTAACACTCGAAGGCATGGTGGACCAATTTGCCATAGTTCGTGTAACTCACAAGTCTGCCCTCACATTCTTGACCCAGGTTGTTCCTACCATAGCGTCTACATGAGGATCTCCTTTGTGGTCCTTGACATCTAAACTAACCCCTCTACTGATGTCCTGAGGGTTCTCCTATTTAAGATTAGGTCCTACTCCCAAAGCTTTGGGCCTCTGGTCTCCTCTTCCTTAGGATGGATATCTACTCTAGGACTAGAGTGGCGGCGTTACAAGCATGCTCGTATAAGGTGGCCAATTCTGAGAAGGCCACCGCTCCCATCATGTAGTAGATACTGAAATGAGACCCCTCTGAGTTTGTGTAGTTTGGTGATGTTGTCTACGATGCCTTTGATGCTTACAAGGCATCAGGCGGGGTTAAGTGTTGAGCATGAACTTAGCCTAGGGATTCGAGAGCATCGTGGCCAAATTTAATTTTCATGTTCTTTTACTTTGTACTAGTTTACTCAGGCTTGATTTTTATTGTATTATAATCTTTATTCCTTTTGAGGAATTTTATTTATGTACTCTGGATTGTAAACCTTTTTTCACGTACTCTAATTTCTGTCTTATGAACATTTCAATACTTTTATGAAGCCTAGCTTTGAGTTTGAATTATGATGATTCTTAATTCTTCTTTAGCCTTGTGATTAGTGTAGGACTGGCCAGGGTCGGGCTTATACTAATCACAGTGGTAACATCCTCAAAATTCTCAAGTTTTGTAGAAGGAGGAATAAATATTTAGCGGAAGCAAGTAAATCAAAACTTGAGAATTTCGAGGATGTTACCACCTAGTGGGTTTGAGATGTTGTCTTCTTCCCCGACCTAGTGGGTTTGAGATGTTATGGGAGATTGACTAAAATAAAGAGGGTGGAGTGAGTGAGGTGATTTGTGGAGAATTTCCTAAGTGTCTCGTGAAATATGCTAGAGAAAATAAAAGGAGAAAAATAACAAAATGAAGGGTTAGGGTAAAAATATACATGGGAAAATCTAGTTTAAGGGTTGACCATGGAAAGGAAAGTATATTTTAAGTGATTGGTGCACTTGGGAAAGAGTTAGTACATGGGGGCTACCCTAGAGTGATTTTGAATTAAAAGACTAGCCCCATAGATCAAAATAAATCATTTCAACACATTTTGTCCTCACTCACGTACTTCCCAAATAAATTTCAAAAAAGTTTCAAAACTTTGCAAAAGGATCATTCATCCCAAAAAATTAACTATGGAGTTCTTAGGATGTAATCACCAAAAAAAGGGGTATACCATGTTGATATAAGTAGTCATATCAATCATTATAACGCTCTACTCAATTTGGGGAATGACATTCACCCCCACTTAATAAATGCAATGTCTTCATTGCACCTCAACCACTAATTGTCTCAATCCAGTTTATCCTAATAATCTCCCCACTAAGCGACTGATTGACTCATCTAAGTTCAGATCGTGATTGTAGTTTTGCTCTAATACCATTTATAATACTCCGAGTTGATATGACCATGCTAGGGCTACCCTTGAGAGTTTTTGGATTGATTGACTGATCATGTAGATCAATACATTAGGATGAAATCACTCATCCTAAAAAATACTCCACGGCTAGCATGTTTAACTATGAATTTGTTAGGATGGAATCACTAAAAGAATAGAATACTATATTGATATAAGTATCCATATCAATCACTATAACACTACACTCAATATAGGGCATAACATTCCCAACAAAATTAGATTTATAAAGATTACATAAGAGTAGAGATAAAAAAAAATAGAAAGAAAAAAGTAGTACTAAAACATAATTTGATTTCCTACAAAAAAAGTATTTGCTTTTTCAATTCAGATGGATTAATCTTTTGAACAAAGATCTAATCAATAATATCAAGGTATAGTGCCTCTTGCTTGGGCTGTTAAATTAGGGGGGGGGGACTTCTAACACCCCCAACATTTACAACTAAAATTTTTTATTTTGTGGAAGATTAGTTATAAAAAAATATGGTTGTATTTGGTGCCAAAAAAAATGCCTTCGACATATGTTATAGTTAAAACACAACAATGTATAATGTAATATCCAATTATTCATTTACTAATTTCTACTCATTTTACTTTATTCACCCTCTCTAAGGGATCTTCAATATGTGAAGGTAAAGTCATTTGGAGGGCATAGATTAATGAATGATATATTAAAGGTGTGACAACCAAGAATGCATAATTAAAGTCCTCATTTCCTAAAATACAAGTGAAACGTAAATATGGTATTTACCAAATTAGATCCAATAAGAATGTAACAAAATTTTAAGAAGTCGTTACAAAAAATTAATAGAAGTGTTGTATAAAGGAGATATGTAGCATGGAGGAGTAGAACAATACATTATTTTTCTTATCTATGGTTTTTATCCCATAGTGATTTTCATGTTATGGATTTTAATAAGAAAATATTAGTAGATGCACATCAAAAGGGGGTGTTTTATAGATATGGATGATGCTTTTGTGTAATACTAAAACTAATAGTCATAATACCATCTTTTATCCAATACATATCCTTTCACTAAATTCCCTCTCCATCTGACTTTTTATCTCCTTTAAGGCCCCTCGTCTCCTTTATCCTTGCCTCATTGTGCATATAATGTATGTATGTATGTAGGTAAACACATATATATAATGATGAGATAAATGTATATAAGAAAAAAAATATTTAGAGTTTTCTATTAAAAAAATAAAAATTTCCATTATTTTTTGTTTAGAATGTACATTTTTTATTTTTTTGAATATGGAGTTTACACCAAAAGAGTAATCAAAATTCATTAATATTTATTATGTATATACATTGTATATTATATAAACATACATATAATATATTACATAATCTAATTAATATATATATTTGTAATATCCCACCTTTTTAGGGGTTTTAATGTGTGATAATCTATGCATTCAATTGTGATCTGAGTATGTTTGATCATGTTTGAGAGGTATTCTTAAAGTTTTGTATTGTTTTCGTTGGGATTGATTTATATTTTGGGAGATAAATGGTTTGGTTCTTAAATTAGAGTTTTGAAATCTAACGAATCGATCAACTAGTTTAAGGTACTAGTCAGCTAGTTCGATTGAATTAGTTATTCTTTAGGCTCAATTTTCATTATGGATCTTTCCTCAAAAATTTTATAGCATCATGATTATGTTCTAAGCGGGTTATTTATAATTTTATGAAACAGTTGAGCATGTCCAAACCTATTTTTATTGATTTTCAATAGATTCATGGATAGGTAAATTCTCAGAAGTCACTTTCATAACTGCAACTCCCTTGTCTTATTCCTCTTCTTTTTCTCTCTCTTTTGTGAGATTTCTAAGCAGATAATTTATCTTTATGTCTAAATATTTACTAACTTTGATTCCCTCTCCTATTGTCTTTATTCCCATCTAATGCACATTGCTTGAACTACTAACCTTAAAGGTTAAATAATGTTATTATACTCATTTTGATGAAAACAAATGGATCTTGATAACTAATGTGTTTACTTATGTGTGCATGTACAACAATTGACTTATTTACTTAAAGCATACTCCTAAGGTGAAATATAAAAGAGCAATTAAGTTTCGTATAAGAAAATAAAACATGGAAAATAACTAAGACTTGAAGGTTAAGGATAATATTTCTTGAGTCTTAGGTTCCTTGTAATGATTTAAGCCGAGTAAAGTTCATAATTCAATTAAAACTCTTTAAAACACTTTGTTTAAAAATAATTGATTTTATTTCATAAACTCTTTAAAGGTATTTTCAAAACAAAATGTTTGGCTCTAGTCAAAACCAGTCAGCTGGTCCTCAAACATATTGACCGCCTCAATTTGATCAAAGGCATAAGTTGAGTTAAAATTAGATGAATCAATTGGTGGGAAAAACCGGTCAACTAGTTATCTCAAACCAATCAGTTGGTTTGGAGACCGAATGAGTAGTTTGACAAACCAGTCCATGGGTTTATTCTTGCAGAAACCCATTCGTATCTATTTAAACACATTGATTAGTTTCACCAAATTGATCAACTGGTTTGCTGAAATTGATTGACTAGTTTGACCAACCATACCATGTGTTTCACTCTTACTAAAACCCATTCATCTCTATTTAACATATATTGACTGGTTTTGCCAAACTGATTTACTGGTTTGACTAACTAGTCCATGGGTTTCACTCTTATAGAATCTCATTCGTCTCTATTTAAAGTTTAAACACACCAACTAGTTATCTCAAACTAATTGATGGTTTGACCAACTAGTCCATAGGTTATATCCCTATAGAAACTTAATGGTCTATATTTAAATACATCGACTAATTTTACCAAACCGATCATCTGGTTCATAACCAATTGACTGATTTGGATAAACTAATTAACTGGCATAATGAACACATTGACTAATCATACCATACCATGTCACTGCTTACATTTGTTCTTAAGACCAACTATGCACTATGCATAACCGATCGACTGATTTGAATAAATCGATCAGCTGGTTTGCACAATGGAAACTTCTATTTTTGGTTGAAACCTAAACAATCGGCTGGGTTGACATACTAATTGACTCCATACAACGATCGACTGGTTTGGCTATACCGATCGATTGGCGAGCATTAAGTGCTAATCTTCTACCCATTTGGCAATTTTTTTTTTGTAATTTTCCATCTAATGGCTATACAATGAGTGAAATCCTTATAAATAAGGTCCTCCTACATTCATTACAACCACTTTTTAGACATTGATTGTACAATTAATCTCTTACTCTCAATTTATTCAATTGCTCATTCAAAATTTTCAAACTTTCATAATTATGATATTTTATTGAAAAGTATTATTTGCTCGCTTCTTTTAGCTAGAAGTGTTATGTGATTGTAATATCTCTCATTACATCTACTTAGATTACAGCTCATCTAAATTTCTATACTTTCATATCTTGTATTCTTGGTGAGAATTATCTATAATCACAACCTCCTCACAAAATTCACTTAAAGGGGTTAGTGAGTATTTACTTATCATTCTTAATAGATTCTCGTGGTGAGTATAAAGAAGATAAATAGGTCAATTTGTAAATAATATCTTAGAGGGTCATTGAAAAAGTATGGCTCATAAACTAAGAAAACAACGATCATCAATAAAAACACTACACTATTTCAAAATCCAAAAGGGAGAACCTTTTGGTAGTGGATATAAAGAATAATTCACTCTTGAGCCACTCTACATTGTGTGTTCATTTTTATTTTGTCATTTTCATTCCATAAAACCCCATTCACCTCCTTTAGTATTTTTCATGAATCCTTTTAGTTTTTACTATTTGAGCTTAATGGAAAAAAAGGCCATCTTTGATCTTCAAAAATGCGCACATGAAATCTTAAATTTCGGATAGGGTTTGAAGGATCGATTTATAATTTCCATTAAACTTCTTTTCTACCTAAAACCCTCAATAATTCTAAATAAAAGTATTTAGTTTTCTCCCTTATTCCCTAACCTCCAAACTCCCATATTTTTCTTAATATTTGCTTCACTCACATTTTCTTTTATTGGACTCCATTTCTTATCTTTCTTTTCATTTCTAATACTTCTTCTAATTCTTTATTATTTTGTTCTTAAATAAGATGAGATTAGATATGGGAAAATAGTGAGGAACTAACTCTTATTTCCTTGGGCTCTCTATTTTCTTGGAAGATGTTCAAGTGTTAGAAAGGGTTTGGGTTTTCACATACTTTTTTGCTCTTTTGGTGGTTTTGCTGAGTTCTTTTAAAGTAAACCATTATATTCCCTATTTTGTGGAAAATGGCATAAGTGAGTGAAGTATATATTATTTATATCTATAAAACCAAGTCTTAAAAATAAAAAGGTGTTAAGTATGTAAATGTTGCATAAATGAAAGAATCAATAGGAAGTCTAACTTGAAATATTGTGTGCATAAGCTTCATAGGTATGATTTAGATTTAACAAATATCTATGGTATTATGAGCATCTTGAGTGACATTATCATATGTAATATGATGCATAGACTATTGTATGATGGCTTAGCATGAAGAGAAATATGAAGTGTGATTTCCCATCTTTTTTATTAAGTTCATAAGGTGCAAGCATACTTTTATTATGCTATTGAGATTCTCAACATGATTTTGGTATTTCTCATGTTAATGTTAATACCATTAGTGAGTTATGATTGATATTCAATTTGATCAAGTACAGTTTGTAGAATGTGATTGTGTGTAATGTGTTTGGTGGGGGTTGTTTTTGCCTCAACCAATTGACTGGTTTGACCAAACCAATAAACTAGTTCCTATAAAAAAAATTAAATAGTTGGGTTAACTAATCGACTAGTTTTCTAGTGACTTTCAGCGGTCTTAGTCATAGGTTAATCCCATCTATTTGTTTAGCTAAACTAATCAACTAGTTATTAAAACATTCAAACAATTGAGTTAACTTATTGACTGATTGGTCAGTGAACTGAGTAGTCTTAACTCTTAACCTCTGCTTAGACCCATCAATCAGTTTAACCAAATTAATTGACTGGTTTTCAAAATATTTGATTGGTTGGGTTGACCACTCGGCTATTTCACCACTAATGTGAAGGTTTGGTCCTGCCCAAACCAATCGAGTGGTCCAGGAGACTGATCAACTAGTCACTAGAAACCCATCGACTAGTCTCAACCAGATTTGTGTTTCTTGCCTATTTCTTTCCAAGTGTGATACTTCAAGTTTTCTTATGCATAAATGATGAACTAAGATGCTAATATGTGTAATCTTACTTAGGATAGTTGAGTTTAAATTACTGATTAAGATTAGTAAAAAGATTAATCCTAGGACGACCATAACTTAACATTTTTGGCCTTCCTCCTGTCCATGAAATGATTAGATGACTACTAAAAATGGATTTTTCCTATGGTTGGTATTTATGTAATGAATCGTAATAATGACTAATAGACTTCTAATGACTTATATAATGGCCTTAAAATGTAGAGCCTTATAAGCTTAAATGATATAGTAGGAATAGAAGAATATAATATTGACATATCCGATGACCATATGTTGATCTCATGTTGACCTTAATTTCACTGTATCTATAAACAGTGACCTTCATATGACTATTTACATAAGCGGATAAATAACTTTAGCTAGGGTTAGACTTTAGTGTACCTTTATCTTTGGTCGTAGGGATCAACTTTGAATATTCTTGGATGAATGATAGGACTATTGTTAAGTAATGAACTATGGCTTTAACTTTAGCCTTAAACTTTGACCCATACTTTAATTATGAATGAAGAGAAATAATTGGAAATTGAATGCTGGATTAGACATTTTATAGATGATATTAACATTGTATAATTTTTCCTTTTAGTATAATCGATATAGTAATGAGGTGATCACTTTAAGATACCCTTGATGGAAAATGTTGATAAAGTAGGAGGCTTATATGGTTGATTTTGGATTTACGTGGCTTGTTACTTGCTAAGATATTGTTTGTGGGGCTTGGTATGATATGACATCGTGATCTATTAAGACATTAATCACTTAAAGTGGAACAGGCATCATTATAAGCCTGGATTATTTGATCATCGATTAGCTATTGGGTGTTAGTCTGCCTTTGAGTAGTGATCCTCATCAATTCCCATTTTTTCCCCTACTCTAGACACTAATGGTGTACTAGGGGTTATTGATACTAAAGGGTTTGGTCACATGTGAGAGTTAATTTGCCATAAGTTGTCCACTAAGTGACTTTAGCTTTTGCTAAACTTCTGTCCATGAATTATCTTGGCTTCGGTTGGGCTTTATGTCCATTTATTTAGTTTGACTTCCATGGCTATTTAGAAACCATGGATAATAATCCTACTTGTTGCTCAATAACTTGTGGTAGAGGAATTCTTTATCCATGTAAGGAAAAATGATAACCAGAATGACACCTAAAGGTATATTAAATGGTCTTGTGTTATCTTATGCTCAAAATCAATATGGTTACTTCATTAATATGACAAATGATTTTATCCTAATAAAGTATTAAGAGCTCATGCCTTACCTAAGTTGTGAATTATTGTACAATATTGTCTATTTCTTAGTAAATGGGTATAAAGGAATGATATTATTACTTTAACCAAAGATAGTAACCGATGGTTGATAAGTATATCATGTAACCCATGCTTACCTTCCCTTAATGTTCAATTATTCATGTGTTCCTCTATATGTATAATGTGGCATACCTATCATTGCACACACACCCCCTATATACAATATGTGCTACCATATATTTCCCTTGAGTGTTGCATTGTCATGCAATCATCTTATTTAGACATGTCTTTGTGATTTATGGCCTAATCTACATTGCAGTGAAACCATGATCCTTCTATTAAAACAATACATTGACCAAGACTTGTATGTGTACATCCATATAATCACTTCAAGCATACCCTTATGTGATAGTGTGTGAACAACATGATAAGAGCATTATATGTACATTCTAGTATCACAAGCATGTTGTGTGGACTTACTTGTATTATCTCCTACCTGATAGTGATAGGTTGGTCTGCTTAGTATGTATGCATAATGACAGGATTGTTTTAACAATCTCTCACTCAATCCCACGAGCAGAAGATATTATGCAGGTTTTTGAGGACGATTAGTGAGTGGTCTATTATCTTCTTTAGCTTAGTTGGGATATATGAGTGTAGGCATTTTTGGAGACATTCTTTTGTGGTCTTTAAGTGACCAAAGCATCCTCTATTACAATTAATTTTCTATAGTTAATGTTTTTTTTCTAGTATATCTTTTGCATGTATTTTGCGCTCACATAGTTCTAGGTTGTGAACCTTGATTCTTATATCTCTAAGAGTTTTCTTGCCTACTTCATTTTTTCTTATGTTTTGTTGGCTAATTAATCTTGTGTTTAATGTGAGACAGGCAGTGCGACGTCTCTCTTGTGTTAAATACGGCGGTATCATGCCTTTTTTATGGGATTGTCTTATATTTTTGCTTTTACAATATTTAAAATAATTATTTTTTTGGTAGTAAAAAATGGGGGGTGCTACAATACTATACTTAAAATAGTAGAATATTTAAATATTGAGAGATTTTTAACATCAAATAAAAGTAATGGAAGATCAAAAGAAAAATCAAAATACTCTTAAAAAAGCATAATACAAAAATAAACAGGGTATTAAAAAATTTTAATTTTTTTATAAAATATAATTTTTTTATAAAATATAATTTTTTTAAAGAAAAATGGAGTTTTACATCTTTTTGTTGTTTTAAAAAAAACAATGTGTTGAAAATTTTAGATCTTTTGAAAAATTATAACATGGAAAAATCTCTAAAAACTAAAAATCGGAACTTTTATACAAATATATAGTTTTTAAAATGTATTTTTAAATATGTAAATTTTAAAAATATAATTTTCTTTTTAAATTTGTAATTTTTAAATAAAATAGAATTTTTGATATTTATTTCCTATACTTTTTTAATAGATTTTTTTAAATATTTTTTTAATTTGTCAAAAATATTTGAACATTTTGTTTTTTATTCGAGTTCTATATTGTTTTTAAAGAATTATATCATGTATTTGTATAGATAAATATTGAAAACAAAGTATTTTTTTAATATATTTTGATGACCCTTTTTTAGAATCTTTTCATATTTAAAATTTTCAAAATAATTTTTAATGAGAAAATTAAATTATTTATTTATTAATAAGAAACAATGGTAATGTTCTTTTTTTATTTAAATTTATTTTTATATGGTGAGATGTAAGATAAAAGAAATAAAAAGAGAACAAGCTTGATCACATTCATTACTTTTTTTTTATTTTATACAAAATTACCCAAATCTCTCTCTCTCTCCCTCTCTCACTCTCACTCTCTTTTACATTGTATTATACAGTTTTTAGTCCCAAAATATTTACAAGGCTACTAATTTTACAAGGCTACTAATATTAGGAACTAAATATTTTTTCCTGTTTATATACTTATAAATACTTAGGATTTTAATACACATAAAGAAAAGTGGTAACAATATATCTCCTATCCTTCTTTTTGAAATGACTATGCCATTTGGTCACCGTATTTATATCTAAACACATATATCATTATGCCAAAGATAGGGTGTTATTATATCTTTTATGTGTACAATACTTTAAAAACCAACCCTCCTCTTATGCCTAGTTACCCTTGAATTTTTTAATTATTATTTTTATAGAAATTTGCTTTACTATTGGCATTAAACTCTTTTTCTAAATGTCAAATATATTTGTAGCTTCTTTTGATTTTGACATATTGTTTGCAATTGTAATCCATGAAATGTATTAAATTAAATAAAATTTAAAGGATTCCTCTAATAAAAGATGCCCCTCAACCTATATAGCCAATTGATGTCAAGTCTTACCATCACCCATTCTTTATTCACCATTACTCTCTTTCATCCCATCTACAAATGGTTTGCACTTTTTAAAAAATTACCATTTTTTTAGTTAATTTTCTTAACCTAAACAAATACCATTTACCTATTTCCATTATTTTGCTGATGGTAGATATAGATTTTTAGGCCACGAAGATAAAACAACTACAAATTATTGTTATTGTTCTTTGATGTAATCCTACATTTATGCCATTATGCATTGGATGACTATATGCTAATAAACTTAGGGTTGCATGAAATCAACTTCTAAAATAGGCAAATGATTATCTAGTACAAAAATGTATAATTTAGGATTATATGATATTTTCTTAAAAACTCGGAATTATATTATATATTAGATTCAGACTTAGGGGTGCTTGATGTATTTTTGCATTAATTTATAAAGTAATTATGCATTGGTTGCTTTTTTTATACTAGACGAATTAGTCTTAAAAAAAGTGGCATTGTTTTTTCCCTTATTATTATCATGATTGATGCGTGTTTATTTATCCTTCTCAACCATTATTTTAAATGATATGAAACACTACTTTTTATAAAATTTTAGAACTATAATTGTATTAATCATACTTTAGTATAAAAGTAACTTCAAATGAATAAATTCATACTAATATATTTATATTATTATACCCCTTATATTTAGATCTATCTCATATTATATGCTCACTCCATCCCATAAAAATATGCTTACTTAGATTTTCATACACTTTAAGAAAGTATAATTAATAACATGTTTGCGGTACATTTTATTACAATTTTTTTTTACATATTTACTCCCATGTTAGAAATCAGTGGCATTAATTTTTTAAAGTGTGTTTGGATGAAAGTTTAAAGAGAGCTAATGAAGGTAAAATTTTAATTTAACCTTGTTTCATAACTTAAACTTAATCTAGGTTAGATTATGTTAAAAATTAACCTCATTTAACATTGATTTACATTTGAAATGTTAACTATAGAATTGGTAATTAAAGAATGTTAATGTTAATTTGCTTGGAAACTATGACTATATATCTCCATTAACTTCAACACAAATAAGAATATAACTTATTCACCTAAACTAACCTTATAAATATCCAAGTACTATTTTAAAATATTTATCTCAGTTCATCCAAACTAGGTTCATTTATTTTAGTTAACCTAATCTATATTTATCTTAATCCAAATGGATTCTTATAAAAAAGTTATATTTCTATTATAAATTAATTAAAGGTATTATAGAGAACAACAAAATAAATACAAAAATCATTCTATATTTTGAGACAAATAAGAGTGAAAATTTAGTCTCTTATTATGTGAGAGAAAAAATATTAATTTATCAAATAAATTTTTATAGATCTTATTGCAACTGGACATATTTTTAGGCACATTTCGCGAGAATTTTTTCAATTTTGGTAATGCAAATGCATGACATTAAATGGAGGACACATGTTTAATCAAAGATGCCCTTGATTCTCGCTGGACCCCTCTTTCTCACTCCAATGGAAGCCTTGTAAACGATAGCAATACGTTAGATTTTGACTTCCCTAAGAACGCACGTCTGTTAATATAATCTCATCTACTTCAACATGACTGCCTCTCTTTCAATCTTCTGAAGTCAATCTTGGCAAGTAGTCTGGTTGTTAGCTGAATTTCTTCTTCCCAGACTATCTCTCCTCCACTCGCCTCGATGCCCCTAAGTTTTGTCTCCGCTTAACCTCAGGATTCTCTACGTCACCGCATCTAGCCTTACCCAAGCACTCAAGTATTTCACTCTATCAGTCCAATCATGGTATCTCAGCGAATTAAGATATCACAGCAGCAAAAATCACTCTTAGGGTTTCTGTTGGTCTTACTCATTCAGTCAATCGAATCGCGGTTTGTGGTGGAGAAGAACAGCTTAAGGGTTACGTCGCCGGAGAAAATTAAGGGAACCTATGACAGTGCCATCGGCAACTTCGGAATACCTCAGTATGGCGGTAGTATGGCCGGGACCGTCGTCTATCCTCGGGATAATCGAAATGGCTGTAAGGAATTTAGTGATTTCAGTATTTCATTTGATAGGAAACCCGGTGCAATGCCTACCTTCGTTTTGGTCGATCGTGGAGGTTAGAAACTTTATCTATTGCTTGGGTTGTGCTGCAACTTTATTACTATTATTGTTTCTATGGTTCTTTATTTGGGATTTTTTTCCCCCTAAGTCGTTTCCGTTCACATGGCGGTGGCCCATCTGAAATTTTGCTTTGGCTAGATTTGTTTTTCGGATAAAATAGTTGCCGTACCGAGTGTAAAATGTCATAATTTATGACTGTTGGAATGGGTGACATTATTTTCTCGACTTGTAGTTCTCGAAGTTTATGCATGACTGCCTCTTTTTCCATTTGTGTTGCGTTGCATTTGCTGTGTCATGGAATTAGTTAGATATTAAAATATTTATTCTCATTAAATAGATGAAGTGGCTTCCGTTATCCCTCTGCTGGACTTGTGTCCCTTTTTAAACAAAATTCTAAAACATTAATATTATTTTCAGATTGCTTTTTTGCTTTAAAGGTATGGAATGCCCAAAAAGCTGGAGCTGCTGCTGTACTAGTTGCAGATGACATTGATGAAGCCTTGATAACGATGGACACACCTGAAGAGGATACTTCGTCAGCAGGATATATTGAGAACATAACAATACCATCTGCACTCATTGAGAAGAGCTTTGGGGAGACACTGAAGAAATCGGTTGGTGATGGAGATATGGTCAATGTGAACCTTGACTGGAGAGAAGCTGTTCCTCATCCTGATGATAGAGTAGAGTATGAGCTATGGACCACTAGCAATGATGAATGTGGGGTTAAATGTGATATGTTGATGGGATTTATAAAGGAGTTTAAGGGAGCAGCACAGATACTTGACAAAGGTGGCTACACTCAGTTTACACCTCATTATATAACATGGTACTGTCCCCGGGCATTTACTAGAAGTAGACAATGCAAATCGCAGTGCATCAATCATGGAAGATACTGTGCACCTGATCCCGAGCAGGATTTTAGTGCAGGTTATGACGGTAAAGATGTGGTGCTTGAAAACTTAAGGCAACTCTGTGTGTTTAGAGTGGCAAATGAGACCAATAAGCCCTGGGTTTGGTGGGACTATGTTACTGATTTTCAGATTAGATGCCCCATGAAGGATAAAAAGTACAACAAGGATTGTGCTGATGGAGTTATTAAATCTCTTGGCAAGTATTCCATTATATGGTCAAATTCATTGCTATAGTTTTGTCCATCAGCAATCACATTTTTAATGTTTCTACTACAACCGCAGGACTGGATTCAAAAAAGATAGAAAATTGTATGGGAGACCCTGAAGCTGATGCTGATAATATTGTTTTGAAGGAAGAACAAGAAGCCCAAGTACTTATTGTTAAAACTTTTTTAAAAGTTTCCTATCAATGGTTTTTTTGCCCATACATCTATATATAATTTTTTCCCTTTATTTTTTGAACAAGGGATCTGAGATGCCTTTTTTTCCTCATGTTCCTCCTAAAATTTTGGTTTTTAAATACATATATGTGCTTTTGGTGCATGAATGCTGGTAGATTGGCAAAGGATCTAGAGGTGATGTAACAATATTGCCTACACTTGTTGTGAATAGCCGCCAATATCGAGGTGAGTTATTATCATCTGTCTGGTGTTTGTCTTGCCAATAATTGTCCTCGGACTAAATGTACATATCTACAGGGAAGCTGGAAAAGGGGGCTGTTTTAAAGGCAATTTGTTCTGGTTTTGAGGAAACTACTGAACCTGCTGTATGCTTGAGTGATGGTAATGCTTTTTCTTTGCTAACGGTTGTTAACTATTTATCATATATTTAGTTATCATGTGTTGATTTTAAATGTCTTTTTCTGTTTGTGTGGGCCAGATATTGAGACAAATGAGTGCTTAGACAATAATGGTGGCTGTTGGCAAGATAAAGTTGCTAACATCACTGCATGCAGGGTTTGTGCTGCATCTATGCACTAGGCAACTTTCATTCTGTTCACTCTCCTTTCTCTATGTGCTAATTAACATTTGCAGGATACTTTTCGTGGGAGAGTGTGTGAATGCCCTGTTGTCAATGGTGTCCAGTTTAAAGGGGATGGCTACAGTGAATGCAAAGGTAGGATCCTTCTGTAATTGTTTATTATTTAGAATCCTAAACAAACTTTCCATTTGTCTTTAGAATGTTGAATGGTTGCAATACTTGGTAGATATGCATAAATGTGCCTTTGACATTCATGCCTCCGTGTGAAAATTCACCCACACAAGCTTAAAAAATACACTAGAACGTCAATGAGTCTTATTTTGCTGGTGATTGCTTATTAGTTTATTTGTTGTGTAGCTTTCTGATAATAAGTGCATTCTATGTGTGTTTCGCTAATGCCTTATGTTTTGCTCACCATTCCTGTAGTCATGACATTGAAAATGTTTATATTATTACTTGTATGAACTCCTTAGGTATGATTAACTTTTTGTCATTGTCGTTTATAGGTTCAGTTTCCTGATTTCTGAGTCAGATCATCTATAAGGAAGTTAAACTATTGTAACAGGGGGGATGCGTAGACAGATAATTTCTGCATTTACTTGCAGTTTTTCATAGCTGCTTGAGGGCTTTTCTATATCCTATCTTTCAATCTTTGTGCGCATGATGGGCTATATATTGATGCACTATGAGCAAGCAGGACAAAAACCCAGGTTTAGGGGCTTCTTTATCTTGCAGGGTTTAGATATCTTTTTAATTTCTACTTATTTCATTTGGATTTAGTTAAGATTTCCATATTATTTTGCTCTGATGTTTGGAAAATGGTTAATTACTATTTAGAAAACATTCGGTGCTAACATGACTAAATTTCCCCCTTTACTTTGGTTACTCACCATATTAGTGACTGGAGTAGAATGTTCGCCAGAGCAACAGACAGATAGCAGCATGAACAAAACTAAACTGACATAGCGTTGACCCTTATGTAGAATAAGTTGCAGAACATCGTCCCTTTGTTAGTGCTGGGTAACATTTGTACTGCATTCTTCTCTCCTCAAGTAACGGTTTCACTTAATTCTTCGTGCAGTGTATAAAAAATGGGTTGGTTTGGAAGTGACTACTCTTGCTTGGGAAGGAACTAGATGAGGGATAGTTTAGGTAGTTCGGTAGGAGTAGGAAGATGGCCCGAAAGGTGCAAAGGGTGGAATAATCTGGAGGGTGACCAAATAACTGAAGGAAAGCAGGTTCATGAGACAGTGAGGGAGAGGGTAATTTGTTGATGAGATGGACAACTGTGGATAGAGTTTCACGCTAGAATCTAGAGGGAGCAGCAGACTATAACAAGAGGGTACAAACAACATCAAGAAGGTGACGGTTCTTCCTTTTGGCCACCGCATTCTGTTGTGGCATTGAAGGACAGGATCTTTGGAAATTTATATTATACCATTATTTTGGAGAAAATCCTGGAATGAATGAGACATATTTCATCCCTGTTGTTGGAACGAATGAATATGTGCATGAAGAATCATAAAAATCAAAAGACTTCATCTTTTGAATGAAGAAAATGAATCCATGTGAAGCAGCTATAGTTTTCAATGAAATCAACAAAATATTTGTAATTAGAAAGTTACGGGTGCCATATCCCACTCATCAATATGGATGAGATCACATTTAGTGTATAAATAGGAAAAGGTAGAATTGTACTTTTGCCAAGTCTACATGAATCACAATCAAACTTGACAATTCTAAGGGATAGTGATTCTTCATTTCTAAGAAAATTAGATTTAAGTAAAGCATGAAGTACATGGTTTGGATGCATGAGATGTTTATGTCACTTAGGGAAATCAACCTGTAGATAATGAAGAAAATGAAATGAAGAGGAAATAGATGTCTCACTTTAGTCCCCCTTTGACCATCATCCTCCTCTACAATCTTTTCAAGCAATTGACCAACAAAAACAAGATGAGACGAGGGGAGACAAAGACGTCAGTGAGGGAAGAAGAAAATATCTCCGGTGCCCGTGATAGGTAAAGGATTCAGTAGTTTGAATATTGAGTGTTCTGGAATATTTGTTTACATTGGTAAGAGATTAAGCATTGTTTGTCATGTGGTGGGAAGCTCTAGAATCAAAGTATCAAGGAGATGATGTAGAGAAGGGTTTACCTGAGTCCTAAGGTTGAAAAAGCAGAAACGATAATCTTTTGAATCATGGGTTTACTGTTTGGATAGGGGGAGCACTTTGTATAAGGAGAGCTAGGTCCACAAAACTAACAGCACTAGAACAGCAGACTTTGGCAGAATATGCTATCTTCGATTTCTTATGTGGTTGAATAGGACATTCGTTGATGATATGGCCATCCTTTTTGCAGTAGTTGTAGAATTTCTGGAGACAATTACGACCATATTCTTTGCAATAAAAGCACTCAATAGTACTCATACGACAACTTCTTGGTTTACCTTGTGTGTCATAGGCCTGAGATGACGTTACTCCTCATGATGTAGGTCACTGAGATATACAGGTTCATAAGGTGAGTTCATTAGAAATTGTTCTTTTTGTAGCTTTGTGGACAAATATGACTGAACTAAGGCCAAACTAAGGCCTTCAGGTGGTAGGGCAGCATAAATGATATCAGTTTATTCAGTTCAAAGATCATTGAAATTAGAGTAAAAATCAGAAATTCAATGACTATCCTGTTGAAGTTTAGCCAGTTCATATTCAAGTTGGAATTGACGACCATTGTAGATCTTTTTCAAATAATTCCACATCTCAGCTGCTGTATTAGGCAAGCGAAGATCTAGGTTGATCTTGGGTTCAATAGAACTTAAGATTATGGCTGAACTTGGCATGTTGGTCTTTGTCTTTGCTTTTGTCTGGACATATGCCACGTCTCTTCGCATTTAATAAAGATCATGAAGTAAATGCCCAAGCTGAATAGTTCTTGCCATTGAAGTGAATCATAGAAGCATCTGACTTATCAATAGACATGAGGTCAAAATAGCATGGAGAAAGAAAAAGGACAAAACTAGATAACTGAACACTGAACAATTGATCTGTGTTCTTCAAACACCTTTATATAGGTGAGGGATTGAATGAACCAAGACTTTCTAATGTACTTAATAAATATGAACATAATAAATCTAATGATGTAATAAATATGAACATGAACCCAATAAAAAGAAAGATGAACATAAAATATTTGATGTATGGATCCAGGTAATGCATGAATTAATGCCTTCAACATATATTTTCTTGTTGAACGTAGTATAGATCAACTGACAGTAATGAACTTCCTTGATGAACTTACTTAATAAATATGAACATAATAAATCTAATGATGTAATAAATATGAACATGAACCCAATAAAAACAAAGATGAACATAAAATATTTGATGTATGGATCCAGGTAATGCATGAATTAATGCCTTCAACATATATTTTCTTGTTGAACGTAGTATAGATCAACTGACAGTAATGAACTTCCTTGATGTGTTGATTGTTCATTGGCAGTATAAAGCTTTTTAAGTGGTTTGATTAGAGTTCAGATTCAGGTAGTTGTGTGTCTGATTTTTTCTCTCTTTCTTCTTTTTGGAGGCATGCTAGGCTTTGATTTTATTCATGAAGTTGAATATATAAAGAATCTGAGTTTGTCAATAACCAAAATGGATATTCTCTTTCTTCGTCTGGTGCAGCTAGTGGGTTTGGTAGATGCAAGATAAACCAGGGGGGTTGTTGGCATGAAACTCGCAATGGACTGACATTTACAGCCTGTGTGGTTAGTAAGGTTAATATTTTTACCTCTGTGAATATGTTCAGAATTTATTACTCATGGTGGTGTCTACAGGACGATGATGATAAATGTAAATGTCCATCAGGCTTTAAGGGTGATGGTGTCAACAGCTGTCAAGGTAATTGTTTGAATTTACCGCTTTCTTTTTGCATAAGTAGGTTCTTTCATCATCACTTATGACAGGATGGTGGGTCTACAACTTCAGCTCTCAATAGTCTGTAATGAAGGCAAGCTTAGTGTGGAAGTCTACTTTTCTTGTCATGGATTTTGGTGTTTATTACCCTATATATGATGCATTGCTGTGCAGAACCAGTTATAGTAGAAACTAAAAGCGAATGGTGTAAGCAAAAGAATGCTAAAGTTGGATAATGAACATAATGTTCCCTCCTATTTTAAAAATCTGTGTTGTCTTTTGTATTCGAGTATGAAGTTATTTACTTATACTATCGCTCAAACACTTGAAGACTAAGGAAAGCCTCTTTTGGTTGTGCGTGACTGTATGTGGAGCTATTGATGTCACTCTGCTCTATTGAAGGCTATAGTCTGTTTTTAATGCACAGAAGCTAAGTCATATTTAAGATTTTTGCCCTCTGTTTTACAGCTTTATACCATTCTAGATGAAGCATGAATTAAATGCTGCTATTGCAATCTGTCAAAAGTTGTGCATGGTGTTAGCGAGTGATATGTGCTCCATGTTCTGGTCAATGTCTGTTGTGCATATCCTTGTGAGGCTAGATGTTCTTCTCTAGGTGATGGGGTAACTTCTCTCTATGGTGGACTCATTTTGTCCTTCACATCTGCTAACTTCCATCCTAACATCATCATCTCCCTTCATGATACTGGCAACACCTGCAATAAGCTTGAACCTCTCCTGACCTTTCTTATAAACTGATATATACCAGATAAGAGAATATATATTTCTTGTTTATATAGACTTCTAATGCAAGTGATTTTCTTTTTGATGGAAAGATGAATGTTAAAATATTATCAGCTTAATAATAAATAATAGCTAAATCTCTTAAATGATTGAAATACTACTAAAGCTAGAACATAATTTTCTTGGAACCATTCATTTATCTGTGAAAGCTCCCAAGCATAACGCTGTGGACCTATAAAATAAAGAAAGTAGCACTCTTTCAGCCCTTCAAAAGAGAATTCATCAACTCTGCTCCAATCATAAATAAGCTTAAGTAAAGAAGTGGACGATAGTAAAATAAACCAAAAAAATACTATCTTTATGCATGTAAAACCGTGTAATTTAAAGCATCATCAAAATGAAGTATATTCACATTAACATCATATTTGGAAACTCTTGAATTGTGCATTGGACGCACCAGAATGTTGATTTTATGGATATTGAGTTTTTCAGTTTAGCCGAGTTCCTTGCATCAGTTTGGTGTCTATGTGTTGGAAATGCACATAAGCTATCTTATAAGTTTTCTGTTTGGCAGGATGTTATAAAATAAAATAAGATAGCTTTTGAGAAATTGGCAAATGTAGTGATTGACTTATCATAATTTAGCATCTTATAGTTCTTTCCATTTTTGGCTCAAAATGAATGTCTATCGATGAGTTCATAGTTAGTCAATAAATCAAGTGAAATCACCTGCCTCTTCTGAAAAATCAGCTAGCTCATTTGCTTTTGCCACGAGGTAACAACTAGTTTCTTAGCTTTCATCTAGGTTAAGTTCTTAGCTTTCATCTAGGTTAAGTTAACTAACCCACTTAATCATCAAACCTGACCTCGTTTGAACCATTTGAACCATATCAACCCAACCTTAGTTTCATTCCTAAGACCCAATTGAACTCAATTTTCCCAGTTTAGAATCCTAAATCTTGTATCCCAGACACCCAAAAGTAGTTAGTCAATAAACTTAGATTTAATTTTGATTGTAGTCTCCCATCTCCTCCAATTTGAAACCAATTCTTGTTAATTGTGCCCAAAACACACCTTCTCATGAATCTCATCACTTATATATGCTGAACTTGCCCTAACCAAAGCCTTAATCTGCAAAACCTAACAAACTAACTTATTTTTAGTTATAGCTGATGTTGAACCTCTATATCCTTCCTCTAATTGACCCAAACTTGAAGTAAAAATTTTCACTTGATTTATTTTCAAGCTTGTGTAGGTGGGAAGCATAATTTATCTCATGCCGCCTGCCAGCGACCTTGGTTGCATCAATATGACACAATTTGTGTCTCAATGCTGCTCCTATTATAGTTGATGAGAGATTGCAATTTAAAGTCTACACCGACTTCTTCATCCACTCCTACATATCCCTTTTATCTGTGTTCACGTCTCTCTTTCTTGTTCATCTAGTAGTGATGTCCTACCTTCTAAATTTGAAGCATATGTGTTTCCCTTCCTACATCCGATTTGAGGTAGAGGTCTTCCCAGTGTGGGGGTGTGAAGTATTTTATTATTTGGCTGATACATTTCCTATTAAGCCAATAATTACTATATCATCATTCATTTTTTTGTTAATTAGGAAGTAATTTTGTTAAAAGCCAAGCGAGTGGTGTTTGTTTATTAGATTATTAAGTTTATCATATTGAGTACAGTCTTGGGAGATTTTATCTTAGGTTGACCCATGTACAAGAGATGATTAGTTGTTGATAATCATTCTTCCTGAATCTTTACTCCTTCCTTTCTACCCTGGTTCTTCTAACAAGCTTGTGTGGAATGTGGTAAAGCTAGACCTCCTATTTAGAAACCCTTCAATTTTAAAGTGTCCTCTAATATTGTAATAACCCTTTCTAGATGTTTATCCATTAATCTTCTCATTGCGATAAATCATAAAAAGTTTCTTCTCTTTAGAACCCTTGTGACTAAAGAGAATGTAACAAAGGAAGAACAAACAATAGTGAAAGCCAACAATATGGGAGATAAGCAAAAGATGCCCAAATAAATTTATGAGAAAGAGAAATCATTGAGGTAGCATCAAGCAATAAAATTGCGGTCGCGATTGTGATTGCCGTTGCAGTCGCGGTATTGGAGCGTCGCAAACGATATTTTATATGCCGCGGTTGTCATGGCGTGATTTTTTATTTTTTATTTTCACAATAAATATTAGCAAATACTAGTAAATATAGACAAATATTAGTAAATATAGGTAGAATATTGGCAAATATTGGTCGATAGCCGATATATTGCCGATAAATATGTGAAATTCTAAATCCGTTGCGTATCAGCTGACCCAAAATCTGATAAATATCAACCGATATTGCGTATCGGGACCGATATTTAATTGTATGGGTAGCATTTGCTCAATCAATCTTAATCATATAATATGCTACATTTGGGAAATGATGTGCTAAATTGAAATTGAATGAAATGATGCATGCTAACATTTTGGGACATACTAAAATACTTTTTGAATATTTGAAAACATTTCATAGTAAATTGTGATAAAAGGGTAATGACAGTTTTGAACTTTTATAAAAAGTAATATTTTAATATTTTTAATTGTTTGAAAACCTCACAGCGCACACATTTATGTCTTTAAATTCAGCTTTATGCTATCCATGGGCAATGAGTTTTGATGATCATAATTGTTTGTTTAGTTTAATGCTAATGTACTAAGATAAAAATATGCCTAAGTACTATCAAATGCTGATTTAGTACAACTAAGTCATAAAAATTGGCTGTGATTCTACTAACACTTTTAAATCTCCATGACTTGTGGGGCCTACAATTAAACTCCTTTTCAATGGATTTGGCTAAGACTACATGACCTACATGTAGTTTATGTCATTCTCCCTTGTAAGCATATAATAAAATATCGGTACCGCAATTGCGAATCGGCCGCAATTTCGCTGTTTTTGGGTTAGCCGCGATGCGAAATTTTAAAAATGCGGCCGTTTTAGAAAATCACATATTTATTATTACGATATTGGCGAAATTTCGGATATTGGCCGATGTTTTACCGATATTGGCTGTTAGTAGAAAATATTTCCGATATTTGTTGTGTAAAAGAATTAAAAAAAATCATGTTGTGACAATCATGACATATAAAATATCATTCGTGACACCCCGTAACCGCAGTTTTATTGCTTGCTTGTAAGAGAATAGTTAGACCTTGAATTTTGAGGCTAGAGAGAACAACAATGGCCATATTCTCATCTTCATCTCCAATCTATGTCATGGTCTATCAGAATGTATATGTGAGACTTCACTCATATCTACTTTTTTAGGGATCTTGTGGAAGCTTTTTAAGTGTTTAGGCTAGTTTCTAAGAAAATGACCAGTCTAATCACAACTGAAACACTAACTCAGAAGTGCTAGACTTGGTAATGACTTAGGTGGATTAGGCCTTGTCAAAGGCTGCTATGAAGTCTTCATTTATGCATCTCGAGCAGAAGTAATAGTATAATATGAAGCTTCAACCCTTGAGCTTATATTAGATGTCTTCATAAAGACCATCAATATATCACTCACTCAATCGTGTTCCCTTTGAAGACAGTCAAGGTGCTAGCTTTTGAAATTCTTGAGAGTAAATTTTTCAGGCTTCAATTAAATTGATGCTTGTAGTTAAGATTGTGTTACCGGACTAGCATGCTAGTGATGCAAGTAGCATACATTGTGAGCATCTTGAACCCTTTTGTGAGAAAAAATGTCTTCTAAGGTAGTGAGAATTGGGAACCTAAGTAGGGTTAGTGAGGGTTTTGAGAATCGGATCCTAGAATAATAATTTACCAGTGATTCCAGTGGCTGATTATCTAGGATTGGTAATCGTTTGTAGAATTGCAATTGTATACATTCTACCACTGATTCTATGTAAAGAACAATTTCAGCAATGATCTAAATCGTTTTGCAGTTGTAGGATAGTAGTACGATTCTATGATTATGATTCTTAGATCGAAATTGCGATTTTAACAACCATGATATCTTCCACTATGTTAAGCTAGTTGAACAGTTTCTCTGGTCTTCATCCTCATCAAAGTCTAGAAGGGTAATTTTTACATCTGATGTAGGAGAATATCATATCAGATAAAACTGAACCAAAGGAGACTGAACTAGAGCATTTTGACGGGGACACATGTATTATTGAGCAATAAAATCCATCTCCTAGGTTCTTTTGCTTAGTCAACTTTCGGGCTGGACTCCCTAATTGCATTTTCCAAGTAATTTGAGTGCTTGAATTTTTTTAAATTGAGCCTTACTAGTATCAATAAGGACGTTCACCTTTGGCTAAAGTGCTTGAATATCCCCTTAGAAACCATGGTGAAAATAAGGATAAAATAACAAAGTAATAAAATCAAAATTTTATTGTTGGTCAAAACGATTTTTTATTGCTTTTGTTTTTGGATCAGTTTTTTCACCAATGAATAGAGATTTGAAACGAAACAAACTTTGCAAGTCTCGTTCCTTATAGTTGTTTCTAGTGAGCAGGAGAAATAACTTGCTAACTTGCTGGTGGAGCGGATGGTGTGTTGCTGCAACAAATGTGAATGACCTGAGTCGCAATTGAGCACAATGGCTTGAGATGGCTACAGTAGAGCATGAATGAATTTTTTGTGGTGTTTGCTGAATGGCTGGAGGAAACTAGTGGATGTTTGATTCTGATGTTACGTGTGTGGGTGAGCGGTGAGGGTTTTGTTGGTGGTGAGTGTTGGTATGACCTGTTTGACTCGATTAGTTTTGGCTAGGGCATATTAGGGGTAGGTAAGTTTTGTAAATATTCCTTGTGTTGCGAGTCCTAGACAATTTTTTATGGCTAATTTTGTGTAGCATCAAAATTGGTGGCAGATCAATTCTTTTGTACATTTTCTTTGTGTTGCAAGTCCTAGACAATTTTTTATGGCTAATTTTGTAGTATCAAAATTGATGGTTGATCAATTTCGTTACGATAACCATATGTAGGTCTTTGTGTTTGCTTAGGGTTTTCTGTCAAAATATCTCAGGTTTACTCCAATAATCTTCTAGTTCAATGAGGAAATTGGGGATAATCAATTGGAGGAAGACCGATGATTAATCAGTAGGATAAAGACTGGTGAATAATTAATAATAATAATTATGATTCTAGAGAATTTAGGAAGAGATTAGAAAACACACTTTTAATAAAATAATTTTGTAATTATCCCAAAATATTATTGTTTCCTTCCTTTGACCACTAATAGAACTCAATGTATAACAAAAATAAAGAGAAAAACATTTGTTCTTCGGTTCTTCCTCAATATATTACTCCATTCACCTCTGTTCTCACAACTTTTATCCATTTATTTCAATAGGGAAAAGAGTTCGAACCTAAGGCTATTTATACTTCTGACTCCTAGTAATAATATAATAAAATCATTTCATAATATAATCGAAGAATATCATCTGGTTCCTACGAAGTTTTTAGTTTTGAACAATGGTAGTTTGGTAATGGAGATACCTTCACTAAGACTAATGGAAAGGTATGATCTTTTTACCTTAGATTGTTTGATCCTGCCAAAGCTTTGATACCAATTAGAATAACCCTAGAGGGGGGTAAGTAGGGTTAATGGAATGAAATTGATAAATTAAAATTTTGACACATGAATTATAGCGGTTCAAGACAATCCAATCTAGAGCTCTTTGCATCCACTACCAAAAATTCAATTTTGAAACTCCCTAGTAGATCATCACTAGATTTTATAAGCCTGCTAACTCACCGATCTCTCTTGAGAATAATTTGTTACTGAGTCAAATTACCTTCTTTAGATACACTAAGTATCTCTCTAAGGATGCTAGACATTCAACCTCTCAAAATTGGTTTTGAGAGAGTATTGTGGTGATTACAATGATAACTCACAAATTACAAGATTTGAAAGTGAAAGACTAATGTGAGGAGTAATCTAGCTAGAGAATCAAAGGAAATGCTCTAGCATTAGTTTATGATCTTCAAGCTCAAATAATTTCTTAAGAAAATTCACAGATATGAAAGTTGGGAGCCTATTTTTAGGTTGGATTGAGCTTCTACAACTGTTGATTAGGTTTAGGTGACATTGGTATAAAAATCGAACTTGTTGGATCTTGCAGGGAAAATTGGGACTCTATTTTTACCAGGGCCGATGAAACTATTTTTTATCAAGTATACCACGTGGGAAAAAATTGCGGTCATGGTATCAGAGTGTTGCAGGCGATAAATATTATGATGCAGTCATTGTTACATGAATTCTTATTTTTTTGAATAATATGCTTCTAATTTTTATTTATGGATCATTTAAATAAAATACTTCAATAAACTAGTGTTCTATAATATTTATTTAAGGTTTTGATAATAAGTTATTACTATGTTACATTTATACAATTTACAACAAATCAAATTTAGCGAAAATATCTCTGATATCCGGTATATTGGCAATCGGTAATAACTAATAAATCTCTGAATTTTTTCTTCATCGCATATCCACATACCCAAATTCTACGAAATATCGGTTGATACTGCATATCATTGTTGTGATTTTATTCCATGGTCTACCATATTCGTTGTAGTTTAATTGAAAAATCTTTTGTTTGATGCATGTTCAGTTACTTGAGTAGTCCCTTGAGTAGTAGTGTAGGTGCAAAATTCATGTTATCTGAGCTTTTTTTAGGGGAATTAGTTGTCTGCATTTGCAATCTTTTTTTAAAGACTTGTAAAGTTGATAGAAAGTGACTTGCAGCTTCAACATTTTGATTTCAGCGTACCGATTCGTAGTTTTTGTTCAGTTAAATTGTTTTTGTTCTCCCTTTCATTTAGTTGATCTTCTTGCTTTCAGATATTGATGAATGCAAAGAAAAGACAGCTTGTCAGTGTTCTGAATGCAGCTGCAAGAATACATGGGGTAGCTATGAGTGTTCATGCAGTGGGGACCTCTTGTATATCAAGGACCATGATACTTGCATAAGTGAGTTTACCAACTTCAGCAGTCTGTGAGTTATGGCATGAGATCTGGTCCACTTGCTTCAATCATGTTCTCTTGCGCAGGCAAGGCAGCTGCTGAAGTAAGGTCAGCCTGGGCTGCTGTATGGATTACTTTAATAGGCTTGGGCATGGCTGGTGGCGGAGGATATCTTGTATATAAATACAGATTAAGGGTAAGACTACTACATTTGATCCTGGCTGTCAAAATTTCTTATGTAATGGGAAACGGACCCATTTAAGGAACAAATTAGAACTTCATTATACTAACAACTCTTACATATCCACCTAAAGATGGAGGAAATATTTTCCTTTAAAATATTTACCTAATATTAGTTACTAATTAAATAGTATGCTTATGTAACTCATTAATTAGTATATCTGCCTTTTTTTAGTATTAGTTGCTATTAAATGTGTTTGCCTTCAACTAGTATTATTTACTAACTAAATTTAATTTACAAAATCAAAATATACTTGAGCATGTGGAAAAGAAAATATAACTTGAACACATTGTGCATAAAGGCATATAATGTACATGAAGGCTTCAAAATTGAAATGAGTAGCGGTGGAATTGGCAAGTAGAGTTGTCAAAAGTTGACATGATGTGCTCAAAACCTAATCTGACAAATTCATTAACCCAGATCGACTTGAAGCTGACTTGAAACCAAACCCAAATATAATTGACCTAAACCCAACCTAATCCAATGTCAACCTCTGACCCGAGCTACCTTGAAATCCAAAATCAATACGACCCGATCACAACTTGACACGATGTTACTGCAATATCAACTCGACCCGCCAACAATCTGACATCAACTCGACTTGACAAAATTAAATTTAATATTAACTAGTTATGATAATAAAAAATTACACATGTTTTATTATTTATTTAAAAATTAAAAAAATATATTATTTTATAAATTTTACTTATTTTTCTAACTTTTATCGTGGACATCCTTATTTACTAATAATATCCTAATTTCATTGATTTTTCCACATTAAAAGACAATATTAAAATGTTATAATAATAAACAAGTAACAGTTAACAATACATTTTTAGTTATATGCTTACATGAAGTCGAACTTCCGAGGTGAACGAGTTGGATAAATTTTGGTGCCCAATGTTAGGTTTGACCCAAATCCGAAGTGATCCAATTTGAGATCAGTCATCTGAACCCAAGCCGATTTGTTAAGTTAACTCAAACATGATCCGAACCTGAGCTAATTCAACAAAAACTTGTCAAATTAACCTAAACCCGGAATCACTCGAACATGAGCTAATTCGGCCAAAACCCAAGCCAATCCATCAAACCAACCTGAAATGATCCAAAACCAAAATGACTTGCACTTGAACAAGATCAATCCAAACCTAACTTGAATGAAACCGAAATGAGCCGATATGAGCAAACCAACCCGTAAAGGAAAATGACTCACAAATAACTTTATTCGAAAACGACCTGAAGTTTTGATCAATTGTCTCTAATTAATAAAATAATAATAAAGCCTTAATTGTAAATACTTATGTCCTTTCAAAATGCATAAACATTTAGTAAATTGAATCTAATGATAGGAAGGGTGTGACTATTCACAAATAGGTTTGTGATTCAACCGTAGAAATTTATAATAAGATATATATATATATATATATATATATATATATATATATATATATGTATACGGGGAGACAGTTGTTTATGATCTTGGACACCGTTTGAGGGAGTAATATTGTCTTAAGGATACAAAGTGAATTTACTTAGCTTGGATAAATTTATTGGGCTTTTGTTTTTGGCTTCTTTTATTATCGACTAATAAGGTATGCATCATTATTAATACTATATTATTATTATTTGTTAATAATGATTTATTTTAAATATCATATATATTTTCGATACTGTATATTATTTTTACAACAATCTTAGGGCACTTTTGCTAGTATAGATTTTGGTGTTTAATTGTGGAATACTTTTTGCTATGTAGTATTCTTATTTGTTGTTAATAATATCTCTATTCTGTATTAGAAACAACCTCAACCATTAATTTTTCTGATACAAATACTTTGGTGTGTTGGTGAACTTGAAAAATCACCAATGGCTTATGATATGATGCTATATGTTTGGTGTAATCTATTGTGATTATATTATATGATGTTGCTATTGTTTTAAAAGTACCATACCTTGGTATATAACTCATGTTTGGCATGTAATTGAGAACAAAGAGGTTAAACCAAATGAACTTAAACGAAGTAAAAGGGCTAAGATCTCTAAATTATTTTAGCCTAACTATCGTAAATATATGTTAGAAATTGAGGCTTAACATTTAATGAAGCAATTTTACTTC
The DNA here is from genome assembly GCA_039764185.1 of Tamarix austromongolica. Classification (NCBI taxonomy): domain Eukaryota; kingdom Viridiplantae; phylum Streptophyta; class Magnoliopsida; order Caryophyllales; family Tamaricaceae; genus Tamarix; species Tamarix austromongolica. The sequence goes on along the minus strand of CM077812.1, from coordinate 24,304,422 downwards.
CCTGAGTCTTCCTACAAAAGTGATAGATATTGAGATTAAATCCATTATACAAAATCAGACTTGCCTCTTGGGAATAAATCCCTAAGATGCAAGGGGATCTTAGAAAAAATGTTAAAAAGGGGATGGTTCACTTGATGAGTATATGACAAGACTTGTAGAAAGGGCTACAAGTAAAAAAGAGGTGTTGATCATTTTGACACGTTCATTGGTTACAAGAATTATGTTTATACGTATACTATTGACAATAATAAGGGGATTAGATGTTCGTAAATGGATGTAATTAGTCTTCATGAATGCTGATTGAGGAGTTCATAGCTCCTGGTCATGAAAGAAAATTTTATCGGCTTATTAAATCCGGAACCAAATCCAGAATAAGACCTTGCTGTTTGTGGAGTATCTGGAGGTGAACATGATGGTTGCTGACTGATGCTTTTTCTCATCCCAAAATGGTGCTCCCAAACAGATTAGCAAGGCTTGAACGTTTGTAATGGTTTCCGGTGCTATAATCACATTTATCAATCTGGTGAAACATCGGGCAAAAGTTGAGAGCTGGCTAGTATTTCTAATATCCAATCCAATGTTTCCACGGATGGTGTAATCACTCTCTTTTACTGCTTTTATAGCTTTTTTATGACGTGAAAATTAACACGCATTAAAGGTGAATATCCATATTAAGAAACAGACCTGTCTACTCGTGTTCCCTTGTTGATTTTGCCGCCTTCTGATCTTGGCACTGAAATTGCCTCTTCTCACTCAGCTTACTTTGGTTTGCACTAGATTGGATACTATGTTTCTCCCAGACACCCCCCCACAAAAAGAAAAGAGAGAAAGTAGATGGGAGAAAAAAGGGAGAGGGTACTCTTATCCGTAAGTTTGGATGGGAAATGAGAGGATCTTTGTGCTTGTTATGGCATGTCAGAATGATCCATGTATGAAGTTGCTTACTTCGTTGCAGAGCATGGTTTGCGTTGGTCAGTGACCATCCGCAAGACTGAAATTTATTTGTCATAATTGAGTTTTGATCACCGATGAACGTTCTACTTTTATTTTTGTTACTCGTCATCCTGAAATTGATGTCTGTCAATTTCTTTGTGGCATGCCTCATTGTCTCCTAGAATGAAACGTTCGACTATGCTGCCTAATGACATGTTTTAATGTCTTACTTCTGCAGTCGTACATGGATTCGGAGATCAGAGCTATAATGGCTCAGTACATGCCACTAGACAGCCAAGCAGAGATACCGAATCATGCCAGCGAGGATCGTGCCTGAGAAGCGATGGCTTCCATTTCATATTGAAGGTAACACTGGAAATGGAGATAGGATATTACATGTTCTACTGTCTTCTGTATGACTGGGTGGGTGGATGGGAGAGTACATGCTTTGCTGCTTTCTTTATCACGGAGATAGGATATTACATGTTCTGTGTAAATTATGTTCGAAATAACATTTGTTATACGTAAAAATGTTGTTTATGAAGGGACTGTAAAATGCTGTAGCGTTGAATTAAGGAAATGAAATTAGGGTCAGATGACAAAGTATCATGTGATGCATGAATTTTTTCTGTGCAATGGTTCCTGTAACATGTCTGTTCAATTCTAATAGGAACTTTTGTGATGTGATTGGGCTCTTCTGCATTGTGGGAACTTCCTTCGGTGGGAGATGTTTGAATAACTTGTTATTTTTGTTGCAATAAGCTTATGAATTGCTCGGCTTGACAATACATTTATTGTACTTGGAGCTCAGAACCAATAGGGTCCTTCCATCTGGATGTTTATCTTCCATTTGATTCTAATAAAATTAAGAAAAAAAATAAAAATAAAATACTTTATTTTAAATTTTTTTAAATAAAATAAATAACTAATGTTTAATAATTTTATTCATTATTTTTTTTATTTCACTAATTTATATTGGCTAAATATAATTTTTTTATTTTATTTTATAACTTTTCAGAAACCAAATGAAACATTAACATCTGAAAAATTGGAATCCAAGTGGGTGGGCTGCCAAGTTTAAGTGCATCAAAGGTTCCAAAAAAGAGAGGAGCACAAGAAGCTTTTGAATCAGTGCATAGAAATTTCTATTTGCCCAAAAAATTAGAGCCGACATCATTTGATTCTTAAACAAGAATCGGGTTGCAGTAAAATAAATTTGCAAAAAAAGCGTAACGAAATTGCATGCAACACACTAACACATAAGTGCGGGGAAGTGGGAGAAACAAACGGTTGACTTTGGGAGCAAAAAGTGGGGAAAAAAAATAAAAATAAATAGTGCTAATGTTGTAGAGTCATGTGTCAGGCGGTGATTGGATGACCTTGATTTTATTCAAAATCTTTTGCATCTATTTTTTGACTAAATAAAATGAGTTACTTTTTATTTTTAAATTTTTAATGGATATTAAAATTAATATCTGTATTTTTTTATATGAATTTTAGAAGTTATTTTTTTAACAAAAAAATTATTTCTATTACTATTAATATTGTTATTTTCTATGTCATTACCTAAAGTAATATTGCAATAAGTGTCATAAATTTATTTTTATTATCCTGAATGTTGTTATTGGGTTTTAGATTATACTTGCTAATTGCTATATTTATATTGTTATTATTGTTAATTTATGTTATTATCTAAAACTATTTTTTAGTATTATTGCTATTATTTTCTTGTTACTTTAAATATTACCTCATCTATTTCACAATATAAGATCTATAGTTTTTGAAATTTATTTTATAATATAAATCTTCTTAAATGAATGCTACATTTCCAAATCTGCCATCTTCCAACCACATTAACGTACTTCATAATAATAAAGATGATCAAGTTTTAATACATGTATTTTAGTCATTTTGGACATTATTTATTATGAATTTTAATACTTCTTAATCTACATATTGAAAAATTATAGACCCTCTATTATAAAACAGATAGAGTGTTGTTGTTCTTGTTGTAAATTTTTAACCTTTGGTCTTAAATGGTGTCTTGTTGGTCAATAGTTTGCAATTTTATTACTTTCAAATTAACACGAAGTACAACAAATAAGACTTAACTACCTCAAACTATTTATGCACATAACTAACTTAATATAAGGTCTACATGGAAACAAACTTTCTTCTCTACTTACCATCTCTTTTAACAATATTTTGAATTATAGTGGTATGCAACTATGGCCAACATATATCAGGTGACTTGAGTTCTATATTTTAACCCTTTCCCCCTTTTTGTGTACGACATATCACTCGCTCAAACTCAATAGGGTAATGAGTAAAACCAAGTACCTCAACCAACTTATCCCAAACAGTTTGAGGTACAATTTAAATGTAAATAATGCATATTCTTCTGCTCCTCTTCACACAAGACACATTCTCGATTAGATGCCATCCTCAAATTAGCTAATCTATCCTTTGTGAAGAGCCGATATTGAACAACAAATCATGGACAGAGTTGTTGTCTAGGCAAGGTAACTTGATTCCAAACAACTTGCCACCAACCTATCTCCTTTCCTCTCAACTTGATTACATCATAAACCTTAGATATGTTATGTGTTGTCAACAATGAGCATACTCAAGCTTCTTAAGGTTATAATGTCAATAAAACTAGATCCTAGCTTCAAGATTTTCCTTAAGCACCATGACACTATACCACTCTCGGCTAGGTCCTATAGGCTTTTTTTTTATTTAACAAAATAACTATGAATTGAATGAACCCACAAGAGTTCATAGCAGTCATCTTATAGTTGTAGTGTTCTAGGTTTCAAGATCTATCATACCTTTAGGTTTGCACAAATATTCCCATGCAACGAGGGATTTTCTTGTATATGTGTGCATGTTATGACTTCAAGAATGATATCTATTAGGAGTTTACATAATGGCTAATTTGTATAGGGAATAGGTATAACAGAATCCAATAAGCTTGGATACCAAACAACACTAACTTTACTAATTGTAAACGTCATCCATAGGTTAAGAAAAAATTATTCCGAAGCTTAATGCATGAGGTAAAACTATCTTGCAACATTTGCTACTCACTATTCCTTAATGTCTTTCCAGCTAAAGGCAAGCCAAAATATAGAATTGGTAAATTTTCTTTACGTATGTGTAACTCAACTGCTAATTGAAGTTTAACTTCATTCAGTACCCAATATTGTTAGGATCGAGATCCTACACATGATCGATATGAGGTCGTAGGATTAGATTTTAGGATCGTACAATCCTACATAAACCATAAAAATGTCATTGTATAATACATGTATGTTATAAAATTTTCATATTTGAATCTAAATAACACTAAAAATTGCTAGTTAAGCTATGAAATAGTTTGAGTTTAGTTCTGACTATATAAAAGCTTCCCGAATTACCAAAATAATCTTACAAATTAACAAGTTTATCACTAGTAAAAAACACATACAACAAAAACACAAAAGGAAGTTAAAATTACATTAACATGATAAAGGCATAATCATTCATAAGCATCATAATCCTCCACACTATCAACATCCTCACTTCAAATTTTAGTATTCCTACTAGTAGTGGTAGTCCCTATTGTGTCATCATCATGAACACTTATATAAAAATCATCAAAATTATCACCTTATTTGGAACAACAAATATTATGACAACTTCGTTATCACTTAGTTTAAGGGCTTCAATATTTTCATCTATAAAATGAAATAGAAGAAACAAGAAAAATGTAAATATATAAGATTGAATCATTCAATTATTTTACTATAAAATGTGAAAAGGATGCATGAAATTACGTTCTTCACTAGTGCTTTGATCTTCATGCCTCTCATCTTCTCTGGCATGTCTCCTACTTGCTCTATCAAAAACATTTAACCATGTTTTAGTTGAAGCTCTCTCTCTCTCTCTCTGTGTGTAATCCATTCATCATGTTAAGGTAACTCTTCTAGGATAATTGATCCCTCTAGTCTAACCGCTTGTTTTTCTCATCTTTGATTCAATTTTCAGTTGTACATTACAAAAACTAGGTCATTCCTTTTTTTTGTTGTAAGTGGTTTCTCATTTTTCTATGAATCTATTAAAAAAAATGTAAAAATTTTAGTAAGATAATTAGCTATCAAATACATCAAATTAACGGAACAAAATGTTAAGAATTTACCATTTTAAAAGCATTCCAATTTCTCTCATAGGTTAATAGCTATAGGTTAGAGTGAAAATTCTCATGGCATTTTTGTAGCTTAGGAAATTCATCTCCATACGAGTCCCACCAATCAGCTACATATAAGTTTATAGTTTAATATTAGTTTAAATAGGATTAAGAACTAAATATTGTAAAAAGACACTACAACAAATAAAAATCAACAAATTCGGAGATTTTTTTATTCTTGTCTTCAAAACAATAGGCAAACCAAAATTTCATCTTGCATCTTTAAATGCATCCAATTGCAAATCAATATTATATCTTTCTTGAGAATCCACAACCTTCCTCTCCAAATACTTTTATAAGCCAATCTTGATATCCGGAGTGGCTATAAAATCTAGCTTATACTGAAGCTGTGGATTGAGATAATAAGTAGTGACATGCAATGGCTTATGTAGTTGAGAGTCTCATCTCTTTCTTTAATTTCCAAAATAAGTCCATAGCTACACGAAAGACTTAAACATATATTATTATTAAAAATGACAAATACTAATAAAGTAAATTTAATTGTAGTATAAACGCACATAAAACTTACTTCCTTTGAACATTGTTGAAATTTTCTTTGATTTGATTTTTGCTTGATTTATAGCTTCATATATAAATCCAATAGCTAGCCTTTCATCATAGTCCACCATATGAAGCACTCTAACAAGTGATAAGGATGCTTTTAAACATGTGACAACTACACACCAAAATCCATTACTATCTGAATTGATCCTCAGAACTTATTTTCCTTCAATTGATGAAGCAAACTTATTAGATCTCCACTTGTTAGATGCAAATATGGCTAGTAATGGGTCTTTCAACTCACATATGAAGTTTTGAATCATATCACACTAGGATTAATCAAATCTCTTCCCTTGATAGAGTCTTTCATCTAATTATAGAGTAATGCTCTAGAGTATATGAATGTTGTTACCCTTCTATCCTTTGTAATTGTTGCATTATGAACCTTAATATTTTTATTTCTCAAAATCCTATAATACGAACTCAATATAATGAGATGCACATAGTGTCCAATACAACCTTTTTATTTTCTCCATCAAAATCTCTCCAACTAATTTATATTTTGAAGCATTATCAATCATAACTTGAACAAGATTTTCTTCCCCAACCTTTTCCACAATTGCACCTATCATTTCAAAAAGTTTTTCAGCAACTCTAGAGATGTCAGATGTATCAATAGATGATAATAAGATTGAGCCTATAGGGATATTCACTAGAAAAAAAATGCATATTAAGCATTTTTATCCTTCACTCCATCTATCAGACTTAATAGTACGCCCCATTCGCTTCCATTCATGCTTATACTCCTCAAAGATGGTCATCACATCAACCACTTGTTAAAATATTTTATTCTATTTTTATGGTAAATTGAAGGTTTAAGTCCTATCCCTTACTTTCCAATCATTTGAATCATGAGAATAAAGTTAAGATTATTCACTACATCAAAAGGAATAACACTAGTGTAGAAAACAACGTACAATGTGTTGGCAAACTTTCTCCTTTTCTTCCCATTTATACTTTTGATTGATTGTGGTTTGAAGTAATGACATTTTCTTGCTCACAAAATAATCCAAGAAACGCTTCCCTTTTTTATTATAATAATTACTAGATGCTTCAATATTAGGAAAATCAAGTTCTCCAATGCCATTTTATTTCTCCTTTATTTCTCTTTAGATTCCTCTTCAGCAACTAGCAAAAGGTTTTCGAATTTTTATTTAATATCATTAGGTTCTTGTAAAAAAGGTTCAACCTTGTAGCGAGTCCCAGCAAGGTGATGTTTTAGTTTAAAAACATCCCTAACATGCACTACTCCATAATGTTTACACCTTACTTTTCGTGCAACACTATCTACCTCAAGACCATGCTCCCAACCCCGGTCTAATCTACTACCATGAACATTCTTTCCGTTTCTTTTTATAGAAGTAGAAGATGAAATTTATAGCTACAATAAATTAAATGAAAAAAGCATTATCACATATCTATAAAAGAATATATAAATGAAATATTCATATAACAAGTAGCAAGACATTTGTAACCATAAATATTGTCACACGAATGAAAAAAATGTAAATAAACAACATGAACAGGAAATTTAGCATCAAGTAACATCATTATTGTCTACAAAATCAAGCACCATATTATATATAGCTTGATAATTCTAAAACAGACAATAGTCGTATCTATAATTAGCACATAACAAACTAGAAGTTACCATGCTTATAGATTTTAAAGCCACAAAATTGTATCTAAAAATGAAAAATAATAGAATAATATGTGAATTGAAAAAAAAATTCGTTCAATTCATAGAACAATGAACACCTACAAATTTCAAAGAGCTAAATTGTATTTGAAAATGACACATACCAGAATAATAACCTATGAAATGGAAATTCATTCAATTCACACAACAGTGAACACTTACAATTTTGGAAAGTAGTTAATTCTTAGAACTAAAGCAATGAGAAATCTAACATCTAAGTGATTTGAAAATATATAGGCTTAATTATGATTCAAATCCATATCTAACGAAAAATATGATTTTTTTTGAAAATAAATGATTTTTGTTTGAAAAATAAAAAAAATAAATTTAATCATTTTACCTAATTGGCGAAGCCAGACTCTATACGCTAGAATGGACTAGAGATTTGGAGAACTAACCCAAACATTTAAACTCAATACCTAACCAATAACATTGGGATGGAAATATGGACAACTAGCCTAATACACCACTGCTAAAGAATCATTTGACTAATACACCATCATAAGAGAACTATAATTCTACTGCCACATTGATGGAGCTCATTGCTGACTTTAGTTGGTCTCACAGTTGCCACTACTTGTTGGTGCCAATGCTGAACTAGACAAAGGCAGGGGCTTGGCGCATGTTGAGGGAGAAAAACTGGAGAAAAATAATAGAGAGTGGAAATTAGAGGGGCAATGAATATAACATATAAGACAAAACACAAATGCAGCACCAAATAAGTATCAAGTTAGTGAATAAGTTTTTTTTTGAGCTAAAAAATCTGTTTACTAGGAATGTTAGAATTGACTATGGGATCATTATTCTAATGATCCTACCTATCTTAACTGATGCAACTCGATCTTGTAACGATCCTACAATAAATTTGATTTTACACATTATTTGGATTGATTATGTATTTTGGGATTATAAGATCATACGATCCTATGATTTAGATTACAATTTTGATAACATTGTGAGTACCATCCTTTCATAATAAAAAACACTTTTTGCAACATCTAGTTGTAATCCATAGAGCCATAAGAACATGGAGAAGGTATTGATTAGTGTTCTAATTGATGGTACATCACTCCAACAAAAACAAATCATCTATAAAGAGGAGAGAAACCCACTTCACACTTTTACACTTTGAATGAGGTCCAAAGTTTGGATGATCCTAAATCATCTTTATAAGTCTCTCAAGGTACTCCATGATGATAACAAAAAGGTAGGAACAAAAGGGCCCCCCTATTTCAAACCTTTTTACATAGTAAAAAGAGAATGTAACACCCCGTGCAACACTATTTAAGAAATTGTTATTCTATTTTTTATTAAATAAATAATTATAATAATGAATATTATTTATTAATAATTTTTTTAAATGTGTTTTTAGATGTTAAAAGTCTACAATCATTGTGGTGGTCAAAATATGGTGATGTCACTATTGATCTTCCTACAAAAAGGATAGAATAAGTTCTTATAACGTTAGATAGAAATTAGTTTGGTGTCAACCTAAGGGTACTCCAATGCTCAAGTCAGTAACATAAGACTTGAGTAAATATAATTGATGTGTAAAGGACAGAGATGGGTTAAAGTAACTTATCCATAAGGTATGTTAGGGTAATTCTATGAGTGATAGTGAAATGATCAATATATTTCATTAAAAGTCCCTATGGGTGTGCCTTGAGGGCAATGGTGAGTGTTGGGTGAGATTAAGGAGCTTAGTTGTTAGAGAGATAGTGCATAATGGACACTTGGATAAGCTAATTACCACTAATGAGTTTGATACCTTGTGAGGCATAATGACTCCTTTATTTATAGAGAGTGGGATTGTACATCGTGTCCTTATGAAAATTAGGTTAGTCATTGTTTTTGAGAAATCAGAGGACATATAACCTCTCTAGTGAAGTGACGATTGATTTTCATTTTAATTGGTCATATAATCGACGATGGGCGAATTGGATAGAAGAGGGAGTCTGATGATGGGTCTCCTATATTCCTAGATGACTAGTGTGGCAAAAATTAGTAGTTGGGCTAGTTAAGGTGGTATTCATAGTTTTTTTTTTGGGTTCTTTGCTCATAAAGGATTCTTTGGATATCTTGTGGAGTAGATTGTGCTAATATACCTAATTTATTGCTCCACAATTATCCCCCCACTCCCTAAGTTAAGGAATTTAAGTTGCACAGTAGATGTGGTCATACCCAGAATTTATGGTGACCTCATAATAGGATCATGCAAAAAAAAATCTCAAACTAAATAATAAATGCCTTTTAGTGTTCCACTTGATATCTATTCACAAGCTCACAAAGCCATACCCATAGTAAAATGTTGGTAATAAATTTTTCATTGTAAACAAAAATGAATAGAAATAAAAATAAATTCATGCAAAAAAGGCTTAGAAGTTGTTAATTAACTATTCCAACCAAACACATGTACATGTCACTTAACATATAACATATCAACTTAACAAACCTACACTAGTCAAAATTCAAAATGCCTATGTTGAACCTCAAACTCTATACTTGAATGTAGCCATCTAAAACAATCTAAAGTGAACAAATCTCTCTTTTTTTGTCTCTTGTTTAGAATGGGAATGAAAGGTGGATGTATTACATTTATAACAATATTTGTTGACCAACATTATCTTTAACTAATGTTTATGTATAGTTTTAAAAACTCTACCAACAAATATAATAAAGCCATGAGAGGAAGGAGTACCCATAATTAGAAGAATGAAGCTAGCTCGATTGATCAAATGTTTTATGTAGACTTAAGAAGAGAACATTACACTGGATTCTAACAACAATATATTGAGGTAAAATGCATTAATGTCCAGGATTCAATGCCAACCTAGAAAAGATTAAAATGGAGCAAGGAAAATAGTAGTTCTAGCTTCTTAAACTAGAAAATATAATCACAAAACTATAGTTCAGTTCTTGTGAAGAATCCATATATTTCAACAATCTCTAATGTCAATGAAATAATAACATGTTGGAGTTTTGTTTCCACCAACACTGAGCTACAAGTTTGCTTTAGATTTTAGAGTATGGAAGCAAATTTTGGACACACGACAAGATCAAACAACATAGAAGACTTATAAGATGGACTAAACAAAACTAGAATAAACCAAAGATTCTAAGTACCCTGCTCTTCACATGTATATTATAGTCACTCTTGTTCTCATGGCATGGACTTTAAATCTTTCCTATATTTCCTTTATGGAATTTCTCATTTTTGGAGGTGGGGAAGGGATCTATCATAGATCCACCTTTCTATCTCCCCACATCATAATTTTTTTTTCATTTCACTTTTTCTAAGGGAATGAGGCATGTACTTTTTCCTTACACCTATTTCATAAGTCTTATAAAAACACTTAGTAAATATAGATAGAGAATGTGCAAATCCAATGAATCAGCTTTAGTAATGAAAATCATGCTAACACATAAGAATGTTTTTGTTGTCAAAGGCATACTAATTCAAAATAACAATTTATTATCAATTAAAAGCTCACCACTAGAGGAATAATAACAATCCTAAAATATAAATTGAATCTTGTGAACAAATAGAGAGCTAACAAATCTCATTTCTTTTAATAAATCTTGACCACGATTGTGAGCTAAACTTGGATGAGCCAGTCAGCTTTCTAGTGAGATGATTCTTGGGATAGACTGTATTGAGATAGTTAGTAGTCGAGGAATAATGATGATATTGTGTTCTTTGAATGGAGGTGAATTTAATACCCTAAATTAAGTGAAGTATTATAAGGAATGATTTGACTACTTATATCAACATAGTATGCCATTCTTTTGGTGATTGTGAACTAAGAACTCAAAATTTTTTAAAACTTCCTAGGAGGGTCACTCATCCTAAAAATTTCTAATTCGAGAAATTTTCTAATTTGTAAAAATTTCTCAAGAAGCGTGTAAGTGAAAAAAAGCGTGCTGAAAGGATTCATGTTGATCTATGGTGCCAACTGATCAATCTTAAAGCACTCTAAGGTAGTTCTTGTGTGGTCATATAGACTTGGGGTGTTGCACCTTGTGTTATCTAATTCACTTGTTCTCTTATTTATCACATGAACCTTACTTTGTGTTAGCATATATTTTTTTTACTAGTACTTTACTATACCGACACTACCTTATGTAGCCTTTGCCTATTCAAACAGACAGATAATATTATTTTACATGTTTTATCACTTGATGTGGGCCTCCTTATGGCTATTGCCTGGGAAATGAGTTTTTGTATCATAGTGTTAGGCTAACCAGTATAGAAAGATTTTTTCCCACTACCTTAGGATGCTTTATTCATTTTGGTTACTTAAACCTTTTAGCTCTATTCTTGTATTTGGGTTTTGTAAACTTTATCATATCATATATCGCATATATATTGCACTATCTTTGTTTCACATGTAAATATTTGTTTTAGCATTACATTAGGCATGAGTTAGGTGAATGACAACACCTTTATGATGTTTAATGTGGTAAAAACATCCTTTAATTTTGGTTTATTGCTGTTGTATTGTCTTAAAATCAACATTTTAAGTTAAGAAAGTTAGGGATATTGTTGACGAGTATTTATTTGAACATTTGGTTTGCCAACCGTTGGTATGTGGCACCAACATTTTTAAGATTGAAGGGCTTTACTTTGTAGTTGGACATGCCTTGTTCAGTGATGAATGCCATCTTCTTCTAATTGAGGGGTGCATGAGTATCTAGTAATAACATAAAAATACATAAGTTAAGGTGAGAAATTCATGACTCGATATGTTAACCATCTTGTCCATATGTGGGAGTGGGAAGGAGTCTTTGATATAAACCTTCTTTAGGTTTGTAAAAATCAACACAAACCCTCCACTTTCTCTTTTTTGTTTTCACAACCACCACAACATTAGCTAGCTAGTTGAGGTAATGTACTTCTCACATAAAACTAATGTCCAGAAGCTTCTAAATTTCCTCATTGATAATTTTGTTGTATTCTAGTCTAAAATTTCTTATCTTCTTCATCTTCATTGGGGCTGATTTGGGTTGACCTAGATTTTATGAGTGCTAACCTCAAGGTTGACACTGACCATGTCTGTGTGAGATAACACAAAACATTCCTCCAACTCCCTTAAAAATTTGATTGAAGATTACCCAATGTTTGGGTAGAGGCCGAAGAAGATCATTGTAGTTCATTTAGAGATTTTGAGGTTAATCTACACCTCATTGAGTTGTTCAATATGTGGTTCTTTAGGTTACTATGGTGATAAGTCTATTTGTAATTTATATGAACTTTGTAATTTTTCCTGGATTATGCTTTGATAATTGAATCATATGATTCTCTCTATGCTGCTTGTATCATTGAATTCCCATTAGTTGGGAATCATAATATCTAATGGTATGTATAGGGCATTACTCAAATCTCATATATTCAAAGGTGGCCAAGTATGATGTCGTAGGCTAAGGGGTAGTAAACTTCTAATAACATGGTGTTGGGTTGACCTACTTTGTATAAATTTGTAGTTATATTTTTTCTATAATGTGCTTTGACTTCCCACCAAACCTAATTAAGATTGTAGGTTGCCTCTAAGTATGTTCTTTGAGACCCTCATCTCCTTGATTGTGCTAATAAATAAATTGTTGGACAAGATTCAAGTGTCAACTAAGATGTGTCTAGTCAAGTAGTTGACAATTGATAATCACTAGTGTGTTATGGTGTACAGTGCCTAAACATGTAGAAATTATGTTAATGAAGGTGATATGTTGTTCAAATGGAGCTAAGTTAAACATCATTTAGAGTTTATACTCCATTTTGAAAGATTCATGAGCATATCTTTTGGCTTGGGAGATTGTAACTCCACTAATTTCAGGTTCTCTAGTGATTGTGTTTTTAGTGTTATGTATCACCTTAGGTGGTTCATAGGTCTATTGTTAGTCTATTTCTAGTTGTAGCTGGATTAAGTCTCTCTTCCCTCACCAATAAAGTGCTTTATGAGGTTCTTGATCAATTTCGTCTCATTAAAATTTTAGACTATATAATTTTTCTTGTTGTGACCACAATCTATGTGACATTCACAATACTTGGTTGTGCCATGTTCTTTATTGTCCCTCTTAAGCTTTTTGCTTCATCTGGTATCATTGTTCATACTCTTCATTACTCCCACGACCTCCATGAGATCAATGCTAAGATTGTAAGCAAGGATAGACCACCTTCCCAGGGGGTCTCTTGAGTCATCTTTTCTTTGTCTATTAGAGTCCCTATCAACTATATAAGCTTTAGGGGTTTTATCAAACATTTGTTTAATACCCTACATTTGGGAATCCTAATTTTATAGATTATATTCTTATGGTAAGGAATTAATCTTACCCCTTATGTGCATTTGTGTTTTGGGTAGATGTCTTAGTCTCTGTGTAGGTTTAGATCTTGTTGGATCACTAGTTGACTAATTCATGGGGTACTAGTGAAATGGCTACAATTTGTTTTCTCTTTTGGTCTTTGGCAAGACTAGTTAATTAGTTTGTAAAATCCATTCAGCTAGTTCACTAGTCAATTTGTCCATCTTGGTTTTCAATTTGCCTTTATGTTCTAAGTTCTAAACTTTACCCAACCCTTTCCTAATCTTCTAATCTAGTTGTACCCATGGTGCTAATTATTTTTAGGGGTTGTATGATTATTTTTCTCAACCTCTTAAGCCTTAAACCAATTAACTCACCAAAATCCATCAAAAGTACACCTTCTACCTAACAACTCATTACTTTCTAATTCAAATCTTCTCTCTTCATTCTCCCCTCTTATTTTTGTGTAGCAATAATAGTAGTAGAGGTCAACTGTGGTGATATGCCCATGCTTGGTTTTTATCGGTCAACCTTTCTTATGTCCTCACCTTACTTGGCTGCCTTTTTTTTTTTTCATTCAAGTGTTGTAGGAGTCATCTTTCTCTTTCCCATTAACCTGTATATTATCGACCAACTCTCCCTTCTTTATCCTCTTGTGTTGTTGATTTTCTTTTGGTCTTGCAACACCTTCGTTCTCACTTGGTTTCTACCTCCTCTCTCTTCCTTTTTTTTTTGTAATTTTAGGTTGTTATTAATTATTTCCTTACTCTAGTATCCTTTGAAACTTAGGCCTCTCCTCCTCTTTTCCTTTTTGTCTCTCTTTATTTCCACTTATCTAGCCTGTATTTATTTTTAAATAATTAAAGTAGGTTAGATTTGTTGTTAATTCTTGAATTTTTCCATTGTTCTTTCTCCTTGATCTTATCTTTGGCTTGAAGGGTAGGATTCTTCACCTTTCCTTGATTTTATAATTTTTTTAATATTTCATGTGGTTATTTCATGCTTCTTAAATTTGTATTTTTTGTATTGAGGAAAGTAATCTAAATGGAATTTGGGCTTTCCTTAGAAGATACATTTTTAGTGTGTTTTGCTTTATCTCCAATTTAGGTAAATCCAATAAACTCTTAAGATGGTATAGTATACGGGTGTGAATATATTAGGCTTGTTAGGCTTATAATCATGCTAGGATTTTGTTTTTATGAAAATTGTAATTTTCATGCTATTATGTCTAAAAGCATGAGGGTATGCATGGATTGGTATTTACATCTTTCAAACATGTGTATAGAAGTATACCTTATCTGTATCTAGTGAAGTGCAATGAAATATGTGAGCATAATCATGTTTTAGGCATTTTGGTCTTGATATGGTGTTGATTATGGCTTTGAAAAAAAAAAGGGGATCCAAAAATTTGATATGGTATTTGAAAAATCTGACCGGACATTTAGAATATTCGATCTGATTATAGTCAAAAGGATATTTGACATTTATAATATTTAATTTTTGACTATATTATCCATAAAAAAATCCAATTTTTTGTTAACTATTTCAATATAGAATCATAATATTATGTTTTTAGAGTTAATATTTTTTTTTGTAATTTAAACTTTTATAATAAAATTTTAATATTTTTTAGATAAAATAAGACAATTATATGAATATATTTATGTGAATAATAACTTACCTAAGATATTTATTTTTAGAAATCTTCTTGCAAACGTTATTAACATTGATAAAAAGTATTTTTATATAGACATTAGATATATTTTAATCCAATCCATATTTGGTATGCATTTTTTGGATATGTGAGATTGAAATATTTGGTCTAAATCACGTAGAGTAGATATCTTAACAAAAATATTCAAATAGATATAGATATTCAGCTATACACGCCTCTAGTGTTGATAAGTTAAGCATGAGAAGTATTATGTAATTGATTGTTGAGCATGATTCTATATGCTTTTAAATGTTAAATATGTTTGTATATGTGTTCTATCTATGCACAAGATTTTTAGGATTATATGGATAAGTTAAGAGTTATTTATGTATGAATCACATGCTAGTTTATGTGTTTTGACCATATAAAATAGTTAACTAATATGGGGAAATGGTTAATGGGTTTACCATTCTATTGGTTTTAGGCCACCGGTCATTTGTTTAAGTTGGAATTTGTATGTTTTGGGTTTCAATATGTGCCAACCAATTATTTAGTGGAGAAGCTAGTCTGCTGGTTTACAAGTTGACTGATACCCTTAAACCAATCAGTTGGTTGGGTAGCTTTACTTGATTTTTTGTTGTTGTTGATGTTATCAAACCAATCAACTAGTTTGTGGGACTAGTTAGCTAGTCCCTTGGGATAATTCTATCAATTTGTCTTGTGGTTGACCCTAGGTTTGACTAAGGTTTGACCCTAACTTATGGTTTTTGATCATTTATGCTATCTTTTGTTCAATTGGTATTTTTGTTAACATTATTTTAGACCCTCGGTTTGACTTTGATAGTTGATTTAGTGTTGGCCTTTAATAATTTAGAAATAATTAGCAAAAACAAAAATGAATTGAATTGGTTGAGTGTTCGATCTATGCTATGATGCCTAACCCTAGGGCTTGGTGGCTGAAATTGATGTGTCCTTTGTGCTCCTTTAGGATTGAATTGATACTTGATTTGTTGTAGTGACCCTTGAGGTCCTTTGATTTGATTGGATGGTTGGTTTGTTGTAGTGGCTGTTGGGGGTCCTTTGATTTTATTTGATGAATTATGGGCATGACTCTCTATATCCTTGGAATAATAATATTGCCATTGAACAAAAAAAAAACTAATCATTTAAAGTGAGAGAGTTGAATTTAGACAGAAATCTTGTGCCTTGGAATAGGTCTTTGAGTGCACAGTTGGACCTTTGGTTCAAATGGATTATTTCTTCTCATAGGGACTCATAAACCCTATAGGGGTACAAATACTTAAGGACTTGATTGATAAGTTTTTGCATACACAACTTATGTCATGTGACTTAACTTATTGTTGTCTTAGAAGTTAGTTATTTAATTTTTTATATTCATCCTTAGTGTTAGTGGCTTGGATTATGGGATTATTGTAACACCCCGAGTCAATATGACCATGTAAGAGATATCTTAAAGTGCTTTTAGTTGGTCCCACATGTCAACATGAGTCATTTCAGCGTGCTTTGTCCTCAATTATGTACTTTCTAAGAAATTTTTTAAAAATTTCTGAAACTTTCTAGGAGATTTACACATCCTAAAAATTTCTCTACGGTAAGCATGCTTAATTGTGGAATTCTTAATATGTAATTACCAAAATGATAGTATACCATGTTAATATAAGTAGTTATATACATCCTTAGATTACTCCTCTAAATTTGAGAGTATTACAATTATATTCCTCTCAAGATTTGAATCCACCTTTGTTTTGTAAATTAGACTAGTTATTTTGGTACCTATTTCATAATTGAATTATGGTTAGATCGATAAGTGCTTGAGATTATATGTAAAATTATGTTGATCTTTGGGTTCTCTTTGTTTGGGAATTTTTCACAATTGTACATTTTTGTTTTAAAATATTTTTGAAAGTAGAAATACGAAAGTTATCCTATGAAAAATGGGGTGTCACTGCCATATCTAACAAAAGATATATGCCTTGCCGTATATCCCATGACAGACACAAAGATAGGGTATTTAAAACACAAAATGTAAAAAAAATTAGAGTACAAGAGGTAAATCACATAAAGAGAAGACAATTAGGATTTTACAAACCAAGGCTATAACATATCCGAAAAAATTTACAGAAATACATGGAAAGAAACACACAAGTAAAATATAGCTAATATAAGGTCTTGGTCTCTATGGACCATAAAAAGAGAAACATAGTGTCAGGAGGTCTTACTCTCAAATACTTGCCCCCCAAAAAGCATATGGCTACAGACAGTCCATGTAAACATACACAAAGTCCTTACTCATGGAATTGAATAGGTGACAGATTAAATGATCACTTTAGTACACTATGCACCGAGTAAGCTAAGTTATTGTCTTACAGGGGTTCACGATAAATAAATGTTATAATAGATAGACATGGTTTACACGAGGCTCATGAAAAACATGTTCACGTATCATAACATACCAATTAATGCACTAATCTTGAATGATATTCGTACTAGGCATAACTACACATGCACTTGAGTGTAACATGGAATCAAGGATATAAATACCTTTCATAGAACTTAGGGAAAACATGGTTCATACTATTTACACCACGTAATCCCTATATTAGTAAGGTAAACCACCTAAGGCATATTTCAGGTTTACTCTTCCAGTAATTACCATATTAAAATCATATGAATATACATTCACTTAATTCTTTTGTTCAATAGGATGGATCATCCTCCATGGTTTCTCAATACCCATAGAAGTCAAACCATAAACCCACCAAGGTAACTAGACCCTTTAGTCTTAATATCCCCAATTACATCATAAGTGTCTAAAGTAGAAAATACACCCAACTCTTTAAGATCTTATCTAAAGGCAATAATAATATAAAATGTTTGAAGGTAAACTAAACTCTAGTAGCTAATTAATGATCGTATAATCTAGATCTATGTGGTTCTCTACAATCTTCCTCTTTAAGTGATTAGTGTTTTATTAAGTACCCATCAAGATCATAAGTCAATATAAGGCTCACACATGATGTTTGCTAATCTACAAGCATTTCAAGGTCATATCCATAGGAACTTCACGATTTATTACTAATTAGTATTATTTTAGCTATCTAGATCGTTATGGAGTGAGAATATGGAAGTAAATAATGAAAAGACTAACAAATTGTACATTTTGTAATGATGGATATAAAGCCTAGGATTGAACTTTAGTCTTGTTTTGGTATTCAATAGTAAATTAACGATATGTCATAGTATAGTTCAAAATTATTATGAAAAATCGGTCTAATATTATTCACTAGCCTCTTTCAAGGTCTAGGGATATACCTTATCTAATTCATTGACTACTTTTGTGTCTAATAAATTTGATTAAATCTAATTAAATACCACTTATTCAATAGTCCCTAAGAATCAAATGTCTACTTTCATGATCATTTGAATCCTTGTTTGTATATTAATTTCTGACATTAATTTCAACCTTTCAGTTATAGTCAACGTCTATATAAATAAGATTTTATCAAACTCGACTCATAATAATAATTCCTAACATATGAAACAACATATATGAACCATACATACAACATATAATTTAACTCATCATATTTATACCAAATAGAACGTAGTTCAATCCTAAAAAAAAATTACTCACTCATGATTTGAAAGAAATGTAGAAAATAAATATAAATGATATACATATTACAGGTACAGTAAATAATGGAAAAGAGAATGGATAGATTAAACCTTAGATTGAAGATAAAAGTTGATTGTCTGTAGAGTTGAGATATACACTTTTCTACTCTTAGTTTGAAGAACAAAATTTTCATATGAATTCAAAATAAATTACAAGGATTTGTTTTGCTTAATAATAATGGAGAAAATATCAAATCTCTTACCCCCTTATTCTGTCGTCCACCCTCCCTTTTTATTCCCTTGTTGATGTCCAACCAGAGTTTAGGGGAAAACATCATGGAAGAAAAACATGTGGAGTGGTAACTGTTAGCTGCACGACCATGCAAGGCTATACTGGCTAGTCGTGCATCTTTACTTCTCTCGACAAACTTGTGTAAGCATGGCTGTGTTGAGGGTGTGCTAAGGCTATATAAAGTTTTTATCTGCGGCGTTTTTTTTATAGTTTTATGGGTGTGTAAGGCTACAATGGCCGGCCGTGTAACTTTTCTTCTCTTGCACGGTGATGGATTAATAGCTATAAGGCTGTGCACTTAGTTGTGCTGTAGCCGTGCAACACCCTTATCTTGCTCCTCTTGATTTCTTTGCTCTTCTTTTTAGCTCTTTGACTTCCTTGAATTCTCTAATATTATGTGGGCTTGATTATCTTCCTTCAATGCCTTTCATATTTGATTTTCCCCCTAATTCCATGCACCTCTTCCTTGAATTTATGCTTTTATGTATAATTTTCTAAAAAAAAGTTACCAAGAGAGCAGTAACACAAACAATTGCCAAATAAAAATTATAAAAATGAAGGCAAAGCAAGGTAAAAATATGGAAAATATTTAGTTTATCAACACATCATACAAATCCAACATCCCCACATAGTTATTCCACATGATCCAACATAACTCGACAAGGACACTTTGAGGTGATGCCATCATTTTATTATCCAACTCATTCCAAGGAGGATAATAGAATACTCAATAATGAACAAGCCAAACCAAGGCCATCACTTATTTCAATTTATTTAATGGCAAAAGTTTTGGCCAGAACCTAGAATTAAGGTCAATCCATTGCCAAACTACCAAAAATAATATTTAGTTACATCACAACATTTCCCTAAGATACTAGTTGATTGACCCATAAAACTAGTGGAATAGTTCAGGTACATAATAACAATAATTTAAGTCAAAAATAGGGAAGACAATTGATTATATCTAGATAAACCAATCAACCTGTATAATAGTTGAATGGTTTTTCTGAACCGATAGACTAGTAACCAACCACGACAACAATAAAATCGTAAACTAATCGACTAGTTGAGGAATACTAGTTAACTAGTACAACTAATGGATTGGTTTTCACCTTAAGCAATTGACTAGTTTACTAAAGCCATAAATTAAACATGATGTTTAAGGATGGAACATGATTTTATAACTCTACCCACATATTAAATATAATTCATACAAAATTCTCAATACATGACAATCAAAGATTAATAATGAAAGAATCAAACTATGCACAATACTTTATTAATTCATTGACATTTCAACATATGATTGCATTACATTCACCAAACCACTATTATATACCTCTATACGCAAGTTAAAACCTATAACTTACGCAACCTTCACACTTATTCATACCACACAATAAGATAAGAATCACTTAATTAGAAAAGCAAACAAAACTAAGTAAAAATAGAAGAAAAAGATATCTCTTACTAAAAATTTACTACTTCTTGAATACTTTTGAAAATAACCACATAAATACCTATAAAAGATAAATCAGCATGAAGTTTAGAACTGAACTGGATAAATAAAAGGAATTCACCTTGTCTCCAAAATGAGAAAAGTAGAGAGGAAGAGAATGGCTTAATTCCTCAAACTTATCCTAATCCTATCCTCTTTTTGCTTAATGAAAACAAAAGAATATTAGATAAAAGATGAGAAGAGTTAAGAATTGATATAAGCATAGGATAAAGAGGGATTTACTGAAGCTTAATGTAGGAATATAAAGAACAAGGAAAATAAAGTGAGTGTAATGCCTTATATTTTTTTAAATGGTTGGATGAGAATTATGCTAAATTTTAGGCATTTGATAATGTTAAGATTTGGTTTGAGGCAAATTTTGATTTGAAATCATATTAAAAAAATGGAGTTTATTAAGTTTTACAGGCAAATTGATTGGTTGGTTTCATGAACCGATTGACTGCTTTGTTGTTTCAGCAAATTGAATTTTTTGTGACTAAATCGATCAACTAGTTGGGGAAAAACTGAACGACTGATAATAGAATAGTCGACTGGTAGGCCCAAACCTATATACAGGTTTGTCAAGCTGGTCATATTTTTTGAGCTTGATTTAAAAAAAAAAAATCCTTGACACTGAAATGAAACTTTACCAACCCATGCCAATTTTTCCAAAATACTCCTAACCATTTTCATAATGTATTTAGCCTAATATATTGTTTCGAATCGATCTAGAGGTCGATTGGGACAGTTAAGGGTAAGAGATGACTTCAGCATTGTCTTCTTTCACCTCTCTCCTCTGCACATTTGTGAGATCAATGATTCGATCTCAAGTATGAATCTGAGCATCCGGAATATTCCTTCCATGATGAACTTCCATTACTTCACTCGTGTATGCTAATTTTGAATTAATTGATCACATTCTCTAGATACAACATTTGAGCTCTGGAAAATAGGTCATTAAATCCTGAACAAAATCTGTCCATTTAGCTCAAATTCAAATGGTCAACATTCAAGTTTTGGGTTGGGTCCTAAACCCTCTATGTTTTCCTTTGATTGGTTGGTTATAAATATCCCCAATCATCCCTAATATGCATCTTTTCTTTCAGCCACTGAATTCTCTAGGTTTGATATTCACCCTCTTCTTTCTACACTTCGAGCCCTACCAACTAATTTTCTTACACTCTTCTAATCATGTCTCTAGCTCTCTCTTATTTCAATTGTTAAGTAAGGTGGAGTTAGATTCTGGGAAAAAGTTGAGTAGTCCAGTTGATCTTTTTCCTATTTTTACCTTAATAGGGTATACTCTTACTTCTTTATGTTTTTAAGTTTAAAAATTTAATAAGGTTTTGGTGTAATTTTTGAGTTTAAAAGTGGTTTTTAAGGTTTTAAAAGTTGATAATTTCATAGTTGGCATTTCTAGGTTTAAAGGGGGATTTTGCCTGTATCAAGTATGTTATTATTGCTTCTAAAATGTTTAGTAAGTATTTCTGCATGTTATGTGTTACCTAAAGTTGAATTTTGCATGTTAGCATGAATGATTATAATATGCATAAGTGGTTTGGATGGTTATATAGCATGATTTGAGTAAAAAGCATGAAATTTGGAAAAAAAAAGGATATGATGATTCCATGTTGGGAAATATAAGTTAATTCGGTTGAAAATATGTTAGGCTATGTTGACACATGTTTTAATAAGGTTAAGCATGATTTGTGTGTAAGAATCTGCATGGAATTTAAGAGTTTGATAGTGTGTTAAGGTAAACATATTGATTGGTTAGGTCAAACCGATTGAATGGTTCTTGGAATAGTCAACTAGTTGACCCAACCTATTGATTGGTGAGCCTTTAGAGACTTTAGTCTTGCTCTTTGCCTAAATCCATCGATTGGTTTGACATAACCTTGCTTGCTTTTGTATAGGCTTTGTGTGATCACTTATCCTTATGAATATAATAATAATGACGTAAAATGAAAGACAATTGAGTTGAGTATAGGTTTGGGTTATTTGATCCTTGATTAGCTACTAGGGGTTAATTTACCTTCAGACATTTTTGGTGCCTTTGTGCAGGATCCTGAGAGGTTTCGGTGCCTTACCTACTCCAAACACTAATGATGTACTAGTAGGCATAGATGCTAAAGGGTCTAGTTACCTATGTGGTTGGATTTTTCCTATAGTTATATCCATATTGGTTTGCTTTGACCTAGACTTATGTCCATTTTGGTGATTGGCTTCGACCTAAACTTATGCCCACTTGGTGACCGGCTTCAACCTGGACTTTATGTCCCTTATTTGAATATGCTTCCATGGTATGTGAGACCATGGGATGGTACATAATCTATCGTTTGATGATAAGTAATTTGTTGATCAAATATGAATGATGATAAAGTAAATGGTTAATAATTGGATAAGCGTGGAAGTAATGACATGAATGGTTAAAAAGGAGTAAAAATTGGTTTATACATATGGCTAATGGTTGAAATGGATAAATGGTTATGTAGTGGAATATTGATTTGATGATTGACTTGTCTCATATATGGATAAGTAACTGATATAATCTAAAGGATATATAAAGCCTAGAGGTTACTTGGATTCTCTTTGCTATTACATGTGTAAGTGCTTATATGATGAGGATGTGAAACCAAGCATGACATATTCTAATTTTTTGGAATTATGCATGATAGTATGTCCTTATGCTCTTATGCCTTTATATATATGGATTTATCATGATGCATTTTATATTTCATATCCATGTATGATAAGTTAGCATACTTGTGTTTTCATTAAGGGAGAAACTTGACTTACTTAGTACGTAGAGTATTAATGTGCCTTTTTACTCTGTCACCTACTCATTCCCATGAGCAGAGGACCATGTGTAGGTTTTTGGGGATGGTCAATATAGGGCCTACCTTAATTGGGTTGGGGCTTGAGAAAAATGACACCTGGATACTTTTGGTAGGGTTTATGGTACACTGAGATTTTAAATTAGGTGTCATATCGTAGCTCATTTTATTGTAGCCCCATTTTGTATTCACATTTGTTTTGTAATGTTTTGGTCGGGAACCGTTAAGGTCCTCTAATGTAAATAATCTTTTAAGTTATTATGTAATCTATTATTTGTGCACTCTATTGTTTTAATGTTTTGGTTGGTTTTAGTCTTGTATAAGATATGAGATAGGTAGCAGATGTCTAACTTATATCAGATACGGCGGCAACACCCTATTTTTTATAGGTGTATTTTCATCTTCTACAATGTTCTAAATAAATCTTTTCAATATTGACAAATAGGGGTGTTATAGGGAGGCTTGGTAGTTTTGGGAAAGATAGGGAAAAGAGAGTTTATGACTCATAATGTGGAATGGTCAAGTATAAAATGATGGGTAAGGTGTTATATAGACCAAAATCCTAATTCCCTAGCTCAAATTAACACCAACATAGGGTGTGTTTCAAAGTTACATAGGGTTGACTCTAGTTTAATAAATGATATGGTGAAAGATGTGGTGTTACAAGATCTGTCGGTCCAAAAGGTAATAACGTAGTTGGTAAAAGGGGATAGAATGTGAGAGGGAAAAAAATCTTCCTGTTGTAGAGAAAAATCAGGCCTGGTATTAACCACTTTGACGCCCACATATGAGAGAGTGAAAATGTAATATCCCATATATTTTAAAATTATCGAACAAGAACTATACCAATCTTTGGGCATTTGATTTTGATTTATTGTTATGATTTGGTTCGAGGTGAAGTTTGATTTGAAATAAAGATGGAAAATGAGATTTATTGAGTTTTTAAGGCAAATTAATCGACTAGTATGTCATTTTAACAAAATGGTTTTTCTTGACTAAACCAATCTACAAGTTAGGGAATTAATCGACTTTTTTTGTATAATAGTCGACTAATAGGCCCAAACCAATCGACTGGTTGTCAAGCTAGGCATAGTTTTGAACTCAATTTTTTGGTAAAATTTATTATATTGAAATTAAACCTTGTTAACCTATGCCAAATTATTCGTAAGATATTCTTAACATTTTTCACGATATATTTAGTCTGAAACCCTACCTTAGATCGATGTGGTAGTCAATTGGGACAATTGAGGGAGAGACATTACCTTAGCATTGTCTTCTTCCCCCTTTCTCCTTTGCACAATTCTAAGATCAATGCTTCGATATTAGGCATGATTTTGATCAGCTGGAAGATTCCTTCTACATTTACCTCCCTTTACCTCTCTTATGAATTTTAATTCTAACCCAATTGACTTTCATTCTCCAAAAATACCATTTGAGTTTAAGAGAGCAGGTAAGCATATCTTAGATGAAATCCATATGTTTTACTCGAATTCAAATGGTAAGTATTAGGGATTCAAATTATTCTTGAACCCTATATAATATGTGTTGATTGGTTGGCTATAAATAAACTCAATCACCCTTTTTGTTCACCTTTCTTTCAGCCATAAAAATCCTTAACTCTCTGTATTCACCCTCTTCTTTTCTGCACTTCAAAACTCGTATCCGATTCCTTTCACTCTTCTAATCCTTTATCTACCTCTCTCTTGTTTTAATTGTTAAGTAAGGAAGAGTTAAATTTAGGAAAAAGGATTAAGGGTTCAATTGAGTATTTCTTATTTTACCTAAGTGTGGTATGCTCCTTCTTTCTTTCTGTTTCAAGTTCGAATTTATTAAGGTTATGTACAAAATTATGAGTTTAAGATTGTTGTTCTTAAGGTTTTAAAAGTTGATATTTTCACAGACTAAAATTTATGATTTAAGGGAGTTTTTCTTGCATCACGTAAGTAACTCTTGCTTTTAATATAGATTATGAGTATTCCTACATGATATGAGTTTCTTTAATATGATCTTGCATGTTGGCATGAATGTACATAGCTTGTAAAATTGATTTATGAGCAGATTGTACATTTTTGAGTAAAAAGCATGAAACTAAAGAAAAATAACTAGGGATGATTAAATGTTGAGATATGTAAGTTAATTTGGCTAAAAATGTGTTATAAAATGTTAAGGCATGGTCCAATGTAGTTTAGTGATAAGCATGATCTACATGAAAATGATGGTTTGATGCTATCGAAGGAAAAATCGATTGGCTGGTTCCTAGAATAGGCGACTGGTTGACCCAACCCATCGACTGGTAAGCCTGCATAGACCTTGGTCTTACTTTCTACTTAAATCCATCGATTGGTTAGGCATAACCGATTGACTAGTTTATGAACACTCGATTGGTTTACCCAAACTGATCTACCAGTTTGAGAAAAAATAAGATTTGGTCAAGTCAAATTGATTGACTGGTCGACCCAAACTAATTAACTGGTTAGGCTAAACCAATTGACTAGTTTGTGTGATTTGTTTCCTTTCGGTTTGGTTATGCTTTGAGGCTATGCATGCGACTGTTCTATGATTATTAATAGAATAAAATACTATTTTTATCATGGATTAATGACCTAATGAATGGATTGAATAGATAATAATTTATGGCATACTCAGTGATTATGGTAGTGGCTAAATGGGTATACTATTTATGACATGTGATGGTTTTGAGAAAAGGGTAATGAAGCACAACTTGGGCTTGAATTAAATAACATGATGGATATGAATAATATTATATAAGGAAAAATAGAAATTCCACATGGTTGGGAGATGGAAAAGGATTAACATGGAAGAAATATGTTAATTCTTTTCTTATTTCTTGGATGGGCCTTATATGATTACTTATCCTCATGAATAATGTGCTAATCATGTAAAGTGAAGGACAATTGAGTTATGTATGGGTCTAGGTTAACCAATCATCGATTAGCTCTAGGGGTTAGTCTACCTTTGGGGGGTTTATTAGTGCCTTCGATCTTTGCCTTTAGGCAGGATCTTTAGAGGTCCTAGTGCCTTACCTACTCCAGACACTGATGATGTACTAAAATGTATCAATACTAAAGGGTCTAATTACCTATAGGGTTGGCTTTGGCCTAGACTTATGTTCATTTTAGTGATTAGCTTCGGTCTGATTTTTATGTCCTTTGATTTGGATAGGATTCCATGGTATGTGAGACCATAGGATTCCATGGTATGTAAGACCATAGGGTGGTGCATAGTCCATCTCTCAATGATAAGAATTTAGATGATAAGTAGTTGGATGATAAAATTTGGTTGATGAATAAGTGAACAATAAATTATCGGACAATAATGGAAATAATGGATTGCATGATAAAAAAGATAAAAGCTAGTTTGTACACCTGGGTAATAGCTTAAATGACCATCTAGTTAATAATTAGAAAGTTAACTAGATTTGGACCTATATCAATGTGTGAATAAGGAAAGGGTATAATCTAATTAGTTGAGCAAGTTAGAAAATAAACCCTAATGGTTGTTTAGAATGATCTGTTTAGTACATGTGTGAATACCTATGTGATAATAAGTATGATATTTACTTTGTGTTGCTTGAGTTATGCATGATGGTATATTATGATATATTATTATCTTTACGTATATGGCATAACATGATGCATGTTGAATATAATATCCATGTTATAATAGATTTTGCATATTTGTGTTTCCATTGAGGAAACAACTTGACTTACTTAGTACATAGCGTACTGATTTGCTCATTTACTCGGTCACCTATTCATTCCCATGAGCAGAGGGCCATGTGTAGGTTTTTGGAGATGGCCGGTAATGGGCCTACCTCAGCTTGGGTTCAGGGCTTGAGAGTGTCGATATTTGGAGATTTTATGGGGTATATGGCGAACTATGGTTTTGGTTTAGGGGTTACACCCTAATCTCGTTTTATTGTAGCCTTGTACTCTTAACTATTTGTAATCCTATATTGATTTGGTTGGGGACCATTAAGTTCCTTTGATGTAAATAATCTTTTTAAAAATTTATGTAATTTAAGTTTTAAATGTATTGGTTGGTTTTAGTCTTGTATCTAATATGGGATAGGTAGTAGATGTCTATCCTGTGTTAGGTATGGTGGTAACACCCCATTTTTCCTATGTGTATTTAAGTTTCCGCATTGCTTTAAGTAAAAAAATTTTGGTAGTGAGAAATGGGGGTGTTATAGAAAATCTTAGGTCATCAACTTCCATTTGCATATATTTGGGTTCTTGAATATGAATTGAACTAAATATTATTTGAACATTGTTCATAAAACTATTAAAATTGATTTAGAAATACTCCATAACTTGATTATAAAGTTTCAAGTTAATTGGAAACTATTTGTACTAAAAATCAAATGTGAAGAGCTTTCAAGTCAAACAAACTAGTTTTTTGGGACATCACAACCAATTAGCTTGTTCTAGACCAAAAATTTTAAGAGCGAGTAAACTAGTTGACTAGTATGAGTCAACTAGTTGGCAAGTTTCAACATTAATCAAGCCTTTAAAATCAAATTAAGACACAAATCCAAATTACAATTAAACACATATAGATTATGATCAAGCACACAAATGAAAACACATTGAAGTGTTTAAAAAGTGGGGTATTACAAGAATAGTAGTAAATGATTAAAACACAAGTGATAAAAAGATCATAACGTTGATTCCATATCTTTGTTAACTACTATTTTTTTCCCTTATCAATTTTCCAATTTAGGTTGAACATTTCAATATATCATTTTGTTATTTTCTTTACCACTATGGAGTACTATATGACATAATCCTACGTAAATAATTTTAGAAACTTAGTGTAATATATACATTTTTATTCAGATTATTAATATAAATATTGATGAAATATTAGTACAAATATGGTGAAATATTAGAACATACACGATGAGTGATCATCATAAATATAGTGAAATGTGATGAAAAAAATATTACATCATAACCAAAAGAATGTTATGATAATATTGTTGATATATCACTACAATCATAATATAATATTATTCTAACGATATTGGAATGTACCTAATTTGTAAGTGGAGGGTAAGAAATTTCTTTGTACACAATTCCCTGATCTTGTCCTATCCTTTCCCTTACAACATCCTTTTTTCCAACTAAAATATCATTTAAGTTCAACCTATCCAAGACCTTTTCTTTCCCAAGACCTCTTGAATGTATTCATCTCCAAGATTGAAAAGAACTCTTCCTCTCATCTAGTAAGATCTGTTGGTTTAACTTCTTCAATCTCATGGTATTTGATTCGGAATCTATTCAAGTATCATGATTAATTCAAGAATAAAAATATAAATATTCATTAAAAATTGTGAAGAAATTTGATTATTACAAAGTTAAATATTCATTAAAAACATGTATCCATCTATAGGTACATGAAACATTGGTGAAAGAGTAGCGCACCAATAGTGAGAAATTAGTAGAACATAGGTAAAATATTGACATAACAATGGTAAAAGATGAGTATAATAGTGATGAAACATAAACAAATGAATGGTTGATTATATGTGAAGTTAAAATAAGACAACCACACTAGTAATAAAACCAAATGTCCCGTGAAGAAGCTGGTAGATTTTTCTTTCAAGTTATAGTACTTGATATCATCTTATCTATGGCATATCAACACCAATTAAACTAGTTAATCTCATCCACATTTTTTAGGGCATTAAAGATTTGGAATTATGTTGTTAATCCTTCACCAAGTTTAAAACAACAAGAACTACAAAATTCCTTTTAAAATATTCTCTATAGTCCTCTTTTTTCTTTGATTTATTCCTTATTGCTTTGATATTTGGAGACTGGGCCATTATTTGAACACCCTACCTCTATCTCCATTTCTATAATATTGTTTTATATTCAATATCTTAATTGCTAATAGCATCTTCTACTTCTCTATTTCCTATAGGGAGCTACAAGCATATTGAGACATAAGAAGTTATGATTTCAAAGCAGTTATTATAGGTTGATCTAAATGAACATGCAAGTGGATCAATATTGTCCACCAGAAAATTCTAAGTCTTTGTATCACCTTAAAAAAATTGAATCTTCCAAAACCTTCAAAACCAGTGTCTTCGACTATTGTACTTTGGTCTTGGCTAAACATATGTATACGATTGTACTTCTCTTTTGGTGAAGTTCTGCATTTAAAGCCTTGTTTCTTTCTTTTCTATTTTCTTTCAACCATAGTAATGTGTGTCTCATCTTCTTCATCATTATCTTTTCTATGCGTCTAGGTTATACTCTTTTTTCTTCAATGTCTTTTGTTTCTCTACGAGTTTTTGATGCTTTTCCTACTTTTTTTTTAGCTTTTGAGGGATATCCTTTCTCGGTATTTTCATCTTTTCTAGGATTGGGTATTTTTCTTTCTTGTTTTAGCTTTCTCCAAACTTAACTTATAGTTATTGGAATCATCTTTTTTTTAATTATCTGTAATTATTGGATGTTTTATTGACTTAGATCATATGCTACTAGTGTATATGGTCATGTTTTTTATGATTATTAAAACACTAGAAAAATATTAGTAAAACATGAGTGAAATATAAATAAATAACATTGTTGAAATATCATAGCAATAATGATGAAGTATACTAGCTATGTTGGTAAAACATCAATAATACAATTCTTGTTATATATATATATATAATAGTGGTGAAAGTGTAGTTTAATAATGGTAACATGTTTGTAATAGTTGTAGTGAAAGATAGCTAATAATGGTGGAACATGAGTAGAAACAATGTTAAAATAATTTATATTTCTTGGTAAAAGTTCAACTCAAATCTAGTGAAATATGAGTTTAGATATGGTAAAAATATAGTTTAAATATGGTGAAATGTTTTTAAGAATGATTCAAAACTCTTTGGTAAAGGATCAACTTAACTCTAGTAAGACATGCGTAATATTCATCATTAGACATGATTAGGAATAATGATTAACCATTTTATATTACACAGTGAAAGTTTAGTTCAACGTTGGTAATAGATTAAGTTCAATTATGGAGACATAGTAGTTTAAGTATGGTGAAAGACTAACTGTATTCTCTAGGAAAAGATCGGTTTTATAAATGGTGTTTTTTTTCTTCTATATACCATGTTGAAATATTAGTTCAAAGTTAGTGAATAATCAATTAAGTTATGGTAAAATATAAATTCACAAATGTTGAAAGACTAACTATATTCTCTAGTAAAAAATTAGTTTTATGAATGATGATATTTTTACTATATTCCATGATGAAAGATAGTTCAATATTGGTAAAACATTAGTTCAATGTTGGTCAAAGACTATTTTAAGTAACGTGAGACAAAACTACATTATTTGGTGAAAAGACTAGTTTTATTAATGATAAATTTTTAATATATTATGTGGTCAAATAATAGTTCAACATTGGTAAAATGTTAGTTCGACATTGGTAAAATATTATTTTAAGTATGGTGAAATATAAAATATATTCTCTTGAAAGATTGGTTTCATGAATAGAGATAATATTTACTATATTATTTGGTGGAAGATCAACTAGACATTAATGAAAAATTATTTCAAAATTAGGGGAAAAATTAATTTAGTGTTGGTGAAAGATAAGTATAAAAGTAGTGATATTTTATTAAATCACAATAATAATAAAATAAGGATAATGAAACGTTAATCAAATGATGTTACTGATTTACATGTTATTTGTCTTCATGTCTCTTCTTTGATCTTCTCTCATATTTGATATGTTCTCTTATTTGACCTAAAATTGTTGTTGTTGTTTGTTCTTTTAGAAAATCATAATAATTGTTAAGCTCAATGATCTTCATCTTTCTTCTTCGTTACTTGTACGCTAGCAAAGAAAAAAAGAAAGAAAGAAAGAAAGAGAAGAATTAAGGCAATTGTAGCAACTTCTCTAAAATCAAAATTTGTCAATTTTCACTAAAACAAAAATTAGTTTTGATGATTACAAACACATGCTATATTATTTCATTATGTCTGAAGCTATGACCAAAATTTGATCAAAATGCTGTATGATTTCATTATTGAGAAAACAAATTTATGTATTGAATTTATATATGAATATTGGAACTTACATATGAGTGCTCGATGAGATCCAAATGTGAAATTTAAGCTTCTAGGATAGTTGAATGAGTTGAAATTTAGAGCAATTGTCATGATATCGAAGGAATTTTTTTTTTTTTGGAGTGGAAGTCATGAAATTGAAGGAAGAAAGGGAAGAAGTGCTGGAGCAAGAGAAAGAAATAAACAAGAGGAGAGGAAGTAGAGATGGATTAGCCTTTTATTTTCTTGTTTTAAATTCTGACATAACAGTTGGTTATATTATGGTCTAATTAATTACATATTATAGAAATTATACATCAGGGTATGTCATCATTACCTTATTTTTAGATAAGATTAGAAAATTTAAAATTATTTCTAAAATAATAATGATAATAATAATAATAACATATTAAATTTTATCAATTAAAAAATAGATAAAAATAATGGACTATAATTAGAATAACTTCCACTTAAATTATTCTAATATTTGATCTAATTTTACAAGTATCCTATATATATCTTAATTCCTTTTTGGTACCTTTATGTTTTAATTTATTTTCATTTGAGTATTTAAATGGTGAAGATAAATAAAAATTTATTTAAATATTCAAGTAAAAAGTAAAATGTGAAAAACCTAAATGGAATTGTTAAAAATAAAATAAAATATTACTCCATTCATATAAAAAATAAAGTCATTTTAACAAATTACATAAATTTTTTAGAATTAATAAATGTAGTTTTGAAATTTTACTTACATACTTAATTGAAATATAATAAAATATTTAATGTCTAAAAAAAATTAAGGATAAAAATAAAAAAAAATTGAATATTTTTTAAAGTGATTTTATTATTATAAAAGTTCGGTAATAGAATGACTTATTTTTTAATATAAAAAAATAATAAAATATTCCAAATTGTGCTAATAATTGTGTAAGAGTAATTATCAATTATTGAGAACATAAATTCATATTACTAATATATTTGATAAAACTAACTAAAAATTTTAAAACTACTTGAATTATTTTTTAAGAAATTAAATTATAATTTAGTAAAAAATATTACTTACCTAATAGATTTTTTATTTATTTAAAATAAACTAAAAACCAATTTGTAAACTACTTCTAATCTTGTCCAACACACACCACGTCAATCCCTTACTCTCTCTAACGAGGATGATTAATAGATGTTGATCCGAAAAACGAAGGAACAAAAGCAGCTCGTCAAGACTTTACTGCTTTCGGTTGTTTCGAGAAGTCTATGTCAATAGTAGAACTGGAAATCAAACGAGTTGGATCACTATCGGATCGGGTTACATCATAATCAGGTCATATCAATTTCGGATAATTTGGAATCATATTGTTAGGTTGGTCTAGGTCGGATTTGATTAGGATCAACTCAATATCGGATAATCTCAGGTCATTCTAAACTCTCAGATCGAATCTGGTTGAGATCGGATGGACTCGGATTCGGATAAATTTGGATTGTTCTAATTTCGGTTCGGGCTTAGATCGGGCACGGGTAAGTTTAAATTATTATATTTTCGGGTCGAAATTAAATTGGATTTAAGTCATTTCATATTTAAGTCATGTTTGTGTCATTTTTTTTCTTTTTTTTATTCCAAGATATTATTAAAAGCTAATTATTTTGATATCATTTATTTTAATTTATCTTATTTAATTAAAAGTGAATTATTATATTAATTGTTTTGGGGCTTTAGAATTTTTTGTCATTATTTTATCTTTGGAGATGTATTTGACGTTTTACATTTAAAAATTTTCAAATCGTATAACTTTTCTTTTTATGTTAAGGTATAGCTTATAATTCAACTCCATCATTAACTTGGTCATATTGAATTCCAGTTTTATTTTAATTTTATATTATATTTATATCTTATACGCTACTTACATAATATTAACTTATAATAATCATTGATAATTGATAATAAATGAAGGCATCTAAGGTTGTACTTCTCATATTAATTTTATAAGAGATTGATCACATTATATCAACATAATTTTAATAAATATAATAATAATAATAATACAAAATTAATGATAACAATACTAATAGTAATTAATGAATATCAATTATGGTATAAATAATAATAACAACACATTATTTTTTTTTATTAT
Organism: Tamarix austromongolica; assembly: GCA_039764185.1. Classification (NCBI taxonomy): domain Eukaryota; kingdom Viridiplantae; phylum Streptophyta; class Magnoliopsida; order Caryophyllales; family Tamaricaceae; genus Tamarix; species Tamarix austromongolica. The sequence goes on along the minus strand of CM077812.1, from coordinate 24,270,586 downwards.
ATATTTTGATTAGATCATATCAAGCTAAATAAGATAAAAATTAGATAAAGTAAGTAATAATGACTATTATTGACAAAAGACCAACTAATATTGACTTCTTACTATTTAACACTGTTGATGTAATAAAAAAAATTAATCTTTAATTTTCATAATGAATAACTAACATTCTCACTCTAGATTTTCCCTACTTTCCTATGATGTTGTAGGAACTGTATACATATTAACATATAGTGTTCAAGGCTGCACTGTTATTATCTCATGGTATTATATGGAATCATGGAAATGAACTAATATTTAGATGACATAGTAGAGTTTTTCTTTTTTTTTTCTCTACTTTTATTTCTATACTTTAATATTGGTATCAATAGATATTGTATTTATATATATATATAAGTAATATAAATTTTATGAAAGTAGATTGTTTCTAGATTTTGATGTAAGTGCTAGTATGGATTAGTTGCACATCTATATTATTTCATGTTTTATGAAGTTTTGAAAAATTTGAGTTATGGGTTAATGTTAATTTTCGGGTAGTACCAAGTTGAATCTTTATAGATTTATAATTTTCGAATAATATCGGATCTCAGATAAATAATGGATTGGGTCGAGTCATTTTGGATTTATAGTTTTTCAGGTTATATCGGGTTTTGGGTGAGTAGCGGGTCGGGTAGGGTTTATTTCGGGCTTACGATTTCTCAAATTATATCGGATATCGGATATGTATCGGATCGGGTCGGATAGATTTCGGACTTTTAATTACTCGGATAAAATCGGATCGAATTTCGGACTGATTGAATCAGTATTCGTCAGATTTTTTAAGTCGGATCAATTTTTGCCGGCTCTAGCCAATAGTAAGAGTCTAAGAGATTAATAAGTGCAGTTTAGGAAGTCAATTACCGATATGCTCAACATCTCAAAATCATAGCGAACCGGACTCATGGTTCTAACAGCTCCATTTGTCAACTATTGTTTTTGAGTTATTACTTTTTTCTCTTATCGCTTTTTACTATCAAGTGTCCATAAACAAATAAAAAAATATTAAAGTATACGTTTATTTTATTTTATTTACCAAAAAAAACACAATTTACACATTATATCATTTCATATTCGATACATAACAAAAATTAACAGTAGCATGCACGGCAATAATCACTAGTAATTCAGTTTAGTGTACCGCGTACAAAGCATTGAAAGAGGAAAAGAAGAGCAAATAGAATATTAGAATATACTTATACCCCGTGGATAGCCTAAGGGTCTGTTTGGTTTGAAGAAAATTATGTGGAAAAGAAAATATAGAGGAAAGAAAATTAAAGGAAAGAAATTATAAGAATATAATTTTCTTTCCTTTGTTTGGTTGTGGGAGAAAATTTTGTGAAAAATTGAATTCTTGGAAAATATTTTTTGTGTTTGGTATATAGAAAAAAAATTCTAAGAAAAGTTAAATGTTATTATTTAAATATTAATATACATTTAATGTTATTAAAATATTATATTAATATATAAAAAATTACATAAAATTTCTAAAAAATTTATAAAAACTCCATAAAATCAATACTAATTCTAATTTTTTTATAGAACTATTCTAAAATATTACATGAATAACTTACAATAATTTTACGGTTAAGGAAAAAAGGGATTGTAATTTAGGATGAATACAAATTAAATCTTGGATTATTTTTGTGGGACCGGGGAAGTATTTATTATTCTAGAGATTTTTATTAGCCGAGCCCATATTTTACTCTCTATCTCTCTCTCTCTTTGATTTATAGTATAAGTTTCATTAAATTTTTACATGCATATTAAGAAGTTAATAAAGTGAGAAATCTAGTGTTCTATCTGCATCACATTAGAGATTAAGAAAATAAAGTTTCATTAAATTTTTACATGCATATATATAAGTCTTATAGTTCTGAATCTATTTTCTTTCAATTTATTAAAGCATTTTTTAACAATTAAATCATTTAAATTTAAATATAGTTATTACAGGTAATTTATATAGTATTTATTTTAATATATGTGGTAAAAAATTATAGATTGTATATATAAAAAAGGAACATATATGATACTACTAAACGAAGGGAGGACTTGATCGATAAGTGTTTGGAGGGAGAGCAACCAATAAGATCATCTTTCATTCTTGTTTCCCGGCCCTTCCCATGCTTTCATTTCAGTAGCGTGTCCTTTTACGCGGTCGATCGTAGGATTGAATCACAGAGGGCTTGTAATTTTCTTTTCTTCTTGTTATTTTCCTCAGCTAAACTTGAGGAAAGTTAATGGGTATAATATTCCCCCATACTTACCATAATATTTTCTTTCTTTATAATTTTCCTAACAACCAAACACATAAAAAATATTTTCCTTTTAATTTTTTTCCCTTTTCTTACTGTTTTCCTTAAACCAAATGGAGCCTAACTGAATTACTAATTAAGAAAGAGAATATTAGCATATGCTTATGTCCTGTGGACCGCCTAATTGAATGATTAATCAAGAAATAAAACCAATAATTAACAAAGAAAATTATGTGTTTTTTTAACAACCCGGTGAAAGAAAATGGAATAACCAAAATCGAAAAGAGGACAGGGAAGGGTACGAAGACAAGGAAATATCAGTGTCAGCAGGCATTGGCCACAGTTTAAGCTGCGCTGAAACCAATGGCAGCAGAAACTGATCATTAAACAGGGACCAATTCCTTACAAAGCAACTTGTACCAAAATCGTGCTCACCAACGTGGACTTCAATTGCCTCGTATAACTACATACAATCTGTTGCTCATTGTGTCTTATCTTCTCTGAGTATACGCGTGTATGTCAATGAATATATACTACCTTATATTCAATGTATAAGCTTGGGAAAAAAAATAACAAATTTTTTTTGGTTAATTTATGGCATTTCTGTGTACGTCAATAAATTAATTCAAGCAACATCCTCTAGTAGTCATCCCACGATCAACGTGGTGTGTTGATCTTAAAGGTCGAGTCCAATATCCATTCCATTGTATGCAATAGGAGCATACATCCATAACTCATCGGAACTCAAGAACTGCAGGTTTTACAGAAGAAGAGAAACAATATCAGCAAACTGTACTCCATTCCATTGCGACCGAATCAACAGGATGCAGATTGACGAAATAAAACAAGAAAATTCCTAGTTTATTCTCAGTACCTTGATTTGAAGCTGCAAAAACTTCACATACAGCACGGCTTCCTCAAGCATTGTGCTCATATCAACCTGTCAAAGCCAAACCAAAAGTTTTTGTGTATTTTTTTCCCCTTCAAGAATTAGAGTGAGCACAAGCAAAGCCGGTGAAAGTCGGTTTTACCTTCGTCCCATTGGGCACAATGTTCTGTAGGGTTTTCAGCCTCTCATTAATTCTCTCCCTCCTTTTCTACACACAAGAGAAGTAAAATCAATTATCAAACACTATAATACGCCTTTCGAATGCAGGCATACGAGATCATCTTTTGCCAGAGTCTGAGAATTACCCTAGCATAAAGACTCTGAGGATCTGTTGCAGAGCCCCTGCTGGCTCTAGATTTTCCATTCAAGTTTAAAATCGAGTTCCTTTTTGAGCTCAGACTTGAAGTATCGCCGCCATTCGCCTCTTGCAATCCACTGGAGTCATCTTCTGAACTATAGTTGCACGAGCTCTGTCTGTTAAGCGTAGCCTTATCATCATTATCTTCATCGTCGTTATCACCTGAATCAAACTTCCTGTTCTTCTTTGACTTGACATTTCTCTTGCCCTTATACGCCTGCATACATTTCGTAATAGGGTCAGAAATCACAATATGTGTATCAAAGTGACACTATGTGAATGAAAAGCTGAATGCTGATTGCAAAATAGGTGGCATCATACATCAGAAATGCAAGGTCTTTTCTTTTTAATCTCTGATAGGTCGGTGTTTTTGTCTTCTGAAGCCACATCCAGTTCTGACACCTCATATTCTCTTTTTAAATGCACTTCTGCAAGTTCGGATCCAGCCTTATCTGCAATAGACTCTTCCAAGCTCCCGCTGCTCGTCTCTGGATTCAATCGATCATACCCTTCCAGTCTATTATCAGGAAGTAGCTGAAGAGAATTGTTTTTTGCATCTGCCATAAACAAATCAATGGACGTCGAGCTGTTGCTAACAGCCAAAAGTTGACGACAATCACTCAGGAAGTAGTTTTCATGACCTGCCGTGGGGTAAACACTACTACTACTACCACTACTGTAACTACTCCCCTGAGAAAAACAGTAAAGGCTAGAATTTGCATTGTCTGAAGAATATTTAGACGCAACATCAGCCCCGGCCATGATATAATTAGATTCAGGGCCAGTCCAGCAGGTGTCTCCGGCTCCCATACTTGAAACCCCACCTACCTCATTAGTAAGTGAACAATCAGGAAACAACTGGGCCATAAAATCAGCCTCCTCATTGATGTAGACCCCATTGAAAGAGTTCCACTCTCCTCCCTCCACAATGGACCCTGCAGGCTCCATATTATTTTCTAGGACAGGAGTGTTTATTGGGTTCAGAAAGAGTTATGTGATTCTAAACCGGTTGGGGAAGCCTGGCTTGGACGGCTTAATGAGATTACTGGTACACATAAATATTTATACCCAGAGCTAAGAGGAATCTTCACACAATTTGACTTGGCCAGTACAATCAGAATTAAATTGATTAATTTCCAATCATTACATATAGAAGGGTCACCATCCTCTATCAGCTATTAGCTGGGAGACAGAGATGGGATCATTTACAGCTCAGAGATTGACCATTATGTCACGAAGCATAAAATAAGCCCAAACCCTTTCAGCAGCTCGAGATGGGACCATTATAAAAATGGGCCTGCTTATATTGTTAGAGAATAATCGGAGAATCAAAGTGATATTTGGAGTAGGTGAAGATGACAATCTTCTCTGCAGTTAAAAGTAAGTATGGATTATCTATAATATAGACCTAACCAATGGACAAGGTACAACGGGGACAGTTGAAGCCTTGAAGCAGACAAATAATTAGTTGAATTAGATATCTGTCCCCTTCAAGGCCTCAAGACAACCAAATGTTTCCCTGAAGAGTATTTCAGTTAAGAATCCATTATCGCAGGAAAACTTCTAAACATATATTGCTGTTGAACCCACATGATGAACAAGAAAATGAGTTTTGTCACAATCAAGTACCAACTGCCAAAATGAAACAAGTAGTTTTATGCAAAATATTAGTTGGGCTAATTTAAGAGGTTTTCAGCATCATATTCTCTATCAACCGAATCCCTGCTAAAATAAAGCTACTATACACCAGTAGGCACCCAGCCACCCGAGTCATACCAGATCATTTTCATGTCAATGCTTTAACTCGGATATGGTGTTAAGAAGAATAGAGAGACAAATCTAAAGAAAGAAAGAAGAATCGTCCAAAATGCATACTTCTCTAATAACTAATATAATCTGAGCTGGAAGTGTTGTAAAGAGGGGAGCACAAGATGTATTAATTTGTGAATCCCATGGCCATGAATACAATCATTTTTGGAGAATCAAAATAAACTAACACAGATTCTACAGTATCCAGGAATTTGGGGCACTGAGCCAGGCAATTTAAATAACAGACACAAAACTAGACGGCTCTTGGGAGTTGAGATTGTTAAGCAAAAAAATTGAATAGCATCAATCATAGCAAATTCTACAGCAGAGCATCCAAGAGGAATTATCCCCATAAAAGAGAAGTAATAAACTTGTTCTGTGCACCACTTCTATAATTATTTTGCGGGAACTTGAAAATTAGAGAAGTAATAATAACTTCAGGAGGCAAAGGAATAAGCATATATACAAATATATGCTCCACCCACAACCCTTGGACTGGATTAATACGTGGTTAGCACAGAAATTGACCTTATATTCAGTGGTAAACTCATCATCCTCAATATCACTCCTACACAATATCCCTACATCAATCAACTACACCAACATAACTGCAATCTCTAGTTAAAATAAGACCAGCTCTTAGGGTTAGCAGTAAGGCCATGAAGAGAGTAAACCAACATCGGGCTAAAGATTAAAGACGAAGACAACACATTTTTCTACCTTTTGGATAAGATTTCCCCTCAAAACAATTTGTACAGAATGTTGAAGATTATGCAACATGCTATCCCTTAGCTCAGCCAGTTTAAATTTAAAATATACATAATGATGTTGTCCGTGGTTATTTCTCAATCATTTATCCAATCATAAAGAAATTCCAGTCAATCCTGCATCCATCATACTGCAAACCAATGCATTGCCAGATCACTTAGTTTAAGCTCTAAACATGAATATTAAGTGGGTCAAATACACTGTTGAGTATTTTACTTCAGCTTATACCAAGATTTTTCCTGATCTATTTCCCTATCCCTTTTACCAGGCTTCTAGTCTCAAAGCAGTGTGAACAATTATATACCATGGTTTTACATCAATATGCAAAACATGTGTTTGTCGAATGGTTAAATTTGAGGGGTTAGGTAGGCATTACTCTCATGCTGTGTCTTCTGCAACTTGCAAATCTGCCTGCTACCAGCCACAAGCTACTACAGATGAGACTTTGTACATCTTGACCTTCTAGCCGAACAGAATTCATACCACGTGCTACCTTTACCTTTTTACATGACCCTACATGTCCATTGTAGTCCTTACCAGAATAAAAATGGGCTTTAATTCTGAGAATCAACAAAAGGCCAAAAAGTGGAACACGTTTGCCTTTCACCTAAATCTGATAACATAAGAACATAATTTTGCAACAATATGCGGCCGGTAATCATAGGCACTACATCTTATTGCACAGGAGAAAGATCATGTCCATTTCCTTCTACTTTGTCCCAATGCTTGTCAATCTAGAGAGGAGAATAAAGGGACAGGCCAAAATGGAAAGGAACCATCACAGCTTAGCAAATGTGTCCGCGACGTTTGGACTCAAGAGGAGCTAAACCTACAAATTTACATTTTTCATAAGATTTCCATCTACCTCTTCCAACAACCAACATTCTGAACGGATCTCCCCTCACACACAATAATCGAATAACACACACCCCAAAATAAATAAATAAATGAATTTCTGAACGGATCAATTTTTTTTATAAATATAAATAGACCATTTAAGTAAGGAGGGGAAAAAACAGTAACAACAGATGGAATTAATATATATATATATACACACATATACGTACATACACACGTATAGAGTATAAAAAATATATAGAGTATAAATATAAATATATATATATATATATATATACCCACCAAAACCATGTATAGAGTATAAAAAATATATATATAATTGGTGGAATTACCCTAAATATACGTCTAGAAAAAAAAAACTAAAATTTTATTAGTCATTAACTCCATTCCTTCCCGTCTTTTGGCCAATCCTTACACTCGGTAGAACAATCCAGTTATCCTGGCGATGTTCGCGGCGGCACGACTAACGCGTCTTCAAAAGATCAATGTATTTCTTAATAAATTACTACGGATTGAAGTCTGCCGGCAGCCGCACGATCTTCCCTCGCCCTCCTCAGTCTTCAGCAGGGAAAAAAAATGAAGCTAGGAAAGAGAGAATAATTACTTAAATGTATTTTAAATTTTGGCTAGAAAGGAATAGGAAGGAAAATAATGCGACTTGTTTATTTATTTATTCCAATAAATTTCATTAGGTGTGCCAACTTTTCGTCCTTTCCGTATTTTTTTTACGAATTTTTATATTTTATTTTTAATAGTGCTACTTCAATGCCTTCATATTTTATTTGTTAATTAATTCATAAGAATCACGAATTAGAGTATAAATTGAAATATTCTAAAATTTTTAATATTTTAATATTAAAAATTGTGAAATTAATAAATTTATAAAGTTATTCAAGAAACTTGTAAAAATATTTAAATACTCAATAATTTTCTAAAATATTAAGCATTCCTTAGAACTTTCTAAATATTAGTATAAGACAAAGACAATTAATCTTGAAAAAATCAAACATTCAGCACTTCTTGCTTAGTTTTTTTTTAAACATTGTTGATAGTTATAAAAAATTATATTGTATATATTTTTTTAGGGATCAAGAATATTTGAAAATATTAATTAAAAAATATAAAGTTACATGAAATTTGTGAGATTTTTGTAAATTTCTCAATTTTCATTATCTATTTTCAAAATTTTGACTTTTAGAATAGTTATAGTCATATATTTGTTGGTTTCATTTTTTTTAATAATTTAATTACTATATGAGATACAATAATTTCACTTTGAAAATAATAATAATAATAATAATTTTATTATTATAAATAAAAGGAGAATTATAACAAATAATAAAAGTCTAGTGATGACAAAATTTATCATTCATTTAGTGGTGTTAAGTGAATAATACTCAATTAAAAATTAATTAGCCAAATACCCATTCATAGGTCCATCCATCCTTGTTATTCATTCTCTAATTTCAGACTAAAAAATAATAAAATAGAAGTTTAGTCAAATATCTGCCATTGATGAAATTTATAATGATGTACTAATTAATATTGGTATTTTGAAGGCATCTCAACCTTATGGAATGCTTATTGTATTTTGTATTTGTTTGGTAATTATATTATTATCTATATTATTACTTTATATATATTTTAAGTTGTTTGCTTCGTTTCTTATTTTTATAAATTTATTATCTATATTATCTATTACATATTATTATTTCATAGGTAGGTTCCACTATTTTTTTGCTAAATATCTAAATTATCCTACATTATTACTATTTTATCCTTATTAATAATTATAACACCTCAAATTTTAGAACTCAAAATTTTCATTTAAGTGGAATTCTACAACAATCATACACGGGTATTACCACTGTAATTGATATAAGTCTGGCTCACAAACCATTAGCATGCCAATTGCAAGGTAAAGTAATTTAGAAAGCGAAACATAATAAACATGAAGCAAGAAAACTTTCAAAAACATAAGTAAGAGTTTTAGTGGCTAACTTCAAATATAATATTCAAATACGTAAATAAAAGATCCGGGGAAAATCTCAAAAGGGTATATGGGTCAGAAACAAGAACCATATAACATAAATCTCAGGTTCCCAGACCCAATACATGAGGTATATTACTCTGCCCTAATTAGAATATCATAAGCAACATAATCTTCTAGCGGGTCCTCAACGACCTACACAAGCTCAACTGGGTCATCACCTCATGAGAATAAGCAACATCCATAAAAAAGATGATCAATACGTTATGTACCGAGTAAGTAACAATACAGTCATAGCTATGTGCATATAATATATAACATATAGGTGCATAAGCAACGTGTTATATAAGGTAAGGTATTATAATCCCATAGATCCATTATTAATTACAATCGTGAAACCATATTTTTAATATGTTGAGTTCAGGAACCCTATTATTCTTAAACTGATGGAATAGTTTGAAACACCTCTCAGAGACAACACACATGAGACACCATTATCATTCGATGGAACAGACCCAGAACTCTTAGGAAAAAAAGCACATGACCACTATTCTTAAATTTGCGGAATAGTTTGAAATACCTCTCAGAGAAAAATAAATATAAACTACTATTATTATTCATTGGAATAGACCCAGGTCCCAATTCATGTAATATTTCACTTTAAATGATCAATATCTTATTTAAGCTGATTTCTCAAGGTCTTCATACATATGCATAGGTAGACACACAAAGTATATAATAACATTTAGCATAATCATTTGAACCATGTAAAACACAATTAAATGAATATTTATAGTCATCTCTAAGGAAAATGCCACACTCCTCCTAAGAAACCTTTCTTTTATAAGCTGACCATAACCTCCTCCTTAGTATTCATTTTATCACAATTTTCAATAACCATTCTTAAAATACTAATATTAATAACATAACCAAAAAATCATGGCTACACTTTTACGTTTTACACATGAGATAATAGCTTAACCTTGGGGCTACTATTTATAAGTTTTCCTTAAAACCCTAATCTCACAAATCAATCATAACTCTTCCCTTGAGACTCAAATGACTCCCAAATTTTATATGTATACCTAAGATGCTAACATCAACATCATACCTAGATTTTATGGTCAAATTCCAACATTTCATATATATGATAATGATTCCGCCTCTAGGATTTACTATTCATATGTACATCCATTTTCCTCATTTATTAAACTTAAAATATTAACTTTCACTCCAAACACTCCATACAATATAATTAATCTATTTTTAACCATTTAACACATTAAATTACCCAATACTTTACTTTTAAACCATATTGACCAAAAAAATTCCTAAGACGCCTAGAATACCCAATTTTCTAGTAAAGTCTCACAGTTCCCAACATGAATGATCTTTCAACTTCTCGCGCATACTATCATCATAAAAACCCATAACTATATTTATACAGGGCTATTTCATGTCCAAATTCATCTCAACCAACAAGATACACAAACTCATGCTTTCATAACACCACATATCATATAGTACTATTTTAATAATACTAATAATAATAATAATAATAATTTTCATCCAAAATTTCCAAGTATGATATACAAAAAACATACATATTTTGTACATTAAAAGCCCTAGCTATGACATATATCCTTACCAAAGCGGCTCTAATATCTAAACATGTAATGCCTATGCTTTCTCCTTCATTACCACCGAGATATTACCTAGAAATAAAAATATACAAAAATTAGACTTAAGAATTTAATCTAAGAGAAACTAAAGCAAGGGAGAGAGAAGAAAAATAGAGGTAAATGAAAGTGGTAGACTCGAGTAAGGTAGTGCACGGGAACTGTCTCAACGGTGATGTGGTGGCTAAGGCGGTGGTGATAGTGGCGGTTAAGGGTGGAGGATGGTTGGCAACAAAGGTTGAGGTGATGGTGGTGCTGGGACTAACATGATTTGGTGACAGGGAGTGGTGGTAGTGGCCGGTGGCAAGGAGAAGGATGGAAAATGAAGGTGTGGATTGGATGGATTGGAGTGGTGCTTGCTGTAGGAGGAAGTGGATTTTGTGTTGGTCAGCAACAACTAGACAGTGGTGGTGGCCTACAGGAGGCGACCAAGGCTGGAAGTGGGGTGGCTGACCGTGGTGTAGGGTAAAAGAGAGATGGCTGCAGAGATAGTTATAAAGATAAAAAATGGTTTGGAGTGGATGAGGATGGTATTGGGTCAACCAAATAGAGAGGACAAAGAGAGAGAAGGAAGGTGACAATTTTAGGCAACGACAGGATTGAAAACGATGGGGGTTAGGAGGAGAATAAGATAAAGTAGTAAGGTGGGAGGAATTAATAAGGGTCAAACGGGGGAGGAAAGAAAAGAGGAAGGAGGGAGGAGGTAGAGGAAGGGAAAGAGGCTCGGCTAGAGGTGATGGGCGACGATAAGGGGGTGGTATTAGAGGCAAATAGTGGTGCTGAGAAGAGAAACAAAAAGGAGCTAGCTAGGGTCTCTTTGATGGAAAGGAATAAAAAGCATAAAAGGGAAGAAGATGGGAGAAGGAAAAAGGATCCTGCATGTGTATATGTATAGGCATGCATGGCTAGGGAAGGAAGACGTCAAGGAAGGGACAAAAAGTCTTTGGCATGCAGGGTAAGTAAGTAAAGGTGTAGGGGTTGCAGGGTGTTGGGGCAGGTATGCAGGGAAGTAGGGCAATGGCTGAGCAGCAGGTTGGGCTACAAGCTATATAGTGAACTACATGGTTGGGAAGGGGAGGACATGTAAGGGGCATTGGTAAGGTTCTATTTAGGTAAGAATAGGAAATGGGAAAGGCAGAGGAAGAAGAAGATAGAGGAGGGAGAGAAAGAAAAAGGAAAAGAAAAGAAAGAAGAAGAAAAGGGCAGTTAGGCTTGATCGGTGTACTTGGGGAAAGGAGGGGAACGAAGAAAAGAAATAAAATTAGGCCGGGCTGGGTGTAGTCCGGGGGAGAAGAAAAGAAAAGAAAAAGAATAAAAAGGGAAAAGAAAGAAGAGAAAAAAAGAAAAAAAATTAGTTTAGGTTTAGGTTTAAAATTTTGGAAAATAAATCTGAAATTTTATCTCTACATTTTATTGGGGTTGGGGTTAGGCTAAAACAAAATAAATAGACCCTAAATTTTAGAATTTAGATTTGTTAAAATTTTTGATAAAGCTAGATTAACATTTTATAAATTTTTGGTGCACTACAATAATCCACCCTCCACTCATCCCTCTTGTATTCTCCTAATTAGCTATAATAACTATTTATAATTAAAAATATTATTAATCTTAATTTTAATTAAATAAATTTTTTTATAATGAATAATAATAATAATAATAATAAATTAATAAATAATAAAAATGATATTAATCATAATTAAAAATAAATAATAAATACAAAAGAATATTAGTTATAAATATAAAAAGTTAATTTATAAGAATAATAATAATTTTAATTAAAATCAATAATTAATAAAAATATTATTATTCAAGGTTAAATATAATTAATCAATACAAATAATATTTATTATAATGATAAATAAAAAAATTTATAAGACTAGTATTAATCTTAATAATTATAAAAAATGTTGAATATAAATATAAAGAAATAATTATTAAGAATAATATTAGTTAAAATTATTAATCACAATTAATAAATAAAAATATTGGTCTTCTTTGTAACAAAAAGAATCAATAAAAATAATACTAATTATAAGTATAAATACATAATTAGAAAATATTACTTTTGTTGATATATAGAAAAATTTTATAAAAATAATACTAATCATAATTACAAAAAATAATTATAATTATAATTATAAAGAAAAAATAATTAATAATGATGTCATTTATAATGATTAATTATGATTAATAAAAATAGTAATCTTAATTATAATTGAATAATTAATGAAATAATATTAAATATAATTATAAATAATTAAGTAATAATAATAATAACTGTTAAATGTAATTGTAAACACCCTCGAGGAGGTTAGAATGAAAGATAATAATAAATCAAAATATTACATAATAATATATTGTGGTTCAAGGACCCAATGCACATCTACATCTACTAACAATTTTTTTAAATTTTAAAATCTTTTTTTTTGTGTGTATTGATAATGATTAATGTTATAATTTTATGATCTTACAACCTTAATGACCTTTCTAAAAGTTTATTTACACTTTAACCTATTTATCCTCTCTTATATTTATGGATCTACAAATTCAATTACCTCTTATAGAAATATGAGACACACAAAAATTCTTTGATAATGAACTTTAAAGAGTGTTGTTGTATTTACAAATGATTCCTCATAAAATATAAAAATGAAGGTATATAATTAGTTGTGAGGGAAGTAAACAACTAGTTGAATAATATTACAAGTGCACAATCAATCTAGCTAAATATGAAGAACATATTAACCACTAGAGAAGTTTGATTTAGATATAAAAGTATAAAATCAGAACTTTCTTTTAATTTTCGTAGGATATGAAAAATGATGAGTATAGAAGAGTTAAATAAGCTTAATTAATCGCATTTAGGCCCAAAAACTCTTATTAGTAGTGCTAAAAAGATGACAGAAGTAGAGCAAGTTTTTTAGAGCCATTAGGGGTAGAAAGTACTCCAATTATCAAATTCTAACAGTAGCACCCATACTAGTTGATTGTTTTCACATACTAGTCAATTGGTTTCAGAAATAGTCGAGCGATTTATCTAACTAGTCAATGTGTTTAAGTCGAGGGTAAAACACATTTTTTTTTTGGGAAAGTAAACCAGTTAATTTGTATTCAAACTAATTGATAAATTTGACAAACCAATCAATGTATTGAAGTCGAGGCTAAAATATATTTTCCCAAAAGTTAATACTTCTCACCTTTATATAAAAAATATCTTAACTTGAGCTATAGAGCTCATAATTGAGTGTTGTCTTTCCCCTTGTAAACTAGACATTTTAAGCTTTTCAAAGAGATAATTTACACCCAAAAATAATATTTATATAATTTATGGTGAATTTTGTAATTTATCTTATGTGCAAAGAGGATTTAAGATAAACATTTTAGACATCCTTTTGTATAAACATTTGGAAATATTTTTTATGCATAAAATTATTTTAAAACCTTTGAAAATGAGGAGTGGTAGTGGATTCATGTTGTGAGGAGCATTGGTGGAGTTGGGTATTAAGGTGTGAATACGGTGAACGGTGAACCGTGCAACTAAATAGAGAACTGAGAGCATGATGAATGAGAAAAACTAAGAAAGGGCAAAAGGGACTAGCTAGGGTTTGAACCATTTGGTCAAACAATTCTAAATTCAAATACCACCAATTGAAAATTAATTATAATGATTATTCAATTATTTGTAATAACAATTTTATTTCAACGTATGGGAATTCTTTAAAACAATTTAAATTTATTTTTAAATAAATTTCTTTCATGGTGAGCTAGCTAAAATTAATGTATACCATTTATAATGATGATGGTGGTGGTGATGGCGATGATGATGTAACATGATACACAATTAGGTTGATGTATTGACTAAACATATCCACGAATTCAAAACATCTAAACCAAATATAAAATGCATAGCTTCAATCCTTAGAAATAGCAATTAGTAAGAAGCATTATAGCAAATGAGCCATATTACAATACATAAACCAACTAGAAAGTTGAGGCTAACTAAATATATCAGCTTAAAAGATACACTAGAATTATCAATCAGTCCAACTATTTACTAGTTAATAATATAATATAATATTTCAGTTGAAAACTTTTAATTAAAACATTAAGGCCAATGACTATAGAACATATCCAATAAACTAGAATTGATATCCAACACATTTCGAGTAATAAGTCTAGCAAACATTCTAACTCAATCTCAAGCCCTTGACCCTACAACCACAACCTAATCTTGAATAAGAACTATTCTACAAAACAATTGATGCTCTAGATTACCCAATCAACATTTATTTCAACCATTAAAAATATAGTTAGTATTATTTATTGTATAGCTAATTTTGATATTTATAATATTTAGAACAATTTAGTAAAAGGATAAGAAAAAGGAAATTACATCATGTATGTTAAGTGACAATCAAACAAGGGAAAAGACTTATCAATCATATTAGAACATACATTAATGAAACTTTGTAGCCTTACACACTATACATTAGAGTCTATATTTTACAATATTCCACCTATTACATCATATAAAAGTAGGAAAGATTTAAAGTAATAATGTTAGTAACTCATTGTGAGCACTAAAGACCCATGATTTTTGTTATATCAAAATGTTGACTATTGAGAGTAAGAAGTCAATATTAGTTGGTCATCTGTCAATGGTCATTACTAGGGCATGAAATATTATTCTAATTTCTTTGACCTAATAAGACTAAATTTAAACTAATATAATATTATCAAATCATAATTAAAATTAATTAATGTGCCATTATTATTAAATTATTATCATTGCCATAATTAATAGTTTATAAGCACTATCATAGCTACTATTATCATTATTAAAAAAATTATGATTACTTTTGTATTATTAATCAAGATGGGAGTACAACCTTACAAGTCTTAATTTATCATCAATTACTAACGGTCAATGTAAGTTAATATTACATAAGGACTACAAATAATACATGTATAATATAAAATTAAAATAATACTTGAGTTTGATATGATCTTGCTTATAATGGAGATGAACTATAAATTATACCTTAAAATAAAAAAGAAGAAGAAAGTGATTCAATTAAAAAAAAATGGAAATGTTTGATCACAAATTCACAACACCTCCAAAAATAAAGTAATGATAAAAAAATTCTAAGTGCGCAATACAATCAAGTTTAATGAATACAATAAATCAAAATAAGGAAACTAATACCATATTGGAATAGAAAAAAAGTTGGCACAATCATGAATTAAACATGAAATGACCCAAATTTGTTTAAAGTTCAACCCAAAAATAAAATAATATGAACTTATATGAGCTTGTCTCAATCCGCCATGAAAACAAAATAATTTGAGCTTAACTAAATATGAGGTCATTCAATCTCAACCTAATCTGATAAAATGAACTGAGATTATCTGACCAGAAAATGACTCAAACCAAACCCGATGTAACTCGATCCAACAAAATGACCCGAGATTATCAAAAAACAAAATGACATGAACTAAACTAGATCCGAAAAAATGAATCAAAGTTATCTTAAGACCAAGATGACCCGATCATTATATGACTCATCCCAATAGTGACCTAATTAGTCCAATTGTCAACTCTAAATGTGGGTTAAGGATCATGGATGCTAGGCCAAGTCGTCTCCTATATGGTTATATATATAGCTATGGTATGTTTCATTTACATTTCTTATATTGTTTGTAGTTTATTGAAATAAATTTGTAAATGCCTAATGCCTTTTTCCTTTTATAGAGTACTTGGATATAGGTAATGCAGAATATGAATTTTGGGGTACTTTATTTTGGTATGAAAAAAGGGTTATTCCTAGACAATCATTAATATCATCCAAGGCTGTCTTTTAAATTCCATTATTAATGTCGGTACGTGGTGGCAATAGCCACGGTTCATGGTCAACTATATGTTTCGTTTCTATTGTTACCAATTGTTTTGGTTTTAAAATTTTAATGTTGGTACGTGATGATGACGGCATTCATGTAAATCCTTTATCAATGTTGTGTTCCAAGTGTTCTTCCAAAATCTTATGCTTGTTTGCATCTATAATAACGTTATGGTATGAGTTATTATCTATTTAATTTGTCATCATCTCAATTGCATTAGTCCACTTTTGGCTATGGCATAGGTTATATGCGTAGATGGTGTGATTCGAACATGTGTCATCCAACTTAATTGGTGTAAGAGACAAATGCGCTACTTGAGCTTAGGGGTCATCCTACCTTTTCCTATCTCACCTAGAAAGAAAAAATAATAAAGAAGGGTTAATTATTTTAAGGTTAAGAATGAGGCGAGTGTTCATCCACAGTAGAACACCTTCTTGCAAGCTCTTGGTGATGGCAATATGGACGAGTAGACCACTCGGATGGCCTGTCAAAATAGAGGCAAGCAAAATGTTGAACACTTTTAAGACCGGGCACCGATTCTGTTAGCTTCCGCGCTAGGGAGGCAAGTACGTGGGAAATTCCAGATTCATCAGGCTGCGTTACCCATGTGCTGTTGAGGTAATAATAATAATAACTATGATTATTATTAAGCCAGATTTTTAGACTCTGCAAATAAGTATCTGGTAGGTGTAACATTTCAATATTGTTCATCTATAATACAGACTACATACATACGCTACTGATCTCCCCTATTGATTATCTTCACCTTGTCTCTTCTCACGATGTCCAACGCATGCAATAAAATAAATGAGTTGAAATTAATTCTCTGTTCTCTGTCAGCCGATGTAGGGTCCTTGCAGTCGATCAACACAAAACCGCAGACTTTCCATTTGAACCTGACTCTTTTCTCTGAAGAACGCCATATATATGGCCAGAGAAAAGGTTCTCATGCCGCGAATGAATGAAACTAACTCATCATGATCCAAAAAGTTCACTTCCGATCTATTTTGGAGGGATATATGTATACATAATAAATAAATAAAATTATAGCAGCGGTAACAGTTTGTATCTTGCCCCCGTTGCAAACCATGATCACAACTATGTCTTTAATTGCCATGGTTCATGGACTGGTTATTAATTTGCAAGATTATTGAGGTTGAGATCAAGGCCATTGTAAGCGATTGGAGAATACATCCACAAATCATCCGAGCTCAACATCTGCAAATCCATGCAAGGGAAAAGCATAAGCTACCAAAATCTGCTAATTAAACGCAAAATAGTTAAGGAACCCCCCCCCCCCTCTAATCACAAATCATGGAAGTTCCCTTTCTTCTATCTCTTTCTTGAAGAAAATGAATAAATTAGTTTCACTTTGAAGATGCCAAAAAAAAAAGGAAAGAAAAAAAAGGGATATTAATTCCATGATATTGGCATTTACCTTGATCTGAAGTTGCAAAAACTTGACATACTGCGCAGCTTCTTCAAGCATTGTGCTAATATCAACCTATGATACATAAAAAAAATATAGGTTCTATAAATTAAGGCTAGCCGAAAAAAATTCAAGGAAAGTGGGAATACATAAATATGATGGATACACACAAAACACACCTTAGTTCCATTAGGCACGAGATTCTGCAAAATTCTCAATCTCTCGTTGATTCTCTCCCTCCTTCTCTGCAACATCACAATTCATCGTAAGATTGAATGAATGAATAAAATAAGCAGCTGAGCTGAGCTGAACAGAGCAGGAAATTAATCAAAAATAATTTAACTACTTACCCTTGCGTAAAGGCTCTGAGGATCTGTAGCCGAACCCCGACTGGCTCTCTTTGTGCTAATTGTACTATTACTACTATTATTTTCCTGGGACTGGGAAGAGCCTCCGTTCATATCTTGATGACATCCACTGAAATCATCATCCTCTGAGCTACAACTACCCGAACTCTGTCCATCCAGAGGAGGAGGAGCACCATCATCTTCTTCCTTGTTCCTATCGCAGGTCGACCCAGTCTTTAGGTTCTTCCTTGACTTGGCGTACTTCTTTTCTTTCTGTTTGCTCACATGATCATGTGAGGTTCTCTGCCTCTTTTTGGATGAATTGATGTTGTTTCTATCTTCAACAGAAAGATCCAGTTCTGCACGCATATGGGAATAACTGCTGTTGATCTGCAAATGCTGCTGCTTATCAGCAGCAGTATTCTCAATTTCATCAGTCAGCTGGCATGCTTCAGGCTCCTCCATTCTAGTACCTGTAGGAAAGGCCTGAGCCCGATCACCGCCATTACCTTCTCTCGCATTGATCAGTGTAAAGAGGTCTATAGGCAGCATTGTGCTACTAGTATCATCCGCTGCCAAATATTGATTATTAGGGTCAGTCAAGCAGTAATTTTCAGGAAGCATGGTGCAAGGGTGATTAGGAGCACTGAAAGTATCAGTACTATAACTATTCTCCTTGGAATGTTCAGAGTTATTAGACTCTGAAGAGAAAAATGAACCGCCATGATCAACCCCGGCCCCGGCCATCATATATTCATGGCCAAGAAGAAAGCCTTCATCTGGTACCTCGCTCGGAAATAAACAGCTGGAAAAAAACTGGGCCATGAAATCAGCCTCTTCACCTTCACACCATCCACCGCCATTAAAGGAGCTCCACTCCCCTCCATTCATCATGGTTACTGCAGGTTCCATGATTTTTTTGGGGGTTTGTAGGACAGGAAGCTTAATTGATTAGTAGGCTTGAAAAATGAGAAGTTATTATTATTATTTTCTCTGGGTCTTGATTGTCAACAAAAAGCTAGCTTGAGTTAGCTTCCTGGCTTGAGACTTGAGAGCCAAAAATGAAGATACTATTTATACCCACCAGCTAGATGCATGAAGCTGGAGATAAAGTTGCATTCATTGACTTTGCTAACCAAATTAATGATATATATCTCAATTCGCTAGCTCCGGGCCAATCCTAACATCATTTATTTATAACAAAATGAAAGGTCTCTGTCTAATTGCACGGGACCATCTTTAACCCATAAAGGACCAAGTTCATGAATATAATTAGAAAATATGAGCTAGCCCCTCGGGTGGATGAAATACATGATCTTTAAATAAAACAATGCCAGACCAAGAATGATTATAAAGGTTTCTAATCATTGAAAAAAGAGATATATGTTCTTTAATTTAGTAAGTAGTACTATAGTAGCAGAAGAAAATAATAAAAGAAGAGAATGATACGGAGTATATTTGGGGTAGTTCATGGGGATTTGATATATTGAAAGTTGGAAGGACGTGCACTGATTTTATAAAGGCAAACAAACATCAAACTTCATATGTTAATCTTGACGTTGATTGATAAGGAACTGCATCAGTGACATGAAGGGACATTTCTCAGAATCAGTCAAAAAAAATTAAATAAAGTAAAAGACAAAAAGAACCCCGTTCTATTATCCGCTTCTCACCATCTTCTTATACCTCACAGGAGGGCCAAAGAAATCCCGTCATTCGTTTTTTACCAGTCAGTGTCCTATCTAATTCAGTGTCATATTTCAGGCGCATCCCAAAATTTGCAGAATTATTTCATAATTAAAATTTATGACCCATCAATTCAATCACTTTTAACCAGCTGTAGGCATCAAATCAGTCTAACAAGCAGTACGTGCAACCGAAGGCTAATTGAATAGAAGGTGCCCAAGTCAATTTCAAATGGGTAAGTATCATTAACCAAGCAAGGATTCCATATGAATGTCCTCGTGTGCTATGAACCTCACTTTACATAGCTTAGGGGTGCGCTCTCTCTAATTTACTTCCTTTAGGTCAATAAATTTGGCCATTGTTGGAATTTCATTCAGCACACGATCGAATGATATTGTATGAAAGACGTCACTTGATCCGGAAGACAGATTCACACTGCTGCATGTAGGGACAGAGTCGTGCAAGCTCACAATGACTGCAGCAAAGTCTGCAATTATGCCTGATAACAACCCACTCTAATATCTATATATGTATAATTTTATTTATTTATCTTAATAATTAGCTGTACTTATCAAGTATACTGCACCAACCAGTAACAACACCCACCATGTCAAAGACAGACGTAAGTACTCGTAATAGTTTCCATGTCTGTACCAAAATAAATATCAATGAACCCCTGCAACACTACATGGCCTCTCCCAAATAGCAATGACCGATCAGAACCACCCTATAAATACCTTAGGAGCCACTTCACTACCTCTCTAATGTATCTTGAAGTTTAAACATAAACCTTCTAATAACTCTAACAATAGGAGCTATATATGCATGCCATAGCATACATGAAGCTTTCCACCAATGATGCATAATAGTAAAGTTTAAGAATTGAAACAAGATAAGCTAAACAAATTGTAAAGAGCAAGGTGAATTGAACATGCTCTGTATTATCTTTATTGAAAGCTTTCTTGTTTTGAAAATTTATTAACCGAGAAAAACTAACACGAGAGTATATACTAACCTCTTAACCAACCATCTAAATCCTAAACAGAAAGTAAATAAACAAAGGGTAAAATAGTATACTTAACTAACGAAACATAAGACTAAATAAGTGAATATATCTAGTACTCTACAATAATATCTGTTGTGTATCCCCCATAATTCCAACTCCCTTATCTCTTTAAGGTTCTATTGTCAGTTTGTTCTTTAGCTTGTTGAAAGTTTTGGTACACAAAGGTTTTGCCAATATATAAGCTACTTGATCCATAACTGGAACATGATTGACCCTTAGCTGATGTGTAGCTATATTTTCTAGAAAGAAGTACAAGTCTAATTATAAGTTCTTAGTTCAAGCATGAAGAATGGGATTGGCTGACAAGGCTACTGTACATTGATTATCACATTGAAGAATAGGTTGTAAAGAATTATGCAAACCCATCTCTTGAACCAGTGATTGGATCCAAAGGATTTCAGCTATTGCATTTTCTAGGCTCCTAAATTCAGCTTTAGTGTTGGATCTTAATTCAACATTTTGCTTCTATGAACACCACTAAAGTTATCACCTAAGTAAATGCACAAATATAACTAGTAGATCTTCTATCATCATGATCATTAACCCAATCAACATCACTAAACTCTATTAAGGACAACCATATGGAATATTTCGACACTAGATCATCTTCAATTGCCCCATTTAAATATTTGAGAATCCTTTTAATTACCTTCTACTGAGTGTGAAGTGGATGGTGCATAAACTGATAGAATTTGTTCATACTGAATGTAATTTCAAGTTGAGTAATTATAATGTATTGTAAAGCTCCCACTACTAATATATACTATGAAGCATTATCAATAGGGTCTCCCATTAACTTAGACAATTTTAAACCATTAGCCATAGGAGTTGACAAGGGCTTAGCACCATCCATTTGGGCTTTCCCCAAAAAATAACAGTGTACTTCCTCTGAGAAAGGTGCAGGCCTTGGGATAATTGCTTGATTTCAATTCCTAGGAAGTAATGCAATTCTCCCAAGTCTTTCAATGAGAAGTTTCAATTAAGAATAGAAATTAAAGACTTAAGATCTATGGTATCACTATCGGTAATAATAATGTCATCCACATACACCAATATAAAGATGTTTGACACTACATTAACCCTAATAAAAAGAGATTGATTTGCTCGAGAACTCTTGGGCCCTAAGCTTTGAAGACGTGTTCTTAACTTATCAAACCAAGATCTAGGATCTTGTTTCAATCTATATAAAATGTTTTGAAGCTTACATAGCAATGATGAATAATTCCCCCTCTATCCTTGTTCAAACCTAAAAGGTTGATTCATAAATATTTCCTCATGTAAATATACATTAAGGAAAAAAATTTAACATCCAATAGACATATAGAACAACCTTTAGCTAAGGCAATAATAAGTATAACTCTTATATATCCTAGTTTGACCACAAGATATCTCAGAGAAATCGAGTCCATAAGTTTGAGTATATCATTTGGCAACTAACCTTGCTTTATATCTAGAAACTGAACCATTAGGGTTCATCTTTAATCTAAAAATCCATCTACACCCTACCGTATTTCTATTATGAGGCAAGGACACTAGAGACCATGCCTTGTTTTTCATATTGTAGCATATTATTTCTCCATTGCCTTTTTCCACTAAGGATGAGCCTAAAATTCCTTTGGATTAGTTAGCTCATGTAAATCAAAATTCACATAGTAAACCTTAGGTTTAAAAATATCATGTTTGCCTCTAGTTACCATTAGGTGTTGATTAATAATCCTATCAGTAACTTATGGACTATTTGAACTAGAACCAGATTGCAAGTCACAAGGGATAGAACTGAAATTCTTCATTGAACAAGAAGACTGAGTGTATTCTATGAATTTATCTCTAGACTTAGTAGATAACTTAGGAGAAGGAACATGACTATTATAAATGGTATTAGGAAGATACTTATCAATACCAGACCCTTGGTCAACTTGTCTAAACATATATAGCCCTAATGTAAGCAACTATATCCTAGAAAAGTATAAGGTTCTGGCCTAAAATCCATCTTACAAGCATTGTAGGGTCTCAAATAGGGAAAACAAAGGCATCTAGAAACCTTCAAAATGAATAATTAGGATTAATTTAAAATAGTACCTCATGAGGGGATTGATGCTTCAAAACCTCAATAGGTAATATGTTAATAATATACACAACACTAGAGAATGCATCTCACCAATATTTCAAAGAAAGAAATTATGGGAGGCATATTTTTATGCTGCTATTTAGAGCTACAAAAATAATATGATTTTGAAAAATATCCAATATGACCGGAGGAATATGATATGGTAGATAAGAGTTTGAGCTACTTATTAGATTAGATAAGTAGAGGAGAATATGCCCTATGGGACAAACTAGTTTTTAATATCAATTGTACTAGTTAGTGTCTAGCTCTCTTTTTGTTATCTTCTATTGAAGCTAGCTATTATTTTGTGTTTCCTCCTATGGAAGTAGTTTCTTCTATCACAGTGAGGGACCTTGTGGCTACTTTTTTCCATTGTGTTTTTTGTGAAGCGTTACTGCTCCTATAGTGTATGGTTTTAGATGCTCCTACAGGTGATTTTAGAAGATAGGAAAAAAATGGGAGAAATTATTAGGTGCACGTGCACTAATTTTTCACATTGAATATTTTTTAAGTATATTTTAGTATTTTTAATGTACCCATATAATTATAATTATGATATAACTAATTATAGATATATCTAAAAAATCATAATTATATAGATACACTAAAAAAAATAAAGGTACACTTAAAACATATTAAACATGGAAATAAATATATGTGCACCATATGTGCCTGATAATTTCCCAAAAGAATGGTCCTTAATGACACTAAAAGTAGGTATTTAATCTATTTGTATTGACACATTTTCAATTATCAAAACATTTAGTATGTAAATCTTTATACTTAATGGTCACTTTTATGTCATTAGCAAAAGGTCACATTCTTATGTTTCTTTGTGTGAATTTGTTTTAATCAATCCTTTATGTTGCTTCTTGAGTCATGTCACATTACATGGCTATATTTATTTATTTAGTGAGAATGACCAGTTCTTGCAGATGAGACTAATGAAGCATGTAATCTCCTGTAATTTTAAAAATCTATAATTTAATAAATAAATTTTATTTGGGATAAATTAGCTTTTAAATCTATTTAATTTAATTATTTTATGGATTTTTGTGTATATGAAATTGGATAGGAATATTTAATAAATTAAAATAAATATTCTGTTATTTTATTATACTCATTTTATTTGAATAAATTCCCAAACCAATATTTCTCTAAAATTAACCTTTTTAAACCCATATATTAAATTATATTAAATTAAATTATTAAATTTATTTATCTACCAAAAATATTATATTCTATTATTTTATAAATTAAATTAAATTATTTTTCCTATTTTTCCTTTCCTTTTTCCCTTTTTCCTTTTCATTCTCCTTATCTTTTTCCTCATTCTTCTCCTTTCTTTCCTTTTCCTTTTCCCTTCTCTTTGGGCCACTAGGCCGGCCTACTTCTACCCCCTACGCGCTTGGGCTGCTAGCCCATTTCTCTCCTTCCTTCCTTCCTCCCCCGTACACGTCATCCTGCCCAAACCCCCCTTCTTTCCTTTTCTCCCTTCCCCTGATCGGACCATCCCACGCCTACCTTTCCCCTCTACCCGGCCTGCTCTCTCCCCCTTCATTTCTTTCTTCTTCTACCTCCTTAACCGACCACCTCTGCCATGCCCAACCACCCTGTCTGCAACCCTTCTAGCTACCTCCCTACTTCTCTCCCTACCTCCCTCTCTCTTCGACGCCGTTTTCCTGCCCCTTTTCTACCCGACCAACCCTCTCTCTCCTCACGCATGCCCCCTTTCTTTCCCTCTTCTTCCCTTCCCTTTCCTTGCCACCTTAGAGCCTGCCTTGGCCGGCCACTTACTCCCTTATCCTCCCTTTCTTTTTCTTCTCCTCACCGGCCTCTCCCTTGCCCATTTTTAAGCCTTTCTCCCCTCCTCGATTCCTTTCTCTTCCTTTATTCTCCTTTCATCCTTCCCCTGTTTTTGCACTGCCACTTACATTGCCGCATCAACCACCTGCACTACCCCTGCCACCCTCTACCTCACCTCTACACCCCCACACCACCCCTCGATCCACCCTGCAACCCACCTCCTCTTCTTTTTCTTCCTTCTCAGCAACCACCCTGCACCTCCTCCTTTTGCTGATGTACCACCACTTCTGCCACCACCTGAGCCACCAAACCACTCCCTGCAACCTCCCCTACCACCCCTCACCTCCTTTGGTTGAAATAAACACTTGAAGCCTTTCATTTTCCTCCTCCCTTTTCCTTCCTTTTCAGCCACCTCCACCTCGACAACCACCTTCACAGCCTCGCTGCCGCTGCCGCCGCCACCCTTGGCCACCGTAAACCTATCCACAACCACAATCTACACCCCCTCTCCACCCCTGCACCTTTTCCTTGCCCTAAATCCTCCCCCACCTGCCCTCTTTCCTAGCCCTAAAGCCCTAACCCAAAAACAACCCTTCCCTCCTTTCTTCCACCACCTTTAACCCCTTCCACCCTTGTTTCGCATGCAGCTCATGCTGCATGAGTAGTTTGATTTGCTACCTTCCTTTAGGTTATTTTTGTTAATAATTTTAAGGTATACTAATATTTAAGTTAAGTATTTTATTAATTAAGTTTTATAAAAGTCTTATGCTTTAGTTTTCTCATTTCTAATATGATAAGTATTGATATTATTTTTAGGTATTTGTTTTGTTAATCAAAGCTTGAATCTTTAACCGGAATACCGGTAAGTTTTAATTTTTGTGGGAATTAAGGTAATCGTTAAACTCTACTTAAATGCATAGATAAACGTATGATAGCATATTAAGGTTATAATATGTTCTTATGCATGATATATGTTGTTTAATATAATATATGTAGCTGATTATATTGATTGATATAAAGGAGATCATGCTAGTTATGTGCCATGTGTGGAAATATTTCTTAAAGAAAGAGTTTGGTTATTAATGAAAATGTTACGTACTTAACCATGTTATATTATGTTATTGTGACCATTGATGCATGAATAATATTATGGTAAACCCCAGAGGCATTTTAGTAATATGTCTTGTGTAAGAGTGTGGCCTAATATGTGTGGGTACTAATGAGTATTATGTTGAAATATAATAGTTGGTGGAGTTGGATAATGAGAATGGAGTATTAATATTACTATTTCATGTAGTGAAGATAATTTAATAAAAGTAGTGTAATAAGGGGCAAAATGGTAATTTTGGAAGTAAAGGGTAAAATGGTAATTTTGGAAGTAAAGGGCAAAATGGTAATTTTGTAATTAAATGGATATTATGGTAATTTTGGGGGAGATGGTAAATTGTAAGTAAAAGGGTATTATGGTAATTTTGGAGGAGAATGGAAAAATTGAAAATTGTAAGTAAAAGGGTATCATGGTAATTTTGAAAGTTAAGGGTATTATGGTAATTTTGAAAGTAAAGGGCAAAATGGTACTTTTGTAAGTAAAAGGATAAAATGGTAATTTTATAATTAAAGGGTAAAATGGTAATTATAATAATAGAAAATGGCAATATAGTAATTATAATAATAGAGAAGGATGGTAATTTTAACCGACTAAAGGGTAATTTAATAATTATGATAATGGAGAAGGGCAATTTGGTAACTTAACCGACTAAAGGGCAATTCGGTAATTATGATAATGGAGAAGGGCAATTTGGTAATTTAACCAACTAAAGAGTAGTTTGGTAACTATGATAATAGAGAAGGGTAATTCGGTAATTATAATAATGGAGAAGGGCAATTTGGTAATTTAACCAACTAAAGGGTAGTTTGGTAATTATGATTCAGAGAGGGGTAATTTGGTAATTATGGTAACGGAGAAGGGTAAATTGGTAATTATGATAATGGAGAAGGGTAATGTGGTAATTTAACCAACTAAAGGGTAATTTGGTAATTATGATAATGGAGAAGGGTAATTTGGTAATTTAACCAACTAAAGGGCAATTTGGTAATTATAACAAAGGAGAAGGGCAATTAGTAACCTAACCCACCAAATGGAAATATGATAAGTGTAACATTATGAAGGGTGATTGGTGATCTAATAAGTATAGGATATAACTTGGTAACCCAAACCGAGTAAGGGGTAATTTGGTAATTATGCAACATGAAGGGTAATAAGGTAAATTGGCAAGTAAGGAAAGGATGACTTAATAATTATACAAGTAAGGGGTAAATCAGTAATTCGTATCTAATATGTTGATGGGATAATGGAGTTTCGTAATAAGACTCAAGTAACACTAAATTGTAAGATAATGGTGCTTGACAATTAGTGAATATCACAAGAATGAATCTTAAATTGGAATTAGATGAGATTATGATGGCCTTAATGATTTTTCTAAGTTATCTTGGATAACCGTACGAATAAGAAATACCTAATGATATCAGAATGATTGGAAGTGAATAAGTATTTGATTATTGTACTTTTCATGATCACCTTAATTAAGATACTAATAATTAAAGTGAAAGACTTCGAGATCGGGAATGGTGGCTCTTTAGGGGTCGCTACCCTAAAGACAAGGTTTAGCTCACAATTATTCTAATATTTGTCGGTGTGCCTTTTTGCTCCAGCCAGGCCCTACATCTTACTCTATCTAGCTCTACGGACCTATTTAGGGGGTATGCATACTTATGGATTAGGTTTCCTTGTTGGTAAGGTACTAAGTAGCTGTATACACCAGTATGACTAGGGTACCTTTGCGTCTCTGGGTTGATAGTTGAAGGATATTGTGTAGCTTGTATGCACTAGTGTGACCTATGTACCTTTTTATCCTAGGATCTTGATCTCCCATCCGAGGCAAATAAATGAAATTCTTATGACGATTAAAAAGGAAAAACACTAATCATAAAAGTGAAAGATTAATGAGACAGGCCCAGTTGAATGATGTTTATGAGTACCGGTCCACCAGATATAATAGTAGCCCAATAGCGTGTTGCCCTGGATGATATTTATATGTATTCCGGTCTACTGACGATAATAGTAGGGGATCCCGAGCTCAATAAAACCAATAATGGATGTGAATAAATCATGGAAAATACTAATCATTTATAGTGGAACACCATATGAGTTAGGGCCAGAATGATCCACCGGCGAATAATAGTGACCAGGAGTGTTCTACCATGGAGACCGATCCACCGAAAATAATAGTGGTCAGGAGCATTCTACCCTGTATGGATTCCGGTCCACCGGCTATAATAGTGGGATTCTTGCACTCACATGGATATAAAATTTGAGAGATAATTGAATAATGATGGACTAATGGCTTAAATCTTATAAGTATTTATTGTACATTTTGACTTGTTAATATTTGATGGACTTGCTAAGTATGTAAATGTTGTGTATGCATATCTAATCATATATGTATATAGTTATGTATCATGTGCTGCATTGCGGGCTTACTTTTAAGTGTGTTTTAAAGGGTTACTCAGTACCGTAGTATTGAAGGATTCCATTCATGGGCCCCTACCTATTCAATGGGTAGTGTCCCTTGCAGGTCCTTTTTTGGTGTTATTCAAGTGGGCAAGGGAAAAGATCTTAAGGAACTATCCGAAAAGACCTAGGGTTATACTCTTTCTCTTTTTAAATGCCAGTTCAAATGTGATCCTTGTTCTTATAACCACCACTAGTGGATTTTATTCTTGTAAATGGTTTACTACGCTACTATGATTTAATTATGGTTTGAGTTTCTCATAAGTTGTATTTTTCTCTTTCAACCTTAGCACTTGGTACTGGAACGGTAAGAGTGAACTGGTCTGGTACTAAGTGTGGCGGTAATATTCCCGAAATTCACGGTTTTGTTATTTTTCTTCCGCTAATCCTTTTTATAAAATAAAAATTTTCTATAGTGAATTTTGGAGGTGTTACAAAGTATAAGGGGAAAAGGAAATAAAGAGTGAAGAGATGGAACAAGATGGTAAAATCACAAGGGAAAGGATCGCGGGTTTAAGAAGGAAGTTAATTTCTTAGTTTTATGCAATTTTGTTTCATGCATCTTCTTTTCTTTCGTCCTTTTCCTCTTTTTGTTTGTAATCTTTTTTTTATCCCACTCTTTTTTGGTATAATCTAAATTTTGAAGTTCCTTTTTTTTTCAATTTTTTATTACTTTGTAAATATAAAATGAAAAAAAAAGATTTATCTAATCTGTCTACAAAAAGCGGGGAATGTACATTTGGTTTAAATAATTCCCAAATAATTAATTTATGTCTTTAAACACACATAGAACCTTTTATTATATCTCAACAAAAATATGATTGTTTTGAATAATGTATCAAACTTAGTTCTTTTGTTTGATTAGAATTCTCAGTATCCGCATGGTTAGGTTCTTCTCCTATTTATCTTAGGACGATGAAATATGAAAAATAGTCTTCATTTAATTGAATATAAGTCACTGTATGGAAACATTTAATAAAAGTAATTATGTAATATAATCATTTTTTGAAACACTTTAGGATAAATTTTCTTTTCTAAATTCCCCCTCAAATAGTCACTTTTTATAATTTGATCCAAACAAGTTCTTGATTAGCTACAACATGTAAACCTAATTTACTATTAAAATCATGCTTATTATGAGGACGAAGAATAAGAGGAATTAGAAAAAAAAAACGAGAGAGAAAGGATAATATATGTTAGGGTGAGAGTTTCCTTTATTCATATTTATCGCTTTCTTTGTTTTACGATAGATGACTTATATTTTTTTTTGTATTATAATATAAGTCATCTTTCTAGTTTCAATAAAATTTTATAGTTATATTTTCTAATGTACCATTTCCATCTCATTAACATATCTTGTAACAATAAAATTGTTTAAGTTCTAATGGGGGTATTTTACTTAATTTATATGCCATTTATTATGAACACTAATGCTTCTTAATTTGTGTCCTTAAAATGTATATGTTCTCTATTGTGACACAAATGAAGTATAATAGTAGTAGAATTATAATAATAAAATAATAGGAATTTTGAGTAAAGAAAAAAAAGGATAGAAAAATGATGAACATCACTGAAATAGAAGAAGGAGCATGAACACTTAGAAGGCTTGCGTCGTTTTGTTTGACTCTAGTATTTATTCTTTATTTAATAAATTATTGATTTGGTTTAATTTTTTCTCAAAGAGGTTAATATATTTTTTTATACTAGTTAGTTCAGTTTTTAAATTTAACTTTACAACTATACCCAATCTTTATATAAATAAATAAGATTTTACTCAAATTTAGATATGGTAAATTTGCTTAAGATTAGGTAGTGGACAAAGTTAGTTATGATAAAATAAAGGTACAATAGAGAAGTTAAATTAAAAATTGACCTAGTTGATATAAAAAATATATTATTAAACTAACTAGGAAAATAAAAGTATAAATAAACCTAATATGTAATTGACTCTTCTTTATTAGTTGTCGTTATTTTGAAAAGGTTTATTATTATTTGGAAAATATTAATTATGGAATATACTAACTTACCCCTATCCAAACCTTATGACCTCAAGCCATTACCTTCATTATCTTCCATTTACCGATTCCCTACTTTTACAACCACAACCTAATTCATTTATCCCTAAAAGAGCAACACAACCAACTCATTTATCTCTAAAAGAGAAACACAACCACTAAATATAGAGTGGTGCAACTACAAAGAACAAGAGGTAAAGAGCTATGAACAACATGAGAATCAAGAAGAAGCACATTTAGTGATTATAATCTTGAAGAAGATGTAAATATACTTTGCAAATTTGTTCTAAGAAATTGTGTACAATATGTAGACATCACACATCACACTTTAACCAGTGTCAATATCTTGAGTGTGAACATCTCATTCAACTCGCACATTGTAGTGTGAACATCTCGCACAACACACCCTTGTGAATGCCACTTCATCTCACGCAACTCATCCTTGTGATTATCACTTACTCATGTTGCTCAACTGCTGCAATATGAACAATTTTTGTTGCTTAGTTGTTGTAGTGTGCATCTCTCATGTTCCTTATTTGGCTCACTTCTTTAGTGTATTTTGCTTTTACGAGATAGAAAATGTATGAATCAGTATTTTAGGG
The DNA here is from genome assembly GCA_039764185.1 of Tamarix austromongolica. Classification (NCBI taxonomy): domain Eukaryota; kingdom Viridiplantae; phylum Streptophyta; class Magnoliopsida; order Caryophyllales; family Tamaricaceae; genus Tamarix; species Tamarix austromongolica. Next base: position 24,239,420 of record CM077812.1, on the reverse strand, counting down.
ACTATAATTATCATATATATATATATTGTAGATCAAGTATTTTCTTATTGTGATGAGATCCTATAATGGGGTAGTAATGTTAGTAGAACTAATATGATAGTTTAGTCATAAAAGGTTCGAGGAAAAGAAATGGTAAGGGAGAAGGTAGGGTATCGATAAATTCTTTTGTCATTATTAACAAATAGGCATATATTTCCTTTAATTGAGATTTCTGGACTAACACTAACAAAATTAAATTTCAATATGAAATTTGCTTATATGTCATTTGAGAAGGAAGATAGTTATACTTGGGTACTTGAGAAGTTCACGACCTTGATGGATTGTATAATGCTTCAGACCAGCATTCTCACCTCCCGAGAACTTGGGCTAATTTTAGTTATGAAATGTATTTTTTCCACTTTAAAATATTTATTGTGTAGATCCCATGTAAACAAAAATGTATAGGAGAAGTGGAAGAAAGTTGGTAGTAAAGTGTTTGCATGTGATTTTTTTTACCCATATAGTAAAACATAATTGATACCAAAGATGTGCATGTACTTTGTTATCTAAAGACGGTTTGGCTATATCTATACAAAGAAAAAATCATTTTTTCTTAGGCCTATTAAGCCTTACATGTCCATCAGGGTTCAAAAAATAGGTATGGAATATATTTTATAATCACATAAACTTTTTTACTTATGAAATTACATAAGATGATGAATTCTAACAAGGTTGAAGGTACTAATGGATCATTGAAGAGGTTCTTAGAGGCATTAACTAGTAGTTTCAACACCATTTTACTATAAGTTCACTCATTATTAAAATTTTACATAATAGCTATAATTTTTATCAGTCTGTCTTCAAATTTATTTCCTATCTTATTCTAATTATATTTTATTAATACTCTAATTTTCAACCTTATATTATTTTACTACATATCTTGAAAATGAGCTGGCACAAAGAAACTAAGACTAATTACCACTAAAATATGAAATTGATTGTTGATGTAGCATGTTGACAAAAGATTATAATCTCCCTAAATAGTAAAATGAATGTATTTAATTTTATAATATTATTAATTATTAAATTCTATTCAATTTAAAATTAAAATTTTGTCTAATATTTTTATGGTTACGTTAGCTTTTATAATGTAAGAAAACTTTAGTTTATACTGTACATATGGTTTATATAGTAACTTAATGTGTGTTCATTTAGCCAAAACTTCTTCTTTCTTCCCCTTTCTTTTATCTTGATTCATCAAAATTTCTAAATCTAACATAACTTTTTTAGGTCTTACTCTTTTAAATGATAGAAAATTTATGTAGGTGCATCTAAAGATGATCCTCATGATATTGATTTAGCATACTTATTTTTGGAATCAATTACATTATTTTTCTTTGATGATAATTCTTTGACTAACTTTAATGATATTGCTTTAAGTCATTATTATAGGTATATAACATATTTGCTGGAAGATTATCAAATCATATAAAAAGTCAAGTATTACAAGCTATTACAAAAGAAGTTATGTTGTGCATGAAAGTCAAATTCAAGAAGACCTAGTCAACCCTTTAAAGTCAACACCATTATCTTGATTAGGATTCTTGTAAATTATTTTCATGTAATCTTATCTTACTTTGTTTGTAATAGTCTTGGTGAACCATGGAAATAAATATATTGTAATACTAGTTATGTGCTAGTTAGTCATTTGTGTGTCATGTAGCTAAAGTAGTTTGCTAGTTAGTAATGTCCAATATCCTATATAAGGCATAGATGTTGACACATTTGAAGCATAATATTGGATAATTTTTGATATTGAAATATGACTCAAGTAAATACTTGGTTAATTCTCTCCTGTGATTGAATACCCATTCTAAGACTATTTAGAATAATCTTAGATCGATGATATTCAAATTGGTTTCTTTTAATCTTTTTGAGTCCTTTGATTTCTTGATTGAGTTATTGTTGAGTATTCAAATTATTGTTTAAATTCTAAGCCAAAATGATCCTAAACTTCAACAATTTCACACTAATCTTTATCCTCTTTGAAGATTTGTGTTAAAAATAGTGTCCTCTCATTGTTGTCTTTATTATCATTCGTTTTCTTTATTCTTTTTGTGTTCTTCTTAAGGATAACAATTTTGTATGTTCTAAACACAATGAGTTGTATTTATGATATTGTTAAATTAAAATAATTCCTAATATATAAACTAACTTCAATAATTTATGCTACTTGTTAGTAGCTAGAACTCAATCAATGACTATATGAGAGCTTAAGAGTATAATTTTATGTTCCTTTAAAATATGTTAAATATGTTATTTTATATCATATACAAATACAAGTTTCATATTTTTATAGTATATATTGGATCTTACATTCCTACGATCCAATTTTACTATTTGATCCTAAGCCTCTAAATTAATCCTAGTAAAATCTCAATTCTAACAATCTTACTTGAGATGAAACAATTGCATATTCCCTATTATGATATTAGTGCACTTTATGCCAATTTGAGATATATAGATTTGTTTGCATTCGATCCTATCAACAAAGAGTGCAAAAGTAGTAATAGTGTAGGCACATATGAAGTGTTATATGGATGTTACTCGTGTAACAGACATGGGATATCATGTACACATGAAATAAATACTTATATTCATGATTTCATTCCTATTGCCCTATCATCTATCCATCCTTTTTGGAAGAAGCTTGATATAGATTATCCGATTAGTCCACTAACACCACAGGAACCAATTGAGGTTTCACCTCATTTAATCCATGTTTTATTTAAAGCTATTAGGAGCCAACCTCTAACAATACAGAATTAACTAGAAAGGGAAATATTTGATATTTTCATTCCTCATAAAATAACACTAAAAGAGCCTCAAGTACAACAATAGAGGGCCATTTCAAGGTAATTTTCGCTATAAAGGATCCCTCAAGTTGGAACTACATAGAACAAATATACTTAACTAATTTGGGATCAATTCAAGATCTAGTTTGGTTATCTCATAGTCAAGGTTGTGCTAAGATTGAGCTCAAGGGTATCAACCAATTTTTATGTCTAATATGTCATCGTTCGAAATACGTTTCACATAAATTAGTTAATTAAATTGACATATAATACCATATATTAATATCTACCATAATGTTCTAGGAGATGGGAATTTTAATTTTTAATCATCAACATATATTATGCTTGGGGATTAGGATTAGTGGGTTTAAACATATATAAAGTTATCACGAGGTTTAGGTAAGGCATCAACTTTATGAAAGAGTATTGCTATATGCAACGGTTGATCAACTCCTTGATAATATTTTTCACTAGGAAGGGCTTGCTCTATTATCACATTGGGTGGAAATGGTTGATATTAGTCAAGTAATTGCTACTTAATACTCAGTATTATATATATGATTTATTCGTAATCTACCACTTCATTCCTAATATTAGTGGTACAACATGATATGTAAGTGGTTGAAAATGAAGTTACTATATGCTTCTTCTTCTTCTTCCTTCATTTTTTTGAAGGAATCGTCATTTTCTATCAGAAACGCTAGGTCCTCCTTCTTTCCCTATTTTGGCCTATGCACCACCTTGGCCACCACTCGTTGCCCTTTAGCAGGTGGACCGACCACCAAGGTCACCCCAACCTTCTCCCTTACCGTTGCTGCCCATCACCGTCAACCATTGCCTTTTTTCCCTTCTTCTTCCTCTTGTGTGTCGTAGTATTTCAGAGTGTACGACATGTGCATGGTTATACAACACTTAAATCTCCTGCTGTACGGTCGTGCAACTCTTGCATTGCCTAACCGTGCATATTTTCTCCTCTTGACCTATTGTGCACTATTGTTGCATAGCCATCCAACTTTTATACCGCCTGGTCGTGCAGCATATTTTCTCTCGATTAGGAGATGCACTGCCTGTTGCACAATTATGCAACTTCCTGTATTTGGTCGTTCACCCCTATTTTCACTCCAAAACCTTATCCATACACCACCAAAATTTAACCATAGCTCCACCACACATTCCTCTACCCATCCATATATCTCAAGCTCCCATTTGACTACAGTTATATCTATTTTTACCCTCTTTACCTTGATTTCTCCTTTGATTTAACTCTTTGAGCCTAACCATGAATTTTATTATTTTTCGTAGGTGGTATTCTAGTAGCTTTGGATGAAGAAGTCTAGGATTTGCATGCTTATAGCCCGGTGTCCTAGTTGGTAAGGATACTATTCAATGTTTAGTATTTTTCGGTATTATTTGCTTATATGGTTATATGTGTTTTTCATGATATTGTTAACACATGATGTAACATGTGTTGATCTTGGTATTTTTTGAATATATAAATGTTATGTTGAAATAAAGTAAGAATTGGTGAGAGGTACCATTATGTTATTATTTTGTTGTGATAATGTCATATTTGTGGAAATATATCTTATGGTGTAAAATATGGGTTTAAGGATATTATGTTATTGAAAGAAAGTAAGAATGAGTAAGAGGTGTCATTATTATTTTATTGTGATAATGTCATATTTGTGGAAATAAATCCTATGGAATGAAATATGAACTTGAGGATATTATATTATTAAAAGAAAACAAGAATAGGCAAGATGTACCATTATTATTTTGTTATGATAATGTAATATTTGTGGAAATATATATATATATATATATATATATATATATATATATATATATATATATATATATATATATATATATAGGTATGAAATATGGGCTAAATGAGTTCTTACTAAATGGACTTAAGAACTCTCATGAGGTATGATGATTAATTTTGGAATTGGAAAATAATATGTGTGGAAAAATAAAGGTTTTATTTGTGCTTAAGGATAACTTGGTTATTATAGGATAATAAGGAAATATTGATATTTTATGTGTTAGGAGGTTTAAAATATGATATTCATAGCATGAGGCGTTCATTGAAGTATTATTGTTATTTGGGGTCCTTAAATGATTTAATGGCTAATTTGGGGCAAACTATCTTGTAATGATAATACCATTATTCCATGTTTAAGATTTAGAGGTTATCTATCGGAATTGGTAATCATGAAAATTGTATGGGAGGTGTTATGACAATTCTATGGAATTTGGGTCTTGGATATTTCTGTAATTAACATATCGGGATGAGATTATTAAAGTATACTTATAGGAATTAGATTGTGTATATTAGGTATGATAAAAATGAGGGGATTTAGAGATGATATAATATAAGCTGTGTGAATTAATCAATATGGGAGAATGAATACTAGAGGGTGTGCAATTAGGGTTCGAAAGGATTTAAGGACTTAGACCTAAGCTATATGCATATCTATTTTTAATGTGTTCTATAATAGAGAATCAATTTTGAATAAGCTACTAATCACTTAAAGTGACAGAGAATGTAAGAAGGTATGTATGTATGTATTCCTATTCTACCGGAAAGAATAGTAGCTCGGGAGCATTCTTCTCCAAGAAGATGTTTTTTATCTCCATTCCACCAGAAAGAAAAGTGGCTCGGGAGCTTTTTGCCAACATGTTTTAGTCCATTCCACCGAATTAAGAATAGTGGGGTCCCTACTCATCATGGAATACAAATATATTGTTATAATTTATGGAAAAGATACTAATGATTTAAAGTGGAGGAATATGTGAATCATGACCAAGGTGATCTATATTTCTATATATATGTGTGTATCACGTTCCACTAGGGAGAATAGTGGCTTAGGAGCATTTTTCCCCAAGAGGATATTTTTAATCTCCGTTCCACCAGAAAGAATAGTGGCTCGGGTGTGTTGCCCCGAGAAGAGCTTCAAACCATTCCACCTGTTTAAGAATAGTGGGGTTCCTACACTTAACATATATAAAAGAATGAAAATGGATTATACTTAACAAAGGAATATAGATCATATTCTATCTTATGAGATGTTTCATTTATTTTGGTTATTCCCTTATTATCTAATGTGAGAGTATATGTTATTTGTATCCCCACTTTGATAGTATTGTTCCCTTACTCAGTACGTAGCATACCGATCACTCATTTTATAGGTGCTGCTCATTCCCACGAGCAGAAGGTCTTAAATCTTATGTGCCGATCTTAGAAGATTAGTCAGATGATTATGCTACCTATGACGCCTAATGTGAGGATGAGTGACTTCATTTATATTAGGGTCGGATGAAGAATAATTGTTATCCAGTTTATGATTTTAGCCGGATACTATTTTTTTGACTCTTTATCCATGATATTTCCTTTTTTTTATTTTGTATCATTAAACTCAAAGTTTGGCTCCAAACTCACTATTGTAATATAAATGCTATCTTTTTTCTAATTTCCTTGTATTACTTTAAATTTTTTAGCCTTATGATTGATGTAAGGAAAGTTGCATAAGCCAGAATTATGTCAGTCATAGCGGTAACCCCCAATATTTTACTTAATTACTTTCGCTACAAAATAAAATTTTTTTAGTAGTAAAAATCAGGGTGTTACAATATCTTTTTATAGTATTAATATCACATCTACAAATTTGTTATAATCATGTATTCTGTAGGTATAACTCTTAGGAAAATTTCTATTACTGTTGGTACATAAAACATGGTGGAGATTCTGTGACAGTAGTGTTTCAACATGAACAACACCATATCTATCAACATTTGAACAATGGAACTTTCTCATACATGATGGAAAAATTCTAACACAACTAGTTCCTATATCTTCAAACATTAATTAGAAACACAAATTTTAAAACTTTTCCTTAATTTATTTATATTTAACCTTTAAAAGATCTAAATATGGTTTGTTTGTATTTAACCTTTGAAATATCTAAGTAAGATTGTATTTTTTTAGGTCTTCATAATGGCATTATAGATGTTTACTCTTCTTGGAGCTAGAAAAGAATAAGGAGAAATGGCAAATGTTAATGGTCGAAGCAAAAAGAAGCAAGAAGGCCTTACACTCCAAGTAGTGAGGAGTTGTCATACCTAATTCTCTAAGCACTGAGGAGTGAAAAAAACATCACGCTCCTAGTAGGGAGGAGTGACTCTATGAAAATTTCCTTTTACGTGATATGAACTCTACAAGCATCTCCCTATTTATTGGTTATTTATTTTTATTTTTCTCTCCCAAATGGCATTAGATTATATGAGGTTGATATAGGAAATCAAAATGGTGTAAAGTTACAACTAATTATATATTTTCTCAAGGTCATTTCCATGAATCTTTCCTTCTAGTTATTGTAATACCCCATTTAAAAAACCCTAATTATAAACCAGTAATTATGTGTGTTTGTCATAATAATTATTGTAAAGTGTTTTGTATAAAATATGGTATTGATATATATATATATATATATATATATATATATATATATATATATATATATATATTATATACTAGATATAAAATTTAACTAGATTAAAATTTGTTAGAGATGGGGTTAAAATTAAACTCTAATTTAGCCCTAAATTGATATTTGTTATGTTGGGTAACCCTAATTTTGGTAACTGGATATTCTACCCTAGTTATTCACCTAACTAATTATACTAACCTATACAAGATTGATGGGCCATATTCCCCATTCCCTTCTTGACACATTTTACCCACACACCATACTTCCCTCTCCTCCATGTTTCCCTTCCCTTCTTTTACTCCATCTTTTCCCTCACACCATCATCCATATAATCCCTCCATCCTCTCTAATTTTTCATCGTGTATCAACCCCCAAGAAAACCTATATTATTTCCTCCTTCTCTCGAGCTCCCTAAAGAAAGAAAAGGCCCCATTGATTTGCTATTATCTTCGCTGATCTTCACCATTTTTGCTAGCAACGTGCACCACCATCGCTCCCTTTCCCTTGGCTCCATCCTTCTCCAATGATCCCTCGACCCCTACACTAGTTGATCCTACCAAAAATACCCCACAAGAAATTCATAACCTCACCAAAAATACCTCAACTGCCTCATCCAAACACACTAAAATACCTCCCTCCACCATCTGCCATTTGTGTGGGTCCTCTTCCTTCTCCTTCAGCCACTTATGTCAATCCTTTCCCCTTTGAAGCACCTTTCCCTTCCAACCTACCTATTTTACCAGATACCCCTTCCATAGAAACCCCCTTAGAAATATCCTAAAGCATCGTTGCTCCTTCCCCTATTCTCGGTAACTTCCACATTTTGCCTTCTTCCTTTTTTGTGAGTTTCTTTGTTTCCTTGCTACTTTACATCGTTCAGTTAGTTATTCTTGAGTTGGTTTAGTTAATTTTAGATTATTTTTTGTGTTATATTAAATTCTAATACAAGTGTTATTGGGTGTTAATTTCTTAGAAAATCCTTGAGGATCTTGGAGGAGACAATTTAGTATATTTTTTTTATGTAAGCTTAGATTTCGGTAAATCCAATCACTCATAACACAGAAAATTATGTGCTAGCATGTTAGGGTTGTTTAGATTTATAATTATGCTATGGTTTTACATTCTCCAGGTATTATAACATGCGTAATAAACTGATAACATGTTAAATAAATGGTACATGCAATTGTTGTAAGTTAAGTATATGTGCGAGTAATATGTTATATGATTTATGTAAGCATGTCTAGGGATTTTTAGGGTTTTCATTCTTGTAAATTTAGGATTTAAATTCCATGATAAATTTCTCATGATTAATATTGCATAGTAGCTAAGGTTGCTATAAGTAGTATGGAACGTGCAAGCATGATTAGGGTGAGAATATAAAATTTGATATTCGCATGTTATAGGGTTAGAGGTATTTTTCCACATGTGCTATGATGATAGTTGCCTTAAGAAATGTCACATTATGATTTAAATATGCACATAAATGCTTCATGGAATATGTGACATGTGAAGAACGCATGATTAGGGTGTGTAGGCCTAACTTACTAAATGCATGACAAGTAGAAAATATAGTTAATCACTATATCGCAAAGATTACCTATGTGCTAAAATAATATGAATTTTTTTTGTAATAATAAATTTTGGTATAAAAATGAATAAAATGATGGAATTAGGGTTTTAAAGGCATTTTAGTAAACTTTTACCTAACGCATATATTTTATGAATAATTAAACATAAGGATGGCCTTAGACTTTTGATAAGTTGACTTTAGTGTTGAATTTAGCTTGACATAGATCAATGACCTTAGGTTTTATATTAATAATTGGGAATAAAAGGGAAAAATATTAAGTATGGAATTAGGAATTGTTATGTAGTATGTAATATTTTATCTCATAAAATATTAATACTTAAAATGAAAAACCTTAAGTTGGGAATGGTTGTTGATAGGATTAGCTACCCTAGATATAAGGTTTTAACCCTTGTTTGAGTGGTTTGCTGGTGTGCCTTTGTGTCCTAATAAGGACCTATTCTACCGTATAGGTTACCTATAAGCCCTATAGAGGGTATTAATAATTAAGGATTAAGTGACAGAGGTTGGAGGATATTGTGTTGCCTTTGTGTGCCAGTATGACCAAGTGTACCAATATATCCTTGGGTTCGAGAGTAAGAGGATTTTATCGCCTTTGGATTTTAATATGGTCGAGTGTACATTAGTATTCCTATATTGATTGTATCCCCTTGAGTAATTAAAAATGGATGTAAATATTGTGTAAGAAAATAAAAAAGGATTTGATTTAGATTTGTAGATTTGGTAGTTGTCTTAGTACCATACCTTAGTGTTTGGAATTGATTGAAACTATGGAGTCAATAGTTGCCACAGTACCTTACCTTGGTATTTAGAAGTTATTTGATTAATCAAATATGTCTATTGTACCTTGAAAGGATGTAAAGTGAACTAATATACTTTATTGCTAAGCTTGAGGCTAGATGGTATATACATTATCCCATAATTATTGTATGAGGTTATGGTATGTGCCTTGTGATCAAGTATGATTTTAAGATTTTTGTGTGACTATGCACAATGTGAATATGCTACCTCTTGTGAGGTATTGTGATTTACTCGGTACGAGAAATTTGTATTAATAATAGTTTTACATATGACTATGTGAAGAGTATGGAGTAGCTCTAAGTGTATTATAGTGACAAGGAAGAGAGCCCTTGGGAATAAATCCTATTCTTAGAATGGGATTTTGGACCTAAGAGTTAAGACAAACTGGTGTTATACCTTTAGGAACCTATTTTGATATAATTAGTTTTCTTTTGGACTCTTATGCCTCTTGGTGTTTTTTATTTCCATTGTTGTACAGAGTAAATTATCCATAACTTTTATTTATGTATTTTCTCTTGTTTTCACTATTTATTTTTGTTATAATTTGTTTAAATCCTTAGCTCTTGACATAAGAAAGGTGTGAGATTTGGACGTATGTTAAATGTGGTGGTAACACTCATTAATTTGGTAATTAATACTTCCACAAAATGAAAATTTTAATCAATAAATTGGAGATCTTATAGTTATACAAAAACACCTATTAGATCAAGGTTATTTCAACATACCTATCCTTATAGCTATATAATAAAGTTATATTCATATATTCATGATCTATAATGATAGATGATGCAAGCACTCTAATATTTCAATTTTTGGAAGCTAGTTAGTTATTTTCTCCAAGCTATTGGAATATTGATATGTCTTTAATTATTTGATCTTTCTAGAATTATATTCATCATGATTCTAATTCTCAGCTATAGTAACTATCCTATTAAATACATAACACTCATGTTAGGTTCTTTGGTAAATAAAAAATCCACACTAACCACATTGCAAATTCAAAATGAAACTTAAGCTTAAAAGGAAAAAAATTGTAATACTTACATATCAGTATCATACATATTTGAATCACATCTACACAATAATACATAAGAAATCAAGTATTATGCCCACACCTACGTACACACAAACATCCTTACTCTAGTATATCAACTCCTACATGATGAAATTTTTTTTCATTGAGTACTTATTGTTTTTCTTAATTTAGAGTTGGATCACCCTTGCAATATAAATAATAGAGAGCTTTTGATGCATCAGCAAGACCTCTTGTGACTGTAATTTCTTCTTCATTATCATATCACAAATTTAAAGCTTGATCCATCACTGGAAACACATACCTATAAGTTCCATAGACATATAAAGATATATAATTAGAAATAGTATCCCATGGATCGACTACCAATGGCCAAAAATATGTATTTAGCAGATGTTGGTGCCTCAATTCCAATTGATCAAGCGTGTGTGTACTAAATTTTGTATCTCTTGAGAGAAGGTTTTCTATGTGTCTTCACAAACAACTTAATAGGCTCCTTTGGGATCAATTGTGTAAACCTAAACTAATGTGTCACTTGATTTAGCATATACAGTTCTACTACACTCATAGGATGTAAGTATTGTGAAAAGATGTCATAGGATAAAAATGCTTGGATATATTGATGTGAACCAATCTCATATGATCTATAAAAAAAGAATTAAACTAAATATAAATATCATTATTATAAATATATAACAATATTTTGATAATATGAATATATCATTCGCACAAACAAACAATCAATCACCCTCTAATAGGATTCAAGCATATGATGGCTTTTATCAAAAGGTAAATCACACCACCACCTTGGAAAATTGGTCATGATGGATTCCCAAACACTCTAAACAAGTCTGAAATAAGAAAAGTGTACATATATCCATGTTTGTTATTATTACAACTAATTAATCTATGTATATGTTAAAGATATGATAGTTATAAAATTACTTGTAATAGAGTTGCATATCCAAATATCTAAGCAACGATGATTTTAGATGCCATATTGAGTTATATATATAAGAGAGAAAGTGTAGCCGATCACCATGCATAGTATTTGACATTTGTGAGATCCTAGAAAAATATAAGGTGAGATAGTCTGTGTGGCCTTGGCCACAACTATAAAGAATATGATTGCAACCTGATCCTCAAGCGTGGGGTTGGTGATTAAAGATGAAAAGTAGTAAATTCCATCAAGAATAGATAGGTAACTAAGAGTTTGAGCATCAAACAAAAGTTTCTTTCCCCTAAGAAAAGCCCAGTCATAACTTATTCATAGTTGGAATGAAACTCCACTACCAAAGAGGCAAAAATTAGACCAATGTGTACACAAAAGGCATTCCAATTCAATACAAACTATTCCTATTGCTCCAAAAACTTGTTTGTCCTCTTATGTAAGTATATACAATCATACAAGTAATACAGTACAGAGTGGGTATCATTCTCATGGGGATAAATACCTTAGCTAAACACTCAAAGATTGAAAAGAGGATAAGAGGACTTAAAACAACTGATACAATGAAATAAATAAAATAAATGAATATAAGATAGGAAAGCTTTGAATATTAATAAAGATCAAGATGACGAGTTGGGGTAATAGAATCCCTCTACTATTTTGCCTTGATTCTACATCATTATTTTTAGCTGGGTTTTACTAATCATTCTCTAAATGTAAGTTTCCTATCTTGAGGTGAACCTTTATGTTTCTTCACCGCAACCGGAATTGATTTATACTTAAACCCTCTAGGTATAATGAATATTCAATTGAAAATTACGGGGAGTTTAAGGAGCTCATATAATTTTGCGTACATTTATGCTTTCCCTGTTGAGACACTGTCATGATAAAAAAAATTGATGCCACTCAAAGGGAACAAACAAATTGCTTTTCATTTTGTTAAACAATTTTTTCCCTACTAAAGTTGGTTAAAAATTGATAGATATAATAATGTTAAAAACACTGTGAATGGAGTAGAAACAAAACTAAAACCATTCTTATAGATTGTCAAAGCAATACAACAAGTTCATCCTTCATTCAACAAAGATATAGCCAATAATTACAATAGAAAATGAAATAAGAAATTCAATAATGGAATTTATCCTAAGAGTTCATAGAGGGGAGAATAACTTAGGTTGCACAACTATGTTGCAGCCTTGGATCCAACTAGTTCATTCTTCTTCTACACCTCCATTAATGGAATCCTTCTTCCACCTAAAACTATGATTATTGAAGTTCTTTTTCTATGGATCCTAAATTTTTTTTCTTTGATCATCCTCTCTTTAATTCTTGGCATGCTTGCCTCTTTATAGGATGTGTTGAGGCTCCTTAGAGTACACATGTTAACAATCAGTGACCTTAGCCCTTTTAGGTTGGTATTTAGGATACACAAGTTATAGGAATAATCAAAATTTCCTCTAATCATAGGTTTTGATGTTAATTCCTATCTATTAGAATTAGTTATGCATCAGTGAGCCCTATTTTCAACACTTAAGGATGTGTTGTGTGCTCTCATTGTAGAGGCTTAATGCTAATGATACAACGATGCCTATAACATTCAAAGAAGTATCCCAACAAATATATCTAAGTAAGCTTAAAACTTAATTATATGCATTCAAACAAGTAATAAAGGATGAGTATGAGTGTTGAATTCACAATAGGTTAATATCATAAATTTGTGTGAGATCGATCAATATAAGTGATATATAACATAGATGTGAACTAAGAATAACACAATATTTAAATGATGAAATATGAAAACTCAATAAGAAATAATAGTAGTAAAATATGAAAGAAGACAAGTAAATAAACTAATAGTTGAGATTTCAAATCCCCAGTAGTTGCAAATAGCTTAATGTTGTAGCATCACAATAGTAATCAACCTCAATAAATCATAATCTAAAGGTACATATACTTTTATTGAATCCATATAATCCAAACCTCCATAACTAATATATCTATATGCCCTCTCGGAGTTCAATACATTGAACAAATAAGTTCCATATATCTTTACTTGGTGAAAATATATCTCTATACCTCACAAATTAGTCATTTTCATGCACTAACACAAGTATCACCCAAGCCTATCCAATAATCATGCTCTTCTCAAGGCCATTATTAGTTATGCAACCTACTATTAGTGATCAATTAATGAAGAGAAGAAAAGCAACAAGAATAATTGGATGAAATGAGGTAAATCACAATAACTTGTTTGGTGAAAGTGAGTTATTACAAACTATAGGTTCATCTAATAACTCAAAAAAAATTAATCTTGCACATAGCTAAAATCATAATGAAAACTAAAAAATTCATATAAAAGTAGAAACATAAAAGAAAAGGAAACAAATAGACCAAATGAGATTATGAAAGAGTGTGCCCAAAATGTTGTTCCATTGCTTGACAGATTAACCTACTTCCCTCATAGGTTCTACATTTTGTCCTCCTTAGTCTCCTTTTTCTTCTTGTTAGCTAAAAAACCCAAATTTCTCTACTCGAGTGTGTGTTTATATACCAAATAATAGTATTTTATTCCTTTTTATAGATTTGAGGTTTTTGTGTGAGAGGAACACTTGGAACAATATGGTGAGGAATGTCTTCTTAGAGACTATATAAGGAAATCACAAAGAGATTTCCTAATGTAGTATATGTTGCATCATTACCTTGAATTGTTCTAAAATAGCACATAAATGACAAACATTGTGTTTTACTTGTTATAAAGTATGGAGCAATAATTTTAACAATTAATACTATTTCTCCAAGTTTTATGCTAATAATTCCACATTTATTAAGGAATTTCCTCTCCACATGAGCCCTTATACATCTACTTCTGTAGAGTTATCAAACCAGTACAAGCTAACTTGAAAAAGTGACTTATGGACACATAAGGACAAGCTAAGCAACCATAATAATATGCAATAGCTTTTCTATTTTTTTCTAATCAATCTATTTCACATAGATCTTGATGATATAATAATGCTAATCCACCTCCTTTAATCACTACCTTCATAACCTTCGCCTCTATACAAAATAGGTTAACCAATATGTATATAAATTGAAAACAAGAGTTAGTTCCATATGTAATGGATGTCCATCAACCTTCATCTAGTATATGTTGTACATCTAAGATGATGATTGACATCTCATCTCACAACATATGAAAGATATTAGTTTTTGGTCACCATCTCTTGATAAAAGTGAATATAAGAAGCCAATTCATGTATAGAAATATATAGGTTGAGATATATTCTAATCAAGTATCACAAATGAGATTGAAACACCCATCATCAATGGTACCAATCCATTTAATCAACTTCTCCAATCTAGTGTGAACCTTCAAAACATCACAATATGAAATTAGCTCAATCAAAACAAACATAATTTTTACATGATAGTTAATAAAGGAAATAAGAATTAATGTTAAAAATTCCCCAAACATACCTTTTTGAACTATAAATCTAACTCATCATGACCACCAAAGCTTGTGATCAAATCAAGGATCCTCATAGAATCCAACCAAGTACCATCTATCCATTGGTCATATGCCTCCTTCATCTTAACTGAAATCATCATCCTTATTGCCATTGCCATCATCAGACGGTGACCAATTTACATGGGTCAAGGATGATGGTTGAGCCATACAGGTTGAGGATTATGGTAAACTAAAGGATGATTGACCTTCTATAATAGTTTGTTTAAGATATGATCTAGAACTACTTGTAATGGTTGTATGTACATGATAACTAACCCCTATAAGTCAATGATGATGGAATAACTACATCAGCTGTAAAGAATGGATGATCTTTGTAGACCATGAACGTCAATAATGTAAGATCTCATGATGAGGAGCTTGTTGTGGAGCTTGTTTTATAGCTTCCTGTGTAGCTATAGCCCTCTTATACAATTTTTTTGTAATATTAGCTAGACACACTGATAGAGCCAATTATAGTGTTTTTCTTATCTCATCTATGTGTCGTGCTAAAGTGGTAACTCCACGATCCTTAGATCTAGTACTTTCTCTTGTTTGTAGCTTATCTAAATTTCAATAAATAAATAAAACATGCTTTAACTATATCAAAGATAAATTTCCCCGGCAACACATCATTTTGATTAAATATTTTAATGGAAAAAAAGTACAATTACAAGATTCTCTAGAACAAATGAAAGGAAAATGCTACTACACTATTATTACATCTCACAATTTAACTTAACCTACAAACTAAAACATGTCTAAATACAACATAGTAGAAGTTTCATGCATAACCAATTGATTGTCTTATAAAAGAATTAGCTTTTGCTATGATTATCCATAAATAAATAAAGAAAATGTCATTATTATTACAAAAATGGCTCAGAGACCTTAAAAAACTAAAGGTTTTAGAAGATGCATCCCAAATTCTTGTGCATATAAGGAATGAACTTGTCTAATATTTTCCTATTTATTTGTACATAAATTTTACAACACATAATAAAGAAAACAATAAATTATCCTATTAAATTAAGTTATAATTGCTTTTGGGTTGTGAACTATAAGTCACATAAATATATGAGTAAGAAATTAAGTTAATAAAATAAACCTAAGGAAAATTTTGAGGTTACATAGGTTTTTTTGTTATATCCATCATGTAAGTGAATTGGGAAATAAAACAAGATGAACAGAAATAAAGAATTAATATAATAAAATTAAATATATATATATATATATATATATATATATACTCTAGCAAATCTTAAGCTTATATGATGTTTATATATCTGATATCTTGCTTAATCACATATGTGTGGTGGGTAAGATGGGAAAAGTTTCTTTGCAAGATTTGTGCTCCCGTGCAACTTGAGCATGAGAAACTATCATGCAACTATGTGAGTCTCTCATATTCCTTGCAATTTTTTGTTTGAGTCTCTCATATTCCCTATAGATTGCATCATGAGTCTCTCATATTTCCTATTGGGGATTACCAGACACTCATGTCATTACTCACACGGTACAACACACACATGCATATTTTAACTAGACCTAAGCATGAATTAGTGTGTTTGTGTGTGTGTGTAACTACATGCTCATATTTACAAAATTTAAGAAAATAAATAATTGAATTAGATGAAATTAAAGGAATTACAACCTTAATTTGCTTGATTTTTATCTCCTAGCACTAACGGATTTCACCTCTGTGATTGGTTGTGAGGCTACAAGAGATGCAAATAGGAGTCGTCAAAGTATGCGAAGAAAGATAAGCTATTAGTAAAGATCATGAGAATGGAGGAAATAACGCTAATTAGGGAACTCAAGTAAGATTGTCTCAAGGTGGTTGGGTGTGCATAAGATGTTCGCTAAGCTAGAGAAAGCTATGTGAGGAGAAAGGAAAAAAGAGAGTGAGGGTATTGAAGTAGCTAAGGAGAACCAACCACAAACAAACAATAAAGGTAGTAACTAGGTTTTCATAACTAAATATCAGGAATATGAAGGATAGCTTGGTTCCATTATTTTCTATTTAGTAACGGAGTATTTTCCACATAGTTCATTTCTTTTTAGAATATATTATTCAGAGGGAGCATCACATTTCACCTCTATTATGATATTAATATCTTCCAATTTTATCTTACCTGCATGTTAGGATAAGAGATTTTATACCATCATAAAAAATACTATTCCCATGTAAGTGGTAGATATATAACTAAAAATTTGTACACAATCACTAGGCATACCCAGGTTAAAAAAAACAAGCTAACCAGTGGCAGCAAAGAGGCCCTAAAAATTTTGTTTGTTCAATAAACACCTACAAACCTTCAACAGTTATCTCTTAGGTGTATCAAAAGAAAGGGATCTAAAGACATAAACTTGAATTTGCACAATAAGGCCTCTAATGTCAAGTTCCTTAGATTTAAAATGGCCTCACTGCGAGCCCGCCACACCATGTAGATAGTTGTTGCCAATGTACTTTTGCACACTCTTGTGGAGAAAGGCTAATCTCTTCACTGCCTTCTGAGAACTCATGTTATGCTTGCGAGGGTGGGGCACCCTCTAGAAAACCCCAACCAGGATCAAATGGTAGACCAAAGTTGGCAGACTTTAGGACATTTGAAAAATAGGTGCTCGTGACATTCCTCTGCCAACTGAAAAAATGTACAAGCTATTGGTCCATGAAGATAAAAGAGGTGGTCTCTGGTATTTAGTTTATGTTGAATGGCTAACCAAAGAAAAACAAAGAGCACCGCCTGGTTCTGCAACTCTTCCAAACAATACCATAGTCGCTCCAAAGCTCTTCCTGTGGCCGAAAAAATCATAGGCTTGTTGAGTAGAATACCTATTACTAGTGCACCAAGAGGAAACCATCATAGTAGCCCTTTCATGAGAACTAGCCCTCTCTAGAATGGGTTGGTACACCTACCATTGCTTCTTTATGAAGTGGGAAGAATCATGAGAGGGTCAAAAAGCTCCCAAGTACTAGATTTCAAATAATGAGTGTGAATCCATTTAGTTCACAACGTCTCCTTTTCATCTTGTAAGAACTAGATGCACTTGCAGAGGAACGCATTATTCCAACCATGAAGTTCCTTCAGGCCAACTCCCCCTTCTCTCTTAGGCAGACATAACCTACGCCAAGCCACAAGTGGTTACATCCTTGCCACAAGAAGCTTTGGCAGAAGTATACAACCCTAGTTAACATCATTTTAGGAATAGGAAATATACCCAGCTAGAAACTCATAACACCTTCGATGACCAAATTAAGTAGCTCAAGTCTCCTAGCAAAAGACAATAAGTGGGTTTTCCAGAGCTTTAAGCGCTCACATATGTTGTTTATCATAACCTCATAATCCATTACTTTTAGCTTGCTTGTATTCAGGGGAACACCCAAATAGCGGAATGGGAAATTACCCCGGGTTATGTTAGCAAACTCAAGGATATGATATTTCGTTCTTTCATCCACCCCTGCCAGAAAAATTAAAGATTTAAGAGGGTTAGCATGAAGACAAGAAGTAGTGTTGAACTCATGAAGGGTTTGTAAAAGGATCTGCACCGACAAGAAGTCCCCTCTACCAAAAAGAACCAAATCATCTGCGAAGGCTAGGTGCGAAATGCCCAACTATTTACATCGAGGATGGAAGAAGAAGCCCCTATGGTTACTATAAACCTTTAGGAGGAGAAAGAAGTACTCCATATAAATCACAAACAAATAAGGAGATACCGGATCCCCTTGTCTCAATCCACGGGCCCCGTGAAAGAAACCCATTAACTGACCATTAATTTTTAGTGAAAATGAAGCAGTGGTCACACACTCCATCAGGAGATCCACAAACTAGGTAGGGAACTTAAAACCTAAGAGGACCACTCTTAGAAAGGCCCATGACAAGGAGTCATATGATTTTTTTTTTATGTCAAACTTTATCAGAATCCTAGGAGAAGTGTGTTTCCTAGAATAACCCTTCAACAACTCTTGGACTAGCAGGATATTCTCAGTCATAAGTCTTCCATTCACAAAAGCTCCTTGTTATTAACTAATGAATTAATCCAGGATAGCAAAGAGCCTCTTTGCAAGCAACTTTGAGATTACTTTGTAAAGAACCGAACAATAAGCAATAGGCCGAAAATCAGATACCTTGGAAAGGTGAGAGCATTTCGGAATCATAGCAAGTGCTATATGATTAATTTGTTTGAGAAGCTTCCCAGACTGGAAAAAAAATTCTAAAATTACTTCAATGAAATCATGTCCCACCACATTCCAAGCTTTCTTGAAAAATAAGGCAGAGAACCCATTCGGACCTAGAGTTGTACAATCACCTAGTGAAAACACAACCTGCTTGATCTCCTCCTTGGAAACAGGCTAGAGCAGAAATTGTTGCAACTCAAAAGATAGGGTGGGCCCAAACGAGAAGATAGAATCCTTAGGAGGCAAACAAGAAGGGGCAGAACCCAACAATCCCCTAAACACATCCAATAAATCCTTTTCTAGCTCCTTAACAGACTATGTCTTGGATCCATCCTGCTTCATCACTTTATGAATAGCAAACTTTTCCTGACGAGCTTTGACCATATTGTAGAAGAACTGGGAATTGGAATTCGCTAGGAAAAGGAATTTCTATTTGTTCTTTTGTATCACAAAACTCGAAGCCGCCTTTTTTAGAAACAAGGCACTAGCCCTAAGATGCTCAATTTGAGAAGAGAAAGCCCCAACTCTACTCAACAAAATCGATTCCTGAGCAACAACTAATTTAGCCTCAGCCTCCTCTGCTCGGTTCACAATATGGGAAAAATGATGCTTATTTAGTTGCTTCAACAAAGGCTTCAGACCAAGCAACTTTTTACATAGGACAAACTATCGGGTACCACAAATATCAAACCTCCAACCCAAGCTCACAACTGGAAGGAATTCTTCATATTCACACCACATATTGAAGAAATAAAAAGGCCGGTGAAACCTCTTGGCTTAACCAAGCAAAATTAGACAAGGACAGTGATCCGAAAGGAAATTAGGAGGGAGAAAATTAAAAGAAACCAAGAGGTCCACTACAAAACCCACTGTATTCATTAGCACTTGATCCAACTTACATTTTACCTTTTTAGCAAGGAATGTAAATAAACACCCCTCGAACGGCACATCTGAAAGCTGAGCCAAAAGACAACATTCTTTAAAAGCAGCTATTTTATAGTCAAAGACTGGATGAGACCCTTCCTTGTCTACAGCATTAAGTGGACAATTAAAATCACCACATACATTCCAAGGATTCCTCATATTGCCCACCAGAGAAACCTAATTATTCCACAAAGGTTGATGATCCCAGATATAATAGAGCCCATACACAACAGTAAGAAAGAAGCGAGTGTTACTTACAGACTCAGTTACCACACTTGATAGGGTCTGAGAGGACACTTCATGAAGCTGAAAAATCCTCCAACCTAGGATTCCAAATCACGAGAATTCTACCATTCAGATGGTGGCCAAAATTATCTAGAAATTTCCAGCCATAGAAATATATGTCAACTAGCTTTTGCGCTTTCCGATCATCTAGCTTTGATTCTAACACACATACAATAGAGCAAGAACACTCCCTACAAAGCTTAGAGAGAGTTTTTTGTTTCAGAGGAGTGCTCATTCCCCTTAAATTTCGTACTAGGAATTTCATAATCTAGAATTGGCCTCAAGCCGAGCAGTCTTTTCCCTCACTCCATTCCCTTTTACCAGTTTCTTCAATGAGATATGTTGCTTCTTTTTCGATGGTCGACCCTTTTTCCTTATTGTCCCCAAGCATCCTCTGGGTTTGGTTCATCCACTTCATGTGGCCCTAATACAATATTTAGAACATGATGCCCCTCCCCACTCCTCAAAGGCTTAGCTAATTTTTTGGAAGAAGGAAGGACTGAGGATGGCAGAGTGGCATCTGGATCAACAAGAGGGCCTTTTCCCTTCTTCGGGTCCCTTACAAGGCTACCCGGATCCAGCAAATCTGGGACTATCTCCGAGGAAACAATCAGGATCTCCTGAGGGGTAGAAGCTAGGTTGCTTTCATTCTTTTGGACATCAAGCTTGCGAGTCTTAGGGGGATTGGAATCCTTATTATTCTTTGGTCAATCACCCGATTCCACCACCAGTTTCCACACTAAAATATGGTTCACAATTTTACCTGCATTTAGATCAGCTTTACCTACAGCACATTTATTTAGGGAGGGACCCAAAGCTTTGCACTTGCCACACAACAAAGGTAAATCTTCATACTCGATAAGTTGGGTAAAACTCCCAAACCGAAGAGGGGTTCTTATCCAAATCAACCTCTATTAGAACCCGACCAATTTCAATTTTTAATTTTTGAGTAGTAAAATCATCGTCTTGTAATGGCCTTCCCACAAACGAAGTATTGGTGCTTATAGCCCCTCGATTCCAAATTCCAATGACACGTTCTTCAACCGAATCCATACCGAAACTTTAGTAACCTCTTCCAAACCAAACAAAAAAAAATCAAGGGAAGTTCTTTAAATACGAAGCCTTACTTCGAACCGAATAAGGTCCTCCAACCAACGCCTTACTTTTGTCATGCACAGATTTGAATTTCAGCAATATCCCTCCTGAGCTATGCAGCATATATTTAAATGCCTATGAGGGATAACCTTCTTAGCTGCATTTATCATAAATTTATCCAGTGTAATACCCACAAATCGCCTAAGAATACAAGCACCCCAACCACATTCAATACAGTCAATATGTTCATTTTCAATAAAGACCGAATTTGCTGGGGCACAAACTCACATTTGAGGAGCGAAGCATCTACAAATAAATGAGAATAAGATTTTGCAGAATTAGACTTAGACTTAGACTTCATCCCCGACGGTCGAACAAATGGACCAACAATATGCACACCCATATCTACAGTAGACGGTTTCCTGCAGCCATTACCAGTATTGGCGAACCTAAACCAGTAGCTCCTGAGACTAGATACAACTAGAGCTGGCAAAAGTTGACCCGACCCGAAAAATCCGACGAATACCGACTCGATTCGTCCGAAATCCGATCCGATTTTATCCGAGTAATTAAAAGCCCGAAATCTATCCGACCCGATCTGATACATATCCGATATCCGATATAACTCGAGAAATTATAAGCCCGAAATGAACCCGACCCGACCTGCTACTCACCCGAAATCCGATATAACCCGAAAAACTATAAATCCGAAATGACCCGACCCGATCCATTATTTATCCAAAATCCGATATTATCTGAAAAATTATAAATATATAAAGATTCAACTTGGTACTATCCAAAAATTAATATTAACCCATAACTCAAAATTTTCAAAACTTCATAAAGCATGAAATAATATAGATGTGCAACTAATCCATACTAGCACTTACATCAAAATCTAGAAATCATAAAATTTATATCACTTATGTATATACAAATAAAATATCCATTGATACCAATATAAAAGTGTAGAAATAAAAGTAGAGAAAAAAAAGAAAAACTCTACTATGCCATCTAAATATTAGTTCACTTCTATGATTCCATCTAGTACCATAAGATAATAATAGTGCAGCCTTGAACACTATATGTTAGTATCTATATGGTCATACCTTGCAATATAGCACCTATAATATCATAGGAAAGTAGGAAAAATCTAGAGTGAGAATATTAGTCATTCATTATGAAAATTAAAGATTAATATTTTTTATTACATCTACAGTGTTAAATAGTAATAAGTCAATATTAGTTGGTCTTTTGTCAATAATAGTCATTATTACTTACTTTATCTAATTTTTATCTTATTTTGCTTGATATAATATAATCAAAATATATAATAAAAAAATTAATGTGTTGTTACTATTATTTTTGCCATAATTGATATTCATTAATTACTATTATTATTGTTATCATTATTTTTGTATTATTATTATTATTATTATTATTATTATTATTATTATTAAAATTATGTTGATATGATGTGATCAATTTCTTATAAAAATAATATGAGAAACACAACCTTAGAAGCCTTCATTTGTTATCAATTATCAATGATTATTATAAGTTAATATTATGTAAGGAGCGTATAAGATATAAATATAATATAAGCTTAAAATAATACTCAAACTCAATATGACCAAGCTAATAATGGAGTTGAATTATAAGCTACACCTTAACATAAAAAGAAAAGTGATACGATTTGAAAACTTTTAAATTTAAAATGTCAAATACATCTCCAAAGATGAAATAATGATAAAAAATTCTAAGGCCCCAAAACAATTAATATAATAATTCACTTTTAATTTAATAAGATAAATTAAAATAAATGATCTCAAAATAATTAGCTTTTAATAATATCTTGGAATAAAAAAATGACACAAGCATGACTTAAATATGAAATAACCTAAATCCAATCTAAATTCGACCCGAAAATATAATAATTCAAATTCACCTGAGCCCGATCCGAACCCGAACCGAAATTAGAACAACCGAAATTTATCTGAATCCGAGTCCATCCGATCTCAACCAGACCCGATCCGAGACCTTAGAATGACCCGAGATTATCCGATACTGAGTTGATCCGAATCAAACCCGACCCAGCCCGACCCGACAAAATGATCCGAAATTATCCGAAATCGATATGACCCGATTATCATGTAACCCGATCCGATAGTGATCCGACCCGCCCGATTGCCAGCTCTAGATACAACCAAGGGGAGCCTGACTGGGGAGATATCTGGCCTAACACAGGAACCTCCTTCTGCGAGTCTAGGTGAGTAATGTCAAATTGTTCCAAACGGTTGTTCGGCTCAACCCCAAAACTCAGACCGACTTCAGGGGCTTGGAGGTGCCAGAAACACCACCCAACAGTGCTGGAACACCACTAAATTGAACCTATTTTTTCAAATCGGTGACACGAATAGGAGCCCAAAAGGAGGGACAATCCTCAAAGCTCAACGTTGCACTCGATCCAAGATCCGACTTGTCCTCCGTCGAATCTACACAGAAATTAGCACACTCCTCCGACTCTAAACTCCAAGCGTGTGCAGTGGGAGAAATCCCAAATTTGGAATCATGCGAGCTAGCTAGAACATTTTCCTTGTTAAAATTATATAGATCTGAAACTTTTGCTGGACTTAGTAGAGCGCAAATCTGCGTAAGACCTAGGCTATTAATGCGCCTAGATTTTTTCCTTAAGCCCATAATTCATATAAGACAAAATTAAATAGCACAAGTGATAAACAATAGACCAATTAATGCACTGTGAGAGATAAAACCACACAAGGAGATCTTGATGAACCAAATCTGCACCCTTTATGCATTGCCTAGAAAGAGAACGGGAAGAAAGAGGAGAGAGAGTACCAAGATCACTGTTAATATATATATATATACTCTTCCATCACTGCCATATTAGGATAAGAAATTGTATACTATCATAAAAGATCCTAATTTTATCTTTTTAGAATATCTTATTTGGAGGGAGCATCCTAAGGGGTATCTTTTTCAAAGTAAGCCTCACCAAAGAAGCAAAAATGACATCTTTCACTCAGTTAAAAATCTCAAAAAAAAAACAAAAAAAACAAAAAAAAAACTTACTGCATGCCTCGCAACAAAATCTACAAGTACCATAAAGCACACTTACATGCCATCCAAACAAGTTAAATTTACTAAAGAATATAATTACATATTATTACAAATTCTCAATGAGACATTTTTTGTTCAACATGTAGTAATTCAATATGTTTCATTCTCTTTAACAAGGGGGATAGGGGCAAAAACTACAATACCTACTCTAAGCGGTAGCAGTATTGAGAATACGCATCGACTCTCTAAAGAAAGCGATAAAATATAACTATGGCAAGACATTCACAAATCTGCAACTTCATCAAAATTAGCTACATGTCCACAAACAGCAAGAGCTAGAAAAATAAGAGTGTCCCCAGCGCCACATACAATAAAATCAACTCAGCAGGACTGTACAGAGTTGTTCAAAGACGTTGTAATAGAGAATAACTATTGCTCATCATTAACCATGTCTTGTGGCCCAAGCACCCCCTGGGCAATTCTGTAATAGAGAATACCCATTGTTGCCACACAGGCCCTGAAAAAGGAAAAACAAAGAGAACAAACAAATAAATAAATGCTTTGATAATTTTGCATTCTCAAGCTACAACCAAAAGATCATAATAATTAACTTAAACTACAAAGTTAGGATTGGCTCCCAAACAATCATAAAATCCACCGCCAACAAGTCCAAACCCACGTAAAAGCAATAAACAAAACTTTATAATGCATTTGCTTGAAAGTTGATTCTCCAAATAAAACGAATATAATGCAGGAAAACCTATGTTTTAGCCCCCGAACCCCTTAAGGATGATAAAGCCCTTGGGCCTGATAGCTTTCATATTTGTTTCTTTAATTCTTCTTGGGAGATGATAGGTGATGATGTGTGTGGCATGCTACTGCTAAAATTTTCTTTATTGGGGGTTATGCCTAGGTTGTGAATGTGACTGCAATTAAAGGCTCTCCAAGCTGTTTCACCATGGTTGTTTGGGATTGTTGCCTACTGTAATATTTTTGTAGAAAATTGTTGCGAAGGTGTTGGTTAATGGATTCCAACCTACCCTCTTTCACTTAGTCCCAATGAGTCTGCTTATATCAAAGGAAGAATCATAACAAATAATATTTTCCTAGCTTCAAATTTTGTAAGGGCTATGGTAACCCCCATCTTCACCTAAACAGGGAAATCTAATGACTCGATTAATTAGTCTTTCCTAGAAGTTATGCTTCTATTTAAACATTTTCCACATTATTTTGTTAAGACTAACACGACATGTGCTACAACAATGAGTTATTATGTGTTCATTAATGGTGAACTCACTCTGCCTTTTCAAGATAAAAGGGGCCTTAAACAAAGTGATCCCACATCACCATACCTTGTTGTCTTGGTTATGGTATCTGTGTAGGGCACTTGGGGCTTTATGGTCAAACACAAGTTTTAAACCTTACCTAAAATGACCACAACACTGCAAGACTACCTGGTCTTTCCATGAATGTTGCAAGGAGCAACATTTATTATGGTGGATGTGTCTCTAAGCAAGGTATTCATGTCTTCTCACATATTCCTAAGGGTTCATTGCATGTTAGATTCCTGAGCCTCCCTCTAGTGGGGAAGATTCTCATAAAAGAATAATACCAACCCTTACAGCATATACGTGTATATCTTGGCTATCCCTATTGCAGAAAATATTCTTGAGCTATGTAAGACCACTCCAATTAATAAAATCAGTCCTCTTTAGTCTATAGACACATTCGAGTTTGATTTACATGTTACTAATAGTGTTATTCATGATATCATTGCACTTCATAGATACTTTCTCTGGTCTGATCATTCAGTGCCACCCATAAAGCAAGTGTGGTCTAGGACATGTATGCAAGTTGAAAAAGGAAGGTGTAATAGGGGTCCTTGATTTTGATAAGAGGAACTTAGCGGCTATGGGAAAGCTTCTATGGGATATCCACAATAAAAAGGAGACCTTGTGATTGCAATGGCTCCATTCTCACTACTTCAAAGGTCAAGTTATGTGGACCATGGCTTCCAAATAGTCAACTTCGCTTCGTCACTAATGAGGAAATTGTTAAGGTCCAAATGAGTGTTTCAAAATCTCTTTAATGATTCATCTTATGATCAACATTGGCATCTTCACCAAAAATATTGCATCATAAAAGTATATCACCTAATTAAGCCATGGAAGAAAGAGGTTAAATGGAGGTAAGTACTATGGACACCTCCAACCCTTCCACAACACAAATTCTGTGTTGGTTCTATTAGGTAGGGTGGCCACCAAGCCTATTTGCTGAAATAGGATATTCAAGTTTATTCTTCATGTGTCTTGTGCAATGAGAGAGATAATGATATCAACCATTTGTTCTTCACATGCCCATATGCTCATGAGGTTTGGTCCACAATCATGCAAGGACTTGGATGCACAGATGAGATGGGAGACTTGCAATAGACCTTGGGTTGGATGGTGAGAGGCAAAAGAGTCCCTAAAGAGAAGATGATGGTGCCATGGTACTTCCTGAGGGCTACACCATAATAGAGACAGGTTGTGCTCTTTGTAGGTTCAAGAGGGGGTTGCAGAAATGACATGTAGAAGTTCAATGCATTGATAGTTGTAAATCATAAACTTAAACTAGTAGTGATTCTATGTAACTGTAGGCAAATTACTCAAACCCCAAAAAAAAAAAATTTAGCAAGATGGTAATGATGGTTGACTCATACTTTAAAAAAGCATTATCACCACCCCAACTTGAATATGCGCACATCTAAAAATGCCCCTTTCCACAAGCACAAATAAAAATAAATAAATGACGGAACAAGCACAAAGGGAAAATTAGGCATACTCAAAGGCCACACTCACAAATTATCAACAACCAAGAGAAAAAAAAATGTCCAACAATGATAATTGAAAGAGGATGATGCAGATAAGAGAGCGATCAGTGTCAAAGAGGAAAACGAAAGGAGATGGTGGACATTACATTATTGCTATAACAAGAAGAACTTTTCTCGGATCCATCCTTGAAGATCTGTGTTGTCGTGCCCGACTTTCTGGAGCATCATCTACATTTGATGAATCCTTACGAGGTGGTGCGGTTACTGGCAAAGTTGGTAAAGCACTTGACCAAAAAGGTATCAATGCTTTGAGAAACTTGTGACGAAAAGGGCCTATAGATGAGTTAGTTTGGTTATTAGTTATTACATAAGGTACTTTCAGTGCATGCATGCAACATATGGAACAAATTAGGTTGTATTCTCTCAAACTTAATTTCAAGACTTCTCATATCAGTAAAATTTTAATCATAAAAAATAATATAAAATTGATGATAATTATTACAATAATAATAATAGGGATTACAATAGTAATAGAGGCAATAAAAAAATATCATACTAACAATAGGAAAATAATAATAATAATAACAGCACATTAAAGTTTTTAAATCAGCTTAGTTCATAAGCAAAAATCACACGAGAACGTACCCTTGTCATACAAAGAATAATGAAGCCAAGTGATTCAAAAGTATTTACCCCCTTAAGATATTTACTGTTAAAGCCATTCTTCTGCATTCCTGATCGATATAGATTTGCATGCATGCACATACATAGAGACTGAGGGTGAGGAAGTTCAATATGCTTCCATGCATAATGATAACTTTGTTGCCTCTAATATTTCAGCAAAACCAGACAACTAATTACCAATGAAAACACAAATAATATCATATTTGATGAGAGAGAAAAATCATGCATGATTTTCTATTTCTTGTGCAATATTTTTAGAGATATTTCTTATGCAAAACTTAGCTTACCTCTTCGAGTATACTTCTTTTGGTTCCCATCTTCATCATCGGCATAGTATGAAATCTCAGAATTTTGGCTTTCTACTTGAAATGCACCTTTTAGTGTTGTTGCAATAGGCTGTATTAGATAACGTTGTAACATAAACATATAGTACAATTAGCCTAACTGGGAAACTAAAATGCAAGATAAATACAAAGTATATAGGCAAATCAATCTTGCCTTACTCTTGGAGCTATTAGATACCCAGTATAGTTAAAATAATAATAATAAACTAACTCTCAAACACACATTTTCAACCATAAAAGCATCTAAACTTACAATAAGAGGACTTGCAGATTTCATGTAACTAGGGTCATGATTAGCACCGAGAGAACTTCCTGATAAATGACCATCTATTTCCACAATATCTGGAACTTTAGACAACCTTGTCACCATGTTTGTCTCATTAGCCACATCCTCCCTGCCTCCACTAGATATATGCTTCAGCGGATCTGATGAAAAAGCAGGAGGAGGGCCGCGAGACTCCAATGCTGTCGATGAGACATGATGATTTCCAAGTACATTTTTCTCAAGACTTGTCTACATAAAATAAATCAGTCAGTCAGCAAAATATCAAGGTTATAGAAATAAACACACTGAAGTATACACGCATCTATATATAAGCATTCCAAGTTAATAGAAAATTAAATATTCCATATGTATCACACATGGAAGGTGTGTGACAAAAACTAAATATAGAGTACTATCCTGACAAACATCTCTTCATTCAAAGTTCATACGTAAAAAGAAGATAAAGGAGCAAACAGAAATGTAAATTTAAAACTTTCATGAAGAGAGCCAAAAAATAATCCAATATAAAAGCAATAGTGTCACTTGGCAGTAAACTGGAATTTGTATATTGAAATCCACAACATTTCCACAAGATCATAATTAGCTATAAGTTGAACCCTAATCTCTCTTGGATTTCTTGAAGTACTAATGGGATGTCCATGAAATAGATGCTTCTAGCATTCTCAAACTCATACATTAGTTTGTGGGCAATTAGAATACAAGCAGCCCCCTTTCTGTCAATGTGACATAGGCATTGCTCACATTGTAAGTTAGACAGTTAATAATCATATTACCTCAGGGTTTTCAATAAGAACAAATATGGAAGTATAACTTCTAAGGTGGACTCAGCACAGAGGCATCTTCAGCAAATACAAAATCTATTGGACCTGTCACTCAATAAGGTGTCTCTATAGGAGGAAGAGAGATAATGCTTCAGACAATTTGAGCTTATTTTCGTTTGTGAAGAATCATTTCTTAAGAAGAAATCTAGCATTCATTAGATTAACATAGGTGATTCAAACCACTCTTTCTTCTTTGATGATATAAAGTCCAAGTTCAACCACAGCATTATAGGGAATGAGAGATTATTGTTTCATCAAGACAAGATTAAGGATGAATCTCAGTCTTCTTTCCAGTCTTTTGGGACCTCATTCTATAGACCTACCTTTGGCGGACGAGGATGTGTTGGCATCAAGTCCTTTAACTTTAGGTGAGCAACTAGATCTACTATGCCTCGTCTCTAAGAAGGAGGTAAAAAAAATGCATTGTTTAGCATTTGTGACCCTAAATCACTAGTGGTGGATGGCTTTACAGGATTCTTCAAGAGCTATTGATATCCTTGGGGATGATTATGGCATTGGATATCTATTTTCATTGTGGACATGTATTTTTTGTTGTGTATCAAATGTCACCTATCCTTGATACCTATGGTGGATAATCCAAAGGTGGTGGGTGATTTTCGCCTTATTTCATGTTGTACCATTCTTTACAAGATCCTTTCGAAGATGTTTACACATCGGATGCAGATGATCATGACATTCACTATAGATGTGTCACAGTCTGCTTCTGTTGGTGAAAATATATGCCAAGATGTTTGTTTAAGTATATGATGTATATGGATATCATAAATGATTATGAGGTTTTTTTCTAAAATGGTTACTTCATAGTTTGTAATTTCCACTCCATTTTATCAAGCTCATCATGAGTTGTGTCTTTTCTATTTCTTATTCATTATTGTTCAATGGCTACCTACTACCTCCTTTCAATGGAGGCAAGGATGTCCAATAAGGGTACCAATTTCTCCTTATTTGTTATGGTTGTTGATTATTTGTCTGCAACTAAAACTACTACAAAGAGAAAGTAATTTTCATGGGCATCCTAATTCTTAAGTGCAAGCGGATTGGGTTTACCAATCTCTCTTTGGCTGACGATATGCCACTATTTTGTCGATCTCTTCTATACAGTTATTGTATCAGCACCTTAAACTCTTTAGCTATTAGGTCTGTCTATCCATCCCTAAATGTGTTGGATGTTTTTGGGTGGTGTTGATTCTTCTACAAAGGGCTTAATTCTTCAATTCCTTCATTTTCTAGAAGGCAAGTTGCATGTCCAGTATCTAGGAGCACCTCTTCCTGATTCTAAGACACAGATGAACCAGATGCTGGCAATTGTGGAGAAGATTATGGGTAGTATAAGGGGCTGGGCTACCTTCTCTTGTATACTAAAAAGATCAAACTTTTCAAATATGTTGTTTTCAGCATCCATCTAAATGTGTTGGATTCAACTGATTCTTCTTCCTCAAAAAGATTATCACAAGCATTATTAGCTTATGTAGTACTTTTCTATGGATGGGTAAGGCAATGCATAGTTCCAAAGCCCTTGCAGTGTGGCGTAACGAGTGTTTGCCTAAGAAAAAAAGTGGCATTGGCCTTCTTCATATTAATATTTGAAATGTTGCAGCCATTGGTAAGCATTTGTGGAAGATTGATCGCAAAAAGAACATTCTTACAGCAGCGTCAATCTTAAGAGGGGTACCATTTGGGGTTTGTCAATACAATCGACTATGTCGTGGACATTGAAATGTATTATGGGTTTGAGGGATCAATCCGTCAATAGGGGACTGTTTTCCAGGTGCTGCCTACGAGAGATGAATATAGCATTAGCCATGTTCATGATATGTTAAGAGCCTGAGGTCCTATTTTTGCTTGTCATGCACGAGCATTGATCATCATTTTAATTCATAAAAATTATGGGGATCTTGTTCTCATACTGCAAGGTTCAAGAAGGATAATTCACATTGAAACCATATCTTGCCCTGTTTTAACAACACAAGCAGCAGCCACTTTGTGGCCTACTTCGCGCATGGTTTTGAGTCCTCTTAGGATTGAATTTTGTGCAATCCATGAAAGCTAAAGTCCGGCCAAAACATTTTTGTAAATTAAGTGGCTGGAGATGCCTTAGGATCATGTTATCTTCTCTTTTCCTCACCTTCATTCATGTTTTTCTTTTCGGTGGAATTAGCATAAACCACCCTTAATCAAGAATGACCAAATTTGTTTCCCACATGCATCAACTTGGTGGAAGACTGTTTGGTGTAATCCTGCTGTGCCAAAGCACCGATTTATTCTTTAACTAGCAGCTCTTTGCAAACTTTCTTCTAGAGATAGGACTTCACTTATCAACCCCACAGTTGATCTGTAGTGCTTATTTTTTTCTGCAAGGGAAGTTAATCAGCACCTCCTCCTTGAATGTTCTTGTTAGGGACAAGTATTGAGATGTATCCAGTCTGGCATGCATTGTAGAAACCCCATTGTTGATTTGGATCATGAATTGACGACACTGGCAAGGGATGATAAGGCTGAATACAAGATTTGGCGAGTGAGTAATATGAAATTATTTGATGGTGTTGATGTTAATTTGGATCAATTATATTGTTGTATTGCTCAAAGTATAGACATATATGGTGTGAGACGTGTGTTACATAGGGTGTTATTGGTTGTATAGATTCTTGGTGCTTATAGGTTGCACAGCCTATTCATGTATTAACAAAATTAAGTATCTTTTGAGAGGAGCGGGGAGAGGAACAAACACTAGTAGGCATCTAAAACATCTATTTTTAAGTGGACATATAGTTCTTCATACAGTTTGGGAAACCATTATCCTCCATGGAACTTGGCAACTGTCTTATCCAAGCATGAGTTCTACAAGTAATATCTCTGCGACTGTTCTGATGTAAACCATCAACCAACTGGAGATATATGGTTTTGCTAATGTTAGCTTTATTTTCCAGCACATAAAAGAAGTCTTAAAAATGGTCAGAGCTCACTAGTAGTGATATCATCAGTCAACAACCTGCAACAAAGTCCTAACCCTCCAAGAAAAATTCTCATACTGAAAATACCATTCATCAGTCAGCAAACATCAACAAGTATCAATTTAAAATCATATCATAATGTATGGAAAATATATCATCACCATTCAAAATCCAAAAAATTAATTGCAGAATTTACTTCACCATCTGTGGTGCAGATGAACAAAACAGAAGACTGCAGTGTCCTTATATGAGCAGAACAAGACTCCCTGAAGTGAGAGGATTTAAGAGAGGCAATCTAGGCATTTGATGCAAAGTCCAGACGCCATGATGATATGGCCAGATTTGGGGAACAGAATACTGACAACTTTCAAGCAGTGGTGAAGCTCCAGAATGAGAGAAAAGGGAGGAAAAGAGTCTAGACTAGGAAGACAACTTTCTGGAAAATTTCTGCTTGCCTCCATCATTTACTTCCAGAAATATAGCTAAAGCTTAGGCTAAATGACAACAGAACTGCAAACAAATTAGTTAATTTGTTATAACAGATTCTTAGGGAATATTCAGCAATGATCAAATACAGTGGGGTGATATAACCACGCATCCTAACTGAAGATTTAGTAATGCATTTGGGCCTATACTCAAGCTATTACCAGCAGGTGAATCCATCATTGGGCTTAAGTTGGTATCACCTACAGTCTGGGCTATAAACAAAAGGTCCTGCACTTGTGCTTTTATCATTACCCACCGCTTGAAGACAAACCTTACACTCAAGGTTGAAGTTGAGGAAAACTTGTTTGAAATGGGTCCATCTTCCCATCGCATCAAGACCTGTGGACTCTATTGATGACCTTGCCGGATCCTTATTGTTGTCCCTCGAAGAACTACCAGGTGGTGACAAAGAGGCACGGCACCCAGTGAGAAAAGAGAAGTCACATAGAAGCAACTGATTGTCCCACGGACTGTGCCCCACACCCCATACTAAGAGCCTAAGACTCTACAATCTTCCATGCCCTGAACTTGCACTAGATCGTCTTCGCCACTGATCAATATATATTTCTTTATCCATACACCAAGAATAACAGAGAACACCATAATATCTTTTTCCACCATATATCAACTGTTCTTTCCAATTGTCAGATACTTGCAGATAACCATTTTTTCCAATGTTTGTAAAATATGCCCCATCAGTTGAGGATGCAGCACTGTTAATGGAAATTTGGCCATATACCATCTAACAATAGGAGTACTTTTATAGGACTTTGCATGTGATCACATAGGTTGTGGACCTCACTCCACTTGAACTAAAGGTCGAGCCAGACAATGATGGTGCCAGTGCTACGAGTGCAAGGGCTACCTTGTATGGAATGCTTATCCATGGAGCAGAAGCAACAAGTCCAACACAATTAGTTCTACAGCCTATCTGAGTTTTTAATGACATGCTTGTCGGCATCACCTATTACAAAGGCGTGAGCATAAACCTAACAGCAAGGCAGTTAAATATATGGATATCCAACTTGGGTGTCATCAAACAGAGCATTATATAATAAGCTTCGAATAGTTTAGTCACCTTCATCAATATGTCCAGGTTTAACAGCAGCACACAGAATTAGATGTCAGACATTTCATCAAAATTCTGGGCAAATTTCCAGACATACAATCACAGCTTCACATGACATTGTGCGACCAGCCCATGTTTTTCCAACAGTACCCTTCTAGTCAACTATGTCATATAATGCATGCCTAGTTCTCCAATCATACCCTTCATTCTTCCATCAAGAAGAAGATAATACACTCGATTCATTTGCTCGCAGAACCTTGGCATATTGAACAATGGGCTTAAATGGAGCTGCAGAAATCTGCTCATGAGAACCGTAATCTTCAAATTTGATCCAAACAGTATCAGCTTCATCATCATCAATGGCAGCATCAAGTTGGTGAGAGCACAGGGTCTGAATTAAAATGCAAATGACCAACCCATCATTTCCAGCCAAGAACCTCCTATTACTCATCATTTCCAGGCCAAGAATTTCCTATTACCCACCATTTCCGAGTAAAACAAAGCAATTTCAGAAAACATCCAAACCGGCTCATTTTCAGTTTTTCTAGATTTTCAATATGGAGGAATCTCACAATCCTAACCATTTGGTGGTAGTATTTGTCATTGATGGCATCGGTGATGATATTACTAGGACAGGAAGAAAAGGTCCCAATTCTTTCTGATTGAAAAAATCACCGCCATCACTATTGTTAAAAAATGTGAGTTCAACCATATCGATGAATCCTCAATTCCGGTTCTGCTCAGTTTTCAGAACTAAAAATTCAGTTTATTTCAATGATTTTGTGCATGGAATAAATTCTCTCAAAGTAAATGGAACGGAGACAGAGACCAAACTGTTCAAATTTTGGGACGATTTTCCTGGAATCCATCAACGATTCATCTTGGGAGTTGAGACCACCCTCCTTCACTTAATTGTTGTCCAATTTTCTTCATAACAAAAAATCGATGATAGAGATATTTCACTATGCCTGTATTAATCTTCTTATCTGAAGATTTGAGTATATTAGATCCAAAGCTTCTTTGTTGCATTGATTTGTTTTGTTAGATTTTTGCTGTGAAAAATATGATGGAAGGAACAAGAGTGGGTTCGTTTGAGAGCTGATGGGAGTGGAAAGAGTGACTGTTACTAGTGATTGTGAAAGTAGGTGTTGGATAAGATCAACTCGGCATGGTAGGAGTGAATGTTTCTGGTGGTGGCTGCTGTGAACTTTCTGAATCTTGCAATTTGAGCCAAGGTAAATGCAAAAACTGAATTTCATCTAAAATAGCCTCTTGTTTTGAGCAGTTCAGCACTATGGAAGAACATGACTCTTGCATATTTTTGGTTAATTCTTCCACTTTTTTGATCAATTGTTTTAGACTCCAGAAATTTCTTGAAGTGTTCTTGTATACGTTGGTATGAAAGTTCCATTGAATCTTGCAGTTTCAGTAACAGTTTCCCTATATTAAAATGTTCGTGAACTTGAGCCATGCTGAATCTCAGTAGAAGCACCAACAGATACAGCCAGATTCAGGGAAAAGGATACTAACCACTTTTCGAGTGGTTGTAAAGCTCCAGAAATAGAGAAAATAGGGGAAGAAGAGAGTCTAGATAAGGAAGAGAACTTTCTGGTTAATTTCTGCTTGCCTCCATCATTTGCTTATATATATATATATAGCTAAGGCTTAGGCGAAATCACAAAATAAATACAAACAAATTAGCTAATCTGTTATAAAAGATCCTTAAGAATATTCAGCGAAGATCTAATCCTGTGTAGCAATATAACCATGCATCCTAACATCAGGTTAACTAATTTGGGTCTTGTACTATAGTTATTGTCAGATGGTGCATTTATTATTGGACTTAGATTGGTATTAGTTTCAGGCTGGGCTAGGAGAAAAAGACCCCATGCTTGTGTTTGTATCACATGAATACATGATAGAGGAACAAAAACAACTAATTTTGCCTTCACTAGTTAGTTTCTAAAACCTACATAAAGATACTAGTTATTTCCTCCGCATATTAACTCAATTCTCACTTAATCATGCTTTCACTACAATAACCATCCATCAAAAGTAACATCCTTTTAGCTACATATCTCCATATAGACTAATTAGCACCTCTTTAAGTTCATTGAAGTCGTGATTAAAAGTCAACCATGGTTGATAGTATCTTAAGTCATCAAGCCCCTAGCCCTTCCAATTAAAACCTAGGTTACACAGAGGCGGTAAGAGAAATAAGAAAATGGAATGTTAGAAACCAAAAAAAAAAGGGTACTTATCAAGAAATTAGGAAATAGAAACATATATTTATACATTTAGGATCAATTGAGAGCTACTTTTAAAATGAGAACTAAGAACACATATTAGCCATTGGATCGATCAAATAAACTACCAGGATTCGATTTCAAGCAACAAATGAGTAAGGGAGGCGATGCCCTTGTTGTAATGACAGGGAATGTTATAAATGAAATTTGTTACAAAAGACGGACCGTGACACATTATTGTCCCTATATACCACATAGTGTATTGAGATATCGGACAGCGTGTGATGGCCTAATGGTTTGGGCTCCTTCACTTGTTACATGGGAGAAGGATCGAGCCACAAGGTCATTATTCGGTCCTCTTTTCTCACTTCTATGTTTATTTTCATCTTTTTTCTTGCGCTTATTTTTTTTATATTAAAATTATCAGTTTTTTAATTGATTTCCGAGTTCAGGTTTTGCAATTAAGTTAAGTTCTGACTATTTTTTTAGTTTATGTTTGAATCTATCTAGGTCTAGGATTTATACTTTAAAGTTTAGGATCTTTAAGTTTATCTAAATTTAGGTCTCTTGATTAATATATGGTTTAATTTAATAAAAAAAATCTTGATATACGTTCACATTCCTCTTGGTCAAAGATTTACATCTTAGGACTTTTAGATTTATTTTAATATATGGTTAAATTGAATATTTTTTCCTACTTTAGTCTTAATTATTTTATAGCTTACATTAAGTACTATTATCATTTCCAATGGTGATTTAAATAAGAATAATTTAGTCGTTTGAATTAGACCCTTAATTCTTGTATCAAAAGATGAAATGACACCTACTTGTGAAAAAAGGGATTATAAGTACAAACACATAATCAATATAAATGATTCATTATAATTAGACATCTCCTCAAAAAGCATAAACCTGCATAATTCTTAGTCAGATAGTAATAACAAAAAGAGATTTAAAATTTACATGCGATGGTCGAAAGTTCTTGAGAGGTGGGAGTTGAAAATTTGCCAAAATGTAAAGTTTTGGTTAACTTTTTCTTCAAAATATTTTGGAAATGGTTTTGGAGTTTCTGTTCTGGAAATGTGTTGGGGTCAGGGAAATAGCAGCCTACAAAAGTTTCTGCACAACCTAGATTAAAACAGCTCCAAAAGGAGATAGAAGAAAATTAGGAAATAGATATAGCCAGATTAAAACAAACATCTACTCCTGCAAGCTCCTTTTTTTCTCAAAACTAATTTTACAATAGCACCCCACATTCAAATGTCAGCTGTGAGGCCCGTGACAATCCAGGAAAATCAGGTATTACTACAGAGGTCTTGAAATCTGAGCAAGTAAGTGAGAGTACCGTCATTATATGTATATCCCAGAAGCACCAAATATTTAATATTTTCTGCTTTAAAGAACCCCTAAAATTAGGCTTTTGCCCATTGGGCTGATTTTTGTACGCCAATCATATGGGATCTTCTTGTGAGATGATTTCTGGCAATGTAGGTGAATATTGAGGAGGGAGGGGACATCACTAGCAGGCACAAGACTACAGGCACTAGAATTGTCCGTAGATACTAGTCTCATGCAAAGCAACACTGACCAGGGTATAGAAATGAAGCCTTTCCAAATGAATCTCACTATATAATTTTCGGTGACATTGCACAACATGCTCCTGACAGATAAAATACACCATATACCCCTGAAATCACAGTATGGCACATGATACCCTTCCGTCTACCTGACATGAGAGTTAAGTCGATTTAATACAAATGATATTTTTTCAGTGATGAACTAAAATAGCCTTCTTCTAAACACATTGCCCTCCCTCTATTCATCACCTCCATTATCATCCATAGTTATATTTGAAATAAAGAGATTATGCTTAGATCTGAACAAACAGAATTTACATATCAAAGAAAAAGAAAAAAATATAGTTTCATGAAACAGATTTCACCTACTTTCTTCTTCCTCCTCTTCTCCATTCCCATTTCACAAATTAAACCTATTGTATGATTTGATACACACAAATTTAGGTTCTGAAGACTGCAAGGGTACCCACCCATGACAAACATCATCCAGATTCAGAGAGTGGTTTCACTTCCCCTGGGTGTTGTTGATGTTGAGAAACAAAAAAGGGGGCAGAATTTTCTCCTCTGCCGCTCATTTTTCCAAAATCCAGGAGTGAAGACTGGACCAAAAAAAAAACAAGTGTACACCTGACAAGACTGGACAAGATCTGAAACCTATTTGCTTAATTCCTAGATTCTACAATTATAATCACCAAATACTGGAATTCATTTGTTTAATACAACAATCAACTAGCTAAACATGACCGTAAAGGTTGTGTACCAATTTCTTAATAATCCCTTAGAGGATCAGATGAATGTCGAGTACCAAATTCTAAGACAAATGTTCTATCTTGGAAGATCCTAGAAAAGACAAATGTTCAAGAAAATCTCAGCCAAAAATGGTCTATAGAAATGCAGACCGGACTGGGTCACTTATAGACCAGCGAATTACTTCTAACATATTGCTCATATGTATGGGGAAATCTAGTAACATGGCCTAGTAAGAAATAACAAGTGGTAGCAGTGCTGAAGCTGAACTCCAGGCCTTAGCTCAGGGAATCTGTGAAGATGTTTATATAAAACGCCTATTTGCAGAACTTAGAATCAAGAAAGAAGGCCCTATAACAGTTCTATCTTGTAGAACAGATCATGATGAAATGGACCGACACTTCATTAGTTTGAAGATTGAGAATAATGTAATCACTCTGAAGCACATTTCCTCTCAGCAGCACGCAGCAGACATCTTAACTAAAGCACTCCATTGCCCTAACTTCTATGAACTATTTTCTATCTTGGGAATATCAAGCATATATCGTTCAGCTAAAGTAGTGCAGGAAACCAAGCTAGACATTGTTATCTCCAAGCATTTCCTCAGATAACTGATTCTGTCTCCTAACTTTAAGGATCAAATGTGATCCTCATTTATGTATAAATACAAAGTTGTATGTCAATAATGAAATTCGGAATTATTCGACATATCACTTCACTGGTAAATCTTTACATGAATTTGTCTGCACTGCAGTAGTGGAGATTGAGACTAGGAAGAACAGAGTTGTTAGAGTTCAAAGACAATGAGCTATACTTTAAGAGATAAGATTGAACCAGTTGATGCAAAAATTGGATTGCCATAATAAATTTAACACGCTCTGTGGAATTCTAGACAGACATACATCATGTGGCAGAAATGTAATTTCAGGGGTATATGACACAACAAAAAGTAATAGTGTATTTTGCTTTACTTCAGGAGTATCATGAACAACATCCCTAGTGTTATTAACACTTCACATACCTACCTAAAGACACCCTTATATAAAATCATTTCGGCAATTACAATCAATGGATACGTGTTTGTAGGGGCCAAAAAAGGTGTGTCACTACAGAAATGAAGAGAGGAATCAAGAAATGAGCATGGACCTTACTTGCATAATTGCCTCCTTCAGTTTTGAATGAAGATGAGATGCTGAATCCTTGATATTTTTAGGAGGCCATATCTGCACCCATAAAGCAAAGAATAAAATAGGAACCACTTTCAAGAATGAGGCAGGAATTCTTACACAACAAAATAAAATGGAGTCATGAGAAAAAAGGGTATCCATAGGTATCATTCCATCTACAAGATGCAATCATAGAATAAAAAGCAGAGAGGAGGGGGCATATTAAGATACTTATGTTCAATCATTAGTACACCTCAATCAAATGAGCCTGACAGATACGTACACACCCCAACCTTGAAGGTACTCAGACGGAACAAGGAAAAGTGTATACAGAAATATGATTACTAGAGTCCCCTACCACAAATACCTTGCTTTCATATGCATTTAAGTGCTAGGGGCACTAAAGCTTTCCTGACAAAAAATTGTTATCTTACTTCACAATTCATCTTTAGATATGAATGTATTCATTACAACAAACCTGACAAGAGCTATGGAATAGGGGGAATATGACATTATTATATTCTCTCTGGAAGTTTGAGAGAGAGCACAGAATCTCCATAACACTTATTTCTAACCAAATCTGCAGCAAAAGACATGAGAGAAAATGAAGAGATTCCATTTCAGCTAAATGATAACAGGTGATGTCACATCTGGGTTCTGCCGGCCCCATTATTTGCTTTTCCCTAGCATTCTTGACAATGATAGAGAAGGAAATGAGATAAAGTTCACAAACAAACCAAACTATTCTTCCCATGACAAATACTGTCTCCCACATGGATCTTGCACTGTCATTGAGAAATTATTAAGAACATGCAAAGTCATTTCCAGCAAATTGCCAGAGTTCTACCCATTTAACATGAAAAAGCTTAAGATTTCAAGCAACTTCCACTGAAGCCTAGGATTATGTTGTTTCATTCTAACCAAATGAAGTGCACGTAGCCAACATATAGGCATATGGCAGTGGAAGTCTTCAAACATACAAATGTGTATCATTAGGCCTTGGCACTAACCCTTTTCAGATTATTGGCTCATTAACACTAGGCTTATACTCCCTTGGTCTCTAAAAAAATGTCCTTTTAGACAGAAAATTTTGTTTATAACAAAAAAGAAATTCCATTTTTACCTTTACTTTTTCTCTTTCTTTTTCTATGAGTTAATTGTTTATTATTTTCTAGTGAAGGGTGTAATTGTAATATTAGAGTATATTTATTACTTCCTAAAATAGTATGTAAAACACTAAAAGGACTTCCTTTTAGCTAGAAACAGAGAGACTACAAAGATTATTAATAATCACTCATTCTAAGCATTGATCCAGAGCCAAGAAGTTAAGGCACATGTTTCTTTTTATCAGTCAACAGCAACATCATTAAAATTAAAAATAAAATAAAAAACTCAATGACCAAAAGCAGGAGAGATGAAACGTTAACCAACAAGCTCACATCCACAATACATAAGTAGTAATCCTGTGCCAATGCAGAATTAATGTGGAAGCCAATGAAAGTGTAGCATTGATCATCCTGTAATGTAAGTTCTAAGGTTTGTTTGAGAGATCTTCTAAGTTTATATATTAAAATTTTCTTTGGAATGATTTTCCAAAACATTACTTCCAAAATGATATGGTGCAACTAACCAAACAAGGAAGGGAAAGGAGGGTCTGCAAAACAAGAACAACAATTCTACAAGTCAAGATCGCTTAAAATGCAAGTAATAAAATGTAAACTATCACAGATAGCAAATATCTAGACGTTATTGTACAAGTAGGTCCCACGAAGTCACTTCATGCAAAATGAGGTGCACCATGGAGGCTAACTCTGTCAATCATTCTCTATTCAATTGCCATGCCTGAAGAAGCATGTGGTCCTTGGGATACACTTTTCTAGGGATCCTATGGATGAATTTTACCAATATGAATAAAGAACTCCACGATTATGATGGGTTATGGGATGAAGGAGATTAATTGGAGTGGATGAGTGGGAGGAAATTGAGTTCTTGTGCTTACAGAAGATGTAGATCGGTGGCGATGGTGTGAGGAAATTGCCTTCTTTGGGGCAAAGAGAGCAGCAACTAGTGAGAGAAAGATAGGAAAGAGAAAAGGGACTAGAAAATTAACAATTAGGTTAATTCTCCTGCAAAACTATTATTTATAGGCTATTACAAGCCAATGAGCTGAGGCCCTACTAAATAGCTCAAAGTTCTTTTAATCATAAACCCATAAGCTCTAATATATTAACAGGCTATTTAAACGAATGCCTGTTAATAAAGGACCCAGGCCTGATAGTTTGAAAACTCAAGTGTAACACATCAGGGCCAAGGCTCATCAGGCCCAACCCACAAAGGCATCTGTATCAGATTGGCACAGCCTTCTTGATAGAAAACCTAAAAATGGCACAAACTCTTATTTTACCACTGGCACTACTTTGGGTGTTTCAGCGAGAAAAAAAAAATCAAGAGTTGTGTATTGAAAAGATCAACAAATACTATCTTTGAAAAATTATTTTTTGGTAGTGAAATGGAAAAAGTACTCTCTTCTTGTTTATAAAAGAATAACAAAATACTTCTTAACTTGTGACGCGGAACATAGGTGAACTCAGGCAATAAAACTGCAGTTGCAGTCACGATTGCAATCTAGGAATATCGCGGGACATATTTTATATGCTGCAATTATCGCACATGAATTTTCTTTATTTTTCGCAACAAATAATGGTCATATATCAGTAAATATCGGTAAATATCAACGATATAGGTGTAATCTGTTTTCTCTATCATGTATCGCCGAGTTATCGTATCGACGAGGTCAAAGTCCAAATGGGTGAACTACTTTTAACATCTAAAATGCTAGTATTTACAAGTGAATTCCACCTGCCAAGTTACTACACAGAGAAGAGAGGGACAGAGAGAGAGAGAGAGAAAGAGAGAGAGAGAGACAGAGTTTCAATTATAAAGTCATACCGAAGTTGCACAGGAAGGACATGCATATCCAGCTGGTGCAGTGTGTGTAGGGAAAGATTTTATGTGTGAACCCAAGCAGCTAGTGTGTATAACATCTGAAAACCATAAAAGATAAATTTAATAAGTATTAAAGGTAGAAGAAAGAACTTAAGACATGCATTTGTGAATCAACATACGCAAGCAACCAAGGCGAGTAGTCTGAGTATCAGTTCCCTCCTCTAGCACCACATTGCATTTGCAGCAATGTGGAGGCCAATCATACTCTCCATCAATTACCCATTCCGAGTAAGTATGAATCTGCATATAGTGGACAAGCACAAAAGTCTGTTAACAACAGATTTGATAAGGGCCGGTCAAATTAAGGAAAAACATAAAAGAATAAAACATGAAAAAGTTATGCCTGGCATGGCACAAAACAGAATGTGTTAATTAACAGCAACAACCAATATAGATAAGTGAACCATGAACAAAACTGTTGATGTATGAAATCAAACCAAGATTGAGAACTGCAAGTAAAATAATGGAAGAGAGATCTTATTCGGTTCATCGGTCAGACCAATGTTACAAGATGTAAACTGAGGTTATAATATAGTGATAGAGACAGAGAGAAAGAGAGGGAGAGAGAGGGGGAGAGAGAGAGAGTATGTGTTTAGAAAGAAACATAGCGTCCCCACTCTATGAGGTGAAGGCTTTTATTCATAAATAAAATTCAATCCAAGTGGTACATAGTAAAATAAGCACGGTTAATCTCAGGGTCTGCTTGTCAACCCACAAAGCTGGATTAGTCCATGAAAGTATGGTTATAAAAAGCCCCATAATATATACTCCCTCAGCAAAAATCATTGATAATCGATGATATTTCACTAGGATAGCCTCAGCAACTGATAATGTGAAGACATTAGTGACTTCAGCTATCTAATGTGACCAGATGACTAGCCACTGAGATGGTTATCATATGAAAACCCAAGACCAATGCAGAACATTGTATAAGTGTTACAAGCCAGCCTATACCAGGATTCATATTTTGGGTGTAATACTTTGTCCTA
Organism: Tamarix austromongolica; assembly: GCA_039764185.1. Lineage (NCBI taxonomy): Eukaryota > Viridiplantae > Streptophyta > Magnoliopsida > Caryophyllales > Tamaricaceae > Tamarix > Tamarix austromongolica. Next base: position 24,195,447 of record CM077812.1, on the reverse strand, counting down.
AAACCTTCCAAAATGTGTTTAAAATTACTTTATAAACAAAGTGGTTTTGTTTTGGAACAGACTTGGAAAATTGTGTAAAGTAGATCTCTTCATGATATCGGTTGACTGATTTGATGAATTAGTTGACTGGCGTCCATTGGTTGACTGGTTTCATATAGCAGTCGATGGGAGACAACTCTAGAAAATAGGCACTTTACCCAGATACATCAGTTGGCGGACTGCCTATTTACCCAGGATACATCGGTCGACTGATGTTTGTGATTCTCAGGTCTGTTTTTTATTTTAATTCAATTCTAGCTCAAATGATTTCAAACCTCTTAGATTATCATATGTTTGTGTTACTAAGCACAGTGAGGTGTTCGGAAAATATTTTAACATTATTTAGATTAACAAATCATTTTTACTTAATTAAAACTCCCCTAAAAGCATGAATGAAGGTTGATTGGCCCTTATGGTTGAATTTTTCCTTGTTGTTAGACTTTGGGGCAATGGTGTGTTCTCTTAAGAGTTAACAAAAGCATGATTTATATATTACTTTATCTATGTAATGTATTGAAGCATGAATTTTTGATGTTAGTATGATCAAAATGATTTATAGCTTTTATTGTATTCAAGCATGAATTTCGACGTTTAGTATGATTAGCATGACTTATGGTTTATAATGTATCTAAGCATAAATTTCAATGTTGAGTATGACCTATTTTATCTATAGTTTGACCTATTCATATTGAAATGTGTTGAGTTTGTATTTAAGTACATGAAATTTGGTTGGGTTCGGTTGTTCCACCTAGATCGGTCAATCGGGTTGCTAAAGCCATTGACTGGTTATTTTTGTGTCCAGAGTTATTTTAGTTTTGGCCTAAACACATCGATTGGGTTGGTCAAATCCATCGACTAGTTCAAAAGAACCATTAAGTGGTTGGACCAACTAGTCGTTGTATCATATTTAATTGTTGGGTAGGTATACCTAGATCAATCGACGAGTCTTATGGACCAATCCACCGGTCCTATTTGTGATTTATTATTTTGTTATTTCTACATAATAAAGCCTCAGGGTTTTTGTGACGCTTTATTTACCGTATTTCATAGATCTTCTTTTGATCCCTGCCTTAAATAATTGGATTAAAATGAACGGCTAATGATAGCCTTGACCTGGAATAAATGAATTTAAGAAAGATAAAATAGTTATTTATATGGATTGTGGCCTTGAGTTGTGTTTGGTGTCAACACTGAAAACACCCAATTAGATTGTTCATGGAATTTTGTAGTGAATTATGACATCCCAAATTAATTATATAATGGAAATAAAATTTTCATTTGAACCTTCTCCTCCAACTCTCGGATAGTTAACCATCCTTGTAGTATTTACTTTTCTCTTCCTTAGTACCGTACCTGCTATTACCAAATTGTGGCTGGTAGGCTGATTTAGGGATAATACAAGGCCTACCCTAGCGTCAATGCTCTGAAAGGTGGAAGCTTGTAGAGGGATGTCATGATGTTAAGTTTAGTGTTACCTCCAAAACATTCCTCATGGTATACTATCTGCTTTTTACCAGATTGTGGTTGGTAGGTTGTGCTAGGAATACTGGAGTAGAACTACCATAGTCTCAATGCTCTATAAGGTTGCAGCTTGTAAAGGGAGTTAAGTTTGGTGTTATATCTGAAATACGCATACTTGGACCATTCTCCGCCAAGCTGTGGTCGATGGAATGTCTTTCCCATGTTTACGTTTGGTGTTATCACCTAAACATCCAATTTGGGAGGTTTGGAGTGCCTCGTATGTGTTTCGTATTATCATCTAAACACCCAATTTGGATGGTTTGGATTGCTCATTTGTGTTGGGTGTTATCGCCTAAGCACCCCTACCAGAACCATTTTCCTTTGAGAGGTTTTGCCCATGTTTGTGTTTGATTTTATAGCCTAAACACCTAATTTGGGAAGTTTGGATTGCCTCATCTACATTCAGTGTCATCGCCTAAACACTCCTATTGAGACGATTCTCCTTTGAGAGCTTTTACCCATCTTTGCATTTGGTGTTATCGCCTAAACACCCTATTAGGACCATTCTCCTTTAGGAGGTTTTGCCCGTGCATTTGGTGCATAATATAAAACAGAGGCTACACTATAGCATAGTGGCTGTTATTTAGCGGTTTTTGGGTCATCCGCGACGTGAAAGTACCGAGATGCTACAAGTTTAAAATTTCACATCTATCGGCCGATAAATCGGAAAATATTGGTGATAAATCGGGATACATTGCCAATAAATCAACAATTTATTGAGAATTCTTAAATCTATTGAAAAAAGCATGCATGATAAAAAAAAATTAAAAAAAATATTCATTCACTATATATATCTTGAACCAAGTTACTATTGAATAATAGTAAAGTATAATTATTTATTACCTTTACATGTCCTACTAAATAACATGCCTTTTTTAACTCTACAATAAAGCTAGGAGTGTTAGAATAATTTAGCATATAATGACTCGCTTAAATGCTTCTAATATAATATAAAATACTAGTTTATTGAATATACAAATTCAAATGATCAATAAATAATAATTAGAATACATAATGAAGTAATAATAAAAATTCACGCCATGACAACTGCGACACATAATTTATTGTTCGCGATGCTCCAATACCACGACCGCGATTTTATAACCTGATTTGGTGTGATCGCCTACAAACACCCATATTGGGATCAATGCTCTAATTTGGAGGTTATGCCCATTTTTAGGGACTTATATATCCTTATGTTACTACCATGACCCATGTTCATGTTGCAGGTTAGGTGTGTCATTTGAATATCTTAAACAATTAGATTATTTAGTCCTATAACAGAATAATAATTATAATTATAATTACACTAATATGGTTTATTTATGTTATAACATATGAAATCATCCTGTCTTTATTATTATTATTCCATGACAAGGTATTATAGCATGTTGTTATGCCATGATTAGTATAACCTCTATGTGCAGCATAAGCTCTCTCCATATTGTAGGATAGACTTGTTTTACAGTATTTCATTGTATTACGACTACTTTGTGTGGTCACTGTGGTAATCTAGCTTATGTTCTAGGGAGCATATGATGTTTTTTAGGCTTAAGGAGCATGATGCAGGCCTCTGTATGGTTGTTGCTTCAAAAAGATTTATGTTAATAGAGAGTTAAGCTAACAGATTATAACAGAATAATAATTATAATTATAATTACACTAATATGGTTTATTTATGTTATAACATATGAAATCATCCTGTCTTTATTATTATTATTCCATGACAAGGTATTATAGCATGTTGTTATGCCATGATTAGTATAACCTCTATGTGCAGCATAAGCTCTCTCCATATTGTAGGATAGACTTGTTTTACAGTATTTCATTGTATTACGACTACTTTGTGTGGTCACTGTGGTAATCTAGCTTATGTTCTAGGGAGCATATGATGTTTTTTAGGCTTAAGGAGCATGATGCAGGCCTCTGTATGGTTGTTGCTTCAAAAAGATTTATGTTAATAGAGAGTTAAGCTAACAGATTTAATTAGCCTTCTCCACTACATTGGGACATTTTGTTTTGGTTATCCAAACTCTTGGCTCTGTTCTTGTATTTGATTTTGGTAAACTCATCATGCCATCCATCACTACACCTTAATCTCCCTCTTTGTCTCTCTCTTTTCTTTCTCTTGCGCTAACTTTGATTCTTGTGCATGATTTTGGTTAAACATTTTAGCCTTGCATCGAGCACGGGTTAGGCGGATGGCTACATCTCTCTTATATTCGATGCCGTGGTAACATCTCCGATTTTTGTTTTATTGCTTCCATATTGTCTTAAAAACGAAAATTTAGTTGTGAAAATTAGGAGTGTTATATTCGGTTTCCATGAAACTCCACTGCCAACTGAAGTTTCATTTTTCCTTCTCTATCTCCCTATAATGAATATTTCCATGGTTTGAATATCGACATATTAATTAATTGTCCAATCAACTTCTCTAACATATGTTGTCAAACCGAAGTTTTGTTATTCATATACACACAATTCAAAGTGATACTTGTTAGTTATTGACTTCCGTTTGGTGATAGGCACCATTGTTTGCAAATTGTGAAGCAAAATAATCATCCCTTTTTGATACATAAATCCTCCCAATCCTCTTAAACTCGAATCTCCTTTGCTTTGTCTTATGGTTTACTAACTCTCAAGAAGTTTGTAGGGGCTCATAAAAAGGTCAAAAATGAAACTATGGAAAAGAGCAAGTCTATGGATATTGTCAGTTCCGTGAAGTTTGAACTTCATCATCTCCAATCCCACTATCACATTCCTCCTTTTCTGTGGACGATTCTTGGTGAGAAGGACTAAATTGCTCCACCTCCTTGAGGAGTTATTGCTTTATACCTTGAGGCCTTCGCCAGAGGACTTTGGCCTCTACTACATCCTTTCATCAAGGCCTTCCCCAAGTTCACCACGCTTCTGTTGGCCTAGTCCACACTGAATACCTATAGAGACTCTACATGCTCTTCATTAGCTTATAAAGTTCTCAAAGTCACCCCTCTATAAATGTAATTTAACATTTATTCGAAGATCAATCCATCCTTGTGGGCACTAGATTCGAGATGGTATGAAATTGTCACCATAAGCCTAGCACATTATGCAGGAGTACAATCACAGTTGAGCCTAATTTAATTATTAATTTTGCCAAGAAAGAAGCCCCTAAAACCCTAACTTGGACTAAATTAATGAATTAAATTGTGAGCCTTTTCAGCCATGCAAAGCCATATTCCAGCCATCACCTTTTGACAAAACTCAGGTGTCTTAGAAATGGTTCATTTTTAGCCAGCATCAATAAGATATTGCGCAACAGCAGCAGCAGAGGTCCTAGCCAGCTTTGTGTATTTTTTTTTTTTTTTTTTTTTGGCACAGAAATGGAGGATCAGTGAACAGAAAAGAAGATGGTTCAGCTGCAGCTGTATGCTGATTCTGGTAGAAAAGGTCAAAAAAAAAGGCCATAACAGTACTTTAGACCTACAGCAAAAAAAAAAAGTTACATTTTACTTTTCACTTTTAATGATGTTTTTAGGCCCTAGTATTAAGGTTACTTTTAATGATGCCTATTAGTCCTAGGATAAGCCTTAGCTTATTTTGATTTCTTTGGTTAAAATTAAACTAGTTAGAGTTGGTCCTTTTGACAACTAAACTAGTTTGATTAAGTGAACCTAACCAGTGTTTTATTTTGATTGAGTTGTAATGCAACTGGATGACACCAAACACTCTCTTATAAAGTGTTAGGCTCACACTTGAATGAAGGAAGATCTGATTACCCATACTTCTCTCTAAAAAAACTAAGAAACCCCCACAAAACTCAGCTGCAGAGTTTTGCTTATCTTCCCAAAAATCTTACTCCTCTGTGTTCCAAGTGTTTAAGCCTTGGATGATGATAGTAATTCTTTGATCTTGAAAGATTCTCAAAATCAAATAAATTCCTTTCCTCATCTCTTTCACTATTTTTTTTTTTTTTCTTTCAGTGATAATCCCTTAACTCCACCACAACTCTTCAGTTTGAACCCATTGTCTCTCATAAGCATCAATTGGTATCAAAGCTCAAGATTGTTGAAATTGGGTCTTAACTTTTCTTTTCTCCCTTAACCTTATCTAAAACCAAACACATACAAAAAATTTCTAGCCCGCCCCCATTTTTACCAATCACTACCCTCTTTTCCTTTCCCATTACAGTTCTAATGTTTGTTCGTTTTTTGTTTTTTTTTTTCAATCTTAAACCACTATGGATGATCCACCAAACCCAAGGGGTTTAAGTTTTGAAGAAAATGTCTATGTTAGAAGAGATCGAGCTATTGAAACCTTACAGCAAGACACAAGAAGGTTAGAGCAGTCCATAGAGAATATTCAAGGAGAAATAAGGGAAATAAGAGCACTACTGGAAAGGTTGCTACCTACTGCAAATTCCCCAAACCCACAAAGGATAAACAACCTGCCCAGGAAGAATTTAATGTTTGTGCACACAGAGGATGGGTCCAGTGAGTTTGAATCCTTTTCTAGTGAGTCTTCTCAAGAACCTGGATGAAGAAGGCATGCAAATCGGGATGATTTCAGAAATGTAAGGGCTGAAATCCTGAATTTGAAGGTAATCATAATTTGGAAGAGCTCCTTGAATTGGAATTGAGGTGTACAAGGCTTTTTAAAGCTAAGAGATATAAAGATAAAAAATAAAAATAAATAAAAATAAAAAAAGCTCTTAAGGTGGTTGTTTTGAAACTTAAAGGCCATGCATCCATTTGGTGGGAAAATATTACCAGCCAACGAAAAAAGGGAAAATCGAAGGTCAATTATTGGGCTAAGATGAAAAAGCTTATGATGAAAAGGTTTTTACCTTCTTCATACACTCAAAACCTTTACAATAAAATGTCTTCCTTTACAAGGTCAAGCGAGTATGGAATAATACACTAGAGAGTTTGAGAAGCTCTTGTTAAGGCTCGGACTTGAGGAAAGTGAAGAGCATACATTGTCTACATTTGTTGGAGGCCCTAGACAAGATATTGCTAGAAAGGTGGAGATACAAAGATACTACACCTTGGATGACCTATTTCACCTAGCCATCACGGTGGAGAAATATTAAAAAATACATATACATAAAAATAAAAATAAAAACTCATTTTGGCTACAACAAGGTAAATGCAGGCACTTCAAAGGATGTTGCCACAACTTTTAAACATCCTCCTACAAGAACTTCAAAGTTTGATGTGAATGGAAAGGCTAAAGAAGGCACATCCGAACAAGCTAGAAGGAAAAATGTCAGATGCTTCAAGTGCCAAGGAGTTGGGCACTACCAGAACGAGTGACACTTGTTGAGGTTAATGACGCCATTCAAGAGCTAGAAAAAAAGCCACTACCTTCGGCCAATGAGGAGGAAGAGGTTCCACCTGATGTTGGAGAGATGTTGATGGTTAGGAGGGTGTTACATACAAAGGAGGATGTGGAAGATGGATCACAAAGAGAGATCATTTTTCAAACCAAGTGCACAATACTTGGCAAGGTTTGTTCTCTCATTGTTCATGGAAGAAGTTGTGCTAATGTGGTTTCTTGCACCTTAGTTCAAAAGCTCAATCTTCCAACCAAAGCACATAATTGGCCATACAAGTCGCAATAGCTCAATGATGGTATCGTAGTAGAGGTAACCAAGCAAGTTCTTATTCCTTTTTCTATTGGCAAGACTTACGTGTGATATATTGTGGCTATGGATGCTAGCCATTTACTCTCAAGTCAGACATGGTAATTTGATAGGCGTGATGGTAGAAGAAATACTTATTGCCTAATGCCAACAAAAACATCACTATACCATCTATCTGTTCTCGGCCAAAATTAAAAAGAACAGTATGCAGTGTAAAAAGGCTTGGTTTGTTAATGAGAAAGGTGTAGAAAAAGCCATAACAAAGAGGGAAATTTTTTATTACTTGTTATTGCTTGAAAGCGGTGAAGGAGGAATGGAGATTAACCCTTGGCTCCAGGCCCTTTTGGATGAGTTCCACTTCCAGGTAGTTTTTCCTATAGAAATGCTCCCAGGCTTACCTATCATCTGAGGAATCGAGCACGAGATTGGCCTACCTAGTGCTACCCTGCCAAAAAAACCAGCCTGTAAGTGCAACCCTAAGGAGGCTATGGAGTTGCAAAAACAAGTTGAGGAATTACCGCAGAAAGGACTAATCAAATTCCTTGAATCCCTATGCAGTTCTAGCTCTTCTTGTGCAAAAGAAAGATGGCTCAATGAGGATGTGTGTTGATAGTAGAGTTATCAACAATATGACCATCAAGTATAGGAACCCCATTCCTAGGCTTGATGATGTATTAGATTGAATACATGGCGTTTGTATGTATTCAAAAATAGATGGAGGTACATGAAGGAGGATTGGCTGGCCATTTCGGAATCAACAAGACGGTGGAAGTACTTCAAGAATATTTTTTTTTTTTAGCCTAGGATAGTAGGATACGTACAAAGTGCAGTAGACTTACCAAAACTCTAAGAGTCATTTCCATCAAGGCTTTATACCCCTTTACCCATCCCTTACAACCAAGGGACCATATTAGCCTGGATTTCATTGTGGCATGACATAGAACACAAAGGCAAAACTATGTCATAATGGTGGTTGTAGACCGATTTTCTAGGATGACTTATTTTGCCCCTTGTCATAAAACAACTGATGCATCTTATATAATTAATCTTTAAAATTAAGTTACATGGAATCCCTAAAACAATTGTATTAGATAGAGATACCAAGTTTCTTAGCTATTTCTAAAAGACTTTGAGGACTTCAGTTGGTATTAAGCTTCTTTTTAGTACCACCTATTATCCACAAACAAATGGTCAAACAAAAGCCACTAATCACACCCTCACAGTCCTTGAAAGATTAGGACACTAAAATTTGTCATACAAAGTTCGCATACAACAAGTCTCCTATGTGTGCAACCAGTCACTCTCCATTTGAGATAGTGTATGGAGTGAATCCCACTACCCTTGTTGATATCTTACCACTCCTGACCGAGTCTCAGTCAATTTCGAAGCAAAAGATAGGGATAAAAAAATGAAGAAATTACATGTGCAAATTAGGGCTAAAATTGAGAAAAAGAATGAGATGAACTAAAAAAAAGGCAAATAAGAACCAAAGCAACACTTATTTGAGCCAGGAGACCTAGTTTGGCTTCACCTCAAGAATGAAAGGTTTCCTACTAGGAGGAAAAACAAACTTATGGCAAAAAGTGATGGTCCTTTTGAGATCCTTGATAAGATTGGAGATAATGCACATAGGCTTCAATTACCATAAGAGATAGGAAATATATTGAACATATTTAATGTGGGAGATTTACTTCTTGATCTACAAGACTTGGAAGGAACTTTTCAAGAGAGAGAAGATGATGCAGAAGCATCCACCACAATTGAGCCTAATTTAATTATTAATTTTGCCAAGAAAGAAGCCCCAAAAACCCATCTAACTTAGACTAATTAATGAATTAAATTATGAGCCTTTTTAGCCATGCAAAGCCATATTCCAACCTTCACTATTTAACAAAACTCATGGGGCTAAGAAATGGCTCATTTTTAGCTAACATGGATTAGTTCTAGCACAGCAGCAATGAGGGTCCTAACCAGCTTTGAGTATTTTTATTTTATTTTATTTTTGCATAAAAATGGAGGGAGGATAGGGAACAGAAAAGGGGATGGTTAAACTGCAGCTGATTATGGCAGAAAAGGAGCCATAATTGTACTTTAGGCCTACGAAATAATATATTACTGTTTGCTTTTTCACTTTTAATGATGTTTTTAGACACTAGCATTAAGGGTACTTTTACTTTATTGATACCTTTTAGGCTTAGACTAAGCTTTAGCTTCTTTACTTGTAAAACTCCCCAAAATTAAAGGGAGCAAGAGAGTAGGGTTGTAAATAGGCCAAGTGAATATGGGTTCAAGCTTGGCTCGTTTATAATTGAGTAGAGATTTTAACAAGTTGAGCCCAAAAAGCTCGCGAGCTTTTGTGGTAAACGAACTAAGCTTACAAACTTTTGCACTATAAACAAACTCGAGCCAAAAATTTTCATACTCAAGCTCGGCTCACTAAACTTTTTCACAAATGAGCCAAGCCCAAATTTACAACCTTATAAGACAGTAGTTGGCAATCAAGTCAGAAATTGCCAACGAAACTAATTGAATTTATTTAGTTAAAATTATACTAGTTAAAATTAGTCCTTTTGCCAACTAAAATAGCTTGATTAAGTAAACCAAATCAGTCCTTTATTTTCATGAGTTGTACTATAATTAGATGAGACCTAACACTTTCTTGTAAAGTGTGAATAAAGGCAGATCTAATTATCCATTTTTCATTCTAAAAAATAGAGAAGGCCCCACAAAACTCAGGTGCAGAATTTTGCTTATCTTCCCAAAAATCTTACTCATCTTTACCCTAAGTGTTTAAACCTTGGAATTCGATAGTAAGTATTTGATATTGAGAGGTGCTCATAAATAAAATAAATTCCCTATCCTCATCTCTGTCTCTAATTTTTTTCTTTCGAAGATAATCCCCCAACTCCACCAAAAGTCTTTAGTTTGACCCAATTATTTCTCATATGCATCAATACATCTTTACACAAATGGAAGATCAATTCATCATTGTGGAGAAAGATAAGGGATGGGATCTCACCAAACTAGATGCCATGGAGCTGAACTTCTTGAACCATTGTTTGCCCACATTGTCAAAAGCTAATGCCAAGGTCTAGTGGCCTTCTAAGAATTTGTTCGTGTCGCCACCACCAAGGAGTGTCTTATTGTGCGTGCAACCTTTTATATCTGCATCTTGGCATTTCTTCCCTAATCACAAGGGTTGATTAGCCTTCTCATCATAGAGGGTAACACTAGCACCCTTCCCCTTAATTAGATGCCCTTGCTTCCTCCAACCCTCCTCTAGAAGTGACAGTAGTACCTAAACCTAAGAAACATCGTGAATCATCCTTCCCATAGAGGATGATAGAGAGTGTTTTTTGATTGGAGATCTTCCAATGCATTTGGGGAAGGATTAGGGGTGTTGCCTAGAATAAATAAGGTTGGAAGACCTACTACAGCGGATGGCCATCAAGCCCTTCTTCGGAAAGGGGGGTTATGGGTATTGCTCATGAATATGATTAGGATTTTGAGGAGAATGTTGACAACTTTTGCGAACTTTTACTATATCCATGAATCTTCCTCTTTGTTGGAGCAATTTGGCATGAAGATAAGGGCCCAACTAGTCCTTCCTCAAGATGAGGAGTCTATGACAATGACTTGAACTGAAACTTGATTGCCTATATTGTTGACTAAGTTTTAGGGTCATTCTATACTTACAATACAGAAATTACCATTGTTTCCTTCATAATTTGGTCTTTAATAATAGGTCGTCGATCCCCATACACTAACTTTGTTTTCCTTCCTCTTAGTTGACTTTGGTTATGCCTCGAGTGTTATTTTACCTCTAACATATATGTTAATGATGATCATGAAGAAAAAGTTGCACAAAAGTCATCCCAATGCAAAGGCCCTTGAAAAGATGGCCACAAGTTGGTCTATGTAGACAAAGGCAATCACTAAGGCAAACAATGTCCCAAACCAAGTTGAGATGTTATCCTAAGACCTTCAACAAAACAATGCTCATTTATGCAATTGAAATTACCAAGAGGTAAGAGACCGAAGCTAAGAATCAAAAAGCCATAGTTAATGTCCTTGAGGATGTTAAAGGGCAACGCACATGTAAAAAGGAACCCACATAGAGAACAACCAAGTTAAGAGGATCGCCTAATAGGAGAGATCAATGCTAAGAAAGTGATATATCCGCATTAAAGCTGGAGTCCATATCTCATCAGTCCCATCAAAAAGTCTTGACTAGCTGCTCTAAGGGTATAGTGACTCAGAAAAGACTTCTCCACAACCATTATCTGATTTGATCAATTGATTTTTACAGGTAGTCTTCCTTATGAGGGTCATCTCGTTACTCCGACGAGGGATTCCAATGAGAAAAGTTCCTCTAAAGATTCTGATGAAGGTAAAGAGGCCAAATGAGTGGCATGTATAAATAGGGGCAGTTACAACTAAAAACATTTGTGTTTTTCAACATTATAAAAAATTTATATGCTACTAATTCGGCCTATTGCTTTCTTTTAGCCTTTTGAGATTGCACGACTTATGTTGTCGTGTCTTTCGCAACTTATACAATTGGCATATTTTGATTAAGGGAACCTCCGTCTCATAATCAAAGGCAATTCTAAGGAACCAAAGTGCTTTCCTAGACAACTTTGCGGTGGAAATGAAGGGAGCTCCTATTACAAGCTTGAGGTATAGTACCCAAGGGCCCTACCTATGAAGTATGTTAGTTTAACCAAGTATCTAAGTTAATAGGAAGTTTTTCAAAAGCTTGTGGCCTTTATGTCCATGCACAAGTCAACTCAATATACATGTTCATAACTAGACAGATTGATATTTCATATAAGGTATCCACGCTCTCATGGGGAAAACATTAGATATAGTTGTAATAGGTTAAATATGCAGTTGATAAAAGATACAAGGATGAAATGCAGCATGTAAAAGGCATATAATGATAATACAACTGTGTAATGTCATAGAAAAAATATCACTTAGCCTCCTTATTCAGCCTACTCTGATCCTTCATTTTCCCTCTCATTCATCAAGCGATCAAGATCCATTTCTACTTCTCCCGAGATCTTTACCTCTTGACCTACAATGGACTTCTACGACATAACGCTACCTAGCTCATCTTAGATGAATTAGAAACCTACGATTAGTAATGACATGAAGTTGGCCTTCGTCTCATTTAAAGAAGTTTAGCCAAAAATCACATTGCAAGCACAAGAGCACTCGCCACAATGAAGGCAACATTGACCATCTTATGTTGCCCTTTTCTTTCAAATGAAAGTGATAGGCTCACTTAGTCTTTGACTATGGCGGTATTGTCGTTGAATCCAATTAGAGGAATAAGAATAGGTTTCAAGCATTCACTTGGTGGACCTATTTGCTCATATGCCTCTTGGAAGAGGATCGAGCTTCCAATTTCCACAAGATGACTTTGAATTATGAAATTAGCCAGCTTGACAAAAATACTAGGGGTTCATATTAGCGTTAGAAAATTGCCTTGATCAATGCTATTGAGCCAAATTAACCACTCTTCTTCCTTTCATTTGTTGGGATTGATAAGAGTCTATGTATCTAGGTATTCTTCTTACATGAGATTGCCCAACACTTGTTGCATTCCTCTAGAGTCCTACCTTATACAATATTGATCATCTTATAAGGTGGGTCTCAAGCTCCATAAGGAAGTAATGCGGGGTTGTTGGTGTTGGGAAGCGTACATGTTGCTTATTATGAGCCCTTTGTGCTTCCTTGTCCAACACTATGTATCACTTCTAACAAATCCTCCATGACATTATTTAGTCATTTGCATTCTTCAATGGTCTGCCCTATGTCCTTGTGTTATGCACACCATTTCGTTGCATTTCTCATTTTGATGTCAACTAGCATAAAGGTGGGTTGAGGGAAGGTAATTCTCGCATTTTCCAATGCATAAACCACCGTTATTAATCGTGGGGTGTGGTTGTCAAACTTTTGACTTGCAATAGTATCTCATACTTAATGATTCACCAACATAGCTTGCCCTCCTTTGTCGACTTTGAGACACTGTAAGGTTTAAATTGACTAGTAGGAGATTGATCTCCCCCACAAGGCTCAACTCACCACTCAACATCAACCCTTTATTGGACATCTTTCCTAATGTACATTTGATGCTTAGCTAGATAAATATCCCTCAAAAGAGAGAAATATTTATTCCACTATCAAATTCATCCACCTAGTGCACCTTTTAGTTAGATCAATCTAAAAAAAATAAATAAAGAAGAAGAAGAGGTTGTGACTTGAGTCAATCCCCTTAATGAATGGTAGGCCTTCGGTCTTTTGGCAGCATCAACATATTTAGTTCACTCTTCTACTAATCCATTGATAAAGGCTATGGCATAGACCTTAATTTTTTTGAACCTTTAGCTTTACACATTGTCTCCTCTATCACTCATATCATGCTTTTAAAGTGCCCAAGGATCGTTGGGATCTAAGGAACCCTTGAAAGTCAAAACTCTTTAACCATGGCAGTCTATATCTCGTCTAAGTTGGGTTAGTTAAACAAGAATAAAAGTGTTTTCCACCACTTCCTTACTACAAACAAATCAAAGGCCTCTGCTACTTTTTTGTCAATTAGCCTCCTTAGAATCCACTCCATTCTTCGATCTGAAGACTTTTCTCTTTCCTCATCATGATTCCTTCCTTATATTTTCCGATGGTTTCTTTGAGACTCTCCAACTAATTCAGTTTTAAGATTATTCTTACACTATGTCACTGGTGTGTATCCTTCTTGGATCTTCGGCATGCTTCTCCCTAGGGGGTACTAGAAGGTCTGGTTCACCCACAAGTTGCTCGGTCTCAGGAGGTTGGCATCAAGGAACACATGAATTAGAGTGAGAATAATCCATGCTAGCTTGAGCAAAACCATTTCTTTTATTGTTCCTTTGACTCCTCATTACTAGCTTATAGTAATAAGATAGTTACCACGTTGTTGGGGTTCATAGTTGCCTTTCCTCACGTTCTTACAACATACTTTTTGCTTAGCTAACCACGAAAAATGCTAAATGTTGATGTATGATATCAAACTAAGATTGAGAGGTGTGAGGGAAGTTATGAAACATAGATTTTATATAGTGCATTGGTTAGGCCGAGGTTAAAGACATAAATTAAGGTCCTAACAACGAGAGTAAAGTAGGTGTTTAGAAGGAAAGGTAGCGTCCCTGCCCCCAAGAGATGGGGGTCTCTATTAACAGAAAAAAAAAATTCTTGGGGAATACATCATTGAATAAGCGTGGTATAGATCTGCTCATCAATGGGCTTGCAAGACTGGCCCGTGAAAAAAACTAAAAATGGCAGCTAATGCTAACGATAACAACGCACATGAAGTAAAAGTAGAACTTCACAAAAATAATGACATTGAAAAGTACAGGAAATACACTAAAAAAAAAGTTAATGATTAAAGATTTTAAAGCAGACAGGTAATGAGCCAACGAGAAATAAGATTGCAGAAGTCAAATGGCGTTGGTGAAGCAACCTACTCTGCCTGTTCATATATATGCTAATCAATGAAACCACTGTTTTCCTAGAAATGCCTCTATGTCTAGAACCTTTTGCTTCAAGTTAAGAAATCATCACATGATTTGCTGAAGAATGGTTACAGTGGATAGGTATTCTAACGCTTTTTTTTTCCATCCATACAGTATTCGTGTGACTAATCAAAACCAACAACTCAGTAATAAGCCTTACTTTTTCTTGTGGAACAATGGTTGAGAATTGAGATAAAAGATTTAGAAGGAAGTCTGTGAAGATTTCAATTTGCACATAAGTTCTATGGCAGTTGTCACATAAGGACTATAACTTGGTCAAGCTTTTTCATTGGCTCTTTTTTCTCCAAGTCCCTTATGTTGCAGTATTCCATTATGCTTACAACTCTCCATGAGATCTCATAAGAGTACACATCTCATAAGAGAACACACAGGTCACCAAGGTTGCACAGAAACTTATGTGGGTTGACATTTCTCTGTTTCGGAAATGTTTCCTAAACAGAAACTCCAAAGCCATTTCCAAAATGTTTCTTTAAAAATAATAATAATAATAACCAAAATGGTGACATTTGGCCTACTTTTTTAACATGTGTATCTGTTGACTCTCTCTCAACATCTTTCATCTCTAAAAAACCTTCAACAATCGCACATAAATTTTAAATGTCTCTTTGTAACTATTTTATGTAAGTCTGAATTCTGAAATGTCAGTTATGAAGGTTTATACTCTTTTGAGTAAATGTCCAATGATAACAAATCGTTCATATTAGTTCATATTAACTGTGTGTTTGTACTTTATAAACTCAATGAAGAGTATTTAATATATGTATGTGTGTGTGTGTATTTCCTAACATTTTCATTTCTTTGTTTCCTCAAAATTGCTCTCTCCCCATTTCCTTGTTCCCGTACAACCTAGGTAGTCACTATCTGATAGAGATACTTATTTTGTGGACGTTAGAGAGATTTAATGGCTACTCCATGAAACCAATGACGATGAAGTGCCAATATAAAGAAACAACAAACTCAACTAGCATTATCATAAGTCTATATCTAATTAGATTTTGCTTTTCACTAACAATGTCCAACACTTTTGGATCATTGATGTGTTTTCCACAGCATGCCCAACCCTCCACAGCCAACCAGGGGCTAACTTTGACCCAGAAAAGCCACAACTGTAGTATATGGAAATTATTGCAATCAATCCACATAAAACATTAACTGTACCCTTAGCAACATGAAACTTGAAGGCATTCATGACAACAATACAGAAAATTTAGAATGAAATCAGTACCACACATATCTGGTGCTCTGGAAAACATATGCATTCTCCACAAACTGGAACCTTGTGCACAAAACAGTATAACTTGGTGGCCTGAAAGTGGAGAAAGTGGTAATAGTTAATAATCAAATGCATGAATTTGAGACATGAAATTAATTGGTAATGACAGGAATTCCTCTCCTCAACAGAAATGCAGCTCCAATATCAAATGATATACCCAGACTGCAGTCACAAACAAAACCCTACATTCAATTATTTGACAATTAAACGCCAGCCACAACTAACTCGTAATAGAGCCTCAGCATCAGAAAATCAGGAATCAGATATTAATTTAATCAAATATGAACAGAGAACCTCCAAAATAACATACCCTACTGTATTTGAGTGCACGAAGACAACTACAATCGTGCCTGACTTTCGTCGAGCAAACATTTCAGCATACGTTACGATTAAACATAATATCCGATTGGCACAAAATAAACCAAAAATCGTCTAGGAGGTTTCAAAAATACATATATACATGCTACATATTCACAGCACGAATAGATCTAAAACCAACAGGCGGTTCTAATTGGAAAAGTCAAGTATATTCCAAAAAACTTCCGGGTAATAATGAAGTGATCAGGATTACCTTGCGGCATTTACAGACCACCATTTCGTTGACTAGTGGTAAAGCGTCTTAGGAAGCCCGGAATTGATAATTAAGAGTGGGAATTGATGATGAGTAGACTGATCTTCGAAACCGATATGAAACATTCGGCGAAATATACTGAATCTGGCTGAGACGAAATGGAGAGAACGCGGTCAAGTAATTGATAGTCCGACGGACGATCACATGTGGTAGCTGATGCCGCTCGATTGGCTTGGGTGTGGTAGCAACTTTGCAGTTAGCATTGAGCATTAAATAACTTCACCGCCGGACCGCCGGACGTTTTGGTTTGATACCACCCTTTATTCCGTTTTCTTTCGGTCATATCCGCTCGAGTGAGTTTCGTTTCATGGAGGCAGTGTTTCCTTTCTTTTTCTTTTTTCTTAAATTCAAAATAAGTTTATAGGAAAATGCTATTTAGTATGTTGGGGCGTTGGAACCCAAGAAGATCCAACAATCTTCAAAACTACGATGACGCCGGATGTATATAAATAAACTATCATTAGTAGGTCATATTGAAATACAAGTTTAAGAAAATAATATGTTTTTTATTATAAACACATTTGATTATTATTAAAAGTAGACAAATAATTACATTTATCATATAAATTGATAAATTGGGATGAATTGGCAACATCAACATTGAAAACTTAATGTCATTTCTCTTTATAAATAGGAAATTCATTATGAAATAAGTGATCGCAATCAAAGAACCTTATTTTATATTATCTTTATATATACTACATGATGGAAAAAATCTATGGACTTATCTCTTACAAAATTAACCATATGCCTTAGGTACTTTCCCGTGATTTCAATTATTATACCCAAATGAAAAGCTCTAAGGCCTACACCACATAATACTCAAGATTCAACATATTTTCTTTCTTGTATTCAACAACTCCATCTTAATAATCTTTGATATACTAGATCGTTTTTCACTTGGTCCAACAAACAAAACAAGGATAACAAAATATGGTGTAAGTTGGATAAAGGTATTTGCAATGAAAAATGGTTGGATACTTTTATTAACTCTCGGGCAAAAGTTCTACCCCCTATGGTTTTCTAATCATGCATACATGATTGCCTCTTTAGAACATCGTATCATCAAAGGTAATAATCCTTTTTGGTTTTTCAACTTTTAGATTGAGGATGATCCATTCTTACATGTCATAAATCAAAGTTGGAAAACTTTTTCCTCATTTATGTCCTTTGCAAGCAATCATGAATAATTAAGGGGTTTAAAATGCCTATTAAAACATTTGAATCAAAGAAAATATAGAAACATCTCTTCACAAGTCATAGAGGCAAAAGACTAGCTATGCAGCATCCAACAACCCCTTACCCAAGTGCAACACTCCCAATTTTTTAACCAGAAAATTTTATTTTTCAGACAATGCGGAAGCGTTTGAAAAATAAAATCGAAGAATGCTACCGCCACATCAACCATGAAAGAGGTGTGATCATCACCTAATCCATGCCTGATTCAAGGCAAAATGGAACAAGGAATAAAAGAATGCATGATTATAATAATAATATGACAATATAAGATAATAAAGATTAGAACAAAATTATAGATAGAATGAACTTGATAGTTTTACAAAATCAAATATAAGAAATCGAGCCAAGAGATTAAATAACCAGAAATAGAAAAACATCCCATCGTAGTGGGCAAAATACTAATAATCGGTTAGCCAAACTCTTAAGTACAATCATAAACCTCTAATCCTAAGCAATGATCCGCTAATGGCCCACGTCATCACCCTCAGCATATTCTAACTGAGATTCATAACCTTGCAAATCGTCCTCTACTCCATAGATTAGAAGTTGGATCATCACAGTGACCACACAAGTGTAATATTAGTATGGTGAAGTACTGGTAAAATATACTACCTAAAATATGGTGAGGCTCATGTAACACATTGAAGTCACATAGCCACATGGTGATATTGTATCAGTGTAGCTCAAGTATGACAAGACATGCTTGCATGATAAACATGAAGTAGGAAATATAGTAATAGATGCAATTCATACAATATAAACTATATTAAAATTCCTCCTTCAGTAACTACACAATTTCCGGTTATTAAGATAGTTCATTCGACCACACCTAATTCTCCACCATGAGTAAAAGTCATAGCAGCACAAATAATCACAATAGGATACCACACCCATCACACAAGTTCAAGATACATCGAGGGGGATTTATTTAGGGATACCACACCACCACACATCGAGTGCATCTACCACAAATCGGGATGCCATGCATACCACATATAGTTGAAGTACACTAAGGGGTTTGTACTATGATATCTCACCCATCATAGCTTGAATGTCTCCGTCATGACCGCTAAATACTTAGGATACCTCACTCGCTTAAGTAAATGACAATACAAAGTGCTAGGGATCTTATAAAGGAATACCTTACCCAACTGTACTAGACATCAATGCCATGTCATATTGCCATAGTATAATCCTATGCCTCAAATATATGTGCATACCCCTTACCGACCGCAACCTGATAAAAAAGAAAATAGGTGTTGAGTGAAAAAATATATATAACCAAGGGCAATCAACCCACTAACTCTCGGTAGCTACCCAAGAGCTGGAGAAAAATGCTCAACAAAATCTTAAACCATTATTTTATATATAAGTGATATCACAGATCACAACAAAATCCACACATAACCAAATTAGGTGTTTCCAAGTGATAACACCAAACACAATTAAAATCCATTATTCAACTAAATTGGGTGTTTCTAAGTGCTAATGCCAAACACAATTAAAATCTATTATTTTAAAAATTTTAAGTATTTTCAAGTGATAACACCAAACACATCACAAGGCATGAAAGCAGCCATTTGGGTTTTTTAAGATGACAACAAACTCAACACAAGGCATAAAAGCCACCAATTGGTGTGTTTAGAGATGACACAAAACTTAACCCAAAATCAAGTCTCAAACATCATCATGGTGATTCATATTAAATCAGGTCAATCATAATTAAAATATTGTATATACATAGAAGTATCAGTACAAAAAGTCCAAGAAAAACACAGTAAATTACAACAAACCAAGTGTCTTCCACCCAGACTAGTCGATCGGACCTTTAGACCATATGACTAGTCTAGTCATACCATACCTAGACCAAAATAATACCATAGCACTAGTCAACTGGTTGGCCTCACCAATTAACTATTTTTGTGAACCAGTCTACTAATTTGGTCCAACTACTTGACGGGTCTAAGCAAAGACCAATCCACTTTAGCCTATAGAGAAACCAATCAATAGGTTTAACCAACTGATTGACTAGTCATAGTAACCAGTCAACTGGTTTGGTTTAACCGATTGATGGGTTTAAATAGAGGCCAAACCATTTTGGTCTATTGGGACACTAGTCGATGGGTTTGATCGACAAATCAACTATTCATCGAAACCAGTAGATTGGTTTACCAAACCAATTAACTTATCTCATTACCAATCGATCCAAAACTTCCAACCATTCGTCTGCTCAGAAAACCAGTTGATGGGTTTGAAGAAGCAATTGACTAGTCTAGGTAAAACACTACCTAAACTTGCAAAACACACACCAAATTTCACCACACTTTACCATGTTAATCCTAACATACTTCTATATCAAAACATTGGTAAAAATACATGTTGCACACATAGAATCACATGGATACATGGTATTATGTATATTGAAACAAATCATGCTCAAACAACCCATTTTATGCTTAAAATCAGATAATTCCAACAACACTAACTTGGGAAGAATTATACCATATGCCCATAAAATGGAACATAAGTAGATCATACTCATATAAGCACTAACACATAGAATCCCAATATACCATAGAAACCTACTTATGTTAAAAATAAGAATGTCTTACCTTGAAGTAATTCTTCTAAGACAAAACTCCTACTATATGACTTATCTAGTAGAACTTCAATTCCTAAGAGAATCAATGTAAAAACCATTAAAATCTTCTTTCAAAACTTCATTAAAACTGAGAAAAAATATGAAGAAGCAGAAAGACACAGAATACCCCCTTTGACTCAAAAATAGGGTGTCAAAAAAGAGAGTTGGAATCTCCAACTTTTCTCAACCTTAATTCTTTCTTCCTTAAGGAAAGCAAGAGATAACTAAAACCAAGATTAGAAGAAGTGAAAGGAACATAATGATTGCATAATCAAAGGAGAAAAATCAAAGAGAGCCTCTATTTTTTTCAATAGAGGGAAGAAGAGAAAAAAATGGAACGGTGCTTAGTGAAAATTTCCATAAAAAGAAGGGAGAAGAAAGCAAGAACACAAATGAGCAATGAGAATGGATTAGTAATGAGAAGTATAAAGGCAAAGTTGGTCGAAATTCTTAGGGAAAGAGGGGATGAGACTAGTGAGGTTGAGTGTGGGCAGCCAAGAAGTGAGAGATGACTCGATGGGATGGTGGGGGTTGAGTGTAGTAAGAAATGGACATGGTAGTGGGTTGGAATTCAGGGAAGGATGCACAAAATCAATCTCGAAGCCTCATATACTAGAAGATAGAGGGAGAGGTGAGGGAGAAGAAAAGGTGAAGCTTGCCTCCAAAAGTGACTTTTTGGAAAATTTTGCTCATGAAGATTATGTAGTGATCTAAATAATGTGGAAATAAGCCCAAAGTACTAAAACATGTTTATTAGCATAGTTTAAAAAGTTTTCATAAGTATTAGAGAGAAATTTGAATCAAAATCAGAAATAGATCTGAAATTGTAGGCAAACCAGTCAACTAGTTTGTCGAGAACATAAATATTAATTTTTCTAGCGCAACAGTCGAGTGGTTATTTAAATTATTCAATTGGTACCCCTGAAATTTACATTTTTAATTAGAATTTTAAGCCCATTTTAAAACTAAAACTCAATTATTTCGTATCAACAGAATTCTAAATACAATTTGAAGGATTTTGGAATGAAGTATTACACCAAGAGCCTCTCAATTTGCTTTTGTTAAATCATGAACAGATTGCCTTAAAGGAATTGGCTCACTTAGTTAAGTGTGAGGAAGTTTCCTTAGGTAGAAAGCTAGAATTGATTGGCTAAAACTTAGAGATACTAACAACAAGTACTTTCATGTTTTCATTAAGGGGAGACAAAATTAAATTTAAATACTATTATTCATGAGGATATGGGATTAGAGGTGTTAGACAAAGATAGAATATTCTACCTCCTAAATAAGTATTTTTCAAACCTACTCTGTGAAGATTCAATACCAAACAATAAAACCTAGAAGAGATAGTTAATGATGGACAAAAATTCATTGTGGATCAACAATGCACTCTAGTTGCACCGGTTAAGAAGGATGAAGTGAGAAATGTTGTTGTTACTATGAATGGAGGTAAAGCCCTAGGTTTTAATAGATTATCAATCCAGCTGGAGCATAATTGGAGATGACATCCATAAAGCAGCGGTGTGCTTCTTTATTTCATGTAAACTTCCTCAGGGTCTTAGTGTCACATCACTTCATTTGATACCCAATATCCCTAATGCCGCTAAACTAAGTGATTTTCACATATTAATTGTTGCAATATACTTTACAAGATTACCTCAAAAATCATCACTAGCAAAATGTAAAGGTGTTATGCCTTCTCTAATTGGTCATTCCCAATGTGCCTTTGTAAAAGGTAGGGGAATAGTCGACAACATTTTTATGAAAATTACTCTAGTCCATAGATATAATCACCATCATGTATCCCTTAGATGTATGATCAAACTTGACATGTAAAAAGCCTATGTATGGTAAATTGGAAGTTCTGGGAGCTAATGCTTGTAGCACTTCACTTTCCCATCTCCTTCACATCAAACTCATAATGGACTATGTTACAACAACACGATATTCTCTTATGTTAAATAGTGTTTTGCATCCTCCTTTACAAAGCTAAATAAGGAGTAAGATAAGGAGATCTCATTTCACCTTACCTCTTCATTCTAGTCATGGAATACTTGCATAGAGCTTTAAAAACCCTATGGAAAAAATCCAAACTTCTCGACTCACCCTAAATGCAACAAGGTACATTTAGTAGACCTCATGTGTTGTAGATGACTGGTTACTTTTCTATAAAGGTAATTTTTCTTCCATGGCTTCAATTTTAAACACCGTTGAACTATTTTGTGGCACTACTAGGCTTTCATTAAATGTACAAGAAAAGAAATATCTTTTATGGGGCAGCTGTTTAAGAATCTACCAAATAAGAAATTGAAGATGCTTACCTCATTCTTGGTGGTCATTTCCTAGTAAAATACTTGGGGGTTTCTTTACAAGGGAAAAGACTTACACCTCAAAATTATCGACCTCTCATTGATAAGATCACCCATCGGCTACGTGATTGGCAAAACAAATACCTTAAATATGTTGGAATATTGTAACTTATTCAAAGTGTGCTTAGTAGGTTCCATCTATATTGGACTCAAATCTTTTCTTTGCTAAAGAATATCATCCAAAGTTCCAAACCATTTATAGTGATTGGTGCTCATTTCTTATGAACGAGTTAAACTTTGGTTTCATCTAAAGCTTGGGTGGTATGGAAGAAATTATTTATGCTAAAATGAGAAGGAGGATTAGGACTCAAAGAATTAGAGGGCTGGGCTGGAACATGACTACACTTGGAAGACTTCTATGATTAATATAATATAACAAGGACACTTTGTGGGGTAAGATGGGTGCATGCCTATTTCATTAAAAATAAGGATATGGGGCAACACAATATCTCCTCTTCTCTTTCATGGGTGTTAATATAAGTTTTTGAACTTCATGCTCACTTTCACCCCCTCTTTACAATAACTGACAGTAGAAGCAAATTTACGATGGATGAAAAGAATAATGTAGTAAGGTTTTATGAGGAAATTAGACCAAAAGGTTCATACATGGATTGGTATAGCATGAATTGGAATCCTTTATCCATTTCATGCTACAAAATTATTGCATAGCTTACCATGCATACTAAACTACCCAAAAAAGATCGACTTTAGACCATGTGGTTGTCTACCAACCCTTCTTATGTCATGTGTGCTAATATGAATGAAATAATAATTCATCTCCTTTATGAATGCCTCTATGCCATGTGGTTTTGGGTTTTTGATGCGAATAATTTTGGTAGAGTACACAAGATATCCTTATAACATCAGCTTATATTATGGATTAAGAAGGGAGGTTGTGGCCCAAAACATAGAAAAGAGGCCCTCTGACTCTTTTTACTTCCATCATTTACCCCCTCTAGCAAGAAAGGAATACTCGAGTGTTTAGATAGGAACAACAACCAATCTTAGATTATCAAATCTATAATAAGAGAGCTATCTACCAGAGTAGCCGAGCTTGAAGGTAGTATATCCTTCATACAATTGTCACGTGTCTTAGCTCCTTTTACATTTGCAATCCTAACTCATTTTGTTTCGTTTTTATTTGTGTAGTGTCTATGATCTTGTTTTGGAAAATTATTCAAAGTTTGTACTCCTCACATAGCATTTAATAAGTAATAAAACACTACTTACCCAAAAAAAAATGTTGTTTAGTAATTGTATAATTACAATAGTAGCCTCTATGGGTAGGGCTGTGCAGAAAAATCAGGATCCGAAAAACCGATCCAGTATTCGAAAAAATAGATCCAAAATTTTGGATATCCGATCCGGTCAAATATAAGTTTGACCGGAGCGGATATCCAATCCAATTTTTTAATGGATAATCCGATCCGCTAAAAATATCTGATTTTAAGAATAAGCCACTTATATTTAGGTATAATTTAATTTATAATATGATTTTTTTCTTTCAATCTTCAAGTTTGGATCAATTTTTTTACTATAGTACATAAGTCTAAAAATAATTTACTAAACTAAAGTCTAAAATAAATATCCACACTCGACAAACAGTCAAATAGGTTACAATCCACACACATGCAAACACCCAAACTAGGCAAAAAAAAATCCTAGATTTGCTGAGTCTCTTAACTTAGGTCGTTCTACGGTTCTAGAGCGTCATTGTTCACAAATTTTGATCGCTAAATTTTATGGATATGATTAATCATATATTATATCTTTTTGTATGCAGGTTGAATAATTAAACAAGTGTTTCTGCGGAAAAAAAAATAGTTATAGATTATGTATGTAAATTTAATAATCAGATATTTTTTTCAATAATTGGATATATCCGAAATCCGATCTGATATTTTAGATATCCGATATTTCGGATATCCGAAGTATTCGGATGCAGATTCGGATATAAAATATCAAATGTCCAGTTGGATCGGATATCCAACAAAAATATCCGTTCGAATACGGATATTCGACAATGCACACCCCTATCTATGGGTACACTCGGGCTAAAGTTGTGTTATGCTAATAATATTGTTTTTGTTTAATAACCTTAATCTAAATTTAGATGTGATCAAAAGTGATGATGAAGTAATAATGATTTGACGTACTGGTACATCTTATTTGTATATAAAAGTTATGGAAGTGGTGTTTAACACCTTATCTTATGAGAAATAAATTGATATAAATTGATAATTTTAGACATGTATCTTAAAAGGATACATTCTTATCTTATTTATTTATTTTCTTATAAATTTAATCTTATACATGTTTTTCTTGTTCATCATTTATTAATATCATTATGAATAATATTAATCTTGATTATTAATTATTTACCAAAAACTATAATTAAAATTATTATTATGAATAATTTATTTATCATTAAACTAACATTATTTATATCGACAAATTATTCATAATTATAATTATAAATATTTATTAATTATAAATTATTAGTCATAATAACTACTATTCTTATTAGTTTTCTATTTAAAACTATAATAAATATTTTTTAGATTAATTTATTATTTATAATTATGATTAATATTCTTTTTAAATAATTATTAATTTATGAGTAAATTAATATTTATTATTATAAATTAGTTATTTATAGTAAAAATTAATATTATTTGTATTTTCCTTTAGCTAAAATTAGGAATAATAATAATTTTATTAACTACAACTAATAATTGAAAAAAATATTTTGATTAATTATTTCTTTATAATTTTAATTAAACTTATTATTTATAATTATGATTAATATTATTCTCATACGCAATTCATTTATCATTAAAATTAATATTATTTATATTGATTAATCATTTATAATAACAATTCATAATATTTATTGATTATTAATTTATAATCATAATAGCTGCTATTATTATTAATTTTCTCTAAGATTATAATAAATTTTGTTTGAGATTAATTTATTATTTATAATTATGATTAATATTCATTTTCGATAATTATTAATTTATTAGTAAAATTAATAGTTATTTATTATAGTCAAAATTAATATTATTTTTATTTTTTCTTTAATTAAAATTAAGACTAATAATATTTTTAGTAATTACAATTAATAATTGCAACAAAAATTATTCTTATTAATTATTTCTTAAAAATTTTAAATAAAATTATTATTTATAATTATGATTAATAATATTATTATAACTAATTTATTTATCATTAAAATTAATATAATTTTTATATATTGTAATTATGATTAATAGTATCTTTATTAATTATCAATTTATATTTATTATAATTACTCTTCTCATAAATTTTGTATTGAGAATTACAAGTTTTTTATTTATCTTATTGATTAATTATTATTATTATTATTATTATTATTATTATTATTATTATTATATATTTCATAATTTTTAATTATTCATTAAAATTAATTATAATTATTCAATAATTATTTACAATTAAAATTTATATTATATATATTTATTATTTAATTTCAATAAAAATTAATTATAGTTAGTGATTATAACTTTTAATATTTTTATTAATTATTCATTTATAATTATAATCGACACTATTTATAATAGCTATGGTTAATTGTATTCTTATACACAATATGTTTATCATTAAGATATATATTGTTTTTATTTATTAATTAATTATAAAATATAATTATAATAATATGATTTTTATTAATTATATAATATTATTTATAACTATTATTTTTATTAATCTTGTTTTATAATTATTATTTATAATTAAAATTATTCATATTATTCCTTTTTTTCTAATTTATTTTTAATTTTAAATCATTAGTTTATAATTACTAATCAATAAATTATTTTAAACTATATATTCATATCGTAATTAACATAACTATAATTTTTATTTATCAAAATTATTTTTAATAATATTATTATTGATTATTAATGTATAAACATGATTAATAATATCTTAATTAGTAATTTATCTATAACTATCATTAATATTTATTTATTTTAGTTAGTATTTTTTTTGTGTGGATTTGTGGGTGGGTATCTAAATTGGTATAATAGTAATAGTATAGGATAGGATATATTTAATATTTAGTAAAACTAGTGGGACCTAGTTATGATGTAAAAAAATGTAATAAATAGTATTTATAATAAGGTTATAAAATTAATATCCAAACCAAATAACTTAAATTTGTTATGAAATAATAATATGGATAATAAGTTTCTTAACTAACAAACAAACATATAATAAATCTATCTATATTATTTATATACTTATATGTATATTTAGTATAAAGGGAACATGACTTCATACAACTACACATATCAAAGCTACCATATTACCCTCATTCACCCCAATTACCCTCATTTTAGAGAGGCGAATTAAATGATTTATCTCCATTGACCCCGATTTGATACAAAAATAAAAAAATTTACTTAGGTTAATGAGGGTATTTTTTTTCCTTCATTCACCCAATTTCCCTCATTTTTATTATTCTCTAAGTTTAGAGGTAATAAGAAAAAATAAATGAATTATTACGTAATTGGATAAAAATATTCTCCCGTATTATATATGTTATATAATGAATTTTGAGTATAAGTATCGTTTGTTTTATTTTTAATCTTCATTTACTTTAATCCAAACTGAATTATTATATTATTCATTCACCCAAATTACGTTAATTTTATCCAAATAATTTTTAAAACATTTGGCCTAATTCACATTTATTCCTTTCACCTAGATTAATTTTTAATATTTATCATCATCCCGATTTAATCCAATCCAAATGAACCATTATGCTCCGTTTGGATTGAGGTAAATTGGGGTGAAAGTAAACATTAAAAATTAACCTAGGTGAAGGAAATGGAGGTGAATTAAGGTGAGTATTTTAAAATGTTGTTTAGATAATATTAACCTAACCTGGGTAAATATTTTAAAATTTTCTTTTGTATTGAGATGAATCAAGGCTAAAAAAAATGACGATTATACTCTTATATTAAATTGACAAGCTCCTTTCACAACAACTTAGCAAGCACCACTACCACCACCACAACCAACTCCTCCTCCTTCACTACAACAACTCCTCCTCCACCATCACAATATCCACAACCTCCCCCACTACAACAACCTCATCGCCACCATCACAAAAACCACTATCTCCACCCGCTCCTCCACAACAACAAACTCATCACCACCAACAACTCCATCATATCTCTACCACCTTATCCACCACCACCAACTCCATAATATCTTAAGCACCTTATCATCCATAACCACCTCTGCCTCCTCCTCACCCTCCTCCATCGTCATCACTACCAAAAAATTTACAAGTTGATAATTTTTTTTACTACAACGTCCATTTATCTAATTAGTTCAAAGATAACAAAATGTACAAACATAATAAATCATATATAATACATTGAAGAAAGACAGTAATCATCCTTCATTAAAAACAAAATTAAATTAAAATACATCCATCCTCCTACATTCAAAACAAAAGATGCCCACCATCATCTACAACATAAACTCAAAAAGTGCACAAATGTTTCACAACTAACAAAGCATGAAACTACACATAATGAGTAGGATCTGATTCGCTAATGATATTTGCTTGCACCAGTATAAGCCCTAATGCAGACTAGCATTGTTCTAATGGATATGTATTTAGCATATTATAGTTTGTACGATTCTTTAAAAGATATAAATCAGCCTGCATCTTGTATCTTGAATTAAAGTCAAGCTCCTCAACACCCTTCATAGCCTCCACGGAATCAACACGTGAGCATTTTTCCATAAATGTGACAAACTTCTCTACCTATTTACTTAGCATATCAAAACATGATGTAATAAATGCATCCATTTTCCTATTTCCCTTAATCCCTTTTCCATGACTCACACTTGCTTGTGGCACACTTGTATTACTAGCATCTGAAACATAGTCTTGATGAGAATGAGGTGGAGTGCTAGAATCAATACAAAATGAATTAAACCCCTTAATGTGAACTTTATCTTGTGAGACCATATTATCAATGTCATGAATCATGCTACTAGATTCTCCATGTTGTCTTGCAACCAATCTTCTCCTTTCTCTTAATTCACCAGCACTTATAACATTATCCCCAGTTGTCCTATCCTTATAAAAGAGCTCTTCTAATTTTTCATAGAAAGAAATTATTTTTCCATTCTATTTTGTAGCATTTGGATTACCCCATGACAAACAAACAAATAAAGTAAATGAAACCAAACAAACAAAACAAATTACAATTTCATCAAATTGACACTATACACACCTCAATTAGTTGATTCCATACTTCATCTTCGAGATCCCACATTTAAGTAGTAGGATTAAAAGCCCCAACCACTTTATGAAACATTCTTGAATATGTTATAACATTCAAAAAGCTTTCCCTTTAGATATTTTATCCTATTGCAAAATTGGTCCTTGTTCCATGAGGAGTTAGGAAACTTTTCTTCAAGTTCTTTTACCACAGAATTGTAAGCTACTGTAGTAAACATACCACCAAGACAATTATCTATCCGCATCTAATGTAGCAAAGAATCAAGAAGAATTCCATCCATCTCTCATGTCCAAATATTTCTCTCAACTTGACGAGGGGGCATGGTTGAATATATATATATATATATATATATATATATATATATATATATATATAAAAGATGGCATATACAATAGGTACTCCAAAAGAAAGACATGTTTTAAGGCTTATTCAATGTACACATGTGAAAAATACATGTTATCTCAATTTATTACACATGTTCAATATAAAATACAACATATTTTAGCTAATCGACTAATGTGTACACAAAAAAATAAATTAGTTTAAATTACAAGGCCTAGAAGAAATGCTTAGGTATTATAATCTGTCCTAATCACCACCACTGTTGAATTCCTCATAAACTCTCCTCTACCGACATCTCCTTCTTCTGTAAGATCATCAAATCTATTTTCCCACTCTCCATTGTCATCATCAGCGAATTCTTGATCTACTTTTTTAATTATAGCTTCATTCGAATCAACACCTATCAAGTTGTGCACAATACAACATGCTAATATAATCCTTATATGTGTATATACATCATAATGAGATTCATTTGCACTTACCATAATTGGAAACCACTTTTTTACAACACTAAAAAAATGAGATACATTTCTTAGCGAAGAATGATGCAAGTTAAATAGCTCCCAAGGAGTCTTTGGTGGATTATGCGAGTACTCTTTCAAATGATATTGTTCTCCTCTATAAGGTGAAATCAAGCCACTCATCATATGAAGCCCAACATCACCAAGATGATATTTACCTATGAAAAAGCTAAAATGTTAGACAACTTTAAATAAATTAAGTAAAATATATTTTTCAAGTATGGTAATGTAGTTACCATGCAGAATTTTGAGGCCATATTATCGTCTTAACACATCTTTTAAAATTCGAGCATCAAATGTCGATCATTCCCAATCAGCTAGAACATAGGTAAATTTTAGGTCATATATACAAGCAACTAGTACATTTTGTGTGGTGTAATCTTTTATTCCTTGGTATATAGAAGCATCTAATGTAGAATTTTTTTTTACTCGGACATGGGTTCCATTAAGAATCTAACCAAATTATTTATTAACTAAAAATAAAGAAAATTTCATAATAGATATCTTAAAATAAGGATAGAACTTGGGATTGTTCTAAATCTCTTTTGATTTTGATGACCCATTTGTTTATTTAATAAACATCTCATCTAATTCTATAACAACACTTAAGACATTGTATAAATGACAATTAATAACTTATCCAAACCTGCCAAACACTTTTTGCACCTCCCTATTTGTTGTGGCATACCCCAAAATTTACAAAAATAAAGCTAATTGCTCTTTGACATTAACCCATTTTGTTAATTGAAAGCCACCATGATTCGCTAATAATCCACAAAATTTATAAAATGACTCAGATCCGTATGAACCATATCACAACATATGACTCTGTTTTTCATTACCACTCTCACCAAAAATATTTCTTCTCTAGATTCTTTATGAGTATCATCATCGTCATCATTATCTAACATGTTACTTTCATCCAAATACCAATAATTGTTAACAAGCACCTTTATGCTCTATTATATATATATGGCTATGTAATTTGTTCATCTATTGATGTATATGCCTTTATCTTGATAATGCTTTTATGGCATTCATTATTGTACATATGTGCCATATTGCTTATCTAAATTTCTATCTTAATTGTACACAGTCAAATGACAACATTAATTATATATGATGTAGAAACATATTTTCATCTATGTTTTTGTTCATTACATGTTTTCACTATGTTATTTCCATTTTCAAGGACACCTACATTAATAGAAAAAGTAGAGCACAAAGACTTGAATGGTTAATATTAATTTAGGTTTTATTGAATTTTAAATTAATTTTGTCTTATTTAACTATATTTCTTTTAAATATTATATGTTGAATTTATCTCTATTCTCCAACTAAATTCTTATGTTAGAAGTTATTTTGTGCCAAACCCTTATCCTTATAGTACACCAACAATTGCACGAGTCTAAAACTTAATGATGCATCAGAAAGATGATGTATGTATTCATTCATACAAACATGAATTGCCATAGTTTTTATGATAAAACTAATGATGCATATAAATTTTTTCCTACATAAAATACATAAAAAAATTTATGTATACAGAAAAAATAATATAATATATTTTATTATTAGATAATATGAAAGCATTGCATGCATTAAAAGTCTACTAAATAGAGAGCTTCCTCTTTGTTTTCCCTTTTAACCTTATGATGCATATAGGAAATAAATTAGGTCATGTTGAGTGTTGATGATGGAATTTGGGTTGAGTTTTAGGAAAAGAAAAAAAATCATAAATGAGATGAAGAAGATGAATATAATATGATCCTTAGTACCCCCTTTGATCTTATACTTGTAAACAAAAAACCCTTACGAGTTCAACACTTAGTATATATCATACAAGATTCGGAAGGTAGAAATTCAAAACTCATGCACTAGAATTTGAATATAAGAGTCTCATTCTTGAGAGAGAAAAATGGTCAACCAAGTCCCCCTTTCATTTAACCCTTAGCTCAACATTTATAGGAATTATTGGGTCTCGTTTAGTTTAATCCCTTATGTGCCTCATGAGAATTTCATCACTTCCTTAGGAAAAATGAGGGTTGATTGATTCTTAACTAAATTATAAATTAATGAAGTTCAAAACGACAACTTAGACTAAGCGGCATCAGTCACACCTAAACTAGGAACGAAACAAACATGCTTTTATGTTTTAAGGGACAAAAGAGGTGCAAGAAATTCTTACCATATTGAACTAATCTCCATGACCTAATTCTAGCTTCCCAAAACAACCTAGATAAGAAGAAAACTCGAGTGAAAAAGACTTGACACTAACCAACCTTTCCTATCATAACTTGCACCATATATGAGCTTAACGATAACTATAAAATAGTTGTTGGTTTTATGCCTTATTTTAGAAATACAAAACCCCAAAAATGTGATAAAATATGCTCTAATAAGTTTCAAAATTTGTGGTCCCTACCATGAATTGTTCTAGGCCATTTTGAGCCAAAAAATGCTGAAGGATGCTCCAATTAGCTCCAAATATTGTGTCCCCATGGTTTGTCCTAAATTTAACACAAAAACCATATAATAAAAAATGGGATCAAGCAAATTATTTTTTAGTTGTAAGAAACCAAAAATGAAAAATGCATCTTCTAGCCTTCCAACCAAACTCTAATGACTTATTTGGTCAGCCACAAAAAACCTTGAAAATAACCTAACCATAGCTTGAAAAGGACATGTAGATAACTAGAAAATATTTGTTTTCCACACTTGTTTTTTCATCTTCATTTCTTGCAGATAACACCATTAATAGATGTTAAAAATTGTCCCACATTTGCCGAGAATAACCTAAATCATGCCCCTTCTTTGGCTTGTCCCAAACTATATGTGAGCCATCTAAAAGTTGAAAATTTTAAATATTTGACTTACATAGCTTCACATGGCTAACCTTTAGCTTAATTAATTTAATATTGAATGAAGGCCTTATATGTGTACTCAAGAAACATCCAAATCATCTTATTTTTTATAACAAAAATTAAAAATGATGTTGAATGCTCTCGCATCATCTTCATGACTTCAAGATTAGGGGTGGATTTAGAGAATAGTTTGGTGTCCTAAGATAATCAATGTAAGCTTCCATGGCACATCATCCTCCCTTCTTCAAAGTAAGTCCACCAAACTAGAAAAATCAAACTTCATAATCAGATGTGAGAATAATCAATTAGGGTTCGTAGACCTAGCAATATCCCCCTTCACTTTCGTCTACTATGTGTGGGCTGATTGTATTTACATTGGCAAAGTCATATTTTGATTTGCATAGAATGATATTTTATTCCTAGCCCAAAAATTAATCCCAAAGCTAATTCCAAATTATTCAACACCACAATTAAAATCGATGTTAGTCATGGGACTTTAGTGTTTTTCATCGTATTTAAGACTTTATAATTATGATTACGACTAAAATTCATGTAAAAAAAGGTTCTCCATACTCATTATATAAGAATAGAAATAATTGTTAGCTAACTTGGTTATTTATTCCACTTGGTATTGTTTAAAAATAATAATGTTACAATTTCTTCCTTTTGTTAAAATAACTTAGCATCCTCAATCTTCATTATGTTTTATCAACCATTTTCCAAAACATCCTACCAAATATGGATTCTCATACTGTAAACAAACCCTAGATTGCATTTGAACTATACTAATTTTTTAACTTGTCATTGAAAAAAAAATAAAAGCGGTATGTAGTTTTCACTACATCAAAATATGAAGGGGTGTTAATGTTGGAGGTCTTTTGTTGATGTTTTATTTTGTGGTTATAGATTCTATAATTGCTTGCCATAATGAAATGTGTATTCTTAGGCTAGTTAAGATAGATGTTAGTATTTGGTCCATATGAAACGATGGGTAATCTTTGTATAAGGGTTAAAAGATGAATAAAGATGTAATACTTTCCTTTTTTGCAACCGTTTTTGTTTTCTAAAAAAGGTTTTAAGGAAGCTAAAACCAAAGCATGAGGGTATTACCATTACACTTTGCATATATTAGATTCTTACCATTTAGCTTACACTAAATATGGGGTTATAGTTTTTAAATGTAATTAAGAAACATTAAGTGTAATACCCCTATTTTTCACTACTGAAAAATTTTATTTAAAACAATACAGAAGTGGAAAATAGACTTAGGAAAAAATGGGTATTAGATCCATACTTAACACAAGGTAGACATCATCCGCCTATCCCATAGTAGATATAAGGCTAAACCAAACCATACAACTTAAAATAGAGTGCTGAAAACTTAAATTACATAAATATTTAAAAGATGGTTTACAATCAAGGACCTCAATGGTCCCCGGCTAAGTCACATATATGGAAAAGATAAGTTAAGACTACGAGGCTACATTAGTTAAAAAACAAGACTAGGGCGTGACCCAAAAATCATGATCCATTACAGACCACACAAAATCCTCCGGATGTCCATGCTCTCAAACTTCAAATCTAAACTGAGGTAGGCCTACTACTGGCCATATCCAAAAACCTACATGTGGCCCACTACTCGTGGGAATGAGTGGGTCATCGATCAAATGGGTACATTAGTATACTACGTACCGAGTAAGCCAAGTTATCTCCTCAACGGAAATCAAAAGTATGCAAGATTCAATCTTAACATGCTATCATAATTATTATGTGTCATACTAATGCCAAATATGTAAAGGTAGTAATGCATCAGAACATATTGTCATGTATAACTCAAGCAACTCAAAATGTAACATGCTTACTTATAGTAACATAGAAAATTTCATAGTACTAGGTAGATTAATTCAAATAACCACTAGGGTTTATTTTCCCACTTTCTCAATCGATTAGTTTCCTTATCCATATATTGATATAGGTCAAAATCTAGTCAATCTTTCTAATTATTAATCAATTGGTCATTTAAGCTATTATCCAAGTGTACAAACCGACTTTTATCCTTTTTGGTCATTCAAACCATTGTTCCCATCATTATTTAATTATTTATCATCCACTTATTCATCATCCAAATTTTATCATCGAGCAATGGATTGTGCACCACCCTATGGTCTCACATACCATGAAAGTCTATCTAAACCAAGGGACATAAAGTCCAAGCCGAAGCTAATCACTAAAGTTGACATACTTCTAGGTTGAAACCAACTACCTAGGTAACCAAACCATTTAGTATCGACACCTCTAGTACATCATCAGTGTCTAGAATGAGTAAGGTATTAATATCTCTAGGATCTTGCCCAAAGGCACCAATTAACGCTCAATGAAAGACTAAGCCCTAGCAGCTAATTAAGGATCAGGTAACCTAGACCTATACACAACTCAATTGTCTTTCGCTTTATGTGATTAATATATTATTCATGAGGTTAAGTTATCACACAAGGCCTATATGAAGAGAAAGTAAGGCATTTCCATGTTTCTTCCATATTAACCCTTTCTATTTCCCAACCATATAAGGGGTTTCCATTTACACTAGTCTAATATTATTCATGCCATTATACCATTTCATTCAAGCACATGGTGTGTTTCATTACCTTTTCCCTCAATCATCACATTTTATATGTGGTACACCCATTTTGTCTTTTCACTACTCGTTGTGTATGTCATAAACGATGGTCAATTTGATCCATTCATTAGGTTATTATTTCATGATAAAATTTATATTTTTCCCCTTTAATAATCATAGGATAATATCATGCATAGCTTCTAAGCATAACCAAATAGAAAGGAACCAAATCACATAAACCAACCGAACCAATCAATCAGTCTGACCCAACCAATCAATCGATTGCACCAACCAATTAATTGATTTGGGCTAACTAGTTGATCGATTTGACATGATTAGACCCTATTTTTCCTCAAATCGATTGATTGATTTGGGAAAACTCATCGATTGTTCATAGAAGAGTCGATTAGTTCTGTCCAACCAGTCAATGGTTTTAAGTAGAGAGTAAGATCAATGTCTCTACAGGCTTACCAATCGATCGGTTAGGTCAACCAGTCTACTATTCTAGGAACCAGTCAATTGATTTTCCCTACAATAACACTAAACAATCATTTTCATGTGGATCATGCTTATAATTATTTATCATACCACATTGGAATATGTTCTAAAATCAAATAACACATTTGTAGCTTTTTTAAATTGTACATCTCAACATTAAACATCACAACCCATCATTTATCAATATTCATGCTTTTTACTCAAAATGCACAATCTAACCATCCATATCATCTTTTTAAGCTAAACACATTCTTACCATCATATATTATCAACTTAAGGAGTTCCATATCATACAAGATTACTCATAACCCATTTTAGAAGTAAGACTAACTTACTTGATGCAGGCAAAAATTTCCTTAAATCAAAAATTTCATCCTATTAAAACCTTAACTTTTAAAACCTTAAAACAAAAAGTTTTGACATACAATTTAATGTAAAACTTTTATAATTTCAAACTTGAAATAGAAAGGAAAGAATGAACATACCACACCCTAAAGGAACAACGGAGAATACTTAGCTGAACCACTCAACATCTTTCCCAAATCTAACTCTTCCTTACTTAATAATTACATAAGAGAGAGATAGAGAAAGGATCAGAAGAGTGAAATGAATTAGAATGTAAGGTTTGAAGTGCAGAGGGAAAAGGTGAGTACTAGAAGGTTACTTATTTCAGTGGTTAAAAGAAAGGTGAACAAAAGGGATGATCAGAATTATTTATAGCCAACCAACCAATACAAATCATAGTGTGGTCAGGAATAAATTAAAAACCCTAATTCTTACCATTTGAATTCCAATTAAACAAATGAGTTTTGTCCAAGATATGATGTCCTATCATCTAGAGCTCAAATGGTGATTCTGAAAAAATGCGGGTTAATTGGTCTAGAAATGCAATTTACAAGAAGGGTAATGGAAGTAAGCGTGAAAGGAATCTTCTAGCTTAGTAGAATCAAGTCTGAGATCAATACAATGATTTTAAAAATGTGCAGAGGAGAAAGGTGGAAGAAGACAAGGCTAAGGTCATCTCCTCCCTTTAATCGTCTCAATTGATCCTTTAGATCAATTTGAGGCAGTTTTTTGGGCTAAATATTTCATGAAAAAGGCTAAGAATCTCTTAGGAACAATGCATCATGGGTTAACAAAGTTCCATTTTAGTATAAGAAATTTTCTGAAAAAATTATTTTTTAAAAATAGTTCTAGCTTGACAAACTAGTCAATTAGTTTGGCCATCCAACCAACTGTTCTACAAACTAATCAAGTGGTTCTCCAACCAGTTGATCGGTTTAGTCGAGTAAAATTATTTTACTGAAACAATGAACCATTCGATTTGTTCACCTAAAAAACTTAATAAATTTAATTTTCTAACCTTATTTCAAATCCAACTTTACCTCAAACCAAATCATAATACCAAATCAAAATCAAACATAAAAATTTACATAAATTCTTATTCAACATTTTCTAAAAAGGTGGGGTATTACATCACTACCCCCTTAAAGAGGTTGTGGCCTTGATGCCTATAAATGTTCTAATCACGTCATTAAATTCATGGTTAAACCACATCAGATCAACACATCTAAGAAAAGGGTCACTACCCCCTTAAAGAAAAAAGGATTACACTAAGGTAAAAAAAGGAAAAGAAAACAACTCTGGGTACTTGGCTCGAATTTCCTTCTTGGCCTCCTAAGTAGCCTCCAAAGTACCATGTCCTGACTAAAGAACCTTTACCAACGGGATGGTATTTATATGCTTCTCTCTAGTCTTTGTATCTAAGATGCTCACCAGTCACTCTTCGTAATTCAAGGATTCATCAAGATCTTACGACTTCGGTTAGATAACATGAGAAAGATCTACTACATATTTCCTCAGTTGAGATATGTGAACATTATGCACATACAATAATTCCATTAGTGGAGATAAGTGATAGGTGACTTCACCAACATGGTCCAAAATCTCATGCGGTCTAATGTACCTCTGACTGAGATTACCCTTCCTATCGAACCTCATGACTCCTTTGGTAGGAGAGACCCTTAAAAGGACTCTATATCCCACCTTGTAGCCATTAGTTCGTCTTCTCAGATCTGTGTAGCTCTTCTATCAGTCCAGGGCTGCTATCATCCGGTCTTGAATCAAATGGATATGCCTAGTTGTCTCATCAATCATTTTGATTCCCAACACAAGCGTCTCGTTGATGTCGTTCCAACATAAATGACTATGGCATTTTCTCTCGCACAAGGCTTTAAAAGGTGCCATCTTAATGCTAGCTTGGTAGCTATTATTGTAGGAGAACTTGATCAAGTCTAAATAATCTTCCCAACTACCCCCAAAGTCTAACACACATGCCTAAAGGGTGTCTTCCAAAGTATGAATGGTCCTATCTGTTTGGCCATCCGTAACTGGGTGAAAAGTAGTACTCATCTTTAATTGAATACCAAAAGTGGCTTGCAACTTTTACCAAAAATGTGGCAAGAACCTAGAGTCTCGATCTGACACGATATCCTTTGGGAATCTATGTAGTCTCACCATGTGCTTTCTATAGGCATTGACTAGCTGCTCCATATTCCATGTTACCTTCACTGTAATGAACACAACTAACTTATTCAGATGATCCACAACAACCTAGATAGAATCAAATCCATTACGGGTCCTTGGAAGACTAACCAAAAATTCCATAGATATGTTGTTTCACTTCCACTCGGGGACTTCAAATGGTTTCACTATCCCTAGCAAGCCCTAAAGTTCTTCATCAGTCATCCCCTACCCTGCTCCATAGCATTGATTTGCTCATTCTTTTCACCACTGAGTCCATAACTGGAATTTGTCTCCTCCACCACAAGCATCTGTCTAAATCTTATTTTAATTTCCATTACATTTGATTCATATGAAAATCCAAAAGCCCATTGCATGCGTCTTTACCACTATCACCAGTATTGCTCTACTTCTTTCTCAACCATTAACTCTACCTCGATCCATAACTTGTGTCTGTTTGCTCCACCACCAGCCTCCCTGTGCTCTAATTCAAATTGTTTCTATTGTTCTGTCTAGGATAAAGTATTCCTCTTCGATACTAATTCATTTTATACTTCTTTTCTTATCTTAATTTGCAATCTCAATCGTCTTATGAGTTAACTAGATAACCATTAATCCTAATTCTCCTATTGGGCTTTAGTTTTCTCGTTAACTTAGATTCTAATCCAATTCATTATGAATCTAATCTAAGTTTTGATCTAATTAATTTAGGCAATTAACTTGACGAATATTCTTATCATAAAGTATTTACTATTTCTAATCAAATTTTTAAGAAGGAACTCCGAATCATGAAAACGAGCTTAAATTCATTTAGCTTTTCTTGTTAATTTATGTTCTTGTTAGATTAGATTTAGTAAGAATTGGATTAGTTCAAACTAGAACAACTCAAAATTTATGTATGCGTTTCCTGTTGGGCTTTAATTTCATACAATAATCTAATTTAGATTAATTCTAATACTTTTGTTCTTTTAAACATGGAAATTAATGGTAGTCAGAGTATGCTAATCTATGTTTGATCAATTTAGATACTTATATTATGTTTGATTTGGAAATGAATCCAACTTGTAACAAAGTTTTTATCCTTCAGCAACCGCTACTCCATACCATAGATTAATTATGAGGGGAGATATGATTAACTAGTACAGGAAGCTGGACTTTATGCTCATCTCAGGATTGGCCCTTACGTCTATGCGAAGTGGAATCTTGGGTATGTCATGTAACCAATTCCATGTTTAAATTGATTACTAGTAGACAATAGATGTGGTACTTCCATATTATTAGGGATTAAAAGATAACTTTGGTATACAACATTTCTTCCAGTTAAATCTTCATTTTGTTGTATTTGAAGTGATGATTAGATTATTACGGGGGGGTCATATTATTATTACTACTTTATTTTATTTTAGCTATGTGATCCAATAATTTCTAGAAAAAATCAAATTTATTGTAGATTTTCATTCCAAATCCTAGTGAAATCATCTAGAACAAGTAACAAAATTAATGTATCCATAAAAACATGTTAATACACATTATTTCATTCTAGCTTAGTAGGTTATTTTTGTTAATGATGGAATGCAAACAATTGATATTTGGTACAATGAAACAAATAAATAAATGGGCTACTTGGTTTCATTTGATTATTTATTTGCTCAACTACTTCTTTATTTTGTGGTGCACAATTTCAATGGATTTTCTATTTGGTTCAAGTATATATCTGGCATCAAATTCTAGACTAATAATCAGCCATTCAAGGTTAGTTCAGTTTTTCATTTTCTTCGTGTTTTCCTATTTTACAAAATCACTTTATTTTAGAGCCCTTACTAACTACACAATAGGGCTTATATATCAAGAGATTTATCAAATGTTTTGTTCCTTTATGCTAGGTTGTAAAGCTGATCAAAAGTTAATATATAGCTCCCATAATATCTCAAAATTATATTATATAGAATTTTTGAGAAGTTTGACTTATTATGAAGTCACATGCATCATCCTTTATTTGTGGCCCTTGTGGGTGCATGGGTTGCATATAATGTGTTGTGAATTGTTCTTTGAATGTTGCAGCTAATTTTTCCTTAGCTTTTGGATAGGGGTAATGAAGACCAACTAGGTGGCCAAGATTTTTTTTTAAAGACTTGGTGAGACTCTAACTATCTATTGGTGCTAGTTGGTATTATAAGTTAGGATTTAGTTTTGTTTAGATTTGCTTTGGGTATTAGAGTCTTATACTAGCCATGCCTTAATTTACTCATTTATCCTTTTAAGTGGTTTGGCTTCCTAGCATAATAGAGGAGTCTTTTCTCTATATGTTGTATTTTGCAAGGTTTTGGTCGAGCAAATAAATACTAATTGGATGGTGATTCTTCTATACCAATGCCTCTAATTGTCTTTAATAAATTTGATTACTTCATCTTTGATTCAGAAAATATAATTATTTGGTCGCTTCTTGATAAAGTTATAACATCATTGTTTATAAGAAAGAAATAAATAATGCATTAAAGTTGGTACATTGGCATCCTTGTAAAATATTTTTCCAAGAGTTAAAATGGTTATCAATTATTTGCTTATAATTTACATAAAAAGATACATATAAACAGCACCATAAAATTTAGTACTTAAAATTTTTATTTTGTAGAAGCAATAATTGTAAAATAATGAGCATTACTGTCACATTAAGCATAAGTTCAGTTTTCTCACCTTACTTATGCCAAATGCTAAGGGTCAAAATATGTAAGATCAAAATAAATAGTGGAAAGAAAATAAAACACATAAATAAACATTTATCAATAATATATTCTCCATACAATGGAAATATCCAAATACATTAGTTATAGAAGAGTCCAAAAAAAAAAGTCACAAAAGAGCAAGTAACGGTGGGTGTAACACCCCCATTTTTTTTTATTACCAAAAATTTTATTTTAAAACACCATGAAAGAAAAAAAAATACTAAACACATCTAGAAAAAATGGGGTGATAATGTTGTACCTAACATATGATATACATTAGTCGCCAGTCCCATGTTAGATACAAGTCTAAAACCAAACCAATAAATTTAAAGTAGAATGCACAAGATGAATTTACATAAATATT
This sequence comes from Tamarix austromongolica, assembly GCA_039764185.1. Classification (NCBI taxonomy): domain Eukaryota; kingdom Viridiplantae; phylum Streptophyta; class Magnoliopsida; order Caryophyllales; family Tamaricaceae; genus Tamarix; species Tamarix austromongolica. Next base: position 24,153,771 of record CM077812.1, on the reverse strand, counting down.
TTAAAGAAATGTTTACAACATAGAACCTTGACGGTCCCCGACATAAAAAAATATAGGGAGAATAATAAATTAAGAATACAGGGTTATATATGTAGAGAACAAGTTAGGGCGTGACCTTAAAACCATGACCCATCACAGACCGCATAAAACCTCCGCATGTCCAAGCTCTCAAGATCTGAACTTAAGTTGAGGTAGGTCCACTATTGGTCATCCCTAAAAATCCGCACATGGCCTTCTACTCGTAGGAATGAGCAGGTGACCGAGCAAATGGACACATCAGTATGCTACGTACTGAGTAAGACAAGTTACTTCCTCAATGGAAGTCACAAGCATCAAGGTTCTATCATATCATGGAAAATATACTTAGCATGCATCATGCCAATACCAAATAAGTAGGGATATCTACTCTATCATGATTAGATAATGCATCTAGATTTACTATCATGCATAACTTAGGCAACTCAAAATGTATCATGCTCATTTTCATAGCACAATATTATAAGCGGTCACATACTTGTACTAAGCGGATTATTTAATTAAACACTAGGGTTTAATTTTCAACTTTCTCAATCAATTAGGTTATACCATTTCCTTATCCATATACTTATATAGGTCAGTGTCCAATCATTCAACCCAATTATAAACTAGTTATTCCTTCAAGTCATTATCTAAGTATTCATTCCAACTTTTGTCATTATTATCATCATCCAACCATTTGTTCCAATCATTATCCAATTATTCATCATTGAGCGATGAATTGTGTACCATCCCACAGTCTCACATACCATAAAAGCCTAGCCAAACTAAGAGATATAAAGTCTAGACCAAAGCCAATAACCACAACGGACATAAGTCCATGCTGAAGCCAATAACTAGTAGATCAGTTTGCCCTCTAACAACACCAAACAGTCATTTTCATGCAGATCTTGCTTACAATTCTTTATCTTACCAAATTGGAACATCTTTTAACATTACGTAACACATTTTTAGCTTATTTAGTTGCACATTTTGCCATTAATCATCATAGCCTAATCTTTCGTCAAGATTTATGCTTTTCACTCAAAATGCATAGTCTACCATTTAATATAGTTCTATAAGGCTATTTATTCATGTCAACATGTAATATCAACTTAAAGAGTTCCATAACACGCAAGTTTACTTATAACCCATTTTAGAAGGAAGAATGACTTAATTGATGTGGGAACTTTTTTTCCTCAAGCAAGAACACTCAATCTGTGGAATCCTCCAGTTTCAAAACCTATAACCAACAAGTTTAACTTAGAAATTCGTAAATAAATTTTATAAATACAAACTTGAAATGGAAAGGGAAGAATGAACATACCACATCCAAAAGAAAAAAATAGAGGGTAATTTGGTTGAACCACTCAACCTTTTCCCTAAATCTAACTCTTTCTTATTTAACAATTAAAATAAGAAAGAGCTAAAGAGAGGATTAGAAGAGTAAAAGAAAATTGAATGCAAGACTCGAAGTGAATAGGAATTAGGTAGTTGCTAGAGAGTTAAGTATTATGATGGCTGAAAGAAAGGTCAATAGAAAGGACAATTAGGACTATTTATAGCTAACAAATTGATACAAATCACAAGTGTAGTTGGGAAAAAATCAAAAACCCTAATTCTTATCATTCAAATTTGAGTTAAATGGGTAGATTTTGTCCAAGATATGTTGACCTATCCTCCAGACCTCAAATGGTAATTCTAGAGGAGTGCAGATCAATTGGTCTAGAAATATAGTATACAAGAGAGGAAATAGAAGGTCAGCATAGAAGGAATCTCCCAGCTAAGCATAATCAATTTGAGATCGAAGAAATGATCCTATAAATGTGCATAGGAGAGAGGTGGAAGAAGACAAAGCTGAGGTCATCTCCCCCTCTTAATTTTCCCAATCGACTCCTCAAATCGATCTAAGGTAGTATTTTTTTGCCAAATGCATTATAAAAAAGGATAAGCATCTTTTAGGAATAATTTAAAATGGGTTAACAAGGTTCTATTTTGGTATAAAAAAAATTTCCAAAAAAATTGGTTTGAAAAATACACCCAAATCGACAAACCAATTAATCAGTTTGGCCTACTAGTCAATTATTCTATAGACCAGTCGATCGATTCCTCAACTAGTCGATCAAGTTGGTCGAGTAAAAACCATTTTGCTAAACTAATGAACCAGTCGATCAATTTATGGAGCCATTCAATCCATTCAATTGAAAAAATTATTTAATTTAGTTTTCCAACCTCAATTCAAATCTAACTTTACCTCAAACCCAATCATAGTTTCAAATCAAAATCAAACACAAAGAATTGGCATAATTTCTCATTCGACACTTTACCAAAAGATGGGGTATTAAAGTGTGACACCGATTTTTCCTTACACTCATCCCTTCCACAAAAATATTACAAATAAGGGTTATAGGAGTAGGAACCTTCACTCTCTTAGTCTACCTAAATGCCTGAATGACACTCTTCAAAATCCTTTATCCACTACATACAATTCACATATTACTCTGAAAAGTGATAGTATTGATACGAATTAATCGTAATAAGTAAATCACAACACCTCCAAAGAGATAGCATGCCCACATTGCACATTACATAAAAATTATAAGAGTTATACCCAAAAGCATACATCAACATGCAACAACAACATTTAAATAACAAGATCCTACATTTCAACAAATGATATTAATCCAATCAAAACCCTATCAAGGGCACAAGAAAGAATGCTTCGTATTGTACAACAAATACAAGATATCAACAAATCCTATTTCATACACAACATGGTATTTGTTTGATGCCACCAAATGGTCTAACCTTTATCAAGTCAATCCTAATCCAATTATTATAGATGTATTATATTGGGTATCTATTCTGATTACATCAATCAATAATAAAATCTTGAGCATGATATAATCCCATATCCAAGATAATGATAATTAAGGAGGTTTTACCGCATCAAATCACTCAATTCTAGGGCTAAGTTTGCTAAGGAAGTCACACGACATATGATTCACCGCACACTAAACTTCACCACCTAAGTCCTTATGTATGTGTAACCTCTATAGGGTGCATTAACTACCTATAGAGTATAAGTAGACCTTTTGACCTGAAGGTCCAACTATGCACTCATAAGCCTAATCTAAGGCATGATATAATTTATTTTTATATCATATTTATCATGAAAAAGCTAAAATATTGTCATTAAACATAATTTATCATATAAGAAAATTCTATATTATGACAAAATATAATATTGCCTTTAATCATGGACATAACATAATATACATATAGGACCCTAACATGTAATTCCAGCATATCCTAGCATTCACATAATTCCTAAACAATAATTTTAGGTAGAAATCATGGTACATAAATGTAACATCCCCATTTTTTATGACCAAAATTTAATTTTAAAACATTGTGGAAGTAAAAACTACCAAATATGACTAGGGAAAACAGGGTTTTATCGCCACATCTAACACCAGATGAACGTCCTCCACCCATCCTATGTTAGATAAAAGGCTAAGGAAACCAACCAAACTAAAATAAGAAATAGAGTGTGTAAAGCAAAAATTATGGAAATAATGATTGTAATGGGGCCATGTTAGGTCCCAAAACAACTGAAATGTATATTAGAACAAAATGGTTGAAGTACTAAAATACAAAATAAATGAAACATATATAGCGTAAGCCCTAAAACCCTAGTTGTTTAAAGACCTATAAAAGATCTCTAGGTGTCCACACTCTCAATCCCCCAATCCCAACACAATTAGGTCAATTACCGTCTATCCTTAAAATCCTACACATGGTCTTCTGCTCGTGGAATTAAGTAGGCTATCGAACAAACTGGCACATTAGTATGCTACGTACTAAGTAAGTTAAGTTACCTCCTTAACGGGATTTACAAGCATGAAAGACCACAACGTAATATAGAAATTATGCTAAACACATATCATGCTTTCATCTTACAAATAGATATACTTGCACTATCATGATCATACAAAGCATCAGGATTTTATGCCATACTCACTTACATAATTCATAACTCGACATGCTCATCATCATAATATAGATATCATGAATAACAACATATAATCACATAATCTAATTATTCAATACCTCGCCAGGCTATTATATAATCTAGTTATATGAATTACTTATTTGACCTATTTTCCAAGTTATGTGTTCCATTAGACTAATCATTTATGAGCCCTTATTCCTTTTTTGAGTAATGGGCTGATTACTACCCCATGGTCTCATATACAATAGAAGCCTACCCAAACCAAATGACATAAAGTCTAGCGAAAGCCAAGTAACCATAAGTGGACATCAAGTTTGGTTGAAGCTAATAAACCACCATTGTAACTAGACCCTTTAATATCAATACCCCTTAGTATATCACTAGTATCTAGAATAGGTAAGGCACCTATATATACTAGGATCCCATTTAAAGGAAAAGTCATAAGGTACTAATAAATGCTTGAATGCAGATTAAATCCTAGTACTTAATCGAGGATCAGGTAATCTAGAACCATGCACTGCTTGATCATCGTTTACTCTAAGTAATTAGTGTGTCATTATCTAAGGTTATGCTATCATATAAGTCCCATATAACAACTAAGCAACATCCACATAATCATTCCATCCTAACCATTTTTACCCTCAACCATGTGGTGGGACTTCGATTAGTTCTTATTCAAGTTTAAATCAATCCATTTGGGCTAAAAATTTGGATTACATCATCCATTTGTAGAAACATAGCATATGTACTAAAATTTTCCCGTTAAAACCTTCTAAATGAACTTATTAAGAATCCTGTGACTTATAAATTAATTAATCCATCCAATAGGTTAGTTAATTCATGCTAAGATATGTGTTCTCATTATTGAAGAATTATGTTACAACGTAATATCAAGTCTCAAATCATATCGAGTTCAAGAGAAATAAAAACAACACTCTCTAGTTGAATTGGTCGATCTGTTTAGTTCAGCCAAACCCTAGAGTTCCTCTTAAAAATAGTCGATTGGTTTGATTAGATCAGTTAAATTTTCTAAATCGATCGGTTCAAAAAAACTAGTCAATAGATTTAACTAGGGAGCAACCCAAAGTTATCACTAACAACGAAATCGATTGGTTAGGCTAACTAGTCGACTAATCTAAGAATTCGTTGATCAATTTAGCTTAACCAGCCAATCAATTTGCTCCTAGATAGCATAAAATAGGTAATTTAAATGTGATATAGGCTCCAAAAATCCAATCATATCACATCATAGCATCACCATCAGAGAGATAAAACCTTTGATTAAAGGATTTTAACTCTCAAAACCTTAGAAAATAAGAAATTAAAGCTCATAAACCTTTAAATAGTTATTGTAAAGTAACAAATATGAATCAAGAAAAGAAAACGAGATTACCACCTCCAATAGAATCTAAGAAAAGAATCTCTTGGAAGCAAAAATCTCAAAATTTTCCAAATATAGCTTTTTCTTTCTTAATAATAAAATAAGAGGGAGATAGAGAAATGATTAGAAGATATGCATGAATTAGGTGAAAGTTCAAAATGGGGAAAAGTGGAGCACAAGTGATGAAAAAAACTCGGAATATTTATGATATCTAAAAAGAAGTGAATGGGCAAGATGATTAGGGCTATATATAATCAATGAATCAATTAAGGAATGAGTGAAAGAGTGTAATCAAATTTAAAACCATAATTTCACCATTCTAATTTAGGTTAAACGAGAAAATTTATCAAGAATAGGTCAAATTCCTTCCTAGAGCTTAAATGATGATTTTTTGGAGAAGGCGAGTCGAGATTCTCCAAAGAATGGTCGAACACAAGAAAAGAAATGGGTAAATCAGCGTGGGAAGCAAATCTCCCAACCATGCAAAGAAATTATAGAACAAATTATCTATTCCAGTGTTACATAAATGAGAGAAGAAGAAGAAGAAGACAAATGATGAGGCCATCCTCTCCCTTTTCTACCAAAATCATATGCCCAAACCTAGTAAAGATAAAATTAATAATGTGGATCTTCTACTCAAACACCCATAAATGTGTATTAGTTATAATTATTATTGTTTGTAGGGTGTTTGTACTAAAAATATTATTAATATGTGGAATATTATCATGACTTATTAGTTATAAAATTTAGTTAGGCTAAAATATACTAAAGGGCGCATATTAAAATTCAAACCTAGGTTGGGTTGTAACTGATATTTGTTTCTACGAATGAACCTATTTCGGTAATCTAATACTTTTTACTTGGATACTTTACCCAGTTTTATACCTAAATAAATTACCCCTACCCTATTCTATTTTAGTACCTCACCCTACTCTCCCTCTACCATGGCACACCACCCTCACGCCACCCTCATACCACATGTCCCCCCTACCATGCTTGATTTGGTCTCCTTATTTTGCTCCACAAATTCCCTCACGCCACTGTCCTTATAACCCCTCCATTTTCTCTGTTTTGTATCATGTGTTAACCCTCCCAAATAGCCCACACACTCCCTCCTCCTCTTGAGCTCCCTCACGCAAGAAAGAAGCCCCCATTATCTCCCCTCAGCTTCACCATTTTTCCCTACAACGCACTCCTCCACCGACCACATTTTCTTAGAAACTTTCACCTCCACCGATCCCTCACCCCTGCACCAGCAACTTCTGTCATTCCTACCCCTAGATGCAGTAACAGCTGCTGAAACTCCCCTCTAAGGGAAGTAAGAGTTGCTAAAATTCCTCCCCTACTGGAGCAAACCTCCCCATAACCACCCCCAAGCTAAACATAAAATCACCAACCGACAACTTCCACAAAACCTTTCCTCTTTGCTGCACCAATCCCTCCCCAACATGTAGCAACATCCATCGAAGCCCAAAACACCCACCTTCAGCCATTTTGGCCAAAGCTCCCCCTTATGCTGCACAATTTTCCATCGAAGCTCCTTTCCCTCCTTCAAACCTTTGTGCTGCACCTTTTCTTATCCCTTTTCTGTTATTCTCACCTCTCAAGCACCAGCCAAGTCCACCATTACCACCCTCCACTTTTTTGGCCGAAAGCCTTCCTCCTTTGGTGCTAGTTTTTTTAGTTTTTGACTTACTTATTTGATCGATTAGTAGCCCTAAATTATTTTAGTAATTCTGGATTATTATTGTATAATATTATATTCTAATATATGTATGTAGTAATTCTAATATATTAGGTAATTCTAATATTTTAGTAATTCTAATATATTAGGTAATCTTTGAGGATATTGGAGAAGGCAGCTTTTACGCTTTTTTATGTAAGGTTGGATTTTGATAAATCCAACTACTCATAAGACTGTAGAAATTATGCGTAAGCATGCTAGGATTATTTAGACTTAGAATCATGCTAGGGTTTTATATTCTTCAATTATTATGATATGCATAATAAAATGATAACATGTTATATAAATGGTACACACAATTATCGAAAGTGAAGTATATGCATGAGTAATATATTGTATGGTTTACGTACGCATGTATAGGATTATATGCTTGTCAAGTGAGGATTTAAATGTCATGCTAAGTACTCCATGATTATCATTGCATGGTAGCTAGGGTTGAGATAAATAGCATAAAAACATTTACGTATGGTTAGGGTTAGAATACAATAATTGTTATTTGTATGTTCTAGAGTTAGAGATTTTTTCCTACATGTACCATGATGATAATTACCTTATTAAATGTCATATTATGCTTAATATATATATATATACACACACACATACAACACAACACAACACACATGCTGCATGGAATGTGTGACACATGAAGAATGCATGATTAGGGTTTTGAGGGCGCAACTCAATAAATGCATGAAAAGTGGAAAATATAGTCAATCTTTAAATCGTTAAAATTGCCTACATGCTAAAATATTGTGCATAATTATCTTTTAGCCTTTTCATAATAGATTGCTCGTAATAATAATGTTTGGTACGGAATTGGATAAAAATGATGAAACTAGGGCTGTGAGGACATTTTGGTCATTTTTGACCTAATGCACTTAATGTGAATAACTGGACATAGGATGTTCTTAGACTTTTTATAGGTTGACCTTAGTTTTGACTTTGACATAGACTGATGACCTTATGGTTTATCTGAATAATTGGAAATAATGAAAAATGGTTAAGCATGAAAATGGAAATGATTGTACTATATGAAATGTTTGTGATCACCATATAAAATACTAATACTTAAAGTGGAAGATCTCATGTTTGGGAATTGTTTCTTTCTAGAGTTAGCTACCCTAGACCCTAGAGACGAAGTTTTATCCCTCATTTAAATTGGTTCGCTAGTGTGCCTCTGTCCCCAACAAGGCCCTTATTTACTATATAGGTGACCTTCGAGCCCTATAAGGGGTATTGATATTTCAATATTAGGTTACTGAGATTGGAGGATACTGTGTTTCCTATGTGCACCGGTATGACTAGGCGTACCACTATGTCCCTGGGTTCTAGAGTATTGGTATTGTGTTGCCATCGTGCACCAATATGACCGAGTGTACCTCAGTGTCCTTGGATTAATTGTATCCCCTCGAGTAATATAAATAATAAATGAATACTTGTTTATGGCCTTGGTATGTATTGTTGGATTCGGTAGTTGCCTCAGTACCCTACCTTGGTTTTTGGTATATATTGGATTGATAGTTCGGTAGTTTCCTTGATGCCCTACTATGTTAATTGAAATTGATTTGATTAGTCGGTTTTAGCCATGGGTTTTGATATGGTTATTGTGTACCTTGAAATGACATGGCTTGGTTGAGTATGGTTGATTATTGAGAATGTGACTCTAGTGGTATATATTTATATGTATGTATTGATCCATGATTTATGATATATTTTTATGGTATATGCTTGTGTTTGAGCATGTTTTAGATCATTGCGTGATTATGTGCAACGTGCATATGATACCTCTTATGAGGCATTGTGATTTACTCAGTACGAGGAAGTCATACTGATACTACATTTGTAGATGACTATGTGACGGCTATGGAGTGGCATGGAGCTTATAGGAGTGGCTAGGATTAGTAGATCCCTTGGGAAGAGGTTCCACTCTCATAATGGGCATAGGGGTCTAAGAGTTAGGGCAAATCGGTGTTGTACCTACGGGTACTAATTTTTGTTGTGTCTATTTTCCTTTGGACTCATATGTCCCTAGTTGTATTTTGACTATCGTTGTTGTATGAAAAATATTTATCCATAACCTTTATTTATGTAATATCTCTTATTTCTATTGATTTGTTTTGGTTTGGTTGGTTTTAGCCTTAGCACTAGGTATAAGAAAAGTGAGGAAACCATACTCATGCTAAGTGCGGCGGTAACACCCATTATCTTTAGTAATTAATGCTTCTGCAAAATAAAATTTTTAAGTGCTAAAAATGGGGTATTATAGGGCATAGCATAGCCACGTATAAGAAAGCTTATGTGTGATGTAGGTGCGGGTTGGGTGTTGAAACTGATGCACGAGGAGAGCTCGGTTGAGATGTAACACCCCCAAATTTCACTACTAAAAAAATTTTAATTTATTAAAAGATATAGTGGAAGCAAATAAACTAAATTGCAAATTTCAAGGATATTACTGCCATGATCAGTACAAGCTCGACTCCTAGTCGGTCTCGCACTAACCACAAGGCTAAAGAAAAGTTAGCGTCATCCATTAATCAAACTTAAAATAAGATCTCATAGAAGAATCGAATTTTTCAAAATACAAAAATCAGAGTGTGCATAAAAAGAGTTTACAATTCAAAAAGGTGCATAATTAAAGTCCCCAAAGGGGTAAAAGTTACAGTATGATAAAACAAAATTGAAATAATCGATATAAGGTAAAAGAACAGTAAAAGGAAATCCAGTCAAGTCGCTCTCAGTCCCCAGGCCATGTCCAAGCTCAACTATCATCCCCGCCCCATGCCTCATAAGCATTGAAGATGACATCTCCTACCTGCACAAATTTAGAAGGGCACTCTACTCGTGGGAATGAGCAACACCCATCAAACGGGTGGTTAGTGCACTACATACTGAGTAAGGTAACCATACACCTAAGTCCAAACACACAAGGGCATATAACACATGTATAATCATATAGACAACATACAAACAATACAAATAATAAAGGCCGAGCTATAGTTCGGATAAACTAATTCTTTAGATCTCTAATCAATACTCATTTCACACCAAGTTTATTATCAATCCATGTGAGCATGGGAACTCCACTATTTTAGCCGGGGGACTGAAAAAATATATGACAGAATGCTCTTGACCACTATTATTGCCGGTGGATTGGTCTCCAGGGCAAAGTGCTCTTGACCACTATTATTCGCCAGGGGACCGATCTAGCCTCAACTCTCATGGTGTTTTGCTGTAAATACTTAATGTCTTTCCCATGTCTTATCACAATTATGTTCGGTTTGTTGAGCATAGAATCACGCACTATTATAGTCGGTGGACTGAAAACATATAGGGTAGAACACTTCTAACCATTATTATTCGCCTGTGGACCGGTCTAGGCCCGGCTCAACAATCTTCTTCTTTAAATGGTTAGTATCTTATTCGTGTCTTATTCGATATACCTCACCCTAGACATGCATGTCACAATCCGTCTACTACTATTCTCCCAAGAAGGCTCGTCCCATATCTTGAGACTTCTGTATCCCCTAACACACCCGACATCCTTTCCTCCTTCACTTACTCACACTAGAAGCCCAACTCCTAAGTGTGTGGTCAAGGCCCACTACCTTATGCCATCCAAGTCCACTCACTATCTTCCCCTAGAGTTTTCCCTGGAAACCCTTATTGGACCTATGTAGCCCATCCTTCCTCTGTCTCACCCAACCAAAGTCCCTTTATCACCCAACACATCATCTCACTTAGATTCAACCCTGATCATTTCACTTCACTTCCCAAATACACATGTGACCATAAAACCCTAATTGGCTACTCCAAACCCTAGTACCTTTCTTTCCCATATGTCACCCCTCCATTTCTCACCTGCTATCTTTTCTTTCCCATGACACCCGTACTCACCCTACGTAAGATATTCTTCCACTCTTATCCTATATTCCACTCACCCTCAATTATTTTTACTTTCACAACAGCCTCCAATTAGGGTTTTCCTCCCCAAACCCTACCAGATTTCCTATGCACCCTTATACCGACCTACTTACTATTTTTCACCCAAAGTCTCCAATCACCCCAATAATTCTTCCCTTACCTTACTTACACCCTAAGATAACTTTTCTCACATAAAGATCATCCCCATGCAGACTCTATCCATCCCATGCAAACCCTATAAATTTTCATGCAAACTCCTTCCATCCTATGTAAACTTTAAAAATTCCCATGCAACTCCTTCCATCATGCAAACCCTACAAATTCCCATGCAACTCTTTCCACCCATGAAACTCCTTCCATCCAACCCTAGAAATTCCCATGCAACTCCTTTCATCCCATGCAAACCCTAGAAATTCCTATACAACTCCTTCCATCCCATGCAAACCTTAGAAATTCCCATGCAACTCCTTCCATCCCACACTTTTATTTTTTTCATAATTCCCTTTTTATTTGCCCCCTCATAAATCATGAGATAATTAGGTCAATCCCATATCCCTTTTTTCAACTCACTTTCCCCTTTTTTCTTTTCATCCTTTCACCCCTATCATATTATTAAATATCTTAGCATGCATGTCCTAGAGGGTCACATCATATAACATCATAAGCACAGCATATATATCAACATACACATGCCATAAGGGAGACACATAAGCATACCTCAACTCCAAACTGTGTTACAAGTAAACAATCATAATAATTATAAAGTATACAACATAACATAGTACATGGCATACAAGGCACATAACACACACATAGTTAGTCTTAGCTACATCCTTATCTAACACGAGGAAAAACCAAGGGTTAATTGTTATTCGCATAATATAGGGTTAGAGATGTTTTTCTACATACATCATGATGTTAATTTCTATATTAAATGTCTACATGGAATATATGACATGTTTTAAATGCGTAATTAGGGTTTGTACACATATGTTGCTAAATGCATGCAACATGAACTATATAGCCAATTACTAAGTCTTAAAATTTACCCATAAACTAAAATATTATAAATGATTGTCTTTTATACTTTTCATGAAAATTTCACATAATAATCATGTTTGGTACGAAATTGGAAAATAATAGTGAAATTAGGGTTTTGAGGGTATTTTGGTAATTTCCAACATAATACGCCTAATGTGAATAATTAGACTTAGGATAGCCTTAAAATTTTTATAGGTTGACATTATTTTTGACTTTATCTTTGACATAGATTGATGACCTTAGAGATTACCTTAATAATTGAAAATAAATGAATAATGGTTATGGAATAGGGAATTGATGTGAAGATGTGATATTTGTGATCACGCTATAAATCATTAGTATTTAAAGTGGAAGACCTCAAGTTTGAAAATGGTTTGTCTCTAAGATTAGCTACTCTAGAGATGAGGTGTAACCCTTGTTGAGTATGGTTCTTTAGTATGTTGTTGTGACCTAGTAAGGTCATAGTATAGTCTATAGGTGACCTATGAGTCCTATAGGGAGTATATATACTTAAGTATCAGAAGACTGAGGTTAGTGGATACTATTTTTCCTATGTGTGCTAGTATGATCAAGCGTACCATAGTGTCTCTGGGTTCTAGAGTATGGGTATTATGTTTCTTCGGGCACTCATATGATTGGGTGTACCTTAGTGTCCCTAGGTCGATTATATCTAGGGATGTAAACGGGGTGGGTTCGGATTGGGTATACTATATCCATATCCGAACCCGATCAAGAAATCCATATCCATATCCGTACCCAAACCCGAACGGATATCCGCTAATATATCCATATCCGTACCCGACGGATATCCGTTACCCGATGGATAATCCGTTTACCCAATAAATTATAAATAACCAATAAATAATCCGTTATCCAACGGGTAAACCCGTTACCTGTTATCTGTTTAAATTTATTCTTTCACAAATTTACAATAAACTACCAAAAAAAACTGTCATAAAATCTTCAGCCTATTTTAATACCCGTTATCCAACGGCGATAGGCGGCAGGCGGTAGATGACAGACGGCAAGCGGCAGGCGGCACTCGCTGCGAAGAGGAAGAGTCACAGAGACTTGAAGAGGAAGACGAACAGAGACTCGAAGAGGAAGACTGGAGAGTGGAGACACGGGTGGCGGCCGACGGGCACAGCTGAGCCTGTGCGTAGTGGTCCTGTGCCTGTGTTTACCACCTCTCAGCTGAGTCAGCTCTCGAGTCTCGACAAATAGAAGGCTCGAAGTCAATCGTCGACGAGAGTCACTGTGACGAGAGCAGCGGAAAGAGACGAGAGCAGTGTCTGGGAGAGTGAACACAGCGGTGGCCGGTGGGTGGGTCTGGTCTGGGAGACTGGGTCTCAAGTTGAGACAACGAGACTGAAGAATGAATGAAGAAGATTCACGAGAGACGACAGACACACAGTGACACAGACTACAAATTTGAATTGAAAGTAGGTTTAATGTAAAATAACCATTTAAATTTAAATTATAACCTATTCTTATATGAAAAGGTAAGGGTAAAATGATAACTATATAACGGGTAAACGGGTACGGATATATAAACGGATATGGGGACAGATACGGATATGGATATCCCGTACCCGTATCCGTACCCGAACCCGTCGGGTATTTTTAACCCTTACCCATATCAGTATCCATATCCGTTTATTATTATCCATATCCATATCCGTCGGATAAAATCTGTCGGGTTTCGGGTATTATCCGCCCCGTTTACTTCCCTAATTATATCCCTTCGAGTAAGATATATAATAAAGAAGTATTTGTTTGACGACCCCTATCACGTATTATATTGATGGTTGAGTAGTTGCCTTAGTGCCCTACCTTAATTTTTAGGATTACTTTGATGACTCAATTTTGGTTACGAATTTTATATGGCTATTATTTACCTTGAGATGATATGAGTTGATTGAGTATGATTAACTACTGAGTATGAGACTTTGATGATATATATATTACCACATGATTATTCTATATTGTTACAGCATGTGTGTTGTGCTTTGAGCATGTTTTTAGATTGTTGTGCGATTCTATACAATGTGAGTGTGCTACCTTTTGTGAGGTATTGTGTGTAATACCCTAAAATTTTAAAAACCAATAATTTAATAAATAATATTTATTTGGGGTAAATTAAATTTTAAATTTGTTTAATTTAATTATTTTGTGGATTTTTGAGTATATAAAATTAGATAAGAATAGTTAATAATGTAAAATAAATATTTTGTTATTTTATCATACTCATTTTATTTAAATAATCTTCCAAACTAATATTCTACTAAAATTACTCTTTTCAAACCAATAAATTAAATTATTAAATTAATTTATCTATAAAAAATATTAAATTCTTTTATTTCAAAAATTATTTTATTATATTTCTCCCCATTTTCTAATTTCCTTTTTCTTCCTCCTTTTTCTTATTTTTCTTCCTTTTCTTCTCTTTTTTCCTTTCCTTCTTTCTCCTTCGGGCTGTCAGGCCTATGGCCTTCTCCCCATTGTGCTCTAGGCCGCTGGCCCACTCCTTCCTCTTTTCTCCTTCTCCCACGTGATGCCCTGGCCAGACCTTCCCTCCTTTCTTTTTGTTTTCTTCCTCCCCCCGACCGCGCCAGCCTAGTTTCTCCTTCTTTCCTCCCCCACTCCCTCGCATGCGGGTCGACCCGTCTCTCCTTTTCTCCCCGCTTGACTAGATTCCTTCCCTCTTCCTTTCTTTTTTCTTCTTCCCTCCTACCCCGACCATCGAGCATGCCACTTGCGTCATGGTAGCCTGCAACGCCACCTCTGCCACCTTCCCTCTGGTTCCTGCCACTCTACTCTCTCCCTCGTCCTTTTCTTCCCATTTTTGGACCAAATTTGGCCTGCACCCCCAACCCACATGTCATTCCTTTCCCCTTGTTGCCCTTCCCTCTCCCTACACCCCGGCACCCTCTGCTACCTACAGCTTACCCCGACCAACCACACCTACCTCCCATCTTCTCCCTCTCCTTTTTCTTCTTCCCTCCTACTTCATTCTACCCCATTCGAGCCCACTTGTATCCCTCTCCCAACCTCTTCTTCTCTTCTTCTTCCCTTACCCTATTTTTGATCTGCCACCCTTGAGTGCCGCTTTCACCGCCCTACCAATCACCTGCCACCCCTACTACCACCCTGCACCACCAAGCTACGCCCTCAAGCCCCCTCTTCCTTTTCTTTCTCCCTTCTAGGCCTCCTCCCTAAACCACAGCCCTTCGCAGCCATTATGCCGCCTCCCAAGCCACCGACCTACTCCCTATGCCTCCTTTACCACCTCGCCTCCTCCTTTGGTCGAAACCCAGCCCTACAGTCCCTCCTTTTCCTTCTTCTTTTCCCTTCCTACTTATCTTCCGCTACCCCTATAACCCACTTCGTAGCCCTGTAGCCACCGCCCCCGCCTCCCTTGGCTGCCAATAACCCATCCTTGACCACCACCTACACCCCCACTACACCCTTGGACCCAGATCCTGCCCTTGCCCTCCTCCTAACCCCCAAAACCCCAACCCGACCCCTTCCTCCCTTATTTTATGTGCAGCTAATGCTGCATGAGCAGCGTGAGTCTTGCCCCCATTTTTAGCTCAAACTAAATTAATTTTAAGGTATAAAAATAGTTTGTGCATTATATGTTAATTAAGATTTTGATATAAAAATTATTCCTTTGATTTTTCCTACTTCTATTATGCTAATTTTTTGTATTGTTTTAAGGGATTGATTTTTACTAATTAAAGCTTGAATCTTTAACCGAGGTACCCATAAGGTTCGATTTTTATGGAAAATAAGATAATTGTTAAACCTTACTTAAATGTATGGATATACGTATGCTAGTACATTAGGGTTTTTAATATGTTTATATGCATGATATATGTCATTAAGTATAATGTATTTAATTGCTTGTATTGATTGATAAAAAGGAAAGCATGCTAATTTATGGGTCATGTGTAGAAATAATGCTTAAGGAAGGAGATTTATTGTTAATAAAAATATTAAGTTCTTATCTATGATATGTTATGTTAATGTGGCCATTGTTGCAAAAATATTGTTATTATGGGCCCTAGGGATATTTTAGTAATATTTCTTTTATAGAGTGTGGCCTAAATAAGTGTGGGTGCTAATGATTATTATGATAAATAATAGTTGGTGGAGTTGGATGATGGATATGGAGCATTAATATTAATATTTTATGTAGTGAGGGTATTTTAGTAAAAGTGGTGTAATAAGGGTAAAATGATAAATTTTTATAGTAAAGGAGGAAAAATGGAAAATGAAGAAGTAAGAAGGGCATTTTAGTAATTTTACATGGAGAGGTGATAACTTGGAAATTTTTGAGTGTAATAAAGTGCCTTGGTGAATTAAATATAATGGAAAGGGTAATATGGTAATTTTATAAGTAAAGGGGTAAGTGGGTAATTTTACAAGTAAAAGGGTAATATGATAATTATGTGAGTAAAGGGGGTAAAATGGTCATTTTAAAGTAAAAAGTTAATATGATAATTTTATAAGTAGAGGGGTAAAATGGTAAATATGATAATGAAGATGGGTAGAATGGTAATTATAATATTGGAGAAGGGCAAATTGGTAATTTAACCATTTAAAAGGGTAAAGTGGTAATTATGATAATGGAGAAGGGAAAATTGGTGATTTAGCCAATTAAAAAGGCAAAATGGTAATTATAATAATAAAGATGGGTAATTTGGTAACTTAACCAACTAAAAGGGTAATTTGGTAATTTAACAAACTAAAAGGACAATTTGATAATTATAATAATGAAGAAGGGCAATTTGGTAATCTAACCAACCAAATAAAAAATCTGACAAGTGTAACAAATACGAAGGGTGAGTGATGACTTAATGGACCTAAGGGCGATTTGGTAATTTAGATAAGGATAAAGGGTAATATGGTAATTTAAACCACTGAAAGGGTAAATTGGTAACTTAACAAGTGTAAGGGGTAAAGTTGGTGATTTAATAAGTATGGATGACTTAGTAATTATACAAGTAAAGGGTAATTTGATAATTTTGTAGAAATGATAGGGGTAAATCTGTAAATCATATCTAGCATGTTAATGGGTTAACGTAGTTTCATAATAAGACTCAAGTAATAGTGAATAACAAGAGAAGGGTAATTGATAATCAGTAAGTATCACAAAAAATTTGGCCTGACTTAGGATTAGATGGATAGTTAAGGTTGGGGTATATTGTTATACATATATTCATGAAGGAGGTGTCTTAATCATTAATCACCCATGTTATTGGGTGTTGGATGTGAATTAAGGGCATGTTAGGGTTATGTGTGTCATGATCCTTCGAAGTGAACTAACCATACTCTAAAACTATAATATGATTATGATATGATGACCCATATGGAATGTGAACCAATGAAAACAAATCCTGAGGCCTTGTTTGGTATGGGGGTAATAGGGGTGGAAAAATTTTCCCTCTATTTTGTACCTCTTATATTAAGCATTTAATAATAATAAATATATTTTTAATGAAATACCCATTTTAGATCAAATTAAGATATAAAATAGGTATTTATTAGAATAAAAATATTTAATTTTAAATAAATTATACAAGATATATAAAATATGGAGGTAATTTTTCCACCCTAATTACCCCCATACCAAACGAGCATTGAATTGGAACTAGTTGAGATAATGATGGCCTTAGTGATTCCTCTAGGTTATCTTGGATAATTGTATGAATAAGGATTACCTAATGATATTAGAAATAATTGAAAGTGAATAAGTATGAGGTTCTTGTGCTTCTCATGATCACCTTAATTAAGACACTAATAATTAAAGTGAAAGGCCTCGAGAGCAGAAATGGTGTCTCTTTAGAGGTTGCTACCCTAAAGACGTGGTTTAACCCACAATTATTTTGGTATTTGTTGGCGTACCTTAGTGCCCCAGCATGGTCCTACATCTTACTTTATCTAGTTCTACGGACCTATTTAAGGAATATGCATACTTATGGATTAGGTGTCTCTGTCGGTATGGTATTGTGTAGCTTGTATGCACCAATACGAACACGGTACCTTTACGTCCCTGGGTTGATGGTTAAAGGGTATTGAGTAACTTGTATGCACCAATACGACCAGTATACCTTTATCTCTCCGGAATCTTAATCTCCCCTTCGAGGCAAATAAATGGAACTATTGTGATAATTAAAAGGGAAAACGCTAATCATGAAAGTGAAAGACAATTTAGCCGGGCCCAAATGGATGATATTATGAGTACCGGTCCACCAGTTATAATAGTGGCCCAGGAGCATTTTGCCCTGAAAGATGTATATGTATACCAGTCCACCGGATATAGTAGTGGCCCAAGAGTGCTTTAACACAGAAGATTTATATATGAATTCCAGTCCAGTGGCTATAATAGTGGGGGTCCCAAGCTCAATAAAATAAATATTGGACGTAAATAAATCATGAAAAATATGAATCACTTATAGTGAAACACCATATGAGTCAGAGCTAGACCAATCCACCAGTGATAATAGTGGCCGGGAGCCTTCTGGCCTGGAGACCGATCTACCGGCAAATAATAGTGGTCATGAACATTCTGTCCTATATGTTTCCAGTCCACCAACTAAAATAGTGGGATTCCTACACTTATATGGATATAATTTAAGAGAGATGGTTGAATAATGATTGATTAATGGCTTAAGGCCCAAAAGTATCGATTTCACGTTTTAATCTATTAATATAACGTGAGTTGGCTTTAGTGTTTATCCCTACTAAGGTACGTGATGGCTTTGTAAGTACATGAAATTTGTGTTATGCATCTCTCATTGTATGTGGTATCTCCTTATGTATTAATCAGCATAACTATCTCCCTATATAGTTTTTGTATTATATGTTGCATGCAGGCCTACTTTTCAATGTGGTTTATAGGGTTACTCAGTACCATAGTATTGAAAGGTTCCGTTCATGGGCCCCTACCTATTCAATAGGTAGTGTCCCTTACAAGTCCATTGCAGGTGCTATTCAAGAAGGCTTGGGTACGAGAGTAAGGATCGTCCGAGAATAATACAGGGCTTTCCCTATTAACTTTTATTCTTGTTAAAATGACCTCTATTATTGTATCCACTAGTAGTGGGTTATATTCTTGTAAAATGTTTATCGTGCTACTCTAATTTAAATAAAGTATGATTTTAAGGAAATTGTATTTTGATCTTTTAGCCTTAGCACTTGGTACTAGAACAGTAAGAGTAAACCAATCTAGTACTATGTGTGGCGGCAATATCCCCGAAATTTAAAGTTTTATTTTCTTTGCTTCTGCTATTTTCTTTTAAATAAAATAAAATTTTTTAGTAATGAATTTTGCGGGTGTTACATTATGATTTACTCGGTATGAGGAAGTTGTACTAATATTACATATGCAAATAACTATGTGAAGGGTATGAAGTGGTTTGAGGTATATAATAGTGGCAAGGATAAGTGGAACTCTTGGGAGGAGGTCACATTCTCGAAATGGGTTTTCGAGTCTAAGAGTTAGGACAAACTAGTGTTGTACCTTCGGGTACTAGTTTTTGTTGTAATTGGTTTGTATTTAGATTATTATGTCCTTTATTGTATTTTGACTACTATTGTTAAGCAAATAATTCTATCTGTAACTTTTATCTCTATATTATCCTCTATTCTCGCTACTATATTTTGGATATGACTTGTTTTAAATTTAACACTTAGCATAAGAAAGGTGAGGGAACCAAACTTATGCTAGGTGTAGCAGTAATATCCATTATTTTTGTAATTAATACTTTTGCAAAATGAAATATTTAAGTAATAAAAATGGGGAGTTATTGTTTTGATTTTGGATTCTCTCTAAGAATAAAGATCTTGGTAAAAACCATCAAGTTAGGAGTAGTTTTGTGATAAAAGAATTACTTACAGGTAAGGCATTATTATCTCTAATATGAATATGGTTTTCTATTAGTTGTTATGGTTTCAAGTTCTTGGTTCGATTATGCGATGTTTAAGTGTTATTTGAGTCCTTGAATTCTAGTATGTGTCAACGTTCTAATCTCTAAAAGTCTAGAACATGTTTTAAGTATTTTGACATCATATATGAGTTTTGTGAAATTTAATCATGATCTTGTTGAGAATCAATTCCTTCCATGATTTATGTTATACATATATGGAGTATGTCTTTTATGTGTTTTGTAATATAGAAGTATGTTAGGGTTAATTTGGAAAAGGTTGGTGATTTTAGATATGTGTGGTTAATGGATCTAAGCATTCTTTTAGCTGGTTGTGTGAACAATCGCATGGTTTGATAGCCATGATCGATTGGTTGCTTGAATAGTTGATTAATTTGATAAACCAGACAATTAGTTTAGGTGAGCAGTCGATAGGTTTATCAAACCCATTGATTGGTTGTTTTGTGACTAGAGTGGTTTGGCCTCGGCTTAAACACATTGACTGGTCAAGCCAAATCAATTGATTGGCTTTTATGAACAACCGAACGGTTGGACCAACCAGTTGACTGGTTTCTATGTGTGTCATTTTTCCTTAAGTTTGGTGCAACCAAACCCGGTCGATTAGTCCCAGTGACCGATTAACTAATTTTATTTGAGTTTACCATATTTATTTATAATTTGATGATATATCTTTGGGACTTATATCTTAACTTTTACATATAAATGCAACATTTAAATCATAATTTCAAGCACATTTAACTAGAGTTTAATGGATATTAGAATGATAATATTGTGGTGCCTTGTGTGGTTGAATTTGGTATTATCTTTAACCACCCTATTTGGTCACTTGTATGCCTTGGTTAGTGTTTAGTGCCAACACTTAAAAAACCCAATTGGTTTAATCTATGGAATCTTATAGGTCTTTCCAATATGCATGCATAGGTTTTGGTAATCTTGTCGATGCCCTCTAACTTAAGAGATCAAGTGTGGTAGATGTTGAATATCCTTGAGAAAAGCCCTCTAGAACTAGTGTAATACCCTAAATTTTATTTAATCATAATTCTTGATAATTAATATTTTAATATAATTCTAATCTTGAGTAATTGATATTTTTATCTTACCCAAATTTCTTAATAGCAAATCTAATCCTAAACTTACTTGTGGGTTATTAATAGTTTAACCTAAACTTAACCCCAGATGATTGATACCTTAATTTTATCCTACTTTTTTAATCTAAATTTAACCTAACTCTAATCCCACCATTAACTCTCTTATTTTTCTTTTCCCTTTTACTTTCTCATTTTTCTCTTTTCATTTCATTTCCCTTTTCTTTCCTTCTCACCTATCCCAATCTACCCCTTCCCTCCTTCCTCTCCAAGCTATGCAACCTACCCTCCTGTATGGTCTCTTCTTTCCCTTCCCTACCCTACACTGCCACTATACTAGCCCACCTACCCCTACACCTACTCTGCCTCCCCCAACCATGTTAGTTGCTAGTCCCTTTCTTCCCCAAACCTCTATCAAACAAAACCCACACCAAAAACCTTTCCCCAAACCTTACACAATTCATCATTCCATCACCCCATTCCTCCAATAAAGACCCTCTCTCCCCTTCTTACTTCATTCTTTACACCTCCCACAAACTTTCCCTGACTCCCTCCTCTAGTCTTAGCATCGCCCCTCTCAAGTTTTTCCATTTTTCCTTCAATGAAACCCTATAAATTCTCCTCTCCTTATGCTGTGAAATAGCATTAATGTGAGCCTCCCATTCTTTGCAAGCCTAGCTACATGAAATACTCACGCAAACTACCCCCTAATTTCCCCACAACTTCATGCTTCACCCTCCACCAGAACACCCAAACCTCACGCTACACAACCTCTATCAGCACCAAGCCTTTATGTTGCACAACCTCCCTAGTGTCATCCCTTCACGTTACCACACCCCCCAACACGAGGAGCTCATGTAACCCCTACCCTATATATGTGAGTCTCTCATGCTAAACCCTCCATTGCTGCATCAACTTTTGACATGGCTAGCCCGAGCCTTGTGCTACTTGGTTTGGTTTGGTTTGGTTTGGTTTTGCTCTATTTTTCACCCTCCTTTGCCTTATATTTTCCTTAGTTGTTTTCTTAGGTTTGAATGACGTATTATTATTGGTTCTTAGGTGGTTTTTCGATGGTCTTAGAGGAGGAGTCTTAAGGTTATAAGTACTTAGATACCGAAGACCTTTTTTTTATAAGGATACACATTGTGACTAGGGTTTTATGCGCAAATTGTATTTGTGTGAAGTAACATGTTTGGTATTTTTATATGGATAATATAATTGTGGTAATGTTGATGCATGATATGCTATGTTGTATGATGGAAAACTAACAAAAATGTAAAAGCATGTGATTGTACATTTTATTGATTAAGGTAGGCTTTGCAAATAAAGAAGGTTGGCATAAATCATTTATCTAAATTGAGTTATGATGTTTAACTCATATACATATGTATGTATGTATTCTTT
This sequence comes from Tamarix austromongolica, assembly GCA_039764185.1. Taxonomy (NCBI): domain Eukaryota; kingdom Viridiplantae; phylum Streptophyta; class Magnoliopsida; order Caryophyllales; family Tamaricaceae; genus Tamarix; species Tamarix austromongolica. The sequence goes on along the minus strand of CM077812.1, from coordinate 24,131,213 downwards.
TGGTTAAGTATGTTCGTGAAGATAAGTGTTGGAGGTAAAAAAAAATCATTTATATTGGGACTCGTATGGTTTTTGTGACAATATGGGTATTTTGGTTATCTTAAGAGTAATTTGATTAATATAAATAAAATGTGGAGTCTTTGATATTTTAATGTGTTTAGTGGTTCAAAATATGCTAAATATACTATGTGGAATATATAGAATAGTTATGAATGATCTAAGTCTAGTAAAATGAGAAAATGACTTAAATGGATAATAGTAACCTTAAAGGTGGGTTATTGTCGCATGTGTAAAACATTGGATTTAGACCTTGATTTTTTGGATATGTTTTTAGTATTAGAATTTTAGGATTTTTCTTTATTTAATTTGGTGGTTATATGAGTCTTAGGGTAAAAGTTATGCTTATCTTGTGAAATTGGGGTTTCGTAGAAATTTGTAAATAATAACATAGAAGTATGTTATTATCACATGTGTAATACGTTAAGGTCAGCCTTTGACTTTTAGATATGTACTAAATGATAATATTTTGAGGATAGATATTAAATTTAGTCATAAAATGAGTACCAAGGAAGAAATTATGATTAACTTGTGAAATTAGGGTTTATCTAAGGAAATATGGCATTTTTCCTTTTGGGATGTATCGATACTCATGTGGCTTTGTTTTATGAGTTTCAAATAATTATGTTTGATGGATTATATTGATTCTATATCTTCATGTTTGCATGCGTGATGATATTGAGATATATAACCATGAATAAGACACTAAGCATTTAAAGTAAAAGATCACATAAGCTAAGACTAAGGTATTGTGTGTTTATTCCACCGAACGATAATAGTTGCTTAATAGCATTTTTTCCTTAAAGGTGTATCATTTTGTTCTACTAGATTAAGAATTGTGGGCTTCCTAATATCAATGTGAATAAGAATATGATTTTGAGATAAATAAACAATGGATAAAATACTAATCAATTAAAGCGAAAGATTACATGAGTTAGCTCCAAGTTGTTATGCTCATTCCAGTGGACTATAATAGTGGCTCAAAATCATTATGTCCTAAGAGGTGTTTCAAACCACTCCACTAATTTAAGAATAATAAATATGAGTGTGTTGCCTGGTATAGGTTGGGCCCATTCCATGGACAATAATAGTAGCTCAAGTGTGTTATGCCCTAAAAGGTGCCTTAGTGCATTCCATTGAATTAAGAATAATAGAGCCATTGAACTCACATAAATAAAAATGTGGATTTTGATTATATATAATAATGAATTCTAAAATTAGTCTTTACCTTGCAGCATATTATGTTAACATTCATATATATTTATTCTCTTATGTAACTTATGTATTATTACCTTACTCAATACGTAACGTATTGATAATACTTTTTCATAGGTTCTGCTTATTCCCATAAGTAGAGGGTCCAAATAAATTTGTGCGGGCCTTTAATAACCTCTTGGATGACTTTACTGCATATGATGCTCTACTCGGGGAGGAGTGACCGTGGATCGGGATGTAGATTCATGTTATCCGAATTTTACTTTTGACCTGTATATATTTTGGGACTCTTCATCTAGTGTATCCCTTTTATTTATTTAAATATTATATTTAGAGTTAACTTCTAAACTTTTATCTATGTTTTTGGATTTCTCTTGTTCTTTATTTTATCATGTTTCAAGTGTTTAATTGTTTCACTGTATATTCGATGTAAGGAAGACATGGTGAGCTAGATTTATGTCGAGTATGATAGTAACATCCACTATTCATTTATTATGCCTTCGCTAAAATAAAATTTTTAAATAGTAAATTTTGAAGTCTTACAACTGATGTTAGTGTAGTGGATGAAGCAAATTCAAAATTGAATACATGTTCCCTTACCTAGGAGACCAAGTGTGATGGATATAAAATATCCTGGGAGGAAAAAAAAACTCCTTAACTCTAGTGTATAATAGTGGGGGAATTAAAGTCCTATATTCGTCTTAGTATGGGGTGAGACAGACCCAAAATTTAGCATATATTCCCTTATATAAGAGGACAAGTCTAGTTTGGTCAAGTGGAGTGCTATATAATCATTTCTATGTAGCCAACTACTAATTTATCAATATGTATTCTTGGGACTATTATCCTAAAAATTAATCTAAATCGAGTCAATGGAAGAACACTTGAAACTTGAGAACATAGCCAACACTGACAACTTATCATCATAAGCTTACAACTACATCCTTCAGCTGCTAGTTGATTCATTTGCCACCTTATCATATGCCACTTTGCCTTGAAATGTCGGCACAAGGGGTGTCACCCAAATGAAAAGGTTGGTTGTTTCTTGCACATGTTTATGTATCTTCTCTTCGTCAGTAAGCTGACAAAAGATTGAAATGAATTTTTCACATGCTCCTTAAAAAGTTGGGGAAAATTTTCGTAAGTCATGCTATGGGTTGTCCTCGAGCATCAACACAAAATCCTACTTAGCGAAAAATAAAAAATAAAAGAAGGTTAGCAGCCCTGGGTAACATGAGAAGAGCACAGTGAATTTAGGTTGTCTATTTTTCGAGATTTAGTGTTTGATTTTCGTTAGGCATAAAACAATCCGATGTTTGGGTCATGTTATGCTCGTGTATAGGATAGACACAAGAACATGAACCACGAGATTAGTTCTCGAGCTTGAAGATTTGTCGAGGCGCAAAGGATCTCGACACCCTAGTTATCCAAAATCGAGTACAAGAGAAATAAGTGACGAACAACCAGCACATTAAAAGAAACCTTTAAAATTGGAAGGCCTCTATTAATCGCGCCATAGGGGCATGAATTTCCTGCTCTACGCAATTCAACAAAAATACAGAGATGGGAGCACAGGGCAGGAAGAACATGATATTAATCTCGTGGACATGATCAACTCGTACAAACTTACAGATAACTATATGACAAGATTACATATATACACTAAACTCCCTAGCCAATAAAAAATATAACTCGGAGGCCAAAGCTATTCCTGAAGACGCTGGTTACAACAAATATTGGCCAAAAAAAACAGAAGGGCCAGTCGTCAAGCCAAAATTAGTTAACTTATCTTCTTATCGTCTCCGGGATGCTGACTCCCACTATTGCTAGCTCAGGCTGTAATGTTAGCGTATTTTCAGCTTATGGTCAAATGACGTTAGTTTAAACACGTCGGGCAATTCGTAAGCGGTTAAATTGCAATACATGCGATCTTGAGCTACATTCTTTAACCTGCTAAAGATAAGCAGGACGGAAAAACAGAGAATTATGCCTCAATCAAACAGCAGCTCCAAGCAGAATATGAAGAACGTCAAGGACTATACCTGCAGTGCTGCCAAGGCCGACAATATGCTCTTGCATTGTTCTAACAAAGCCCGTTCCTTCCCAGCAATGTTTACAAGTTCAGTCACAGAAGAGCTTACATCCTCCACCTAAAGGGTGAAGGAAAATTACATGAGTTTCAACTTATGCAGCTCATCTTGGCTTAGAATCTTGGAAAAGGTTTTTGAATTTGTTCTGCTCATGATCAATGCCAATATACCTCGCCAAAAATGACATGGATGTGAGGAGATACTCCCCAAGCATCTGACTTATTTCTCAAGATCCATGATTCTGAGGAGATATTTCCTAGGCAGAATTTTCAAATATGCAACCTGAATCTGAGCAGTAAGGCATGATTATCTTCTGCCCGTATTGTCCATCCCAGTTGATTTTGTTATCAATTACATGAGTTTATTGATGACAGCTGTGATGTTTAGCCGGCTCTCAGATTTCCAGTGCAAATGACCATGTTGACAATAATCTACGCTGCACAACCCTCTCAGATTCACTCATATTCTCAGTAGTTGAGCATAGTGGTGGCAAACCAGCCATTTGGGCTGGTTACGGTTTGGGTTGTTTTGGTCTGAGTAAAAATTGGGTCTGCTATAGAGTTGGTTTAGGTCGGGTTCAGCTCCATTCTACAGACTTCAGGTCAGTCGTGTCAGACAGTATTCATATCAACATTGGTCGTTCATTTTCTATAACAAATAAATTGAGTTTTACAATTTATTATTTATTTATAACTTTATTTTTCTTTCAACAATTTAGACCAAGTCTATACAATTGGATTAAATCATTTATAACTAGAGACAGTGTTTATCTTTCCATGTTACAAGATTGATAACTCATGCAGGACCCGTCATGAATTTTATAAGATATCAAAACACTAGTCTGTATAATTATAATGTTTCAATTATGTGTTGTTTATTTGACAATAATTATTATCATATATTCATTATTTATTAATCCATTTATTAAATAAAATCATTTATATGATAGTTGAACATAAATAACTTCACGTTTTATAGTGCTTGAAATTTTTTTTTTTAAGATTTTATATTTATTAAATTGTGGAGATCTCCCTACAGGGAAGTTTTTCTATTTATAGAGTGGTTGTGTACGCAATTACAAATCACTATATAAATGAGATAACCAACTTAGACCATACAATGCTAAGGGGAAATTAATTCATGAGACCTTTAATATCCAAAATCCCAAATTCAGCCATTAGCTTATGACATCACCGGTTGCACTGTATGGAAGTTGGTCCAAAATAGAACTCTTGCCGTTTTACTTTCATTTGATGTTGTATGGGTTGAGTATGAGTGTATGACATTCTTCTATACAAACTCTTGTTCACAAAATAGATCACTTATGTTTAGATAGAAACTTGTTTAATAATAAAATGCTATCTTTGTGCACCGCTACTCTATTAGATCAAGTTGGACTTTAATTCAGCTTGGGCTAAGGTTTATGCTCAGGCTCAGGTGGTGCTTGATTCGTTATCTTTTTTCTTTTTTTCCTTTTTTTTTTGAGTTATATCAATTTAGGTCAGTTCGGATACGGATCATTATTGAGTTTGACTAACTTTCGTGAATTTTGGGTCGTTTCAGGTTATGTCAGGTTTTGGGTCAAGATCAGTTTTTTATTTTTGGGCCAAAACGTATTAGGGTTTGTTATTCAGTTCGGGCCATCAGATCCACTTTGCAGGATCTAGTTATGCATTGCCTGTTTGCCTTGTCTTTTCACTTCCCCTTACTAAAGATCATGTATCCATGCTTCTGTAAATGCAGGATTTCAATGTGGGATAAGACTGCTATGCTTGCTGTTATCGTGACTCATCCAATGAAATATCGGTACCGCAATTTCATGGTTTTTGGGTCAAAAATATCCAAAATGTGGCCATTTCAAAAAATTACATATTTATCACTGCTATATCGATGAAATATAAAACATCGACCGATATTTACCAATATTTGATAATATTTATTGTGAAAAAAAAAATCACACCAGGACATATAAAATATTAATCGCGACAACACAACCACGGCCTACTCGTGACTAACCATGGGTTTGGCTTGACTGGGAAATTGTAACAGGGGAACAGCCATGTGCAAAAGACTAACATCCAGCACCACTGGTACATGTCCAGTTTCAGCTCGAGACAGCATTCATTTTATCAGTTAAACAGAATTTTTTTTGGGCCAAGGCTCTATCAAACTTTAGCAAATCAAAGTGATAACTGTATGAAACTTCACATTTAGTTCATAAGTAATTTATCAACCAACTATTTCAAATTCATTCTTATTGATTTCTGGTTGGCTACGAGTAATAACTGATTAGTGGCAGGCATGAAGGTTGTCATTCACACAGGACATACCCTGCCAAGATAGCATGTCTCAAACAATTTTTTCCTATTTGGTAATTAATTGTAATTTTATTACCAAATTTGGAACTAAGCACATAATATGATGCTTTCTACTGAGATTACGTAAATACTATGATGCTTTCTACTGGGATTACGCCATGCTTAGGGACAACTCCCTTAGGCCATATCCATCGATCAATCGTTTCTATGTAACTTTGCACTACGTGCATATGGGAATAAACAAAGCCTATAAAAGACCACAAAAATCTTTCTAACTGTGTGAATTTTTCCTCTAAATTATCACATCCCTAAACAGAGCTGAAATTAGCACAATAACATATTAATTTCACAAGACGAATAAAAGGAAGCTATATGCTCAGAAGCCAGAAAATTTTGGCACTCAGGGACTTGGCTCAATGAAACAGAAAAAAGGTAATATCTGCAAAACGAAGGAGCATCAACTGATAAAATGTAGTATCACCTTCGTCAGCAAACAGTACGTTGAGGAGGCCATGGCGTGCATAACATCAACTGCCGAACCAATAGCTTCTTTCATGCATTGGATATCAACCTATAAAGAACAAGAAGAAAAAATACTTAATTAGCCAAATGACACAGCCCTTGAGATGAGGTCCTTCATAAAATCCATTACTTACAGCAGCACCTCCAACTACTGGTAGGCGAAGAGTACTAGCTTTTAGAGACTCAGTTGCCCCTTGCAAAGAACTTGAGTGGCCATCTTCCAGATGGGACCATTGTTCCAAATAAGCCATCTACATTCATCAAGCAGAAGACTTCAGAACAGCTTATCATACATAGTCACTATTTAATATATTATGCCAGTTTAACCAAAGATACATTGTTGCAGCCCAAACTACAGAGATACGTTAAGAATACAATAGACTATACAACAGAATAATGTCCAGATTTGTTTAATTCAATATTCCTCAAACATTTCAATAGGCATCGTCCTCATATTTACTCCAATTTTCCTTGGTAGAGAAATTGTCAGATTTGGCATTGTTGGATAGAACATAATCCAATGAAATTACTATTATCTTGAAAAATTGAGCACTTATATTTAAAATTAATTTATGTTATCACTTTTTGCTAATCACTTCTCAAATTCATAGTAAATTCGCTGTCTGAGTAACTATGTCAAACATATTGCTCATCCATAAATGTGGCTGCTTAAATCTTACTCGGCTATTTCCTCAGTCATCCTATATTTTATTTATTTATTTTATTCATAGGGAGCCCCTATTGGTATTCATCCTATATTCTTTACATAAAAAGCTATAGTGCTAATAGTACTTCTTTGCTCCAACAATACCTTGTGCTTAGCAGTGTAGTATCTTGTTCATTCTGCGATCTTCTCTTATCATGACAGTCAAAATAATCCTTTGATGTACTATTTCGGATATCTATCTAATGGCAAAATAATGTTCTTTTATGATTAGCAAAATGCACAGAAAATCTCCATGTGAAATGCCAACATAAATTACTTCTTTACTCTAATTCTCTTTAAACTGTACCCAACAAAATGTCAAGTGCCACATTGTGTAAGCATAAAATATCTAGAGCACAAATATACTAAAGCTCAAACACCTTTATGTATATATATAATATTACCTCCCATCATCAGATTTAGTGCATTTTAGGATCCACATCTCAACTGAAAAAACCACATTTACATATGGAGGCATTACAATCATGGTCTACATCCTCAGAAAAGGGAGCCAGCTAGCAAATCATTTCTCATTCTCTATAAAAGATACTTTCTAGCTTCTCGCCCTCTATTACCCACCACTTCCAGCCACAATCCGGTCCATTTCTATCTCTGACTTCTTTCGTGAATGACTGAATGTAGAAACATCCATGAAAGGTACAAAATCAACATGCTGCAAATTTGTGCATACAAAACCACTTGTAGTCTGTACCTTTATATACACATATAATATTACCCCCATAATCAGATTTAGTGCATTTTAGGATCCATATCTCAACTGAAAAAAACACATATACATACGGAGGCATTACAATCATGGTCTACATCCTCAGAAAGGGGAGCCAGCCAACAAATCATTTCTCATTCTCTATAAAAGATACTTTCTAGCTTCTCACCCTCTGTTACCCACCACTTCCAGCCGCAATCCAGTCCATTTCTATCTATGTCTTCTTTTGTGAATGACTGAATGTAGAAATATCCATGAAAGGTAGAAAATCAACATGCTGCAAACTTGTGCATACAAAACCACTTGTAGTCTGTACATCTTCATCCCATTTCACATTTTTAGTAAACTTGCCAAAATATGGGCATACATAGCATGCAACAAATCAAGTTCTACTGTAAGAAGACACTCTTAACTTTGATCTCATTGTTCAATGTATCACATTGATCATGTAGAATTCCATTGAAATTTAAGTATATTGCCTCCAAGTTCGCAACCATGTAGCCTACATATCGGACTTCAAGATCCAATCAGAGTAGTTATTTTCCAACGTACTCCTTCGCTGACCTTAAATACTAACCAGTCACCTTTGCTGACCTTAAAAATATGGGCATACATAGTATGCAACAAATCAAGTTCTACTATAAGAAGACACTCTTTAACTTTGATCTCAGCTCTATAAACAGTTTTCACCTCATTGTTCAATGTATCACATTGATCATGTAGAATTCCATTCAAATTTAGACCTCCAAGTTCGCAACGATGTAACCTACATATTGGACTTCAAGATCCTATCAGAGTAGTTATTTTCCAATGTACACCTTCTCTGACCTTAAATACTAACCAGTCACCTTTGCTGACCTTAAAAATATGGACATACATAGTATGCAACAAATCAAGTTCTACTATAAGAAGACACTCTTAACTTTGATCTCAGCTCTATAAACAGTTTTCACCTCATTGTTCAATGTACCACATTGATCATGTAGAATTCCATTCAAATTTAAGTATATTGCCTCCAAGTTCGCGACCATGTAGCCTACATATCCGACTTCAAGATCCTATCAGAGTAGTTATTTTCCAATGTACACCTTTGCTGACCTTAAATACTAACCAGTCACCTTTGCAGACCTTAAAAATTAGCTAATCTAACTTGCCAACTGAGAAATCTGAAACTTCAACATTACTCCTGACGTTTGTTTCTTAACCTAGACAATCCTTTTGCAGAAACAGAGCTCTTCGTCCCATCCAAAACATGACCATTGCAACCGTGTTATCACTCTTCCATTTACCAAATTACTCTAGACAACCTGTCAACCAGAACATGCATTTTGTAGCAATGGAAACCTTGGTGGCCCACAGCACAAGACAGTTTAACTACATTTTCACTCCATATCCATTTTTGAACCTTTACTGTGCCCATGAATGTGTGCCACTCACATATTTTGCAGGAAAATCGTAGGTAATAATTTATTGTCCTCAAACGACCATCATGTTACCTCATGTAATCATCATTCAAGCGAAACTTGATCATAACTTATTCTCAAAGACCATTATTTCTACGCCAATCAAGTAAACGACTAAGAAGAGTGACACTGATACTTGCAGAAAATCAAATTGCTTAACTAGATCCATGTGCAATTATTTTGAACAAGTAGTGTTGTATCAAGCATGATCATTTGAAAGGCGTGAATTTCCTTGAGAAATTAAAAAGAACATAAAAACAATAGAGAAAGCAAAGAGCACATGATCAGAATAGGGTTGCATAAAAGTGCATTAGGAGCAGTTAATAAAATCATGATGAACAGATGTCAGTGTTTGCCATTCAAAAAGGAGAGAAGAAAAGGAATGAAATGGCCCTCCTTTTGTCATCGTAAAACAACACCAGTTAAAAGTACAGCACAACACTAGGAAATTCCCTTTCCCTTGCAAATGTTTGGGGATTTACTGCCAACAGTATATCATACTATTATTGTATTCCTTAAAAAGTCTAATATCAAGGTAAGAACATTAATTCAGTTCATCAGATACTGTACAAGGTAGCAGGTCTTGGTCCAACTAAGCAACAATACCAAAGAACTGGCGCTGGATCTCAAAAACAAAGAGCTTTAAAAGCATGTAAGAATCTTCCAAACACTCATGATTGGTTCGTTTTAAGATTCTTCTTACTACTCTCCCCGTTTTACAATGTAAAACATATTAGGTTTCCAATTTAATTTCTTAATATAAGTCATTTTATGAAAAGTATCAATAACTATGTGTTTTGTTTCCAATTCTATTTCCAACCTGATATTAATCTCTTTCCAATTAATTGAACAAGTGATGCAGGAACATCAATTTTCATTTTTAATTTTTGTTCAGAAAATAAATGATTTTGTTGTCATACTAATCACACATCATGAGTTTGAGCTCAAATTCATTCAAAGAGGACTAACATTACGAAAAAGGTGTCATCCTTGCATCAAGGAGGGTCCTTAAGCATCTAAACAACTCCAAGGCAGCCACCAAAACAGCAGCAACAGTCCCATGTTTTGGCTACAGCAGCAGCAACCAAGTTTGGCTTAAAAATTCATATTCAGGGCTGACTGTAGGACTAATTTGGCAGCAGCATTTTTGGAGTTTCATAAATTTCAGCCTTTAATCAAGGCTCAATATGGGGAGCAAGTATGTCACAAGATCGCACATTAGCCTAGATTAATTTTACTATATTTGGAGGCCATAAAACCTTTCTCGCTTGATTCATTTAATTTAGCTAAATAAGCAAGCCATACTGAAGCCACTACTTTTTCCAACTTTCAGATTGCTAAAATGAGGCTCAAAATGGCTTACATTTCAAGCCAAAAATGCTGCAGCAACAGCTGCCCTTTCAGCTTGCCCAGTCAGCAAGAGGGGGGCACTTTTTCAGGACTGTAGGGCACAGAATTGAATGAACAGCAATAGCAGCAGCTGCAGCATTGTTCAGCGCCCAACCAGATCATGACAGAATATGACAGCAATTTGGACAAATTTTGGGCTAATTGGGCACAGAAATTCAAGGCCATTGGGACATCAGCAGAAAGTACAAAGTTGGTAGGAATTTTTTGTAAGGAAAACCAGCTTTAATCAGCTCATGCTTGTACTTTAAATCTGCCACAAGAAAGACTACAAGTCTAGCTTTGCTTTTTGTAAAGTAATGATGTCTAATTATTAGTTTTAGCTTGTTAACTTGCAAGACAATATATAATCAGTTGTAAGAATATGGGAGGGCTCATTGTACTCATTTTGAAAAACCAAAGCTGATTGTACTCTTGGTTAGATTGAAACTAGTTAGTTTCACTTCTCTTAGGTAACTAGTTAGTTTGAATGTAACCAAATTAGTCCACTTTTTTCTAGTTAAGTTTGTTTGTAAGCAAATAGGACATAACACAATCTTATAAAGTGTTAACGTCACTTATGAATAAAAAAGTATATGTGGTTGCCCATAATTCCCTCCCATTTTGGTGAGATGACCCTTCAAACTTGAGTGACGAGTTTGATTGAATTATATCAGAAAATCTTACGAGTTATTGGATGGTGATTGTGAGTAAATGATTATAGAAGGTGCCTATTGATCATATTTTTACTCCTTTCTTGTCTTGATTTTTGGTGGAAGTTGATCCTAAACCACCATCGTCCAAATTGGACTTAATTAGTTTTCTATATGCATCAATAAGAGTATTAAATTTAATATGGGGGTATAATAGCAAAAGATAACCTTTTATCTAGAATTTAATACCTCTTAATATACAATAAACCTAATATGCCTTATATTAAAAAAGTTGAGAATCAAATATAGTATTAAAAACCGGACTGAACCAGCCGGCCAAACCAGTAAACCAATGAACCAGTCATATAACCGGTTTGAATATCATATTAAACCAATTCAGCAAAAAAACCGATACTAAGCAAAAAACAGGGCAACCGGCGGTTTTATAGTGAACCAGCCCGGTTTTGTATTCTCTTATACTCATACTAGTATACTACATACAAACTACAGAATACAGATACAGACACAGACTATGGTACTACTACTATACTACTTCTACAGTACTACACTACTACTAACTAAGCAGCATTTGGCAAAATTTATTAGATCTAAACTTAACTACCATCGTCCGTCGTCTTCTCTTCTATAGCTGAACAAGTAGATTCTTGACACTGAGGAGGTCAACAGTAAGCACCAAATTCGTCCACCATCATCTTCATCTATTCAACCTCATCAGCCGTCACAGTAGGTGCTTCATCCAACTTCTTCAGCTTTTCAACCTCGGTCGCTGATTCTGCAATCCATCATCGACGTTGAGGAGGTTGACACTACGAAGCATCTTTGTCCACCAATCGTCATCTTCAGCTTTTCCACCTCCTCGCTCGGTGCAATTAGTGGTTCATCCAGCATCTGCAACCTTGTCTGGTGCAACGCCTTTCATCTCCCCTAATTTCTCAATTTAGGGTCGCCCATTTTCATAGTTTAGACCTACTTCGATCACATGTGAGTATTTTTATATTTTTATCGACCATTGATTCTGAATGATGTTGTTTAACTGCTGCTGTCCATTTTCATAGTGTGTGTTGAATTCTTTTGAATGCCGATTATGAATGCTCAATTGCTGTCCATTTAGTATTTTTTGGTATTATTGTCGACCTTCTCAGCTAATTATGAATGATGTTGAATTTGTTCGATCATCCATTGCATTTGTTTAAGCTTGGTAAATAGATTCTGCCGGTTGAATTGTTTAACTTTAATTGGGCATCCATCTCAGCCGATTATTGTCAACCATTTATTCTTAATGATGTTGTTGTTAATTAGGCTTGTTTCAATTAGGCATTTGAGAATTTTGCCATTCAAATGGGCATTTTGGAAGTATGCCATTCAATTGGGCTTGTTTCATTTCAGTCTTATATGTTGTTGATCCTAAGGCATGCAGCATGCTACTAAATTTGAGAAGTATGCTATATTACTGGATATACAATGGAGTTTGCTACTGAATTTGTGATGATTCTTTGAAATTTGAATGCAAGGGATCATGGCAATGTTTAAGCTCGATTAAAGGGGTACTTGTTTTAGTATTTTGTATTTGTTATTGTTAATCTGCCTCTTAAGTTGGGTTTTGGATATTTAGATTGTAACTTGTGATAATAAGCTTATCTAATTTTGCATTTGCTATTGTTAATGTGTCTCTTTTAATTTGGGTTCTGGATGTTTAATTTGTAAATTGTAATTTATTCTTAATGCCTCAAAGATGTCTGTGGAGGCTAGTAATATCGGCTCTACGCCGAATTCTTCTCAAAGTACTTCTAGAGGAAAGAAGGATCCAGCATGGGGTCATTGTAGGGAGGTTGAGGATGCTAGTAAGAGAAAAAAGTTACAATGCTTATACTGTTCTAAACTTCTTTCCAGGGGTGGAATCCACGTGTCAAACAACATTTAGCTGGCGTTAAAGGTCAAGTAGAGAGGTGTAAAAAAGTTCCTCCTGAAGTTGGTTTGGAGATTAATGAAAATATTGAAGAGTTTGCCAGCAAAAAAAGAAAGATACGAGAGCTTTTAGCCGATAACCCATATTATTCGATGGACTTTCCTTCGCACCAAAAACCATCTTTGATACCTCCTCCTAGGGTAACTAGTAGTTCCAAATCAGGAGAGAAGTTAAGGGTTTTAGACAAGGGAAAACAAAAGACCATAGGGCATCATTTCATGCCAAGAACAACTTCAGGTGCACAACCAATGCTCAAAAGTGTGTTACAAAGCAAAGATGTTGTTGAGAAAGTTAACATTCTCATTTCTAAGTGGATGATTGTATCATGTATCCCATTCAAAGCTGCAAATTCTAATTATTATCAGTCTGTTATTGATGGTATAACTCACATTGGTCCTGGTTATAAGGGCCCAACTGTTCATGCTCTTTGTGGTTACTTGTTAATGAAAAATGTTGAAGAGGTGAAGAATTATGTTGAGACTTTTCGTTCTCATCGGAATGAAACCGGTTGTACTATTATGGCAAATGGGTGGACGGACCAACATAATCAAACTTTAATTAACTTCTTAGTTTATTATCCAAAGGGTATTGTGTTTTTAAAATCTATTAATGCTTCTAATGCTTCAAAAACTGCTAAACTATTGCATAAGTTATTTAGAGATATTGTTCTCTATGTTGATACTAAAAGTGTTGTGCATATGGTAACTAACAATGCTGCGAATTATGTTGCTGCTAGAAGATTGTTAGAATATAAGTTTAAGTCACTTTATTAGTCTCCTTTTGTTGCGCATTGTGTTGATTGGATGCTTAAAGATATGGGTAAGTTAGATGAGGTGGAAGACATTGTCAAGCATTCCTCAAAAATAACTAAGTACATCGATAATCATTGTTATGCATTGCATTTGATGGGGAAGTTCACTGAAGGAAGAGAGATCATTCGTCCAACTCTTACTCGGTTTGCTACTAATTTTATTGCTTTGCAAAGCATTATGACACATAAGAATGCTCTTAGAGCGATAGTTGTGTCTAAGGAGTGGACCTCTTGTGCTTATGTTAAAGATAGGGAGGGTAAGAAGTTTGTGGAGAATGTGTTGGATACCATATTTTGGAAGGAGAGTGCTATAATTGTGCAACTTATCGAACCTTTTGTACGTGTTTTGAGATTGGTGGATAGTGGAGAAAAACCATGTATGGGTTATTTGTATCAAGCCTTTCACAAGGCTAGAGGTGATATGGTTGCTAGATTTCATAGAAGAAAGAAAAGGGTGGAGCCTTATCTTCAAATTATTTCTTCTCGTTGGGATAATCAACTCTCAAGGAACTTACATGCAGCCGGTTATTGGTTTAATCCTCGTTTCCGGTACTCATCTGAAATTTTTCAACATAAAAGTACAGTGTCTTCTGTTATTGATGTCATTAAGAGATACACAAATAGTAATTTCACATTGAGGTCAAAATTAACAAGGGAGATGAGCTCTTTTAGAAAAGCAAAGAATGATTTTGGAAGATGGTCTGCTATACAAGATCATTGTGTTTTTGCTACAGGTATGACTTTGTTAATTATTTCAAAGTATTATCAATATTTTATATCTAATTACAATTTTTTAAGTTTGTTTGGTAAACTATTATATTGATTTTGTAGATGAATGGTGGGCATTGTGTGGATGTGGTGCTCCAAATCTACAAAAGCTTACAATTCATGTTTTAGGACAGACATGTAGTGCTTTAGGTTGTGAAAGAAATTGGAACATATTTGAGCATATCTATTCGAAGATAAGGAATAGACTTGAGCACCAAAGGCTCAATGATTTAGTCTTTATGTACTCTAACTTGAGATTACAACAAAGATATGCATATAATTTGTTGTTGTCTTACTATTGTAAACATGTCTAAAGTTATTGCTTTTATATAATAATATTACCAAGCTTGTCTAATTTTATCTTCTTTTTTGTAGGAATTGATTTAAGACAAGTTATGACCCAACTAATTTTGAAGAGTTTGATGCAATTGGCTCTTGGATTCTTATGGATGAGCCATCTGGCTTGAATAATGAGTTAGAGTTGCTAAGAAATGAATTAGCTTCTGTCACTATTCAAGACAACTCTAACGAGGGTAGAAAGCTCATAACTTTTTGTTGCTTATATAATTTGATATAATAATTTAAGTAATTATTCTTATTCCATTTTTGTAGACATATTGGATGAACTTGATGGAAATGGAGATGATGAAGTTGATGGGGAGAGTGGAGATGACGATGAAGATATTCGCATGCATGAAAATATCATCCCTATATTTTCTAATATTGGAGATGATATAAATAATCTATAGGATTGATTGAGTAATTATTCGATCAAGCTATTTACGTTATATAATTGAATTGTAACTTCTGAACTAATGTATTTAATTTTAAGTTGTTTAGGAATATGTAAGAGACTTAATATTGAATTATATTATTTTGTAATAGTATTTGATATGTAGGAGACTTTTGATATGGAATTATGTTATTTTATGATCTTATATGACTGTGTAATGATCTCTTTATGATGAGATATATTTTTTGTGATCTATGTTATCTAACTTTAAGTATTAAAATATATTTTTAAACAAATGATTAGAATTTAACTCAATTGAGGGAACAATTTGAACCATTGGTCCAACTAGTGAACTTGTAAATCAGTAGCCCGACCAGTTCGCTGACCGGTCTGGTTTTTAAAACTATGGAATCAAGTATGTTTCCCTATCTAGCTGACATCAGAAAAATATGAAGGTGGCAATAATATACTTATTAGAAGATGATGTTCTTCTTCGCAAAATTTCAATGTTGGGGGAGCAAATAGAGCCCTTCTTTTTTTCTTTTAAATAAAGACAAAATTGAAAAACAAAACACTCCTGAAACAATCTGCAACTATACCACAAACTAGTAGAGGTGACATTACATACACTCAAACCTCCCTAGGCCACATTTCTTGCTAAGGTAATCATATTGGATTGTTGTTTATTGAAACATCAGAATATATTAAAATGCCAAATAATCCTGTAAAAAAATAAAATAAAATAAAAAAACTTAAGACATAAAAGGGGGAACTTCCATGTGAGGAAGAATGCTCCATGATGAGCAGGTTCAAGTCATGGAACCCGCCTCTTTGCAAAGAGAGGTAAGGCTCAATATCGCTGCAGGGGAAGTCTTGTGTTCAAACTCTTTTTTATCTTTTTAGACACAATTAGATATGATTCCACATGATCCAATTGTGGTTAAGCCTAATCCAAATTTCCTGAAGAATAATGGTCCGTGCATCATTATCCTTTTTTCCATTCTTTTAGTCTACAAGAACCATTTAGGAAGGAAACCAATATGCTGACATGATCCAATGTGCATAAGTCCCAAATCCCAACATGATAATCAAATTAGGGTCCTTGGTATCAGAGGACAGAGGACATGGACGTTAGGTGATATCATTAATGGCTACTGTTTTCTGAAAACAAGCCCATCCAGTTGCTAGCTAGAGCAGCTTTATGAAGACTTAGAGCAAACAAAAAGCCAAATAAAATATCCCTATTAACATGTCATATACCCAACAGATAAGGCCATCCAATGTTATGAAGTCCATCAGATTATTAGTACTACGAATTAAGAATTAAGCTATTACAAATATAAGCAATAACGATCTGGTGTACAAAACTGCATTTATTTTTCATCTGAAGTTCATAACTTATAGAGGGAAATCATGCCTGTTAGCATCAGGATATGATGGAAGATACTTTCTCCTAATCATCCATCTTTTCAGCAGAGATTGTTATTCATATTATATTTACCTCATGACATTCACAGTCTGACTCTGAACTATATTGCTAGTTTGCTACAGACGCCAGTAAAAGGTAATGTCTACCTTTCTAACCTTCCACATTATGAAGGTTTGTCAATAAGATTGTTTACATGACCATTATGGCATGTAATAATGAATAAGAATTTTCATATGAAAAGAAAAGGCTTAAAAGCAGTCAAAAAATAACATCCACTCAAACATAAGAGAAGACAAAATACAGGATTTTTCCATAATTAAATACAAAAATGCAATTTGTAAAAAGAGAAAAAAAAAAAAAACTTACTTGACCATTGAGAATCGAAGTCAGCTTTAGTTTTTGGTTCAGCAATTGCAGTAGCGCTCTTTTATGTCTGACAGATTCCCGTAGCCCCGCAATTTTTATCCATGCATTCCACAGACTTACCTGGTAACGTGCATATTTCAAAACTTGAGCTAACTAAAGGCATTCTTAGAAAATTAGAAATTGTGAAATCCAGATAATATATTAGACCAATCAAAGCCAAATATACATCAATTCACACAACTCATAAGTAATCACAATGAGATAAGATAAAGTAATAATAATAATACATGTTTGCATCAATATCCTTGGGCAAAACTCACACAAACATTGCCATCAGTGTTTTATTAATGAGACATGTATAGCGACAATGCAACGGAGACTTCTATAGGCAACAGAGGGAATAAAGTAAATAATCACAACATTACAAGATCAACCAATAGCCTCAGGGACTTCTATAGGCATTCAAACTCAAACATCAGAGAATTGTGTTATTCATTTTCTATTCATTTGTCAGTAATTGCTATTCATTTGTCAATGAATAAGACAAAGTGTCAGCAATGGACATACAGCGCTAGTGTGATAACAGGGAACAAAATAAAAACCAGAAATCATGATCACTCACACAGAACATAGTCCATGTAGCTGCTTAAAAGACATGGAATGAGGAATCGCTTCCTGCTAATGACCCACATATATATAAATGACTACTCATAATGATTGGACATTGTATGATATATGCCAAAGATGAAAGATAGCAAAAAGAGGAATGGAGGCAGAAAATGAATGATTGTAGTAACATCACCGCATAGTATTCTGCAAATGCACAAAATTTACAATTGGGGGTTCTCAGACACCAAATGCCAACAGCCAAAGAAACAAGTGCAAGAAGAATTCCTCCAGGATTCTATATCATTGGAGCTAAAATCACACAATATCTTTTCATTAGTACTACTAAAAGCTATAACTATAAAAGATACAAGATCAAAACTTTTTTTTCCATTTTTCTGAATGAATCGGTAAACATGATTTTCCAATTTTATTTCCAACTTTATGAAGAAAACTAGAAAACTACCTAAACTATGTTTTCTGAGTTTTCATCATAAATATATGTCATTGTTTTCCACATGTTTTCCAACTGAGAATTTATTATTAATAATAATATTAATATGCTTATTATTTTTCATCATAATAACAAGATTAATATTTTATTAATATTTATCAATACTAATGATATTATTATAGTTAATAGTATTAATAATATTATCATTAACATTAATATTCACAATAATATTACTATTAAATTTAATATTAATATTGTTGTTAATTTATACTAATATTAATATTCATAAAATAATAATATGCTAAGTATTAATATTAAAATTAAAGATAACATTATTATTAATATTAATTGGTAATTAGTAAAAATATTATTATTATGAATATTAATTAGTAATTAGTAATTAGTAAAAATATTATTATTACGAATATTAATATTATTAGTAGTAATAATAATATTATTATTAATATTGTTATTAATTTAATTAATATTAATAATGACTTTATTTATTAATGTTAATATTTTATATTCATTAATATTTCAAATATTATTATTATTATTTTCATTGCATTTTCAAGAAAATAATAACTGTAATAATAATAGTAGTAGTATTTATATTATTAACAAGAATAATAATAATAGTATTAACAATATTAATACTATTAATAATAACAATAATATTATAATAATTTTTCAAAATATTAATAATAACATTAGAATCATCATTATTATAATTGATATTATTTTACTCATTTAAATTATTATTATCATAACTATTCTCAACATTAACATATTAATAATATTGTTATTGTTATTATTATCATTGTTAATATTAATAATAATAATACTTTTATTATTGAAGTTAATAATATTAATAATATTGGTAATTATTGTTTTCTTATTAATATTATCATTATTATTATCATCATCATCGTCATTATTGTTTTCAAAATATTAATTGATATTGTTTTCTTATTAATATTATCATTATTATTATCATCATCATCGTAATTATTGTTTTCATTGCATTTTCAAGAAAATAATAACTGTAATAATAATAGTAGTAGTATTTATATTATTAACAAGAATAATAATAATAGTATTAACGATATTAATACTATTAATAATAACAATAATATTATAATAATTTTTCAAAATATTAATAATAACATTAGAATCATCATTATTATAATTGATATTATTTTACTCATTTAAATTATTATTATCATAACTATTCTCAACATTAACATATTAATAATATTGTTATTGTTATTATTATCATCGTTAATATTAATAATAATAATACTTTTATTATTGAAGTTAATAATATTAATAATATTGGTAATTATTGTTTTCTTATTAATATTATCATTATTATTATCATCATCATCGTCATTGTTGTTGTCATTTAATTTAGAAAAAGACGAATAAGTTTTTAAATTTTTTAAATTAAAAGGTACTTTCATAATATGGACAAAAGAACACGTTATTCTAATTTTCTATGGAAAATGGTTTCTATAGAAAACAGGAGATAGAAAATGGGAAACTGTTTTCCCATACTAAACGCACCCAGAGATGATTGTGATATAGAAAACAAGACCAATAATTCCCTTTGCTATTGGGGTCAGAAATTTCATGCATTTCAGGTGCTGCTCTGAAGATAAGTTATGATATTCCAAATGTTATCCAAAGACAATGACTAAATAAAAACAAAAAATCTTGCCATTGGCTAGGTCAAACAAAATCTTGGGAAGTAGGAATTGGAGCAAAATGTCTACTAAATTCAGGTATTAATCAAAACAGATTTATCTCCACTCAGATTTTGGAGGTGGACACAGATGAAAGTCCAGATAGTGGCAGATATTAACATTTGAAACAAGTAAACAACATAATAATAACTAACTAGCATACAACATATCAAAGAAACACAAACTCCTTTTCTCCTATTAAGTTTCTGTCAATACAGATTTCCAGACCAGATGCACAGCATTTCCCCTTGTTTGTTGCATTTAAGTCTAATTGACAGAACAAGATAATTTTCTCAAGAAAAATGACACGTTATGTGATGCATAGACCCAAAAAAATAAATAAATCACCAGCAGCAGATGAACTTAGCATTACAAATAGAATGGGGACAATGGGAAAAAGGAGCACGAAGTACGTGAGCAATCATGAGGAAGAATATTTGCATAACTTAACAGTAGGATATACCTCAGCGCTGCACCTCTGCACCAACAACGCAGCATCTGCTCTCGCATTTACAAGCCGCCATTGCAATTGTCGATTATATAGAAGCCTTAATTGATGTGCATCAATGATTTGGTTGTCTCCAACCTTACCCCTTCTAACATCAACAACGTAACTAAGTACAGACGGTGTGTCATAGAAGTTAGCACTCAGGGCGCCACCAACTGAGCTTCTCAACCGAGACGGACTAATTCCCCTTAAAGGTGATGAGATTGAATTAGTCATAAGCTTGTTTGGCGAGGCAGATCTGATTGATCCTCTGATAGGTAATGGCAATGTCCTCGTAGAAAAAGAGGGGCCGTCAGTGAACTTTCTGGACTGAGTGAGCTTCGGAGGGGCAGACATTTTGGACGGAGGACTCGTCAATAGTAGAGAGCCTGAATCTTGCAATCGCCTTAACCTAATATTTGTTTCTTGCCAAAACCTTGCCGATGCAACAAAGCTGCGAGAGCCACTCCTGCCCGGTGCCACACCATTACACTCTTGGGCCTCGGATGCACTACCTGAAGAGACACTCTCTGAATCAGAAGCGGTAAAATCAGAAGGTATCGACGATTCATTCAATGAATTTCCATCTGGGGCACCTCGGATACCACTCAATTCACCAGCATTGACTGAGTCAAAGTTCAATATGCCATCATATGAAGCCCTCCTACCGCCGTCAGTCGAGGAATCCTGCAAAACCCTCGACACCACACCAGATCCAGTTAACTCTTTCGTTTCACTGTTAGAACCGTCCACACTCCTAGAAAGCATATTGTACTGTCGATTTGTAGCCGGCCATCTATGTTGATCAGCTGGCTTCGAATTCTCGACTTGATCTCCAGCCCCTCCATCAGCCTTCCCCCTCAATGGAGTTCCTCTCCTCTCAGGTGTCGCCTTTCTACCATTATTACTCAAAATAGCCGGCTTCGTCTGCCTAATCGGAAGCGAAAAGGCTTCTCCTTGAAAAGAAACCGACAAACTCCTAGTCGAGGTGACGAGCAGCTTTGTGGCAGCCGATACTTCACTAGCATTCGTCGCTGTAACTGGTTTAGGAGTCACAGAACGTCTCCGGTCGGCCGATTGGGACCGCTTAGGGGTTGAATTAGTAGCCTTGGGTCTTGAGACTGAAGGGGAAGGAATCCTTCTAGGAACTGAAGATGAAGGGGTAGAACTGGAAGTAGATGTCGTTGTGGTCGAAGATGAAGGGGACATGTACCTCGAGGCGACGGGTCTTGCTCTGGGCCTCCGACTGTTAGCCCCATTGGCCACCCCATTGTTGTTTCCCTCAGAAGGCAACAATGGGGTTCTTGAAATTGAAGGGTTTTCATGGGTTTCTTGCTGGGACGATGACTTAGACTCAGGATGCACAGTGGAAATGGCGGCTACCATTGTCAATCATGAAAGATCACCATCAACGGTTGCTCACATTGACGTTAATCTCTATGAGAAGCTGAGGTATGAGCTTAGAAGTAGCTTCACCCCAGCTCCATATCCAGCTAAAATTCATGAAATTAACAAGATTTGAGAGAGCCAAAAGACCGTTGCAGTGGATTGAAAATCATTAATATGCAAAATGCAGTGTTAACATTAAGAAGACAGGTATCAGTTAAAGGAAGAAGGAAAGTTGTTTCGGCGCAATTCAGCGAGTATGGTGTCCTCTGGGAGAATGGATAGAGAGAGTGCGAAGAATAGGGAAAAACTGGGATTAGCAGCGGGAAGCAACGGACACAGATGCAGGGTGTGGAGGGAAGGGGAGTGGGTTGTTGGGGTGACTGAGGAGACAGAACAGAAAAATGGATTCGGGAGGACAAGTGAAACAGCAGATATAAGTAGAAGAAGGAAGGAGCGCTGTGTATTTTCTGGGTTTGGGTTATTTTTTGAATGAGATGAGTTGTGAACTTGTGGTTTACCAAATTTATTTACTTAAAATGTGTTTGCCTTTGTATGAATCCTGAAAACAAGAAAAGAAACAAAATAGAAAATGACACTGTTCAATACAGAGATCAAGAGCTGCTGTATCTTAATTTATGTGATGTGATACGATTTTTTCATGTGATGTGATTTTGGTTCACATCGTAAAGTGAAATATTAGAGCACCCCCAGCGGGATCTCCCAAACTCAAATTTAGAGTCCCAAAGTTTAAGGGTATGATTGGAGGAAAAAAAATTTGATGCAAATTTTGGTTTGCCTCAAAATTTTAAGGCTTCCCGATGTCAGAACATAACGGCAAGTTTTGTAAAAAAGTAATGAGGAAGTATGCATAACAGGTCGTGACATATCAATGTCGGACGACTGTGAGTCACGCGATCTTCTAACGCGCGTCCGTGTGATTCACGCGCCAGTTATAATTTGCTGCTATTACTGTTTATGTACCGACAGAACTTATTTTTGGTACTTTTTAGTACTTTTTTAGCCTAAATATTACCGTTATAACAAAAAAAATTAATATATTAAAAAAAATATGATCGTTAATAATAACGGTAAAAAAAATTTGTCTATAAATACATTATTTTTGCCCATATTTTCATATTATCTATTCCATCTCTCTTTCTCATATTCATTTCTCTACATAATTAATCTTATTCATTTCTCTAGTTATTAATATTTTATAAATTTCGCTTGTCATATTTATTTTGTTAATATCCACGAAATTTAAATTTTCCAAGTATGCAATATTATCAAAATGATGTCAATTTCCAATCATTTCAACCTCCAAACACCACTATTCCATTTGATTGTAATTTTCCATATATTTAAAATTCTCTACAACACGATTTCAATTCTCTGTTAGCCGCATCTCTTGATGATTCTGAATTTCTAAAATTTTCCACTCAAAATCAGTTTGAAAAATAAACACGGGTTGAATCTCCCAATGAGTTTGCAAGTCGAGCATATAGTAAAAAGACGGATAAAGAAGAAGAAATTTTATTCAGTGGATGGATACATTTTTCCGATGATTTGGTTCAGGGGAATAGGCAAAAATGTAAGGATTTTTGGAAAAAAAATTGTGGCATACTTTGAAGAATATTGTGGCGGAGGACCACAGAGAACTCTAAAGACGGTAATGAATCGATTTTCTTACATTAATAAAAATGTTAATCGATTTATTGGTTGTTATAGTCATATTTGTCAACATAATCAAAGTGGTGTTAGCGAAATAGATGTAATTAGAGATGCGCACAAAGAATATAGAACGATGTACAATAGCCCATTTAGTAGTGAACATGTATGGAAACTTGTAAAAAACCATCTATTTTAACGAATGAGGGTACAGTTGGGCAAGCTTCTACATCAAAGCATACAAAGGTTTCAACTTGAGGTGCATACAATGATTCATCTACCCCCGATACTTCAGAGATAGAATTTCCGTTGGAGTGACCTATGGGGCAGAAAGCAGCAAAACGGAAATTAAGGGGAAAGGCAAAAGAAAGTAGACAAGACGAATGATCAAATATCGACAGGCTACTGGAAATTGCTAGAAAACGGAATGCAATATTAGAAAAAATGGCAGAAGATAGGCAGATTTATAGGGCTAAACTAAGGCAATTAAAGGAAAAACAGTTTGACATGGCTATAATTTGTCGTGACACATCAAATATGAGTGAGAAAGAGAAAGCAGATCATCAGATCTTGTATGATGCAGCAATGAGAAGAATGATGGAGAATCCTTAACTCTACTACTTTTATGTAATATTTTCGTACCTTATGTTTTCGTACTTCTATTGTAATATTTTTATATATTGTAATATTTATCCTTATATATATATATATATATTGAATAGAAGTACCTTATATATATCCTAAATGATAACGAAGAAATGATGACAATTAAGAAAATTCGCACACATTACATTTTTGTAAAAATGATGACAATAAATAAAATTACAATAATACCTAAACGAAATCCTCACGCAAAGATTTTCTTTAATTCCTTCACTTCTTGTTTGAGTTTTAATATATCGTCCTTCAAACCGTCAATCAATTGTAAGATATCTTCACTAACATTCAGTAAGTTGGGCTGAACCATGTGATTTAGAGGCCATATTCGATGTGTCAGCAGAGCCCATATAAAATAATTATATGTCCAACACTTATATTATAAACGACCATGGTTACTTTCACTACGCGAAACTCTTAGCTTAGCAACTCCATCGGAACAATGACAAGGCACAAATTGTTGCATATTAGACAAAATGACATTTGAAGAAATTGAAGATAAAGACATTGATCAATTTTTTGTTTTATACAAATTAATTGTGAATGACCGAATATGTTGAAGTTCTAAATTTATAAGGAAAAAATTACCATTGCGATAATGTACCGTTGGATTCCCTAATTGTTGCATATCAGTCACTGTAATTTTACGTCATTGTATTGTCACCTCACCGTACCACCAAAGCCCATGTGATAATGTACCGTTGGATTTCCTTATAGTCATATCAGTCACTATATTTTCACATCATTGTATTGTCACATCACTGTACCACCGAAGCCCATTTGATAATGTACCGTTGGATTCCCTTATAGTCATATCAGTCACTATATTTTTACGTCATTGTATTGTCACCTCATCGTACCACCAAAGCCCATGTGATAATGTACCGTTGGATTCCCTTATAGTCATATCAATCACTATATTTTTACGTCATTGTATTGTCACCTCATCGTACCACCGAAGCCTATGTGATAATATACCGTTTGATTCCCTTATAGTCATATCAGTCACTATATTTTCACGTCATTGTATTGTCACATCACCGTACCACCGAAACTCATGTGATAATGTACCGTTCGATTTCCTTATAGTCATATATGTCACTATATTTTTACGTCATTGTATTGTCACCTCATCGTACCACTGAAGCCCATATGATAATGTATCGTTTGATTCCCTTATAGTTATATCAGTCACTATATTTTTACGTCATTGTATTGTCACCTCATCATACCACCGAAACTTATGTGATAATATACCGTTTGATTCCATTACATATATCTATAAATATAGAGCTCTCTTACATATACATTCACAACTTACCTCTTTCCCGCCTCCTTCAAATAAAATTCCAACAATATCACAACAACAATGTCATCTGATACATCTTCTAATGACTCTAACAGTTTTGATAATATATTACTTGCTGAGCCAATGGATACAACTATATGGTTAACGGTATTCAATGACATTTATGAAGGAAGGGCACCAGAAGCTCATAATATGGTCAACGGTACAGAATATCATCTTGGATATTATCTAGCAGATGGTATATATCCAGACTGGCCAATATTCGTCAAAACCATACCGCTTCCTCAAGGACCAAAGAGAAAGTTATTTGCAGAGCGTCAGGAATCTGCTAGAAAAAGATGTTGAGCGTGCATTTGGAGTGCTACAAGGAGGTTTTGCAATTGTTCGCGGCCCATCACGCGTTTGGGACATAGCGACAATGAAGCAGATAATGTATGCGTACATCATATTACATAATATGATTGTTGAGGATGAAAGAGATACATATTTAGGTGATTTTCCTCCCGATCTTTTTGACTACAATGATAATAATGGGCCACCTCCTACGATTAATCATGGTTCGATAACGACCATGGATTCATACCTTCAAAGAATTACTCAGGTTACCGATTATACTTCCGCCCACCAACTTAAAACTGACTTGGTAGAATAAATATGGCAATTTGAAAACGACAAATAGTTTATGCTCATCTTGATTTTTCGATGTTCTAATATTCACATACGTTGTATTAATTGTTATTTTTGTAATATTATTATATTTCTATTTTTGTTGTAATATTTTCATAATGTTATTTAAATTATATTTCTATTTTTTATTTTGTAATGTTATTGTAATCCTTAATTCTATTTTTATATTTTTATAATATTGTTGTATTTGTATTTCCGTTGTAATATTTTTATTAATTATATTATATTTGTATTTCTGTTGTAGCATTTTTAATTATTATTATTGTAGTAGAAAAACTATAATAGGTTATTTTAAAATTAATTGAAATCAAATATTATTTTAAAATATTAATTTAAAAATTATTATAGTAGAAAAAATATTAATTATTATATATAGATTGATATAAATTAAAAGTTAAATAATATAAAGTATAAATGGTTGGTGATGTGATTGATAAAAGTAATTGGGTATTGTAAATTTGAGGTTAGTGATTGTAGAGTATTGAATTAAATTTGAGGTAAAATGATAAAAGTAGGAAAGAGGAAAGAAAAAATGATTGGATAGTACAATTGGGACCTCAAATTTGAGGATATGGTTGTAGATGCTCTTAGTTGCATTAAGTGTTATTTTCCTCCCTCTTAGTCATTAGTATGTCAAAATAGGTGGTAAGTAAGTTATTCGGTTATTATTAGAATAACATGTGATTCTAGGATATAAAAATAAAAAATAAAAACATACAAGAATATATTGATGTGTTTTATTTATCTAATTTTGTTGATATGATATGATATAAATTAAAATTTTAAAGTATTATTGTTGCTGTTTTTATTATTTTACTCTTACAATTGTCATGATTAATAATTTTTATTACCATTATTACTAATATTATCATTAGAATAAATATTATATTTAATTTGATATTTTTTTTTATCATTATTAATCTTTTGATAGTATCAACTCATCCAATCTAAATAAAGTAAGAAGGACATGGCCTAAAAGCAAATAAAACACTAGTGAACTTATTATAGGTTTCTCTAATAACTTTGCAAGATATATTGTTGGGTATTAGTCCTATGTGCATAAGTGACATATGAATATACATCAAATAAACATACAATAGAGCAATGTATTACTGCACAATCCAAATTGTATTTAAATGTGTGATGCCATTCTAATGGGAATCCTATTTATTCTAAGTTTATTTGCCAGCATATAAAAAGAAGGGTCTATAAAGTTATCGTAATATAATGACTATTTACATTAGACTCAAGTTATTGGTTAGGATAGCTTAAATCATAAAGAAAACATAATTTGTAAGGAATATTATGTTATTCCTACATTACTAGTAATTGGTTGGAATTAAAAGGTGGAATATTTGATCTTTCAAATTATAGAATATTTCACCTAGTTTGATAACACATGTTGCAATTAACCTTCTTAAATAGCATGTCAATGATTGATAACATCGTGCTCTTCCATAAATTAATGAGACACAATGGAAGGAAACATATTTCTCCAAGGTGGATTTTAAAAGTTGTTTGTGATTCTATCCGCTAGGGGTTTTTAGAGAGATTTTTTTTACTACAATCCCCTCCTCACTTAGTGAGAATCTTAATGCATTGTATCGCTTGGTTATATTGATGCCTACATTTAAATGATCCATGAAAAAACTTTTTATTCCTTTTGCCCAAACTTATCCATTGGGTTCTAAAACTTTGCTTATAGAAGTTGTCCCTTGAACATGAATAACGTTTGAGTTTGATCAATGTATCCTTCTCCTCTTAAATTAGGTTATCATTGAAATAGTCTATAATAGATGAATTCATCCTAAACTATAATACCTTATTTTTAAAATTGTTAAACTAGATTGGTTAAAAAAACTGATTATTTTGGTGAGTTTTTTTAGTAGTAAAAGTTATTTTATTACCAAAATTGCACGTCTGCACATACTACATACATATGGTGATGTGAGCACTTAAGGATAGCTTGTAACACCCAAAATTTACTATTGAAAGTTTTTATTTTTTGGGAGCTTAATTATGAAATAAGAGGGTATTACTACCATACTTAATACATGTCTTGTTTCCATACCATTCTCATATTAATTAAAAGGTAATAAAAGTCATTAAAACTTATCACATGAAATAAAGGGACAATAAGGTATCAATATAAATAATGTGAAAATTACAAAGTGTTACGAGATCGATCACAAGACAATACTCAAAATATAACAAAAGAGAAAAGTAGAACATAAGAGTCTCTAAAGGGTATTCGAATCAACCATTAAACTTGATAATAGTGAATCTACACCCAACCCCAAAATATAATCATCACTCTTCCATAGGCATGATATCAAAAGCATCTACACAATCATCAGTTGGGTCATTTCACACTTACAAGTTAACAAAGGCATAACATAAGAGACAATACCATAAAGCATCTTATAGGGCCTAACACACCTAGGACGCTATTGTATTTGATGGAATCCAGATTAGCATAAAAACATCGACTCAAAATAAAACACACTTAAGCCACTAACTAACATCAAATTCTTAAGTAGGTACACCCCCTATAATCAAGTATAACAAAAAGTATGGTATATAAGGATCACCATAGTTCTAGGAAAACAAATAATTAGTAACAAGCTCATTCCTAACTCATGCAATATTCCACTTTAATATTAATATGTTATAATTAAGCATAACTAACACTTAGAAATTTAGGATTCTGCTTAATTGCTTGGGTTAATTCACTCCATGCCATTAGAACTATTCTAAGGTTAAATAATAAAGGATATTATACATGCAATAATAAAAATGAGTACCCATTTCAATCAATTACACTTGCAAAATTAGTCAAGGCCATGAAAAAATCCTAAGTAAATTATTAACTTAAACATATGAACCCATAGTTATACTTAGAAATCTATTAAGGATAATTTGAAGCCAAACAAGGGTTAAGGCACCCCTTATATGAAAGAAAAGACTAAATGCTCTTATTCAGCCTTAATATTTTATTTAAGGAGTTATCTTGCTAATTAATCTTATCATTAACCCAAGCTTAAGCCCACACTCTATTATTCAAATAATGTTACATAAATTCCAAATTCAGATTCTAGACTTTGAGATTAGTGCATAAAATGACCAAAATACCCTTGGGGTTTCTATGCTCATTTTAAGTCCTTTTAATTTAATTAATTATTTTAGTCTAACCATCACTAACCCAGATTAAAAAAACTCAACCTTATCATAGCCCTACTACCCTATAACAGGTCCAAACACCCCAGGGACAACATGCAAAACAATATATACCAAAATACCATTCAATTTACCTAAAACATCTTAAAACTTGTTTTAATCATAACTTAAGTTATACAAATTTAAGTTAAGACATAATATATGAAAGTGTATATAAAGGACTTGATGAATGTAATGACAACCTCTGATTTTACAAAATATAATGTTATGACCATTTTTCCCTTGGTAGTGGATTAATTCAAATTTCACAAAAATAAACTTAACACCAAAGTAACCTAAAACCACACCAACACTAATAAATAATAAGACACACATTAAGACATTAATAATGCAGACTAAATCATTGTAACCTTAGCCCTAAGGCACTATGGTCGAGACTCACTACAAGACAAAAAATTCCAAAATTTAACTAGGCATGCTTATTTCCATAATAACACATAATTACATGGTAACACATATATTAAACATGTTATACAAAAAACTAACAACCTAGCATCATACATGCATATACCCATAATAATATAGCATGTTCTCTACTTAAGTTATATTAACATAAAGTGATAAAAAGCACATAAAAAATTAAAATAGGCATAGAAAATTAAAGAACATAAAATAACATGCTCAATATATATATATATATGACAAATTATTATATTCTCATATTATACTAGAAAATAGAAAAAAATCAAAACACATAATTTATATGCCTGGAAAGGTAAAGCGTAATCTAAAAGCAAGTCTTCTAGCAAGCTAAAAACTATTATATACTCCCTCTTTCTACCACATTTGGATCACCCAAAAAAAAATCATAAAAGAAATTAGAAAAAATGAAAATTTTAGCAAGGAAATTAAGGAATTAAATTACTAAAAAAAATAAGGACGGAGGATGGTGGAGATTTTTTTTTCTATAGCTACAGCCACTCCTGTCATACCACCACTGAAACCATTCCACACCCATCAAAAATACGCACACCAAATAGGAAGAGGAAGAAAAAGATTGTTGTTATTGGGGACTTGGAGCTTCAAAAAATCCAAGGAAAGGAGGAGGAAGAAGGATGTTGCAACTAGAGGTTGAGGGTTGTGAAAAATCTAGGTGTAAGGAGGAGTAAGAGGCAGTGAAAGACTAATGCAAGAAGTACAAAAATCAGGGTTGAAAGGGACAGTTTTACTAGCTAAAAAGGATGTGTTTATAGTTTGATATATCTTTAAATTACAAAGGAGAAAGGGAGCTAGCTATAACAATGGAAGATAGAGAAGTTGGGGGTTGAATGACCACAAATTTCTAAAGAGGAAACTAAGGGGAGGCAAGGTTAAGTGTAATAACCTAGCCTAAAATATTTCAAACTATATTTAAAATTATGTTGATATAAAAAAGATGGTTATGGTTTTGAAAAGGGCCCAAATTTCAAATAAAAATGTGAATTTCACGTGTATCAATTGACTAGTTTTCCAAATTGATCAACTTGTACGATTAGGGACTTGCATTTTATTTTTAGGATAACAAGTTAGTTAGTTATGTTCTTATTTCATATCCTTTTCTATTTTGGCTTTGATTCTATTTTTAATGTTTATGAAAATTTCTAATTAGTATCTTTGTGCTAATAAGCATATTTCGGTACTTTTGGATTATTTTTATATTATTTAAGTCATCATGAAATTTTATTTAGCTAAAATTTCTCCACAAGTAATTTTAAGGTACTTTTTCATCTACTCTCCCTCTCCCTCACTTTCCTCTCTCATATGTTAGCCATGGTTGCATATAAATCCCATATATCTCCCATAACTTGCCTTACATCGACCTTAACCTAATTGTACTTTATCTCCTTCATTTTCATTATTCCTTTTCCTAATCTTTGGTTTCCTATACTCAACCAAATTTAACCCAATGTCTCTATCTCCTCTTTTTGATATTCAAACATTGGGGTTTGGAAACCTCCCTTTTGATCCATTCTCCACTCTCCTTAGCACTTACTCTCCTTTTCTCTCTTTTCTTTAAGCTAAATTATTTAAGTGTTACACCTTATTATTCTCCTTCTTCCCTCTGACCCCTTCTGATCCGTTCTCCTCTCTCCCCAAAACTTACTTTCCTTTTCTATCTTTTCCTTGAGTTAAATTATCTAGATGTTGCACCTTATTATTCTCCTTCTTCCCCTTTCTTTTTTTGTTCAGAAAACAAAGGCTTTACCTCTTGATTTGCCTTCCCTAGATCAATTTTTTATCTCCTCTCTTCTCATAAATATTAGCCTTAGTTTTCCCTTATTTTACGTTTTTAAACAAGGAAGGATTAAGGTGTAAACAAATGGTTGAAGGTCCTAGCTTTTCTCCTTTTTGTAACATGTTATTGATAGAATGTTGAGTTGTGCTTCTTCTTCTTCCTCTTCTTCTTTTATTTTTTAATTTTTAATGGATTTTAAAAGGATTTTTTGACTATTTTAATTCTTGATTCTATTAGTAAAATTAGGAGTCCTGGTAGAGTCCATCAAGTAAGAGTATATTATATGTTTGAAGAGTTTTTCTTAGAGGTAAGACATCCTTATATTTAATATGACTAATGATTTATGTTGTTAATTATGGTCTTATGCCTTTGGTGCATTATATGATTCATATGTGTTATTTTAAGTCCTTAAATTTCAGCATGCAGAATGTTTATACTTTTGGATTTTGGAGCATGCTTTAAGTATTTGGATATTGGAGCATGCTTTAAGTATTTTTGAAATACCAAGCATGAGTTGGTGAAATCAAAATGAATATGATGTGTATTGATTTTCTACCATGAATCCATCTGCATTTGAGTGGAATGTGTCTTTTTATGTGTTTTGCAACATAAGAGTATGATATGGTTATTTTGGGAATATATGTGATTTTGTTTTATGTGGGAACGTGGGTTAGGGGCATTGTTTTGCCTAAACTGGTCAATTAGTTGGCTAAACTCATCGACTAATTTTGTGTAGACAGTCAATCTATTTGATAGACACATATATTAACTCATGTGAATAGTTAATTATTTTGATAGACCCATCCACTAGTTGGTTGATAAATCTATCAACTGATTGTTTTGTGTCTAGAGTGGTTTTAGTCTTTGCCTAAACATATTGACTAGTTAGGCCAAACCAATTTACTGGTTCTTATGAATAATTGATCGGTTGGACTAACCAATCAACTGGTTTCACTTTGTTTTTCTTTTTCCTAGGGTCTAGTATGTCTCTACAAGTAGATGTGTCCTAAGAACCGATTGACTAATTTTGATTGTGTTTGCCATGCTTGTTAAATATTTTTTAGTCCTTCTTTAGGGCTTCTATCCTAAATTTTCCATTAGTTGTGATATTAAAATCATGATCTTAACCATACATAATTGGAAATAAGAGAAAAGAAATAAGAATGGAAAATTTTATGTACCTTGTGACTTGTAAAGCTTGTATGCTAAAGTTTGGTTAAATCTCCCAAACACCTATGTTGTGGCTTAGATTTCCTTGATTAGTATTTTGTGTCAACACTTAATAACCCAATTGGATTAATCTATGAAATTGAAATAATGAAATCTTGGATGTTTTTCCCCATATGCATACTTAGGATTTGGTTACCTTAACTATGCCCTCTAACCTAGGATACCAAGTGTGGTGGATATTAAAGATCCCTAAGAAAAATCCCCCTAGCACTATTAGTGTAATGAGTGTTGAAGACCTAAAATTAAGGGTATGCCCCCATAGCTAGGAGATTAAGTGTGGTGGATGTTGGCAATCCAAAAGAAAAGCTATTTACCACTATTGTATGGTGGTGGAGGGAGTTGAAGTCCTACGTTTATCCCTATCTTGGATATAGATAATAAGTTAATTAAAATGAACATGTTTACAGGGTTGTAGACCCAAAATTTAGTGTATTACCACTTACCTAGGAGACAAAATATGATGGATGTTGAAGATCAATGAGAAAACCCCCTTGGAACTAGTGTGTAATGGTGATGGGATTTACATTCCTACACTCGTCTCCATCATGGATAATGAAATTACTTGGAGCTACCCTTATGGCTTGTCTTAGAGATTTATGCATGAATGCTTATGTGTGCTTTATAAACTTTCTATGATATATATGTTATCCATGATTCTACATGTTATGTTTTCTAAGCATGTTATTTACCTTCTGCTCACCTCATAGGTCAAATAATGTTCTTACCCTTATTTTGCTGATAAAAAATAGATTTAGAGTACTAATATATTTGTTTGAGTCTGTATGAACTATGATTGATAATAAAGAGATCGAAACACACTTAATTTATTTTTCAAATTGCAAATTTAAAAGAGTAATTAAGTTTCAAAACATAAGAGAAGATTGTATGAAGATCACCAAGACTTAAGGTTTAAAAAATATATTTTTAAGTCTTATATTTTCTTATAAAAAGTTAAGTTGAGCATTTTCAAATTTTGATATAAACTCTTTAATTTTTATTTAAACACTTGATTTGAATTCACTTTATAAAAATTTATGGTTGATCGTGATTTATAAATCTTTCTAAGTGTTTTAAACTGTGTTATTTGGTTTTATTCAGAGCTAGTTGATCGGTCTCAACACATATCGACTAGTTTGGTTCAAACCTAGGGCATTAAATGCGTAAAAACTCATATGGATCGAATGGAGTAGAAAACCGATTAACTAGTTTCAAAATTTATTGATTATTTTAGGAATCGATCGACTAGTTTGACTAACTAATCCATGGGGTTTGCTTTTGTAGAAATCCATTCATCTTCTTTTAAGTACATCTACTAGTTTGGAAAACCAATCGACTAGTTTGACCAACCAATCTATGGGTTTTGCTGCTATAGACATCTATTTATCTCTATTTAAACTTATCAGCTGATTTGGCTAAACTAATCAATAGGTTTGGCCAAACAAGCTAAGGATTGAGACGCAACAAAAAATGGTTTTGCCTAAGGAGTAAACTGATCAACTGGTTTGAGTAAATTGATCGCTTGGTTTGAATGACACATTGGTTAGTTTACTAAACCGTGGTACTATTCAAATATATTCACATAACCAATTATGCACAACACAAAATCGATCTACTAGTTTATGTAACGATAATGCTTTTATCTTCAATCTGAACATATTTAATCGACTAGTTTGAATAATCGATTAATTGGTCTGTACAACCAATCAACTGGCTTACCTTAATTAATCAATTGACGAGTATTAAATGTTGATTTTCTACCCATTAGGTGATACAACTTTTTAGGCCATTTGTGCCTAACGACTGCTCAATATGGATGATCCTTATAAAGAAGCTCTCTCATCATTTAATAAATAACTTTTCAATTACAATTACTATTTAATTAATCACTTATTCTCTCTATCATTTAGTTGCTCATTAAAACTCTCATGACTTTCAAATCTTGAGTTTTTATTAAAAAGTATTCACTATTCACTTTTCCTTGCTAGAATTACTCTACAATTGTAATATCTCTTATTACATCTAACTTGATTATATATCATCCAAAGTTATACACTTTCATATCTTGATTTTTGGTTAGAATCAGTTGTAATCACAACCAGTTTTATAAAACTTATTACAAAGAAGTTAGTGAGCGTTTACCTATCATTCTTGAGAGATTCTTTTTTAGAGTCTAAAAAATATAAATAGGTCAAGTTTTAATTCATCTCTTAGAGGATCATTGAGATTGTAAGGTTGATAAACTGGAATAAGAGTAATTCATCAATAAAAATACGTCACTTTTTCAAAATTCGAAAGAAAGAACCTTTTGTTAATGGATGTAAAGAGTAATTTGTTCTTGAACCACTATAAGTCATGTGAAATTTTTTTATTTTTCATTTTATTGAACCCTATTCACCCCCTCTAGGATTCTTTCACCATGTTATCATGTGAACTTAATGCATAGCATGAGGCCTTACCATGTTCTAAATAGTCTATTTTTCAACTTCTTCACTTTATTGATACTACATTTATGTGGCTATTTTAATGATGCAACTCATATTTTGTTGAGAGGAGGATGATTTGAAGAGGTATGAATCTTAGTTAGAGTATACCAAGGATGATGATGTGGCCCAATAGATGGTACTGCTTGGAGATCGAGATTTATAATCTATTTAGTTAAGAGTTATGCTAATCGGTTTTGAAATTTTTGCCCATTATGTTAGAATGCTTTAGTTATTTCTGATTATTAAAACTCTAGGATTTAGTTCTTGTATTTGGATTATATAGTCATTTCTCTTTCTTCCATAATATTCTCATATTTATTATTATTGTTATATTATTAGCACATGCATCTTTGATTCATTGTCACATTTTATCTTGCATCAAGCATAAGTTAGGTGAAGATCATACTTATCCCATGGTTGATGTGGTTGTGATATCCCTTAAAATTGTTTTATTACACTTCTAAATTATCCTTAAAATGTAATTTTTTTAGTTTAAAATTTGGAGATGTTACATTAAGGATTGGAAAATTGGCTTAATGTGGCAAGGAAAGGAGTTGTGATGAGGGGAATTTTGGGTTTTCATGGGTAAGAAATGATGTGAGGGTGTGATGTTTGGGGAGTTTAAGGGACACAATTTGGGTTTAGGTTTCCAAGATGGTTGATGTGAAATTAAAGGGGAAAGATGGGTCAAAATGTGTCAGTTGAGAGGGAAAATAAGGCTTGAAAATGGTGGCTTTACCTTACATGGGGAAGGAGGAATTTGCAGGGTGGCTAGGATTGAAGCGACACAATTCTGGCAAAAAAATAGGGCAAATCAGGATTGAAATTAGTATGTAAAAGCTAGTGGTAAGCTTAACTTCTTAACAATATAATACCTCATTCTAAAACCTTCTAAAATGTGCTTAAATTATGTTTGACATAAAGAAAGTGGTTTTTGGTTAGGAAAGATATTGGAAATGTGGTGAATATGTGTGTTTTAAGAGAAATAGTTGACTGTTTTTGGCCAAAACTAGTTAACTGCTTTATCAAGAAATGGATTTTTTTATTAAACCAGTCGACTAATTTTTTCTGAACCAGTCTTTGGTAATGTTTTTCAAATATTATAATTAAGATTTATGAGTGCTAATAAGCACATATGAGTGATTTGAGATTATTTTTACATTATTTAGAATCCTAAATCATTTTTAGTTAGATAATTTGTCCGCAAAAGTACTTTTAGTAGACACTCTTTCCTCACTAACTCATATTTCCTCTCTCTTCTCACCTATTTTTGGTCCTAAGTTGCATGTGGGAGTGTTTCCACTTGACTTATGCCTACCATGGTCTAATTTCCTTCCATAATTCACATGCTTCATCATGGAATTACCTTACACCCTTGTACTTACACACCCCCAAAGTTAACCCACATCCTCTCTCTTATTGAACCCTAGCAAAGCTAAGGTCTTTTCTTCTTAATGTAGGAACATCCCCCACAAATGATATGAACCCACTAATTAATTTCTCTAAGTTAGAAAGCGCTAAAACAATATTAACTTGGAAAAAATTTATTAGCTAGGATTGCAAGCCATACATGAGCCAACCAAGCCACCATATTTCTCATGGCTTAAGTAGTTGAACATGGCTCATAATATAACCCAACAAATGAAAACATTTAGCCCTCAATATCATCCCAAAAAATGGTCGAAATTTCATCCACAAGTCTGACTAAAGTTTTTGAAAACAAGGCTAGGTAAAGTCAGCCATGAAGGGGCAATGTCAACAACTTGGACCAAAAAAAGGAGGCGGATAATCAACACATATACATACCTAGTTGACTGAATTCAAATGGAATCATGAACATGATTATTTATGGGTTAAAAGGGGAGCTCAAGGAACCGGCCGGATAAATTAACTATTTTTAGTTTGTCCACTTTTTCTAGATTTAGTTAGTTTTCATTTAAATATTGATGTAATTTCTAATACCAATTGTAATTCCCCATGGAAAAATAAATAGATGATGGAGATCGTATTTAATTTTTTATCAATATTTTCAAAATTAGTTAGAAGTAAGAAGCTGAATTTAAATTTTAACTAGCGATTATTATGTAACTTAGTGTTGGGGGTAGCAATCTAGTCAGCTATGGAGGGTAGTATACCTCAAAGAGCCTACCACACCCTTATATATGTGTTATCTATCCTCGAAATAGATCATACTACAACCTGCTCAAAATTTGAAAGAGTTCATACTCATTCTCTCATTTAACTCAAGTGAAGGGTTTTGTTCTAATCTTCCAAAAAATCTCATATTATTTATCTTTAGTGGTGTTACATAAGGTGGTAAATGTGAGTATTTGATCTCAAGGATTACTTGTAGATCAAATATCTCCTCTTCTCTTCTTCATACTCACGTATCCACTTTTGTTTCTTGGTAAGCGGTTTCCCACCCACCATTCTTTCTTTGTTTAGCTTGAGCCAATTGCTTAGCTTAGGTATCAAATTAGCATCAAAGGTCAAGGTTGAAACTTTGGGATCCTTGATTTTTTTTTCATCTTCATATGCAAGATTAGCAATTTAAATTTTAGATTTCACTACTCCTTTACCCTCACTTTTGTCTAAACTTAAACATATGAACTTCCTTACTACCATTTTTCATCAACTTCAAGCACCATGGGAGAGAAAACACCCAAA
Source organism: Tamarix austromongolica (assembly GCA_039764185.1). Lineage (NCBI taxonomy): Eukaryota > Viridiplantae > Streptophyta > Magnoliopsida > Caryophyllales > Tamaricaceae > Tamarix > Tamarix austromongolica. The sequence goes on along the minus strand of CM077812.1, from coordinate 24,093,148 downwards.
GCCTTAACCATTGATGAATCACACAACCTAATGAGGAACCAAGCCATTGTATCACTCCAAAATGACATGAGACATGTGCCTGTATTTTAGAGATATGTCTAGCTTATCCTCAAGTGGTTCTTCTAGGGTTCCAAGTAGGAGAAGGAGCCATAAGAAATATCCATTTCATGATATCAAGGTAGAAGTCCTTGAGTATGATAGGTCTCATAACCTGGAGGATTTTCTAGAATGGGAGCTGAGATACTTAAGAATGTTTGAAACCAAGGTCTATGATGATGGAAATGCCTTCAAACTGGCGGTTCTCAAATTAAAAGGGCACACTTCTTTGTGGTAGGAAAATATAACTCACCAATGAAGAAGGAAGCATAAGCTTAAGGTGAAGATTTGGCTCAAAATGAAGAGATTAATGAGGCAATGATTTTTACCACCTTCATACACCCAAGATCTCTATAATAAAATGTCTTCTCTAAGATAAGGCTTTTTGAGTGTAAAACACTATATCAAATAGTTTGAAAAATTGATGATGAGGCTCAACCTAGAGAAGGTATAAGAGCACACTATGTATAGGTTCAATGGAAGCCTAAGACATGACATAGTAAGGATGGTAGAAATGTAATAGTGCTATACTTTAGATGAGCTATTTCACTTTGCCATAAAAGTATAAGGACACAAAAAGGAGAAGAGGTAGCCATATATTTTCCCAAAATCGAGTGTGGCCTTGGCCAAGGAGGTACCCTCTCCTTCAAAACCACCCCTACACCTAAAGCATTTGATGTTAAAGGTAAAGGCAGATAAGAAGAAGGAAAATCAAGTAGGGGAAGAGGCATACGTTGCTTCAAGTGCCAATGCATTGGACAATACCAAAATGAGTGTCCAAATTGAAAGTTTATGACTGTAATACCCCATATTTTTAAAATCTAATTTTATTAAGTTTAATGATTTTATTAGCATAATTTGGTGTAAATACTTAATTATTTCAAATTCGTTTTGTTTTATGGACTTATTGACGATTTCGACTTCATATTTGAATTTAATTAATTGTTGTTATTACGGATCATTCTAGAGAAATTTGTTCACGATTATGATTTTATTATATTCATATGATTTTGATTTTCGGTTAAAAATATGTATTCCCATTCTTTCTCGTATTTCGATTTTTTACATTTTAGATTTGTTTTCTATTATAACTTCATTGTGTGATTAGAATTTATTTTGGAGTTATATTGTGTTAATGAAATATATTATTTAAATTATAAAATTTTCATTTAAATAGTCAAATTTATTTTAATGATTTTATCCGTAGAAAATATTACCGACTTTGAATTTATTCGTTTATGAAGTCGTTATGATCTTTAGAAAGTTTTAAATTAAAAAGATTTTCGGAGCTTATTTATGAATTTTTTTCTGAAATTAATTTTATTCCGTTTTATACTTTTTGGTTTGCGAAAAACTAGTTTAAGAAATTATTGAAATTAGTCTCAATTTATTATAATTTGATTTAAATATCTTCTTATATGCTTTTAAATATTATTTCGAGGTCTTATAATGTATTTCGTAAATAATATAGATTTTTATGTTCGTTGGTAAATTCTTCTGAAAATATTTTTGAAATTCTTTATGTGGCTCTTATATTAATTTCATGTGTTCGGATCCTGATAGAATAATTTTCGTTAAACAAATTTTTGATAAAATCTTCCAATAATAATTTTAAATATTTAGTAATTTATTATATACTTGTATTTTAAAAAAAAAAACCCTAACCCTAGCCCGACCAACCTCATATTCTTTTCCTTTTCTCTCTTCTTCTCTCCCTTCTCTTCTCTTTCTCTTTCCTGTGCGTGTTGCTCCCTGTTCGCAGCACCCTAACCCTGCCTCACCTCCTCCCTGCTCCTCCACTCCAACCGCCTCACCAGCCACGACCGGTTGCCACCGTCGATGTTGCCAGCCACCACAGCAAGCAACAGCCGCAACCGACGCAGCACAACAGCCACGCACAATAGCAACAGTCGGAGTAGGCGGTGCCACTGTCAGGCTGCGGCAAGCTCAAGTGATGGCCGACGAGCTATCCTCGACCTTTGACGAAGCTTCTCCGACCTTCTCTTATCCCGATTTGCTAATTTTTGTTTGGTATAAATTTCTGAAAAACCCTAACCCTTGATTTAATTGATTGAGTATGAATTAGCTTATGATAAGCTAAATTGATTGTTTGATTATGTATATATGTTTTGTAAGATTGATTTGGATAGGTTAATTGTATGATTTATGTTGGAATTTTGAAAATTTGGAATTTGAGCTGGGTTATACCCGAATTTTTCGGATTCGCCTGATTTAACTATTTTGGGTAAATTGATTATACAATACATTTTAAAGTATATTTAATTTCATGTCAGAACCGTCAAATTGAGAAATTTATGCGGAATTGACCTTCTATGTCAAAATCCGTGTGTGATGAAATCAGGTTGTATAATTATGTCGTTTCACTCAATTAATTTTATAATATCATTTGAAATGTATTTAACTTTATATCGAAAGTGTTGATTTGGGAAAATTGTATGAAATTGATCGGAATTAGAATTTTAGGTTAAAACTCTTGCGAGTCTAAATTGGATTGTGTAATTTGGTTGTTTTATTCAATTGATTTTATAATTTACATTAGAATACATTTAATTACATTTCCAAATCGTCAGTTTATATATTTTAGTAAGAATTGATCGGATTTGTATTCTGGGCTCAAAAACCCTAATTGTGCTAAATTGGGTATTTCTTTAATTGGTTTTGATCAATTGATTATATAATATGTTATAAAATATGTTTAATTGCATTTGTAAAAAATTAATTAAATTAAACTAATATAATTCAACCAAATTATATTTTTGGGCCTAAAACCCTAGATTTGAAGTAAACTAATGAAATTGATCATTTGTATAGTTATTTTTTCTAAAATTGAATTTATAGAAATAGTTGAAATAGTCTTAATTTCATTCTAACACTTTTAATTGGAATTAATTGATTTGAATTATTCGAGTTCGTGTCTTGGGTTGTGAAACCCTAATTTCGGAAACCGATAGTCTTAAATTGGCTACTCAGAAGATTGTTTTTGTTGAAATTAATTATCTATATTTATTTAAAAAAATTTTGATCATACTATTAATCTATCAAATTGGGATAATAAAAATTAATTAGTTGGTTCATAGTTTGGGCATTAAAAACCCTGATTTTCGAAGATGATTTTATGAAATTGATTATGCTATGCTTTTTTTCCTAATTGATTTTTGACTTTGATTTTAAATCATTTGAATTACGTTTTTACCTTATCGGGTTGGATTTAGTTCTATACAAATGGTTGGTTTATCTTTTAGGTTGTAAAACCTAACTAGTAAATCATTTTCGAGAAAATAACTTATCTTCTATTGTCATTTTCCTAGCTTCCAGATCAATTTAAAATACTTTAAGTGATATGTATTTAACCTGATTTGAGTACTATTTAATCTTAAATCTTAATAGACCTATGCTCTTGAGTCCTAGGTTTTGGACACATTTTCCAATAAAAATTGTTTGTGTCTCTTTGTGTCGATTTAATTATTATAATTGAATTATTGATCAATAAGATAGTTTCTAACCTAGTTTTCGATTTTTATTGGCGATCTAGGAAAGCATTATTGTGGATCCTCAAGCTTGTGATCTCTCTCTCCCTCTTATCTCGCTTAGCTAGCTTCGGATTTAGGTAAGTTTCTACTTATCTCCACTTATGGGTGTTTCATGAGGATGGACCGTTGTGCATGTGTGTTAAGAGGTGAAAGTGTGACTCACATGGGTCGATATGTCCAACATGTAATATGCCTTGTATGATGCTTTGTATAATCATGAGGTTTAAGTAATTCGTACTTTGGCTTATTGTTGAGCATGCTAAGGTAAAAATATGCATGATAGGACTATTTGACTCTTTTGAGGAGGACGAATGTGCTTACACGTGTTGGAATTGGATTGCATTTTCTATTTAGGAGTATGATTGAGTAAAGAGCATGTTACAAGTATGATTAAGTAACAAAGCATGTTAAGGTTGTTACCTTCAAGCAAGGATGAGTGAAGGATATGTTAAAGATCGTAATATATATATATATATATATATATATATATATATATATATATATATATATATATATATATATATACATATCTTGATTAATTGACTGGAAAGCATCCTAATGTTTGGCATGAATTATTTGCCAAGAGATGGAGCACACTTTATGGTTTTCTAGCTGCATGGTGCATTATGAGATGATATGAATGAATCTTGATAATTTAATGCCTCTCTTAGTGTAATAAGGTGTTGAATGTGTTTGAATCATGGCTCAGGGTTGAGCATGTCCCTAAGTAATGTCCGGGGCTGAGCATGTCCCTAAGTAATGTTCGGGCTGGACATGTCCCTAAGTAATGTCTGGGGTTGAGCATGTCCCTAAGTAATGCCCGGGGTGGACATGTCCCTAAGTAATGTCCGGGGCTGAGCATGTCCCTAAGTAATGCTCGGGGCTGGACATGTCCCTAAGTAATGTCCATGGGGCTAAATGCCCGATTGGTTTGGTTTGGCATTGCCCATAAATTCCCGCTTGGTAAATGCCCGTTTGGCGTTGCTGATAAATGCCTTCTTGGTAAATGCCCGATTGGTTTGGTGTTGTCCAAAAATGCCCGATTGGTTGGTTTATCTAAATCTCTTATTGGTTTAAGATGTTTGCATCCAAAATTGTATGGCCATGTAATGAGTTGTCAATAATATGGATTATTCCTATCTAAGGCGCATGAGCTACTTTACATTTCCATCATACCACACTTACATGTTTAAATAGGATGTTACATATGTTTCGTATGTTATTATATGTGTATGGAAGGATTTATGATGTGGGTATTGAGTATGCATAATATTGTATCAACGTAATGCACCATGATTCAATATGCACTTGATGTTGTAGTTTATTTCTCTCTCACAAGATAGGGTAGTGGGATTTACTCAGTATTGGACCTATACTGATACTACCTTGGTTGAATGGGTCTTGTGATGATCCACTGATGGTGGGGAGCAAACCTCTTGTGCAGGTTTGAGATCGGATATTGTTTTTGGGTGGAAGGCTTGGCTTGAGAGAGTAGGCAATCCGGAATTTGATCTATCGGGATTTGGCTTGTTTAACTGTATTTATTTTTGAAAGTTTCAAGTGTTGTATTTAAAATTTCAAGGGTGTTGTAATTGACTTTTAATTTCTCATACCCTAATTTTTTTTAACGATGATTTTATTTATTGAAGTTATTCACTTGCTATCTGCCCGTGGATGTTTCCTTGTGGGAGTTTATCCTTATGACATAGGTGTTGTTTGAATTTTTTTTTACAGGTTTTAGCCTTGCATCTAGCATAAGATAGAATGTAGACATTTATCTTGTGTTAGATGTGGCGGTAACTTTCCCCAAATTCTATTTTAGCTTCTGCTGTTCTCTTAAACAAAAAAAATTCAGGAGTGAAATTTGGGGGTGTTACAGTTACCTTTTTGGATTTAGAGGAATCAGTACTAGAAGGGGAAGAAGAAGAATAAGACCATTCATCCCAAGAGGAGGAAGAGCATGAAGTAGCACTACTAGATTTAGGGGAAGCCCTAATAATGAGGAGGGTGCTACATACTAAGGGGTTTGTGGAGGAGACATAAAGGGAGAGTATTTTCTATACTAAGTGCACTATTCTTGGTATAGGTGTGCTATCTTATTGTGGATGGAGGGAGTTATTCCAATTTTACATCATAAAATCTAGTGGAGAGGCTCGACTTACCCACTACCACCCATGCACAACCATACAAGCTCTAATAGCTCAATAATGGGAATGTAGTAGAGGTCACCAAATAAGTAGTTATCTCATTTTCTATGGGTAAAATGTACCAAGATAATGTTATTTGTGATATAGTTCCTATGGAGGCATGTTACTTGTTATTAAATAGGCCTTGACAATATAATAAGAGTGTCAATCATAATGGTAGGAAGAACACATATTGCATTAAAATTTCTAACAAAACCATTATACTCACTCCCCTTAGCAATTGACCATCACTTGTTCACTAAGTGTAGGAAAACCTTATTCTTAGATGGAAAGGGATTGGACAAGGTTGTGACAAAGGAGAAAGCCATGAACTTGTTGTTATTATTTGAAAGTGATGAAGGAAGGACCACCCTTGACCCTCGGGCCAAGCCTTTTGTTGGAGGAGTTTGGGGAAAATTTTCCCAAATGACCTACCAATTAAATTGCCTCCCTTAAGTGGCATAGAGCACCAGATTGACTTGATTCTTGGTGCTACACTACCAAATAATCATGGTCATAGGTGAAACCCTAAGGAGGTTTTGGAATTGTAAAGGTAATCATATGAATTGTTATAAAAGGGTTTCATACGTGAAACCCTTAGCCCATGTGTTGTACCCACCCTAATAGTACCAAAAAATATGGCTTTATGAGGATGTTCATGGATAATGGGGATATCAATAAAATTACCATCAAGTATAAGTAACCCATACCTAGTCTTGTCGATATGTTACATTGTTTGCATGGGGTACCGTTGTTCTAAAAAATTGACCTACAAAATGGCTATCACCAAATCTAGATGAATGAAGGGACAGGTAGAAGATTTCCTTAAAAACTAAAGGAGGATTGTATTAATGGATGGCCATGACCTTCAAACTATCAAATGCACCAAGCACGTTCATGAGTCTTATGGAAGAGGTCCTAAGGCCTTTTATTTCAAAGTTTGTTGTAGTTTATTTTGATGACATTCTTGTGTACTCTTGTACTAGTAAAGAGCATGTAAGGCACTTAAAAATTGTATTTATAGCTCTTAAGAGAAATAAATTGTATGGTAAGTTACAGAAGTATGACTTATTTGTGCTAAGAGTCACCTTCCTAGGATTTGTTGTATCTTAGGAGGGTATCTTGACGGATGTGTAAAAGGTGGAGGTAATAAGAACGAGGCTTACACCCACATCTATTACACACATTATATCATTCTATAAACTTGCCTCATTTTATAGGCAATTGATCAAACAATTTAGTACTTTACTAGCTTCTATCACCAAGTGCCTCAAGAAGGGGGAGTTCTCTTAGACTAAAGCTACCCATGAAGCCTTTGAGTTGATCAAGGAAAAATTGAGTGAGGTCCCTATTCTAGGATTACCTGATTATGAAAAAATGTTTAGAGTGAAATATTATGCAAGCGGAGTGGGCATTAGAGTAGTTTTACTACAAGAAGGCAAGCCTATCTCCTACTTTAATGAAAAACTCAATGGCTCTCACTCCAACTGTAACACTTATGACAATGAATTCTAAACCATTTTTAGGGTTCTAGATCATTGGTCTCATTACCTTAGGCCACCTCAATTTATATTGAATACAGATCATGAGTCCTTAAAATACATAAATGAGCAATATAAACTCAACCCTAGGCATGCTAGGTGGGTCAAGTTCTTACAATCCTTTTCTTTTGTATCCAAGAATAAGAGTGGCAAGGTAAATGTTGTAGACAACGTCCTCTCTAAGAGACATTGTGTTTGGTTTGGTTGCTTGAAGGAGTTCTACCACAGTGATGAAGACTTTGCCAAGTTCTATGGAGATCAAGAAAAGGTTCATGGGCCTTACATAAAATAAGACAACTTTCTCTTCAAGAACAACAAGTTGTGCATCCCTAAGAGTTCATATCATGAATTATTTATTCTACAAGTGCATGAAGAAGGATCAGTGTAATACCATGAAATATTCAAATCCTAAAATTTATTTATTAAAAAATTAACTTAACCTAATTTCTAAATTTTATTTTATTTAATTATCCTAAGTTAATTATAGGAAAATTATATTAATTTTTTAATTATTTCTAATTCAAAAAATTTACTCTAAAAATTAACCTAATTCTCACACCCTAAATTTTCTTTTTCCCCTTTTCTTTTTCTTCCCTTCATTTCCTTTTTCTTCATTTCCTTTTTTTTTTATATCTTTTCTCCCTTTTCCCCCTCCTTCTCCCTAGGTTGTTCCATCCCAGCACATGTCTCTTTTCTTTTTCTCTTTTTGCTCTTCCCTTCTGTGGGCGATCCAGGCCTATTTCTCTCCTTTTTTTTCCTCCTTTTCTCTTTTCTTTTCTTTTTGTCTCTTTTTCTCCTTTTCATCCCTACCAGTCTTCTTCCTCGTGTCACACTCCTCCTTCCATTTATGTTATCCCTTGCCTTTCCTCTCTGAGCCATGTAGTGCCATGCATGCTGGCTTACACCTACACCCTATCCTTATGCACTACACCCTGCCCCTACACCTCTACCTTGTACTGCCTATGACCACCTCCCCTATAGCCATGTATTCTAAAGCTACCCACCTCCCCTACCGTCTTCCACTCTCCCTCAACCTTTCCCCCATTTATAAATACCCCATTGAGCCTATCCCTCCTCTCCTCTCCCACATGTAAGTAGCCACCCCTATTTTTTATTCTTCCTTCCTCCACCCCTACCATCTCTAATGCCGCACATCTGTTGATGCCCAACCATCCCCCTGCCACCTCTCTTCTCTACCTATGCCCTACCCTTACCTACAGAGACACCCCTTTCCTTTTCCTCCTCCCATTTTTCTAGTCCTCGTTCCTGTAGCCATAGTCGAATGCATTTCCACTGCCACTATCGTTTTCCCTTTCTCCTCCCTCCTTAACACCACCACACTAGAGCCACCTTGCACAAGTGCCTTGGCTAATGGAACCACCCCAGCAATCCCTTCCTTCTTCTTTCTCCCTCTTGGTTGTGTGCCTTCCTACACCACCCCCGGTCACCAGCTCCACCACTGCTAACCACCACCAATTCCATCCAGTCCTAGTGTCACCACCCCTTGACCCTAAACTACCAACCTTCACCCTTTTCTCCAAATCAACCATCATCGCTACCACTACATGCACCATTTTATCCCCAATTTTAGCCACTTCCATTTACTTTCTCCTCTTTTAGCTATCCTTAGGTTAAAGTCTCTTTTATTTTAAAAAAGAAAAAAAAAGGAAAGGAAAGTGACTCTAGTGTGTATATGTAGTTTTGGCTTGACAATAGCTGAAGATAAGAAAGATGTGTATTTATGATTGTATTGATTTCAAGTGTTTATATATATCCATGTCCATGTTTAATGATATTGCATATGTAGAAAGTTGGAGAATCCTTACGTTGGGTGTCTTGTGACTTAGGTAGAGTTTTTGGGACCTAGGGGTATTATGATCAATACTGTGAAAAAGTGGCATGTAGGGTACTTTAGGGTGTTGTGGCAAAAAATAGGTTAGAGATATTACATGAAATAGTTGTGGAAAAAAAAGGAGGTTTATAGAAAATACAGTATGGGGTGAAGGACCATATATGAGATGAGTAAAACCTAAAGGGAGTTATGATCATATGTGAGTAGAGTAGGGGTTTCATATTGGGGAGTGGATATGAGGTTAATGATGGCATTTTGGAGAATTCATTCAAATTTGGAATGTCCTTTGAGCACCAGAGGTAGAGTTATAACCAAAAGGTGAAACTAGGGTTTGGAAGGCCAACGTACAAAACCTAAGGGGTAAGCTATTATCGCATGTACGAGATGGGGGACTTGGACTGCAATCTTGGAACATGATGTTGATTATTTTTGGAATGTGTACCAAATTTATTAGCCTTATGGGTAGAGGGAAGTAGTTACAACCAAAATGAGGAAGTAGGGTTTTGGAGGGGGCTCAAATAGGAAGGGTATTATCACATGTGTAAATGGGGGAGTTAGGCCACCATGTTTGAGATAATGGTTAACCACTAGATTCTATGCTTGGGTAGGTGATTTGAGTAGTAGATAAGAAATAGAGAAGGAACTATGCCAAAAAAGAAAAATTAGGGTTTTTGAGGGGTAGGCCTAGAGGTTAGTTATTATCATATATGTAAAATGCGGGCAATATGCCATGATTCTTGGCTATGGATTTTCTAATGACATTTAATTTTTTTTAGGTATATTAGGGACTAAAAGGGGGAAACTAGAGATGAGGTTATGCTAGGGTTTGTGAAATTAGGGTTTCTAAGGGGAACATGATTGTTTTGGAGTAGTAGTTGGGATAGAGCCTTGCGTGAGCAAGTGTACATAGGGGTGTTCATAAATTGGTTTGGACCAGAATTTTGGATCAGACTGATTGGTTATTTTAGGTCCAGTCCAAGACCAGACTGATATCGGTCTCTAGTTTGAGTTTTGGTCATGAAGTAAAAAAAATTCTATCCTTAACCGGTTTCGACCCTATCCAGTACGGTCTTCCAATCCAACTTGAAATCTCATTAATATTTTATATAAAAAATACATATTTTTAATATGAAAAATATATAAGTAATTGATTATGGTCCTAAATGGTCTTAGACCAGTAATTTCAGTCTCAGTCCGGTCCCTAGTTGTAGCATAAAAAAATTTTGGTCCTTAATCGAGTTCTGGTCCTATCTAGGTCCATCCGTTCTAGTCTGATTTTGGACCGATGCACATCCTTAGGCATACATGACTATGTGATGGCCCTAAAGTAAATAAAAATTAAATAATACACTAATTTCCTCTCTCATTAGGTACTTTTCTCCAACATTCCTTATCATTTAAATTCCAAAACCAAAATCAACCTCTTTCACCACTATTTGTGGGAGTACTGGAGCTCCTCCCCCAAAACGGGCTCGTACTCAACCAAACCCTCCGTCTCATACCATGACTAGATTTGAGGAACTAATGGTTTCTCCATTACACAATCCCTCTTCCACATCCTCATAATCCTCCTCCTCTTCTGATGGCACTGATCTTTTGTTTCCACCACATCTAATCCATTCCGCCTGCACTTCCTCCTCTACTTTAGGAGCTTCTCTCCTTTTGACCAATCGGCTTGCCTGGACCACCAAGGCATCTCCTCCCTCCACCCATTTCTTCCACACTATGAATGATTAAAAATGTTGGCTTAAATCCTTCCATAAAAAAGAAGGTATTACCTGGAAAATGTGTAAATGTTGACTCATACACAAATCAATTCAAACTTCCTTTTATGCAAGCACTTTCATATCTTCACCTTCTCCCTTTCTTTACTCTCAAAGAATCAGTCTGTCCTAACTTGGTTCGATTACTCTATGTTAATCTTAATGTTAATATGTTGGGGCACACCAACACCACACATGTCTTGGGCGTTCCAATCATCCTTGATGAAGCCTAACTAGCACGCATCCTCGTGATTCCTCATGACATCAAAATTGATATGACTTATGATGAATGGATGCACACTCATAGCCCAGATATGATCCTAACAGACATGCACCGCCATCACTTTGTCTATAGAGGCATTGCGAGCTCATACTGTCTCGCACAGGATTTGGGGTAGATATGGCACTCAAGGATTGGTACGGGGTGGATCACATCCTCTTATCTAGTCCTATGAGATTCAGGGCAGATATCTTTCGGTTTATATCGCATATAGCTGGACATAGATAGGACACCCTAGGATAAAGATGGCTCATTACACGCTTACTTTAGGATTTTCATATAAATCTCATGGGCTTTCCAGCTATGCCATTACGACTACACAACAACCTCAATATCCTTGATGCGGTGACATTCACCGCATGGGTTATCAAATGAGTCTAGATTGTCAAACACTCGAGATTGGTCCTAAAGCAATTGCCTCCATTCACCGAAACAGTCACATCTCCATGCAATCTACACCTCTACCATCCTAATCCACTGTTGATGATCTTCCACTGCCATCAAATGATCCTATAACTCCATCAAATATTTTTTCATCCTCCATAATAGATCCTTCTACTCCCACCTTCGCCCCATCCACCTCACATAAACCGCATGTGCCTCCCTCCACCAACCGTGTCACTCTTACAAATGTACATGATCACTCCTTCGAGTTGTCAACATGCTCACCACCATAGACCGTCACTAGAAGGCCATGCAGTCAGTATTGCGTACCCTTCGAGGTCACTTCCAACCTGACTTTTCCCCTCCGCATTAAGATAGAATGGCCACTCCTCCTGCTGACACCACAATCCCTCTTGCTCACTCTCCTACACCTATTGTCACCAAAGCTACTGAAAATCCCTACATTGATGCATCTCTCACAGAGGCCTCATGAATTGGATTTGATGTAGTCTAATCTACTGATTTTGATGCCACTAATAATGATGACATTAGTGATCAGCCAGGGCCTCCATTGATAATTTTAGCGGATACCCCATCTAAGCCTTCATATCCCACATGATCATTTCTAGTCTTACTATTTGTATCTTAGGCTTTGCATATTTTCTTTTGACTATGTACTTGAACACTTTCACTGTATATTCTCTATGACATATACTTATGAATTCTACCTAGTTAATGAACACTTGCCTTTTATTCTCCATCTCTATGTCATTTATATGTTGCTTAAGGAATGGTGTACGCACAAAATCTTCATTATTGTTTCTGTTTCTTTTTTAATCCATGCACTTGTTTTGAGGGAGCACTTCCTCCCCAAAAGGGCAATATTTTCTTGTCAACATTATTTTTAGGCCCTTTCCATTCTCACATTTTGCCGATGTCTAAAAGAGGGAGAGAATGTGAGGGTCTCGGATTAAAAGTGTAAAATTGGTAAATGTATCACTATCATTTTCACTCATTACTTGTTCACATTTGCATTTATGCACTTTTTGTTTGTCATCATAAAAAAGGGGAAGATTATTAACCTCAAAGGTTAAGCAATATCATTATACTTGTTCTGATGATAACAAATGGATTTTAGTATCTAATGTGTTTGCTTAAGTGTGCATATTCAACAAATCACCACATATAAAAGGAACCAAGATAAGCATTTAATATGTCTTAGGTATATTATAAAGAGTTAAATTGAGAAAATGTCACATTTCAAACAAAAACTCTTTAAAAATATTTGTTGAAAAGTACTTGACTTGATTTTATATTATAAATCTCTTTAAAGTATTTTTTAAACAAATTGATTGGTTCTGGTCGGAACTAGTCGACTAATCATTAGATTGATTAACTAGTTCAGTTTAAACATAACCATTAGTTGTGTTAAAACTAAGACAGATAGGCTAGTGCATAAAATCGATTGACTGGTTTCCTAGAATTGATCGACTGGTTCAAAAACCAATCGATTGGTTTGACAACCTATCTATGGGTTTAAATCTTGCAAAAATCTAGTTCTTTACTATTTAAAACATTGAAAAATTGAGGTAAACCAATCGAATAGTTGAGAAACTGATTGACTAGTTTAAATAACCAATCCATGGGTTTCAATCTTGTATAAACCCAGTTGTTCTCTACCTAAACAAATCGAATGGTTTGGGTAAACTAATTGACTGATTTAGCCAAACAAATCGACTGGTTTAACCAACCAGTCCATGGTTTTCAATATTGTAACAACCCAATTTATCTATGTTTAAACACATCGAATGGTTTAGGAAAACCGATTGACTGGTTCAGACTAACCAATCAACTGGTTTGACCAACCAGTCCATGGGTCTCAATCTTGCAAATACCCAATTGCTCTCTATTTAAATACATTGATTGATTTTTTTCCAAATCGGTCGACCAGTTAACAAATCAATCCATGGATTTTATTTTTACAAAAATCTAATTACTCTCTACTTAAACACATCAACTGGTTTCTCTAGATCGATCAACTGGTTGACAAACCAATCGATTGTTTTAAAAAACTGATTGACTGGTGCATAAGACACATCGATTGGTCTCACCATACCAAGCTGGTGTTCATATGTGTTTTAGGACTAACCCTGTACAATGCTAAACCGATCGATTGGTTCACACAATGGTAACTTTCCATTTTGGTCGAAATATGAACAATCGACTGGTTGGAACAAATCGATCGACTAGTCAACATTAAATGTTGATTTTTTTACCTGTTGGGAAAATTTGCATTTTGACAAATTGTGTCTAACGGCCATACTCGAGGGTAACTCTTATAAATATGGTCCCATTACATTTATTACAAACAAATTTTCAGAGCATTGATTGTGTAATTACTCTCTTATACCAAAATCATTCAATTGTTCATTCAATATTTCAAACTTTTATATTTTTGAGTTTTTACTAAAAAGTGTTATTTACTCACTTTTCTTAACTAACATTGTTCTCAAATTGTGATATCATATATTAAGTCTAGCTAGATTATATCTCATTCAAATATCAACAATTTCATATCTTTTATTTGGTAAGAAACACTTATAATCACAACCACCTCTCAAAACTCAATTAAAGAATTAAAGTGGTTAGTAAGTGTTGCCTATCATTAGTGAATCTAGAGAAGATAAATAGGTGAAGTTGTAAATCATCTCTTGATAGGGTCATTGAGATTGTAAGTCTTATAAACTGAGAGAAGAGTGATCATCAATAAAACACGTCACTATTTCAAGAATCCAAAAGGGAGAACCTTTTGTTAGTGGACTTAAAGTGTAATTCACTCTTGAACCACTTTACATTACATGTAAATTTTTATTTAGTCATTCCCATTTCACAAAACCCTATTCACCCCCTCTAGGGTGTTTTTAATGAGGTCGGTAGATTGACTTGTTATGTACTATGAATAGTCCTTGGGATTATAGATAAGTATTTGCTATTTTTCCTTTTTAAATTAATATTAATTAAACTAATGCATTGGCTCTAACCTTAATCTCACTAATTTCAAGAGTTTTTTAATATAACCCTTGGCTAAACTTATATTGCTCTTGGGTATTAGTCATCTTCACTTCTTATATATGGAGTAATAATTTAATAATAGGTAAGTTATTAGGTAAACTTGATAATTTATAGTATGAAATTGATTAATAAAGTGAAGACATCAACAAAAAAAATAACTGTTTAGTACTAATGTCATGAGTTAATGTAATTATATACATCCATGGCTCATTTGCCATTGTCAAGGGTGGAAAGGAATAATATGGTCGCATTTTGGTTTATCAGAATGAGGAATCAATACATGATATTATTATAAATTATCTAATTTATGTACTATAATCTATCAAAGAACCCAAGAGGACCGTACATTTAGCTAATAGAACTCTTAATCAAGGAATTAAAAATGTGGATGCATTTCTTAATTATGATGTTAGTTGTATTGATCAACTTAGAATGGATAGGTATACATTCCATGTGCTGTGTGGGTTGCTTTGAAATGAATATGGTTTAAGAGAGTCCAAAAATATGTCAATTGAAGAAAGGGTTGTAATATTATTGAAAATACTAGCACATGATTAGAAGCATATAATGATTTTGAGAAGATTAAAAAGCTCCACCAAAACCACAAGGAGATATTTTTCACCCAAATGGTTAGAGTTATCTTACATTTGCATACGTTGTTGATGGAGGCTCTAGAAATATTGCCAAAAAATTATACAAATTAAAGATGGAAATGGTTTTATGGTAGAATGTAACCTTGCTTTATTAATATATAATTTTGGTCCATCTTGAATCAATAAAATTACTTATGAGAATTCGATGGAACATTCATCAAGGTTAGAGTGCTAGATATGGACAAGCCAATATATCAAACAAGAAAGAGAGAGGTGAAAACTAATGGTTTGGCTTCATGTTCCATCAACATGCAATTTATTTATGTCTTACCAGGTTAGGAAGCTTTTATTGCATATGGTAGAATATTGAGAGACAATATTAATAGAAGACATCCATCAAGAGTTCCGCGTAGTAGGGAAATTACACTTAGCATTGTAAAATTTTTTACATTTGAAAAGTTAACTAAATTTTTTCCCAGTTATACATAGGATATTAATATTTGGTTAATGAGGGGTACACCAATGGTGATGGATTCCTTGCTCCATATAGGGGTCAATGCTATCATCTAAATGAATGGAGGGATAGGCATCAACCAAACTCTCTATAGGAGTTTTTTAACATGAAACACTTAGCTACTAGATATATTATTAAGAGGTGCTTTAGATAACTAAAAATGCAATGGGTAATTCTATGAAATTTAATTTTTTATGATGTTGGCATGCATGCAAAAATTATAACTGCATGTTGCCTTCTTCATAATCTCATTCATAGAGAAATGAGGTAGGACTAGATGGAACAACAGTTAGTGCTCAAAATAATAAGCGCATTCATATAAAATATAAATGAAGAATATAATATAATTAGTGTTTTTTATACCTTAAATGTGTGGACTGCCTGGAAAGATGATATTGCATATGAGATGTTTGATAATTGGTGACTTCGAAGGGGTGTTGAGTAGGACATGAATGAGATGATGATAATTCTACAAAAAAAAATTATAGTGTTTAAACATTTGCTTTGATGTATTATTATAGGAATCTTAACTTACTATGGTCATGTTGATCTTTTAGAGACTTTTAAATGGTTTTAATTAATGAGATTAATATGACTAGGTATATTTCTATATTTTAATGATTTATCAAAGTTTTATATCATGGTTATATTATATGGTTGATTGTTTGTATGTTTTTAATATCGTGAACAATAAATAACAGTGAGTGTCATGAGCTTAAACTCAATAACTACTAAAAATGGTTAGTGGAGGACTTGGAGACATGATGAGGTTGAGAAGTTGATATAATTTTTGAAAGAGATGTCCCAAGATGGAAGGTGGAAGGTTGAGGGCAGATTTAAAGATGGATATCTACTTCATTTGGAGAAGTTGTTTGCTAAAGTGATGTATGATTCTAAGTTCAAATCCACAAATATTGATTCGATATTGGGCTACTTGAAAAAAAATGCTTCAATGCATTGCTTAAAATTAAGGAGAAAAGGAGTAGCTTTGGATTGAATGAGGAATAGAAGATGGTGATGGATGATCAAAAACTCTTTGATGAATATGCTAAGGTAATTTCTTATGTTATTTATGAATTTTATATTCATATATCATTTCTTACTATTCTTATTTAACTTTTGATTCATTTTCTTTCTCTCATATTTGAATATCAATATGTCTTTGTTTTTGTATTGTTGCATATGTATCATACAAATGGTAATTTCACTTATTATTGTATTTGTATGGATCTATCTTAAGCTTTTATTTTGATTGTTGTAGAGTCATAGGGCTACACCAGGGTTATATATGAAGTCATTTCCTTTGTTCGATGATCTTGAATATATTTTTACCATAGATAGGATTGTTGGTGCTAATGCTACTACTGCTACCGATAGAGTTTAGCTTGATATGTCACATGACTCTATCTTAGAGGTCATCCAACAAAATGCTCATATGACACATGAGGATGATGAAAATGATGAATATGTTAATGATAAATCAACTCAAGCATCTGAAATTAGGGGCAAGAGGAAGAGATCAAGTGCAACTGCTAGTAGTTCAAAGAAATCTAGAGTTAAAAAGGAAGTGGAATCTACGCATAGTATCATAAGAGAAACTATGAAGCAAATATCTATTGATAACAATGAGAAATTTAACGAGTTGGTGACTATGTTGGATAGAAGTTCGAGGTCTTACAAAGATGGGTTATATGAAGAATTATTAGCAGTTCTTGGCATATCTAGAATAGAAGTAATAAAATCGATGAAAAAAAGACTCAAGAAGATATGTATAATTTTTGTCGATTTAATGGTGAAGATGAGAAATATGATTATCTTAGGATATTATTAGATGAATTTTAGGTTATGAAATATTTCTAGATGAAGTTTTAAAGCTTTATTATATGTTAAAGATAATTATTGTATTTTTAGCTATTGGATGTTTAGTATGTAAATTTATTTTAAATGTTGTGTTTGGGATATTGTTGTGATACATCTTGATTAGTCTCTCTGCTAGATTTTTTTAGTTATTATAATATGTTATTTTGATTCATAGTAGTTGAATTAAAAATGTACTAGATTAAATTATGATGTATGTAATAAATAATTGTTCATATCTAATAAAAAAAACTATTACTAATTTTTTTGTGCGATTGAGGTAAATAAAGTAAATTAAATATATATTACAATACATAATTAAAAAATATTAAAATAATTAATATAATAAAAAAATATTATTCTAATACAAGTTAATTCTCTCAAACTAAATATATATAAAAAATATTTCCTTAAATAATTTATACTTATATACCAAACAAGAAAGATGGGAAAAATTTATCCCTTAACTATTCCCGACTAATCATTTCCCTCGTCGCAAGCATATTCTAAATAAGCTCATTGTCACGGTATGTGAATTGCCCCAAGCATCTTGCGAATGAATCATGCGAATATGGGTGCTCTGTTGTTGCCTGATGATTGCTAATGTTGATATTATGAAATACCCCAAAATCCTAATTTAGAAAATTATGATAAAATAGGGATTTATTAGAAAAATTTATATAATAAAATATTTAATCAAAATCAAGGGAGTATTTAAGACAAAAAAGAGGAAAATAATAACGAAATTAATTAGGGGAGATTAGGGTATTTTGCTAACTAAAATAGAATTCAGGAAAAATTACCCAAAATATCCTAAATTAGTATAAAAAGGAGTTTAATTACTATTTTACTAAATTTATTATTTTTAAATATTCAAAAATACCAAAATATTCTAAATACCCCAACCAGCCTATTTTTCCTTTTCGTTTCCTCTTTTTTCTCCTTTCTCCTTTTTTCTTTTTCCCTTTCTTCCCTTAGATTGGCCATGCGTCCCTCGTGACCCAACTCCCCTTTCCCCCTCTTCTTTCCCCGTGCGGCCCAACCTGCCAACCTTTTTTTCTTTTGTCTCAACCCCGGTTCCCCTTCTTTTCTTCTTTTCTTTTCCCTAGACCGACTAGCTAACCCACCTCTCCTTCTTCCTCCATTCTCCCTCCCACGCGATGTAGGTCGAAACCTGCAACCCTGCGTAGCCTACTAGCCCTGCCATTGTACCGCTAGTCTACCTCTCTCCCTTCTCTCCCCATCCTTTTCCTTTCCTTTTCTGGCCCCAACCAGCCCTGTACCTCCTCCCACGCGTGCCCTCTCCCTTTCCTTTTCTCCTCCTCGACCAAACCTACTATTGCCACTTTGTAGGCTCGTACAAGCCTACCACTATTGATCAGAAAGCTCTACCTCACCTTCCCCATTTTCCTCTCCCCCCTTTGTCTTATCCTTCCTCTAATGGCTTATAAATACCCCCCAACTGATCCCACTTAACCTCTTTTTCCCTGCCCAGAAAATCCACCCTCCTTGGCCATTGCCACTTTAGACACCGTCCTCGCCGTCATTGCCCAGTGTTGCCGCCCAAAAAACCTCCCAAACTCTTCCTTACATTACCCTCCACCTAACTATACCACTCACCACCCCTAATTCCCTCTACACAAACCGCATCAACTGTGTAAAGTTGGCTACTCAATCTGCCACTTTGCACCCATCGCCACCCCTCTCACCACCGTACGCCACCATCTTTGCCCCAACCGCCGCCTCTCTTGCCACCCAAACCTTTCAGCAAAGCCTTTCTTATCTTCCTTTCTCCCTGCCTCCCTCTCCTTCACCCTCCCTCCTTCTCCACCACCCTCGGCCACCATAACAACCACCACTTGCACTGCCACCTTTGCTGCGCCACCACCACCATTCCAACCCTCTCAACCTAGAGAATCCACCAGCACCACAACCACCATCTCACTCCCCCTCTTCTAGCTTAAAAAGCCACCTCTCAAACCCCTACTTACTCCTCCACTACCGCCGTCGCCGCCTAGCTGCCACCACCACTAGGTTGCGCCCTAACCTCCCTAACCTTTAAACATAATTAATGTAATTGTCATTTTATTTTATTAGTGTTATCATCATCATCATCATTATTATTATTATTATTATTATTATCATTATTAATATCATTATGATTATTATTGTTGTTGTTGTTGTTGTTGTTGTTATTATTATTATTATTATTATTATTATTACTACTACTACTACTACTACTATTACTATTATTATTATTATTATTCGAACCATTATCATCATCATCATCATCGTTACTATTCGTATTACTACTAATATTATTATTATTATTACTTGTATTAACATTATTATCATAATAATCGTTATCATTATTACTATTATTATTATTATTATTATCATCATTAACATTGGCACTATTATTACTAATATTATTATTATTATGATTATTTGAACTCTTATTACTACTACTACTACTACTACTACTACTATTATTTTTATCTTTATCACTATTATTATTATTATTATTATTACTACTACTACTACTACTACTATTACTATTATTATTATTATTATTCGAACCATTATCATCATCATCATCGTTACTATTCGTATTACTACTAATATTATTATTATTATTACTTGTATTAACATTATTATCATAATAATCGTTATCATTATTACTATTATTATTATTATTATTATCATCATTAACATTGGCACTATTATTACTAATATTATTATTATTATTATTATTTGAACTCTTATTACTACTACTACTACTACTACTACTACTACTACTATTATTTTTATCTTTATCACTATTATTATTATTATTATTATCATTATTATTATTATTATTATCATTATTATCATTATTGCCATTATTTTAGTATTACTAGTACTATTCTTATTATTATTATGACTCAAATTATTATTATTGTTATTATTATTATTATTATCACTATTATTATTATTATTATTATTATTATTATTATTATTATTAAAGTTATTATCTTTAGTATTGTTAATGCTGTTAATAATACCTTAACATGGACTAATATAACTACCTAACCCTATTTTGACTAATAATAGTAGGATTAACCATTTTAAGAATAATACCCTTATTTTTACTTATAAAGCTACTACTATTTTTTTATAAGTAAAAGCTGCTACTATTACTATTAACCCTAATGCTTGGTTATGATAAAGGTAAAGTAGGAAATAATGATAATGATGGTAAGAGGCAAGTTAACCTTGGTATTTTCTTTTTATAGGTGAACCAAGTCCAAACCCTAAGAAGGCGTAGGAATATGCTTCAAGGCCGGTGTCATTTTAGGTAAGGATATGGTTAAGGCCTAATATGTGTGAAAAATGTGCTATGTGTGTTGATTTGATGTGTGTGCCTTATATATTATGGATTTGCTCTTGTAATGTAGCTTGCTAAGCATGGAGCTTAGGTAAGTTGCATGTGTTTTATGACACGTGTAATGTGGTATTACTACTTGTACTTAGATGTACTTATGTAATATTACCCCTCATGATATGCATGATAGGAAGCCCTATATAGTGTAATGTGGTTGTGGGAGAAATGGAAAAGAGTGAGGAAAGTGAGTTAGCTAGAGAATGGTAAGGATGGCCTAAATATCTCATGACCTATGGGCGGACAAAAGGAGGAATAATGGGAATAAATTAAGGGAATGGACCAAAACATGCATGGGAAGTCTAGGATTTGCATGGGATGATTAGCCTTCGCACGGGGATAACCTTTAAGTGGAAAAAGTTAAATTAAGGGTTAAGTAAGTTAAGGGAAGAATTGTCAAGGTGATTGGAGTCTATATGTGAAAAATAGTACGTGGGTTGGTGTAAAGATGCACGGGAGACTTGACTAGGGTTTTGGGAGGAAACTATAAGTGAGAGAAGTGTGCAAGGAGGGAAAAACTAATGGAAATAATTAGAATGGAGAATAAATAATGAGAGGGGTGTCACATCAAGGAAAGGCGAGCCAAGTGAGAAAAAGGTATTCGGGTTTGAGGGGGTGACATAAAAGAAAGGATAAGTACTAGGGTTTCGGGAAGTGAACTAGGGTTTTTGTGATCACGTGCGGGAGTTGGGTAGTGAGGTTGTGATGTCGGGTGTGGTTTAAGGGAAGTGATGGTTTTGGTAACAAGGAAGAGTATGGGTTGTGTAGAATGAAGGGAAGTTAGGCTACATAGACTAGATTTGGGTTTTGGAGGAAAACCCTAGAGACCAAAGAGGAGTCGAAACAGAGTTATGGGGAGTGATTCCTTGAACCATGTGTAGAAGAGTTTTGGGCCCTTATGGTAAGTGGGAAAAGATGGGAAGGAAGTCTCAGAGTCATAGGGTGTGTTGGATATGTGTTATGTGGAAGAGGGGATGGTAAGTGAGAGTGATGAAGGGATACCATTCTATGATGAAAGAGAGGTGCTAGGGTTTTGGGATGGCCAACTAGGGTTTCATGGCCAAATGTGTAAAATGGGAAGTAAAGTAGGGTGCTTGGGGATCAATTGAGTGAGGTGATGTGTAACACCCCAAAATTCACTATATATATATTTTTTTTTGAAAGCAAAAGAATGTAAATTAAAACCCGTGAATTCTGGGGATGTTACTGCCACACTTAGTACCAGACCAGTTCATTCCTACTGTTCCGGTACCAAGTGCTAAGGCTAAGAAAACATTTTTGATAACAACATCAATAAACTAAATAAATGAAAAGGAAAATCAGAGTACGCGTAATTCATACATAATCGAAATACTAGCTATTGTTTTTCTAAATAATAATTAAACAACATTAGTAAAATTGTTTCGACAATTCAAACGAAATAAAAGATGGCATAAGTTAATGTTTTAAAAAGAAAGACAACCACGTCTCTCTCGACTTGAACCAGCCCGATCATTACTCCACCCCTCCTGATGTCCCGTAGACATCAATAGTGTCAAAGTAGGTATCTCCTACCTACAATAGATCAGATGAGCCCTCTACTCGTGGGAATGAGCAGCACCCATAAAACGGGTGATCAATACGCTTTGTATTGAGTAAGGTAACCGAATACTAAGGCCGGCATACAACACATTAATTCATGCAGGATAATGATCACATACAATTACGACCCACACATATGATACATAGAAGCATAAAGTGAAATCACTTATAATCAATAGGTCCATACGTAAGGCCCAAAAAGGTCCGGATTAATCATTTAATCTTTCCTTTATCAAATATAGATACATACCATGTTATTTATCAGATCCATACGAGTACGGGAAACCCACTATTTTTGCCGATGGATCGGTCTCCAGGGCACTTTGGCTCTTAGCCACTATTATTGCCGGTGGATCGGTCACTTAGGGTACACACCCTACCACTATTATATGCCGGTGGATTGGTCTGGCCCCTTCTCGCACGGTGTTCCACTGTAAGTAATTAATATCATCTCATATCTTATCAACATATATGGTTTGGTTTGTTGAGCTCAGGATCCCCCACTATTATAGCCGGTGGATCGGTCACTAGGGTAAAATACCCTACCACTATTAAGCCGGTGGATCGGTCTCCAGGCTATCGCAGTACCTGGCCACTATTATGCCGGTGGATCGGTCTGGGCCTGTCTCAACATCTTCCACTTTACGTGTTTAATAATTTATGTATCTTATTCAAAATATTCATTTCAAGATAGGAAAATCCAGTAATGTATACCAATACTAAAATAACCCTAATTACCATGAAACCCGAACTCTACGTAACCCATCTTCCCATGCATACCCTAGCTCCCATACAAATCCTAACTCCATGTAAACCGTATCTCCATGCAAACCCTAATTCGTACCCAAACCTTAACTTGATGTATACAACACTCCCATGCAAACCCTCATTCATATGCAAACCCTAGTTCATATCATCTTGGCAAAACCCCAACACCACACAAACCATACTTCCATGCAGACCCTAACGCACATGCAAACCCTAGCTCCACGTAGACATACTTCCATGCAACCCTGATCCACATACAAACCTTAACTCCACGTACCATACCCTCATGCAGTCCCAATTCATATGCAAACCTTAACTCCACATAGACATGCTTCCATGAAAGTCCCAACCTCAGGTCAATTTATGCAAACCCTAACATCATACCATTCCATGCAAACCCTAACATCATGTCATTTCATGCAAACCCTAACATCATGCCATGTCATGCAAACCTTAACTCCCTGCCATTCCATGCAAACCCTAGCACCATGCCATTTCATGCAAGACCCTAACACCATGCCATTTCATAAGCCCTATCAACATGTCTCAAGTCATATCATACAATAATGACCTAAACATACGCATAGTTCTCATGCCACAGTTTATTCACACCAACATACTTGAACTCTACAATCATGCCACATGCGAAATAATTAATAATAACGAACATAAAATACATGGCATATCAAACACATAGTGCATGCAAACACATAAATGGCCTTAGTAGACCCTTACCTAAAATGTCACCGGTCTTGGTGCACGCTCCTATTCCACTTGAGGGATTTGATTGGGTTCACCTGTTATATCAAAGCATACTAGAATTAGACTCTCTTACATAATTTTATTATCCTCTAACTTATTCCAAGATTTGGTTTTTAATTAACATATTACTACTTAATAATTTAACTATAGAAACTATTACTTAAAAATACAAATGAATTATTATTTTCATTAGAAGAGGGTGGTGATCTAAGGGTTTCTACCCTTCACCAAAATATAATGATAGTATAATAATGATAATAATGATAATAATAATAATAATAATAATAATAATAATAATAATAATAATAAGGTATAATATTATTAATGATACTTTTATTCGTAGAATATTAATATTATTAACACCAAAATTCTAAAAATTACAAGGTGGATTTCGAACCACCCTAATTTAATAATAATAATACCATTAGAAATTGTAATAATGATATTAACATTATATATACTTATAATATAAAGCTAATAAAGATAATAATAATAATATAATTAGAAATAATGTTAAAAATGTTAATAATATTAATGAAAAGTAAAAGTGTGAGGCATAATTAAAATTTTGGTTTCTGTCCTTCCTGAAATAATTACAACATTAATTAAATAATTACACTAAACATAATAATATTATTAATATTATTAATAACCATAGTAAACATGTAATAATCCCATTAAATAAGAAAAATTCGAGACTAATAATTTATCTTACTCAATAATACTCCCAGACATGTCAACAAAATTTAGAAATTAGAATATAGTTGATAAATAATAATAATAATAATAATAATAATAATAATAATAATAATTAAAGTCAAATTAACATTAAAAATTAGGATAAAAACATAATAATTATCAATAAATTGAAAGTAAGTGTTTAAAAGGTCTAATATTTCACCTTGAGTCGGATGGTATGGGTGGAACCGGCGGTGGTTCCCGGAGGTGGCCGGAAAATGAATCTAAGAGGGGTAAAAATGAAGAAAAAGAGGTGAGAGGGGAGGAGAAAAATAAAATAAGTTTATGGGTCGGTGGAGGAGCCTTAGCATGAGTTATTGGTTGGCTTGGGAGGTGGTAGAAGCGGCGGATGTGGCGGTGGATGGTGTTTCAAGTCTCGGGGTGAAATTTTCTGGCGAGACCACTAGCTAACTTTGCATGATTATGGAAGCTTGTACAAGGTGAATCGAAGGTCTTAGATGGTTTAGTTAATTATAGGGTGTTGCAAGGAAGAGATTGGGATGAAGAGAAGGCGTTGAAGTTAGCCAAAGGTGGAGGAAGAGTCGTCTAAAGAGGCGGTGGCGCACGGTCGAGACTTAGGGTTTCGGGGAAAGAAAAATCCCGAACCCAGGCTATAAGAGAGGTATTTATAATCTTGGAGGTTAGGTTTGAGTTGGGAAAGTTACCAGGAGTTGAAATTGAGTGGGAAATCGGGTTATTCGTGCTGAAGGTCGGGCGGCAATATTTTGAAATTATTCCTGACCTTCGCGAGGGAAATGGGGAAGAACGTGTAGAAGAAGGGAGGAGTGGGGTAATTCAAATGGACGGGTGTGTCGAGAGGGAGAGAATGAGCGGGAGAAGAGCCAGTCACGCCACGTGTGGCTGGCGTCGCCATTTTCAGGGAGAAGAAGGTGGAGGTGCGGTTATGGCGTCGGCTGGAGGAAGAAGAAGAAGGTGGGGTGCTGGACCAGGCGGTTCGGCGCGAGGGGGTAGGCGTTAAATGACACGACGTGTTTTAGCCGTAAAAAGGAATGAAGAACGGCGTTCCAGGACTGACGTGCAACGGTAAAAAGAAGACGAGTGGAACGCGGTGTTCGGGAGAAATAAGGAGTAAAATGCAACGTAGAGAGGTAAGGGGGGGCAGCGACGCGCGGGCTGGGCCACACCAAAGGAAAAGGAAAGAAGAAAAGGAATTGGGCCGCGCAACAAGCCCAATTTAGGCGAAGAAGAAAAAGAAATAAAAGAAAAGAAAAAGTAAAAGAAAAGAAAAGGAAAATGGGAAAAAAAAAGAGAATTAATTAGGTTGGGTCCAATTAAATTAATCTGAATATTTAGGATATTTAAAAATAATAATATTTAAATAAAATAATTTTTAAATCCCTTTTAGGCTAAACAGTATTTTTAAAGGATTTCTCAAAATTTCCATGTTAAATTAATAAATCCCTCAAATTTAGTTTAATTTAATTATTTATAAAATTAAAATTAATTTGAAACTATTTTCTATTTCTTAATTTGAATAAAATAATTTATTTAAATAATTTCCCAAATTAAAATCCTTAATTAGATAATATACCAAAATTTCCTTTACTTAACATATTTATAAAATTTCTTATTAATTGTCCTAATAATTTCCTTTTATTTTAGTAAAATAATTTATTAAATTAAATTTTTTTAAATAAAACTTTATTTAAGTATAATATTTAAATTTAGAAATTTTCGGGGCATTTCAACACTACCCCCTTAAAAACAGACTTCGCCCCCGAAGTCTCCTGTAGCTACTAGGGTTAGGGTTAGGGCATTCTAAGCAACTAGGATAATACACCACTAACTATACTTAAAACAACTACCCCTTTAGGGGAAAACTAGGAGGATAGATTCTAGCCTGTAGCGAAAAGCTCTGGGTATGCTTCTCGTGTATCTTTTCTATCTCACATGTAGCTTCCTTATTTCTATTTCTAACGGATCTACCAGGAATTCTACCTCTCCTATATCTAAGGACACGTCGGAAAATATCCGACTATTCTCCATCTTATCTCCTGATGGATATATAATAAATAATTCTATTTTAGAAGATAATGATCATCCAGCTTTAGCCGCCAAAACAAAACATAACAAAGACGACGCATCACTCAACTTAGATAGCATATATGCTGGCAATGAATAGTTTTTGCACATACCGGTGATGACATCTAGCTGTCGATCCGCCTTGGCCTGACCAATACAGTTTAGGCACCCTCTTGACTGGCCCCCATTCTGAGGGTGTGGTCTCGATTCCTGTGGTCTTTCCCCTGTCTCTCGATTTGCCTTTTCAACTGGAACAAGTGCGTGTTGCTGGAGCTGCTGGTGTTTATATTGTTGAGAGAAAAAAGGTCTTTGACACTCGAAAATTCTGTGGCCCCATCTGCCACATTTTAGACAGTTCACAAGTCCGCCTCTACAATCTGTGCCCGGGTGACTATGGCTGCATCTTCTACATGCAAGTCCTCTCAAAGATCTTTGGCCTCTGCTATGATCTTGTGATGGATGTCTATTATAACCTTCCCTTTGCGGCTATTTTCTGTTCCTCGAACTCTGGTTCTCATATTTCCGCTTCCTGAGAATGCCATCTTGCTCCTGGATCAAGGTGGTGGTGATGTGGGTGCGTTCGTACAACATTGCTAAATCAATGGAGGGCACTGCACCTAGCATTCGGCGCATATTGATGCTCGATTCCTACTCGAACAGGAAAACTACTGTTGACTTGTTGGCAGCGATACCAGGGAAAAATCCGAGTAGCTCAGTGACACGATCATGATATTGCCGAATCGTCATCGATCTTTGCGTAAGCTGCATGAACTCCTGTAGTTTGTCCCTCTTCAGATTCTCAGGATAGAATCTGACACGGAGGGCAGTCTTAAATGCCTCCCAAGTAGCTAGCTGACCCTCTTTGGTATGGAACTCTTCCCACCAAGTGTCTGCTACACCTTTGAGGAAAAAGGCTGCGATGTCAGGCCATCGGTCTTGTGGGCAGTCTACGGCCTCAAATGTGCGGTCCAAATCTCATATCCATCCCTCCAAGATGACTGGATCTTCCTCCCATGAATACGTCGGAGGGCAATGCCCGATGACTCTCCTCAACCACTCTTCCCTAGCGTTCTGAGATCGCTGGGTAAACTCTAAGAACGCAGTGACGACTTCTTCCAAACGGTTGATTCTACCGTTGTTTTCCATTTTGCTACAACAAAGAAGATATTTTAGAAACAAACCCACTGGTTCGAGATTTACTTATACCTACCTTCCTATTTCTAAAGGCAAAACCCTATTCTACCCATGTACTCCTCACCGTGGCCGACTCCATAACTTAAAACAAAAATAGTTTTTGATTGGAGTGGAATTTCTTTTCAAAATTCAAATAACCTTTCAAAATCCATTTCATTTTTCTGAAATCAACTTAAAAATATTAGAGACCAAAAAGCTTTTGAAACACACTTTAAAATCTAATAAAATTTTTGTAAACCAATTTTATTTTCGAAAACGAGTGTGGCCAAAGGACCAACCTTTCTAATACCAACTTGTAGTATCATATAAACATTAAAAAACGAAAGAGCGTGTCCGAAAAGATCAACCCCTCTGATACCAACTTGTAACACCCCAAAATTCACTATATATATACATTCTTTTGCTTTCAAAAAAAATATATATATATAGTGAATTTTGGGGTGTTACATGATGAGTTAGGGGCAAAGGAGCATGAGTTGTGTGGGATTGAGGAAGGTTGGGCCATATAGGCTAAATTAGGATTTCCTGGAGGAAAACCCTAGTGAGTGACAATGAGTTGACTCAGAGATATGCAAAGTGGGCCTTAGAGTTGGGTATTGATGGTAGTGAGGAAAGAGTGGGGAGGCATGTTTGGATGTACCAAAGGTTGTAGAAGTCCCAAGATATGGGATAGGATTTTTGGGAAGTTGAGCAAGAGTTTAGTAGGTGATGCAAGTCTAGTTGGGGTTGTGTTGTGTGTGGAATAAGATATGAATAAAACACTAAACACTTAAAGTGAAAGAATATTGAGCCATGGCCCAGTGAGGATATATTTTTATAGTCCACCGGCTATAATAGTGGTTAGGTGCATTTTGCCCTATAGAGTGATTTTCCAGTCCACCGGCTATAATAGTGATTAGGTATGTTCTACCTTGTGGAGTGTTTCTGGTCCACTGGCTATAATAGTGGAGGATTCTGGGCTCGATAAACTAAACTTTGCATGGTAATAAGACATGGAAAGATACTAATTGCTTACAATGGAACTCCAAGTGAGTCGAGGCCAATGGGGTTGATTTTCTAGTCCACCAGCTACAATACTAGTCAGGTACGTTTTGC
Organism: Tamarix austromongolica; assembly: GCA_039764185.1. NCBI lineage: Eukaryota > Viridiplantae > Streptophyta > Magnoliopsida > Caryophyllales > Tamaricaceae > Tamarix > Tamarix austromongolica. Next base: position 24,063,857 of record CM077812.1, on the reverse strand, counting down.
CCTGTGGAGTGATTCCATTCCACCGACTATAATTGTGTTCAGGTGCATTCTATCCTGTGGAGTGTTTTGGTCCACCAGCTACAATAGTGGGTTCTTCTACTCATGTAGAATTAATATGAGAAATATGTAAGACAAAATATTGCTCTAAATTTGACCTGATGATATGAACCTGAATTATGCATTGTATGTCTTACTTGTCTATTTTCTTACATAGCCTTACCCATATGGTTACCTTGCTCAGTACATAGTGTATTGACCACCTGTTTCATGGGTGCTATTCATTCCCACAATTAGAGGGGCCTTCTAAATTTGTACAGGTAAGAGGTACCGTATTTGATGCCTGTGACGTACTGGATGCATTAGGCAGGGGTGTGTGATGATCGTTGGATTTACTTGGGGCCTAGAGTGAATGCTAATTGGACTCTATACTTTTCTATTGTTTTACTTTAGTATTGTATAACTTTTTCCTCTCGGAGGCTTGACGTTGTATATGTTTTAATTATGTATTAATGCTTTGATTTCGCACTCTGATTCCCTCTTTATGAGTATTTCTATAACACCCCAATTTTTACTACTGAAATTTTTTGTTTTGCAACGGAAGTAATTAAGTAAAATAGTAAGGGTTACCATAGTAATTGACATAATTCTAGCTTATGCAACTATCCTTACATCAATCACAAGGCTAACACATTTAAAGTAATACAATGAAATTAGAAAATAAAAGAACATTTATAGTACAATACTAAGTTTGGAGTCTAACTTCGAGTTTGACAATACAAAATACAACAGGGGGATACCATGGATCAAGAGTTTAAAAAGAGTATCCAGTTAAATACATAAACCGGATAACGAATACTCTTCACCTGACCCTAACATAGATGAAGTCACTCATCCTCACATAAGGCATCATAGGTAGAAAAATTATCTAACTGATATTTTGAGACCTGCACATAAGATTCAGAGCCTTCTACTCATGGAAATGAGCAACACCTATAAAACGGATGGTCAGTACACTACGTATTGAGTAAGGGAACAATATTATCAAAATAGGGATATAAATAGCACATGCTTTCACATTAGATAATAAGGGAATAACCAAATAAATGAAACATCTTATAAGACAGAATATGATCCAGATTCCTTTATTAAGTATAATCTATTTTCATTCTTTTATATACATGGAGTGCAGGAACCCCATTATTCTTAAACCAGTGGAACAATTTGAAACTCTTCGTAGGGACAACACACCCGAGCCACTATTCTATAATACCCCCAAAATTTACTACTATAAAATTTCGTTTAATGAAAAGGTTTAACAAAAGCGAAATAACAAAACTATAAATTCTGGAAATATTACAGCCACACTTAGTACCATACCGGTTCACTCTTACTGTTTTAGTACCAAGTGCTAAGGATGAATAGGATTAACATCAAACACAATTCATTCATTAAAAATGAAAATTCATGAAAGAACTCAATCATCACCATACAGAAACAAGAGTGCGGTTAAAAGAGTTACAACCCAAGGTGCAAGTAACTAAAGTTTTCCAAAGGCATAAAATACCATACGACAGAACATAACTAAAATAAAAATGATACATGGACAAATGAAAGGAAAGATAGAGTCTGGTCAAGTCACTCTCGATCCCCAGGCCAAGTCTATACTCAACTTTTGGCCCTATTTGATGCCTCGTAATTGTCTTAAGCATTGAATATAGCATCTCTTATATGCACGAACTTAGGTGGGCCCTCTGCTCGTGGGAATGAGCAGCACCCATGAAACGGGTGGTCAGTATGCTATGTACTGAGTAAGGTAATCATATGGTTAAGACCAGCAAGAAGCACGCAAGTAAAGCCATGCAAGAGAATAAACACATAAGGCGTACAACGATACAAGACAACAATCTAGATTTACAAGATTAGGTCGAACTTATATTAATGATTTATCTTATATTTATTTTATGATAATTCCATGAGAGTACAGGAACCCCACTATTATAGCTGGTGGATCAGAAACACTCCACAGAGCAGAACGCACCTAACCACTATTACAGTTGGTGGACCCAAAAATATATAAATAACCTCATTGGCCCCGACTCATATGGCGTTTCACTGTAAATGATTAGTATCTTTCCATTCCTTATAATTCTAGTTCACACATTTCTTATATTAATTCTGCGTGAGTACATGAACCCCACTATTATAGCTGGTGGACTAGAAACACTCCACAGGGCAGAACGTACCTAACCACTATTATTACCAGTGGACTGAAAAATATATATCCTCACTGGCCCTGACTCATGAGGTGTTCCACTGTAAGTAAATAATATCTTTTTATGACTTATTATCATACAAGATTTGGTTTATCGAGCCCGGAATCTCCCACTATTATGACCGGAGGATCAGAAACACTCAGCAGGACAAAACGCTCCCGACCACTATTATAGTCGGTGGATCGAAAAATATTTATAACCTTACTAGGCTCTGGTTCGATAATCTTTCACTGTAAGTGCTTAGTGTTTTATTGTATCTTATTCTACACGCAACCTTGACTAGACATGCACAACCCATTTGACTTCCCGATAATCCTGTCCCATATCTTGGGACTTTTACTTCCCGATAATCCTGTCCCACCCGATGCCTAGTAGGTGTCGTAGGCATCGAAGACATCATCCCCTACCTGCACAAGCTCAGATGGGCCTACTGCTCGTGGGAATGGGCATCACCCATGAAACGAGTGATCAGTACGCTACGTACTGAGTAAGGTAAACGAGCACTAAGGCCAACACATAAGCACATAATCCATGCAAAATAATAACAGGGCATAATCACCAACACAATAACATAAAGGCAGATGAACGATCAGGTGGAAATGCCAAGATCCAATATAGTTTAGATTAATTACTTCATTAATCCCTTATCAAAATATTTTCACACCATGCTCTTTATCAAGTCCATACGAGTACGGGAACCCCACTATTTTTGCCGGTGGATCAGTCTCCAGGGCACTCTGGCTCCTGGCCACTATTATAGCCGGTGGATCGGTCACTTAGGGTACATACCCTACCACTATTATATGCCGGTGGATCGGTCTGGACCCTTATCGCACGGTGTTCCACTGTAAGTAATTAGTATCTTCCCACTTATTAACAACATATATAGTTTGGTTCGTTGAGCTCGGGATCCCCCACTATTTTAGCTGGTGGATCGGTCACTGGGATAACATACCCTACCACTATTAAGCCAGTGGATCGGTCTCCAGGCTACCGCAGTACCTGGCCACTATTATGCCGGTGGATCGGTCTGGGCCCGGCTCAACATCTTCTACTTTACGTGATTAATGTCTTAAGTATCTTATTCAAAAGCATCCACCATGGACATGCACGAATCATTCTCTTTATACTTCACACATCACAAATAATAAAATTCCACAATCATAATTACACTTTAATCAATAGATACACATGATAACACAAAAACTCTAAGCAGCCACAACCAACCCTAATTGTCCACACCAAACCGTAGTTAACCACTCCAAACCCTATTTTACCATAACAACCATAATTAGCCATTCCAAACCTTAATTAACCACCACAAATCACAATTAGCTACTCCAACCCTATTTAATCACAATGACCTAGAGTTAATCACTCCAAACCCTAATTCTGTCTCCTCCATACCCTTATAATACTCCACATACTATTTTTCGTCCAAAACAGTTCAATTAGCCAATTAATACTTGCATTACCTTCCTTATATCCCAAATCAACCTTTCATACGTAAATTTCGCTCCCATGCAAACTTTACACATCCCATGCAACCTCTCAAACTTTTTACACAAACCTTAAATCCCATACAATCATTAAATCCCATGCAAAACCCTAACTACACCATGCAAACCCTAATACCACCATACAAACATTAGTACCACCATACAAACCATAACACCACCATGCAAACCCTAATACCACCATAAAGTCATTAATACCACCATGAAACCATTAATACCACCATACAAACCCTAATACCACCATGCAAACCCTAGATTTTGTCATACAAAACCCTAAATTCAATCCACACAAAACCAAAGATCCATCCATACCAAACCCTAGATTCAAACCATATAAAACCCAAAGATTTTTCCATATAATACAATTGATTAGATTCTCCCATTCATAACCACAATTTAGATTCTTCCATACAAGACCATAAGTTAGATTCTTCCACATAAAATCATAATTTAGAATCTCCCATATAAACCATAAATTAGATTATCCCATGTAACATCGTATATTACATTCTCCCATACAAAATCATCCAAACCATAATTTAGGTTCTCTTATACAAAACCATAAATTAAACTCTCCCACACAAGACCATAAAAATCATAAATCAGATTCTCCCACACGAAATCCTATAATTCTCCATTTTATTCTTCCACTCATGAATCATTAAAGTAATTAGGTCAACTCACCTCCCTTGGTCGATCTCTTTCCCCATCCTCCTTTTTAATCCTTTCTCCCACACAAAACACATCAACTCCCTCACATGCACATCTTACAAGATCACGACACATATCATCACATATACATAATACACATGCCATGTAAACACACAACACATACTTCAGCTCCATGTCATGCCACACACGACATAATTAATAATGATAAACATAGGGTCCGTAGCATGCGAAGCACATAATACATATAAACACACAAAATGCCTTAGTAACCCCTTACCTAAAGCGACGCCGGGCTTGGAGCACGCTCCTACAACTCCTTAGGGTTTTGGTTTGATTCACCTATAAAAGAGAAAATACTAAGGATTAGTTTCCCTCCTACCAAAAGTACCATTACTCCTTATTTTAGTCTAAGATTAGGATTGTTATTATTAAGGGAGTATTATACCCGAGCACTAGGGTTTTTCTTAAAAATAGTCTACTAAATATTACTAGCTAAAGTATATTTATTCTAATATTTATTGCTACACTTATATTATTAAACCTATTAGCTTTATTCTTCTAATAATAGTACTAATACTAATTATAGCCAAATAGTGATAATAGTAATACTAATATTAATGCTAATGCTTATAGTGATAGAAACCCTAGTATTTTTAAGGCTAAGTCTAATAATAGTATTAGGGTTAAAATAATAGTATAATAATTGCAATGCCAACAAGTAAAAATATTCCTAAAGGTAATAATGATAAAATTTATATTTTGAATAATAATAATATAAGGGTTAAAATATTTTTGTCACAATAATAGTAATAAAATAATAACATTGATAATGGTAATAACTAATAATGATACTGTAATACCCCGTATTTTTAAAATCCAGATTTATTAAGTTTAATGATTTTATTAGCGTAATTTGAGGTTAATAATTAATTATTTTAATTTCGATTCTTTTTATAGATTTATCGACGATTTCGAACCCATAATTGAATGTAATTAATCATTGTCGTTGCGAACCATTCTAGACAAATTCGTTCACGACAATGATTTTATTATATTCTTATGGATTTGATTCTTGGTTAAAAATATGTATTTTCGTTGTTTCTCATACTGTTATTTTTATTTTTAATATTTTAGATTTATTTTCGATTATAACTTCGTCATGTGTTAACGGTGTATTTTGAGGTTATATTTCGTTGACAAAATATATTATTTAAATTATAGATTTCATTTTAAATAGTTAAATTTATTTTAATAATTTTATCCGTAGAAAATATTTCCGACTTTAAATTTATTCGTTTTCGGTAATCGCTAATATTTTCGGAAAGTTTTAAATTGAAAAGATTTTACAGAGTTTATTTATGAAATTCCTTTTGGAATTAATTCTCTTTCGTTTTATGCTTTTTGGGTGGCGGAAAACGGATTTCAGAAATTATTTAAATTAATCTCGATTCATTAGAATTTGACTTAAATATTTTATTATATGTTTTTAAATATTACTTTGGGGTCTTCTAATATATTTCGTAAATAATATAAATATTTACGTTCGTTGGTAAATTCTCCCGAAAATATTTCTGAAATTCTTTGTACATCTTTTTATTAATTTTAAACTTTCGGATTGTTTTGAAATAAAGTTTGTTAAATAAAATTTAGATAAAATCTTTTGATAAAAATTTTAAATAATTAGTATTTTACTTTTACTTGTGTTTGTAAAAAAAAAAAAAAAAAAAGAAGCCTTCACCCGTGCCCCGACCCCCTTCCTTTTCTTTTCCCTCTTCTCTCCCTTCCCTTCGGTTTTCCCTATTCCCCGACTCCCCTGCCCCTTGGTTCGCAGCCCTAGCCGACCCAGCCTCCCTCTCCATCTCCCTAGCTCCTCCTCGCCAACCACTGGCCGACCTCCAACCGACCGCCGCAGCAGCAACAGCTAAAGTCGCGCGACAGCAGCCAACGCAGCAGAGCAACAGCGGGCGGCGACAGCAGCAGCAGCAGGCCACGCAGCTCGCGCCACCGCCCGGCCACCGGCGAGCCCAGCTGATCACCGGCGAGCAGTCCTTGGCCTTCGACGAAGCTTCCCCGGCCTTCCTTTGCCCCGATTTGTCGGTTTTTTGTTTGGTATAATTTCCGAAAAACCCTAACCCTTGTTTTAATTAATTGGGTATGAATTAGCTTATAAAAAGCTAAATTGATTGTTTGATTGTGTATATATGTGCTGTAAGATTGATTTGGATAGGTTAATTGTGTGGTTGTGTTGGAATTTTGGAAAAATTGGATTTTTAGCCGGGTTATGCCCAAATTTTTCGGATCCGCTCGTTTTTGTGATTTCGGACAAATTGATTATACAATATGTTTTAAAATGTATCCAATTTCATTTTGGAACCGTCAATTTGAGAAATTTATGCAGGTCTTATCGGAATTTGATTCCTAGGTCAAATTTCGGGTATAATGAAATTGGGTCATATAATTGAGCTATTCCGCTCAATTGATTTTATATTATTGTTTAAAATGTATTTAATTTTATATTAGAAGTGTTGATTTGGGAAAATTGTGCGTAATTGACCGGAATTGGATTTTTAGGTCAAAATTTCCGCGGGTTTAAATTGGTTTGGGTAATAGGGTTATTTTATTCAATTAACTATATAAATTACATTAGAATATGTTTAATTACATTTCCGGACCGTCAATTTATATGTTTTGCCAAGAATTGATCGGATTTGCGTTCCGGGCCCAAAAACCCTAATTGGGCTAAATTGTGTATTTCTTTTACTAGTTTTGAGCAATTGATTATTTGATATGTTATAAAATGTGTTTAATTGCATTTCTAAACATTCAATTTGATTAAATTTATAGAATTTTAACGAGTTGTGTTTTCGGGCCTAAACCCTAAATTTCAAGTTGTATTGTTGTTTTTCTAAAATTGAATGCATAGAAATAGTTGAAATGGTATTAATTTCTTTCTAATACCTTTAATTTGAACTAATTAAATGGAATTACTTGAGTTTGTGTTATGGGCTTTGAAACCCTAATTTTCGGGGATGATTTTATAAAATTGATTTTTGCTATGTGTATTTTATCTAATCGAATTCTATCTTTGGGTTTTAAATCATTTAAATTCTGTTTTAACCTAATCGGGTTGGATTTGGTTCTATGTAAATGGTTAGATTACCTATTTAGTTGTAAAACCTAATAAATAAATTATTTTCGATAAATTAACTTATGATCGATTATTCCTTCTCGGGCTTTCCAAATTAAGTTGAAATGTCCCGAGTGATATTTATATTAATCCGTTTTGATTTAGTTTTAAACTTAAATCTTAATAAAGCTATGCTTTTAAGTTCTAAGTTTTGGACACGTTTTCTAAGAGAAATCATTTGTGTCGTTTGTGTGTATTTAATTAGAGTATGTGAATTATTGATTGATAGGATAGTTTCTAATTTAGTTTTGATTTCTATCGGGTCTAGGAAAGCTTTCTCGTGGACCCACGAACTAGGGATCCCTCTCCCTCTCATTTTGCTTAGCTAGCTTCGGATCCAAGTAAGTTCTCTACTTACCTCTACTTATGGGTATTTCGTAAGGACGGAGCTAATGGCCTTGTGCTATGTGTGACATGGATGTGTTGAATGTTGTGTATGCCATGCTATGCCATGTATTATATGATTTGTGTATAACTTGCCTTATGTGTAGCGCAGATTGGAGATTGAGGTATGTTGTATGTGTTCCCATGATATGAGCATGACATGTATATGTATGATGTTTATGATGTATTATATTATGGCCCTCTAGGACATGCATAATAGGATAAATGGTAATATGAGTTGGGAACCATCATGGGAGTCTTGAAGTTTGTATGATGGTATTAATGTTCTAGGGCGGTACCAATGGTTCGCATGGTGGTATTCGGGTTGTATGGTGGTATTTATGATTTTATGGAGGTATTAATGTTGTATGTTGGTATTAGGGTTTGTATGGTGGTATTAATGTTCGTATGGTAGTATTAATGATTGCAAAATGGTATTGATGGCTTATGGTGGTATTAGGGTTTGCATGGTGGTATTATGGTTGGAATGGTGGTGTTAGGGTTCGCATGGTGGTATTAGGGTTTGTATGGTGGTATTTGTGATTTCATGGTGGTATTAATGGCTTATGGCGGTATTAGGGTTTGCATGGTGGTATTATGGTTGTATGGTAGTATTAATGTTTTTATGGTGGTATTAGGGTCTACATGGTGGAATTAGGGTTTTGCATGGGAGTTAATGATTGTATGGGATTTAGGGTTGTATGAAAAGTTCGAGAGGCTGTGTGGGATGTGTAACGTTTGCGTGGGAGCAAAAATTTACGTATGATAGGTTGATTTGGGATGTAAGTAAGGTAATGCAAGTATGATTTGGGCGTTTAACAGTTTTGGACGGAGAATAGTACGTGGAGTATTATAAGGGTATGGAGGAGACAGAATTAGGGTTTGGAGTGATTAACTCTGGGTCGTTGTGATTAAGTAGGGTTGGAGTAGCTAATTGTGATTTGTCGAAGATAATTAAGGGTTGGGATGGCTAAGTATGGTTGTTATGGTAAAATAGGGTTAAGAGTGGTTAACCACGGTTTGGTGTGGACAATTAGGGTTGGTTATGGTTGCTTAGAGTTGTTTGGTGTTATCATGAGTATGTATTGACTAAAGTGTAGTTATGAATGTGAGATTTTATTTGTCGTGATGTGTACAGTATAAAGAGAATGATTTATGCATGTCAAGGGTGATGTGTGATTAATAAGACACGAATAAGACATTAATCACGTAAAGCGAAAGATGTTGAGCCGAGCCCAGTCCGGTCCACCGGTTAGAATAGTGGTCAGAGGCGTTTTGCCCTGTGCGTTTCGTTCCGGTCCACCGGCTATAATAGTGGTCAGAGGCGTTCTGCCCTGTGTGTGTTACATCCGGTCCACCGGTTATAATAGTGGGGGATCTCGGCTCGACAGACCCAAACGAATAAGTTAATCCACAGGGAAAATACTAAATACTTACAGTGGAATACCATGTGAGTCGGGGCCAGTCCGGTCCACCGGTTAGAATAGTGGCCAGAGGCGTTCTGCCCTGGGTGTTTATTTCTGGTCCACCGGCTATAATAGTGGTCAGAGGCGTTCTGCCCTGTGTGTTTATTTCCGGTCCACCGGCTATAATAGTGGGGCTCCCGCGCTCACATGGGCTAATAAAGAATATGTTTAATGAATCTGAATGAAGTAATCCACAGGAAAAATACTAAGTACTTACAGCGAAACACCATGTAAGTTCGGGGCCAGTCCGGTCCACCGGTTAGAATAGTGGCCAGAGGCGTTCTGCCCTGGGTGTTGATTCCGGTCCACCGGCTATAATAGTGGTCAGAGGCGTTCTGCCCTGAATGTTGATTTCTGGTCCACCGGCTATAATAGTGGGGTCCCCGCGCTTACACGGATTATTAAAGAATATGTGTGGAATGAATATACTATTAATGAGAATAAAGAATAAGTCTAGTTGGACCTTGGACAGCTTTTATTATATGTATCACCACATGCTGTTTATGTGCATAATGAGTCACGTATTATTTCGGTTATACCAAGCGTATATGTTAACTGGGATGTTGCATATGTTTTAAATGTTACTATGAATGTATGGCAAGATTCATGCTGTGGGTTGTGAGTATGTATGATATTGTATTAACGTATTGTACTACAATTTAATATGCACTTGATGATATCTCTCCTATAAGGTAGGGTAGCGAGACTTACTCAGTATTGGACCCGTACTGATACTACACTGGTTGAATGGGTCCTGTGATGATCCACCGATGGTGGGGAGCAGACCTCTTGTGCAGGTTAAGATCGGATACTGTTTTGGGGTGGAAGGCTTGACCTGAGTGAGTAGGCGATCCGGATATTTATCCTTCGGGATTTATTTTGTTTAATTGTATTCACCTTTGGAAGTTGCAAGTATTGTTCTCAGATTTCTAAGGGTTTTGTAATTGACTTTAAATTTCTCGTATTCTGATAAGTGTTTACTATTCGGATTTAATTATTTGATGGGATTTGAAATTCAGATTTAATTGTTTAACAGGTTTTAGCCTTGCATCTAACATGAGATAGATGGTTGACATTATCTTGTGTTAGATGTGGCGGTAACATTTCCCAAATTCGCTCCTAGCTTCCGCTTTAATCTTTCAAAAAAATTTTTTTTCAGGAGTGAAATTTGGGGGTGTTACAGATACCATAGTAACAATGTTAGTGCTAAAGGCATTAGGAATAATATATTAATGATATTCTAATATTAAATAGTAAAATACTAAGGCTTAAGTATTCTTCTTCTTTAAGGACAAAATGATAATACGCTAACTTCGGTTTAAAAAAATAATAATAATAAAGGTAGCAATAATAATAATAATAATAATGATGATGATGATGATGATGATGATGATGATGATGATAACAATGTTAAGTATAATAGTAATAACAATAATAATGATAATAGTAACCAAAATGATAATGATAATATAATGGTCCAACTGTTTATATTAATAAATAAAAGTAATGATGGACAAAGTTAGTATTAACAATATTAGTAAGGAAATATTGATAATGATAATGGAAATAATAATAGTGACAATAACAATAATAAAAAAATAAATGTGGGTTAAGTAGTAATAACAATAATGGTAATGGCATTAATAATAAAAATAATAATACTAATAGTAATAAAAATAAAAATGATAATAGTAATATAAGAGTTCAAATGTTTACCATAATAGTAAAGATAATGATAATAGGCCTTATCTAGCATTAGTAATAATAGTAGGAATAATAGTGAGGTTAGTAATAGTAATAATAATAGTAAATGAGGAAAAGTCCTATTCATAATAACACTAAAGTTGTAGGCCATTATTAACGATAATATTATTATTGGTTAGGAAAATCATAAAGTTAGGTTAAGTAATGATGATAATAATAATAATAATAGAGATAACTATATTAATACTAAAGTTGTTAATAATAATAATGATAGTAGTATTAGTAGTGGTAATAGAAATAATGATAATAATAATAATGATGATGATGATGATGATGATGATGATGATGATGATGATAACCCTTTTAATGTTAAAGTTGTAGCCTTTTAAATAGTTTAACCTAGTTATAAGTATTTTCTGAAATTATGTTAGGAAATAAGGGTAATACATAATAATATTAGTAATGGTAATAATAATAATAATATTAATAATGATAATACAAACTAATAATAATAAGAATAATAATAATAGTAATATTAAGGATAATACCATTAATATTAGATAAAATTATTAACACTTATAGAAAATAGTTTAGGGGCTGGGGAAGTTGGAGCACCACCTCAGATTAGTGGTGGAACCGGCGGCGGCGCGTGGCGGTGACAGCGGCGACGGTGGAGGAGGAAAAGAGGTGGAGAGATTAATATGTAGGCTAAAGGAGAGGAAGTGGAGGGGTGTTTGAGGTGGAGGAAGGTGCAGCAGGTGAAGAGGGGTGGAATGAAGTGGGTGGTGTAGTTGGGAGTGGCGGCGCACGGTGGTTAAGGTGGCAGCCGAAGGTGGTGAAAGGTGGTGGAAAATGGAGGAAGTAGAAGGAGAGGGAGGCAGGGGGAGATGAAGGTATTAGAAGGTAGGGGATGGTCCCCTGGGCGTTTTGGAGGGTGGAGGAGGTGTTGGTTGCGGCGAGAGTGGCGGCAGAAGGCGGCGCGAGGGGCGGTGAGGAGCTGGAGTGGTTGCTCGGGTTGGCGTCTTTGCACGGCCGAGGCAGCGTGTGCAGGGCAAGACAGGGGGTGATGGTGGTTTGGTTTCGTAGAGGGAAGTGCGGGGAAGGTTTTGGTGGGTGGATTTTGTGACGACGGTTGCCGACGGTGGCGGAACAAGGGGCTGATAGGGCGGCGGCGAGTGGCTGGAGTTTCTGGGCTGTGAAAACAAAAGCTCCATTATGGCTACCATGGGGGTTATTCATTGGCTAATTGAGGGGGAAAACGACAAAGGGAGAAGAAGACACGCCGGGCAGGTGTGGCAGGACCACCGATCGGCGGTGCAGCCCTGCCAATTACAGGTTAGGTCGGGTCGGGAGAAGAAGGGAAAGGAGATGGCACGGGGGGAGGGAGAGATGGGGCTTGTTGGGGTCGAAAAAGGGAAAGAAAATGATGGGAAGGGCAGGGGAGGACGGTCGGTGCTGGGCTGGTGGCTGCTGGGGAAATTCGGGGTTGTAGGTCGACTTTATAGTTGCGCTGCAGGTCGGGGAAGAAGAAGGCCAAGGAAAGGGGGAGGACTGGTTGGTCCAGGGGTAAAGAAAAAAAAAAAAAGAGGACCGGCCGGCTTGGGTGAAGGAGGAGGCTGACACGCGAGATTGGCCAGGGAGGGGAGCTGATCTGGGCCGACGGCTTGCCCAATCGGGGGGCGAAATGGGAAAGAAAGAAGAAAGGGAGGAAGAAAGAAAAAGGAAAAGAAAGGAGAAAAAAAGGAAAAGGAAAAAGGGAAAAGGATAAAATGGTTGGGTTGAGGTATTTGGTATTTATTTATTTATATATTTAAGTTATATATTTTAATTTTAATAATAATTATTTTAGGTATAATAATTAAATTTATTTTTAGATTAATTGGGTTAATTTGGATAAATTTTCCTTAACTTCCATTTTAATTAGTAAAATGTCCAAAATTTTCTAAAGAATTTATTTATTATTTTCTCTTTACTTTCCTCAATTAATTTCCTCTTTATTTAATAAAATAATTTATTTTCTAAATTTTCCTAATAAATCATTATTTTACCATAATTCCTAAATTAGGATTTTTGGGGTATTTCAGCAAGGGCGTAGTCGGACAGGGATAAGGAAATAGAAAGAGAAGAAGAAAAAGAAGAAAGGAGGTAAGGTGATGGGTGATAGATGAAAAAAGGTGATGGTGCAAGTAGGTGGTACAAGTTGTAAGTATAAGTTACAATTAATTCAAATGTGTAGCTTGAGGTTACCGGGAGGAGAAGATGAAAGAAGAAGAGAAAAGGAGAAATAAAAGGAAAAAGAGAAGGGTTGGGAGATTAGTTTAAGGTGATTTTAGATTAGCCAAAGTAATTAGGATTAGTGGAAATTTTAGTGGATTTTAATTTTAGTTTATGAATTACAGTTTATCAAAGTTAAGTTTTCGGAATCAGTTAAAATTTCGGGATTAAGGAGTTAGGTTAAGGTTAACATAAGATTTATTGAGATTAGAATTAAATTAGGGTGTTGATGATGCGGGATTAGGCTAAGCAAATTTTTGCGGTATTACAATTTTGAATTTCTATGTTTCTCTACCTTAAGTATGTTTAATGATTGTGAAAAATTTTCCTTAGCCTTGTGGTTGGTGTGAGACTAGCCAGAGGTCGAGCTTGTACTAATCACGGTGGTAGCACCCTTGTGCTTGTATTTGTTTTAATTAAATAAAAAATTTTAACTGTGAGTTTTTGGGGGTGTTACATATTATGTCTCAGGTATAACTCAGTGTTCTTTCTATACATCTCTATTTGCTATTAGTGTGGGATATTGTGCACATTTGGCATGATGTTTAGTAGTATTTTGTGTTCGATGTTGGCTTTACCAGAGATGTTGGGGTCAAAACCTTTGAGCACATGACAAATGGCATCAAAGAATCTTATTGTCTGTGCCAGTCAGCAAACATTTTACCGTGTCGTTTAAGGCACACGAGGGATGATCGGCTTCAAAGGATTGAAGTTGATTAGTTGTGCTTGCCGCATGGGTCCATTGATAAGGAATGTTGGTGGATGTGGTTTGGTGTGGGATCCAAGCCAATGAAATGAGCTGCTGGGGGTCGCATCATGAGATGATCTTGGGCACACTTGTATAAGTCGTTGCGAGGGGGTTAGATATGTCGCAACAAGTTATGTTAGATATGAAATTTTGGTTGGAATTTGAGCCTGGTGGGGTAATGTATGATGTTTGTTTAGTGTTTTATTAACGTTGGGCGAGCATTGAAGGATTGTTAAGGAGACAAAGCTTGAGGCATAAGGAAGTGATGTTGGGCCAACTCTAAGGTGCAAACAAGGGCGTTTGCTATTTTGGGTGGGGGAGAATGTCACGGTCCGGGACTTTCCTTACACATCTTATGAATGAGCCATGTGAATATAGGTGTTCCCTTGTTGCCTGATATTTTCCAATGTTGATATTAAGTCTCAGGTACGATCTAATATTTCTTCTATACATCTCTATTTGCTATTATTGTGAGATGTTGCACATATTCGGCATAATGCTCAATAGTATTGTGTGTTCGATGCTATCCTTCCTAGGGAAGATGGGCCTAAAACTTCTAAGTGAGTAATAAGTTTGTAGTGGTCTATCTTGATGACATTATGGTCTATAGTGAGTTGTTAGAAGAGCATGTAGAGAATCTAAAGGTTGTTTTCCAATTACTCCGAGAAAATGAGCTTTATGTGAAGAGGGGAAAATGCTCATTTTATCTCACATAAATGAAGTTCTTGGGCCACGTCATTAGAGAAGGAAAGATTGGGATGGACACAGCCAAAGTCTGAGTTATTCAAGAATTGGAAGCTCCAAAGAATGTGCCAGAGCTACAAAGTTTCCTCAAACTAGTTAACTACTACCGTAGATTCATCTCAGGGAATTCGGGAAGGGCCACACCCCTCACAAACCAATTGAAGAAGAAGGTCCCATGGAGTTGGGATGAGGAGTGTGTTAAGGCCTTTGAAGATTTGGAGAAGGCTGTGATGGAAGAGTTAGTTTTATGCTTACTCAAATACTCAAAAGAGTTTGAAGTTCATTCGGATACCTCTGATTATGCCATTAAAGGATTACTTATACAAGAGAGTCATCCCATTGCTTTTGAGAGTCGCAATTTGAACAAGACAGAGAGGCGATATCCTATTTATGATAAAGAGATGACTACCATCATCCAATTTTTTACGAATATGGCTGCACTATCTTCTTAGAAGTAGGTTTGTAATCAACATAGATAATTTTGCAACAAGTTACTTCTAGAACCAAAAGAAGCTGAGGCCCAAGCAAGCCAGTTGGCGAGACTTCCTGGTAGAGTTTAACTATAAGATGGAGTGTAAGCTTGGGAGGGCTAATATGGTGGTTGATGCACTAAGTCGCAAGATAATGCTTGCTAGCATGAGCGGTCCTACCAAATATATCCTAAAATGAGTCAAAGAAGGGATGATGCATGATGCCTTTGCTAAGAGCTTAAAAGATATGCCAAAGGAAGGGATTACTCAAAGATTATGGAAACAAGAAGGAGTATTGTACACCATAGGGAACCGTCTTTACATTCTAAGATGGGGGAACTTGTAAAGCGACATAATGAAGGAGTGTCACAATTCCAAGTGGATCAGGCATCCATGTATGAGGCAGACCTTTGCTCTTATTGAAGATGCTTACTATTGGCGACAAATGTGGGATGACGTTGAAGGATATGTGAGGACTTGTCTTATATGCCAACAAGATAAGAATGAGCAGAAGAGTCCTGCAAGTTTGTTGGAACCATTGTTGATTCCTAAAAGATCTTGGGAGAGTGTCTTTATGGAATTTATATTAGCACTCCCTATAGGAAAAAGGCTCGATCATGGTGGTGGTAGATAGGCTGAGCAAGTATGGGATGTTCATCCTTGCCCCGAGAGATTATACGGCAAATCAGTGAACTAAGTTGTTCTTCAAGAATATAGTGAAGTATTGGGGATTACCAAAGAGCATCATTTAGTGACATAAATCCCCGCTTCACTGCTAAATTTTGGAGGGAGCTATTCAAGCTAATGGGGTTTAAATTGCGCTTTTCTACCAGCTTTCACCCATAGACAGATGGACAAACGGAGATGGTGAATGCCTTATTGGAGATGTATTTGAGGCACTTTGTGTGTGCCAATTCGAGAGACTGGTCCAAGTTGATGGATGTGGCTCAATTATCATATAACTTGCAGCCACAGGTTGATGGATATGGGTCAAAGTGAAGCTATATAGCATAATACTTTTGAGCTAGTCATGGGACAACAACCCTTCACTCTACACATAGTGCAATAGGAATATAAAGGAAGTAATCGTGCGACACATTCATTTGCTCAAGGATGGTAAGAGCAACTTGACTTAGCTAAGGTGCATCTACAGAAAGCTTCGAAGAAGATAAAGAAATGGGCAGATGCAAACCAAAGACCTTTTGAGTTCAACAAAGGAGACTTAATCATGGTTAAGTTGTCGCCTCAAGTATTTAAGGCTTAATGCCAAAAGTACAAAGGCTTAGTGAGAAGATATGAAGGGTCATACCTAGTGTTGAAGAAAGTAAAGAAAGTTTCCTATCGGGTAAAGCTACCATCAAAGTTGAAGATTCATCTACTATTCTATGTGAGTTTGCTCAAGCCTTACCATTAAGACGAGGAAGAGCCGACAATAGGAGAAAGCAGGCATGCAACACCTGCAAATGTGACATATTTCAACCATAAAGTTGAAGAGATTTTGGCCAATTAAGTAATCAAGAGAAGGAGGATGTCGAATTATAAGGAGTACCTCATCAAATGGAAAAGACTTTCCGAGAGTTAGAACAGTTGTGAAAAGGTAGAAGATTTCTGGCAATTCAAAGAGGCAATCCAGTGTTACTTGTCTTTTGTCATTGTCGAGGACGTCGATGGTTTTGATGGGGGAGGATGTCACAAACTTTATCGAAAAGCTTACGATGAGATTTCATGAGTCCTAGAATAATCTAGAATGTCCTTGTATGGTCTAGATAAATATAGAGAGATGTATAAAATTCTACACTCTCCTAGATAATTTTAGATGGTTCTAGATGATGATATATTTAGTTCCTTCTACACCTATATAGATAAATATGGAGCATTCTATAAATCTTAAAGAAATATTCTAGAAACCCTAATGAACTATTCTAGAAATCTTTAAAGGCATCTCTGATATCTTCTTAGAATGGGGAGAGGGTAGAGCTTTACTTATAAATAAAGAAGGGTAGATGTATTTGAGAATCATCCAATAAAAGTTATATTTAGAACTTTTCTCTCTATAATAGAAAATTAATTCTTTATCCAAAAATTCTCTTATAAAATATTTAGAGTTGTGTTCTTAGAGATATTTTTTGTCTAAGTGTTGAAATCACTTTTTAAGGAGGAAGACTAATTAATCTTTTAAAATAGTAAAAAACGATGAAGGCCGCATGTATCGGATTTAATAAAAAAAAAAGTCGGTGCATCATATCACGTCTAGTCTACTACCTTTGACCATCTTGGGTATCCCTCGCGAAACATGTATAGTACCTTCATATATATACGTACATATATATATAGGTATATATACCGGATCGCCGCTATTGTCCGGAGGCTGGTTTTTTCGTGATCAGCCCGCAAGCGAAGAACAAACCTCCTCGCAGTCTTCGTGCGCCTTTAAAATCAGAGGGAGGCCAATAAGCCGGTATCATACCAGACAATCGAGTCCTGAATTTGATAGCGGACAATGTCGAAGTCAAAGGATACAGCCGGTTCCTCTTCATCTTCCTCAGTAGCAGCGGCGCCTACGGATGGTGCTGCCCTTGTAAGCTCTTATTTTAGACTTATTAAATTGCGTCGTTGGATTTCGGTTCATCAAGCAATCGATTTGTTTGCCATAGCTGTCTCCCTTTCATTAATCGGAATTCTGCAATGAAGGAACAACTTGGGGACGAAGAAGAGTTGCTGATGCAGTTATACGGAGGTGAATCGGGCTGGGTAGAGCCTAGAACAGCTTGCGGTCATTTGGAATCCCTGTCTTCGGACCTCACTCATATTCCCACTCCTGACAGCTCCTGCTTCAGGTCCTTTCTCACTTTTACTACTGGAATTGGGACTCCGCCTCATTGTGTGAAAACATTACATGAATTCGATATGTAGTAAAAAAATGTATTATAAACGGATAATTTCTGTGTACTTTTGAGCCCTCAAGGCTCAACTGTGGAACTTTTGTCTCTAGGTCTTGACACCAATCTTTCTGTTGTCACAATATGATATGTTCTTGTGCCTATTACGATATAACTACTGCAAAGATAGGTCTTTTTTTTTTCTTTTCTTTTTATTGTTGAGTTTAGGGGAAACGAACAAGAAAATGGCGATTATATTTTAGGTGTTTTTTAATTCTATAGCATTACAGATTGAAGGGCATAATAGAACTAGAAGTATATAACTAATGTAGCTTAGACCATCTGCATCGTATATTAAGAAATGGAGGGCACAACCTCTCTTGCCTCATTTCTTGACCCACATTCAAAGGGGCAAATGAGGCATAGGGCAAAAAATCATGCCTCGAGGCTGTGTGCAAATTGCAAAACCTGGGCAAGAAAGAGAGGCAAGGGGAGGGAAGAAAGGGGGGGGGGGGGGAAGAAAGAAAGAAAGAAAAGTTTTTCATTTTTTATTTCATCAAAGTTCTGTAAATATATTTTGATTTAATTATTAAATGAAGCGACTAAAATTTTTTTATTTTCGTCAAAGTTTTAAATTAAATGCATACTAACATTATACAATTTGAATAATTTGGATGAATAATAATTAATTTTAATAAAATTTAGAATAAATTAAAATTAATATAAATATTATTTTTAATTTTGAAAATAATCTATTTATTAATAAAATATTTTTTTATTAATTAATAATTTTTTTGTCAATAAAGAAATTAATCATATTATTGTTTCATTTAAAAAAATATAATTTTGAAATAATAATACAAATCAAAACTAATTATGTCTAAGAGATTTGGTGGAGTATAGATTGATAGGATTGTATATTTTATTATTAGGAGTCAAGAATGTGGAGGTAAAAAGGGGTGGAAGACAAAATAAGAGATAAGTATTACTCACTCCATGTTAAAAAGAAAATCACTCTAGTACTAAATTTTTGTATAAAAACCGAAGCTATTTGAGAAAAGTTAAAGCCTATTTTTCATTGTTAATCTCAATTTTTTCCCCATTATCTATACATTAAATACTTTATTATTTTTCAATGAAGTGTATAATTGTAATTTAAGACTACTTTTATTAGTTTGTTAAAAAGTATGTAGATTGATAAAATAACTTTCATTTTTATACGGATGGAGGATTTTATTAGTGTAGAAAGTGATGGGGACAAAGTGAGAAGCATGAATGTGGATAGTCTTAGAATGACATAGGATTTGTACCTATCTTATTAGCCCAGAGTTTCCTTTATGAAGTACTGCATCCGTATAAAAAAGAAAGTTATTTTGTCATTTTACGCACTTTTAAAAAAAAATAGAAGTAGTCTTAAAATTACATTAACACCCTTCATTAAAAAAAATAACAAAGCATTTAATGTATATATAATTAAAAAAATAAAGGTAAAAATGGAAAATATACTTTGACTTTTTAATATAACTTTCTTTTTTATGTAAAAAATTGATAACATAATGACTTTCTTTTCAATATAGAGGGAGTAAAATAGAAGGAATAATTACATTAATTCTATATAATCTAGCTATAACTAAAATATGAATTAATGTTATGAGAAGTATTGTCTGAATCATGAGGTTATTACTAAATGTGGATCAATGTTATGACCAGATGGATTACTTTGGGTTCTTACATCACTCACTCAACTTTGGAAAACCAATAGGTCCAACTTTATGTCTGTGGATTGAATATTTTCTAAAGCAGAAGATAGGTACAATAAATGATAATCTATCCCTTTACTCATTAAATAAATTGATACAGAAACCTAAGCTTTACCAGCCAATGTAGTTGGATTCAAAGAATCGAACTTGTATTTAATGATTTTCATCTTTTGACAAAATTTCGACATGGCGATTGTAGTTTATGCTCAAATGTGAGGTTTATGGAGGCTATGTTATTTATTTATTTATTTTCTATTTTCTGCCATTAACTTTAAGGCTATGTCAATGAAACTAGCTGTAAGCCGAAAGCTGGTTGATGAAAGTTGAAAAGTTAGCTGGTTGAAGTAGTGTTTGACAATATTTGTTTTTCAAGTAGCCAAAGAGAACATTACAAGAAGCTTTCCAAAAATTACTCCAACATGAGCTTTTCAATCCAAAAGAAGTTTGTATCAAACAAAGTTTCTCTCTCTTTTGTTTTTCTTGGGCACAAGAGGTTTTGAAGGATAAAATAAGAAAAAAGCTTGCTTTTGTTGCCGCATGAAGTGTTAGAGTTAAATGATATAGACTATATCCCATGTTCCATCTTCCCTTACATGGTATTATTTGCAAGTCCTTTGATATATTCCACTATATGCCAGTTAATATGAGGCTGTGCTTATTTTGACATCATAAAATCCTGTCAAATAAGTAATTCATGCTCCGTGTGACCTTTTTCTCTTTAACTATAATTTGTGATACTCTATTGCTCATCCTTCTGAGCAGAAAAGGATTCGTAAGTAATATGGATGGGGTAGCTAGGTTAACTCTGGAGTGCTTAGTTCGAATTTTTTATGATACTGATTGGTTTTACCATCTCCATTTTGAAGGTGTTATCATCCTGATGAGAACTGGCTATGCTTGGCATGCAAGGATGTCTTATGCAGTCGTTTCGTTAATAAGCATATGCTTGAGCATTATCAACAGCAAAATCATTGTCTAGGACTGAGTTACAGGTATGTTATATTTGTTCTTTGGTTTTTTGCACTGACGTATTCCAAGCGATTGCTACTATTACATTTTCTTATGGTTGTTCTTGACCTGCATGTATTACCTATGATATCAACCTGATTATCTGATTTTTTTTGGAAATTATTTCTTTTAAAAAATTGTAAACAGTGATCTTTCAGTTTGGTGTTTCAATTGTGATGCATACTTGGATGCCCAAGTAATTGCGCCTCTGCGTCCTGTCTATGAAACTGCTTACCTACTCAAATTTGGCGAACTTCCTCCTTCCCGGTCAGTATTGTGCATGGAGCTTGGAGAGAGCCAGACCGGCTCATCTTCTTGTAATGGAGACAATACATCAGGAAGATCTGCTGCATGATGCGGCAACTATATATTCGGCTGGTGACATGTGAAAATAGGTAGAAATGCAGTTATTTGAAACCTTACCGTTATCCGACCTCTTACAGTTAGCTCTGGCTTTGATCTGTTCTGTTTAGACATCAATGTTGATTTATAGTACACTCCAGTAAGAGGTTAATGAGTTTCCTCTCAAAAGTTGGTGGTTCCTGGAAAATGGCACATGGCTAGCGGTCGGGCTATCTCCATGTTTAAGAAGCATGGAATGAAATATTGGTCCTGTCTATCATGACATAATATGTATTGTTCTCGATAATCTATGTTGTGATATCGTCTCAGCTGTGGCAATGCTAGTTGCTATTGTGACTATAATTTTGTTCAGCTGGCTTTATATTTGGAGTTATTTATTAAAAATATTTATTTATAATAATTATTTATTTTGAAATTTTTTAAGCTTAATTTTTTTTAAATAAACAGTTATTATAATAATTATTTTTGATAAATAATTTCAAATAAGCTAATCACACTTAAAATATATGTTAGCTTTATTGCTGTATCATAAAGAATGAGTAGTAGGAGAATCGAGACTTTAACGGAGGGGAACAAAAAAGAAAAGCCAGAGATCAAATAAAATTGTTAACTAGTTGAGCTAGCTTTTTAAATGATCTGCGGCTTGAAAGCGCTTCAACTCTGAACGCCAATTCTTAAACTCCTCGTGTGAGTCCTATATATTGTAACATCGACTTCCGCCCGCAAATGATACACACCTAGTATTAAAAATCGGACCGGACCGGCCGGTCCGACCGGTGAACCGGTCGGGTCAACGGTCAGATTTCATGTGCCGGTTTTTAAGATCTCGGAACCAGTGAAAATCGGTCAAAAACCGATCGGACCAATGAAAACCGGTGAACCGGTCAAAAAATCGGTCTTAGAACGGGTTAAAAAACCGGTTGGAAGTCGATAAAATTCCTATATAGTTTAATTTTCTATGTATTTCATATTTTTTGATTTAAAATGTACCACTGGTTCGACCAGTCTAAACCACTGGTTCGACCACTAAACCAGTGAACCGGTTATGACACCGGTTCGATGATCGGTCCGGTTTTTAAAACTATGGATACACAACAAACGTATACATTGCCCTTGCAGCAAGCTTCCTGACAGTTGGCCCTCTACTACCATGCACGACCCATCACTTGATACCGGATTAAGATATATTGAGAACATCGAAATTTATGGACAGCATGCTTCCAAACTATTGCAGTAAAATAACGTTGAAAGAACAAGTGAGTGCTAGTCTCATTATCTTCTTCACACAACACACAAGTTGTGGGTACATTCATTCTTATGGCTAACATATGTTCCTTAGTGAACAATCTCTGGTGAGCTAACCAAAGGGTAAATATGTTTCTTAGTATGTCTAGCAAGTCTGACTATAGGGAACCGCTCTACTTTAGGGACCTTAACCTACTAGCTTCTTAGCCAAAAGAATAAAACACTGAAAAGAATGTTCTTTAGTCCAATCTTCAACAAGGAGTAAGGAAGATATGAAGTACTGCTAGGTAGACTATGGATTTAACTAGGGTGGTTCGTGACTGAGCTAATAAAAAAGAACAATATAAAGAAGAGTAGCATAGGATGGACGGTGGGACAAGCAATGGAGTGGGCGAAAGAACTTCATTGAGAAAGGAGTACGTTAGCGCTTTTCTTGTACATCTTTGGGTCGGATAGTTTCATACAATGTAGCAGAGTTATGCACCTTTTTAAAATATCGAGTTCAAGTTAATATGTTTTTTAACATTAATATAAGTTTTGTAATTGCCCTCATGATCCATAAGTAGCTAGCTTCTATGTTTATATTTTGCAAACCCTCTTACTTGATGTAGTAAGAGTAGGGCTGTGCAAAAAATTCGAAGTCAGAAAATCCGATTCGATATCTAAAAAATCTAATATAACATTTCGGATATCTAAACCGATTTTAGTCCAAAAGGATATCCAACATTTGGATATCTGATTTTTTACTGGATTGTCCGATCCGAAAAAATATACGATATTTTGTTGATTATTTCAACAATACATCATATTATTGTGTTTTTATAGTTTTAAGTTTCAAAATTTTATTTCTTTTTATATTTTAAATATTTATAATAATATTTTAATACTTCTTTTAGATAAAATAAGACATTTATATGAATATAGATATGAATATTAATTGATATACGATCTTTATTTTAAAATATATTCTAGCAAAAGTTATTAAAATTGCTAAAATAGTATTTTCATATAGATATTGGATATATCCAAATCCGATTTATATCCGGTTAGTATTTTTTAAATATCCGTATCCCGGATATCCGGTCTAAAAAATGTAGAGTGGATATCCGAAAAAAAATATCTGAACAGATATAAATATCCGGTTTTGCACCCCCTAAGTAAGAGTGTACCCATTTCACATGCATAACATAATTCTTTCTTGTGATGGACCATAATAGCCTACCCATAGTAGCTCATTTCCACTGATGAATGTTTATCAAGCCTAACCCCCTATCCCTTAGGTTTGCATATATGCTCCCATGATATGAATGTCTATTTAGTGATTGTGCATAATCCTTGGAGGAATTAATGACAAAGCGAGTCAATATCCTATATGAGCTATATGGGAAATACAAACAAATGTCTCTAATATGTTTGCAAACTAAATAAAACTACTTTTATTAGTTAAGGTCCCCTGGAGTAGCTCAAATTTTACTTGACAAGCTACTATCCTACTTTGTATTTCCTCCTATAATGCTCTATACTAAACATTTTGCTAGTGAAGATCCTTCAGTGAACTACAAAGTGTCACCAATCAGCTTCCTTATATGATTTGTTACTATAACAACATAGTAAATATTAGCCTTAGTATTGTTTAATAGTAGACCTGAGAGCTATATACGTGGACACTTCACGTAGAGGCAAAATTGGATGAATCACCTCTGGTAAAAATTAATAGGTCATCATAAAAAATTAAGCAAATCAACTTCCACATTTTTGCATTTTTGGATGCACTTGAACTCATTATCAAATTATAGCCCTTGTAGTGCCCTATATAATTGTTTCATTACAAGAACAAACAAATAATAGGATAGGGGGGCCCTTACCTTAAATCTTTTCATAGTTGAAAAGTGAATGAAGTACTTCATTAAACATCTATTAGTAATAGTGGTCACACAATACATTATTATCTTGAAAAAATGCACCGGGGAACCAATTACTATTGACATGCCTTCCAAGAAGTTCCACTTCACTATATTATAGGTTTTCCTTATATCAAGCTTTGTCATGCAGCTAGCATATTGGTGTTTTGGTTGTAGGATTTAACTAGCTATATGGACATGGGAATATGCTATGTTTATCCCTTTAACAAAGGCTTCCTAAGAATCACCGAACAAATGAGCTATGATTACCTTGAATCATATGTCGTTTATCTCTATATGCCTTGTGATGTGTGTATTTTGTGTAGTGTGGTATCTCTTTTGGCTAGTTGGTTTTACTCAATACATGTCCCATATTGATGCATCGTTTGATGAATGAGTTCCTTGTGCGGGTTTAGTGATTGGAGGATAGGTAGCCACCTTGATGGTTGTTACGCCACTATAGGGAGGAAACTCCTTAGGGCCTTGATTTTGAAGAATAAAGTTAAGAGGTTTGTGGTTTTGTGTAGATGACACATGGTGAAGTGGCATGCTTACCTTCTCAAATCCATCACATTAGGGACCAAATCATTGATTGTTGTGGGTTGCTACCCTAATGATTGAGAGGAACCTTACTCTCTAAATGCATGAGGTTGAAAATTGCATGGAAGTCCCGGTGGTAGTAGTAGAGTAACCCGTACAATCCTTGCTTGGCAGGCCACAATTTGACTCATCATAATCTTGTCCCCCCTTTTGGGGTCTTGTATTGCCTTTGCATATTCCTCTATCTGCTGCATGAGAGCTCGGAGTTTACACTTTGTAGCATTGGTATTTGACTCAAGTTTGTTCGATGGGGGAGGATTTTCCCCTTGAGTGGTTCAATTTGCAAATTTACCTTTTTCAATTGGAGAGTGGTTGTCATCTCCTATAATTAAGGTTTGTTGGTGTGAATGCAAATGGATTAGTAGGGCCCTATAGTGGCATCAAATTTTAGGTCTCAAAATCTATGATAGATTAGTTAATTAAAATCAGATGGGATATTATTGATCTACTTGAAAAAAAAAGAATAAAAAAAAGATAGTAGTAACACTTTAAGCAGTAGAGGGATGTTGATTTGGTACTGGCCTAAGAGCACTTTGACGCTTAAGTCGGTAATGTAGGACTTAAGTAAAACGAAGTGTAATATAAAAGAATGAGAGAGGTTAGTGTGACATAGCTATAGGGAATGTTAGAGTAGTCTCATAGTTAATGGTGGATGGATCAAGGCCTCCTAGTGAAGGCGTCTATGGGGAGGCCTTGAGGATTCAAGCAAGAGAGTGTAATGTACTAGTAGAGCTTAATCTTGAGAGAGCTAGTGTACAATAGATGCTTGGATAAGCTTATAGTGAGTTCTATTGATTACTTGATGTCTTGAGAGGCTTGATGAATCCTTTATTTATAGAGGATGGATGGGTATAATGTGCCCCTTTGAGAGTTAGGGATAAGCAATTATTGGTGGTAGTTATTGCTGAGAAATTGGAGGAAACATAGCCTCTTTAGTGAAGTCACAGTTGATCTTTAATTATATAAGTCGTATTGATTGCAAGTGAATTAGTCATGAGGGAAGTTTGACCATGAATTTGATGGATTTCCATGGTAATTTACGTGGTAAGCCCTAATAGTTGAATTTAGAGGCATGGTTATAGTAGTTTTTAAAAATTTTTAGCGTATAAGGGTATGTTTGAGTTATTCATGGGATAAATTAGGCAACATATTCATTTTTTATTTCCAAAATTATTAATATTATAATTATTAATAATTTTTCATTATTATTATTTGTTTAATATTAATATTATTAATGATTTTTATTAATTATTATCAATAATACTATTAATAATTATTACCATTATTATGAAATTAATATTAATACTAATTGTTATCATTCATAATTATTATTATTTTTATAATATGAAATTATTTAATGTTAATACTGATAAATCTATTATAAAATTAAGTATTATTATTGCTATTGTTATTAATATTTATCATAATAGCAAATAGATAACGAAATTATTATTATTATTAATCTTCAAGCTATTATTTTATAATAATAATAATTATTATTTTCATTTTATATTGATTTAAAAATATTTGATTTGAAGAGTTCATATTCCTTTTTTTTTAATGATCAAATTGATATTTATCGCATTGGGTCAATTAAAAAAAAAAAGGCGACGACCTGGCGTGCTCGTTGGTCGTTGGCCCGAGGGGTAACAGTGAGAATCGATTGTTTCCTGCCTTTGGAAAATTCTATACCTTTTTTCCACCCACGCGTGAAGTTGAAGTATCATCATCAGTCATCTTCCTCCTGCTTCCTATCCTTTGCTTCTCTAACGCGGCTTTGTTTCTTCTACCCACTGAATGCACACGTTCTATACCATTCTTTTCTATTTGAATTCGTCAGCAGCTCCATCATCCAAAATTTCCTTTCAACCAAGAAAGATATCTCTAATTATACTAGAAACAATTAAACACGATAGAGGCAGAAGACGTGAGTGAAAAAGGGGGAAATCTTGACTAGATTTCTGATTTTGAGAAAGAGAACTGATGTTGAGGTCGCTTTGCAGGCCCGTTGAGATGTGTTTTGGATATAGAAAAAGTGATGGATTGATTTGGCATATGGACTTGAAATCGCATGCTTCTGGGGATTACTCAGTCGCAGTGGTTCAGGCTAATTCTTGTTTGGAAGATCAGAGCCAGGTCTTAACCTCTCCTTCGGCTACCTATGTCGGCGTTTATGATGGCCATGGCGGCCCTGAAGCCTCTCGGTTCGTTAATACCCATTTGTTCCCTTTTATGCAGAGTAAGTGCAGTTCAACGATTTCACTACCATTCGTTTCGTCGTTTGTTACCGTTTGTTTACTAGTCGAACTGAATGCTTATATTTTGTATTTCATCTGGTAGGTAATAATAGGGTTTTTGGATAACGGCCAAGTTTGATCACCCAGTTGGACTGTAGATGATGGGCAATATTGGTTGTTTGTAGATAGGTTGTGATTGATTTACCTGCCATCTGATTTTAATCGTTTTCTTTTCTTTTCTGTGGCAATGGACTTTAGTATAATACTGCTTTTATCTTCTTAACAATACATGTTAGTTTGGACCCGGGTAAATTGTAGTAAGAAAAATATTAATAGTTAATATGTTAAGGGTCGAAGGTGAATCGAGCCTCTGTTCCAAACAAAGAATTCATTGTGTATTTAGAGGGCAGACTTTGACCCTTAATATCTTTTAATATATTTGAATAATTTAAAACAAAAATAATATTATGAAAGTAATTTTAATATGAATATAACAAGTATATTTTTATATAATAATTTATTATATGTTTTAGGTTAAATTAATGGTCAAAGTTATCCTTGAAATATACAATAATTTTCTTTTTCAAATGGAGAAATATTTTAAAATATTATTTGAATGATATTAATCTAACCTAGGTGAATTGAGATGAATATTATTTGAATTTTGTTTGGATTGAGTAAAATGAAAGTTAACAAAATAAAATAAAGGACAATTATACCTTTTTATTAAATTAGAGTGAATGGATGAGACATTAGGGTTGTGAGTATTTCTGTCCTATTAGGTAAAAAATTTATGTATTTTTTTCCCTTCACCTTCACTACCTCAAATTGAAGGTTAATAAAAATTAGTGAATTTTGCAACATGGCCATGATTGTGGTCACGACATTGCGAGATCAAGGTGTTGTGGAAGATATTTTGTGTTACACCGTGAATTTTTTTTTATTTTTTGCAACAAATATTGATTAGATATCAATAAATATCAGCGATATATGTGTGATTTTTTGTATGTCAAAATTTGAGACATCTCAATTGGTGTTTTGTTATATGAAAATTGAGGTAAATGTAAGGGAAAAGTTCAACTCCCATTAACATAGGTAAATCTTTAAAAAATATTTCCAAATGGGGTGAATGGAAATGAATAAGCTCGTTTACCCTCATTCAACCCCAAACCAAATATTACATACCTGATTTTCCTTTACTTCTTCTCTACTATAAATAATTTCGCTTTATTTTCTACGCAAAATTATGTCTATTGTTTTTTCACGACCTTTTTCCCCTTCCTCCCTTCTTTTTGACATGAGATGTACTCCTTCTTTGGTACTACTTACAAAAAATAATTATATTATATAATTGATTTTTTTTTTGAAAATTTGTTATCTTAAAAAGTTTTAAAAAAAAATTATGTGAGATAATCATTTTTTGTAAGTAATATAATGTGAGGGGTTAGTTGCTGTCCTATTATGAAAATAAGGTCTAAAGATAACTGATAAGAGTTTTTTTATTTTTTTAACTGTAGTTAATATCTTTCTTTCTTATTCTAGTCAAAATTTTGTCTACAGGTATCCCTATGACCTTTCTTTCGAGTGTGAGAATTAATTACCATATTATTGCAGAAATTTTTAAATAAGATTAAAACTTAAAAATAGCTAGTAAAGCCTTGCCTAGGATTAAAAAAAGTCCCAAAGCCTTAGGGCCTTTCTCGTTATATGCGCCTTTTGAAACACTGCATGTACATTTGTCCGGGGACAATCCATTCTTATGTACCATTCTCAAAGTGCAGTTTCTTTGATCTTCCCAGTGACATGTCCTTGTGTTATTGTAGAATTTGCATCCGAGCAAGGGGGATTGTCAACTGATGTGATAAAGAAAGCTTTTAATGCTACAGAAGAGAGTTTCTTCAACTTTGTAAAGCATTCAATGCCAGTAGAACCACGAATGGCATCTGTTGGTTCATGTTGTCTTGTGGGTGTGATTGCTAAGGATGTGCTGTACGTTGCCAATCTTGGCGACTCTCGGGCAGTGCTTGGACGTAGATCAGATAGAGAGAAGGAACATGTGGTGGCAGAAAGGTTATCAACTGATCATAACGTGGCAGTGACAGAGGTGAGGAAAGAGGTTAAGGCGCTTCACCCTGATGACTCACAAATTGTGATTTTTACCCGAGGAGTTTGGAGAATCAAGGGCATAATTCAGGTATTGGTTTATCTCTCATTAATTGATTGTTTGAATTTCTTGGACGTCAGCTTGTTTGCTTTAAAATACCATGTTTAGGTACTTGTTTTGAACAAACTTTCTTTATTCTGTTGTTTAGACCATCCTGAGTTGCCTTATGTCATCATAATAAAGATCGTTGTAGGTTTTGACTGCATTAGTTCTTTTGGACAACAATCTGACTTAGTGCTGTGCACCTCTACCATTAAAATTTAGCACTGCCTTGGTTTTATTCTCGTTTTCTCTTGCGTTAGTAACCCAAAGTCTTCTTTTGGATGGCATAGGAGAAGTGTCAACTGTTGAGCATTTTCTGGTCCTACAGTTGGTTTTGTATTAGTATATCTAGTTGTTTAAAATGTTGAGTTGCTCTTTTTATTCTTTTGTTTCATCTTCCTTTGAATGTCAAGGACCATCGTGTCAGGGATTATGAAAGTACCCGTTTGTTTTAGAGGTTTTCCTTTGATGGGCTCTTGATATGTGTGAGTGGCCGGCATCAAAGGAAGTAACTATTTTGTTCTAATTGTTATGGATCTTAGCTAGTTTCTCAGGAAATTCACTCTTTTTTCCGTAGACATCATCAGGTGTTAGTTTAAAGTTTGAGCTTGGTATATGCAGCTCTTTTATTGTAGTTCATTCATCACCTTTGGACTTTTAACTTCTCCCTTCACCCAAGAATACTAAGATTTTGAAATGTTCGTGAAGATATTTTAACGAATAAGATTCGACCAACAAAGTGGATTGTGGAAATTTATTTGGCTGAATTTGCATTTATTAACTACAGTGGAATGGGACGTGTTAATGTAAAAAGTGGAAAGGCCATTATATATATGGAATGGTGGAAAGGAAGATCGTTCAAGCCTATCCAGATATGATGAATCAAATTGCTGTAGTCTTTAATATCAAATTGGTTGGATTCGATGTAAGATAGTTTTCTGGGGCAACATAGAAATTTTCTGCTTCGACCTTGCTGAGGTATTTTGTGACTAATTAGTTTCTTCTCTACTAGCTTTGTGTAAGGATGGTAATTATATAGATGTAGGAGAAGAAATCAAAGGAAAATAAACAAGACACAATTTACAGGATTCACCCAATGTTGTCTAAGTTCACGGACTATGACAAGCAGTGATTTCACTATATTGGAGAAATAGTACAAACTAAATATGTAATGGCAAAATTGTACATAGAAGATGAAAAGAGCTCTTAGACTCACTCCGTGTGTTTCTCTTCTAATATGTATGTGTTATATGACAATTGACAACCACAAGGAGAATAAAGCGTATATACAAGCCTATGATTTCTTGTTAATAGGGATTCATCACCCCAATCACTTGAGGAAAATTAGCATCCCTAGTCAGCCGTGTTGCTCATCATGAGCCATGTCTAGCGACTTGGGTTGCCATGTTCAGTTCTGTGACTTGTTACTCTTTCAGACACATAAGCTGTTATGGAGCACTGTCGTGTTAGTTGGTTAAAAATCAATCTTCAACCCATGAACTCAGGGTTTGAGACACCCATCTCCACCTTTGCTCAAATCCACAATTCTTATCATCATCATAAACCCCAATGTTAGCACATGCTGTAGTTGCCATTTAGGTCCAAGCAGTGATCGATCGTAGCAATAGGAAGAGGCTTGGTTAACATATGCATAAGATTCTCTAATGTGTGAATTCGCATCATTCAGATAAATTGATATCTCAAATCAATATGATTGGTCTTCGAATGATAATTATAATTCTTGGTCAAACAAATAGCACAAAAAGCACAACAATAGTTACGTGTGCAACATCAAGCTTGAGAATAAGACCTTGCAACCAAATAATCTCCTTCACACCTTTTTTGGCTACAACATATTCTGCTTTTGTAGCCATAGACTGCATCAGTGTGTTCTAATTAAATGCATCAGAACATAAAGTGAAGATTTATCTAGAGATATACCTACGCCTACCAAAATCAGCAGCATAATCAGAGTCAACAAAGCCAACATCATTAATAGATGTTTTATTCTTGTCAAACACCTAACCAAATGACAGGAGCCTTTGAAATACTGCAGAATCCATGTGACTACATATCAATGACCCTTTCTAGGATTGTGCATATAACAACTTACCATACTCAAGATTAGGTCTCATGATCATTGTGTACATGAAGCTACCAACTGCACTATTGTATATAGTGCTGGACATTAGCTCCTTTTCTTCCTCCATATCAGGATGAAACTTAGATGACAATGTGAAGTAAGTGACTAAAGGAGTGGAAACAACTTTACAATTATCCATGTTCAACCTGTCTAAAATCTTCTCAATATATTTTTGTTGTGACATAATCGGCTTCCTAGCTTGTTGATTTCTAATAATCTCCTTACTGAGAATTTTTCAAGTTGTGCTTATATCCTTCATCTCAAACAACTTGTTGAGAGTTCAACTTATTGATTAAGAACTTAACCTTTGGAGTAAACACAACTAAAAGAAGGAGCCATCTTCAAACTCTTAGGAGTAAACACAACGGTCATAGTTGTTTCTTGTGTGGCCTTATCTAATCATAAAATAATCAAATTTCATGTACAACTGTCTTAGAGCTTGTTTAAGACTATTTAAGGGCCTCTTCAAATGGAAAAAATAATTTCCCCAATTAGGAACCACCCTTGATTGATACAAATAGATCTTCTCCAAACTTCCATATAGAAAAGTTCTCTTGACATCTAACTCATCAAAGTTAATACCTTGCTAAAATCTTCCATCTTGCATCTTCAACCTTAGGTATACCATCTTTCCTCATATAGATCCATTTACAACTCAAGGTTTGTTGGCGTTTGGGAAGCTCAAGCAAATCTCAAGTCCTATTTTTATGTTGACTCTCAATTTTTTCATTCATAGCCAAAAGCCATTTGGATGAATCAGGACTTGATATGGCTTCAGAGTGAGTAGAAAGTTGAACATTCTCGGGAATCTCTTCCTCACCAACCTCTAGAGCATAAGTAATTAAGCCGGCGCCACCATCATCATCGTCTTTGTATCATGCAGGATTTTGGATATTTCTCTCTAGCCTTAGAAGAATAATCATCCTGCTGTTATTGGATGGAGCATTACAGGAGTAGTGGCACGTATAATGTGGTCATCACCACTAGCATTGCTGCTAGATTGTAATGATGAGGAAGGAACATTATCACTTGAATTCTTAGGTTTTGCTTCTAATTCCACCTTCTCACTAACATTGTTTATCACTTGTACTAGACGAGGAAACAATAATTTTTTTCATAGAAGATAATAATGTATTTTCATGAAATGTATCATCTCTATTAAGATAGTTTTTTGGGAATTAGGACACCAAAACAAAGATTGTTTAGACTTAGAAGCAACCAAGAAAAATGTATCTAACAACTATAGGAGCTAAATTTTCATTATTAATGGACATAAGTAGTACGTCCAAAATTTCTAAGAGTAGAATAATGAAGAGAATTACTTATCCAAAATTCTCTTGGGATGTTGAAATTAATAAATGAATGAGATCAATTAATAATGTAGAACCGGCTTCAGTCCAAAACTTACGATCCTGTCATAATCCAGCATGATTGTACACCAAGTTCTTTCGAGTAAAGTCCAATTGATATACTCTGCAACTACATACTACTGGGGTTTCCCTACTAGAGTCTCATGTCTCACAATACCATAAATAATGCAGAGCTCATTAAAATCATCTTTAACCCGTTATCGCCCGTCTTGGCTTCCAACTAAAGCTTGCTAGTTTTTTAAAGTGTGAAGAAAAGCTTCATTCTTATGTGCAGAAAATAAACCTAAACCTTGCAAGAAAAATCATCAATTAGAGTCATCATGTAGCACTTAGTGCATGAGAAGGAACCTTAGCTGGTATTTTAGATTAAAATGTATATAATACCTTCATACGATGTTTGGTAATTAGATAAACTGACCGTTGTCTTCTTCCCAAAAATCGATGTTCACGAAACTCAAGTTTCTCATAGGATGACCCTCTTGTTATGAAAAATCATGTCTTTCTCACTCATATGGCCCATGCGGCATATATGCCATAAAGAAGTGAGATCATCATTGGACAAAGAGGATGTGGATGTTGCTGCTAAACCATGTTTTTCTTCCTTCATTAGGACAAGAGCACCTTTTGAATCCAACATAATCCAGTACCCAAAGAAAGCAAGTGACGTGTCAAATCAAGAATGTGTCTCACTCATCCATCATGGGTATTGATCTAAATACAATCTACACCGACAACTTTACATTGAGCGTCATTATTGTCAAGACAACACCGTGATGAACTTGTGCTTGTGCAGCAAATTAGTCCGAGAACACACATGATAAGTATATCTAGAATCTATAGCAAGCAATAAAATCGTGGTTGCGATTTCGGTTGTAGTCGCAGTATCGAAGCGTTGTGAACGATGTTTTAATTGTTGCGGTAGTCACGGTGTGATTTTTTTTAATAATAAATATTAGCAAATACCAGTATATATCGGCAACTATCAGTAAATATTGGTCGATGATCGATATATCGTCGATAAATACGTAAAATTCTAAATCCATTGCGTATCGTTAATTTCATGTATTGGCAGATCCAAAATCTGATATTGCATATTGGGATTGATATTTAATTGTATGATCTATAACCCATTTAGACTCTCTCATTTTGTTATCAAAAGAAACTAATAAAGCATCACCCTCAGAATCTGTCTTGACAACACCAGCTTCAACGCTAAGTTTTTAAGAAGGTTTTCCTTTTTCTTCTCTATCCTTTTTATTTTTAAATTTATTGCAGTTAAAAACTATGTACAAATTTTTTGCACAAAGACATGTTACATAGGAATTATTCTCCTTAATTTCTTATTCTTACTCTCATTATCATTCGTCTTGCAACTAACAATAAGCCCTTGGCTTTATCATCATTACAGACTTCATATTTTTATTTATTTATTTATTTTTAATAAGTGAGACTTTACATTTTCAAAAGATAACATATGATTATTACCAAAGGTAGGCGACAAGGAGACAACCAATAATATAGCTTTATCCTCGTCATCAATTTTAACATCTGAATTTCGTAGGTTAACAATAATTGAATTGAACTCATTAAGACGAGATTGGATGAGAATACCTTCAAACATAAGAAGCGTATGCAAACACCCTTTGAGAGAGAGTTTGTTAGGTATACTTTTGGCCATGCAGAGCGACTCAAGTTTAAGCTAAGTGCTGTGCAATAGTTTCATAAACTACCTTGAGAAGAATCTTCTTCGAAGGAGGAATTTGGATTGCTCACAACACCTTTTCATTCAAATGGCCCCATTGGTCGATAGTTGGAGAAGTGGTTAGATTTCTCGTCAAGATCCTTTATCGATCCTTATGGTGTTAGATTTCATATGGACTCTCCATTTATTAAAATTGATTTTGCTATCAGAATTTTCAATATCAAATTTTATAACCGTAGATGTCTTAAACTTGAGCTATTGTTCCACTTGTGAATGTTGCAATTGTATGAAAATCCTTGTCTATATTCCACCCAACTTGAAAAAAATTATTTGATTTTGTCCATGGCCTTAAAAGGCATATGATGAAAATCCTCGTTCCTTTCGCTTCCCTTTCAGGTGTCGAGGTCTATCGGAGATGTATACCTGAAGAAACCTGAATTTAACAGGGATCCAATTTTTCAGAAGTTTGGAAACCCGGTCCCTCTAAGACGGCCTGTATTGACTGCAGAGCCATCGGTACTAAAGCGAAAGCTTAAGCCACAAGATATGTTTCTAATATTTGCATCGGATGGCCTTTGGGAGCAGTTGAGCGACCAAGAAGTGGTGGAGATTGTTTCTAAAAGCCCCCGATCTGTAAGTCTACAAAACCTTTCTTTTTCGGTTTGTTCGCCTTGCAAATTACTTAAACACAGTCGTTGTATGGATTAGGTCTTGTGAAATCTGTTGGTGAATAATTTTGTAGGGGATAGCCAAAAGACTTGTGACAGCTGCCCTTCAGGAAGCTGCGAGAAAGAGAGAGTTAAGATACGATGACATAAAGAAAATTGAAAAGGGTATAAGGCGCCATTTTCATGATGATATTTCTGTAGTTGTGGTTTACCTTGATCATGAAACTGGCCACAGAAAGGGTCGACCGAAGCACCATAAAATCGGCTGCACTACTGCTCCTGCTGATATCGCAGATGGAACGTTGTAACTACTCAGATCAGATGAAAGCTCAGGGAGGAGTGTAATACGACATTTAAATTTCTAATGCCCGACTATATACGTAATTAATTAAAGCTCACAAAACTTAATTGAGTTTTATTTTGATGAAGAGGTCGTTAGTTGGTGCCGGCTCACTGGGGTTGGTCTCGTAATTTTGGACAGCATGTGATAGACATTTGACAGCATGCGGTCCAAAATTGTGAGAGCGGACTCGGTGGCCCATCGTGAGTTGATGCCAAGTTGCCAACCAACTGAAGGTAATTAAGAGAGAAGCAATGAAAAATAACCGCAAGAGTGATGTAAATATTATTATCTTCCTTTTCCGGCTGGGTATTCTGTTATCCAGGCATACGCTGGTTTTGGACTGTTGGGTGGCTAATTACTGATTTGCCCAGGCATATTCATTTGTTGGTATGCGTACGTCGTATAGGTATAGATCAAGCAATAAAATCGTGGTCGCGATTGCGGTTGTGTTCGCGGTATTGCGGTATTGGAGCGTCGTGAATGATATTTTATATGTCGCGGTTGTCGCGGTGTGATTTTTTACTTTTTTTTCACAATAAATATTGGCAAATATCGGTAAAATATCGGCAAATATCGGTCAATAACCGATATATCGCCTATAAATACGTGAAATTTTAAATCTATCGCGTATCGCCAATTTCGCGTATCGGCTGACCCAAAATTCGATAAATATCGGCCGATATTGCGTATCGGGATCGATATTTAATCGTATAGTATAGATCTATAAACATGGGCTATGAGAGACTGTTCGGTGGGATGACTAGGGCATTTTGTTTGACCGAGGCCCTGTTATCATCCTCATATTTTTAATACTAAGATCAGATTAGATAGGTACATATAATATAAGATATATTATATCAGTATAATAATATTATATTAGTAATAATAATTAATAATAGTAATATTATTACTATAATTAATTATTATTATTATAGATAGATAGATATCAAACTCTCACGGCGTAATTTTGAGGGTTGAATTTTTATTTTGATCAGTAATGTGATGGCATTAGAACTCACTTCTAACTAATAATATTGCCTCAATGGTATGCAAGAGAACACAATAACTCAATATGAAACACTAGAAACAGGGATTGAACAAGAAGAACTAAATAATCTTTATTAATAAACTTTTCTGAAATTACATCAAAGTACAAATGAGAGTACAATGCTTAGAATTTTTAAGCAATGGTTGAATGTCTTTGTTTGTCTCAAGAGGGGTTTTTATAGAAGTTCACGACACTTTCGTGATGTAGGGTTGTACTCCTTTGAAGGGTTGTGTCTGTTCAGTAATAATTCCCCACATATCTATAGACAGAACTTTTCAAAATTAGGGACATGCTCCTTCATCTGAACCGACACGGCCCTTGGCCACTAAGTGCCTTTGGAACCCTTTTGGGTTCAAGGATTAGGCATCTTCGAGTCCTTGGTGCTTCTTTGAACCAAAGTCTTACCAACCATCGTGTCCCTTATAGGACTTTTTATGTCTACCTACTCGTGCCATTTCAAATTGGGTGCTAGTTACCAATCGTTGCCATGAAAGCCCCATCTTTGGCACCTGTTTGGCTTGCTAGAGGGACTTCGGGGTGATTATGAGTGTTCCAACCAAGTATTTCCATAGGCAACTGTTGCCTTTTTAAATTTTTATAGGAGTCATGAAAGGGCACCAAGCCATTTCCTCCAAAACTAAACCATCAAGACTCTTGTCCAACCGTTGCTAGCACCCAATGCTTGGCCTGGCCAAGGCCTTGTAGCTTTTGTGTGTATGGGGCCTTTGCGTGCCCCCATAGCCTCATGTCCATTGAATATCCTCAAGCCACATTGAACCTTTAAGCCTAGGTTAAATACCATGTCTAGGACCCCATGGTGCCCCGTGCCCCCACCCGCAAAACCAACCTTGAGGGAGTATACTTCCCCTTATAGAGCTTGTTTTGTCTTTATAGGTCTGGTAGGAGTAACCATGGGACTTGCTGAGTTTGCATACTAGGAGTCCCAAGCTCTAAATTTATCAAATCACACCCCCAAGCACCCAACACTTGGTTAGGGCTTAAAGATAAAGTGTTCCCACACCAAATTAGAAGTCCCCTGGCCTTAGGCTATGCTCGGTCCATTGGCTTAGCCATTCTTGAGATATCACTCAAGTCGTAGTGCACTACACATCCTTGTGGCATACCCCCATGCACTCGCTTCCAATAGCACCGACCTAAGGGAAAGTTAAGTGCTGCCAAAAGGGGGTCTAACCAACATCCCCCACCTATTCCCCTTCCGCCCTCAGAAGGAAATTCAGGAACTTCTTGATCTTATCTTCGAATTACCAAAGTGTGGTATCGTTTTCCCATGACGCCTTTGATACCAAACCAAGAAATCAATCCGTTGATTCTTCTTGCTTTGGCCCATGATTCTTCAATCAATAATCTTTTCCACTTCCTTATCAATTAGTTTCCTTATAGGCAGAGGAGCACGTTTCCTTGAAGAATGCATCCCCTGTAGCATCTTTGATATAAGGTTTAAGGAAACTAAAATGGAAAGTGGGATGTACCTTCAACCAAGCGGGAAATTTCAAGCGGTATGCCACTGGTCCAACTCTCTTCATCATTTTGAAGGGACCATCGTATTGTGGAAGTAGACTCCTGTGAACCGTCTTCTTTCCGATCCTTTTCCAAATCTGGGGTGTGAGTTTCAATGAGACCTCATCCCTGATTTGAAATTTCCAAAGGCGATGATGTTGATCAGCATATTTCTTCATCCTATGTGATGCCTTTGCAAGGCTATCCTTAGCCTCACCCATCATTTCCTGCCTGTAAAGGACAAATCTTTGTGCCGCCGGACATGAATCCCTTGATGTTTGCTTAACAATATCATGCAGAGTCAAGGATTGCCATCCCATGGCCAACTCAAAAGGACTAAATCCTGTCACACTACTCCGATGAAGATTATAATAAAATTGTACAGAGTCAAGCAATTCCAACCAATTCTTTTGAGAGGCCGTCACATAGTGCCGAAGATACTCCTCAAGTAAAGCGTTAATACGCTTCGTTTGCCCATCAATTTCAGGATGGATTGTAGTGGAAAACTTTGATTGAGTACCCATAATATTGAAAAGAGAATTCCAGAATCTACTGATAAATCTTGTATCATGATCATTGATGATATCCTCAGGTAACCAAAAATGCTTCACCACATGTTTGTAGAACAACCGAGCCATCTCTTCTATGGGATATGCTTGCGGGGCTACCATAAATATGGCATATTTGGAGAATCAATCCACAACCACCACCATTGATTGATAGCCTTCAACATTCAGAAATCTAGAAATAAAATCTATAGACAAACTTTTCTAAGGGTGCTCTGGGGCCGATAAAAGATGCAACAATCCAACAGCCTTTTGTCTTTCCAATTTATCTTGTTGGAAGACCAAGCAATATTTCACATAGCTTTCCACATCCTAATCCATTTTTGGCTAGAAATAACTCCTACTTAGAAGTGCTAAATTTATCTCTCTTCCAGGGTGTCCTGCCCATTGAGAGTCACATACATCCCGAAGAAGTTCCAATCAAATCTTCCCTGCTAGCACATATAGGCATCTACCTTTGGTGAACAAAAATTCATCTTCCAGCCAAAACCGATGAACCAGCCCATCTTTGACTTGTTGGATCATCTTCCCATTCCATTTATCATTCTAGGACTCTTTCTTGATCTTTGCAATAAAATCCATCTCGATCCTTATAAAGGTTGCAAACATAGCAACACACTTTCAGCTTAGGGCATTCGGAAAAGAGTTGTGTCTTCCCAGTTTGTGTTCTCAAATAAATTTATATTCCTACAAAAGTTCCTGGCAACGAGCTTGCTTTGAGGACAATTTCTTTTGCATTTGAAAGTTAGTTTTGGCCACATTATCTGTCTTCACCACAAATGGGGTTCCCAAAAGGTAGTGCTGCCAAATATTAAGACAATGGATCATTGCCAACATTTTCTTCTCATGAACAGAATATCTATGTTTGACCTCCTTTAATTTCTGACTCCCAAATGCTACTGGACGACCTTCCTACACAAGTACTCCTCTAATGGCTTCATCTAAATCATCCGTGTGCAACTCAAAAGGTTTATCAAACACTGGTAACCTGAGAACGATTTTCGATGCCACTGATCTTTTGAGATCTTCAAAGGCCTTTTTGCATGTAGGGGACCATTCCCACTTCTTCTCCTTTTTGAGTTAGTTGGTCAAGGCCACAACTTTCCTGGAGTATCCCTAAATGAACTTTCGGTAATAATTAGCCAATCCCAAAAATGATTGAAGCTCAGTGACTTTAGTGGGTGCAGGCCAATCCACAATCACCAGAGAATGTCAGAAAAGGGAGAAATTGGTTGCCCTAGTTTCAAAGTCAAAGGAAGATCATAAGGAGGCACATCTAAATCCCTTGCATCTTTTCAATGCAGTTACTATGGAACAACCAGAGCTTAAGCAAGGG
This sequence comes from Tamarix austromongolica, assembly GCA_039764185.1. Classification (NCBI taxonomy): domain Eukaryota; kingdom Viridiplantae; phylum Streptophyta; class Magnoliopsida; order Caryophyllales; family Tamaricaceae; genus Tamarix; species Tamarix austromongolica. The sequence goes on along the minus strand of CM077812.1, from coordinate 24,023,525 downwards.
TTGATGTATTCTAATATCTCTGTCGATGGGTAGGATGTTGTGGCTATGGTACATACTGGGGCAACTCATAATTTCATCCGTGATAAGATCGTAAGGAGGTATGGTTTCAAACTAGCATGTCAGCATCAACTAAAGATGGTAACTCTAGTGATCATCGTACGAAAGGCATGGTTAAGAATGCAAATATTTGGATCAGAAATTGGATGGGCATATGTGATTTATTAGCAGCTCCTCTTGATGATTTTGAGTTGGTATTGGGAAATGAAATTTTCAAGTGGGCAAAGGCTACTGTAATTCCTCACCTGGGTGGTATTATGATCCATGATGAGAAACAACCTTACTTTAGTAAAGGCTTTAAGCCCTGTCCAGGTGAAAGAAGGTAAGAAGGAAGTGGGTTTGTTATTGGCCATGCAACTCAAGAAGCAAGCCCGGAAAGAGCAAGAGACCTACTTGGCTACTTTATTGGAGATAAAAGAAGATCAATTCATGGAGGTACCGAATAAAGTGGCTGGCATACTAGAAGAATTCAAAGGCATAATACCTCCAAAATTACGGAAGACTCTGTCACCGTGAAGAGTAGTTGATCACCAGATCGAGTTGGAACCGGGTACTAGACTCTCGTTTAGACCACCCTATCGCATGGCCCCCTTAGAGTTGGCAGAGTTAAAGAAATAATTAAATGGATCCCTTGATAGTGCACCCATCCTCTTCTAAAGAAAACAAAATGGGTCTCTTCAGATGTGCATTGACTATCAAGCTCTGAATAAGGTGACAATAAAAAATAAGTACCCATTTCCTAGGTAGATGATTTATTGGATCAATTTTCCATGGCTACCTATTTTATTAAGTTAGACTTGAGTTCGGGTTATTGGCAAGTTCATTTCATAGAAGGTGATGAGGGAAAAACAACATGTGTTACTAGATATGGGTCTTATGAATCCCTTATAATGCCCTTTGGGCATACTAATGTCCCATCAACTTTTTGTAATCTAATGAATGATGTGTTTTATAAGTACATCAATAAGTTCTTGGCTATGTATTTGGATGACATTGTCATACACGGTAAGACGTTGGAAGAACACCTTAAACATTTGGTAAAGTTGTTTGGCAGATTAAGGGAGCATCAATTATATATAAAGAGGGAAAAGTGAGAGTCTGTCTAAACAAAGATCAAATTCTTGGGGCATAAAATCTGCCAAGTATTGGTTCGCATGAATAAGGATAAAGTAAAGGTAATCATAGATTGGCCTGCACCCACTAAAGTCTCTGAGATTCGATCATTTTTGGGATTAGTTAACTATTACTGAAAGTTCATTCAGGGATACTCTAGGAAAGTTGCAGCCTTACTTAAAAAGGAGAAGAAGTGGGAATGGTCCCCTGCATACAAAAAGGCCTTTGAAGATCTCAAAAGATCAGTGGCATCAGAACCCATTCTCATATTACTAGAGTTTGATAAACCTTTTGAGTTACAAACGGATACTTTGGATCGAGCCATTAGAGGAGTACTTGTGCAGGAAGGCCATCCAGTAGCATTTAAGAGTAGGAAATTAAAGGAGGCCCCGAACAGAGATATTCTGCTTATGAGAAGGAAATGTTGCCAGTGGTCCATTATCTCAATATTTTGTGGCACTACCTATTGGGAACCCCGTTTGTGGTGAATACAGATAATTTAGTCAACACTTACTTTCAAACACAAAAGAGATTGTCCTCAAAGCAAGCTCGTTGGAAGAAACTTCTACAGGAATATAACTTTATTTGGGAACACAAATTGGGAACACACAACCCTATTTCAGATGCCTTAAGCCAAAGGTGGTGGAGAGGGAGGAAGGGAGTAGGAGAGGGAGGTAGGGGAAAAGGGGGGGGGGGGTAGGGGGAGGTAGAGGAGGTTCTATTGGTTGTTTTGGGGGGTAGGGGGAGTGGTGGTTGCAGCGGAAACAGTGGCACAAAGGGCGTTGATGGGTGAGATGAGGTTGATCAATGAGTTAACTTTACACGGCAAAGGTGGCTCGTGCAGGGAGAATCGAGGATGGTGAGTGGTGTAGTTCGGTGGAGGATGGTGTGGAGAGTGTTTTGAGAGGTGGCTCGGGTGGCGGTGATGGGGTGGATGGCTGAACAGGTAGTGGCGCACAAAGGAAGGAAAATCCTGGACAGTGAAAAAAGATCGAATGGGGGGTGGTTGAGGGGTATTTATAGGCCAATGAAGGGGGAAAACGACAGAGGAGGAAGAGGATCAAACATGTGGCAGGTTGCTAGTCGGTGGCGCATGGCCGGTACAGGCCTGCAAAGTTACAGGTCTTGTTAGCTCAAGAAAGGAGAAAGGAAGTGGGAGAGGGGCACACATGAGGAGAGAGAGAGAGGCTGATTGGGTTAAGAAGGGAGAGGGATCGACGAGAAAGAGAGGGGAGGATGCAAGCCGGCATGCGGTGTTGCAGAGGCCGCATGCCTGCATAAGGAAGGAGCGGGGGAAGAAGAAGGGTTGGCGAAGAAAGAAAGGGAAAAGAAGGGGATCGGCAGACCCGGGGAAAAAAAGCACTCTGAAAGGACTCGTGTTGATCAATGGGGCTAGCCGATCAATCTGAAAGCACTCCAAGGTAACCCCCACATGGTCATATCGACTCAAGGTGTTACAATTAGCGGTTGATACTGAAGCAAAAAAAGGGGGAGATATGTGGAAATAGCCAAAGCTTGGGGGTGAGTTGTAGCATTTGGGGCTAGTGGTAGGGTGTGAGTTGAGGTGTTAGTGGTTGTTGGATAGGGGATGGGAACGACATAGAGAGCCATTGCTATGGAAAAGGGAAAATAAGAGAAGGAAGAAAGGAGTTGTTGCGACAAGGTCAAGGAGGAAGGGATAAGTTGATGGTGTAGGGTTGTAGGGGGTAGGTGGCTGGTGCAATGTAGGTGCAGAGGTAGTAGTGCATGGCTAAGAAGGGTAAAGAGAAAGGGAAATGGGTCATGCGAGGGGAGATCTACATGACTAGAAGGGGAAGGAGGAGAAAGGGTGGGGAGAAAAAGGAAAAAAAGAAAGAAAGAAAAGATTTTTTATGTGTTAGGTTTAGAGTTAAGTTTATATTTTGGATTAGGGGATTAGGATTGGGCCAAAATTAACTTAGTAGTTATTCAAGGTTAGGGTTAGGTAAAAATATAACATAATCAATATTATACTAAATAAAAAATTGGGGTATTACACTAGTGTTTGGCCATATTTGACCTGTACTTATAATTTATAGTAATATCTAGTTCTTTTTCCTTTAATTGCCTTTATGTGGCCTTGTCATTCTCCTTCTGTCCATCTTACACTACTATTTTCTCTAATATTACATTCCCCTTTGATGTGATTTCCATAAAGTTGTCCATGTATGAAGTGTTTCTTTCTTTTGCCTTCCCATTGGCCCTTTGCTTTGCTACTTTCTAACCCTTGAGTCGTATCTCTTAAACTTTAATCACCAAAGTATTAGCAGTAGATGAATCAGTGTATGCATTTGACTCTAAAATTTTTACTCTCTTAGATGTGGGACTTTACCTAGTTCCCTATTTCATTACCATCTATTCTGGATGATCATTCACAAGTCTCCAAATGTGCACATGGCTAAATGGGGAGTTATATCTTGTTTGGTATTCATCATGTGTGTTTTAGAGTACATATATCTCGTTAGCGCCACTTTGATTATGTTGACAACTATGACTATAAAAACCAATAAAATGATTTTTGATACCATGATTACATTGATTCTTTACCGCCGACATAAGTCTCTATGGTCCTTAGCCACAATATATTTTTTTTTTAAATTATGACATCACTTTTTTCTAAAAAAATAATAATAATCTTTTCATATAGTATTATTCCCCTAAATCAAATCCTCTAAATAATGTAGTTACCCAATAAAGAAGAACACATTTTCTTTATCTGACCATTTATCATACACTCGGTTTAGACCTCATTTGGAGATTGAACCCAAGTGTTGTATTCAATATGATTTTGGTTGACATATCTATGAAAATCAAATTCACCCATGTAAGGGACTCTTGGAGAATTAAAATCATATTGGTTTGATGCTTTCAAATGTTCCATAGAATTTTGAATATCCCGAAAGCCGACGTTATTTTGAAGTGGACTATTGAGGTTGAGAGAACTTAACATTTGGATTAAATAAATTAGAATAATATGACACATTTGAAATTGATGGATTTTAGAAATTTTGAAAATTTTACATACTCTAAAAATTGAAATATTGAAAATTTTGGATATTTATAGAATTTTAACTTTTTGGATAATACTAATTATATTGGATATTTAAATTAGGAACCTCAATTAGATTATTTAGATTATCCAAAGGATTCAAAAAATAAAATTGATTATGATCCATTTCATAAAATGGAAATTAGGGAGGATAATGAAGATGATGAATATATTTAAAAAAAATTGTATACTTTGATGTTAAAAAAATAGAGAAAATAATATGAAAATTATTATGGAGAATACTATATATTTTATAAGGTGTTTTTGCTAACTTTGTCCTTTTAATAAAAAATAACAACTAAGTTACGTGAAAGCAAGTCAATAAAAGTGGCGGAAATTAGTAGATACATAGGATATGGGGACGAAAAATAGTAAAGCATACTCGCCTAGGTGCACGAGCATACGCCCGACTGTAGATATTTTTATCGGTCCAACCTCTCCTCCACCTCTCCCATTTTTACAATTTCAACTTTCAGTTTCTATACAACACACCATGTTTGATGTAGTTATTTTTTACCCTCTATTAGTGCACGTCCAAATTCATAATTATATTGTTTTTTTCTTTGGGAATTTCAAATGCTCTACCCTAAAATAACTATTCAATGAAATACTAACAATAGTCGCCATCAAGATAAAAATATTCGGTGGTACCTTTTGTGATTTAGTAGGAGGAGCTTTAGGTTTTTGGTTTTTATAAACTTCAAAATAAAATTATATCCTTTTAATGAATATCTAAGAAGTAAAAAAGATGTATGTTTAAAAAAAAAATTAACTATAATGAGGAAAATAATTATAATATAAGATTTTAATTCCAAAATTCTAACTCTTTATAAATGGCCCTGGTTACAACTCACAAACATAAATTCTAAGACACATGAGAATTGATGACAGCATAGGAATGGCAACGGGTTGAATTGGATGGGGACCTTATTTTCCTCCTCGAATCCGATACAAAAATAATCCCTAAACTCGATAAGATCTCTAATTTTTTTATCGGAGATTATCTGACTCGATCTTCGTAGAGATTAAATTTTCATATCCGACCTGATCTTTGATCTATTTTTTATCCTTAATTTATTTTCCGACCTTAAAATCTGACACGATCTTCAAAATTCAATTTTATACCCGATCTACGATTTAATCTCCGAACTTCAAAATTTTTTATATATTATATATATAATTATATAAAAAAAATTATTTGAAGCGGATTTGAAAATGAGAATCCAAAATTTATTCCTAAAAAATTTTCGTTGGAAATCTTTGAAATCGAATCTAATTTTTGCATTTTTTTTTTATTAAACTCGAATTCAAACGAAAAATCTGCGGTAAGGCCCCGGACCCGAACGGCTGACGAGTGACGGCCCCTTAAGCCGTTGCTTTTGTTTGGGGATAAAAATATAAAGTACAGCAGCGGGACCAGTAATCCATCACATCGGAAGATCGCTTCACTGAGAAGAAGAGAAGGGCCCACCATCACCAACAAAAGGCAGTGGGGAGCAAAGTCTGATTAGATCAGGAGTCCCGGTAGACAGTAGCAGTAGATTGCGTGTTAAGATTTGAGAAGTCATTCCCCAAAGCTATAGCACCGCTTGTTCTGTGAAGTGTGAACTATGATGGCCGGTTAGCTGGCCTGGCTGTTGTAATGTTTCTCGCTCGTAGTCTCGCTCATTACCAAGATTACGACAATTCTATTTGACCCGCTATTTTTTTTTTATAAATTACATCTTTATTTTTTAAAAATATATACATATACCTGTATATAGGGCAGAAAAATTGGGATCCGAAAAATCGATTCGGTATTCGAAAAAATCGATCTGAAATTTTGAATATCCAATTCAATTTTTTAGTGTATAATCCGATTTGTAAAAAATATCCGGTTTTAAGAATAAGTGAGTTATATTTAGACATAATTTAATTTATAATATGATTTTTTTTCTTTCAATCTTCAAGTTTGGATCATTTTTTTTACTATAGTACATGAGTCCAAATATAATTTACTAAACTAAAGTCTAAAATAAACATCCACACTCTACAAATAGTCAAATAGGCCACGACCTACACACACGCAAACACCCAAACCAGAAAAAAAAACTCCTAAATTTTTTGAACCTCTTAACTTAGGTCGTTCCACAGTTCTAGAGCGCCATTATTTACAAATCTTGATCGCTAATTTTTTTTAATATGATTAATCATGTATTTTATCTTTTTGTATGCAAGCTGAATAATTAAACAAGTGTTTATGATTTTTTTTAGTTATAGATTATATATGTAAATTTAATAATCGAATATTTTTTTTTCCAATAATCCGATATATCCGATATCCGATCCGATATTTCGAATATTCGGTGTATTCGAATACGAATTCGGATATAGAATATCGAATATCCGATCGGATCGAATATCCGAAAAAATATCCGATCAGATACGAATATCCGACAATACACGTCCTTACCTGTATACCTCGTAACTTAAAAAATTAGTGTTTCCGTACTATTTTCCTTGTGCTATGCTATCTTCCTTGCCATACGATGTCCCTAATTGCACCATATTTCACATGACCGACCAATGCCAGGTGGCCATCTGGCGTAATGAGCCGGCAACTTCCTTAATCACTAATCCAACGCTTTCCGTTCGCCCCGCCCGTCCTTTCCTTTTTTTCTTTTTCTTTTTCTGAAAGGAGCGTCCTTTAGAGGTTATTTGGAGTTTAATTGTTATGAATGTTATTGGAATTACAATTCTATTTTTATTTTTATTTTTAAATTTTAAATCCAATTAAAGATTTTAATATTGATTTTTCTTTTGTTTGTCTTAATGTATCCACTGAAACAATTCAAAAAAGATAAAAACAAGATCTTATTTCCATAAATTTCTAACATTCTAAATAAGTGGTTACTCTTTCGATTTTCAGAAAGATTATTCAATCAGGCGTGCTGGTAAAATCTACACATCCATTCCTCTAATTGATCCTCTCTCGACTTAAAACATACGTAACAAGAATTAAATGACATAATAAAGGATACCTACACTGATTAAAATATTTTTAGTAATAATTAAATCATTGTATAATTACAAAAGAAACTTTCTCCAGTCTTAAAAAAATATTATATCAATCTGTAATATAATAATAAAAAATTATATTAAAATTATATCTACATCCATCATAAAAAATAATAAAATATTTTATGTATAGATAAGAAAAAAAATTAAAGATAAAAATATAAAATATATTTTAACTTATAAAATAACTTTATTTTTTTTACAAAATTTTAAAGATAAAATTACTCTTTTTACACGGATGTATTATTAATTAATGTAATAAATTAAGCAAGAAGGTAAGAGAAAGAAGAAAAGAAGAAAAGATGAAGAAATTTAACATTAATTTATCGACATTTTTTATGAAAAGATTTATGATACCATAAAATAAAAATAAAAATATTATAGATAATCTTTTATAAATAAATTGAGTAGCATTTATTATACATTCTTTAAGATATTAGTTTATCCCAATGTAAACGCAATAAGCTATATGAGGTCGTCTTAACTAATACTGCTATCATCTCCAATTTATAACAAGTTTTATTTTATTTTGCTTTTATCTAAAATAAGTAGTATTATTTCAAAATTTTAATATTTTTTTTTTGAATTTACTCCTTTTCATCATCCACCCTCCTAAGTTCGTATATTGCCTAAAACTACCTTATTTAATATTCAATGGTTATTAGATATATATATTAATCGATTTTAGCTCTTAATGTGTGCGCTCAAGGCAACAATAACATTTGTTATGAATGGGAGCTGGCGGTCATTTCTAATGGCTCAGGATTGGTTATTAATTACTTATTCTGTATAAAAAATTATTTTAATTATTTTTAAAAAATCAAAGTATATTTTTTAATTATACATATATTAAATACTTTATTATTTTTTAATATAGGATTTAGGTGTAATTTTAAATTTATTTTTTAAAAGATATATTAATTGAAAGAATGAATTTTTTGTTTTTTTTTTATATATATGAAGATGTCAATTACTTACCCTGTCCTGTGGTAATTAACACTGATAATAACTGGCCTACAGCCGCGATTAAATTAAACTGGTACGAGACAGTACAGTCGGAGATGAGCATATTTATGTCTTTGCATCCTTTGTCCTTTCCATCCGCCGCTCCCATTTCTGCATCTTTCTCTCTCACTTGCTCCTCCTTCTTTCTCTCTATTTCATCCTCGATCTGCTCTGAATAGGAAAGAGAGGGGGCTGTAAGGTAGAGGAGAGAATGGATCTAAGGGCCACGCTAATGCTTGGTCTGGTCTGCATTGTTGCGATCGGCGGCGTTGCTGGTCAGTCTACTTCACCTGCTTCTTCGCCGTCGGGAACACCAGCACCCCCCAATAACCAAGCTCAACCACCGAACAACAACCAAGCTCCGCCTACAGCACCCAACAACCAAGCTCAACCACCAAACAGCAACCAAGCCCCGCCTACACCACCCACCAATGCTTCTCCTCCCCAACAATCAAACCAGTCTCCCCCTCCAACAAACAACAACCAAGCTTCTCCCCCTCAGCAATCAAATCAATCCCCTCCCCCGCAGCAATCTAACCAATCCCCTCCCCCACAATCAAACCAGTCCCCACCGCCACAAGCAACTCAATCACCTCCACCTGTTCAAGCACCAGTAGCTACTCCGCCACCAACACCAGCCACTCCTCCTCCACCTACTTCACCACCACCAGTATCTTCACCTCCTCCAGCAGCTACCCCACCACCTGCTCCACTTGCTTCTCCACCTGCTGTTGTTCCTGTTTTAGCTCCCGCTGCGGAAGCACCTTCGCCTTCGTTGTCTAGCCCGCCTGCCCCACCCACGGAAGCTCCTGCTCCTAGTCTCGATCAATCTCTTTCACCTGGACCGACTGCTGATCTTGTTGATCAGGTAATTAATCTGATTTATTTATAATGATTGATTTTTTTTTCTTTTTTCCAATTTCAGATCTGCACTGCTAATAGATACTGACGTTGTGTTGCGGTACATCGCTATGTTCACTACTGTTTAACTGTAGATGTATGCATGAGTTATAAGGAGGTAGTGGTAATGGTAGCTGACAAGGATCTATGTGTTTTTATTTTATTTCATTCAGAAAAATGGGGGCAGATCTCTTATTTCCCTTCTTTTGTGCTCCAGAAATAGAAATGTTTTTTTCTTTTTCTTTTCCCGTTTTCATCATAATGTTGGTAGATATAGTAGCTAAAAGTAGCTTATAAGTTATAGCATATCAAAACTTTTTTTTTTATTTAAAAAATGCTAAGTAACTCTTTACTATGTTATGAGCTGATTTTGAAAAAAAATATTTAATGTCTTGTAACTTAATCTATCATAACTACATTTCTCTACAAATTTTTTTTAAGTAAATATATATTAGCTTATAAATTATTTTCTTCTAAAAACTACTTCAAGTATATTATAGTTTATAAGGTTAATCGATAAGGTATTTTTATGTTAGTTTTATAAAAAAAAAAATTTACCGGTGAAAAAACATGACAATACTAAATGTCCGTTTGTTTTGTATTACCTTATTTATATTATTGATTCAAATGAAGTTTGGGAGGACTGTTTTATATATTATTTTTATAATAATATTATTTTATGGGTAGATCTAATAATTTTTATTAAATATTTAAACTATTCTACAGTATTATTTTTATATTTTTATTTAATATAATCAATCATTACTATTTATTAAATAAAGAATTTTAAAAAATATTAATATATATATCAATTCAGTTCAAATTAAAAGAGTTATCAAACACCATTATTAGTTTAGACATACTATTACTTTAGATTATATTAAAAAAAATTCACCATATTGTATTTTAAATGGTATATCAAATAGAAGAAGAAGCATATTTGCTAAATAATTCACTTAATCGAAGAAGAAATGAAATATTGTATATTATAATTTTTTATATATTTGAAGATTTTTTTATTTACTTGAAAACATACTAGGAGCACAAATTATGATAAGAAATAATAAGAACTAGAATAATATTATACTTTAAGAAGAAGAAAACAAGCGACGTTAATATTTAGTTGATAAATAAGTTGGTTACAAAAAGATACTGGAATAGGAAGTCGAATGAAAAGAAAGTTACGTGGGAAAAATAGTTGGTCTATTTGGACTAAAATAATTAAAGTTTGGTCAATTTATTTAGTGTTTAGTCTATTTTTTTTGGTATCTCAATATACATATACATATAAAAATATTATCCGTATATTTATATATAATTAGGTATATATATTAGTATAATTATATGTACATAATATTTTATATTTATAACTAAATACTTTGAGACCATTTTAATTTTTATCCAATTAATTTCACCAAATTATACTACAAACAAATTTTCCCAAATTACATTATACGACTTTATTCAAATTCGTACACCAGATGGGTCGACTAGTTAGGAATCCACGAGTTAGTAGTGAGAAGTTTGTAATTAAAAATGATAAAACAGCTACGTTCTCTAAGACTATTCGAGGAAACTGAACTTTTGGTTTAACTGAAAATTATAAAATAAAATAATATAAAACGGGCTTATCTCAAAAACTAACTTATTTTTTTTTATTCTAAACTCTCCAAACATATGATAGATCTGCAGATCTGCTCTCTGTGACAAATTAAAGATGCGCTATTAAGAAAAGATGCCACCAGTATTACTCATGTTGCCAAATTACAGGGCATCTCTGTTCTTTTATTTGTTTATTCCTTTTTCCTCCTCCACTTTTGTTGTTGTCGTTGATGGTCGCTAATCTAGATCTGCACCATTAATTAGCGTATTCCCCCACCAGATAGTAAGTTTTAATTAACTACATCTACATGACATCCTATTCTCATCACTAAGCGTAAATTAATATTCTCATAATTTTGTATTCCAGAGCGGAGTCGAGAATCAATGGTCCGTGCCGAAGATCCTTGGAAGCCTGGTCTCTGGATTCGCCGTCCTCGTTTTGGTAGATCTTTGAGAGGATTCGTATAATTGCTGCTCGATCGATCTGTATTCTTTGCTTTTATTATTGTTATCATTATTATGATTCTATCTTGCTCGACGTCTATCGTTTGAGTATTCGAGTAGTTGAGGAGGATGTTTGGCGCTTTGCCGCGCTTATTTGAGATGATACATTCGGTTGGAATTCTTTCGGTACTGGTATTGACTGTTGAGTTGAGGATGACGGATTGTATTTTCGGGGAGTGTCGGTTTTTAGTCACATTGCCATGTAGCTGCCTCTCATCTCTTCTCTGTATATCATCCACTTGTTGATGGATTTTCGGTTATAATAATTTTTTTTCTTTTTAAATAAGATGAAGGATTAAGATAACAAATAATAGATTCACTCGTCTAAGACTGGACCCACCTATCAGGTCGAAGACTCAATTTTCTCTAACTGCACTTGGGGAGGGCGTGGTGGTTCTCAAAGGACCGACTAGTCCACCATACTCAACATCTTGGCCAAGGTGTGCCATCATATCCACCGCACTACTCATCTCATGAAAGAATGCATATTATTATGTTGGATGATTTCTGTCATGGTATAACTTGGGGTTTATATTGCAATGGCTAGGTGAATCGAATTGTTGGCAATTAGGCTAAGCTTAATTGCACATTAACCTTGTAAATCAAACTATTTAAGAATCAAAACAATGGAAATTAAACTACAACAACCAATAAAAATGTTGGAAGTTAAAGAGAATATTGTTAGTGATTAAGCAGAATAACTGTAGGGTAATAAGAGTTTTGGTGTTTAAGAATTTGTCCGTTTATGTTTAAAAGACCGCTTTATTGGAACTAATTTGTAAGTATCATTTAGTAGTGACACTATAATACTCCAAGTTCTGTGGTAAATAGTAGAGGTTTAACATTTGTAACACCTTAACCCCATAATGGTCATAGATAGTTACTTGGAGCACTTTCGGGATTGATGACCAACCCTACAGATACACATGAGTCCTTTTTAGCATGTTATATCCTCACATTGTTTTTGAGAAACTTTTAAGAATCCCACCCATCCTTAGATTTCCAAATACATTTAACTATAAAATTATTAAATAAAAATGAAGGTATTTCTTGTAGATATAGGTAGTCACATCAATTTTTTTTTTTGAAAACTCATCATTGGAGAATTATATAGTTAAGCGTGTTTGGTTTAGAGTAATCTAAGAATGGCTGATCTTCTAAAAAGTTTTTTGAAAAATGTGCGAGTAATGATATAGCATGTTAAAAAGGTTTCATATTGATCTATGGCGTTAGTTATCGATTCTAAAACTGCTTTATGTAACTACCCACAACCAGTGTGGGGCTAAATCATTACATACATAAGTAGAGCCTTAAGTCAAATTCAACTAATTGTTATTAGTCACCTTTTAGCGCCGTAAGTTGTAGACCTAATAACGCAGCATTTGCTTCCACCAACAAGATGGATATTCCACTCATATATGTCTCAACAACTCACCATGTTTCCTTTAAAGTCTCGGAGAATCACTTCATGCTTATGTTGACGCTTGTGGTTGCACCATAAACATTGCATTTTAAGTGTGGAGTGGGTGGTGGCATTCATGTACTAATGATTACAGCTCCATGATGATATTCATGGCTTCTACACTATTTATCGTCCTCCAAGTATGCAAGATGGAAGTTATGTATGGAAACCTTAATCCTACCCTAAATGTCCAATTATTTCCCTTTGGAAACAATTGCGTTTGTGTGCTTCCACACCACCAAAAGTATTGCAGACACTCATTGAATTAGGTTTGTTTTTCTTTGCTAATTTATCCAAGCTATAGAGTACGTTTTGATTGTGGCATGTGGTTATCACGTAATAATCATCCCAAATAGTTTGCCAAATGAAACCAATTGAGTAATTATTAGAATAGTGCTTCAAAACTGGTGCTACAGTTTTCTTATTTCATTTATAAATTGTTGATGTTATTCCAAATTATTAGTAATTATTATATATATAGAGATATAAGGGAGGGTCACATACAAACTATTTCTAAAATACAAATATAGGATCAAATCTTAACCAATAGATTAATATTCAATCAACGATCAAGATTTAATACATACCTAACCTAAAACTAATCCAAGCATAAGTCTAAACCCTAAACCCTAAACCCTTAACTTATACCCTAAACCCTAAACTTAAACCCCAAAACCTACACCCTAAATTAGAAACTTGAAACCCCAACCCTACACCCTAAACCATTAACTTAACCAATAAATCCTAAACACTTAACCCGTAAACCCTAAACTCATAACTTAAACCCTAAACTGAAACAGTAACCCTTAAACTGAAACACTAAACCCTAAACCCAAAAACCTAGTTTCCATTCAAAGGCATGCATGTTACAAAAAAAATAAAAACATAATCATTTGATTATATATTATGGCAAAAAAAATCTACAATCCGAAAGTGTCGTGGCTCATTGAGTTGCCTCTTATAAGACTCAAAAAAGGAATATTTCACAATCATCGAAACTATAACGAAAAGCTTCAAGGACCAATTCCCTTCATGAGATTGAAAAAAAGAGAGACCCAAATCCCGTCTTTCATCTCATAATATGTCATTGGCATATAAAAAACTGACATTAGTTGCAATTTAAACTTAGGAATTAAAAAAAATATTATACGTTGAGATCGAGAAGGAGAATGATGTGTGTTAACTTTAATTTCAATTTTTATTTTGTGGGATAATTTTGACTATGATGGTTAGCATACTCTCCACATGCCTTGCACTATGTTTTCATCTTCTTTTGTTACTCAATGGCCTTTTCTTTCTCTACTTTAATTCTCTTTCCACTTCATTTGTTTTTGGATTGACGTGGGACTTGAATGGTAACTTCACTCGGAGCACTTATCCCAATTATGGATTCAATGATATATGATTTGCTTGGAGGCTTATCATTACTATTATTGTCACTCCATTCCTTCTTAAAATCTTCAAGAACTCTTATAAACTCATGAATACCTTCTTGTTTCCCTTCAACTATGCTCACACATTCAAAAATTTTAGACAAGAACCTACTTAAAATAGTCTTAATATCATCAGCTTTGGAACATTGTTCTAATGGATACCCTTCTAGGTCATAGTTTGGCCTTTTTTGGGGTATTTTTAGTCCATTGATTCACTACCAATTGAGCAAATATATGGTATACTTCTTTTCCTTTCCAAACCCAAAGTATATGCCTAAATGGAATCCTGCATCTCTGAAACAACTTGAAATAGCAATTAATATTGGTTTATTATATTGTATACCAACCAAAAATTACTCTTACAATTTAACATACCAATTTCACCAACCACAACAATCTCTAAATCGCATTTCCTCATAAAATTATCAAGTATGCATGAAAATGAAGTAGCCAAAATATCAATTTGGAACTCAAAAAATATGATATGAGTATAGACCTCAGATGCATGCCTCTCCAATTTGAGGGGAGTCTTGAGTTTAGGATATGATAGGTTTGATACCTTATTTAGCTCCAATTGTTTATGCCTTTGTCCATCCAACACACTCTCATAGCACATATAAAACTCAATCAAAGTACAATGATTATTAGTAAAATTCCCAAAAAAAAAGGGTATTCTCACTCCATGATATTGAAGTTGTTCTTAGAAGCTTTCCTATAAACAAGTCTCTAAAATATGCAGGTATCCATAAGTTCCTTATATCAAACATATGAGAAAACCATTCATGTCCCTCCAAACCAAACTCAACAATTATCCCCATCCACTTACACTTAAACTCCCTAGGTTTAAGTTGTAGACTCCACACACATGCATATAACTTGTTTATGAAATTAGAATCCCAAATCGAAGGACCAATTTTTTTGTTTAATTTATTCATAATGTGCCTCATGCAGAATATGTGTTGAATATTCTTGAAACCCCTCTCTATGGTAATTTTAATTAAGGGATCTTGGTCAATTATTATACAATAAAGCTCAATATTCCCCATATCCCTCAATAACGTCTCAAATAACCACTGAAATGGCCTAATATTTTAATGAGCTATTAATCCTACTCCAAAGGTGACACATTTTTTTGTGATCAACCCTAGTAAATGGCACAAAAATCAAATTATACTTATTTGTGCCATAAGCACAATCAAATTAAATCATATCACTAAATAGAGTAATTCTTCCTAGAGATAGGATCAACCCAAAAAGCACAAACAAGGACCCTACTATCATCAACCATATAATCAAAATAATATCCACTCTAATTCTCCCTCTTCTTACAAAAGATTTCCACAATCATATCATAATCTCCAATGTAACAATTGACATCCCTAGAATGGTTTTTAAAATCCTATAATGAAGCACCTACATTCTCATACCTTCCATATGTTCCTTGAATAACCAAAATAATTTGGATGGCCTAATGTTCATCCTAACGTTATCTATAATGAAATTATTATGCATGATAGTCAAGTTCCTCCCCTCTTTTAGAAATTGTCTAACATTAGGGGTAGCTAGAAGGTGATTATATCTTTCATAAAAATTTAAAACCATATAAAACCCTTCAATGTTGCACTTAGGACACATTCTAGCTCTACATCTCACTTTATTAATGACTCTCCTTATAGATCCACCTTCACCACTACGTTGGGCATGGCATATATTTCTCAATGGCTTAAACCCTTCCCTATTACAAACAAGATATTTCAATATGACAACATTTGTAACACCCCCAAAATGTACTTTGCTATGAAAAAACTTCATTTTTAATATTTAAAAACGAAAGGTAAGATGGTAAATTTTGAGGTGCTACCGCCACACTTAGTACCAGACCAGTTCTCTCCACCATTCCGATACCAAGTGCTAAGGCTAAGACGTTATTTTATATAAATTTAAAATAAATTAATAAATCAAAGTAGTGTTATCGTTAGGGAGGTTAATTCACCTTCCAAATAAAACCCAGTAACTGTGGTTACAAAATAAAGTTAGTGGAAAGGAAATATAAAATATTAAAGGAAAATACTAAATCTTTAAGTTTAAGTCCCCGATCAGAATCTCGAATAACTCTACCCTCTTAACCTAATGAATAATCCTTGAATAAAGCTAACAAGATAATCTGCAAAGGCCATTATCCATTGAATAAGAAGGGGCCCAAGAAATGAACCCTTTAGTACAATGGTACTAAGTAACCCATTATATAAGACTAATATGTAAGGTCGCATGCAATACAACAAATGTATCACATCAATCATATGTGAACAATGAATTATGCATAAAGTAATTGAAATGCGATAATCATGCATATAACCACATGCTTCATGATCATATGCTACTAATACTCAATCACCTGGAAATACTAAAACTTACCAATGGAATATCCTAGTGATGTTCTTTATAGTATAATTAGAAAGCCACATCATTTTCAATAATATATGCAATCCACTCAATTCACAAGTAGGCCCATCAACACAATCTAATACACACACACCATCATAGATAGGTACCAAGGCTGTTACCGAATCACAGGTAGGCTCGAAGGCTACTACCAACTCACAAGTAGGCACCAAGGCTGCTACTAAAACACTAATAGACTCAAAGGCTACTGCCAACTTATAGGTAAGTACAAAGGCTACTATTGAAATATAGGTAGGCTCAAAGACTACTACCCACTCACAAGTAAGCACAAAGGTTACTACCAAAATTCAAGTAGGTAGGCTCAAAGACTACTACCAACTCACATATAGGTACAAAGGCTGCTACTGAAACATCCCAATAATCATTTACATTCAATTATCAAACAATTTCATTTTAATTTACTCTAGGAGATATCAACAAACCCGGAGACACTAAGGTACTCCAGTTATACTAGTGCATAAGGCCAGCATAGTATCCTATTTACTATCAATCCAATGTCGCAAAAGTACCATGGTCGTACTAGTACACGAAGGCACACATTACCCTACCGACAAGAACACCTGATCCATAAATATGCATACCACTTACTTAGGTTCGTAGAGCTAAATAGAGTAATATGTAGGGTCTAGATGGGGCAATAAGGCACACCACCAAAATTCATAATAGTAATGAGCTAAACTACATCTTTAAGGTAGCGACCTCTAAAGAACCACTATTTTTGATCTCGAGGTCTTTCACTTTCACTTTAAGTATTAGTATTTTATTAAGGCGACCACGAAAAGTACACATTAATCACATGTATTCAATCCATCATACTTAACCATTTTTATTTGTTTCCAACATTATAAAATAACTAGAATGAAGAGCATTGTCAATGTCAACATAAGCAATCCACTAAGGCCATCCTAGGTTCAAATACTCACACTTAGGCACTTTAGGTCAAAATGACTAAAATACCCCTAAGCCTAAGGCAACTTTTTCCATCCACTCCCATCACAAATTCCATTTTATTTTATCAACTTGCCATACAAAGGTTAACACACCTTAATTAAATTATTGATCATGAAGTTAAGTTAACGGACACACCAAATGACTATTTTGCACATAAAACCCTAGCATGTGCTTCTAGAACAACTAAACACGCATTTACATGCTTAATCAACAATTAATGCACTTCTTACATGTTTATGAGAATAACATCATAGCATACCCTAATTTACCACATTACTCCCAAACCATGCTATAGTAATAATTATACTGAAACATGCACATCTAATACAGCAAGACCCCATACTCATGCTTGATGAAGAACATCACATATCATGCATATTCATTAGCATATTCATCATGGTTCACTCCAAATTACCAAAATACCCCTAAACCCTATAATATTCATAATCATACTTGAAAAAATGATACTAAGAAAATAAACCCCTATTATCATATTTAACAACAATTAATACTTATCATGCATGTTTATTAGACTATTCACCACAGTGCATGCAAAATTACCAAAATGCTCCTAGACCATATAATATTGATTATTGTGTTGAATTAAGTGATACTAAGGCAGTAAACCCCTATTCTCATATTTAGTATCAATTAATGCTTATATTGTATGTTTATTAGACTAATCACCATAGTACATGTAAAATTACCAAAATGTCCCTAGACTGTGTAATATTAATTATCATACTCAAATAAGTGATACTAAGACAATAAACCCCTATTCTCATATTGAATGCCAATTAATACTTATCATGCATATTTATTAGGATATCCACTACTACACATTAAAAATTTTCAAAACACCCCTAGGTCATATAATATTAATATTTGTGCCCAAACATGTGTTGCTAGTACCATAAACTCTTATTTTCCTACTTAGCACAAATTATTACTTATCATGCATATTTATTAGGATAACCACCATTGCACATTTAAAATTACCAAAATGTCCCTAGGTCATATAATATTATTATTCATGTCCAAATATATGTTATTAATACCACAAGCCACTATTTTCATACTTAGCACCGATTATTACCTATCATGCTTATTTATTAGGATATCCCCCATTGCACATGCAAAATTTCCATAATGGCTCTAGGTCATATAACGTTAATATTCATAATGGAACATGTATTTTTAATACCACAAACCCCTATTATCACTCTCAACACCACATAACACTCAGCATGCATATTTATTAGGATGATCACCAACATACATTAAAATTACCAAAATACCCCTAGGCTATAAAATATTAATATTTCTACAAGCACATGTATTTATAATACAACAACTCTTATCTCCATTCTTAGCAACATTTATAACACATTAGGTATTCCGGCTAGGGTTAAATATCATAGTATGTCCAAATGACCTAATTGCCCCTAGAGCTTATAGTATTAATATTTTCACCACAAGTATCCATACATACTTAACCTAACATTTTATATACACATAACATAAATCATCACTCCCCAACATTAGACCACTTCTCAATCATCCTTTCACATACATAACATCTTACACAAGATAACATGCATTCTTTTTTCATTTTCCAAGATAACATTAATTGTAACACCCCAAAATTCACTAATTTTTTTTTAAAACGGAAGCAATTAAGATAGAAACACTTAAAACCTGTGAATTCTGGGAATGTTACCGCCACACTTAGTACCAGACCGGTTCTCTCCAACCGTTCCAGTACCAAGTGCTAAGGCTAAAGAAAAGGTTTACGTTAAATTCAAATTAACAATTCATAAAAGAATTCAAAAGATCATACAACAAAATCAGAGTACGCATAAACGTTTATTAACACTTGTAACTTCCAAATATAAATACATTTAAACAAGATAAAATCCGATGGGTCAAATTCCGGATTGCCTACTCACTCAAGTCAGGCCTGCCACCCCAAAACAGTCTCTGATCTTAAACCTGCAAGAGGTCTGCTCCCCACCATCGGTGGATCATCACAGGACCCATCAACCAAGATAGTATCAGTACGGGTCCAGTACCGAGTAAGGTGACTTGATCACTAAGGCCAACACATAAACACATAAGCCATGCAGAAAAATAGAAGAACACAATCATAAATGCATATGATCAACCAGGTAAATGTACAAAGGCCCGTATATAATCAAGATTATTCATTTAATTAATCTCTTATCAGAATTCGATTCACACCATACTTTTTATCAAATCCATGCGAGTACGGAAGCCCCCACTATTATAGCCGGTGGATCGGAGGCACATAGGGTATCATACCCTAACCACTATTATAGCCGGTGGATCGGAAACACATAGGACTACGCGTCCTAACCACTATTCCTAACCGGTGGATCGGTTGGCTCCGGCTCGCATGGTGTTCCACTGTAAGTAATTAGTATCTTTTAAGCATTCTGGTTTGTGACTGTTGAGCTCGGGAACCCCCACTATTATAACCGGTGGATCGGTCACACATAGGACATCATGTCCTAACCACTATTATAACTGGTGGATCGGTCGCACATAGGGTAAAAACCCTAACCACTATTCTGAACCGGTGGATCGGTTGGTCCCGTCTCAACGATCTTCCTCTTTAGATAATTAATGTTTTAAGTATCTTATTCAAAGGCTTTCACCATAGACATGCACGAATCATAAATCATAAATTCCATATTCATCATCATACTTTATTCACCAATTACACATGTGCTACCACCAAACCCTAGACATGCATGAATTGCTCCCTTTACACTTATCCTCCAATTCTACTTCACATCTCACTCTAGGGTTTTATCCTGAAACCCTAATTTAGGCCTTAACATCTCCTCTTGCTCCACCTCACATCACCCAAATTATTTTAACCCTCCACACATCACAAACTATTGATTCCATTCTCATGTTTACACCTTAATCACCAAAAATACATGATACAACAAAAACCTTAAGCAGCCACACCAAACCTTAATCAACCACCACAAACCATAATTAACCACTCCAACCCTTATTTAACCATAACAACCATAATTAGCCCTTCCAGACCTTAATTAACCACGACAATTCACAATTAGCCACTCCAACCCTAGCTTTGTCTCCTACGTACCCAAATAATGTTCCACGTATTATTTTCCATCCAAAGTGTTTAACCACCCAAACAACGCTTACATTACCTTCCTTACATCCAAAATTAACTTTTCATACGTAAATTTTACTCCCATGCAGACTTTACACATCCCATGCAACCATTCGAACTTTTCATGCAAACCCTAAATTCAATGCAATCATTAACTCCCATGCAAAACCCTAACTCCACCATGCAACCCTAATACCACCACACAAATCCCAAGATTCCGTCATACAATACCCTAAATTCAATCCATACCAACCAAATATTCATCCTTACCAAACCCTAGATTCAAATCACATAAAGATTCTTCCATACCAAACCCTAAATTCAAGCCATAAAGATTCTTCCACATAAAATAATAAATTAGAATCTCCCAAAGAAAACTATACATTGAATTCCCCCAAGAAAATCATAAATTAGATTCCCCAATATAATATCATCAATTACATTTTCCCAAAATAACATCATAAATTAGATTCTCCCAAACAAATTATAAACTAACTCTCCCAATCAAATCATAACTTAAATTCTCACATATAGTATTATAAATTACATTCTCCCAAATAACATCATAAATTAGATTCTCCCAAACAAACCATAATTTAATTCTCTCAAACAATCATAAATTAAATTCTCCCATATAATATCATAACTTAAATTCTCCCAAATAGCATCATAAACTAGATTATTCCTTATAAAACCATAAAATTTATGTCAACTCACTCCCCTTAGTCAACTTCTTTCCCCATCCTCCCTTTTTCATCCTTCCTCTCACACAAACCACATCGACTTCCTCACATACACAACACATATCATCATACATAATTAATACACATACCATGCACAACATGCTTCAACTCCAAGTCATACCACATATAAAATATTTAATAATAATAAACAATAGATACATAACATGCGAAACACATAATACACATAAGCACATAAACGGCCTTAGCACTCCTTACCTAAAACGACACCGGTCTTGGTGCACGCTCCTATTCCACTTGAGGGATTTGAATGGGCTCACCTATTGTGGAGAAGAAATACTAGGATTAGCTTCCTTCCTATACTACTATTAGTTTCTAATTTATCTTAAGTCTTGATTCTTAATTAATTATGCCCAAAACCACTAAAACATTAATACATACTATTATAATTTAAAGTAAAAAGGTGATATAAGGGTTTCTACCCTTTACTGAAATAAAGTTAGTAAAGGTAATAATAATAATAATATTTATTATAATAATAATTTTAATAATAACAAATTATTACTAATAGTAGTAATATTAATAGAAAACTTAATAATAATAATAATCTAAGCCTTAAAATTACAAAGTGGATTTCGAAACCTCCCCATTTAATGATAATACTATTTGAAATATAAAAAGATATTAATATTATACATATACTTATTATATAAAGTTAATATGGTTAATAATAATAAGATAATTAGTAATAATGTTAAAATGCTAAAAATAATAATAAAAGGCAAAGCTACGAGACTTAGTTAAAATTTTAGGTTTCTAATTCTCCTGAAATAATTGCAGTATCAAATAACTAATTATACTAACAATAATAATATTAATTATATTATTAATAATATTATTAAACATGTAATAATTACATTAAATAGGCAAAATTCGAGAATAATAATTTATCTTACTCAATAATACTCCCAGACCTGTCAACCAAATTTAGAAATTAAAATACAGTTGATAACAACAATAATAATAATTACAATAATAATAATTAAACTCGAATTAGCATTAAAAATTAGAATAAAAGCATAATAATTATCAATAAATCGAAAGTAAGTATTTAAAAGTTCTAGGGTTTCACCTTGAGTTGGAGGGTACTGGTGTCACCGGCGGTGGTTCCCGGAGGTGGCCGGAAAAGTGATCTAAGAGAGGTAAAAATGAAGAACAAGAGGGAAAGGGAAAGGAGAAAAATAAAATAAGCTTATGGTTCGGTGGAGGAGACTTAGAAGGGGATATTGGATGGTTTATAGGGTGGCAGAAGTGGCGTATGTGGCGGAGGACGGTGGTTTAAGGTTTCGGGGTACAAATTCTGGCGAGATGAGCAGCAAACTTTGCATGGCTATGGCAGCTCATTCAAGAAGAATCGAAGGATTTGAAGGGCTTAGTTAGCTAGAGGGAATTGCAGGGAAGAGATTGGTAGCAAGAGGAGGTGTTGAAGTTGGCCGGGGAAGGAGATAATGGCGTCTGATAGGGCGGTGGCTGGGTTTCTTACTTAGGGTTTCGGGAAAGAAAAAGCTTCGAGATCATCCACGACTGGGTTATTTATAGACTTTATATGAGTTATTAGGGTTTTGGAGGTCGGCAGGATGGGTTTGGGTGGCCGGTGGCTGGAATCGACCGTCGAACATTTGGGTCGGGGCTGAAATTTTGCGAGCCAAAAGAGAAGGAACGAGCGAGATTGGAGGATAATTGATTCTTCCAAGCTAATGTGCGAGTCAAGAGGAAGGAAAAGAAGGGTTAATCGGTCGGTCAAGTCCCGCGTAGCCGTCGCCGCCATTATCGGGCTGGGAGTTGCAGGTGCAGGGCGGCGTCGGGGCTGGCAGGCGCGAAGGGGAAGAAGAAAGGGCTGGGCCGGGCGGTTCGCGAGGAAAGAAAAGAAAGAAAAAGGGGCAGACCGGGCCGGTCGGCTGGGCGAAGAGGGTGTGCTTTAAATGAAGTGCGACGTTTTCGTGGAGAAACGACTGAAGCGTGGCGTTTCAAAGTCGGGCGAATCAAAAGAAAGAAAGACGGAGACGGGCCGCACGAAGGAGGCAGGCCCAAACGTCGAAGAAGAAAAAGAAAGAAGGAAGGAAGAATTGGGCCGCAGACTGGCCCAATCGGGAAGAAGGAGGAAAAAGAAAAAGAAAAGAAAAAGAAAGAAAAAGAAGGATAAAGGAAAAAAAAGGGGAAAAAGGAAAATAATTATATTGGGTATTTAAATTAATTAAAATATTTGGGATGTTTAAAAATAATAATATTTAAATAAAATAATATTTAAATCCCTTTTTAGGCTAAATTAGGATTTTTAAAAGATTTTCCATAATTTCCATTTTAATTAGAAAAACACTCTATATTTCTCCAATTAAATTATTTATAAAATTAATATTAATTTGAAACTATTTTTCTCCTTCTTATTTTAAATAAAATAATTTATTTAATTTATTTTCAAAATAAAATACTTAATTAGCTAAAATACCCAAATTCTTTTCTAATAAAAATACTTATAAATTTCTTCTTGATTTTCCCTAGTTAAATATCCTTTTATTTTATTAAAAATAATTTATTTAAAATAATTTTCTAATTAAACCTCATTTAAATATAATTTATAAAATTAGAAATTTTCGGGGCATTTCATTAATAATCATGTGATTATTTGTAACACATCAAATCTACACAAATCACATATAAAAAATCCTAATATACTAACATACGATAATTCAAACATTTTAGTAGGGTATAAAGGTTACTTGATTTCTAGCAAAAATAAAACTTTATCGGTATCCGGTTAAAAATGCTTAGGCTTCGTTTAATAAAATTTTGTACCTGCAAATACTATCAAAAATACCATATTAATATTAGATAAATGAAATATTAATTTTTATTTAAAATATTTATTAAATATAAAATTACCAAACTACCCGTATATCTTAATATTATCCAAAATACATAAAAATATTCACTATATAACTCACATTGCAAGTGCAACATGAGCCATGCAAGATTAAACGAATGAAATGGTGGGGTGGAAGATGGTGGCTCGGGTAAGGGTCTGCAATGGGTGGTGGAAGGTGTTGGCTTTGGTTGTTGGGTGTAGGAGGTGAAGGAAGAGATGGTTTGTGGTTGAGGGTGTGGTGTAGGTGGCTCAAAGGCAGCAGAGGCGACAACACAAGCTGTAGGGAGGAAGGTGTAGAGAAAGGAAAGAAGAGGAAGAGAAGGGGGTGGGCAAGTGTATATGATGTTGGGTGGCTATGGTTGATGGTGCAAGAGGTGGGTGGCTAGTAGTAGACTAGTAAATAACTAGGAGGAGCTACAGTGTGGAGGAAAGGGAAGAAAGAGGTGGCCAAATAAAAGGGTGGCACTTGTAGGGGGTATCAAAGGGGAGAGAAGAGGAGGAGGCATGTTGTAGGGGAGGCTGGGAGTTTACTTGTAGGTCATGCAAAGAGGATGTAGGGTGGAGGAGCTGGTGGCATAGAGGTTCGGTTGGTGGTGGAGGCAACGGAGGTGGCTGCAAGAAATGTTGAAGGGGAGAGAAGGAGAAGAGGTAAGCTATAGGGGAGATCGAGAGTCTACTTGTAGGTCATGCAAGGAGGATGTAAAGGGGTGGTGGAAGGTTTTGGCTTTGGTTGTTGAGTGAAGGAGGTGAAGGAGGAGATGACTGGTGGTTGGGGGTGTTGTAACACCCCAAAATTCACCATTTTTTTTACGGAAGTAATTAAAATAGAAATTCTTAAATTAAAACCCATGAATTCTGGGGATGTTACCACTACACTTAATACTAGACCGGTTCCCTCCAACCGTTCCAATACCAAGTGCTAAGGCTAAAGAAAAGATTAACATTTAAACTCAAACCAACAGTTCATAAAGAACTAGAAAGAATCATACATAAAAAATCAGAGTACGCGTAAAAGTTTATAAACAATAATAAGATAGAAATCAGAGTGCGAAATCAAAATTCCTCAGAGGAAATAATCTTACAATCAATAAAAGGTTTATTTGAAATACTCAATACAAGGTAATAAATCATAAAAGAATAGATGCGATACAAAAGAAATAACATAGTGAAATAAAGTCACATGAAGAGAAAATACGGCCACGACACTCTTGAACTTTGAGCCAAAACACAAGCTCAACATTCAGCCCCAACTGATGTCTCGTCCACCTGCACAAAGTCAGAAGGGCATACTACTTGTGGGAATGAGCAGCACCCATGAAAAGGGTGATTAGTACACTATGTACTGAGTAAGGTAACCGAGCACTAAGGCCAACACATAAGCACATAAAATTATATAAATAATGAAAAAGAAATAAAAGAGCATAATCCATCATGATAATATAATATCATACAATCATTCGGGTAGATACATAAAGGCCCACTTATAATCCGAATTAATTATTTAATTAACCTCTGATCGGAAATCGATTTACATCATATTCTTTATCAAGTCCACACGAGTACGGGAACCCCACTATTTTTGCCGGTAGATCGGTCTCCAGGGCACTCCGGCGCCTGGCCACTATTTTAGTCGATGGATCGATCACTAGGGTAACATACCCTACCACTATTCTATACCGGCTGATCGGTCTAGCCCCTTCTCATACGGTGTTCCACTGTAAGTATTAGTGTCTTTTACGACTTAGCACAACTGTAGGGTTTGGTTTATCAAGGTCGGGATCCCCCACTATTATAGCCGGTGGAGCGTTCGCATAAGGTAACATAGCCTACCACTATTATAAGCCGGTGGATCGGTCTCCAGGACACAGCAGTACCTGGCCACTATTATGTCGGTGGATTGGTCTGGGCCCGACTCAATATCTTCTACTTTACACGATTAATGTTTTAAGTATTTATTCAGAAGCTTTCACCCTAAACATGCATGAATCACTCCCTTTACACTTATCCTCCAACTGACCCATACCACATCATGGTAACCCTGCACCTTCTAATTTTTCCAACAACCTCTCCTTTCTACTCCAACTCACACCGGGACTCTAACACCGAAATATGTGGGTCAAGGCCCACTACTACACACCTCCAAGTCCACTCCACATCTCACTTTAGGGTTTTATCCCGAATCCCTAATTTAGGCCTTAGTGGCCCCTCTTACTCAACTTCTCACAACCCAAATCGTTTTAACACTCCACACATCATAAATCATAAATACCATCATCATAATTATACTTTAATCACCAAATACACATGATACCACAAAAACGTTAAGCAGCCACACCCAACCCTAATTGTCCACACAAATCCTAGCTCGGTTTGCTATGCTCCCTTATATTGCTCCACGTACTATTTTTCATCCAAAGTGTTCAAATACCCAAACAACCCTTATGTTACCTTCCTTACATCCCAAATCAACTTTCCATACATAAACCTTACTCCTATGCAGACTTTATACATCCCATGCAACCTTTCGAACTTTTCATGCAAAACCCTAAAACTTCCTCGCAAAACCCAAGATTCCATCATACAAAACCCTAAATTCAATTCACATAAAACCAAAGATTCCTCCATGCCAAACCCTAGATTCAAACCATATAAAACCCAAAGATTCATCCATACCAAACCCTAAATTCAATCCATACCAAACCAAAGATTCATCCATACCAAACCCTAGATTCAAACCATATAAAACGAAATATTCATCCATACCAAACCCTAAATTCAATCCATACAAAACTAAAGATTCATCCATACCAAATCCTAAATTCAATCCATACAAAACCAAAGATTCATCCTTACCAAACCCTAAATTCAAACCATATAAAACCAAAGATTCATCCATTCAAAACTCTACATTAGATCCTCTTATACAAAACCATAAATTAGATTCTCCCATATAATAACATAAATTACATTCTCCCATACAACATCATAAATTAGATTCTCCCATATAACATCATAAAGTAGATTCTCCCGTATAACATCATAAATAAGATTATCCCATACCAAACCATAATTTAGATTCTCCCATACAAAACCATAAATTTTATTCTCCCACACGAAACCCTAAGTTTTCCATTTTATTCTTCCACTCATGAATCATTAAAATAAATAGGTCAACTCAAACCCCTTGGTCAACTTATTTCCCCTATTCTCCTTTTTCATCCTTTCTCACACACAAACCACATCAACATCCTCACATGCATGTCTTACAGGGACACAATACATATCATCACATATACATAATATACATATCATATAACAATACAAGAACATGCTTGAACTCCACATCATACCATATACAAAATAATTACAGTAATAACATAGGATGCATAATATACAAGGAATTTAATGCACATCAACACACAATAGGCCTTAGTAACACCCTTACCTAAAACGACACCGGTCTTGGAGCACACTCCAATGCCTCCTTAGGGCTTTGAGAAAATAATAACATATTAATAAAAATAACATTACCTGATTTCTAACTTTGCTAAATGTATAAGAAATAATAGAAATATTATAAAAGTTGATAATATAAGGGTTTAAAGTTTTAATTCCAATAGTAATAATGAAAATAGAAATAATACTAATAATAATAATAATAATAATAATAATAATAATAATAATAATAATAATAATAATAATAATAATAATAATAATAATAATAATAATAATAATAATAATAATATCAACAATGATAATAATATAATAGTAACAATAACCATAATAACAAAATAACAAAAATAATAAAAAGGGCATAATTCGAAAACAAAGTGAAATAAATGCTTCAACTCCTTTACCAAAATAACACTAATAATAACATTAATGAAATAAATAACAAAATTTAGTAATAATAATAATAATAATAATAATAATAATAATAATAATAATAATAATAAAACCATAAAAATATTGTAAAAATGATAATAATCATAATGGTAATAAAAATATGGATAATATTTGAAGATAAAATGAAGTAGGGTTTCTACCCTACATTGAAAAATAATAAACTTATTAAATAATAATAATAATAATAGCAAAACTAATAGTAAAATAGTTATAATAATAATAATGAAATAATAATAATAATATTAATTTCAAAATAGTAATAATAATAATAATAATAATAATAATAATCACATAATAATAATAAAAATAGTAATAATAGTAATAATAGTAATAATAGAAATAATAAGAGTAATAATGATAAAATTGAAATAAAATTACAATAGGGCTTCTGCCCTCAACAGAAATAGTAATAAAAATATCAATACTAATACTAATAATAATAATAATACATATTAATAATGGAAATATTAATAATAATAGTATTTATATTCAAATAAATGAAATAAAATAAATTAAGGGTTGTAAAAATAGGGAAAAGGGTTAAGAGGGTCTAGGGTTCAACCTTAGGATGGTGGTGACAGGCGGCACCGGCAGTGGTGCACGGCGGCGGCGGTGGCCGGAAAAAGAGAAAAAAAGGAAAAAAGTTAAAGGCTAGGAACAAAATAGGGAGAATGAAGGTGGGGGTTGAGGTGTTTAGGGTTGCCTAGGTGGAGAGGGACATAATAAGGGTGGCAGAGCAGCCAAAGGAGGCGGCGGTGGTGGTGGCCGAATGGAGAAGAAGAAGAGAAAGAGGGGAAGAGAGGGAGAAAGAGGAAAAGAGAGGTAGGGAAAGGTAGCGGGTGGTCTGCAAGACAGAATGGGAGGTGAAAGAAGCAGCGGTAGTGGCGGAAGAAGTGGCTAATGGTGGTTTGAAGGGCAGCGGAGGTTGAAGAGAGGGTTGATTGGGAAGGCTAATTCGCACAACCGGGGTGGCTTGTGCAGGAATAATCATGGGATATAGGAGGCGTAGTTAGTTAGAGGGTGGTTCAAGGAGTTCTCGGGTAGCTAAAACGGGTGGCGAAGTTGGCCGGAGGCGGCGTAAACGGTGTATGGGGGAGGTTAGCCGGTGGCCAAAGGGGAGGCGGCGGCAAGGTTGGGAAATTCTAGGTAAGAATCAAAATCTCGACCCTTAGTGATTATGGGGGGTATTTATAGATTTTAGAAGGGAGTTTAGGATTCTGTGGGTTGGCTAGGGGGGTAAGCAAGTAGGGTTAGGGTTACCGGCGGCGAGGTTAGCTGGTGGGAGTAATTTTTGGGCAAGGAAATGCTCAGGGAAAAAGGGAGGGGATCACACGAGAAGGGGGAGATTTGTTTGGGTCAAAAGGGGTGGCAAGTTAGGGGAAGAAAGAGGAAGGAAAACGACCGTAACTGGTGGCGAAAAACCAGGGCAGAGCGGCAAAGTTATAGGTGCAGGTCGGCGTTGACGGGGGAAGAAGGAAGAAAAAGATGGGGGGTTGCGTGGACCGGTCGGCCCATGGGAAAAGAAAAGAAAGAAAGGGGAATTGGGCGGTCGGGATTGAGGGCTAAGGTTCTTAAACCAAACGACATGTTTCGACGAAAAAAGAAGGGAAATGTCGCGTAGTGAGGGAGAAGGAAGAGAATCGGTTGAGCGAGCTGGGCCACGCCGAGGGAAAGGAAGAAGAGGAAAGGGGAACTAAGCCGAGAGCTGAACCAGGTAGGGGAGGGGAGGACAAAGGAAAAGAAAAGAAGAAGAAAGAAAAAGGAAGAAAAAAAAAAGAAAAGGGAAAAAGGAAAAAATAATGGGTTAGGTTAATTAAATTAGTTAGGATATTTGGGATATTTAAAAATAATATTATTTAAATAAAATAATATTTAAATCCCTTTTTGGGCTAAATTAGGATTTTTAAAAGATTTTTCATAAATTCTATTTTAATTAGCAAAACAACCTAATTTTCTCCAATTAAATTATTTATAAAATTCCTATGAATTTGAAACTATTTTCTCCTTCTTATTTTAAATAAAATAATTTATTTAATTAATTTTAAAAATAAAATCCTTAATTAGCTAAAATACCTAAATTTCTCCTAATTAAAATACTTATAAATTTCTTCTTGATTTTCCCTAATTAATTTCCTTTTATTTTAATAAAAATAATTTATTAAATTAATTTTCTAATAAAATCTTATTTAACTATAATTTTTAAAATTATAATTTTGGGGGCATTTCAGGTGTGGTGTAGGTGGCTCGAAATAAGGGATAGAAGAGGAAGATAAGGGGCATGGGCAAGTGCAGGTGCAAGTGGTGTTAGGTGGCTATGGTTGATGGTGCAAAAGGTGGTGGGTTGGTGGTAGACAACTAGGAGGAGCTACAGTGGTGGAGGAAAGGGAGGTAAGAGGTGGTCAAATGAAAGGGTGGTAGTTGCAGGGGTATTGAAGGGGAGAGAAGGAGAGGAGGAAAGCTATAGGGGAGGTTGGGAGTCAACTTGCAGGTCATGTAGGGGGGATGTAAGGTGGAGGAGCCGACAGTGTGGAGGATAGGTTGGTGGTGGAGGCAACAGAGATAGTTGTAGGAGGTGTCAAAGAGGAGAAAAGGAGAGGAGGTAGGTTGCAGGAGAGGCTGGGAGTCTACTTATAGGTCGTGCAGGGAGGATGTAGGGGTGGTGGATGGTGTTACTTTGGTTGTTGGGAGTAGGAGGTGAAGGAGGAGATCGATGGTGGTTGGGAGTGTGGTGTAGGTGTTTCAAAGGTAGCGAAGGAGGCAACTCAAGCTACAAGTAGGAAGGTGTAGAGAACGGAAAGAAGAAGAAGAAGAAAAGGAGAAAAAGATGAGGAGAAGGGGAACGGGCAGGTGTAGGTGGTTAGGTGGCTAGAGTTGATGATGTAGGAGGTGGGTGGCTAGTGGAAGGTATTTGGGAGGAGCTGCGGAGGTGGAGAAAAGGGAGGGAAGAGGTGGTCAAATAAAGCAGTTGTAGGGGTGGCAAAGGGGAGAGAAGGAGAAGAGGCAAGCTACAAGGGAGGCTAGGAGTCTGCTTGCAGGTCATGCATGGAGGATGTAGGGTGAAGGAGCTAGCTAGGTGGAGGCTAGGTTGGTGGTGGAGGTGACGAAGGTGGCTACAAAGGGTGTCTAAGGGGAGAGAAGGAGAGAAGACAGGCTGTAGGGGAGGCTAGGAGTTGGCTTGTAGGTCATGTAGGGAGGATGTAGGGTGGAAGAGATGGTGATATGGATGCTAGGTTGGTGGTGAGGCGATGGAGTTGGCTATGGGGGGTGTCGAAGGGGAAAAACAGGGGAGAACAAGGGAGAAAGGAGAAGAGAAGGTTGGGAGAAAGAGTAGGTTACGAGGGAGAAGAGAGGAAGGGAAGAAGAGAAGAAGAATAGGAGGAGGAGGAGGAGAGGGCGGTTCAGCGAGCAAGGTAGGTGGTGGTGCAGGGGCGGCAGACAGGGGTAGGGCAGGTGTGTGGTAGTGGAAAAAATGGAAGGGAAGGGGCATGCGGGGAAGGGAAGGTTAGGGGTTGCAGGGCCATAAAAAGAAAAGAAAGTGACAATATGGGTGATGTAGGGTGTCCAGTCAGGTAGAGGGGGTGTAGCAAGCTTGCAGGGGTGCAAAAGGAGGAGGGGGCATGCGAAAGGGGGGTGTTTGGGGTATGTTTGGCAGGGGGTGCAAACAGGGAAGAAAGGAAAGGGAAATTGGGCCACATGGGGGAATGAAGAAAAGAGGGGGAAGTGGGTTGCGTGGGAGAGAAGAAGGAAGGAGGGGGAAATAGGCCGAGCATGTGGGAGAGTAGAAGAGAAGAAGGAGAGAGAGGTTGGGCCAGCCTAGAGGAAAAAGAAAATAAAGAAGGGAAGAAGGCTTGGGTTGGCCCAAGGGAAAAGAGAAGAAGAAAGGGGGGACGACAGCTCGGGCTGACCCGAAGAAGAAGGAAAGAAAAGAAAGAAAAAGGAAAAGAAAGAAAATGAAGAAAAAAAAGAAAAATATATTTAGAGTTAGGATTAGAAATTAGATTAAAATTGGGCTATTGGGAAAAATATTATATTAATTTATCCAAAAATTAGGGTATTAATTTAAGAAATAATTTTGATAAAATTAAGGGTTTGAGATTTATTAAATTAAAAAGAGTATGATAAAATGAAAAAAATAATTATATTATTTTAATAATAATTTTATCTAACTTTGTATGTCAAAGGTTCACAAAAATAATTAAATAAAGAATTTGTAGATTAATTTTTTTTAAATAAAAGGTTAAACATTTAAATTTTAGGTTATAAAAAATCGGGGTGTTACGACATTACTCACAGTTTTCTTTTCACTAGAAAAATGCACTCTGCAACCACAAGTATAAGCATAATTCTTGTAGAAATTAATCCAATCATCTAATTTTACAAATCTCATTCGTATAAAAGGGGTTATTTATGGTGAACAACGAGGTATCCATTCCGTTGTTGTTCCACTAAGAGATGTGTAGGATATTATTTTGGGAACGACTAACTTTCTATCAAAGTCATTCAATTTTTAGGAAGGAGAAGAATCTTGTTTTTCACTCATAATTCCTAAACAATAAAACCAATGAATCTATCATAAACAAGGAAATTAGCATGGAAATAAGTGCAGGTAAGTCAAACTAAGAACAAAATTCCAAATATGGCTTTTCACCCATAAGTAGAGAATTGTCTTCATTTGTTCATTAGTTTTTCGAATTAGAGACTAGTATGAATTATGGACTTCAAAAGTCATATATGAACCAAAGCAAATATAAAAAAATAATAGAATATAATGCTTTATTTTCTAGAACTGAAAAGGAGGAGGAGAGGGTTGGAACCCTTTTGCAAAATTTAATAAATATCTTACAAAATTCAACACTTCATTTGATTATGTCGATCACAAAATATACACTTGTAACATGAGAAATCACTCATTTCTACTATCTAATCCACTGATATTATGAAACAACTAAATAAATAAATATTAAAACACACTGATCAATTTTCTAAAGTATAATTGGATACTCATGGCAAGAACCTTTTAGTTAAATTCAATAAAGATATCATATAACACAACATTTGATTTGATTATGTCCACCATATATATATATATACACTTGTAACATACGAAATCATCCATTCCTACTATTTAATCCACTATCAAACAATAAATCTAAAGTAAACCAAAGGAAAGGAAGAAACAAACCTCAATCAAGTATATAGATCAAGCTACTCTCTTAATCAACAAAATGAAGCAAATCGTGGATTGGCTAAATTTTAACCAGAGAAGAAGATTAGGTAGATCGAGCTACGTTTAAATCAATATGGCCCCAAATGAATCAAAAACCAAATCATCCAAATTACACACAAAAATTGGAGCAACTAATAATAGATTAGATGATAATGTAAGAATAATGAAGATACTTATTGATTCAATACCATAAGTTGAGGATTGACTCAATTTAGAACATATAATATAGTGAAAGGTATTTTAAACCAATATATCACTAAATACAATAGAAATAAAATCTGCCAATTACACACAAAAATTTATGATAATTGACAGTAGATTGGATGATACTTTTAAACCAATCTGGTGCTAAATAAAATAGAAATAAAATTATCCAAATTACACACAAAAATTTAGGGCAACTAACAGTAGATTATATGATAATGTAACAATAATAAATATACTTCATGGTTCAATATTGTAAGTTAAGGACTAATATCAAGAGTAGCTAGAGAAGAATCTTTGAGAAATAAATGACGACAATCAGTGAAGAAGGTGGACCGAGGATGATTGGTAGAGGAGGATTGAGCAAGGAAGATCTAGAATTGGAGAAGAAAAAGATGATGATCATATGAGAAGCATGGAGTGCCGACCAAATGGAGGATAAGATGACCATCAATGTACATGAGGTGCGAGGATAGATGTAATATCCCATTTTCAAAAACCCTAATTATAAACTAGTAATTATGTGTATTGGTCATAACAATTATTTTAGGGTATTGTTGATATATTATTATTATTATTATTATTATTATTATTATTATTATTATGACATATGAGATATAAAATTTTATTAGGTTTAAATTGGTTCGAGAATGTGATATTAAATTTTAATCCTAAGTTAGGTCTTAATTGGTATCTGATGCGTTGAGTAACTCTTATTCTAGTAATTGAATATTTTCTACCAGATTCTTCACCTAAATAATTACCCTATCCTAAGGCCCTAACCTATTTTGGATTTACCTTGATCTTTTCTCCATTCCTTCCCACCAAAAATCTTCACACCATGCCCTACACCATACCTCCCTCTCTCCCATGATTCCCTCTCCTTTTTTTTACTTCATGTTTTTCCTCACACCATCATCTTCTTAAGCCATTCTCTCTCTCATCATGTCTGTATCTTCTTCTCCCTAGAATCCTACACTTCCTTCCCTTTCTTTTTATCTCCTTTATGCAAGAAAAACCTCCCCATTTCTCCATCACTACACTCATCGCTTGTTTCTTTTCCACCATTTATTTCTCCACAATGCACACCACCACCACTTCCTTTCCCCTAGCACTCCCCGTCTCCATTGATACCTAACCATTTTATCGATTAATCCTACCTAAACCACCCGGACACTGAAGCACAACCTCAAAAAAATCACCCCAAACTCCCTTGTCCAACAACACTGAAGTAACCCCTCCACCTTCAGCCATTAACATCCAAGTTCCTCCCTTCTCTTTCGGCCAAAACTATTAATCCACCCTACCTTGTTGCACTACCTTCCACCAAACCTCCACTCCTTACTGCATCCTCCACCACTAAAGCCTTGAAAATTCACAAGACACCCCAACAACTTATGGTGAACCTCACCAAAACCATCACTCCTTTTTCACTTAAAAGCACTAAACCCTTCCCCTTGGCTTCAGCCATTTATCGTGTGGCTCATTCCCTTGATGCATCTTTCCCTACCATCTTTCTCCTCCCTAAACCATCCATTTCTATCATGGCAACCCCTAGCACCGACCAAGGCTCTCATTGCGCCTCCTTTCCTTCTCGGAAACATCCACCAATTCTCCCTCTTTTGTTACATGAATTTTGGTTGGATTTTGGTTAGTTATCCTTGATTTGATTTAGTAATTTTTTTTATTTATGTATAATATTAAATGCTAATACATGTGTTATTGAGTGTTAAATTCTTGGGTAGTTCTTGAGGATCTTGAAGAAGACTTTTTTGTGTAAGCTTGGATTAGGTAAATCTAATCACTCATAAGATAGTATAATTTATGTGTGAGTATGTTAGGAGTGTTTATACTTAAAATTATGATAGGGTTTTATATCTTTTAAGTATTATGACATGCATGATAAATTGAAAACATGTTAAATAAATAATACACACTATTGTTGCAAGTTAATTTATATGTATGGGTAATATGTTATATGATTTACGTACACATGTTTAAGGTTTTGTTAGGATTTTAAATCTTATTAAGTTATTATTTAAATGGTATGATAAATATATCATGATTTCTAATGCATGGTATTTAGGATTACTATGATTTGCATAGAGGCATATATGCATGATTAGGGTTAACGTATGATGAATTAAATTTGCGTGACATAGGGTTAGAGATATTTTCCTACATATACCATGATGATAATTTTCCTCTTTAAATATTGTATAATTATTTAAAATGTGTACATACATGCTTCATGGGATATGTGATACGTGAGAGTTACATGATTACGATTTTGTGGGCATAACCCACTAAATACATGAAAAGTAAAAAAATATAGTTAATTGCTAAATTGCAAATATTACCAAAATTCTAGAATAATGTGAAATATTTCCTTTTATTATTTTCATGACAAGTTCTCATAATAACAATTTTTGTTATGAAAAGGAAATAAAATAGAAAAACTAGGGTTTTGAAGGGTATTTTGGCAATTTTAACCTAATGTATCTTTTATGAATAATTGGATGTTAGGATTGCCTTAGACTTTTTATAAGTTAACCTTAGTGTTAGCTTGACTTGGCATAACCCTGTGACCTTAGGGTTAACCTTTATAATTAGAAATAATAGGGAATATTATTAAGTATAGAAATGAAAATTGTGGTCTGATATGTGACATCTGTGATCACCTCATAAAATATTAATACTTAAAGTAAAAGATCTTGAGTTTAGAATGGTTTATCTCTAGGATTAACTACCCTATGGATGAGGTGTCAGCCCTTGTTTGTTTTGGTTTGCTAATGTATTGTTGTGCCCTAGTAAAGCCATACTTTACTATGTAGATGACCTATAGGACCTATAGGGGGTATCAATACTTAAGGACTAAGTGAACAAGATTGGATGATACTATATTTCCTTTGTGTGTCAATATGATAAGGTGTACCACTATATCCCTAGGTTTGAGAGTAAGGGTATTATGTCACATTTGGGTACCAGTATGACTAAGTGTATCTCAGTGTCCTTGGGTTAATTATATCCCCCTTAAGTAATTTAAAATGGAATTACCTGTTGTGTAATAAAATGAAAATAATTTGTTTTGGATTTGTTGGTCGGCAGTAGCTTCAATGCCCTACCTTGGTATTTGGAAATGATTGGATCTTTTGATTCAATGATTTATTGGTTGCCTCAATGCCCTACCACAATTTTTTTGGAATCGTTTTAGGTTTTATCGATTTGGTAGTTTCCTCAATGCCCTACCTTGGTATTTGGAATTTTTTTAGGTTTTGTTGGTTTAGTATTTACCTCAGTGTCCTACCTTGGTATTTGTAATTGACTAGATGTGTTGATTCGGTAGTTGCCTCAGTGACCTACCCTAGTGTTCAGAATCTATTTAACTAACCAACTATGTCTATTATACCTTGAGATGATGTGAAGTGAACTAGTACATTTTACTATTGAACTTGAGACTTGATGTTATACATATATTATTCCATAGTTATTACACATGGTTATCGTAAATGCTTTATGCTCAAATATACTTTACGGATTTTTGTATGACTATGTGTGATGTGGGTATGCTACCGCTTGTGCGATATTGTGATTTACTCGGTTTGAGGAAGTCGTACTAATACTAATTTACATATGACTGCATGAAGGGTATAAAGCATACTATTGTGATAAGGAAGAGAGTTATTGAAAAGATATCTCATTTTTAGAGTGGGATTTTGGGTCTAAGTGTTAACACAAACCAGTGTTGTACCTTTAGGTACATGTGTTTTTGATGTAATTGGTTTTTCTTTCGACTCTTATGCCCTTTGGTGTTTTTTTATTTCCATCATTGTATGAAGTATATTACCCATAACTTTGATTTATGTAATGTCTCGTATTTTTTTGTTTACTTTGATTATGGTTTGTTTTAGCCTTAGCACTTGGTATAAGAAAGGTGAGGAAACCAAACTTATGCTAAGTATGGAAGTAACACCCAGTAATTTGGTAATTAAAGCTTATATAAAATGAAATTTTTAAGTAGTAGAATTTAGGGTGTTACAATAGATGGATGGAAGTGAAATGGATAAAATGGAGAGGAGTGAAATTTACGGTTGAAACTCAAGGAAATGAAAGGAAGATTGTGATGGAGGACTGGAGCAACAATGACATTCAAAATTCAAGGTTGGGTGAAGACGATGGGAAAAGGAGAAAGATGGGGAGACGAATACGAGTATAGGTAAAAGATAGACATGATGTAGATGGAGGAGGACATAGATGGGTTAATGCAAGGTAGAGAATGGGAGGGGTAATTTAGCACAATTGAATGGCTAACAAATGCTTGTTCATTTATGAAATGAATGGTTAACCAATGCTCATACGTTTGTACTTAATATAAAGGTTTGTACATAACCCTAAATCTATATATATATATATATATATATATATATATATAGAGAGAGAGAGAGAGAGAGAGAGAGAGAGATAGGCTGTTTTAATGGAATTAAATTGTTTATCACTTTTGATTCCTATTTTTAATAGAGAAAATATCTATTATGTGCTATCAAATAAAATCATATATGAAAGCTTTGAGTTTTGTGAGAGGTTGTTAAAAGTGATCTTAATCCTATCCCTCTCTCGCAAAATTCAATAGCATCAAAAATTAGAAAGAATGAATAAGAAATGACAAGAAAATCAAATTCGTTCTCTTGCATATATTTAGTGGTGTATGAGGGATTTTTTATAACTATAATGGCATGCAAATCACCAAAAGAATTATGAGACAAGATTAAGAGAGAATTTGAAGGTAAAAATAAAACAATATGTATTCAGATCTTGAAACTTAATAGAGAATTTAAGATACTAAGGATAAATTCATGCGAAGGCATCAAGGAATATGGAAATAAGATTATGTCCATTGCCGATCAAATCAAATCACTTGGAAAAGAATCTCCTAATCAAAGAGTAGTGGAAAAACTTGTAGTGTGTCTTCTTGAAAATCATGAATAAAAAATCTCTTCACTTGAAGATGCAAAAATTACTTTTACATAGTTAGTCAATACTCTTCAAGTTGTCAACCAAAGAAAAGCTATGAGAGTTGAAGATAGAGTTAAAGGAGCTTATGGAAACATCCCCATTACTCACTACTATTTTTTAAATGTTTAATTATAAAAGATAAATCAAAATGTGGGGATGTCATCAAAAAACCTAACACTAGCTAACATCTATCATTTTACAAGTATTAGAAAGAATAGCGAAACTCAAAAAATTTGAAACTTGTGACCATAAATAAGAACTTTTGAAGGAGGCATTATAAGTGGAAATGAAAGTTAATAGTTATAGAAAAACCAAATTGTGAATAATCAAAATACATGTACAAAAATAGAGGTGAAATTGAAGAGTTATAAAAAATTGAACGTGGTACAAGAGACTTCTAATATTAGAAAAAACTAATTCAGATAATCTAACTCTCAAAAATCAAAGCGGTCACAAGAAAGGGCCACTCACTGGAAGCCATCAAAATACCTAATTGAAGTTGTAGAATCAATATGGGTTTTTAGAAAATAAAATCTACCCAAGTATGCAAAGTTCCATGGCTCACATGGGACACTTAGGGAAAACATTCATCATTCAAACTTATGATAGCATGAGTAAGAAATACATGCAATAATAAGAGAATGGTGCACAAATGATAACATTCATCATGAATACAAGTAAGGATCACCACCATAAAGGTTCATGGTATCAACAAATAAGATTCACAAGGGACATGGCATAAGTTGATCATGAAACAAACACAAGATATCAAGGATCATACATTGAAGGCGTTAATAAGATATTTCTAAATGACAATATGAAATATCATTGTTAACTATTAAGGCATAAACTTGAAATGTACAAAATAATATTATAAGCCTCGTGATAGTCCACCATTAACTCATTTTATTAAGATTATTTTAATTGTGATCAAACACCATTTACTTGTGGTATCACACATATGATAATAATATTACCACTAATAATGAGGATAAGCACTCTAAGCTAAGCCACTTTATTGAATTTCTTTATATGTGATCATATAATTCATTCATTTAAGTTTATTGAGAGGAAAATCTACATCACTAACTCAACACAAAATGATAATCCAATCATACTAGCACACATTGGAAATTGCTATCCTCCTATTATTGTGAATCTGACACATAATGATAGTCTTATTATACCGATGCATATGGATAACTAATATTCTCCTACTATTGAGAACCTAGTACATAGTGGTACTATATTCATATTGGCATGAATCAAAACCAATATCCTCCCATAACTAGGTCACCTAATCTTTAACTATGCATACCCTTTATTATAACATCTCAAGTTTGAGAACCATAATTTTTCATTTTAAAATATTATTTTGTGGAAGGGAAATACAAAAATATGGGTGTTATTAATTATCTTATTATAAGTTTAGTATATCACATCATCCTTATACTAAGGGCAAGACTAAAACTTTAGCCATCATAAGACAAGAAACAAAGTAGAAATAGAAATATAGCTGGATATATAAAGAAGGATGTACAAGAAAATCACCTATCAAAAAACAAAACACCTAAAGGTAGAACAAAAGGGGAAATGAGGTACAAAGAACATAAGAGTCCCAAATAATATTCAAGGAGACAGGAGTAGCAAAGATGCAACCATTAGATAGCCATGACTCTAAAATCCAACCCATGGTGCATCGCTCCAGAAATTCTCATTGTCATACACATTATCAATCTTCTCCACAAAAGCATCTACAAAAAGAATAGTATTAGTATAACATGTACTAAATAAATTTATTCTCCCTTGTATACAATATAAGGCATGGAAATATCATACCACTTAAAATTAAGAATATGAGACATAAGAAGAAGTGGTAGAATAGGCATAATATGACACATGGAAGCATACAATATCACATATCAATAAAGGTGAACATAAAGGGAAAATGTACTACAACTAAGCCATCCTATGAATCCATATCATTACTCTAGTGTCATTCCCAAAGTTATATCCACACTTATACACTTGTGGAAGGGCCACCAATACTTTATCTACTATTCTATACCCGTGGAAGACCCCCACACAATGTTATATCCATTTTTCTAAACCCATGGAGTAGACCCACACAATGTTATATCCATCATTCTATGTCCATGGAAGGGCCCCACATAATGATATATCTACTATTATATACCCATAGAAGAGCCTCACACAATGTTATATCCACCATTCTATACGTATCGAACATTCACATCAATATAACACACACCAATAACTCATCATCAAGAAAAGAGACAAAAACCAAAAGATAAAACAAAATTTAAGGTCAAAGGTTAGGGTTAAACCCTATAATCCACATCAAATCAATTAACTAGATACCACAAAATAGTGGGCTAGTATGAGAAACCAAACAACAAAGAAAAGAGAAATAATAGAGGAATTAATAGACTGGTTTGAAAAAACTAATTGATTGGTCTAACCAATTGATTAGCTAAGACCTTGACTAGTTAACTAGTAAAGGTCAATACCAATAGCATCAAAGTCCAACTTATAAATAGTTGACCGATGAGTCAAAATCATGGATTAGTTTTGGCATTAAGGTTCTTCAACATTCGACATAGATAGAAATTGAGGATTGGACTGACAGATTATTTTGGGTTCTTGTTAAAGGCTAGACTAGTGTTCTTGTCAAAGAACAAATTAGTATTTTTGTTTTTGGTTTTGGTTTCGATCCTAGAGTAAAAAAAAATTATTCATTAACAGGTTCCGGTCTTATCTATTTTAGTCCAAACTAATTTGGTCTTCTAGTTAAACCTAGAATCTCATTAATATTTTACCCAATAATATATATATTAATTCTAGTCCTAATTGATATTAGATCAATTATTTTGGTATGATCTTGACTTAAAAAAAATTTGATCCATAACCGAGTTTTAGTTTGGTTCAAGTTTAGGCCCGTGCACTCCCCTATTTGGCCCTAACCTGCTCACTAGTTCTACTAACACCAAAATAACTAACTCTTGATTTTCCTCACATTATTTTCATATCATATTATATCAACATTAATCAAATTTGATCAAAGAAATTTTTATTATTGATCAAAATATTTATATCCATTATTATTATTATTATTATTCATTAATAAATATTATAATTAATTAATATCATTATTATGAGAATAATGATGATGATGATGATGATGATAAGTAATACTATAACTAATATAATTAAAACTGTATTATAATCATATTATTATTATCATAATTATGATGATGAAAATAATAATAATTTTTTAGTAGAATCATTTTTATAATTAATATTACATTTATATATTATAATAATAAATTTATCATAATGATAATAATGATGATAACAAAATAATGTATAAAAAAATAAAAGTATATTATTAATATTAATATTATAATAAAAATGATCACTATTATTGTAACACCCCAAAATTTATGATAAAATCTCATTTAAATAAAATATTTAAGATTATAATTTTTTCGGGGCATTTCAATTATCATTAGTACTATATCATTTATGATAATATTTTTAAATATGATAATTGTATTTTATAATTATATAATTGTTTATAATAATAATAATAATAAGAACAAGAAATGTATAGTATGAATAGTATCATTATATTTATGTTGGTGATAAGTTATTTTAATAGATATTATAATAATATTTGTATGAATATTGTAATTAATATAATAATATAAATATTAGCATTAATTTAAATAATAAATATAATAAAAGTTATCATTAATATTATTCTTATTCTTATTGTTGTTGTTATTGATATTATTATTATTATTTTCATATTATAATAATAATAATAACAATAACAATAAAAATAGTTACTTTAATTCTCATCAGCAATAATTAAATCAAATTAGATAAAATAAGATAAAACAAGATCAAATCAAATGAGAAAATTCACATAAGGAAAATAAGGCATATGTTTCTAAAATTTTAATGCCAATAAATTTTCTAATTATATATATCATGTATATATTTGATGGAAAATGTTGTAAAATATTACTTTTTTAATGTCTATTACATAACTAAAATGGCCTAATTTAGATTTTTAAAAATTGTGAATCTTAATTGATGCAAAACTTATACAATTGCACTGATCTAAACTCTTTAGTTTTTTCTAATTATTAGTGAGAAATAATAGATGGAATAACTTATAAAAAACAATTAATTTTATTTTATGCTTTATTATCCTATCAACCTTAGGTTTGACTTGGCTTAAATATAATGTAAATAAGTTTTGTCGTAAGGAAACTTGTGATAATTGATCATGGAAATATAACTCCAAACTTATTTTTGATCTGAGATTAAATATGGAAAAGTATTGTGTAATGGTTATTAAGGGTTTACATGTTTTAAATAAAATAAGTACTTGAAAAATAATCTTCATCATCACAAAAATGAGGAGGAAGCATCATACCCCTTGATTGGTGAGAGGTCATTGGGTTCTCATAATGAGAACAAGACGTCACTGACGATGTTGACTTGATCAACGGCTAAGGATAACTTGAGAAGGGTACATCTTAAACCTCTTGAGGAATATGATCTATTCTTCCATATTTTCCTCCCCCTTCGCCGCCACGTCCTTCTCCACATCATCCTTTTTCCATTCCCATTAAACTTGCACATATGCCATTATTTGTTTCCTTTGAATGACCCAATTGAGTGTGTGTTGTTCTCCTTGCTAATTCAGAGCAAGTTATCTTTATCCTACCAAAACGATAACAATCTCTTTACCGGTATCACTGTAATAAATCAAAATAATAGGGGGAAGATTTTGGTTAGACAATGAATCTATCGTTTAAGAGAAGCAAGTCAAAGTGTAGAAAGAAATTTTCATACTAAGGTTGTAGAGAGTTAGAAAGTTGGAGAATAGAAATAAGATTTTGAGGCTTTAAGAAGATGTATGTAACATAATACATGTATTGAATGACCGGCCTTTCAATATCCAAGAAACGTGGCTAAAAAACAATAGAAAATTGGTGCCTAAATATATAACAATGGTTACATAGAAACATTGCCATGATATACTTACAATAAAGCCAAATGTAGATTAAGTGTTCAAGTTCACCATCATAAGGCCAAAGATAATGAAAAACTTTATCTATCGTCCTCTATATTGATTTTACTTGTCCAAAAATTATTGTGATCACAAAGCAATGACAAGTTGCTTTTAATTTTACTTTGGGGTAAACACGCTGATAGTTTCATTTTTAATATTTCTTTTAGATATACTATACAAAAACAAATATTATATAATTAAACATGATTCATAGTAGAATCCCATTAACATAATGTTTTTGTGTATCAGTGCATATATTAACCCATAATTAACCAAATCCTATCATATTATATATCAAAATTTATGTAAAATCTTAGTATATAGAATGCCGTAATTTTCTCAAAAACTCACTGATTTGACCAAAATACCCTTAGGTATATTTTAGCACAAACTAAATTCCAATTTTCACCAAACTTAACCAATTTCACATATAATCTTTCACACAATAATACACACTGAAAATTGTAATTACCTTAACTTGAGTCATCCCAAAAGTACCAAA
This sequence comes from Tamarix austromongolica, assembly GCA_039764185.1. Classification (NCBI taxonomy): domain Eukaryota; kingdom Viridiplantae; phylum Streptophyta; class Magnoliopsida; order Caryophyllales; family Tamaricaceae; genus Tamarix; species Tamarix austromongolica. The sequence continues at coordinate 23,979,153 of CM077812.1, read as the reverse complement.
AGGGCTACATGATCGAAACACCCCTAGCCCCCAAATCACTCAAAAAATTAATCCTCAAACTATTTCTCCACAAAAATAATTATTCACACATTAATAAAATTAACAACATGCTTATTAAAAATTACCAACTTATATCATTACAGATAAAAATTTATAACAAGTCCTAGCATGGTATAACATAGCATTTTGCATAAAATCATAAAAATCACATGCATTTATAAAATTAAAAACAATATAATAATACAAGATAAAATAACCTAATTCATGATTTTACAAAATAAAGCATGTTATCATGGTAATTAAATTAAAATAACAAATAACGCCAAAGATACCTAGTCTAATGAAGTGTACATCCTAGCACCAAATCAAGGTCTCTAAGCAACCAAAAGCTCCTAAGCATCAAATGTTAGGGTTCAAGGATATTTTCAATAGGGTTCTTCAACCCCATCAGATGCCTTATATCCTTTACCATGGGAAATTTTCAATAGCTATAGGCTATGATATTTTAAGATTTCAACATGCTATAATGCCCTGGTGCCCAATGATTTGGTCTAGATATGCCTTGCAAAGACACTCCTTCATTTTATTTATTGTAGTCCAAGAAAGGTTGTAGACTAAGGATTGATTGAGAGCTTATGGAGTGTAAGTCGATGCCACTTTTTTCCTATGCGATGAGCAAGATGAAACTCATTCACACTTCTTCTTTGAATGTGAGTTTGTTAAAGCCATCTAGCTGCCTCTATTGTGCAAGTTAGTATTCCCTTAATACCTTCTTCATTGGTCATAAGTACTACAATGGGCTACATAAGGAGGGAGAGGACCGAGAAGAAGACAACATGTCATTCGAGGTTTGGTTACAACTAACATCTACTATGTTTGGACAGAAAGAAATAGAAGGCTTTTCTCCCATGAACAAAGAAAATTTAGGAGTATATAAAGGAAAATCATAAATGATTTCGCAAGAAGGATGACTAAATTTAAAATTTGTAAATCCTACATTACACTGATGGTTTGTGTTAATAGTTTAGCCTAGCTTCCATCCTTGTCTATAAGTCCTCTTAGACTCTTGAGTTTTGTAACTATGTTTTCTTCACTTTTGGAAGTAAATCAAATTCATTTTGCTTACGAAATAACCCCTCATAAACATCACCTTCTACACCTCGATCACCTAAACTAAATACCATAGATTAGATATCAAGAATAAAAATAAGAGATTTATAATAGGGAAAAGAGAATAAAGAGGAAGAAAAGAACCCTTATTTTTAAATATATGAGGGGGCTTGAAAAGGTGAGCACTTCATAATCTACCACCTTAGTCCACTTTTTCTTAAATGAATGAGCACAAATGAACTAAGGCTTAATATTATTAAAAGTAAGAAATGGGAGAAAATAAAGGGAATAGGGTCAACACTCAAGGAAAAAACTGGCATTAACAACAAGAACAAGAAGAATAAGGCAGAATAGAGTGGAGGGAAGAAAGTTGAAATGTAGAGATTTGAATAAGTGTAAAATGAAGACCAAGAGAGGTTTATGACCATCATGGATGTCCACTAAGGGTAGGAGAGAGGGGGAATTAGATTATGGGGTGGTTTTAGGGATGTTCGTGAATCAGATGTTTGGTAAAAAAAACTTTGGATATCTTTAAAAAAAAACTTTCGATATCCAGAATTTTGGATAAGATAACAAATAATTCATAATATTTTCAAAACTTTCAATTAGTCCATAAATGAAAAATATTGGATACAATATTATTCGACCAAAAGATAATAATTCGATTCAATTTGAACCAATATAACCTAATGATTTGATCCAAGTCTTAAATTACATTATACTCAATTAGTAATTCTAACTTTTGATAATATTTAAATATTTAATAAAATTTATATTTAAAAGGTATAAACTTTACCTACAATAAAAACTATCTTTTCAAATTGCAAAAACACACACACGATTATATAAAATAAAATTTTATGAAAAATATATAATTTTTAAAGTATATATGTATATAATTTATCAAATTGGATATTTGTATTTGCTGGACCAGATATTTAATTTATTTGATTTTTTATTGATTGATCTATTATTTGATTTGAAAATAAATATCATATTAGTTATTTGATTTTTCATATCAAGTTAATTCATCAAATATCAGATAGCATGAAAAGCCTTAGGTGACATGCAAGGTAGAGACTGATGGAAGTGATTAGAATTGTAAAAGGGAATGTAGGAAGTGCAAGATGAAGATTATGCATAAGATTTTTTTTTATTGAGTAATGAAGATGTAGATATAATATATAGGGTATGGGATATTATAATTTCATGGTCAATAGCTACAAGAAAGTCAACAACAAATAGAAGTAATCTAGGTAAGGTAGGAATTTTAATAAATAGATGAAAATTAGGGACATAATCAAATGATTCCAAAATAGTATGACAAATTAAAAAAAGGTTTAAAATTATTCAAGGAACCCAAATATATAAAAATATTAGGCATAGTAATTTATTTGGAGCCAAAATGAATTAAAATGTTAAAGAAGGGTCAAAATCACTAAACTCTAGTCAGTCGAGAGAAGTTAGGAGTTCACCACTATATATACTAAGCGAACATGTTTATTAGTTGCTGGTCAGTCAAAGGAAGTTTAGGTTAGGGTTTTAAAGGGTTTAGAGGTTAAGATAAGATGATTATGAATGATAAGAGTTTAGATAAGAATTAAGAGATTAATCACCCAAAAATTTAGGGTTAGGAGAATGTGGGGCATTAGAGTGCTAGGCATATTAATTTCTCTAATATTAGATGAATCATTTTTACCACCACCTTGATGATGGTCTTTAAAGACACATTTATTAAGATGATTAGGCATAAGTATACTACATGTTATGGATTAGTATTCTTTGGTTTGTATGTAATCACCATATCATTAAAGCTCTCTAGTGTGAGCTTAGATCTCTATGCTATCTTAGCCCATTTGAATACATTAATGTCCATCATTCCTATTTATTCTAGCATAAAATGGGGGAATGGTTATCTATAACTAGGGATTTGAATGTGGTCATCTAAAAAAACATTCTAACTAGTCTTCCTCTTCATCAACATCACATTCTCATCCTTAGTTAGAAAATGGTAATGCAGTAAAGATAAAGTTAGATCCAAAATCATGCTTAGGAATAGAAAAAATCTCACTATACTAATGATTTATTGGTTATATATTTCAATATTTGATGTAAAAATATTAGATTTACCTCATTTCTTAGACTATATTTAACCATTTTTCATTGATTTCTCTTTTATTATATTTATGTAGGTACAAATGAAAAAGAAAACAAAGAAATTAAAGCATGAATCATGAGAAAAGAGTAAAAATAAAGGAGATAATAAGGCATGGGTTAACGTAGAATCAAAGACAGAAAGATTAACTCGGGACAAATTTCATCAAAAGAAGTTTGTGCTAAGAACTGTGGAAGATAATGCATTTTATAGGAAAACACTAGCCCTTCATGCTTTTTAAACACCACCCGTTTTTCTTTAGCAATCAAAATTTTAAGGTGAGGATTCCCATAAAAACACGATGGCTCTATGTTATGAAACATGAATCATGCTTTCTTATTTTTCTTATAACCACTCTCATGGGATTTTCCTTTTTAATTTTTTATTCAACTTTTAAATGAACAACTTTTGTATCAATGTTTTAGAGGCAAAACACATTTTCTATCTTTATTTATTATTGTCTTACATTCAAACACTCAATTTTATTTTATGATCAAGTAGAAGATGGAAGAATTGTGAATCGAAGATGATAAGTTGTTCTCAATCACTTCTTATATTTGAAAATTTTGATTTATAATGAATGTAAGTATTTTTTTCTTATTTAATTTTCCTCTTTATTATATTTTTGATTCATTAATATTTGTATTTAGATGATTAGTATTAATCATTATGAATTGTCATATTATCACTGTATTATGAATATGCTAGTGTACATTTGTATGGGGTAAGAGGAATTTAATTATGAACAAGGATTCTAATGTGAAATGAAACTTCAATTTGAAATGCTAATTGTATTTAATTATATTGATAAATAGAACTAAGTGATCATTGATCGAATATTCAGAATTTGAATTGATTAGATTGATATTCTAATACATTTAGATTCTAAATTAATGCTAGGATAATGACATTAATACGTAATTATTAATTAATATTTCCATTGTAGCAATAGATCATATTCCTTTAATCTTGTTTATTAATCCATACACATAATCCAAGCTTATGTGATTATGATTATAGTTGATTTTTTTTATTCTTTAATGATGATGTTAATTGAATATATAGTTCTTAACTTATATTATTAATCGGTTAGAGAATAAATCAAGAGTTTGTTTGATTTATTTGCATTGAAATAAAAATAAGAAGCAAATATGTATGAGTTTTTAACTATTGACATTAAAACAAATAGAGTTATCCTTTTTTATATGATCATTTTATTTCTTGGTTTTATAGTTTAATTTGATTCCTACTTGCCACTTATTACATATTTGGAAATGAGGGTTACATTTGGTGTGTATACGATGACAAATCAATTTTTTGGTGCTGTTGCCGAGGATTAACGGTTATAATCTTTATTTTTGTAGTTAGGGTAACCTTTTGATTTTATTTTTAATAATTATTACATGTATTAATCATCTTCATTGGAACGTGTGCTATTTTTAGGTACTCACACTTGAGATCGTTTGCGGTTGAGAATAGTGAGAAAATTGTCATGCCCGTGAGCCCAAATTAATCTTATCCTATAGCAACTAAAAAAATAAGGCAATTGGCATATGCTCATCATATTCCATTACCCTCAAAAGAAATTTCCACTACTTTAGAAGAATATATATTAAATGTTTTACTCATTTCACCTTGTTACATTCATGAAGCAATAACATATCAAAATTTAAAGGAGCTAGCCGCTCCTACTTTCAGCCCTAACTTACTTTATATTAACTATCTTGGAGAGCAAGACACCTATGAAATCAAACATGGACTAATTCATGCCTTGCCAATTTTTATAGAGTTAAAAGATAACAATTCATTGGGATCAGAATACTTCACTGACCCTAAGAAATTCCTCAATAAATTCCATATTACATGTTTTGGTATGAAACCTCCTAAAGTAAGTGTAGAATAACTTAAGCTCAAAAATTATCCTTTAGCTTTGGTTGATGCAAACAAGGAATGGTTATATGACTTAAAAACATGTTCTGAGAACACATTAGTGCAAAAAGTTTTCCTTGAAAAATATTTTCCTTCATCTAGAGCAATAACTATTAGAAAATAAAATTGTGGTATTAGTCGAGATGGGGAGAAATCATTACATGAGTATTAGGAACGTTTTAAGAAACTATGTGGTAGTTGTCCTAACCATTGAATTAGTGAGCAACTTTTAATCCAATATTTCTATGAGGGTCTATATCTTATGGACTTAAACATATTAGATGCTGCATGTGGGGGTGCACTAGTTGATAAGACTCCAACTGAAGCTAAAATATTGATTGCTAAGATGATATCTAATTTTGAATATTGTGGAAGAGGTAATACTTTTGTGTCTTAACAAGTTAAATAATCTAACATTGTTGAGTTGAAAAAGAAAGTATAGAATTTGGCCTCTCTAGTAGAGAAAGTAGTGAGTGAAAAAGTCTCTAAAAATCATGTGGGGTTCATTCTTTCTATAATCATACTATTGATATGTGCCTCACTTTGCAGGATGAACAATACTTAAATTCCATTGGAGGACCACAAATGCTAAGAAAAAATGATCCATATGCCCTAATATATAATCTAGGTTGGGAAAATCATCCTAATTTGATATATGGGTACAACCAACAAGGTAGAAACTCATATTTTCGACCACATGCTTACCAAAATTAGAAAAGTTCACATGTACCTCCTAGATTCTTTTAAGTTCCAAAAAACCAACCAAGACCACCATGTCAGTCATTACCTCCACCAGAAGTTCAATAACAATCAGGGGGGATGCCTTTGGAAAACTTGGTAAAATCTTTGGCTATCAACACTTTGTAGTTTCAAAAGGATACTAGTAATGGTATCAATAACTTAGAGAATCAAGAAAGTTTAATATAAAATTCTCTAGGAAATTTACAAGGACAAATCTCTTTAAAATTTTCAAGCCAAACAGAGAGGAACCCTAAAGAAAATGCTAGTGAATTACAACTAGGATTTCAAACAATTAAAAGGCCCCAAGCAAGCAAGTGATGAGCAAGAAGTGGGTGGTGTAGAAGATGAAAGATGTAGAGGAATAAAAAGTTAAAACCCCCCAAATATATCTAAGGATGACTCTGCTAATTATATTAAGAAAACTAATCATTTTCGTTTTAGGTTGGCAAAGAACAAGAAGTAAGACCATAACTAGGAGATGTTTGAAATGTTTAGAAAATTAGAGGTAAACATCCCTTTCATAGATGCAATAAAATAGGTGCCAAGGTATACAAAATTCTTGAAATATTTGTTTATCAACAAAAGAAGATTGAAAGGAGATGAGAAAGCGAGAGTGGGAGAAAACATTTTAGCAATACTACAAAGGAAACTACTACCAAAATATAAGGGTCTAGGTATCCTTTGAAGATTGTATTGACTCAATGCATAGAAATTGGATTTCTAGAAGATTTGAAAGAAAATTTTAAAGTTGATAAAGAGATTAAAAATATGGTGCATGTTTTATGAGCAATTTCTGGATGAATATAATTGTTTGTGGATTTACCAGTGACTTTAGATATACCCTTACCATTAGAAAAACAAGCACCAGAGGTAGAATTAAAGCCTTTACCTAACTATCTTAAGTACGGAGTTTTAGGAGAGAAATATACCCTTTCCATTATCATATCAAGTGACCTAATTCCAATGCAAGAGAAGAAGCTTGTCAGTGTTTTGAAAGAATACAAGATAGATTTTGGATGGACAATTGCTTATAGTAAGGGTACAAGTCCCTCAATGTGTATGCATCGGATGTTGATGGAGTATGACGTAAAACCTAGTAGGCAAGTACAATGTAAGCTAAATCATATTATGATGGAAGTGGTAAAGAAAGAGGTGCTAAATATTTTAGTAGTGAGAGTCATTTACCCAATCTCTAACAATAATTAAGTTAGTATCCTGTAGTTAATACCTAAGAAAACAAGAATCATTGTGGTTGAAAATGAAAAGGGAGAGATTATTCCTAATGGGATACAAGATGGTTTGAGAGTGAGTGTTGACTATCAAAAGTTAAATTTGATGACTAGAAAATATCATTTTCCCTTACCTTTCATGGACCACATGTTAGAGAGGTTAGTATGTCATACTTATTATTATTATTATTTTCTTGATGGCTATTCAGGATATGTGTAGGTACCCACTGCCTTAGAGGATTAAGAGAAGACAACATTTATGTGTCCATATGGCATGTTTGCATATTATCTTATGTAATTTGGTCTATAAAATGCCTTTTCCATATTCCAAAGATGTAAAGCAAGCATATTTTAGAGTATTAAGAGAAGATTATAAAGGTATTCATAGATGATTTTAGTGTTCGTAGTGATACACTTGATCAATACCAAGATAACCTAACTCTAATTTTAAGGTTTCATCTTGAGATTAATCTTGTGTTAAGCAGTATAAAGTTTCACTTTATGGTACAATAGAGAATATTTTTAGGACATGTCATATGTGATAAAGGAATAGGAATAGACAAAGCAAAGATTGGTCTGGTAGCTTCTTTACCTTACCCCTCTACTAGTAGGAAAATATAATCATTCCTTGGTCATGTAGGATGTTACCATAGATTTATTGAGTATTTTTTTTTTTAAGAATGCTCAATCTCTATGTAAGATTTTTTAGAAAAATTCCAAATTAATTCTTAATGATGAGTATAAAAAAGCATTTGATCATTTAAAGGAAAAATGAGTTATTACACCTATATTTCGACCCCCTGATTTAAAATTTTCTTTTGAATTAATGTGTGGTGCATCTAATTATGTTGTTGGCGTAGTTTTAGGTCAACAAATTGGGAAAGATCCACATGTGATTTACTATGCTTAGCGTAAATGGACCTCAGTTTAACTATATCATTGTAACACCCCCAAAATTCACTACTGAAAAATTTCATTTAATTAAAAGAAAGTTAGCGAAAGCAAAATATCAAACCGTGAATTCCGAGGATATTATCACCACACTTAGTACTAGACCGGTTCATTCATACCATTCCAGTACCAAGTGCTAAGGCTAAAGGAGAAAAATATAAATTATGAGAAGCTCAACTAATAATTAAATCAGAGTAGCGCATGTAAATATAATCCATCAAGTGGTGGTAACAAAACAATGAATACATTGAAATTGTGAATTTAAAGGAGACAGAGTAAAACCCTAACAGTTCCGGATTGTTCCTTACGCTCTTTGCCGAGGCCCACTTGAATAGCGCCTAAAAACGACCTTCAAGGGTCACTGCCCATTGAATAGGTAGGGGCCCCACGAATGGAACCCTTCAATATTACGGTATTGAGTAACCCTTTAAAAACACACTTAAAAGTAGGCACGCAATGTAACACATGATATACTACTGTATCCATACATAACGACAGGGGTAAACATAATATTCAGATCCATAAATTCACATATTCAACAAGTCGATCAAATATTAATGGTGTATACGAATCATTCACTTTCGTACATTCACATACTTAACAAGTCAACCAAATATTAACAGGCCATAATGAATAATCGATACTTTTAGGGCTTTAAGGCCATTAGTCCGTCATTAATCCATCATCTCAGATTATAAATGTCCATGTGAGTGCGGGAACTCCACTACTATAGCCGGTGGAACTATCATGCAAGGCAAAATGCTCTTGGCCACTATTATTCGCCGGTGGACCGGTCATGCAGGACAAAACGGAAAAAGGTTTTGAAACCAACTCTGGGCATAAATGTTTTTAAAATAAGAAAAACTTCGTTAAACCAAAAAATATTTTGAACTAAAGCGTGGTTATCAGAACCAACGCTCTAATACCAACTTGTTTTAAAAAATTTACGCTCAGAGTTGGTTTCAAAACCTTTTCCCATTTCAAATGTTTTAGATGATACCACAAGGTGGTATCAGAGTGAGTTTCAACCGCTCTTCCAATTTTAGACCTTTTAATCTGATACTATAGGTTGGTATCAAAATCGGTTTTGACCATTCTTTCCATTTCAAACCTTTTAAACTGATACCACAAGTTGGTATTAGAGTTTTTTTTTAACGACTCTTTCCATTTTAAACGAATTTAAGTAGATACCATAGCTTGTATCTGATCTGGTTTCAATCACTCTTATAATTTCAATCATTTTAAGCTGGTACCACAAGTTTGTATCAGGTATTTTCATAAAACCTTTCTCGGGTTTTAAACGTTTTGAGTTGATATTACAAGTAAGTATTTAATAAATAGCTTTTATTTGAAATAAATTAGCTTTTAAAGTTATTTAGTTTAATTATTTTATGGATTTTTGAGTATATAAATTTGGATAGGAGTATTTAATAAATTAAAAATAAATATTTTGTTATTTTATCATATATTTTTATTTAAATAATTTTCTAAACTAATATTTTACTAAAATTATCCTTTTTGAACTAATATATTAAATTATATTGAATTAAATTATTAAATTAAATAATTTATCAAAAATATTACATTTTGTTATTTTCTAAATTAAAGTAAATTATTTTCCCTTATTTTCCCATTTTCCTTTTTTCCCTTTTTCTTTTCCTTCTCCTTTTTCTCCGTTTCCTTCTTTCTTTCTTTTTCTTTTTTTTTTCTTTTCCTGGCTTGGGTTGCCAGGCTTGCCTTCCCCTCCTTGCGCGCCTAGGTCGCTGGCCCATTCTCCCTCGCCCCAGCTGCAGCGACGCCGACCCAACTGTCTCCCCTCTTTTCTTCCTCCTTTTCTCCTTTGGACCGGGCCTGCCCATATTCTTTTTTTCCCATCGTCGGCCTGCACCTCCCCCTCCTTCTCTTCTTCTTCTTCTATGCCTCGACCCAGCAGCCCCGACCTGTCTTCGTCGGCCAGTGCTGCCACCTCGGGCACGCCGGCCACCACCTACCACCTGCAACTCTCTCTCTCTCTCTCTCTCTCTCTCTCTCTCTCTCTCTCTCCCTCTTCTATCTTTTTTTCACCATTTTGGAACCGAGCAGCCATGCACCCCATCCCGCATTGCCACCCTTTCCTCTCCTTCGTCACCCTTACCCTACCACCCTACGACCCCCTGCCACCCTAAATGCTACCACCCGATCAACCACCTATCCCCCTACCCTCCCTATTCTTTTTCTTCTCCTCTTCACCCTTTTTCCTGCCCCATTATTTTCGGACCTCACCCCCAATCTCCTCTTTCTCTCATTTTCTTCCTCTCCCATTTCCACCCCTATTTTTGCAACACCACCTCCTCTGTCGCTTCCTCCGCTTAACCAACCGTTGGCAGCACTTTCTGCCACCGCCCTAAACCACCACACCACCCCTCAAACCACCTTACAGCCCCTTCTTCCTCCTCACTTTTTTTCTCCCCATTTTCCCCTTCTCGATAGTCCCCCTGCAACCCCACCGTTCGCTGTCGTCCGACCACCTATACCGCCACCCAAACCACCAATCTACACCCTGTAACCTCCTCTACGACCCCCATACATTGTTTGGCCGAAGCAAGCCCCCGAATCCCTTCATTTTTCCATCTCTTTTCCTTCCTTCTCAGCCCCTCCACCTCGACCCACCTCTGCAGCCACCATCGTGGCCTCCCTGCCGCCACCGCCGCCGCCCTTAGCCGCCGTGAACCCATCCCCGACAACCACCTACACCCCCTCTTCACTCCTGCACCATTCCCTTTCCCTAAATCCTCCCCCACTGCCCTCTTTTCTAGCTTAAAGACCCCCAACCCGAAAACACCCCTTCCACCCTCTTCTTCATGCAACCTTCAACCCTTCCACCCTTATTTTTACATGCTGCTCATGCTGCATATGCAGTATGAGTTTCTAAATTTATTGGCCATTTTTATTAATAATTTTAAGGTATGATAATATTTAAATTAATTATTTCATTAAGTAAAATTTATAAAGTCTTATGCTTTGATTTTATTATTTATAATATAATAAATATTGATATTATTTTTAGGTGTTGATTTTGCTATTTAAAGCTTAAATCTTTAACTGGGATACCTGTAAGATTAGATTTTTGTGGGAATTAAGGTAATCGTTAAACCCCACTTAAACGCATGGATAAATGTATGTTTGCACATTAGGAATTTTTAATGTGTTATTATGTTTGTTATATGGTTGTTAGTATAATTTACATGTTTGCTTGTATTGTTTAATAAAAAGGAAAGTATGCTCTTTTATGTGCTATGTGTGTAAATGTTTTCTAAGGGAAGAACTTAATTATTAATGAAAGTGTTAAAGTACTTATCCATGTCACATTATGTTATTGTGACCATTTATGCTTGAATAATATTATTGTGAGCCCTAGGGGCATTTTAGTAATATTTCTTGTGTAAGAATGTGGCCTAATATGTGTGGGTGCTAATAAGCATTATATTGAAATATAATAGTTGGTGGAGTTGGATATTGTTAAGGGAGTGTTAATATTATTATTCCATGTAGTAATGTTGACTTAATAAAAGTGATGTAATAAGGGGTAAGAATGATAATTTTGGAACTAAAGAGGAATATGGTAATTTTTCAAGTAAAGGGGTATTATGGTAATTTTGGGAGTAAAGGGTAAATTGGTAATTTTGGAAGTAAGGGGGTAAAATGGTAATTTCGGAAGTAAAGGGGCAAAATGGTAAATTTGTGAATAAAGGGTAAAATAGTAATTAAAGGGTAAATTAGTAATTTTTTTATTAAAGGGAAAAATAGTAATTTCTTAATTAAAGGTCAAAATGGTAATTTTGTAATTAAAGGATAAAATTGTAATTTTGTAATTAAAAGGGAAAATGGTAAATTTTTGAATAAAGGGGTGTTATGGTAAATTTTAGAAGCTAAGGGGGTAAATGGTGAATTTAAAAGTAAAAGGGAAAATGGTAATTTTGTAAATAAAAGGGGTAAAGTGGAAATTGGAAATGAGTAACTTGGTAAGTATGATAATAGAGAAGGGCACTTTGGTAATTTAAACAACTAAAGGGTAATTTGTTAGTTTGACTAACTAAAGGACAGTTTGTTAATTATAATCAAGGAAATGGAAAATGCATTAAGTGTAACAATTACGAAGGGTGATTAGTGGCCTAATAAGTGTGTGAGAGATGGCTCGGTAACCTAAATCAAGCAGAGATGTGGCTAAGATCAACTATGTGTGGGTTACGTGTCATGTGTGCCATGTATTATACCATATTGTGTACTTTATGCTTAATGAATAATCATTATAGCGCAACTTTGAGTGAATGTATGCTCATATAACTTCCTTATGGCATGTGAATGATAATTATATATGTTGTGTGTATGATGTTATATGATGTGACCCTCTAGGACATGCATGCTAGGATGTTTAATAATAGGATATGGTGTGAAAGGCATGAAAAAGAAAAAAAAAAAGAAAAAGGAAGAAAGGAGGAAAGGAGGAAAAAGGAGAAAAAGGAGAAGGAAAAGAAAAAGGAAAAAATGAAAAATGGAAAAATAGGGAAAAATAATTTAATTTAATTTAGAAAATAATAAAATGTAATATTTTTGATAAATTATTTAATTTAATAATTTAATTCAATATAATTTAATATATTAGTTCAAAAAGGATAATTTTAGTAAAATATTAGTTTGGGAAATCATTTAAATAAAAATATATGATAAAATAACAAAATATTTATTTTTAATTTATTAAATACTCCTATCCAAATTTATATACTCAAAAATCCATAAAATAATTAAACTAAATAAATTTAAAAGCTAATTTATTTAAAATAAAAGCTATTTTTTAAATTATAGGTTTTCTAAAATTTTGGAGGATTACAACCATCACTAAGAAGGAGCTTCTTGCAATTATATTTTATTTAGATAAGTTTCTCTCTTATCAGTTAGGTACTAATATTATTGTGTATTCTAACCATGTAGCTTTGAAATACCTACCGGTAAAGAAGGAAGTAAAGCCGAAGTTGATTTTATGGATACTTCTACTTTAAGAATTCAATATTCGCATCAAGGATAAGAAGGGAACTGATAATGGGGTAGTAGATCACCTTAATAGATTACTCAAAGAAGTAGAAGCTAAAGAACCAATCAATGAAGCATTTCTGGATTAGCAAATTCACACAGTTGATAGTGAAATACCACAGTATGCTAACATGGTAAATTTTTTGGTCACAAATCTTACTACAGTGCAAAAAAATAAGATGACAAATCAAGCTAGGTGTTTTGTGAGGGATGGCCCTTATTTGTGGAAATAGTGTTCAGACCAAGTCATTAGGAAATGTATTCTTGATAGTGAAATTCTTTCATTTTTAGATCTTTCCATAACTATGCTTGTGGAGGTCATTTTAGTCTAAAAAGAACAAATCATAAGGTTTTAGAAATGGGTTCTATTGGCCTACATTGTTCAAAGATGCTTATAGTTTTTTAAAACATGTGAGAATTGTCTAAATACTTAAATTTTAGGTCTTAGGAATGAAATGTCCCACAACCTCATTATTGCTTGTAAAATTTTGGATGTGTTAGGGTATGTGTTTTATGGGCCATTTCCCCTCCCCCCTTCTTGTGGTTTCAAATATTTTTTTTTTGAGATTATGTGTCTAAATGGGTAGAGGAAAAAGCTACATGAAAAGATGATGCTAAGGTTGTCGCAAAAATTGTTTGAACTAACATTTTTTCAAGGTTTGGCTTTCCCAAAGCTATTATCAATAATGAAGGTTTGAATTTTGTGATAAAAAGATAAAAGCTTTATTGAGGAATTATCATGTGACACCTCAAGTTTCTATAGCTTATCATCCATAAATCTACGAGTAAGTGGAAGTGTTGAATTGAGAGATCGAATTGATTTTGGAAAAAAAAATGGTGAAGCGAACAAGGAAGGATTGGAGCCTACATCTCACAGATGGTCTATGGGCATATTGTACTGCATATAAGACACCAATTGGTATGTCTCCATATCATCTAGTTTATGGTATGCCTTACCATATCCGTGTTGAATTAAAACATAAATATTTTAGGGTCTCTAATAATGTAACATGGAGTTAAGTCAAATTGAAAAACATAAGAAACTTCAATTGCAATAATTAGAAGAGTTAACAAATGAAGCTTTTGAAACTGCCTTGAGATATAAGGATAAGACTAAATTAGTTCATGACAAGGTAATTCCTTAGAAAAATTTTGAAGTTGGCCAAAAAAATTTGTTATACCAATCTTGTTTAAAATTGGTTCCAGGTAAATATAAGTCGAGATGGATCGACCTTTTGTGGTAACTAATGTATTTTCTCATGGTACAACTTGATATTAGAAGAGAAATGATAGACAAAGTATGAAAAGTTAATGTGCACTATTTGAAACCTTTTTATGAGGGATACATTGTATGAAACGTGGAGGTGGTGGAACTCACTACTCCAAATTATAAAGATGAATTGTATCAAAAGGTGGAGCTCTTAACCTAAATGGAACGCTTCTTGAGAGACATCATAAGTGTAGTACATAAGTTATTTGTTGTATTTCTTTATCTATTAAAATAATTGTTTTTTAGCATGTTTGTGTGCTGAAAAAAAGGTGCAAGTCAAGAGAATAGTAACCAACATAGGGATTGATAAGCACATATTTTTATTAGTTTTATACACTTTTACTTTATGTTTTTTTGTCATTCATTTGAATAATATGTGAGGTTTTTTATATTATTTTAAATTATTAACTTAATTTATAATAATCTCATGTATTTAATTAATTTTGAATTTAAAGTCGATTTTGTATAATTTTGACATCTTGCTGTATTTTAACCAAAACTTTTAGCTAAAAATATATTCTAAAATGAATAATTATTTGAAATAATTTTAGAAAGTTAATTAATATCTACTCAATTATATTTTGTTGGTACTAATTGATGAAAAACCAAACAAAACCAACCTAAAAAAAAGGCTAAAGGGAGGGAAAAAAAGAAACACAAAAAAGGGATGATGATAAAATATAAAAAAAATAAAAAAAGGCCACGAAGGTTTTTAAAGATAGGATAAAGAAAGAGAGAGAGATGAGAGGTAGTAGAAAATAGAGAGAGAAAAAATGAGGGAGGTGCGACAGTAGAGAGAGAGAATAAAGAGAGGCGTAGAAGGGAATAAAAAAAAGGAATAGAAACACATGCAGCTCAGTAGAGTTAGAGAAGGGGCACGACCGTAAAAAAAAAGGAAAAGAAGAAAGGAGGAAGCATGATTGCCCAACGCTGGAAAATAAATAGCATCGTCTACCATCTGTATATCATTACTTTTTGGTTTGATTTTAGATTTAAGGACTTGTAATTTTATATATTAATTTTCTTAGGTTCAATATTTTATATATTTTTTAATATTATTTATTTACTTTGATTACTATAATATTAATTAATAATATTTTTTAATTTTATTTTATTAAAGATATGGTGAAAGTATATTCTTTATACTGATAATTAATTGATTGTTTGATTAATAGATTAATCTATATATTTTATACTATTATTCTAGATTGTGCCTAATTAATAAATTGATCACTTTTAATTAATATTTAACAAGTCCAAAAAAGATGCGAGAGTTGAATCTCCGCTTTAGATCAAATAAAAAAAAGAGTTGAATAGTTGTGAGAATAATTACGTGATTTTCACAACAATAGAAAAAGATAAATAATTAATTAAACCGAAAGTATCGTTTTTTATTTAAATCTACCGACTAGAAGTAGCAGAACTAATAATTAGCGATAGAACAACATAGCTCGAGAGAGTGTGTTGGTTAAATATTCTCATTGACACATAGATAGTAATTGAAAAGATCAAATAATTGATTAATTAGTTATTATAATTGAATAGTGGTAAATTGATTTTATCTTTATTAGATTTTGTATGATTCCATTTTAGTTTAATTTTGTTTGATTTGAAATTCTTAGTTTAGATTAATAATTATTTTTTTATTTTATTTTGATAGCCTAAGCCTAATTTATATTATTAGAGTTTTAAGTTATTGATTAGTCTTTGTAGGAAGATAATTTAGTATTCCTTGTACCCTATATCACTTGCAACCGGTACGCTTGCCAATATGTATCTTTAGTCAACATCAAATATTTGGTGCCATTGTCAAGGACTAATTTAATAGCCGAAGATCTAAAAATTTAAATCTTGATTTAAATAATTTAATTTATTTTATATTATATTATATTTTTTTCTAAATTTATTTGATTCTCTTGGTATTTGGTATTCTTGTATTGGTACATGTTGCTAGTACATGACCCAAACTACTCCTAGTGAATTGGTAGCATTAGACCCAAAGATTGAAAGAAAGTTTCACAAATTAAGGGTGTATTTAAAATTATTACCGTTGCGAAGAATCAAAATAAAAAATGGATCATAGGGAGCAAAATCAGCTACTACAAGTTGGGAAATATATAATACCCCATCTTAAAATAATATTGATATAAAATAAATTAGTTTTGATTTTAAAAAAGGATTGAAAATCTAATAAAAGTGTGAATTTTAGGTATACTGATCAACTATGTCGCCTAAACTATCAACTGGTATGCCCAAATATTGACAATTTTATTTTCTGATGAACTAGTTGACTAGTTTATCCAAATCAATTGACTACTTATCCCGTGATTTTAGATCTCTTTCAGTTTTAGCTTCAAATCTCTTTCCAATATTTATGAAAACTTCTAATTAGAATATACTTATGTTGATAAGCATATTTTGGTTCTTCTGGATTATTTTTATATTATTTAGATCATTCTATAATTTTATTTAGCTAAAATTTTCCCAAAAATACCTTTTGAGACATTTTTCCACCTTATCTTTCTTTCCCTTCACTTTTCTCTCTCTCTTCTAGTAGTCATGGCTGCGTGTGACTTCTTGCACCTCTTTTCCTAACTTACCAACCTTCTACCATATCCCTTTTAGACTACACTCAACATCCCTCACATCATCAAGTATTTATCTACGCTTCGTTTCCCACACTCAACTAAGCCCATCATCTCTCTCCCTCTCGTAGATGTCGACCAGCTCTCCCTTCTATGCACTCTATTTCTAATTAATTTCACTTATTACCACCTGAACTTGCTCATTATCTCCTTTTTCTTTGTGGAAAATTCCTAAGTGTTGAACATTCATTCATTCTTTCCTATTTTCTTTTCTACTGAAAAATAGAGACTTGTCTCTTGTTTTCTTCCTTCCCTAGGTCAAATTATTGTCCTTTCTTTCTTCTGCTAATCTTAGCTTTAACTCTCCATTGTTTCTCTTAAGTAAGGAATAATTAAGGTCTTAAGAAAGGTTGAAGATCCTTGAGAAAGGCCCTTTGGCACTGTAATGATGTGGCGGTGGGAGATGTAGTCCAACATTCGTCCTAGTCTTGGAATATAGACAATGGTTTGATGTTATGGTAATGTAATTCCAGTGAGGCAAACCCAAAATTTAATGTATGCCCCCTCACCTAATAAATCAAGTGTGGTTGATATTGAAGATCCTTGATAAAAGCCGATTGGCACTATTATGATGCGGTTGAAATACCCTAAAACCCTAATTTAAGAAATTATGTTGAAATAGAGATTTATTAGAAAAATTAATTAAATAAATTATTTTATTAAAATAAGGGGAAATATTTAACGCAAAATCAAGAGAAAAATAATAAATAAGGATCATCCCAACAATAATATCTCAAGTCGTGCATGAATTTCTTCCTTTGATGATAAGAAAATGCATTGGGTAGGTTATCACTTAGAAGATAATTTACAATATCAGCATACCGGAGATGATTTATAACATAGAGTGCTTCATTTGGGAATGTGTCATGCATAGGCTCACCTACCTTACTTACCTCATATGATGCCGGTAAGCAAAATAAATGGTCTACTACATTATTTTTGCTTCCCTTCTTATTCTTGATTTCCTAACCAAACTCTTGTAGTAATAAGATCCATCAGATTATTATGGGCTTAGCATCTTACTTAATAAAAGATATCTCAAAGCAACATTGTCACTATACATAATGATTTTATTAAGTAACTAGTAAGGACAAAACTTATCAAAAGCAAAGATTATAGCTAATAATTTTTTTCAGTAGTAGCATAATTCTTTTGTTTAGAATTTAAAGTTTTTCTAACATAATAAATAATATGGAAATATTTATCCTTTGCTATCCTAAAACTACTCATACAGCCATATCGCTAGCATCGTACATGATTTCAAAAAGAATATTTCAATCTAGAGCAACAATAATAGAAGCATTCATAAGTTTTTCTTTAAGAGTGTTAAAGGCCTTTTAACACACGTGAAAAAAATCAAAATTCACATCTTTAGCCAAGAGGTCACATATAGGTTTTGAAAATTCTGAAGTATTTGATAAACCTCCTATAGTAGCCCATATGACCAATAAAACTTCTAATGTCTTTGACACATTTAGGGGGAGGCAACCTTTAAATAATTTTAACTTTTACTTTATCTACCTCTATCCTAAAACATATCTCTACCCTTGTTTTAAAAAGTAGTAATTTTTTTATGAGACTTAGACATGTGATTCAAGTTTGTGTGTGAAAAAACGTGTTAAAGAAAATCTAAAAGAATAAGTGTGGGAGATTTAAAAAAGAAAAAGAAAAATTATGCTATATAAACAAAAAATCATATATCCTTTCTTTTATTCTAAGAAAAAGTGGTGAAAATGATTAGGAAGCCCAACATGAGGATATTTGACCTATGTGATGCTATATTATGTAATGTGAAGATACCTTGATAAGTTTGAATTTATAAGAAGTCTCTACATGAGCAAGATTTTACAAGGTTTTAGGATATTATTTTTTTAATCCTCATTTCCCTTTTCTTTATTAAACCCTTAAACCTAACCCCATTACAATCCTTATGAAGTCATATTTGATTATTGAGATAGGCGACCTTGATCTATTGGAGATTAGTCACACGAGTCAAGCATATGATTTGGTCCATTTGGTAAGTATTTGATATCCTTCATGAGGTTTTATCTAGAATATATGAGCCTTTTTGTTGATATATATGAGTTATTTATTATTTTTATCATCTTATCTCGCATATCTAAGTATGCTTATACATATGTAGCCATGAATATGAGGAAAAAATAAAAACAAGAGGGTATAAATTTGTGAGGATGGATATTGATATGACTAAGACGTGGTTAGGTTTTCATTCCGTATTATTGCTTTTTCATATTTGTCATGTTTATGTATAAACCATATGTTGAAATTAACCCTGTATATTTTCTTGTTTTAAATCTTGGTTGAGTGTTAATCTTGGTATTATAAAAGTAGAAGATTCTAAGACATCATTAATTAAGGGCGTTAGAAGTGTGTTTACTATTTTTATGTGATTTTGTGGGTGACTTAGGGATTTAAAGAGCTTGTTGTACATGTTAAGTGCACTCGTGAAACCAATAAAAGTGGCTAGTTAGTTCTAATTTATTTATTTATTTAGATATATGTCTTAGTTGATAACAAACAAAAAGCTAAGTGTGCGTGTGTTGGTAAACACATATTTTTTTTATCAATTTTATATCCAAGCTTTTTGTTATTTATTTGAATAATATGAGAGGTTATTTATATTATTTTTAATTATTTACTTAATTTATAAAAACCTTATGTATTTAATTAATTTAGAGTTTAAAGTTGATTTTCTTTTAATTTTGACATTATACCATACTTAACTTAAACTTTCAACTTAATATATATTCTAAAATGAAGAATTATTTGAAATAATTTTTGAAAGTTAATTGGTATCTGCTCAGTTTTGTTTTGTAAATACTAATTGATGCATGGAGTGATAAATCAAGAAAAAAAGGAAATGAAAGTGAGAATAAAAAAAATAGAAAAGAAGAAATGGAATGGAAAAAAATAGATGGCGCGGCGTGTGTCGTTAATCAAAAAACAAACAGAATGAGCCCAAACGAAAAGACAAAGGGAAGAAAAAAAAAAAGAAACACGAAAAAGGGATGGCGATAGAAAAAAAAAAGGGGGGCTAGAAGTCCAGCAAGGAAATAATAGAGAGAAAGCAAAGAGGAGGTAGAAAAGAGAGAAAAAGAATTAGGGAGGTGTGACGGTAGAGAGAGAGAGAAGAAAGAGAGGCGCAAAAGGGAAAAAAATAAAAAAGAACAAAAACACAGGTGGCTTGATAGAGAGAGAGAAGGGGCACAACCATAGGAAAAAGGAAAAGAAAAAATAAGGCAACTCGGCTGCCCCACACCAAAAAAAGCAATAGTGTTGCCGATCGTTCGTAAATCATCATTTTTTGGTTTGATTTTAGATTTAGAGTCCTATAATTTTAAAATTTAATATTCTTAGGTTCAATATCTTATGAATAATTTAAATTCTTTATTTACTTTGATTATTTTTATTTTAATTAATAGAATATTCTAATTTTTTTATCAAGGATTAGATGAAACCTTATTACTTATACTGATAATTAATCGATTGCTTGATTAATAGATTACTCTATGTGTGTTTATGCTACTGTTTTAGATTGTGTTTAATTAATAGACCGATCACCTTTAATTAGCATTTAACAAATTAAAAAAATATGCGAGAGCTAAATCCCTACTTCAGGTCAAATAGAATAAATAGGAGTTGAATGGGTTGTGAAAATAATTACATGATTTCTACAATAATAGGAAATAATTTAAAATTAATTGAAACTAAATCATCATCTTTTATTTAAATCCATTAAATACGCTTACAAAAACATTAGTTAAATATCTCTTTTAACAAATTGCTAGTAATTGAAAAGATAGTAATTGATTAACTAGTTATTATAATTGGAAAGTGGTTGTAATACCCCATTTTTAAAAACCTTAATTATAAATTAATAATCATATGATTAGTTTAGTGGGTTTAATATTAAATTTTTTATTATTATTTGTATTATTACGATGGTTTAGATATAAATTTAATCAGGTTAAAATTTGATAGAAATTAGGTTATTTAATTTAATCCTAGTTTATACCCATAAATCTTTTTCTAAATGATTTTACTAATAATATTTTGATCTGTAATCCAAAAATAATTTTCTAAAATTTATTTTCGATTATTTTACTCTTTCTGACCCTTTTTAAATCTATCCTAATCTGAATTATTTTATCCGGAGTATTTTTCTACCCGGTACCCTACTCTATCCAAACTAAATATAAAAATAAAATAAAATTTACCTACTTTATCCTCCCATTTTTACCCCACTGAACTTATTTGTTGCTTGCCCTAATCCCCTCCCCCAATCACGCTTCCTGTCACCCTCAACTCCTTACCTCAAGCAACCTGTGTTCTGTATTTTTTTATATACACACATACACGCACACGGTACTCCCATCCCAACCAAATAGCCTGTTTCCCCATGTGCCGTGTCGATTCTTTTTCCTATCACTAACCCCAGCACCCAAATGCACCATGCACACAACACCATGTACATGCATACTCACAACCCTCCCCTCCTTGCATTTTCTTCAATCAAGCTCAACACATGACTAGCCGACCATCACCAACCTTCACCATCACCATCTTATCCCAGCTCCTCGCATAACACCTCTCTTCATCTTCTTCCAGCTCCTGCCACACCCCATCGCAACCCCCTACATCTCCTGTTTTTTCCCTCTAACCGAGTCCTACATCACCTCCACTTCCAACGTAGCCAACCGATCCAACGCCACCGCCCACTGTCATTTTCTTCCCCTGCCTCTACTAGCATCCATCACCACTGAACCACTACCCTCTTCCTCACTCGCTTCTCTCAGCTCCTTTGGTTCACCTTTCCCTAGCTCCCTCTCTCAGCCTTAGCTCCATCCCTCCACCACTTTGCAACCGCCCTCCAACCACCAAGCACCCGGCAACCCCGAAGCTCCATCCACATCACCCAGCCCTTGCACCACCCTGCCTGCGCATGCCACCACTCCCTCACCAAACCAAACCCAACATAGCCTCCAACCCCACGCACCGGCTACCATTTTTCCTCCTCTTCTTCCTGTATACAACCCTAATCTGCACTTCTCCCTTTGCACTTCCAACACTCAAACACATCACCACCAAACCTAGCCCACCATTCTCCTCTTCTTGCATCACCTAGCCCTGCCTACAACCTCCCTTTCTTCCTCTGCACTTCCACCATCGAGCCGTGTAAGCCCAACACCACCACCTTCCCAGCCATAGCTCCAACAGCCACCACGCTAGCCCTACAGCTACCGCCGACCACCGATCAGTGCCGACAGTGGCCACCATCTCCCCTGCCGCCTCTTGCAGCCAACCCCTCGTAGTTGTCCAGCCCCGAGCCTCCTCTGTTGTGCAGCGTGAGTTGTTTTAAAATTTTTTGGTACCTATGTTAAGTGTAAGGGTATTTTGTTAATTTTATAAAAAAATATTTTTATATTATAATTATTAGTTTACCTGATAGATATTAATTAGGTAATTGCGGTATTATTTTTATGCACAAAAGGTTGATTAGCGAGATCCGATAACTTTAGTAGGTTACCGCTATTTTTTGTATTTTTACTAGAATTCAGGTAATCGTCATACTCTACTAAAATGATAAATATTGTGTGGTAGCATATTAAGGTTTTTATGTGTGAAATGTGTTAAACATGATTCGTTAAGATATAATTATGTATTATTAATTGTAATCATGAAAATCAGAAAAATGAGCATGTTATCTGATATAAAATATATCGAGTACGAATGTGTGATCAAAATGATTATTATATCTGAAAAATATTTTGTATAATACGTATGTATAAAACAATAAGTTGAGCAAGCTTGAACATAATTCTAAAATAATTATTATAGATAAGTGTCCTAGGGGTAATTTAATCATTTTGAGTGTGTTATAATTTTTATCCTAAAAAGCCTATCTCATATGTATTATCTGTTATTAAGTATTTGAGCATGCATTTTGGATGGATTAAAAGTGCATAATATAATTTTATGTGCAGAATTATATATAAGGGGAAATGGTCATTTGGCATATCTGATAATTTAAATCACATAATGAATAATTTATTTATGGTATTTTAGCCTTTTCATGATAAATGAATAAATTAAATGGAATTAGTATTTAAATAGATGATAATATGAAAATTTTGGTCTTAGGGGTATTTTAGTCTTTTTTGGCCTAAAGGGTCCAAATGTGAATAATTGAGTCTAGGATGACCTTAGCATATTTTAATGTCGGCCTCAATATTGACCTTGATTATGATTTTTTCGAATGATTGGAAATAAGCAAAAACAATTAAGCATGGAAATTGGATTTATCTGTATTATATGCAATTTCATAGTCATCTTAATAAAATGCTAATACTTAAAGTGAAAGACCTTGAGATCGGGAATGGTGGCTCCTCAAGGATCGCTACCCTAAAGACGTGGTTTAACCCACAATTGATATTATGGATTTTTGCTGGTATGCCTTAGTGCCCTAATCAGGCACTACATCTTACTCTATTATGTTCTACGGACTAATAAGGGTATGCATACTTATGGATTAGGTGTCCTTATTGGTAGGGTACTGTGTTACCTTCATGTACCAATGTAACCAGGGTACTTTTGTGTCCTTAGGTTGATAGTCGGTAGAATACTATGTTTCCTTGTTGCACCGGTATGACTAGAGTACCTTTGTGTCTTTAGGTTAATTAATTTCCCCTCGAGAAAGTAAATAAAAATTGAAATGATATGATTTGATTGAAATAATAATTATCAGATTATTGGATTATCAGTAATAGCCTTTGTGCCCACCTGTAGTTTCGGTAGCTGCCTTCATGTCTACCTGTGTTGGTATTATGTCTACGAGCATACTTGTGATATTATGGATTTTATTATACTGTACCTGTAAGTATATCTGGGATGTTATAAGTTTTACTATGATGTACTTGTAAGTATATTTGGGATGTTATGGATTTTATTATATTATACCTGTAAGTATACATGTGATGTTAGGGATTTTATTATATTTTACCTGTAAGCATACTTGGGATGATATGGATTTTAGTATATTATACCTGTGAACATACCTGTGATGTATGTAATTGGTTGGGATTGATGCCGAGTCATGAATTATGCTATGAAAGTTAAAATTATAGTGTAGAGTTGGGTTTTAATTATTGCTTCAGTGAATATCTCTAGGATGTTCATTGGTAAGTTCAGCTGTTTCAGATGAATGAATATGAGTAGTATGTGACCTTGATGAAATTTAATTATCTAAATGATTATTGTATCTCAATCATCGTATGTGTATGCATAAGCCTTATACCATGTTAGTTATATGCCTTACATGTGTTCCATGTTGTTTATTCATATTAATTTGGTATAAAGGGTTGCTCAATATCGTAGTACTGAAGGGTTCACTGTCGTGGGCCCCTGCCTATTTAATGGACAGTGGACTTTGTAGGTCAGCCTCTGAGTTTAGTCAAATGCTGGTAGTTCGAATTGGAGAGCATAGGACTATCCGCTATCTTTGTTGCTATCTTATTTTCGGTTGTATTTGAACTCTTATGTCCTCCTGTAATTTCTCTCTTAAGTTTTGTAAACTACTGATGTTGTTTTTAATTAACATGGTATTTGTATAACGTTGTTTCTATTCTAATTTATGTAATCATGTTATTAATTTAAGTGGAGTAATGATTTTAGCCTTAACACTTGGTATGGGAATGGTAGAGGAAACTGAACTTGTACCAAGTGTGGCGGTAACACCCTTCGTTTTTATTATTTTAGCTTATGCACTTAACTTTGCAAACGATATTTTTCAGTAGTAAATTTGGGGGGTGTTACAGTGGCAGATCAAGATTCCTTGATAGCTTTTATTAATTGATTTTTATCTTTATTATATTTTGTTTGATTTTGTTTTAGCTTCATTTAGTTTGATTTAAAATTCTTAGTTTAGATTAATAATTATTTCTTTATTTTTATTTCGATAGCCTAGTCTTGCTTTAAATTATTAGATTTTTTGAGTTATTAATTAGTCTTTATGGAATGATAATTCGGTACTCATTATATCCTATATTACTTGCAAAATGTATACTTGTCGATAGTTACATTTAATCAACATTAAGTATACTGTGTTTAATAACGCGGGCATGTGACTCAAGCCATTAGTTTCTCAAATATTTTTACCCAAAAGTCAAGAACAACAAAAATAACATGGGGGTAAAATGTTAATAAGCACAACTCATGTTTTTCCATGCTAACTATTTCTTCAACAATTTTTCTTAAAGTTGAGAGCGAATAAATTAACATGGGGGTACCGTGTTTAAAAACACAACCCATGTTTTATTTCTAAAAAATATTTGCTAGAAATATGAGAGGAATAAAAAAAACACTGGGGGTATAGTGTTTCCAAATACGGTTTGTGTTTCCATAAAAATTTGTTACTATCCCCTTGTTTTTTTATTCAAAACCCTGCACTATTCCTGTCTTTGTTCTTCTTTTCTCTTGTTCACGCCGATAATCCTTGTTCCCTTTCTCTCTACACTTCCATTTACATCTTTACCACAACTTGATTTACTTTTGTCAAACTTCAAATTAAACAACAGATCCATTTCCTATATTCATAAAGCCTTGAATCCACTACCAATCTTCATTGATTTTCTGGTGCAACCCTCAAATCCCCCATTAACCCTAATTCTAAATTTACCCTATTTTTTCGTTGAATAAGTGAAATTAATTGAGGGTTTAACGTCTCTTTTCTTCTCCAATCATACCCATGGTGTTGAATTGAAGATTGATTTCAATTTTCAACAAAAGGTATGAGTTATTTTATGTGTCATATGCTGCACGACTTGGATAATTGAATGTCTATGGTGAATAATGTTCAATGTGTTTTTGGAATGCCTATGTATATGTTCTAAAATTGATTATTGATACCATTTGCTTTGATTGAATACCATGCCGTATTATTAAAAAAAATCATGTCTGATTGTGATGCACACAACGATTTGAACTTGAATTGTAGAGTAAAATCAATCTTCATTCTTTTATATCACACTTTTAACAAATACATACAT
Organism: Tamarix austromongolica; assembly: GCA_039764185.1. NCBI lineage: Eukaryota > Viridiplantae > Streptophyta > Magnoliopsida > Caryophyllales > Tamaricaceae > Tamarix > Tamarix austromongolica. Next base: position 23,952,991 of record CM077812.1, on the reverse strand, counting down.
ACATATATATATACATGCTAATGTTTAGAAATGAGGGAATTACATACTATGCCACATTAACTATTTTTTTGTTCTAGGATATGGCACCGAGAAAGAATAAGAGAACACAAGGAGAATCATCTTGGATTGTCACACCACCATAGAGAGGTAGAGCTAGACAACAAAACACTCCTAACGAATTAGGTATCATTTTAACTAACAATATTCAGAAAAACAGGAATGAACACCTTTCTCATCAAAGGATCATAGGAACTTGATATTTAAATAAACATTGTTTAGAATAGTTGGGCCTTTACAACCAAGTAATGAGATTGTTAACAAAAATTGCCCTTAATGATTTTGTGTTTTGTCCAAAGAATTAATATCAATACATTACATTAGAATTTTTAAGCACATTTGAATTAGATGTTGATGTCAATATTTCTAAACATGGTTATGGTAGCATTCATTTTACTCATTTTTGGATGTTTAGTAATGAATATATTGTACGCTTAGATAGAGTTTCTAACATTTTTGTAATACCTTAGGGTGGGGATCAACATATTTATTTAAGTGGATTTATGATTGATTTTTTTTAATGAAAATTTTGATACGTTTAACACCTGGATGTTTTTAGAACTTTAGAGGCTAAGGCCTCTCGTATATATTACTCAGTGTTTAGGTATCTATGATATTTTCTTGCATGTACAATTTTTAGTAAGGGTGATAGTATGTGGATGTGTTGTAAGTTTGAGCTTTCTCTCACTTATTCCATGATAGAGAGTGATCACATGGACAAAACCTATCTCATTGCAAAAAAAGTTAAGAAAATTTGTTTGCTACTTTCTTCTTTAAGTTGACCTTTGCATAACCTTTTGAGCTTCAAGCCCAATTTTTTTGACTTAACCTACATTAGTAATCCATGTCCTATTGTTATTTTTCTTTCCTACTCTAAGTTAGAGGAGCAATAGATGTTGCGAGGGTTGTGATTGTGTAGTTTAATGTTATAAGAAAATACGAATGAGGATATTATAAAAGTATTAAGGGAGTAGCTAAAAAAATTTGTTGAATTTATATATACATATCTTGTAAATCCATTCTCTTGTTATATATATATAATTAGCCCAAGTCTTTTTATTAAATTTTGGTTAAATAAGGAGGGTTTGAGGTAATCATTAATTAATTGGATAAAAAGAAGAATGTGGTAAAGAGAAGGAAAGTTGTAATTAATATATAAGAAGATTTATCATTTGGTTCATGGAGTCTAGCAACATTCCAAATCTACATCCCACTTGAAAACCCTAGTTTTATTACAACCAAAACTTATGACCTCTTAATTCTTATAGACTTAAGTTTACTTAAGTAGTGGCAAAATGAGAGTAATAGTAAGCATATGGTCAAAAATATTCATTTGGAGGAATATTTGAAAGCAAAAACATTCATTAAAATACATGAGAGAGATGGAGAGAGTTCAAAGACACCAAAAGTGAGGGTCTACCAATTTACTTGCTAATTTTAATTGATTGTTGCATGGTGAGGTGTTATTTAAGCTAATTAATTTATTCTAAGGTTTGATTGTAATGTTGATTTGAATTGTGGAAAAGTTGATCCAAAATGCTTTTCAATATTTTACTTATGATTTTTTAAACATTATTTTAAGTTCTAATGAAATAATGCATCTAGGTGAATGAGCAACTCAATCCTACATTCCAGTGAACAACTATTGTCTTTTGCATGAATTTATGTTTCTCTACATAATCACAACTGTGCTACTTGATGACAAGTCACAATCTAAGCATGGGGGTATTTAATGTACTTGTTTTATATGTAAATATTTGATGCAAACATATCAGAGTGATCTCATTGTTTACATTAGATTTAACCATTTTTCCTCAAGATCTCTTTGGTTAGATTTATGCATGTGCAAATGAAAAATGTGAAGAAATTAAAGGATGAATCAAGAAGAAAGAGAAAATAAGGAAGGTGCCAAGAAGGCATGAGAGAATCTAGAATTAAAGATAAAAAGATTAGTCTAGGGCAAGGTTCATCAAAAGAAGTCTGTGCCAAGAATTGTGGAAGATAATACGCTTCAGATGAAAAAAATGCCCCCCTATGTTTCTTCAATGATCAAAAATTTTCAAACTCAAGGTTTCCAATAAAAACATGGAGGGTCTGTATTATGAAACGTGAATCATTTTTTTTTTGTAATTGCTCACATAAGCTTTTCCTTTTCAATGTTTGATTCAACTTTTGAATGAACAACTTTGTCCTCGACATTTTAGAGACAAAACACTTTTTATCTCTTTAGTTCTTAGATGGAAGAACTTTGAATCAACAATGATAAGTTGTTCTTAATCACTTCTTATATTTGAAAATTTTGATTTGTAGTGAATGCGGGTATTTTTCTCTTATTCAATTGTTCTCTTTATTGTAATTTTTTGTTCATTAATATTTGTTTTAGATGATTAGTATTATTCATTGTGAATTGTTGTATTATCGTTGAATTATGAATATGTTAGAGTAGATTTTTATGGGATAAGTGGAATTTAATTATGAACCAAGGATTCTAATGTGAAATGAAACTTCAATTGCAAATGTTAAGTGTATTTAATTAGATTAATAAATAAAATTAAATGATCATTGATTGAAGATTCAGAATTTGAATTAATTAGATTGATTACCTAATACATTTAGATTCTAAATCAATGCTAGGATGATGAACTTAATACATAATTGTTAATTGATGTCTTCGGAGTAGCAATAGATCACATTTTTGTGATCTTGCTTATCAATCTATAGAATTACATAATTCAAGCTTTTATGAGATTATGATTGTAGTTGATTATTATTTTTCTTTCTTTAATGTTATTGTCAATTGAATTTGGAGTTTTTAACCTAGATTTTTAATCAGTTAGAAATTAAATCAAGAGTTTCTTTGATTTATCTGCATTGAAAGAAAACTAGGAAGCAAATATGTATAGGTTTCTAAAGGTCAACATTAAAACACATAGAATTATTCTTTTTTCATATGATGGTTTGATTTCTTGATTTTATAGTTGAATAACTTCTACCTTTTTTGGTCTATTTGTGAGTCTTGTGTTATATTAGATGCTTTTAGCATTGTGATTACTAGTAGAAATAAACATTTATTAACAAATTCATATTTTGACATTAATTAGAGAATTCTTGATTATATCCCATTTCTTGTGGGATTCAATTCTTCCTTGCCACTTATTACGTATTTGAAAATTAAGATTAAATTTAGGGTGTATACAGCAACACGCTAAGTAATATGTGATTATGCACATGTAGGACTCATCATCATGAACCCAATGACCCATCTCATCAAACAACCCCACTATTCTATTCCATCCTCTTGTGGCTAAAGTATAAAGATGGTAGAAGTAGGTATTAAGCTCTCTTTCAACTACAAATTGATCTTTATATCTGTGTTGATAATCATCCCATACACTTCATGAAGTTGGCATTCAAGCTTTCATAAGTAGCCTGTAGGAAATCTTATTCCTTTTAATCAAATCTACATTATTTTCTAATTAAATTCTAAGCAACTAAAAGTATTCCTAGCCCAATCAATAACATCATGTTAGAAAGTGTTAATGTTTTTAAGCAAAGAACAATTCGATTTACAAGAGTAACAAAAGAAATGGTTAGAATTGAGGATGACTTAACCATGCAACCTCAAAGCAAAAGGGAGGCATCAAATGAAGCATTGTGTGTACCTAAATGATCCATGGAAATTAAAATTGGGAGGTGATCTAATGCTATAAGAATGAGATGCAGGATTTATGTATTGGGAAGTTTAATCTCCGTTGTAGGCCAAGGTACACACAATCAAGTCTTTACAAGATTCATTATGGTGTATCAATACCCCAACTAATGCTTCGTGGGTCTTTAAGAACTTCATGGAAATAAGACCTATGTTTCAACCTCATTTTGATCCTGATCATGTTCAAAATATTTGCACAAATGCAGAAGAGTACAATGTCTCAAAAGTCTATCATCTTTTGAGACTAAGGAAAGCTCAAGTTCCATGGTATAACCTAGTTTAGAATAGGCTCACTATCCCAAGATACCAATTCATTCTTTGGCTTGTCATGCATGACCGTTTGTTCACAAGAGACCGAATGCATCACCTAGGTTTCAACTTAATCTCGAATTGTGAATTTTGTCAGCATCATGATGAGACTCATGCTCATCTTTTCTTTGAATGTGATTTCTCAAGCTCCATTTGGCTCTCTCTTATGCATAGGATCAGAAGCACTCAACACTTAATCACTTGGGAGCATATTGTTTGATGGCTCATTCAGGGAGTAAGAGGTCCAAGAATTCGAAATTTTTTTGATCTCTAACAGCTGTGGTAATCTACCATATTTGGCATAAACGGAATAGAATAATTTTCTAGAAGACTAGTTAATCCCCCACTTAAATCATAAAGACTATTGTTCGAGAAATGGCGACACGAGCAGAGTTATTTCACCATTGCAAATCTTATAGGGAACTTGTTGGCTTAGTAAACTTCCTAGTATAATTTTGTTTTTCTTCTTGTAATCTAGAACATTGTAGTCTCTTTTTCATTAATATATCTTTCACTTACTTACCAAAAAATTCTTTACAAGATTCTTCTACCTAATTCCTAACAGTTTAACCATGTATATCTTGGCCCAGTAAATCCCACGTTCGTCATGTTGCAACAAGCCATCACACATGCCAATATTTGCTATTGATTGGAGATCTACCCACTCTATCTTTAAGCATATCAACTTGGTTGAAGTCACCAACAATAACCTAAGGATAAGAATGTGTAGATTTCGTTGTTTCCTATGCCTACTAAAGACTTTCTCTAATAGTTGCATCGGGACTTGCATACATTACTGATAGAATACACTCACCTCTAAGACTAGGGGAAACTAACGCATTCACAATTTGTACACCACAAGAAAGAAAACTAAGATTTACCTCCTCTTCCTCCACAAGACCCAAAGGCCAATTGAAAAACCACTAGCCTTGACTCTCATGTATCTAGAAAAGCCTCTAGAAGAAATGACTATATGTGCTTAAGTTCTACTAGTTCTTAGCTCTAAAATGATAACAATCATTAACTCATATCGCTTAATGAAATCTCCTAAGTGTAGATAAACATCACTTGCAACTCCACTCACATTCCAAAATAAAATTTTCATATTTGAAATATATGAGAGCATGCATCACCAACACAAGAGGTGTCATTTGTTGAAAAAAATATCGACAAGTGGCATATTCTTGCCCCCGTGCATCACTACCTACATCCTCATCAATCATGTTCTTACTCCTAGTGGTAGTTCCACCTCCTTTATCCATACCAACTCCACACTTTTGCTTTCACCCCACAGTTCCCTTGTTCCTCTAACTCGAATCATCTTTTTACATCAAGACATACTTATTAGGGGTATTTCATAGTTTATAATAAGCAAACCATGCATACTATGTTCTTGTTGCTCTTTCTCTCTATTGGGATAAGCTTTATCGTGTTGTTCATTACCAATTTCCATCTTCAACTTCTCCTTCGATATAATCATCTTAACATCCTTCTCAAAACATGGATTGTTGATAACCTTTACTAAACTATTTGTTCATTAATTGCTAATTATCGCTTTACATCAATCACACATAGGGATGATAATTTTTCCCGCGGGTTCGGGGCCTCGTCGGGGATTCCCCGTTTGGATTCGGGTTCGGAGAGAGAATTCGAGAATCGGGTTCGGGGATTCTTAACGGGGATTTTTTCGGGGATGGGGCGGGGACGGGTTTGGGGTCCCCGTCCCCGAACCCGCCCCGAAATTTATATATATATATATATATATATATTTATATAATTATATATATATAATATATATAATTTTTTTTATAGAATATAAATTAAAAATATAATATGAAAAAATAGTTTGAGGATCGGGGATGAGATCGGGGATCGGGTATAAAGTCGGGTTTCGGGGATCGAGTCGGGTTTTATGAACGGGGAATAAATCGAGGATTAAAAATAGATCGGGGATCGGGTCGGGTATGGGGACTTGATCCCCGCGGGGATCGGGTCGGGGAATCCCCGATAAAAAAATATCGGGGATCGGGTCGGGTTCGGGGATTATTTTCCTTATCGGGTTCGGGGAGGGGATGGGGTCCCCGTCCCCGCCCCGCCCCGTTGCCATCCCTAATCACACATAAAATTTGATTCAAACAACCTTAACTAAAATGTGTCAGGCTCATTTTTGACTAAGCATTTTACTGTTAAACCATAGCTTTTCAACAATATTTTCTTAAATGTAATAATTTTAGTTAATTTATGTTGAGTGTTTTGCTCACAAACCTTAGCTTCTTGACTCTATTTTTTAATATAATAATTATAATAAGCTTATATTTTAAATATAGTAAAATAATCAATTATAGTGACAAACAACCAAAGCAATAAATTTTAGGGTCTAATATATCTCTTGAAAGTAAGGATGTTTACGAGCTGAATATCCCCGACTCAAGCTCAACTAATTTAATATTTTTCAGGCTCAAGTTTGCTCGAGTTTTAAACAAGCCAAATGAGCCCAACTCGACTTTTAAAAAAAATAATTTAACTAATCAAATCAACTCATTCATTATGGTATGATTTATAGCTAGGTTCGTTTAACTATTCAATCCATTTGAAAGTTAAACAAATCAAATTATCTATTTAATTATTCAATTTGGTTAAATATTTATTTAATTATTCGACTTGTTTATTAAGTAATTTTTATATAACGTCTAGCCTATAAATAATTGAGTCGAGCTTATAAATGAACTAATATCAGATTAGATTCAAGCCAGATTGCGAAAAATAAATTAAACTTCTTTTAATTTAATTTCAAGATTAAACAAGTATAAAAATAAAATTTAAATTTAATTCGTTTACTTCTTTTAACCGAGGCGGTTTGCGGGTTGACTCGGTCCGTCAACGGCGGTACGCGAAAGTATCGTTCGACAATTTCCGCTCCATGCACATCCGATTTCTCAGCCTCTTCATCCGAAGTCCGAAACATGGTAGTCTCCGTCACCGTTCCTCCCGACCCTTGAATCCTGTGCATCAGACTTCTCGCCCTCCGCCCGCTTCTCTTTCCACCATCCTTACTCTTTTCCTTGTACAGACGCAGTTCATATCGGAGAAAATCAAATCACATTTCACGACTACGGAAAGTACAGTTCCAATTGCAAATGGCGTTAACAGCGCTTTCTCTGTTCGCTTCTCCTCCCATTTCACGCTCAGATTCTTCTTTCCCGAGTCATCGTATTCTGTACCAAACCCAGTCGGTCAGGTTGCAATTGCGACCTCCAGTTGTTGCTACTAATAACCACAGATCTCTTTCATTATTATCTCCGCCACGAAATTCTTTCGCCACCTACGCTTCTCTCAATGGCTTAGACAAAGATACTAATGATGAAATTCCTATTGAGAAGAGTACGTATTTTATGTTTGCTTCTGTTGTTATCTTTCCTCCCTCTCTCGGTCCCTGTAGTTTATTCTGATCATAATAATCATGTTCTTTGTCTTGATATTTGATTTGTGCAGGATATCCAGCATATCCTACTGTAATGGACATCAATCAAATTCGTGAAATTTTACCTCACCGGTTAGAATATGCATCTTCGGCTAATATCTGAATAAGCGCTTGTCTATAGATTACGCGACAGGCTGCATTTTCGGCATTTATCTTGATTTCTTTTGTACCTGTTGCCTGTTGGAACATTGTTCTTTGCTCAGCTTTCCGTTTCTGCTAGTAGATAGAGTGATAGAATACAACCCAGGAGTGTCCGCTGTTGCCATCAAGAATGTGACGATCAATGATAACTTTTTCCCAGGCCATTTTCCCGAGAGGCCTATCATGCCCGGTGTTCTCATGGTTGAGGTATATCTCCTGCTATATTTTGTTCGTTGGCTTTCTCATTTGGCATTCTGGCAATGGTTGATATCTGTTAATTTTAGTACCTACTAATATCTTTGATGGCGATTACTGAATAAGGAATTGGGAATAGGAATAGAAAATGAGATTTTAATTTTTCTATGTTTGTTTAAGGGTAATAGGAATTAGAACGGGAATGCGAATGAGAATAAAGAGTCTTCTATTCCCCATTATCTAATTTGGGGGTTGGTAATTTACATTTGGAAATTGCGGGGAATTGTATTAAAATGCCTAAAAATAGTAAAATAATCTTAAAACAATTATTTGCATAACCATAGAGATAAACATTATAAATTTAAAAAGGACACTTTAGTAAATTGACTATTTATTTTCAATCCTATTTCCACTTACCAAACACACCAGACCTTTTCCTATTATATACCAAACATGGAAATGGAAATAAATAAATTAATTTCCACTCCTTAATTTCCACTTTCATTCTTATTCCTTAATTTTCAAACTACCATCAGCTTTCTATTTTACTAAAAAAATCCACTTGCACCCAGCTTTGTGTTTTCCAGGCAGAAGAGTTGTAAGGACCCAAGTTCTATGTTTTTCAAGAGCCTGAATTTCCTTAAGAGTGGCAGTTCTCCATTCAGGGATTTTCAGAGCCTAATACACTGCTGGGAATCTGGATTTTATGTAACAAATGCTCTGAATATGTGAGACAGGTTTGAGTAAGTCGTAAAATTGTATAGGTGATGTTGAGTACATAAACACTCCTTTTCTTTGCGCAATAGGAAGGTCTAAATTTGGATAATGATTTGCCACCTTATCAATATCAGAACTTGAATTAGTTCCTGCCTCACCTTGTTTACTTTCGAGGTTTGTTGAGCTCGGGTTAGATCCCTGGTTTTGCTGAATTTAAACAGGCTGTTGGGGTTGCCTTTTCCTGGTGTAGACTCTTATAGACTCATCAGGAAGGTAAAGGTGATTTGGGCATACAGTTGGTGATAAGGTTGGAGAATTTGGTGGCTCAGCCGCCCAAGGGTGTTTGGATTCCTTGATACCTGAGGACCTATCGGTGTTGATAAATCAGGGCTAGGATGGTTAGAAGAATGTGAGTTAAAAGGTATAAGGACCGGGTCAATAAGGGAAGCCTGCTCCCAATTCTGTAATTCATGTGTGTCTCCCCCTGAATTTCGGAATTGGAGAAGAAAGAATGATTTTCAAAGAAAGTGATATCCATGGTGTGGTGGAATTTGTTGGTATAAGGAAAAAATTTATTTATAGCCTTTCTTGTTTGATGAATAGCCAATGAATATGCACTCGAGTGCTCGTTTCTCAAGTTTACCTCCACTGTGTGGATAGATATGAACAGAGGCAGTACATCTGATTTAAATGAATTGGGTGATATTTTTATGGGAATTAGGATAGTAATCAAGGAGTGTTTGGATTGGAGACCTATTCTTGAGGACATGTGAGGTCGTTCTAATTTTTAGGTAAGTTGCAGTAAGTCCAGCTTCCCCTCAGAATGTTGTAGGAACATGTGACTGGATGAGCAATGAGCAGGCTACTTCAAGTACATGACGATTTTTGCGTTCAACCACACCGTTTTGTTGGTGTGTCAAAGCAGGAGCTTTGGTGGGTTATTCCATTAGATTGGAGATAGGGATCAAGAGATGAGTTGAAAAACTCTTGGGCATTATCCTGTTTAAAAAACCTGAATATTAGTTTGGAACTGTGTTTGAATCCAAGAATGAAAGTTTTTGAATAGTTGGCTGGTTTCAGAATTTTCTTTCATAAGAAATATCCAGCTTAATTGGTATGATCATCAACTAGGAGAAGGAACTGCCTAGCTCCAGAAATATTGGGTATTTTTTGGTTTGTCCCCAAAGGTCACCCAAGAAAAGTGAAAAGGAGTGGGTTTGTTTGTACGATCCAGGTGTACATGTGTTTTGAGTGTGCTTAGACAGTTGACAAACATCACACTGAAATAAAGTTATATCTTTATTGAAAAATAGTGATAGAAGTAGACAGTTTAAGTACAAGAAATTTGGATGACCTAGGTGATAGTGCCATAACATGGTTGCATTTTCTTTATTAGATTGCCTTATAGACTCGTGGCTGTTAACTGATCAGCAATGGGGACTGACGCTAGGCTTATTGTTAATGGGAAGGGCAGGTGACAAATCAATTTTGATGAGGTACAAGCCTGCACAAAATTCAGCATTGCCAATCATCTTCCCTGAGCTCAAATCCTGAAAAACACAAGATTTAGCAGATAACTTAGTTTGATTGTGAAGATCATGGTTTAATTTGTTCACAGAGATAAGGTTACAATCTAGATCAGAACAAATAAGACTAAGTAAAGGATATATGTGCTTGAGATGCGTATGATTCCTATTCCAGCAACCCTGGAGCGTGAACCATTGGCTATACACATGGTTTGGTTGTCTGGACAAGGGGTAAAAGTAGAGAATAGGGATCTGTCACCTGGCATGTGGGCAGATGCACCAGAATCCCACTATCGAAGATGTGGAAGATGACTTGGCCACACGCAGAGCCTTGTTCCCATTATTCTGAGATGGTTCTCCTGTCTCAGTGGTTAACAGACTGCCTGGCAAGTTTGCTTTGTGATCAGGTGCTGATTTTCTAGCTGGTCCTTTGTGAAAGAACCTGATTTTGGGGCTTGGTTTCTTGGGCAGAGACTGTATTTTCCTGACTTTCTATACCCCTAGTAGTGCGCTTGGGCTTCCACTTTGGTGGTTTGCCATGTAAATCCCAGCACGTTTCTTTATTATGGCCTGGTTTCTTACAATGATCAGACCAAGGTCGTCCCCTTTGTGGTCTATTCTCACTATTATTTTGAGGCAAGCCACGGGACAGCAGCAAGGGTAGAACTATTAGCAATTTAGGGTGTGCTAGGTTGCCCCATCATAGCTCGCTGTCTACTTTCCTCACGGCGAACTTCTGAGAATACTTCAGGGGGACTGCGTAGAGGTTTGGTTCCAAGCACTAGACCTCTCATCTCATCTAGGGACTTATCAAGACCTCACTTATTTTCAACTATTTTCAAGAATAGAGCACGGTCATCTGGACACTTCCATTAATGTGATTCAAAAAGGTCCAGTTGCTGCCAACATCGGGTAAGAGTAGTAAAGTACATAGTAACTGAATTCCCTCCTTGCTTCAGATCACTGAGAATACTTTCCACATGAGTTCAGCAGTATTCTCACTGCTAGAGAAGGTGTCACTGGCAGCATCCCATATTTGTTTGGCTGTGGTGTAGAGGAGAAAATTCTCACTGATCTCGGTTGTCATGGAGCTGATCAGCCTTGACATGACTTGGTTGTTCTCGAATCTTTAGGTTTTGAACTTGGTATCAGTGGAACAAGGCTGGAAAGCAACACCAGTGAGATAATCATCTTGACTCCACCCACTAATGAATATCATGGACCGAGACCATTGTAGATAACTATGGCCATCTGAGTTTGCGGGTAACAATCAGACCTGATTGATCTGAGGAGGTCTAAGAGATCTGGGACTCGATGGAAGGAGGGACAGGAAATGATGATGAGTCCCTGGACGTCTGTTCTGATTCGGCCATGGTGGGTGCTACTTAGAGCAGAAAAAGGAATTGATTGAGTTGGAGAAGACAAACAGAATAGGGTTTATTGCTCTGATACCGTGTAGTTAATCAGAGAAGCAGAATACATAATTTTTTCCATTAGGCATGGAGCTGGAAATATATTCACAAAAATTCGTTGTGAACTCCTGGATTCTAGGAACAAATTTCCACTATTTTAAGGGGAATAATAACTCTATCTTTGAACGGTAATCACTGCAGTAAATAGATAAAAAATTACTCCTAAACTTTTGTAATCAGTTCCTAAAATAAGGGAACTAAATGGACGATATTAGTTTGGATTTCTAGAGAAATATTATCATAATTTAAGGTCAATAATATATTAGTTATTCTAACTATGTGCTTTTAACTATATAATATCATTTTTTTAAAATTCATAATATAGTAGTATATTAATTAGTTATCTAATAATTTTTGTCAAAGTTTTAATCTTTCCTAACTTTGTGAGGCTACAACATTTTATTATATTCGTGGTCCTGTAAATTGTATGGAGTTATTTTAGTTAATGATCAATGTTAATTTTAGTATGCTGTAACTTAAAGGAAGAATAGAAATGTATGTTTAAAAAATGGAAACAAAAAAGGTTCAAAACCTTAATGGAAAAATGGAACCGAAAACTGACCTAACGTGTAATTTTCTAATAAAATAAGGTTTTCTTTTGGTTTCCAATTCTCTCTCTCTAGTTTATTAGGAAAATTAAGAACCGACTGATAAAGATGATAAAAGATTGATTGTATTGAGTTAAGAAAAATGCGTAGTACAGTATGCGATACATCACATGTTATTTATACAACAATAACTCTAACAAATCAGCTAACAACTTAGCTTAACCGACTAACTAATAACAAACTACTAACAACTAATAAGCGGCCATGCGTACGTGTTATGCCAACACCCCCCTTCAAGTTGGAGGCTGGGAAGGAATGCCCAGACCCAACTTGGATAATAAGTCATGATGTTTGGCATTAGACTGAGGCTTACTAAAGACATTAGCTAACTGATCTTTAGTGCTGATGTGGGATACTGTAATGAGACCTCCTTGAAGTTTCTCCCGAACAAAATGACAGTCAAGATCAATGTGTTTCGTTTGCTCATGAAACACTGGATTCTTGGCAATAAAAACCGCAGCTTGATTGTCACATTTCAAAGGGACTGGGACAATGTTGGGCACTTCTAATTCATGTAGTAGTTGGGATAACCATGCATGCTCAGCAGCTGTACGTTGCACGGATCAGTATTTAGATTCAGCTGAAGAAAGGGAGACAGTAGTTTGTTTCTTAGCTTTCCAAGAGATAGGAGAACCACCAATATGAATGAACCACCCACTAACAGATCTGCATGTGTTTGGACAAGATGCCCAATCTGAATCATAGAATGCTTGTAGTTGAAAATTAGGTTTGGAAGACATGAAATGACCCAAAGATGGAGAGGAAGAAAGATACTTGAGGACATGATGTGCAGCTTTAAGGTGGGGCAGTCGTGGCTTTTGCATAAACTGACTGAGAAACTGAGCATCAAAAGCTAAGTCGGGGCGTGTGTGAGTCAAAAATTGATTTTGCCAACCAGAGTACGATATAAGCTGGGGTCTCGACATAAATCACCATCATCAGCAGAGAGTTTAATGGTAAAATCAAGCAGTGTAGTGACTGAATGAGATGAAGTGTAAGCAAATTCCTTAAGAAGATCCATGGTAAACTTTCGTTGAGTGAGTATAACACCATGAGGTTCCTGCAAGACTTCAATTCTAAGGAAGTAGTATAGAAAACCAAGGTCCTTGATGCGGTAAGTGTTATCCAAGAAGATCTTGAGGTCAGATATTTCTTGTGAATTATTGCCAGTAATCAATAGATCATCCACATAAACAGCAATAAAAAGCACAGAACTGTCTTGTTTCTTAAAGAATAATGAATGATCATTTTCGGACATAGTATGACCTCTAGCCTTGAGAGCATGGGTGAGTTTGGCATACCATTGACAAGAAGCCTGCTTAAGGCCATATAGGGACTTGACCAAGTTGCAGACAAAACCGGAGGGAACATCCAGGCTAGGTGGGGGCTTCATGTAAATTTCTTCATGCAGGTCACCATGCAAATGCATTATTTTATTAACATCTAGTTGGTGCATGGACCAACTCTTCTTAACAGCCACTGCAATGAGACTATGAATGGTAGTCATCTTTACTACTGGGGAATATGTTTCAGTATAATCAATTCCTGCCTTTTGGGTAAATCCCCGAATAACCAATCTGGCCTTAAATCTCTTTATGGAGCCATCAGCTTTGTGTTTAATTTTGTACACCCACTTGCAAGAGATGGGCTTCTCAGTTCTCACCCTGTGGGAGAGGAACCAAATCCCATGTATGATTGGCTTCCAAGGCTTCAAACTCTTTTGACATAGCATCCTGCCATGCAGGATCACAAGCTGCCTCATCATAGTTAGTAGGTTCATGTGCTTGGGATAATGAGGTAACGAGTTGTTGATTGTCGTGGGAGAAAGAAGAAAAACAAAAATGAGAGGGAGAAAGAGATGATAGGAGGGAGTGAGGGCAAGTTTGTGGAACGGTAACATTTCCACATAAAATCTTTGAAATGAGATGGTAAGTGGTGCGAACGTGTGGACCTTCTTGGAATGGGAGGCTGTCCTTGAGAGTTTGGTGATGATTGAGAGATAATAGAAGGTTGAAATGGAGGAGTTTGTGATGGTGGAAAAGATATTGAAGAAGGTGACACTTGTTGTGGTGATGAAGGTGAAGCAGATGTAGATGTTGTTTGTCTAGGTGAAGTAGATAGTGGAGGTGGTGGGAAGAAGGAATCATGAGAAGTATTAGGTGTTGGAAACGTGAGTGAATGAGTGGGAAAAGAAGGAAGAAGTTTATATGGAAACACATTTTCATGGAATACAACATATCGTGTGATAGAAATTTTATGTGACTCTAGATTATATACATTGTAACATTTTGTACCAAAAGGATATCCAATGAACACACATGGTTCTGCTCTAGGAGAAAATTTGGTTCGGTTATGTTGAAGAGTAGAAACATAACATTAGCAACCAAAAGTGCGTAAATGATCATATGAAGGTGAAGCAGTATATAGAAGATGATAAGGAGTTTGACCTTTGAGAAGTTTTGTGGGAAACCTATTGATCAAGTATGTGGCAGTGAGAATGCAATCCCCCCAAAACTTGAGGGGCAGATTGGATTGGAAAAGAAGAGATCGAGCAACCTCCAGCAAGTATCTATGCTTGCGCTCTACAACTCCATTTTGTTGTGGAGTGTAAATGCAACTGGTTTGATGATTTATACCATGAGAAGTGAATAGTTGTTTGGCTTCTTTACTGCTCCCTAATTGAAGGGCATTATCAGAACGAATGGTTTGAATTGTATCATTGAACTGTGTAAGCTTTTAGGAGAGATAAAGCATTGCTTTTGTGACTGATTAAATGAGTCCATGTGGCTCTTCTGTAGCCATCCACTATTGTGAGGAAATAGCGACACCCATTGTTTGTAGGGAAATTATAGGGGCCCTAAATGTCAATGTGAGTTAGTTGAAAAATTTGTTAAGTAGTGATAGAACTATGAGGGAACAACAATTTGTGTTGTTTGGCTCAAGGACACACACCACAAGGACACTGAAGAGCTTTATTCTCATCACAATCAATCAGAGACAAACTTTTGATTTTGTACAAGGGTAAATGGCCTAGTCTTCTATGCCATAGTACAGTAGCTGAATTATTATAATTCTGATGTGAATTAAGACTGTGACAAGTCATAACACTTGTTGGAGAAATGCTAGAGGATGTAGTAAGTATAGTTGTATGATTATCGTCTAAGAGATAGAGTTCAATGTGCACTTTACCAAACTCCAAGGGCCTCTTCATTGAAGGGGCCTGCAGAGAACAACCATTATGAGAAAAAATCACATGACACTGCAATTGGAGACATACTTTGCTGATAGACAGTAAATTATATTGGAAAGAAGGAACAAATAGAACTTTGGAAATGATGATAGAGGATGTGAGTTTGACTGAACCAACATGAGAGACATGTATTTTCTGATTATTAGGTAAAGTGATAGTCAAAGGAGAAGGAAGTAAAGAGAGATAACAAAATAGAGAAGCCTCATGACACATAAGGTCAGAAGCACCGCTATCAAGGATCCAAGAAAATTGGGTGATGGAAGCATTAAAACAAGCACATTCACCTAATTCACCATGAGAAGAACGGGCATGCTTACCTGCAAAATTAGCGGATGCTTTATTCTCTGGTGCTTGAGACGAGGAAGAACTACTATGTTGTTGATTGAGGAGGGCATATAACTGACTGCATTGATCATTGCTCAAGCCAGGTATCGGACTAGGAAAGTTAGAAGGTGCAGAAGCCTGTTGATCAAATTCGACTTGGGAAGCTGCAGCAATTCTCTTATTCTTGGTGAATTTGAAATCTGGAGGAAAACGATGCAGTTTATAACATTTTTCAATAGCGTGCCCTACTTTCTTACAGTAGCTACATCTCTATATATATAAAAACAGAGTTGTCTAGCAGACAATATACAGACAAATTTTTCCGCTTAATCTATATCCATTATTACTAATCATTAATTACAGTTGTTATACATTATTGCTAATTATTGTTATTGCTAATTAATAAGATGGAATAATTAATATAACTATTTATTAATATAATTTGACTATTCATCTTCTATGTGCATTAAATGTATATAACTATTTATTTACTGCACATATGTCAAACAATTAATTTTAATAAAGTATTAACTATATATTTTCTAATCAAATTATTTCTTAATTAATTATCCGAACATATGCAGAAAACTATTCATTTCATGTGTATTAATTGAATTGTCGGACTATTCATCTCTTGCATATTAATATATAAATAATTAATACACCAAAGTGCATATTCATTTGCTTCACATGCATATATTCATTAATACAATGTGACTATTTATCTTCTATGAGCAGCAAATGCATATAACTATTCATTTGTTGTACATATGTGGAACAACTAATTTTAATAAAGTATTAATCAAATATTTTTTTAATTAATTACCTGAACATATGCGGTCAACTATTAATTTCCTTTGTATTAATTAAATTATCAAACTATTCATATCCTACATATTAATATATAAATAATTAATACATCAAATAAAGTACATAAACCAGTCGACCAACACATAT
The DNA here is from genome assembly GCA_039764185.1 of Tamarix austromongolica. Classification (NCBI taxonomy): domain Eukaryota; kingdom Viridiplantae; phylum Streptophyta; class Magnoliopsida; order Caryophyllales; family Tamaricaceae; genus Tamarix; species Tamarix austromongolica. Next base: position 23,936,245 of record CM077812.1, on the reverse strand, counting down.
GCATCTGCTGCCATTAATACGATGCAACTAGCAAATACATATAACTAATTTTAATGAAGTATTATTTTTTTTTTCATTTTTTTAAGGTTAGATCAACATCAATCAAAGATGATGATGATGATGATTAATAATATGACTATTATTATTAATATAGCTATAATAATTATAACTATTAATATAACTAATACTAATATAATTATTCATATAATTTTGATAATTACTATTATCATAATTTATAATATAATAATGATAATTATTATTATGATAATAATGAATATTAATATAATTGATTATTACTATTATGAATATTATTATGATTAATAATATAATTATTATTAAAAAACTAATAACAGAACCAACAACATTGGTTATTATATAAAAATAAAGTTGTTTGGCAGACGATATACAGACAAATTTTTCCGCCTAAATTGTACCTATTATTACTAATCATATATTATCACTTCCATATATTATTACTAAATAATAAGGTCAAATAAATGATGAAATACTTCTGCGTATTAATTGATTTGTCAAACTATTCATCTCCTACGTTGCATACCAACAAAATGATATTCATCTCATGCGTATTAATTGAGATATTCATCTATTGCACATATGTCGAACAACACATATTAATCAAGAATTTTCTTAATTAATTATCTAAAAATATGCAGCTAACTATTCATCTCTTGCGTATTAATTGAGTTGTAAAACTACTAAATATATGAATGTAACTATTCATCTGCTGCACATATGTCGAATAACACATATTAATCAAGTATTTTCTTAATTAATTACTTGAACATATGCAGCCAACTATTCATCTCCTACATATTAATTGAATTGTCAAACTAATGAATATATGAATGCAACTATTCATCTCATGCGAATAGCAAATTCATATAACTATTCATCTTCTTTCATTAATATAGTACAACTATTCATATCCTACATGCAATAAATGCATATAACTATTCATCTGTTGCACATATGTCGAATAATACATATTAATCAAGTATTAATTAAGTATTTTATTAATTAATTACTTGAACATATACAACTAACTATTCATTTCCTCCATATTAATTAAAATTTTAAATTATTCATCTCTTATATAATAATATATACATAATTAATATACCACCCGTGCATTACACGAGGAAATGTAACTAGTTGAATATTCAAATTGAACTTTTTGTCATACTTGTTTCCCTTTGAGAAATTTGTCCCAGGTCTTTCATTCGAGACATTGAAAGAAGCAGAATGGTCAAGAAGCTGAGAAGTAGCATGCATTTCTCTTTGCCTTTCCTCTTGTATGAGCATTGAATAGGTTTGAGAAATTGAAGGAGCAGGAGACATCATGAGGATATTACCTCTTACATTTGTGTAGGATTCATTCAATCCCATTAAAACTGGATGAGTTTATCCTTCTGCTCATGCTTGAGTATCTCTTGCTTAGCTCTACAAGTGCAGCCATTGCAAGTGCAGGTAGGAGAATGAAGTGCAGAAAGTTCATCCCATACTCTTTTGATTCAAGTGAAATAGTTGGTGATGTTATCAGAACCTTGACTTATGGAGGACAAATCTTTCTTGACTTGGAAAAGTTGTGTATTGTTTTTCTGGCCAAACCTTTCTTCAAGATCTTTCCAAATCTCATGTGTAGAAGTAGAGAACACTATGCTGCTAGAGATTTCTTTACTCAGAGCATTGGTGATCCAAGAAATCACCATGTCATTACACCTTTCCCAATGTTTGAAAGTTGGATCTGTTGAAGATGGATGTAGACTGGTTCCATCAACAAAACAGAGTTTATTCTTGGCATTTAATGCTATCTTCATGGACCTTCTCCAAGCGGCATAGCCAGAACCTTCAAATCTTTTTGATATGAGTATAAGACCAGGATGGTCCGAAGGATGTATGTATAGACAATGGTTGGCATCAGAGGAGAAAGATGAAGTAGTCGACTGAGTAGAAGAAGAATTCATAACTGAGTTTTGATTGATGGATGAGTATGAGAAGTGATTGATTGAATTGATAGGAGCTTAAGGCTTTGATACCATATTAGGAAAATTAAGAACCGAATGATAGTGATGATAAAAGATTGATTGTATTGAGTTAAGAAAAATGCGTAGTACAGTATGCAGTACATCGCATGTTATTTATACAACTGACTCTAACAAATCAGCTAACAACTTAGCTGAACCGACTAACTAATAACAAACTACTAACAACTAATAAGTGGAGTAGTCAGTCGTGCCATGCGTACGTGTTATGCCAACATAGTTGGACAGATTCTGAAGCCACTAAAAATGAAAGGAAGGAAAATAGATGTATTTATATAGAATGTGAAGTGTGATATAATTTTTATGCAACTTTCATTCTGCTTATATCCACCATGATATAGAAAAGCAGAGAGCATTGTGGTGGTATTTTCTGCATGCCTTCTCTGTGAACTTCTAAATTGATCATGAATCCTCAGAGTTCGATGGATTAAGATTCTGAATTGTGGTAGCTAAGACTTGGTCAAAACTAAAATTCATGTCCAATGAAGAACAAGACCAAAAGATGAGCTTTTTGCTAACTTGGGTCCATTCACTATAGGTGTGACAATGGGCTTGAATTTGCAACATGAATGACAAATTAGGGACCGCTTCTTATAGATGTTTGTTGAACTATTATATTTATTGTGCAGGGAAAAAAGGAAAAATTCTCTTGAAGTTTGTCAATTGTCAAATGCTAATAATCTGCTGTAGCAATCTTGTGATAAATGTTTGCCTAATGGATAAGATAATGAGTATCTATTCTAATATTGGAGGGTATTCAGAGGTTGCATCAAGAATTGCAAGTGGTAAATCGTTTTACTGCATGGGATAATTCTTTTGTCTATTAGTCAGCATTCTTAATTTTGCATTTCCATTACTTGTTTGTTGGTCTACATAATTAGCATAATCTCTGTCAGTTCATTTTGTTATCAAGATCAATTAATGAATCTCCTGTTTTCAAATATTTTTCTGTCCTAGTAATGACTTTTGATTCAATCATATGACTTGAGTAGGCGATGTGTATTTTTGTTTGCCTTCTTTATCTTGTAATGTATACGATCGTCATCTTTAAGGTTGGACAACTGATAGTGGCTGGTACATTGGTATTTAAACAGGCATCCCCAAAAAGGAGATGACGTATTGTTGCTCATCATAGTTGATAATTTGTTGAGGCTTGGATGTGGCTAAGAAAGTGCAAATTGTTTTTGCTTCTTTCAGTTTTTAGGTCAAATTTTAAAGTGTTGCGTTTCTTTCATTGTCCAAGTTATCAATATAGACATCCATATTAAGGATTGGGTAAGTAGTAATCTGCACCCTTGTTGCATCCAGGCAATGGCTCAGGTGGGTGGGCTGGTCATGCTGCAACCTGAAGTTGGTGGCTCTCGGGACAACTTCTTCTTTGCTGGAATTGACAAAGTTAGGTTCAGGAAGCCAGTTATAGCAGGGGACACCCTAGTGATGAGAATGACACTCATAAAGCTGCAGAAAAGGTTTGGAATCGCAAAAATGGAGGGCAAGGCATATGTTGGAGAAGATGTGGTATGCGAGGGAGAATTTTTGATGGCTATGGGAAGTGAATGATTCTCTAGTTTTCTTCAATTATTTCCGCTGGTTTTTCTTCTACCTGTTATTTCATATTTACTTTGTTTGATATTATTAAATTAATTTGTAGAGTTTCTATGATTCTATAAGACTTTAGGACCCAGTGATTGTATAAGTTTTCTGTTCGTTCGTAGGTTGCTAGTATGGATGGCTTGGTGCTGCCTCCAATCATTCATTAGTCGCTTTCCAGTTGGAACCAAATGTTTGGCTTCATTATCTATTTTTGTCTTTTATATCTTTGGAAAACCCGCTTGAACATTGAAGTGTGCAGTTTTCATAAATTCTGCAGAATCAATCTTGAGTTAAAAAGCGTGCCTTATTATTATGCATTAAAAGTGAGAGTTTCCTGTAGTTACCCTATGAAGGGAAGCTCGGTATTTGAAGACGGTGTTGGATGATAACACTGATTCTGGCTTGGGACCAGTGATGTACGGGGATGAGACGAAACATGAAAACGTCATTTTTTAAAAATTTAAGAAACGGAGATGACAGGAAACGTTAAAAAAATTATATATATATATATATTTTATTTTTTTTAAAAAATAGATTAAATTTATTAAAATTTAAAGAGAAAAATAAAAAAATTATTAATTTTTATATTAGTTAATTTTAATTATTAATAATTATTTTTTAATAAAAATTTAATTAAATAATATATTTTTAATATAAATATTAATTAAATAATTTTAATAAAGTTTTTGGAACGGAGGACGTTTTTGGGATGGGAAACGGCACATCCGTGCATCACAGCTTGGGACTCGGGAGTCGTTCCTGCGCAACCTATTATAACAATATGAACGCAAGTTACGCTGTTCAGAGGCCTGAAGCTCCAAGGGGTGTTTTCCCCTGTCCTGCCTCAAAGTAGAAAATGAGCATAGCTAACATGGCAAGCCTTGCATGCTTAATCTCAGCCACATCGAGTCTGTCAAGCTTCTCTCTGTCTAGAATGTAAACTCCATCTCTGACGGAGTTATCAGTGGTCCTTGACCGGGGGGTGGCCCAGTTGATGGGCTGGGATTCTGGGTTAGTTAAATCAACCCACCTCTTGATCTCAACCCAACGCATGAGAAGTTATGTGCCCAGCAGTGTGCTGAATGAGAAAGGTGTAACGGCACCTGGATCGGCACCAGTTCCGACCCTGGAAATTTCGCTCCATGTCCATCACAGCCGTCATGGCATATCGACCATGGATTAACTCTGCTTCTCTGCATCATTTGAGGAATGTTGGGTCGTTGCCTAGCTCCAGTGGATCAACAACGTAGGCTTAGGGGATTATGCTATTCATGAGTAATCAACGAATAAATTACGATAGGAGGCTAACCTTGGCCTGGCGGTCCACATCCCTTGCCCCCGCATTATAGATCCGGAGTTTGAGTTCCATCCGGTGCCCCCCTCCCCCATAGCTGTGCCGGTCACTACATTAAAACAGATGAACTGCTATAAGATTGTATCAACGGTTAATAGGTTGTTTGGTATTATTACTTGCGAAAAATAATTATCTTATATAATCAGTTATTTTGAAAACTGTTTTCGAAATTTTTTACCTTAATTTTTTTTAAATAAATAATTATATAAGATAATTACTTTTTTATAACTGATACAGGTATAAATAACAATTTGGCAGCTACAGGGGAGCCGGCTAGTAGGCAACTTGCGATCCGTCAAACCATACTGGTTCGATAAGGTTGCCAGTTGCCACCCTCTAACCATCAAAATCCAAGGCTGCTTCTATGCAGCTGTTGCTGCCACTGTCGGTTGAAAGAACTTTAGCGGCGGCACTCTTCTTGCCGCCAGGCAAGAAGGTTGAGCTTAATCCGTTTTCAACGGCGGTGGTTGCTGTCGCAGCAGCTAGCAGCTGGAGCCATCTATTGGAAGCTTCTCTTTTTCTTTATTCTTTATCCTCCCCTTCCTTATGTTGATTGTTTATCTATCTTGTTTGATAGAGAAGGAGAAGTGAAAATCATAGGAGATAACTGGATGATATGCCAATGGGTAGACGACGAACCTACTAGATTTTGCGCTCGATTCATAATTACTTATCAGTTGTGACCATGTGATCATTTGGTTGCGTCTTTTCCGACCTCATCTATTTGTTAATTGGCGTCTTTAATCGGAGGCCCTGTTTGTGTTGACATTTATGTTTATTGTGAACAAAATTTTACGCAGAACTCCTAGTTGTGGACAAGTCCTATAAAACTCAAAATCAAATTGAAGTAGGAGCGGAAAAAAGATTATCGGTGGGAAGAAAAATAAATATTTCCCATTAAACCAAAATAAATAAATAATTAAAAAATGTATATGCCGACCGAGGAATCAATTAGTGTAAAAGAACAGAAAAGGGGTGTGCTTAGATTTCGCATAACTGATCCGAACGGCCGTACTTGAATAATTCAACCCAAAATTTGATTTGAACCTGAATTATTAAATCTGATTTCAACCAAAAAATTCGAAAAAATTCAAATTAATTCAAATTTAGCTTATTAATAGTGACGTGTATCTAGAATAATCTAACTCAAAAAAATATGACCCAAAGTCAACCAATAGCCGAACAAAAGTCTAATATGACCCGATTTGATAATAACTCAATCCGAAATTATTTAATCTAAAATAACCTGACTTTAATACACAAATATAACATCTTATATACATTGGTATATAAACACTAATAAACTATTTTATTAATAAAATTTTATGCAAATAAAATATATGGTCCATATAACAACAAATGAAACATAACTAATAAGACTATATTCTCTTCACTTTATTTTAATATCATATTAGGATCAATGAGATTAGATCATAACAATTTCTATTATTATTATTATTATTATTATTATTATTATAAACATAAAAATTATTATTGTAAATATAATCATTATAATATATATTATTATAATAGCAATAGAAAATTATATTTCTATTTCTACTAATAATAATGTTTTTTATATTTCCAAAGATGATAATGAAAATAACAATAATAACAATAACAATAATAGTAATTAACATGTTAATTATAATTGTTATAACAATCATTATATTTATTTTTATAATGATACTTATAATTGTATTAATAACACTAACTATAACAATACTACTAATAATGATAACAATTTATTATTATTTATTACATATTTTATGATACTAATTTTTTTTATCATTATATTTATTATGATAAAAATTACTATAATAATCATACAAATAATAATAAATCACAAAATTTTATTTATTAATTATATTAAATTGATAACAATCAATATCAATATAAAATTTAAATTGAATTAACTTGACCCAAACTCGATACGCCTTGGAGTCTATAGACTTGAATTCACCCAATCCAAACCCGATTTGACCTGGAGTTTGCAGATCCGAATCGAGCCCGAAGTTAAAGAAACTCGATGGGTGAAACCTGAACCCAACCTGATATAACCCAAAATGACCCAACTCAATACAAAATCGACTCGAATCACTATTATCTGAATTTGACCCAAACTTGACCCAATTGCATAGTAACCTGTTTTAATTTGACTGAAATTGACTACCCAAATCCGACTTGTATGACCTATTGGCCACCTCTATGTGTACTAATGATATAGGGAGGATGAAAGAAAGGGATAATGGAAGGTTACTGAGCCTCACATGGCAGTTAGATTTCCAATACCATCTCTAATCCTCAAGAGATGCACCCATGTAGAGCTGGTAAAAGTTGACCCAACCTGAAAAATCTGATGAATACCGATTCGATCCGTCCGAAATCCGATCCGATTTTATTCGAAAAATTAGGAGCCTGAAACTTATCCAACTCAATCCGATACATATCCGATATCCGATAAAACTTAATGAATCATAATTCCAAAATAAACTCGACCCGACTCGATACTTACTCGAAGCCCGATATAACCCGTAAAATGATAAATCCAAAATTACCCGACCCGATCCATCATTTATCGGAAACTCGATAGTACTTGAAAAATTATAAATCTATAAAGATTCAACCCGATACTACTCAAAAATTAACATTTACCCATTACTCAAAATTTTCAAAACTTCATAAAACATAAAATAATATAGATATGTAACTAGTCCATACATCAAAATCTAGAAATAGTATTATGTACAACTATTCCATACTAGTACTTACATCAAAATCTAGAAATAATATACTTTCTTAAAGTTGATATCACTTCTTATGTATATACAAGTACAATATCCATTGATATCAATATTAGGAAAAATGAAATACTCTATAATGTCATCTAAATATTAGTTCACTTCCATGTAATACCATAAGATAATAATATTGCAAATACATTCAATACTTTAAACTCAAGTTACAAGTATGAAAGCTTTAAAAGACACCATATAACCACTTAAAAAGCCTCAAAATGTACATTTCCACATCGATAACTCAAAACACAAATATGTAAACCTCAAAAGGCACAATATAGGCACTTCAAGTACCTGTTTAACCCAAAGCAAAAATATGAAAGCCTTAAAAAGCACCATAAGATAGTAATAATAATGCAAATATATCCAACATCTATAACAAAAAAAAAAAAAAAAATCAAAAGACACCGTATAAGTTTTTGAAAAGCCTCAAAAGGCACACATCTAGCACTTAGTTTACTAGGCGTACCTAAACTAATAAAAAACCTGAGTTTACTACATGTTGGTAGCTTTAGTATCAAAATACTATATAATTGACACTTATATCTTCCTACAAGATCAAAATGTATTTGGCTTACCACATGTTGATAGGTATACTAATAAAACAAAATTTGTACAACTAAACCAATTCAAATTATCTCTAATATCCAAAATTTTCTACAATCTTGGATATTATAGTTACAAAAGTTTCTACAAAAGATAAGATATGATAGCTAAGTCAACATGGAATGAGTAGATACAATCTATATTCTACCATTGTATGCAAGATGATCAACCAAAATTTGTTTCCAATCCCTTACCTACCAAGTCTTGGGGGATAACACTTACCACAAAACATCAAAACGTAAGCTTTGACATCAAAATTTAAGCATCCACTTGATGCTAACCTGCATAAATCATACAACCTAACAACATATTATCCCACATTAAATACTGTTCTCACCTTAACAAATAAAATACATTAGATCATACAAATATGTAATATATAATTTTCATATCCAAACTCACTATATTATTATTACTAGTATTTTTATCATCATTATTACTATCATTGTTACTACTACTACTACTACTACTACTACTACTACTACTACTACTATGTGTTGTTGTTATTATTATTATTTTGATTATTGTTATTATTATTATTATTGTTATCCAACCCTAATTTAATTTACACTTAATTATACATAATAATAAAATTGTAAATTAAGGTATCTAAATCAAGGTTTATATAAATAGGGTATTATATGTGGGTATTGATTTAACACAAAACTAAAAATTAATTTATTGAAAAAGTATATCACTATTTTGATGCTTAAATAAGAAAGTAAACTTGGTTTTACTTACACACACACACACACACACACAATCTAAGTATTAAAATACACCAATAACATATAAAATATATGAAACGACTTTAGGTTTCTAATTAAACTATTAATTTCAGCTTATTATACTAAGCTAGTCTTTCTAAACTACAAATGAAACTACTCTAATTTCTAATTGAACTACTCCACTAGGTTTATGAAACTACAAAACTGCTCTATGAATGTAAGGCAATTTCTAGTTTCGTTTATGAAACTAATCTAAGTTTATAATGAAAATACCAATTTCTATCAATAAAATCCACTCTAAGTTTATAATGAAATTACTCATTTTGATCTATAATACTACTATAAGGTTCTAATGAAACTACTAATTTTAACTTATGAAACTAGGTTAATATTATAATAAAACTACATACTTTAGCTTATGAAACTATCAATTTGGCTAATGAAATAACTTGTTTCAATTTATAAAAGTATTCTAAGTTTCTAATGGAACTACTTTAAGTTTCTAATGACATTGCCCATTTAATATTATGAAACTAGTCATTATAGCATAGTCATAATACTTTAAATTTCTAATGAAATTACTTGTCTTAACTTATTAAACTACTTAAAGTTATTAATGAAAAATACTCATTTTAGTTGATGAACCTAGTGTAATAGTTTTATGAAACTACCATAATTTTTCTATGAAACTAATGGTTCTTAATTCTCACTATAAGTAGTAGTTTTCACTAGATACACCCCCATATATATTCTTATCAAACATGGATGAAACTATTCGAGTTTACCAACTTAAGTGATATATTCTTATCATCTATTCAACTTGGGAATGCCAAGGTATTCTGACTACTTGTAAAGCCAACATCATAATCCAATTTATCAAATATTAGAACATACTTGTAATGATATATATGTGATATAACTATTGTCAATATGCTTGTAATGATGAAGATCTTTGAAGGAAAAATCACAAATATGGAAAAGATTCATTAAATTATACTCATTACTAAAGTGAGTTAAAAAAACATTGAAGAATTGGAGATAATAGGAAGAAACATCCTCCACTGTAAACCTTTCTCAACTCAAGTTATGGACTAATATTAAAGATAGATATTTTATTCAAGCATCATTGGTATTATTTCACTCACACAACATTGTTCAAAAAGAGACAAAGAGAAGAGAGAAGAAAAACCAATGACATGTAACCTTTATTAACTAAATTGAGTGCATAACTCTACCAATTCTAAATGGCATAAGAGGAACAAAGCTTTAATATATAGCTTCAATATATATCTTGGGTTGAACCAAATACATATGATTTATTTCAACCCTAGGCTAAACCAAATACAAAATATATAACTTCAATCCTATACAATAGAAATTGGTAAGGATCATTCTAGCTTATAGAAGAACAATATACTACAAAGTCCAACTAAACAGCTGAAACCAATTGGCTACACTAACCTAAAAAAAATAAGCTTGAATTATCAATTAGCCCAACTAATTAATAATACAATATGATGTTTGAGTTTAAAACTAATTATTTCAATATTAAGCCTAGTGACTATAGAACATGCCTTATGATCAAAAAATGATATGATATCCAACACATTTCGATTGATCAAGTCCACCAAAAGTTCCAACAAAGTCTTCAAGTCCATGATCTAGTGACCAAAACCCAAACAACAACTATGATATGAACCAATTGTCGTTGTAGGTTAAAACGAACATTACATAATTATAATCTATTCAGTTATTCAAAATGTAGTTATCAATAATACTAATTCTAATATTTAAAATATTTGAAACAATTATGTAAAAGTATATATATATATATAAAAGAAATATTGCATCATAAGTAAAATCTAATCAAATGAGGGAAAAGTTTTATTAATTCTATTATAAGTATACATAAATAACAATTTGTAGCCTTAAACACTATATGTTAGTATTTATATCTTGAAATATAAGACCTTCAATATCATAGAAAAGTAGGAAAGATCTAAAGTGAGGATGTTAATTATTCATTATAAAAATTAAAGATTGATGTTTTTTTTATTACATCAACTATGTTAAATAGTAAGAAGTCAATATTAGTTGGTCCTTTATTTAATTTTTATTTGATTTACCTTGATATGATCGAATCAAAATATAGAAAAAATAATGTGTTGTCATTATTATTTTTTCCATTATTGATATTCATTAATTACTACTATTATTGTTATCATCATTTTTGTATTATTATTATTATCATTATATTTATTAAAATTATGTTGATATGATGTGATCAATCTATTTGAAAAATAATATGAGAAGTATAATCTTAGAAGCCTTCATTTATTATCAATTATCAATGGTTATTGTAAGTTAATATTATGTAAGGATCGTACAAGATATAAATATAATATACACTTAAAATAATATTTGAACTCAATATGATATGACTAAGCTAATAATGGAGTTGAATTAAAAGTTATACCTTAACATATAAAGAAAAGTGATCTGATTTGACAACTTTTAAATTTGAAACATCAAATACATCTCCAAAGATGAAATAATGACAACAAATTCTAAGGCCCCAAAACAATCTATATAATAATTCGATTTTAAATGAATAAGATAAATTGAAATAAACGATCTCAAAATAATTAGTCTTTAATAATATCTTGGAATAAAAAAAGAAATAAAATAGCACAAGCATGAATCAAAACTAAAATTATCCGAATCCGATCCAAACTTGACCCAAAAATATAATAATTCAAACTCACCCAAGTCCGATCTGAACCCGAACTAAAATTAGAATAACCTAAACTTACCCGAATTTGAGTCCAGCCAATCTCAACCTGACTCGATATGATAACTTAGAATGACCCAAGATTATTTGATATCGACTTGATCCAAATCAAACCCGACCCGATAAAATGATCCGAGATTATTCGAAGCTGATATGACCCGGTTATCATTTAACCCGATCCGATAGTGACCCGACTCATCCAATTGCCAGCTCTACACCTATGACTATATGTTTTTCTATTGACAAATTAAAAAAAATTCTCCATTTGTATAGAAAAAAAGTATGTTGTTTTAATTATTTATACGCTTCTTTAGAAGCTAATAAAAGTATTCTTAAAATTTCACTTAAATATTTTATTAAAAAGCAATAAAGAATTTACTACATATATAATATAAGAAAAAAACATGAGGGTGAAAGTAAAAAGTAGTTTTTAACTTTTTTTTAAATGATTTTACGTTTTAAACACAAATTTAGTTCCAAAATGACTTCATTTTTCATACAAATGGAGTAATATGTTTTGTTGTGCTTATAAATAATATTCCAAAGTTGATATCCATGAAGGACATGTGTGATACTACTGGCAAGTATGGTAGTTAAAATCTTTTTTATAGTCAACTGGAAGAGGATATGTCAACTTCTACTTACATTTGTTAGATACATGAAACTAGAAGACATACAAAAAGGTCAATGAATGTTCCAATGGAATGAGATGAGATTTATACAAAATCAAGGTGTTTGCTATAAATAATATATTTGGTAGAATTATGATACTTGGACCCAAATGAAGTATGTCTCAACAAAGGCCTAATGAGATAATATGTCACATGTTGAAGTATTGAGGAGTCATCAAACTACATATTATAAGGGAAGTACCAAATAAAAAATAGAAGTCATAGTGTTACACCACTATGTAAAATGTTTGAATTAAGGCATACATCAAAGTCCACAAATGTGGATTACTGTCTTTCTCATTGTTCGATAAATGCGGGAAGGGTTGAATCTAAATTTGATTATTGTTTGGGGCCTCTAAATAGTAAGGCTTAAGATTCAATGATATCCTTTAGATTAATGTAAATCAATGGCCATAGTTTCAAGTAGAATCAACCAAATTGAACACTAAATACTAAATCATGAACCCTAAACCCAAAGCACTAACCCCTAAGCCATAAACCCCAAACCCCAAACCATAAACCTCAAAAACCTAAACCTCAACATTGAATCATAACCATACAACCCCAAACCCTATCCCTAAATGCTATATTCTAAACCATAAACCCTAAACCCTACCCTAAATACTAAACCCTAAGATTAAGCACTAGCCATAGCTACTCGCCCTAGTCCTAACCCTAAACCCTAAGCACAAACCCATTACCCTTGATAACCTCAAAACCCTAAATCCCTAAACTAAAACAAATCTAAAATCTAAAATAAATGACACTAACTCGAAACCATAAATCCTAACCTTAAAATAAATAATCATAAAAAACCTAAAAATAATGGAATAAATCCTAAACCCCAAACAAATCTATATTTGTTTAATATCAATATAATAATGGAATAAATAATAAACCTTAAGCTTTAAACCCATAAACTTTAATAAATGCAAAACCCTAAACCCTAAACCATAAACTTAAGATAAAAATAAAGCCATAAAGAATAAATATTGATCCTATATGAATTTAAAAATAAGAAGAAAATTTTAGTTTAATCTATAAATTATAAACTTAAATAAATAAATCTAAAGATCTAAATTATAATAATAAAATATGGAAATATCATAATACAAATAGTAAGAAAAAAACCTCACCCTGGGTAGGATTCAACCCCTGTCACTCGTGACAGTGAAGATAGAGCTAACCACTAGGCTAAGTTACTTAGCATGTTATAAATATTTTGTGAATTGTAAAAAAATTAAAACATTAAAGTGGGTTAAAGAGCTAGTGCACAAGAATAACTGCTCTTTTTGTTAAAACTCACTTATAACACCCTTTAATATTACCATAATGCCACAATTTTCTGTGTTATATGCACCTACTCTTAGTAATTGATCTTCTTAATCCAATGGTTATTATTAGTTCTTAGTTCTCATTTAAATTTAATTTATCTATGTGTGTGTAGGTACTATTTGGTACATTAATATCTTATTTGAATATGATATAAATTGATGTATATTAACATTTTTGGGTATATATTTTAATATTAGTTTATTTGTTAAAAGCTAATTTATAGGATGTTGTAATAAAAAGTAAGGGTACTTTTGAACTTTTATGTGTAAAAAGTAAATAAGTTGAAGATAAGTTGGAAATAATATGGTTACCAAACAATACCATATCATGTATTGTAAGTTGTAGGATTACATGAACTTATACGTACAGATCTTGTATTATACATTGTAAGATTACATCAACTTATATAAAAATAGGAATGTTATGCAACCATGTATAAAAAGCCAAGTTTCTTCTTGCATACTTTGTAAGAGAGTTGGCTAAAAGATTACAGCCAAAACATTTGTTGACCTTGAAACATAAGTAACTAGAAATGTTTAATGAACTCGTACAATGATCTTACAATTTATAATTAAACTCATAAGCTACCATGGATGTTATGGATTGAGGTTTGTAATGGAATTCACTCCCTACTACTTGTCACTTTCAATAATAAGATAAGTAAAACCTTTTGTAACACCCCCAAAATTTACAAGTTTTTTTTTTAAAAAAAAGCGGAAGCATTTACAATAGAAATAATTTAAACCGTAAATTTTGGGAATGTTACCGCCACACTTAATACTAGACCGGTTCACTTCTACCGTTCTAGCATTAAGTGCTAAGGCTAAGAGAAACAACTGAAAACATTAATACATAATCCAAAATCATAATAATAGGAATCAAATACCACAAGTCCTTACACCATCCAAAATACGAGAATTAGTTTTCCAGAAGTAAGATAACAACAATAATAAAATTGTTCTCAAAGTACTGATCAAAAATAAAAGATAGGATAATCAAAATCTCTAAAGGAACGCCGGCCACGTCACTATAGGGACAGGTCCCACCCCATCATCACACGACCCCTCCTGATGCCCCATAGACATCAATGTCATCATAAAAGACATCTCCTACCTGCAAGTAATCAGATGGGCCTTCTACTCGTTGGAATGAGCAGCACCCATGAAACGGGTGATCAGTACGCTACGTACTGAGTAAGGTAACCGAGCACTAAGGCCAACACATGGGATATAAAATCATAAAAGAAAATGCTCAACTTTCATTTACAAGCCCACATATATAGTACACATGGTTAGGAAGAATATTAAATAATTCCAAATAAACTAGTCCATTTAAAGCATATGGATATTCCATGTTAATTATTTAAGTACTCCTTTATTGAGATCAATTCATACCATGTTTTATTCGAGTCCACACGAGTACGGGAACCCCACTATTTAGCCGGTGGATCGGTCGCGAGGGAACATGCCCTACCACTATTCTAGCCGGTGGATCGGTCGCGAGGGAAACACTCCCTGCCACTATTTTATGCCGGTGGATCGGTCTGGCCCTTTCTCGTATGGTGTTTTCACTGTAAGTAATTAGTGTCTTCCCATGTCTTAACAACATACATGGTTTGGTTTGTTGAGCTCGGGATCCCCCACTATTTTAGCCGGTGGATCGGTCGCGAGGGTACATGCCCTGCCACTATTTTAGCCGGTGGATCGGTCGCAAGGGAAAGCATTCCCTGCCACTATTTTAGCCGGTGGATCGGTCTGGGCCCGTCTCAACATCTTTCACTTTACGTTATTAATGTTTTAAATATCTTATCCAAGAGATCATTCCAGACATGCAAGGCGGACTTCTATCATGCTTACTCTTCAACTCAGATTAACACTCCAACCCTAGTTAACCATCTCCACCATGATTAAACGTGACACATCCCAAGGCCCATGCAAACCCTAGCTTCACGTAAACCAAAATTCTATGCAAACCCTACCTCTCATGCAAAAACCCTAGTCATCATGCCACCCCATGCAAAAACCCTAGCACCATGCGACACCATACAAAAACCCTAACACCATGCAACTCCATATAAAAACCCACTCTCGTGAAACTCTCTATTATTATTCTACAATCCTATCATGCATGTCTCAGTCTCACATTGTATTAATAACATATTTATACACATCATTCTCATGCCATAATCATTTAACGAAAACACACCTCAACTTCCATACATGCTGCATTCATAACGATTAAACACTAATCACATGAAATACACATCAGATCATATCACAAGGCATGCATGGCATATAGATCACATATAACACAAAATGGCCTTAGCAGCCCTTACCAAATATGTCACCGGTCTTGAAGCACGATCCTATATCACTTGAGGGTTTTGGTTGGTCTCACCTTCTATGGAAAAAATATTGGGATTAGGTTTTCCCTTAAGAAAACTATTATTTCTAACTTATCCCAAGACCTTATTTTTAATTAAAAATTATTATATTAAAATTAATAATGAAATTCAAAACAAAAAGGTGATATAAGGGTTTCTACCCTTCACCAAAATAATAGTATAAAGATAAAATACTAATAATAATAATAATAATAATAATAATAATAATAATAATAATAATGATAATGACTAAATGTTATAATAAATATAATATTACTAATGGTTAATAAAAGTAGACTTAAAAATTCTGAAACACCAAAGTGCGAATATTAATATAGCAATAGGGTCTCATATTTTTCCAGAATAAATAATAACATAATAATAGTAATTATTCTAATAATAATAATAATAATAATAATAATAATAATAATAATAATAATAATAATAATAATAATAATAATAATAATAATAATAATAATAATAACGATGATAATAATCATAAAATAATTCAATTAATAACTTAAAATTCGAAACTAGTAATAAAATTATTTTATTACTACTTCCTACCCTGCAAGTAAAATTTAGTATAACTATTATATTAAATAATAATATTATTGTTAGCAAAGAAATAATTATTATAATCCATTAAATACAAATAACTAAAATAATAACATAATAATTTACAATAAATAGGAAAAAGGGTTAAGATCGTCTAGGGTTTCACCTTGAGTTGGCAGGAAGTGGCGGCACCGGCGGTGGTGCACGGCGGTGGCCGGAAAATGGGTCTAAGAGGGAAAAGATGAAGCACAAGAGAGGAATAGCAAGGGAAAAATTAGAATAAGGTTATGGTTCGGTAGAGGAGGATTATAGGGAGTTTTTGGGTGGTTCAGATGGCAGTGGAAGTGGCGGAAACGGCGGCGGACGACGGCTTAAAGGTTTCGGGGTAAAAAAATTCAGGCGAGACTAGCAGCCAATTTGGCACGGCTATGGAGGCCCGTGCAAGAAGAATCGAGAGGTGAAAATGGTTTAGTTAATTAGAGGAACTTTCAGGGAAGAAAATGAAATGTTTCGGTGGCGCTGATGTGGGCTAAAGGCGGCGGAATATGCGTCTAAAGTCTCGGTGGTGGCAGCCGTCGTCGAGGGTTTTCGGGGAAGAAAATCTTCCACAACTCCTACCACGAGGCTATTTATAGATTGAAGATGGTAAAATAGGGTTTTGGGGGTTGGCAGGAAGCTAGAGGGTGCGAGAATTTGGGCACCCGGTGGCGGAAAACGATCGGGGATCGTTTGGTATATTTCGGAATTTTGCGAGGCTGGGGAGAGAAAACGGGCGAGATTTAACGTCGAATAATTATGCAAATTTATTTCTGGAGTTAAGAGGAAGACCATGAGACAAGAAACGGCCGATATTAATCACCGTAGCCGGAGATGCCATTTTCGGGGAAGGGAGTTGCAGCAGCGTCGACGGAGGAGGAAGGAGGAAGAAGAAAGGGAGGCGGTCCGGTCGGCCGGGAAAAGAAAAGAAAAGAAGAAGAACCGGGCGGTTCGGGCGCGGTCGAGGAGGCGTTTAAATGAAATGCTGCGTTCCAACGCAATAACGAACGGAACGCCGCGCAGAGAGGGGCGGAAGAAGGGCGACTGCGCGAGGGGTAACTGATTAAATGAAACGGCGAGTTTCGGTGGTAACTGGATCAAAACGCAGCGTAGCGATGGCAGAAGAAAAACGCCGCGCGGGCTGGGCCGAAGGAAAGGAAGAAGAAGAAGAAAAGAAGAACTGGGCCGCGCCAGGCCCAGTCGGGGGAAGGAAGGGGAAAAAAAGAAAAAAAAAAGAAAGAAAAAGAAAGGGAAAAAGGAAGAAAGAAAAAGAAAAAAGGGAAAAAGGAAAGGAGAAAATTTTAGATTAGGGCCAATTAAATTAATCTGAATATTTAGAATATTTAAAAATAATAATAATTAAATAAAATAATATTTAAATCCCTTTTTAGGCTAAATTAGGATTTTAAAAAGATTTTCCATAAATTCCGTTTTAATTATCAAAACACCCTAATTTTCTTCCATTAAATCATTTATAAAATTAATATTAATTTGGAACTATTTCCTCCTTCCCATTTTAAATAAAATAATTCATTTAGTAAATTTCTAAAATGAAATCCTTAATTAGCTAGAATACCCAATTTCTCTCCTAATAAAGATACTTATAAATTTATTCTTGATTTGCCCTAAATAATTTCTTTTTATTTTAATAAAATAATTTATTTAATTATTCTTTATGATAAAACCTCATTTAAATATAATATTTAGAATTAGAAATTTTCGGGGTATTTCACCTTTATCCAAGGAAATCTTTGATGCTTTATGGAAATTGATAACTTCTACTTTGAGAATTGAATTATCAAAGCGTAGGCTCTATTACCGATCTTCTCAACTAATATATAATACCTGATGATGTTGGTTATACCTACAACAAATTTATTCACTATAGCATCTACATTAATCTTTATATATTCTAGAGGAGGAAAAAACCATGATTTAGTAATGAGATATTAGACATACAATCCTATAATTGATTATTGAGCCATAGAGAAATAATATAAGGTGGATAATGATACTAAAAATAAATAAGAAATGACTACTTGAATTATTGTTATTTTTTAACACCAACACTATTATGCTAAAAAAACACATTATTTCTCAACTTCCAATTAGCTAAAGGATGCAACATACCTAGTTGATGAGAACATAATCTTTCAATTTGAACCATGAAACAAAAAACTCTTCAATGCAAATATTGTGTTAGATTTTGATGGTTAAAGGAGATCAAATCCAAATAAGCTTAGCAATATTACAATGAAGGAAAATAGGAGGAGTTTCTTCATGATGTAAGCGTAGAAGACAAATACCTTCAAAACTGTCAACTCACTTCAAGTGATTATGAAATTTGTAAGAATCCTTTAAAGAAACAAATTAATATGTGTTATATTGTCTCCATGCTTCCATAACTTGTCCCAATGAATCCTTTCAATTAAGTGTGAAGGAAAGGGTTGAGAGCATGATGGTTCTATCTATATAATGACTTATGAATACATTTGACTAAAAAAATACCTTTTATGTGGCCTCCTTATTATAACATAACCATAATATCCATTGCTCCCTTGAAGATCAATTTAAAATATAATTAGCCTCAAAAGGAGTGAAGCAAAGATCAACTAAATTCATATTCTATATTAAAGGATTGTGCAACATTAGATCAAGATAAATAACATTATGAGCAAATGAATATTCTTTCACTCTAAAGAAGGGTAAATGAGGCAATTATGGATCATTTATCTCATGAATCAACTATCCATTAACCACATGCCAATGAAGGAGAGGTTTCATAATATCTTTGATATGAAGCATCGACTTATAAACATGAGGGATGAACTTTTGAACTTCAACATCTTATACGCCCGATGACTATACAAAAGTAGAGTTAAAGCACTAGTTCATAGAATAAATTTTTTTGGTAATTAATTAAAATTCTCATTACCAAAATAGAAATATGTATATATGAGATTTACTAAGAATCATAAGACATGCACCTATTTCACCTATAAAATCAAGCAACTATAGAAAAAAAAGAGAAAAACTTCAAATGATCTAAAATATGTATGATGGAAACCTGTTAGGGTTTCTTGAAAGGATCGAAAGATTAATCGAACGCAACGTTCGATTCGCCGGTTCAGCCTAAGGAACAAATCCAAAGGAAGACCCAAAGATTCAGAGGCACAGTTTGTACAACAGCAACTGCAATTTGAAGAAAGAATGATCAAGATCGATCAAAGTAAGAGAGCAGATTCAGAGAAGACGAGCGAGCGAGAGAATTGCCGAGAGAGAGAGAGAGACAAGTTGCGAGAAGAATCGAGAACTTAGCCAAAATATTCTATAAAAAAGAATCGTCCACTATTACATGTTTACCAGGATATTTATATGCGTATTACAGACCGTATAACAACGTACAAATACACAATACAGACCAACGAATACACGACCAGATTTACAACGGAAAGGCCGAACGGGCTTATTACTTTGGGCCACATAAATAGTCGACCAACCCAATTAATCCACAAAATAAAATGCCCCAAATACAAATTAAGTTTAAGACTTAATTCTCATATGCTAAAAATAACACTTTAGCTAATCATGGCTATTAAGGATTGATTAATCCACAATCCATCTAGTCCAAAATTAAGGACCGGGTGGCGGATTATACAACCGACCTAATTTCCATTATCCAATTTCGACCACCGAATGCATCATATGGAATTACAATTAATTAAAAAAAATTACATAATCTGCACACTTCAGATACATAATCTGCACATTCCAGCAACTGCATCCAAAGATCCACAATCCATATGCTGCATTACATACCTATTTATTCACCAAATAAGACAAATAATTATAAGTAAATAATTCACAGCAATTTTCAAAATTAATTAAATATAAGTTCTTAAGATTCATATCAATGTAAGTATTCCATTAATGTCCCATCCTAGCTCCAAGCATGTTGAATAAAAGTTTCTTGATTGATTTTTTTTATATCAAAATTGTGGGCACAATATATTTATGTTGAAACACCACTATATTCTGGCTATACTAGATTTTAGATACTATGGCAGTGAATATAGCCCTCAACACCATTACCTGACTTATATCACCACTAGTTTTTTGAATCACCCACCTTAGACACATATACCATGTATTAAAATAATGGAATAATAAAACCCAGTTCAAAACCTTCCTCCACATCTCCAGCACTATTGAATAGGTAACTAACAAATGGTTCATTGTTTCATCACTAAGATGGCATACCTCTCACACACGTGAATCCACCACATGCCAAGTCTTCAATTTTGATTTAACAACCATATTCTCATGGCATGCCATCCACAAAATAAATTTTTGTCTTAAAAAATTAGAATGAAAACAAACCAGTTTATACAATGCAATGGGAGAGGTCTTAACTCTAACATTATGATAACTTTACCTATCGAGAACTTAATTCCATTGCCAAAATGATGCAATTCCATCCCTAGTTCTCTAATTTTCATGATGCTCTTGAACATCATGGAAGAGTCAGTTATAGGATTTATGGTTTGAATATCACTTGATCAAATGTATATGTCATGAATCCACTTCACCCATAAGATTTATTCATTTTCCATTAATCAGCACAATTGCTTTTCTAAGCACGCAACATTCAAGGGTTCAATTTTGACCAAATCGATGCCCCTACTATCTAAGGCAAACAAACTTTGTGCCATGTACTAGGATTTATTCTTTTATTTGGGTCTAAATTATACCCCCAAAACCTTCCACAAAGTGTATTCAACTGATGTACAACTACCTTGGGGAGGAAAAAAAAACTTGCATCTAATAGTTAGTAACACTAAAGATTACAGATTGAAGAACTTAGACCTTACCAGCATAACTCAGTAGCTTGAGAGACTAGATGTGGATTTTTTTTTGTGATTATGTTAATAATAGGTTGATTCTAGTTTAAAACAAGAGAAGAAATACAAATAGGTACTCCTAGGTACTCCTAGGTACTTAAAGGGAAATTGCCCCTCCTTAAACAACAATAAGAACAAAATATGTTGTTTCAAGGTTTTTTTTACCCCCACTAAAATACATATTACTCTCTAGAGGGCCTTATTCGCAACCCGATGTAGTAGAAATCTCTTCTAACATATCACAAAGTAATTGAGTAGAATCAAAATGACACTTGTAGAACAAAAGTAGATCATTCACAAAGGTGAGTGAAATTAATTGACTTATTTGGCAAGTAGGATTCCCTTTGAAACTAGGATTATTCCATAAAGTCTTCAATAACTAGCTTAGGTATTCCATAGGTAGGACAAACATATGGGGGGAGACTGGGTCTCCTTGTCTTAATCCTTTCATCCCCTTAAAATGTTAACAAAGAGTCCCTTGCAGCTATATTAAGTATTTGACACTTGTGACACACTGCATAATCATGTACACATAGTGACATGGAAATCCATAACCAATTAGCAGAGCTTTAAGAAACTACCAATACAAAAAATCATAGGCTTTCATGATATCAATCTTCATTGTCATTTTGAGATTAATTCCTTTTCTTTTATATTTTTAAAGCAACTCCTGAGCCAATGTGATATTATCTCATATCCATCATCCAGGAACAAATGTTTATTGAGTTTCATATATTATCTTAGTTAATACTACAATTAATCTTATAGTCAATGCTTTAGAGAAGATTTTATAAAACACATTAAAACATGCAATGGGTCTCCAATCAATGGTATACTTTGCATTCTTACTCTTTAGGAAGATGTGGAGTGTTGTATTGTTAAAATATTTCAAAAGAAACCTTGAATCCCAAAATTGTTTCATAGCAATAAACAAATCATTTCCTACAATGTGCCAAGCTTTCTTAAAAAAAAGGATTAAATCCATCCGGCCCTGGGACTTTCAAATCACCCGACTAAACAACGCCACTTTCACTTCTTTCTTTGATATTTCTCTCAACAATTGCTGCCTAACTACCTGTGATAACATACTATCTTGATTTATTATGAGCAAATTAGGAGCCTGAAAAGTGGGTTGGGCATAATCCAGTAAGCTAACATATAATCTATACACATCATTCTCTATATCAAACCAATTTGTAATTTTATGTCCATCAACATCATGAAGGTAAATAAGTGAATTGTTATGTTATCTCTATTTTAGCTTGGAATGAAAGAAATCATTGTTTGCATCTCCTAACTTTATATAGTTGATTTTCCTTTTTTAGTGTAGGTAATTTACTTCAATTTGTGTCTTCTTCCACCAATTCTCATGACATGTTTTCTCTTAATTTACTAGATCCAAATTAGAGGGATCAAGATGAAGCTAGTGTTGTATATGTTTCCAATCACAAGGAGCTTTCTCAACCTCATTACTCACACGACCAAAGTAAATGGAGTTAACTTCTTCAACTCAGCTTATAAGTTTTGCAATTTAACCATTACTTGAAATAGTATTGACCCTTCAATTGAGGCATCCCACACAAGCTTCACACTTCCAAGAAAAGAGTCTTGGGTTGTCTAATAATTTCAAACTTAAAAGGTTAAACACCCTTTAAAGGATACTAATTCAAGCACATCATCTAACAACTATGGTTAGAGAGGTAATGATCTACAACCTAGATGCTGATATTTATATACTGATTAAACCAGTATTGATTTCCAAATCCATAGTCTAACCTGCATTGGACTATATTAGGAGGAAAGTGGTTGTTAAAACAAGTGTAATGAGGCCCTATTGCATTGATTTCCCCCTAAACCACAATCCTGAATGCAACTCACAAAATCATCCATATCCCTTTGATGAATAATGCCTCCACACTTCTCTTCCTCTGACATGATGGTATTAAAATGACCTACAATAAACAAAGACTCTATAAATCTTTGACTGATTTGAACGAGATCATTCTAGAGACTCCTTCTTAGTTGTCCTATATTAAAGGCATAAACAAAAGTAACAAAGAGAGATTCATTGCTTAACAATAATTTCATATGACAGTGCACAAACTATTTAGCCTCTTCCGACATAGAGACAATCACTTCAATAGGGTTCCAAAGAGTCATAATAATTCCATTGTAATAGAATTATTATTTTTAATACAAGAAAACAAATACCCTACCCTATTGTGAGTAGGACCAAATTTATTTTCCTTAATTCTAGTTTCTAGCAATGCTAGCATATAAAAAGAACTAGACTTCAAATATTTACAAACAAAATTTTGTTTAATAGGATAATTTACTCCCCTAATATTCCATATAACACATTTCATCAAGTAATATAATTTGAACCCCTTCTTCTCCCCTCACAACACCTACTTTTCCTCTATCAATAATCATTGGTGGAAATTGTAGAGTAATCTCTATATCATTCATACCTTCAATCTACTTGCATTCAACCTAGATACATCAACCACTATCAACCCTTTCCCTTTGTCACCATTTTGAACAATATTAATAGGGACCTCCTTGGTCCTTCCTAGTGGCTCAACTTGTGGTTTTGGAGGATGGATAATGTGTGAAGCTTGAGGTTTCTAGTGTTTGGAGGAAATGTATTTGGTAGAGTTATTTTGTGAGTTTGTATTAGTCTCCAAAAACAACCTGCCTACTTTAGAATCCTAATTTTGAATTGAGATGTTTCATGGCCTATTTTATCACATTTTATGTAGAAATAAGGATGCCAGTTATAACACACTTTTTGCTTCCTAGTGCCAGTTCTTGCATATATCACAATATTTTCAATTAGAGACAAACACACATCAATTTATATAAGGAGTCATGGATAAGAAATATGACTACGTGTAGTAGTGATCATGTCACAACAAATGGGAACTCCCAAGCAACTCCCTATCCTACTTAGTGAATCATCCAACTACTGAGCTAACGGTAGTTTAGGAAAACCATCAAAGCACGCTACTCCACTTAGTATCATCAAATGGAATAATTGAATTCCAAAGATGGAGCATTAAATTCCTTAGTCCAAAATACCAAAAATATTTTTCTAATAGAGTGAGGCAATCATTAGAGATGACATTTAGATGGGTTTTATCTAAAACCTAACAGATTTTATCCATTAGATGTGTAAATATATATGGGTAAATGGATATAGAGGAAGGGGAGAAATATCCGTTGGGTTTGGTTATGGTTATGCATAAGGGATCCTCAAATTCATACTCACCTTCATAGATGTACTAGTACCCATATCCGTTTATCCAATATGAAATTACATTTTCAACCTTCATTTATATAACCTTTTGTAAGACCCATAATTTTTAGCTAAATATAATCCCGAGTAATTGATATCATAACCTAATCCTAATATTGGGAAATAAATATTTTTACCCTATCCTAATTATCTTACCCTAGAATTTAACCTAATTCTGATTTATCAATAATTAATATATCCTATTATCCTAACCTAAATTATATTGATCTTGTTATAATCAAAAAATAAAATATTAAACCCCTATTATTTTCCTTCTTTTACATTTTCTCTCTATTCCCTTTCATCTGATCCTCCCTCTCCTTATCCTTTTCCCCTCTATCCTTGTGTGAATCATTGTCCACAGACAGTGCCTACACTCCCATCACTCCCTACCACTTGCTAAGCCATTCCCTACTCCCATCAACTCCCACCTCCTATGTATAAGGGTCGGGGTTGAATTCCCCTTCGCACCTCTTGCTCATCTCTACATCTTGCAGCGGGGTATATATATAAATACTTGACCATCATTAAATGCTCCTACCTACTCTTTTCTCTCCCTTTTGTTTTTGCAAAACACCATACCATCATTTCCCCTCCTTCACTACCTCCTTACTGTCGTAAAACGATATAAAAATCCACCACTAACAAGCTAAACCAAGATAAACACACAACCATCAGAAACCTTTTCCATTTCTCCCTCACCAAATTCGGCCATCCTTGCCAAACTTTATGCCTACCATCGGCTAAAACGACTAAAGCTAACCCCTCCACTATAGTTGTCTCCACTACAACCACCTTCTCCCATTTCCCTTCTTCTTGTTGTGGAAGCTCTCACCATAGCCCAACACCACCCTTCAATAGCCTTGACCAAATCAAACCCCTCCTCTTCGGCAAGCTTTACTGTAACCCTCCTTCCACCTTTCGGCAATCACAACTGTAGTCCCCAATCTATACTTCGAAACCTCCAACCTTACCACACCACCCCTTAGATTCCCACCACCAGACACTATCCCCTTGATCATAATCCACTCTCATTGCACTTCCCCTCACAACGGTTAGTTGTGCCGTTGCTCACCCTCTATTCCCACGGCAGCCCACCATCTCCATCCTTTGCTTGGTTATGCAAGTTTTTCCATAACACTACCATTCTTGGTTTGGTTTTCTTCCTTGTTTCACCCTTCTATTTCCTTAAGCATCTCCTTACTTATATGGTTTAATCCTAATGGTATATTATTATGACTTTCTTAGATTATTTTTCTGTCGTCTTAGAAGAGGAAAAATAGGGTGTGCATACTTAGAGACCAGAGTCATTTTTGTAAGAATACTTGTTGTAGTCTAAGGTTTTTGTTTGCTATGTGTTATGCATGATTTTGTGTTATACCATGTTATTGTGATTATGTGAATTAATATATAACTATTGATACTATGATATGTGGTTAATATATATGATAGAAAATGAGTAAGTAAAGATCATGCTATATTGTTATTTTATGTGGAAAAGACCTCGGTGTGAAATATGGATGTATCATGGGTTTATTAATGGTATGATGAATGTGAATGAGTATGATAAGTTCTATGGATAAAAATTTGGATTTGGAAATAATGTTACTAAACATATAAGATTAATGTGAAATAAGGGTTTTATTACCGATAAGGATATTTTGGTCAACGTGGGTTAATATGAGAATAATAGCATTTAAGGGGTTATATAATCTAAAATATGTTAAGGAATTTATATGAAGTGTTTGGAGTAACTATGAATGACATAATATTGATAAATTATGAAAATGATTTGATTTAGGAATAGTAACCCTAAAACGAAGATGCTATTATCACATGTGTGAAATGGTAGAGTTGGACTGCAAAATTAGAATATGTTAATATTAGTGTTTTAGGAATTTATATTGAATTTGATAAGTGTTTGAGCCTTCCATGAAAATTTATGATCGATTTGTCAAATTAGGGTTTATAAGCCTTGGGAATAGTAAGTTTTGGGGGTTATTATTGCATGTGCTTAGAGATGGCAAAAGTTTATCGGACCCACACAAAACTTGACCTGACATAACTCTATAAATTCATCAACCCAAACCCCAAAACTAATCTGACCTAACTCGACCCGAATATAAGTGATCCAACCTGACCCCAACCTATAACCTCCTATCAACCCGACCCGTTATCAACCCGACCCACCATCAACCTGACTCGCTATCAACCCGACTTGAATCGACAAAACCAAATTTAATATTAACCGGTTATAATAATATAAAAATAAAAAAGTGTTAGTATTTATTTAAAGCTTTTAAAATATATTATTTTTTGATGACTTTTTATGCAAGAAAATTAGTAAAATTAAAATATCGTTGGTGACTTTAAAAAATAGTAAAAATATAAGAGTCTTAACTCTAGAGAACAACCTTGTGATATTTTTGATGTGTTTACCTACTTTAAATGTCTTTGGTAGCTCTAAAACAATCATGAATAAGAAATTAATCATTTCTTGTGAAAGATCACGTGATTCAAGCCTAGGTGTTGAATTCGTTCCACCAGATGATAATAGTAGCTTAGGTGTGTTAAGAGGTGTTTCAGATCATTCCACTAGTTTAACAATAGTGTCTCAGGATCATTTTATCCTGAGAGGTGTTTTATGTATCTGTTCCATTGGATGATAATGGTGGCTTAGGTGTGTTATCCTTAAGAGGTGCTTTATTCTGTTCCACCGTATTAAGAATAGCGGAGCCCTATACTCACCATGAATAAAAATATGGATTGAGATAAGTAACCTAATGTATAAGATATTAATGATTTAAAGTGGAAGAGTACATGATTCAGGACCAATGTATTTAATCCATTCCACTAGATGATAATAATGGCTCAAGTGTGTTGTTCATGAGAGGTGCTTCAGACCATTATATTGATTTAAAAATAGTGGATTAGAAGTGTTATGATCTAAGAGGTGTTGTATCCGTTCCACTGAATAATAATAGTGGCTTACGTGTTTTGTCTTTGAGAGGTGCTTCAAAGTATTCCACTAGTTTAAGAATAGTGGGGTCCTTGAAATTAACGTAAATAAAATAATGAAAATGGTTATGTCTTATAAAGAGGACTAAACTAGTATTTACCTTCGGAGGCTTTATGTGTTTTGTATGTGTACTTATCATCTGCTATGATTGTTTTTATTTATCTCTATCCCTGACTTGATAATATTGTTACCTTGCTCAATACATAGCGTACTAACTATCCTTTTTATAGGTGCTGCTCATTCCTATGAGTAGAGTACCCTGATGCTTTGGTGCAGGTCTTTGATGACCAGTTAGATGATTTTGCAGTCTTTGATGCATTATATGGGGAAGAGTGACTTTTTCTGTACTGGTTATTTGGGTGAAGAGTTATGTTATCTGGATGATATTTTTACTTGGATACATTTTGGACTTTTTGATCCATGGTATCACTTATTTTGTATTCTATTATTATATCTTAGAGTTAATCTCCAAACTCATATTTGCATTTATAAAGTTTCTCTCATTTCGAGTTACTCTATGTTTAATTTAATGGTTTTAGGCTTGTGATTGATGTGCGGATGGTATGGTAAACCAGACTTGTATCAATTACGGTGGTAACACCCAATATTTGGGTTATAAG
The DNA here is from genome assembly GCA_039764185.1 of Tamarix austromongolica. Lineage (NCBI taxonomy): Eukaryota > Viridiplantae > Streptophyta > Magnoliopsida > Caryophyllales > Tamaricaceae > Tamarix > Tamarix austromongolica. Next base: position 23,907,491 of record CM077812.1, on the reverse strand, counting down.
ATTCTGCTATATAATAATACTTTCTAGTAGTAAAATCTTGGGTGTTACATCTTCAATATATTTTCTAAGGCTAAAAATAAAGTCTCTATTTGGAATGGTGAATCGCTATTACCAATTGTATCATGTAGGCCATATTCCAGTTCTACATTACCAATCTTTGGAGTCATCAGTGCCCGTGATGATGATTTTATCTGTTTTATGGCCATGCGAATAGAAATATATGAAAAAAAACTATGCACGAGGAGCATTATTTTTTCTAATTAACTAGGCCACACTACTTCATTAAAGAAATTTTTAATTGAGTACTTTGCCATAAAATGTTGGTATTCCATCAAAATATTAAAATTCTAATTTTTAGGCACTTATATGTTGTTTTTGAACATTATAAGGTATATTTTTAGATGAGGAAGAACTACAATGATGTTAGGATATATTTTAAGGAAATATGATCTAATATAATGTGTCAATCAACCATAAAAGAACTATTAAATGGTCCCCAATAGATACTCTTCGCTACATGGTGACAAGTTTCACTCATACCAAAATCCTAACTCTATATAAAGGAATTAAACATCAACTATAGGGCTTCACATAAGAGGAGGAGGATTCTAGTGCCATATCATTTGGTTGATTCATTTCTTATTCTCTTATGTTTTTACTTTTATATGAATCCTGTAGTTTTCGTTATAATTTTTATTTATTTGCTAAGTTCATTTTAGTAAGATTACTAGATGAACCCATAGTTTATAACTACCATCTTTTGGTGGAAATTTTAATGTGATTTTCCTCTTTGCATCCAAGTATTCTTAGGTCTTTATTCTCATTATTAATTAATCACTAATTGCGGGTTGCATAATTTGGGAAAGGCCCTAAGAAGGGTATGATTATGGATAAGCTTGGGGTGATACTTATGTTAGTGCATGAAAATAAATAATTAAATAGTTAGGTATAAATATATATTTTCACTAAGTAAAACCAAATGGAACTTGTTTGTTCATTATTCTAAATTCTAAGAGAGCATAGATATACATGAGGTAAGGAGGTTTGGGTACATGCATATGGCTTCAGTATGTGTACCTTTGACTTATGGTTTATTGAGGCTTATTTTTATAATGATGATATAGCAATGATATGTTTGCTATATCTAAGGGAGATTCAAGAGTTCAACTTTTTTGTTTCTTACATACATGGCTTATTTCCTATTTTAGTTTTGTCTTTGATTACTATAAGTTATCCTACCATCTTTTATGCATTACATTTTTCTTAGTTTACTTGAGAATCACATCAAACTTGTATATATATCATAGTTATTGATTCCACAAGAATTCACGACATTGACTCCTAGTGTATTCAATGCTTGTACTCACTCTTTATTACTTATATGGTTATATATATTTGTGTGTGCACCATATTATCATTAAAGCAATAACTTCATATATTCTTAGCATACAATACTCGAGCACATATAGCATTTGAAGATGATCATAACCTCCATAATAATTTAATTATTGTTAACATGGGTTAATAAACCTTTGTTTTGATGATAACAAACTTAATTTTGAATTTTACTTATCCTATTAAGTGTGCACGCGTATCAAAGTAAAAACTGAAGTATTCAACACTTACCTAAGTCAAAGAGTGCTAAGAAGATCAAATTTTAAAATCATTTCTCAAGCACAAGCCAGAGATCAACAAGGATAACAAAAAAGACCCTAACTTCAAGAACTTCAATTTCACATGTGGAATATACAAACAATGAAGGGATAGTTAATTGTGCTAAAAAAATCAAGCTTCAATGAGCATGCTATAGCCTTAGGTTTATGTACTTATTATTTACATATTGATCACTTATCTTTTTCAATGATTTAATATTGATGATATTCCAAAACCATTTTGAAAGGTCATAAAATGATTAAATGCATAAAAAATGTCTATAATTACTTATACAAAATGATGTTCAAAATAAGTCATTTCTTAAGCCTTTTTCCATATGATTTGAATTGAAAAATTCACCATAAATTCCATAGTCATTTTTTTATATGAATAATATTTATTTGGAAATAGTAAGATGCGTAATTTATAGCAAAAAAAGGCAACATAAAATTTCGAGCTCTTTAGTTCAAGTTATATATATATATTGTAAAATTGCACGTTATAGAAAATTGACTCCACTAATCAACTAGTTTCTAAAACCCATCAGCTGGTTTCCAAACCACTTGACTAGTTTGAAAACTGATCAACTAGTTTACTATATAGAAAAAGAAATGCATTTTTACCTCTACTTAAAAACATAAATTAGTTAGTTTAAATTAGTCGACTAGTTTATCAAAACCAGTTGACTAGTTTGAATATTGATTGACTGGTCTGGGCATTTCTGAGATGTTTTGCCCGTTGGAGTACTTTCTACACCCAACACCTAGTGCCAATTTTTCTCATATTTTATTAATATATATAAGAGTTATTATACTTTAATAAAAATCAACCAAACTAGTATAACTCTTCTTAAGTAATCATTTTTACATCTTACAAATAATCAAAGTGAGTTTTGATTTTACACTCTTAAATCAAAATCAAACTTCTCTAGTGCTTAATTTATTCTTCATATTTAGCTAGAGTGCTCATACAGTTGTAATTATTATTTATCTAAGTAGATCAAACTATTCACTAGTGATTACTCATTTTCATATGCTATCAAGTAAAGATTCTTATTGCATTTATTCAAACTCATCATTTCAAACACAAGTGAGAAGTGGAGTGTTGTCTGGCATTCCTAAGAGAGGCCATTGAGATTGTAGTCTTAATAACCTAAAGAGGATAACTAGGTAAAGTATAAATCAACTCCTATAGGGTCATTGAGATTGTATAATCATAAAAGACCCAAACCTTCTAGTGGATCAAGACCTAAGAGAGGCCGACGATGAGCTCCTCTATTATTCTTTGTATTATGATGTGGAAGTACCCTAGCCCTAGTATGCTCACCCACGGCTTTACCCTTAATTAAGAGATGAGTGATCATCATCAAACACCTACTATAATTAAAGAAAGATTAAAAAAAAGGCAAAACCTTTTGATAGTGGATGTAGAGAAGTTTTATACAGTTTCTTGAACCACTATAAATTGAATATTTTTTTATTTTCCATCCTTCTACTTATTTATCACAAAAATTTAATTTGGCATTATTGTTACAAAATATTCTCTTCACCCTCCTTCATACAAGCTTTCAATTATCAAGGCTTTATTGATAAGTTTTGGGATTTTGATCCCAAGGCCTCTATTGATTATTTTGGCAAGTAAATTTCAAGGGGGTGGAGTCCATATATCTTTTTCCATCTAAGTACCCCGCCAAAAATCACTTTGGTACCATTTAAACTTTGAGCATATGGATTTAAGAAGAAAATAACTAGACATATAATAAATATGTAATGAAGATAAGGTGGGTTTTTATTAAAACTAGCCTTATAGCATGTGATAACAATTTACCCTTCCATCATATGCACTATTAGAGATGATTTGGTTGTATGGGGCATTCTAGTTTTTAGGAAATGATGGCCAAGATAATTATTAGATACCTTTATTCATAAAAAAGCTTATATTTTAGGCATTGAGGGATGGGTTTATTGAAAAGAACAGAAGAATTATAGTAATTGATTTTTTGGTCTAACCATACTAAGTAAATGATTAGAGTCTCCATCATTGTACTAATATTATTTTCATATTTTTTTCCAAACACAAAAAGGCTGCTACAAACATCAAATAGCTAAAAATGGTTCTGCCTTTATTAATTCTAAGTCCAAAGTACAATGAATCTCTATATACAAGAATAATAATCTTGGAAGCACTTAAAAACATATGATGAGCAAGTAAGTGTAAATATGATATATTTTCCTGAGTAGAAACCCCATTGATAAGAAAAACATAAGAAATAGTGGTAACACAACTCAATAACAATTTACATGAATTACCTTTGAAATCACACTCTTTTATCACTTGATTAAGAAAACCCTAGTTAATTTTATCATAAATCTTGCTACTATCAACTTTTAGCATATAATCACAATGGATAGGTCTAGATTTACATATAGTGTGCACCACCTCTTGAAAAATTTCTATATTATTTATATTTTATCTACCATTAATGAAGGAATTTTTATGTTTGTTAGTGAGATCATGTATAATAAGCTTGATTATTTTAGTAAGGATTTTAGCCACCAAATTATATATATATATATATATATATATATATATATATATATAATTATAAAGGGAAATATGTCTAAAATGGGTTGGTCTTGAGGTATTAGGGATTTTGGTGTTAAATAGCATGGTTAAGTTGATGTGTAATAGTGTAATAATTAAAAATATGTTTAATGAAGGAGCATATATCATTTCCAATGACGTTCCAAATATTTTTCATAAAAGATAGAATGAGTGCCATCAAGTCTGAGGGCCTTGAGAAGAACAATATGATGAAGAGCATTAAAGATCTCAACATAAGAATGAATCTCACTAATATGATCATTTCACTATATATGAAAACAAAATGAATTATAGATTGACAATGTGTCTTATTTATTATAGAGATATTTGAAAAAAATACATATATAAAGGTCTTAAAAATATAATCTACATTAAGGGAAAAAATCCATCCTTCAAAATGAATGGAGGGACTATAAATAGAATTCCCCTTATGTGTAACATGTGATTATAAAATACTTGGTATTGTTATTGCATCTTGTTAACCATTTTTCTTTTGGATTTTGTTTCCAACATACCTCTTCTAAATGTAATAAACCTATAATCTTCAGTTCTAGATCTTTGAGATGGCTAAAATATCTTTAATAACAAGTTTTTGCTGATGCTACAGGTATAAGCTTTCAAATATTCTATTTTAGAAAATAAGACCTCAATATTTTTGGCACTCTGAGATTGCGGCTTTGGGAAACATGCCCAAATATCATGTTGCAAGTTAATTCTGTATCTTCAAAAAGTAAACTAAATCTATTCAACAAAGTACCTAAATTTCGGTACTCAACCATGTATACTCAAAAACTTAGTAGTATCTTGAATCTTCTTGTAAATCATGCACTCTGAACAATATTGGATGATGATTGCAAGAAATAATTGGAAGATTAGAAACGGTGTTGCAATTCCCCAAAATTTATCTAACCCTAATCCGAGTAATTACTATATTAAATCAATTTTAATTCTAGGTAATTAATATTTTTACCCAATCCTAATCCCAGATAATTAATATTCTTATTTTATCATAATCCATTAAAACTAAATCTAAACCTAATACTAATCCTAAATTCTAGGTAATTAATATTTAACCTAACCCTAACTCCAAATGATTGATAAATTTATTTTACCCTAATTCCCTAATCTAAAATTCAAACCTAAATTCTAATCATAAACCTAAATTATTTTTCCTTTCCCTTTTTATTTTTTTTCCTTTTTTCTTTTTTCCTTTTCCCTGTCACTACCTCCCTTCCCAATGTTGCACTACTTCCCTGCCCTACCTCACCTTCCTCGCAACCACAGAAGGCGTGCCTTATCCTTTTCTTCCCTAAGTCACATGAAAATGTTAGACTTCCCGAAACCTGCATCATTCGGTCATTCCTCACTTTCACCCTCATCTCATCTCCTATAAATACTCCTCCCCTCCCTCTTTACTTTATTTTTACAACCCACACAACTCCCTAAGACTCCCTCTTCTTCCCTTCAACTTAAATGTGATATGTTTGTCAAATATTTGCTATTTTACCTAGTAAATTTCTACGTAACTTACCTCACCTTAACCAATGAAACTCTGTATAACTTACCTCACCTTAAGCTGCACCTATAATACCCTAAAATTTTAAGTAATCTCAATGAATTAATATTTTAAACTAATCATAATCCTAATTTTATGTCATTTATATTTTTAACTTGACCCTAAATTTGGATGATTTATAAATTATCTTTTACCCTACTCCCTGAATTTTAAAATTAAACCGAATCCTACCTCTAAAATTTTCTTTTTCTTTCTCCTTTTTACCTTTTCATTTCCTTTTCTTTTTTCTCTTCCTTTCTCTTTATCCTGATCATTTTTTTCTTTTTTTTATTCCACCAGATGATAATAGTGCATCTAGAGCATTTTTCCCTAACAGGGGTTTCAAACTATTCCATCATTTTAAGAATAGTGGTTAAGAGCGTATTGTCATAGCATATGTTGGGTTTGTTCCATCGGATAATAATAGTGGCTCAGGAGCATTTTTCCTTGAGAGATGCTTCAGTCCATTAAATCATATTAAGAATAGTGGGATCCTTGAACTCAATGTAAATAAGAATATGGATTATGATTATATTTAATAATGGACTTATGTAATCAGTATTATTTTACATCATATTATGTTATTTATTGTGCGTGCTTATTCTTTTATGTGATCTTATACATTCTGTGTAACCTTTTTATGACTATATTATTACCTTACTAATTACGTAATGTAGCAATTATATTTTTATGGATGTTTTCCATTTCCACTAGTAGATACTACCTCGTTTTGCAAGTGATTATGGATTTCTACTTTTAGTGTGCTTTCCTTTGATGAGCGCTAAATCAAATTGGTATAGGGTATAGTTATTTAAACATTTCTATCTCTCTATGGACTCTTAGTCCTATTTTTTTATTATTATATTTGTTCCACTCTCTCTATTTTGTATCAGGTATCATGGTGGAATCAAGTTCTTCCCACATATAATTTCTAGTTACAAGTTTACATTTACCTTATGTCCGACATAAATTAAGCATAGGTAATACCTCTTCTATGATGGGTGGGGCATATCACCTCTGCGTTTTAGTATTTTTTCTTTAGTAATCAACTCTTTAAAATAAAATTGTTAAGTCATAAAAATTGGGATGTTATAACACCACCTTAAATATATGAGAAGCACAAGTTTTTCAGCCTTACCTACGTGAGAAGCTCATGTAACTCACCCCCTCTAGCATCCATACCTCATGTAAGACTATCCCCAACCACCCAACAACCTCATGCCATACATGCCCCGCCCATGTGAGTCATTCATACCACCAAACCTCTACCAACATGATGACTTCATGATTCACCACCCCTATAATTTACTCCTTCTAGTTGCATGAGTCACTCACAATGTACCCCTCCTTAATGCCCCAACTTTTTCCATAGCTAGTTTAGGCCTTACACATATTGGTTTGCTTTGTTTCTCTCCATTTTTTGCCCTCATTTGTGTTATATTTCCTTGGTTGTTTTATTAAGTTCTAATGATGTATTAAACTTGATTCTTAGGTGATTTTTTGGTGATCTTAGATTAGGAGTCTTAGGTTATACGTGCTTAGAGACATGAGATGTTTTTAGTAAGAATACATGTTGAAACTAAGGTTTTATGTGCAATGTGTATTTTTATATAAAGTATCATGTATGTTTTTTTTATATATGAATAAAGTAATTATGATAATATTTTTTCATGACATGTTGTTTTGTATGATGAGAAATGTGAGAAAATGTGAAAGCATGCGACTGTATATATTATTGGTTAAGTCTGGTTTTGTAAGTCAAGAAGGTTGGCATGAATCATTTATATAAATTGGGATATGATTTTTTAATCACATATATACACATACACTTGTGGTTAAGTATCTTCTAGATAATACATATTAGAGGTTGAAAACCAGTCATATTATGACTCGTAGTTTTTTTTTGTAAAAATATGGACATTTAGGATATCATGAGGATAATTTGGTCAATATTGGTTAAAAATTAAATCTTTGGTATTTTAGCATGTTAATTGGTTCAAAATATGCTAAATATATTATGTGAAATATTTGGATTAATTATGAATAGCCTGAGTCTAATAAAAATATAAAATGACCTAAATTGGAATTAGTAACCCTAGAGGCGGGGTCATTCTCACATACATCAAATGTTGGAGCTATACCTTGATTTTCATATATGTTGTTAATATTAACATTTTAGAAATATGTATTATTTATGTTGGTTATATGAGCCTTATTGGAAAAGTTATACTTAACTTGTAAAATCAGGGTTTTGTAGGGATTTATAAATAATAACCTTAGAGACAGGCTATTATTGCATGTGTAAGGCCTTGGAGTTATAATTTTATTTTTTAATATGCTGTCAATAATAATTTTTTATGCATTTTTACTAAATTTGGTGGTAAAATGAGTAAGTTGGGAGAAGCTATGCTTAACTTGTAAAATTAGGGTTTCTTAGGGGAAGTATGACCTTTTTCCTTGGGGGATGTCCCGATATGCATGTGATTATGTTTTATATGTTTCATATCATTATATTAAGTTTTATTATGTGCCTTTTGTATTTACACGTATGTCTACATGATGATTTTGAGATAAAAAAATAGTGGATGAGACATTAATCACTTAAAGTGAAGATTACTTGAGTTAGGACGGAGGCACTTGAGTTAGGACGGAGGTGTTATGCCTATTCTAATGGATAATAATAGTGTTTCAGGAGCATTCTACCCTAAGAGGTGCTTTAGACCATTCCACTAGTTTAAGAATAGTATTTAGGATTGTGTTTCTCTTGTATATGTTAGGTCCATTTTATCGAACGATAATAGTGGCTCAAAAGCATTTTGCCTTTAGAGGTATTTCAGTTCATTATATCAGATTAAAAATAGTAGGGTACATGAACTCAATATAAATAAGAAAGGGATTGTGACTATACATAACAATGGGATTATGATTTATATCTCCTCTTGTATAGTATCAGGTTTAATCATTATGCATGCTTATTCTTTTTTTATAACCTTATTTACTTTTTGTAATCCCGCTACAACTATATAGTTACCTTACTTAGTACATAGTGTACTGATAATTCTTTTCATGGGTGATAATCATTTCCAAAATATACCACCTTATTTTTGCTAGTGATATTGACTAATACTCTTAATGTGCTTGCCTTTGGTGATTCCTTAATCGAATTAGTATAAGGTACAGTTATATGGATATTTTTATCTCTCTATGGACAATGAGTCCTCTATTTTCTTTATACATATTCCCTTCTCTCCATTTTTTTCATTTATTGAGGTGGAATCAAGTGCTCCCCACACCTAATTCCTAGGTACCATCTTAGTTTTGTCGTGTACCCAACATAAACTAAGTATAACGAGTGCCTCTTATATGTTAGATGTGGCATAACATTGATGAGTTCATATTTTGACACATTTTATACCCTTATAATATTAGTTTTTGGTATTTTATTTAGCTAATATAGGGGAATAATTATTGTTTTATGCTTAAGTGGTAAAAATTGCATAAATATTATTATTTGAGTTAAAATGATATAAATTAAGTAAATTTAGAATAAATATTATTTATTAATATTTGTTTAATTTTATTTTGCAGGTTTTATTTTTAAATAAAAGAAAAAAAATTGGACCTTTGGACCAACGACCCAAAAGCCGAAGGCCCAAAGGCCCGGAACAAAGAAACAAGGAAGATGCGGTGAAAACCAAACAAGCCGCACAAAACGAAGCAAAAAAATAAAATAAAAGAAGAGGCGGCAACGCAGGGCTGACGTGGCACATAAGACAGCCGTTAGTGGTCAAAAAGAAAGAAAGAGCCACACGAAAGAGAAAAAAATTAGGACCAGGGCTGACGTGGAGGCACGGAAGCAGAGAAGAGCGCCGCACGAGGTGACACGAGGAACAGCTCGACCCACGACAATAAATATAGCAGTAGTCCGTGCAGTAAAAGAAGGTAGGCGGCAGAGCCTTCACAGGCTCGACAGAGGAAAGAGAGCCACAGGGCGCGTCACGCGAAAGAGCCGCACGGACGACAGAGGAAAGGATGATGCAGCCGTCAGCGTCAGCCGAGAATAAAAAAAAGAAGGAAAAGAAATTATTGCACAGATTTCAAAGTGCCGAGAAGGAAGAAAATTAGAGGAAGAGTTTAATACCGGTAGAATTTATTTCAGATAAAATTAATTTTTATCTGAATAAATTCTTGATCTTTTATTTAAAATTAATTCTGGTTATTTCTTTCTCTTATTTTTAATTTATATTTTAGATATATATTTCTATGTAATTAATTCTATAATTATGGCTGGCTGATTATTTATTGTTAGGGAATAAATTGAAACCCTAGATTAAGATTTGAATTATAATTTTATTTTTTTTGTTTCGTGAGATTGTTTCTTGACTCTATGTTAATTGCTATCGTTATATATATAATTCTGTCAAGTATAGTTTATTTGGTGCATGCCTTGTTCTGGTTTCCTCATAAGTGACAGTATGTAGGATTATTTTCTTACTAGGTGGCCATCTAAATATACTAGAATTTATATGTATAAATTGCAGCTAGGTTAGATAACAATTCACCTAATAGTTTTGTGATTCTAACCGAAGTAGTAAAACGTTTCGATACGTGTGGGTCAAGGAAAGGAAATACAGCTAGACATGCTTTTTGTACTAGTTTGGGTAGTTAGATTGACAACCTTCCACTTACACTTAATGCATTAAATCTAGTTAAATATAGGAGCCGCTTGTTGCTACTATACTACTAGTATTTTATAGGGTTAATATTGACGCTTTGTTGTATTAATTAATTAAGGGAAGTAATATAAGGTGTATGGACCTACTTTTGGTGTACAACTTGGTCGATCTCTTTCTCATGATTAAAGGATGACTTAGAAATAAATATTATATTACGTCCTAATCTAGTGATGGATTTTTATTTCCCTAACATATTTCTCATATCTACGGTTTCCCATTATTCTCATTATTTTTATTATTAGTTTATTTTATTTTATTTACTCCTTTTACTCTTTTATTATTTTTAATTTTATAAACCCCCATTAGTATTTTTCTTATTTATTTATTTAGTGTTATTTAGGATTTTTATTTTTAGTTTTAGTTTTATTTTCAAGCTAGTTAAATATAGGTGAGCCCTCTCAATCCCCGGCCTAGAACGATACCCTTATTTAGCAATGCTACAAGTGACAACAAGAGGGTTTAAATTGCGTGCCAGCTATGGACACACCAAACATCCTTTTATTTTGTTTGGCTTCTCCAATAAACTTTTCATAACAAAATTTTTAAGCTCTAAAAATGGGGACATTACAAGTGCCATTGAGGAAAGTAATATAGTAATTGGTTGTTAGATAAGGCATACCAAACATCTCCTTATATTAAATTATTCCTCCCTTTTATTCATGTAAGTATATGTTGGGATAGAATAAGCCAAATAAATTAGTCCATGATGATTGATCTTGGAATAAAAATGATGATTGCTAATGGGATAAAAAACATTTCCTCCTTGTTTATCCTCAATATGAGCAATTGCAATAAAATCTCGAATAATAATTATAATAAGAAATATAATAATAATTATAATATTAATTAATAATAATTATAATTTTCTCATTTTCATGTATATATGTTTATGTTTAAATATTATGAAAGATGAATGAAAATATCATGACTAACTTATGTGCTCATTTTGACCAAGGGACATTTTTGTTAAATTTTAGTAATTTCATTATGTCTCCATTGATTTTTATGTCACTTTTTGTATATGACACATTTATATTTGGAGTAGTTTAATATTAGCCATGTAATTTCAAAATTTTGAAGCGTTTAATGGTGTTTAAGGACATTATATCTTTTCACATCAAATATATAATTTTCTAGTAACATGATTAGTTTAAAGTGAGAAAATATTCTATGTATAGGAAGGGTGTCGTTTGAAATTCGTTAGATATATCCATATTAGGCTTTTTGGTGAAAAGTAGACCTTTAAAAATATAATGATATTTTGGTCAGTTCATAATAATATGAGAATTTTTATAATAATGATTCATATTTTTTATGACTATTTCCTAGTAAATAAGCCTTGGTCTAAATTTAATTTAATAATAAAAGAGCTTGGCATCAATAATGGTATACTATGACATAAATATAGCTAGAGGAATTATAATCCTTTTATTTGCTGGGAAATGGTTTTAAAATATGTATGGTCCTCAAAAAGGTTTATTAAGCGGAAAATAAGAGTTTTCTTGAGTTTGGTGAGGTAAATATTTAAAATAAAATTGTTATGATATAAATAGTGATTAGGGGTCTTTAAGGGTAAAATGATCTTGTAGGGGTAGAGTAAAATGATTGAATTTAGTTCGCCTTTGTTGACCTTTTTTTTTACATTGACCATTGACTTTCTTGAAGTGTAAAAGTTTAAAGTGAAGAGTTGAGAAAAACTCGAAGTGTGGAAATTCTTCTAAGTGGTAAGTGGTGTCTTGATCCCTTGTAGACCAAGATGGTTTGTGGTCTTTTAGAAATCACAAGTGATGATGGATAATTAATGGTGTTAATTAATATGATAATAATATCAAGTGTTTGGTTCTTATGATCGCGTATGATGATTAACCTTGAATAAGACATCAATAATTAAAGTGAAAGAACACTTGAGTCAGGACTAAGAACTTAGCCTGAGATGGCCTCCAAGTTAGGGTTGTACATGGAATGCATTCCCAATGTTATTGTAATTCTACTTGGTTTGTTGTGGTAACATGAGGGTCCGAGATCTACTCTATGTGTTGCAATCATAGAGGGTATACATACTTATAAATTAGATATAATAAGCCATATTTTAAAGGAAAGTGTATATTTTTATTTAAATTGATAAGAATAATAAGAAATAAATGAATTATAGCATCAATTCCATCCTACTCATTAATTTCAAAAATTTTAGGGTCACTTAGATTTTTTTTATTTTTAAAAATGTTTATGATATTGAAGTGGGTAATTGAACTTTAATGTACAACACTCTTCCATATAAATGAACCGACTTGGAGTGAATTTATCATTATTCACCACTTTCTCTATTCTTCTAATCTATGTTGTCCTCTTATTATTTCCAATGTCATATTGTTATCCTTTACATCAACCACCTTATCCTCGACTCTTACCTTTATCAAACTATAGTCAATCATTTTTTATAGGACTATTTAACTATAACATTGATGTTACTTTTGGATTACAATTTTATGTAAATAATGAACCTATCATCCCTTCTGGTTTTCCTCCTACTTTTGGTATTAGGTTTCTTATTTCTTCATATATAAAAACATTATTTTAACTTGTATGTTGATGCTCATAAAATGTTCTACTTTTAATACGCATTATGTCAAAGTAAAAATAAGATCAATCATTACTTTGGTTATTTGGAACATTTTTTCTTTAGAAGTGGTTGTAATGTATTGATGTTATTAGAATGCTTTAAGCATTTTGTGTTTGTGCCTCAAAGGAGGTAAAAGTCCTTTTTAGCCCATGAGTAGTGTGGAATTGCTAATGAATATTGAATTTATTTTATAGTGCACTAATTAGGGTATCCTTTTGGTCCTCGATTAGAGACATGAAAATCATCAATTAGTTTTCATTTCTATGCACTAGGTGTGAGGGGAGAACGACTATAGTTACACCTTGATCCGATTGATATCTGTGTCTACTATCTATTATGGTTTGGTTAATATATTATGCTTTTGTTCCCACTAATTTTTTTTTTTTACTATTCTAGTTAACTATTTTCAAATAGATTTCCCCCCAACTATTATAACGTATGGCTACTTAATTATATATTATATTGATTTTGTATTTGTTAAGGGTTCTTAATTATATGGTTTTATATTATAAATTATGTCCATATCTATTTTAAGATATGTTTTGTATTAATATCTTGATCTATATTTTTGTTGGTAGGACAATTGCTTATTGATTTATTGTTACTCACCCTATTTTCAAATTTCAACTAGCTCAAGAAATTGTTGATGGCTTGAGGTTGCACATTAAGTTGGTTGGCTAGTCCATTAGAACTATTATATGTTATAACAATAAGTGTGTGATGATTTTCTAATCAGCCTTGTATGTGAAAAGAATTTTAATGTAATTTTTTGGATTATTTTCTATGATTAATTAAGTTTATAAGCGTCTATAATTATATTATGCTTTGTTTAGCCTTGATAGCTATACAATTTCACCCATATAGTTGGCAACGTGCAACATCTCCAAACCATATGGTGTTTGGGAGTGTTATAGAAATGGTATAATATCTTAGGCTTTATATCATTAAGTGTCTTGTGGGTTCTATAGTGCATGATCAAATTACTTTGGGGACTATTGAATATAGGTTTCAAATCTCAAAGGATCTTGAGGGTTCTAGTACTGCTAATTTGAGTTTTTGTTTGGGAATATTTGGGTCTCCATACAAAATATATGAGGATATTTTTTTATATCACTAAGGATATTGTGGGTTTGATAATACATGTTTGGGACTCTTTGAGCAACATTGAAGTACAAATTATCATACCCCGTTTATATAAACATATGTTTAGATACTCCAATTTAAAACTTGATTATTATGTGTAAGTAATTATAGCATTATTTTTAGGATTGGATGGCTTATTATTATTATTATAATTATTAATATAATTATTATTATTATTGTGTATTATTATCATTATTACTACTAAACCGTGTTAATAATATAAACTATTAGATTATTATCTAAAAGAAGACAATATTACCCAACAACAATAACAACAAAAACAATAATAATAGTATTTAAATAGCAAGAGGAGGAGGAGGAGAAAGAGCTAAAAGAGCAATTGTAGAACCAGGAGGAGGAGGATTAGTAGTAGGAGTAGTAGCAATTGTAACAGCAAGAGCAGGTGTAGAAGGAGGAGCAATAAGAGTAAGAGTAGTAAGAGTAGGAGCAGGAGTAGTAGCAGTAGCAGTAGTAGGAATAGTAGGATAATGAGTATTAGTAACATTAGTAGGTGTAAGAGAAAAAATAATAGCAATAATAGGAGTAGGATCAACAAGAGTGGCAGGAAGAGGAGGAGAAATTATAGTAGCAATAGTAGGAGGAGTAGTAGCAGCAAAAACAACAACAACACCACATCAACAACATTAGAGCAAGCGCAGGAGCAGGAGAAACAGTAACAACACTAGCAGCAGCAGCAGCAGTAGTAGTAGCAACATCAATAGTAGTAGTAACAACAAGAGTAGTAGTAGATGATAATAATATTAGCAGCAACAAAAGTACTAATAGTTGCGGCAATAGTAGGAGCAACAGCAAGAGTAAGAGTAGGAGCAATAGCAACAACAACAACAACAACAACAACAATAGTAGTAGTAGTAGTAGATAATAATAATAATAATATATATTATTTAGGTAGGATTTTTAGTATTTAATAACCTCTTAAAAATTAAATGATATTATTTATTTATTAGTTTTAAATTAAATCTTTTTACTATTATTTTATCCCAAACTCAAACCTCTAACCAAACTAACCCCAACCCAAGTTGAGTTTCTAGTGAGGCAACCCAAACAAAATCAACCTAATCAGTGTAATACATCTACCTACCTTCCTCATGCAAGGATACTCCTACCAAACAAAACACATTCCCCTGCCATCGTGCCAATCCTAACCTCCCTCGACCAAACATACCCTATTTATACCTTATTTCTTCCATTCCTTTAAACATGCAACACCTTGTTCCATCACCAAACATAACCATGTACGTGCATGCTTCGTCTCATCATCACCCCTAATCACCTACTCCTTTATTATTTTATTTCCCTCCTTTCTATCCCTATTTGTTGTACCGTTCGTCCCCTACTCCATTTACACCACCACAACCATAGTCTCCCTCTATTTTTTCTGGTCATTTCTCTTCTTCTCAATCCTATCATTGCATCCATTTTTCTTTCCCTAATTTTCTATGTCTATGCCCAAATCCTTGGGTTATTCTCCCTTCCTTGTGTTATGGTGTATTGCATGTCGTTGCCCTAGTAGCTAAGGTTCTTCATCAGATTCCTCCCTATCAAGCCCCTTGATTGTTATCATCACATTTGACCGTAGCCAACTCATCTTCTATATTTGTTCCTCCATATATGCTCCCTAGAATCGAGATCCACCATCACTAACATTACCTTTCTAGATTCATTCCTCAACTATTAAGCAACACGACCACTCTCAAGCCACTTTGCATGAGCCTAAATTGTGGCAACCAACACATCCATTGAACCACCACCATCCTCCACCCGTCATGCCCACATTTCCACCTCAACCAATCCTCCTCGTGTGCCAACATCATTCTGGAATCCAACCAACATCGAGCCTTCCAACACTTAGCCCTCACTTGCATCGAACATAAGCCCTAATTGTTTTCCCTATGCATGTGTGGTGCATGGTTGTATCATGCACCCATGACCCTTGGCTTTAAATTCCCTAATTTTTTAGTCCTTATTTCTAATTAGCTTTTATCTATTTATTTTATCTAGTGTAGATACTCAAATATGTATGTGTGTGTGTGTGTCTATGTGTGTATTGTGTGGGTTGTGTTACTGATTTTAGGTAATCACACTCTTACTTAATGTGCCCTTATAAGAGGCATTTTTGTGGTACAACTTGTGTGGCTTGGAGGTAAATCCAAATACTCAATAGATGGTAGAATTTTGGGTATATATATAATAGATAAATTTAATAGAATAAAAATATGGTTGGTTACTGTTATTGAAATTCTATATTTTTTCTAGAAAATTAAAGCATGAAATATTACATTTTTATATGAATTGTGTGATGTATGAAATAATATATACATCCTTATTAGGATTTAATAATCCATGTATGCCTTAGTAATATTTTTAAAACAATGGGGATGTATTCCTATGTTCAAACATAAATTGGGGTTAGAAATAATACGCATGTCTAGGGTTAGGGTTTAATTGAAAAAATTTCCTACCTTATGTTGGACACTAATGAGTTTAATACATTCCTTATACATTTTTGATAGATTTGGATGAATAACATGTTGATTTTATAGTATAAATAGGATTAAATTGTGATTAGTATGTATTGCATGTCCCAAGGGTAGAAATATTAGTTTATTTTACCATGATTTATATTTAAAATTTGTATGTGGAATTAGCATGAATATTATGATATGCTAGAATTGCATGCTAGGGTTCTATATGTGTATTATGTTATGTCCATCCTTAGGGGTAATATTATCTTTTATCATAATGTGAAATTTTCTTAAATGATAAATTATTTTAAATTAATATATTTTATCCTTTTCATGATAAATATCCTATAAAAATAAATATGGTAATAAAGTGGATAAAAATGTGGTAATTAGGATTTAAAGGGCATTTTGGTCATTATAACAAAAATGTGTCTTAAGGCGAATAATGGAGTAGGGTTGGCCTTAGTAGATTTTTAGTTTGACCTTAGTGTTGACTTTGAATTGTCTTGATCTATCGACCTTAGTATTGACTTGAATAATTGAAAATAAAGGAAATAAGGTTGAGTATGGAAATGGAAATTCCAAGCACTATATGACAATTTTGATCGCCTTATAAAATATTAACACTTAAAGTGGAATACCTAGAGTTTTGAATTGGTGGCTTCTTAGGGGTAGCTAATAGGTACCCTAAGGACAAGTTTATCCCTTGATTTGATTAATTTTTTCTAGTGTGTCTCAATACCTCAGTAAGGCCCTTTATCTACTCTAATTATTTCTATGGATTTATTAGGGTGTATTTATACTTAAGGATTAGGGGCCCTAGGAGAATAAGGGTATTGTGTTACCCTATTGAACTAGTATGACTAGGTGTATGTCAGTATCCCTAGGTTCTAAGGCAAAAGGGTATTGTGTTAACTTATTATGTTAGTGTGATAGAGTGTATGTTTGAGTCCCTAGGTTGAATTTATCTCCTATCGAGTAAATTAAATAATCAAGAAGTAAGTTTACTTGATGGCCTTTGGATTGTTGGTTTAGTAGTCACCTCTCTACCCTACTGTTGGTTTTAAAGTGGATTTGGTTGGTTGGTTAGTAGAGCCCTAGTGCACTAGAATGTTGGATATGTGTTATGACATGGATACTCTCTGTTTCGAGATGGATGTTGGTGTTAAGAATGAGACTTTGATGTCACATATGTTATCGTATGTTATTTATATCTTGTTATCACATGTGTCTTAGTGCTATAATCATGCTTTTCTAGTTATCATTGTTACATGCAATATGGCCATGCTACCTCTTCGGATATATTGTGATTTGCTCACGACGAGAAATTCATACTAATACTATCTCTTTTTAGATGAGTGCGTGTGTTCCATGTAATGATTAAAGGAATTTGAACAGCATCATCTAGATGTTTAAGGAGACTAAGGGATTAAGGATGTACCTACTCATGTAACCCTTATTTTTTACTATTTTATAGAAGTGATGAGTGTAAGGGCAAACCATTGTTGCACCATTGTGTGCTCGTTTGTGATAGGTTTTTCTTTAAAATCCTATGTTAATGATGTATTTTAGATATCAATGTTGCATGGAAAATTTTCTATCCGTAAACCTTTATTTATTTATTATTTTTCCTTCCACTATTTATTTTGATCTAACTTATTTTGAGTCTTAGAACTTGCCAAACGGAGGGTGAGGAAATCATATTTATGCTAAGTGTAGCAGTAACACCTATTATTTTGTAAATACTACTTCTAAAAGAAAACTTTTTAAGTACTAAATTTTAGGGTGCTACACACATTTTAAGTCATTAAGGAACTTGCAATCTCTATTGTACGCATTAGGGCTCCTCTAAGGCTATAAGAACCACTTAAGATCATGAAAGATTTTTTCGGATCTTTTTGAGATTCATACTGGGCTCTAGTTTGTGAATAATTGGGTTATGATATGAAGATTGGATATGTTAGTTTGGGATATTATAAACAGAGATGCATATTTTGAACTAAAATACTTATAATGATGTTACAAATTTTGATTGGACATCATGAGTTATTAGTATATTGTTTAAGTTAACTAATGTATGTGAGGTCCAAATGGTTTGTCCTCTCATATGCAGATGCTAATTATTTTATTTATAATAACATAAATGTATGAAAAACTTTGTGCCTTATATTAGTAACATTTGGGCATTATTTGTAAGAACTTAGGGATCATAGGTTGTATATCTTCTTACTAATTATGAATTCTTATCAGAATGATACTTGTGAGTTTTGACTGGGTATTTGAGCATAACATAAAATTGTGTTGGTTCATGCAGGTATTGGAGAATTTTAGTATAGTATGGAGTTTTATGTGAGAAACACAGGTGTACCGTGTTAATAAATATAGTTTGTGTTTATGTTTATCTACTTAGCAACCCCATTCTGAAGTGGTCTTCCAACACACGGACCATGTTTTTTTCTTATTTCAAAAGCACATTTTTCCTCCATAGGGTTTTTTCTTCTATAACAAGAGACATATTGAAACCCTAGCCATCGAGAGTCGTGTACCCCAACTTCTTCTTCTTCTCCACATAATTATCCATTCAAAGAGAATTATAGATCTATGTAATTGATCGATTGATAAGTGTAATCATCTTGTAATTACACAAGAGCACAAATAAAGATCTCTACTTTTTCCTCAATTTTTCTTTTTTGTGTTTGAATCCTTAGTCGTGCATAATCTTGTTAATCTCAATTTGATTTGGATCTATCTAAAGACATGCTAATTCTTTAACAATTTGGTATCAAAGCTACAGTATTGAAGAGATTTGATTATCCCGATGGGTAGAATATTCAATATTAGAATTTTAATAGATCTGTTAATTTTAGATTACAAAAATTGAAGATGTGGGACATTTTAATTCATAATGGATTAGAAAAAGCTTTATCCAGTCATTTAAAAAAACCAAAATTGATGACAGATGAAATATTTGAAGAATTAGATATGAATACCCTCTTTACCATCAATTGTGTTTTTCGAATAAGGTATTGTGGGAAGTGGCAAAAGAATAAACTATGACGGCTTTGTGGTTGAAGCTAGAGTCATTGTATATGACAAAACTAATAGCAAATTAGCTATTGTTGATGAGTCGGCTTCATGACCTAAAATTAGGTCAAGGTCAATTTCTAAAAAGTCACTTGGATGAATTTGACACTATAATTATGGATTTGCATAATATAGATATTAAATTAGATGGTGAAGATTTAGCCATTATTTTGTTATGTTCTTTACCCACAAGTTATAAACATTTTTGTGATACTATTTTGTATGGGAATGATGAGTTATTCCTTAAGGATGTGAAATTCACACTTCTACAGTAGGAGTTAATTGATAGTTAGTTGGCTAGCAGCGGTACTCCCGGGGACTCACATAGTGACAGATTGGTATCCAGGGGAGGACACAGGAGCAAGGGTGTGGTGACCATAAGAAGTCTAGATTTAAGTTGAGGAGTTAGTAGAAACATGTGACATGCTATGGGTATCAAAAGAAGGGGCGTGTTAGGAAATTTTATCATAATAGGAATCCTAGTGCTACATTTGATGAGTCATCTGGTAAAAAGGATGATGCTATAGTTGTCCATGCTAATAGTGATGGAGATGTGTTATCAACCACTATTATATAGAACAAGATCAGTGATAGATGGATCTTAGATTCTAGGTGGTCTTACCATATATGTCCCAATCGAAGTTGGTTTCAGACATTTAAGGTGACTTAGGGTGAAGTTGTCTTGATAGGAAATAATATTGCTTGCAAAGATGATGGGATTGGGATGGTGAAGTTGAGGATGCATGACGATGTGATAAGGACACTAACTAATGTGAGACATATCCCAAAGACGACCAAGAACCTCATATCTTTGAGTTCCTTAGATTTTAATGGGTACCGATGTGTTATTGAGGATGGTACCTTAAGAGTTATAAAAAGGGATATGGTGGCAATGAAGGAGAAGAGAGTTAGGACATTATATGATTTGGTGGGTTCCACTATTATAGGAACAACTACTGTAACATCATCGAGGTTTTCAAACTTGGATGTTACGAGACTTTAGCACATGAGACTAGGACCCATGAGTGTCAAGGGTCTGACTGAGCTGTCTAAGAGGGGGTTGCGGGATTGATAGAATACAAGTAGTGTGGAATTGTGTGAGCACTGTGTATTTGGAATGCGGAAGAGGGTTAGCTTTTTCATAGCTGAGCATAGTATGAGAGGACCTTTTGAGTATATCCATTCATATTTGTGGGGTCTAGCAAGAGTGATTTCTAAAGGTGGTTCATAGTACTTGCTCACATTAATTGATGAATTCTATAGAAATGTATGGGCTTATTTTTTTAAGCATAAGAATATTTTTTTTTCTATTTTCAAATGCTGGAAGACCTTGATAGAGAAGCAAACCAAGAAGCACGCTAAGTGTTTCAAGACAGATAATGGTCTTGAATTTATTAGGTAGAGTTTCACTGATTTCTGCCAAGATCATAGGATACATGGACACCACATTTGTGTTGGAAGACCACAATAGAATGGGGTTGCTGAATGGATGAATAGAACCATGTAGGAGAATGCCCATTGTATGTTATCACAGGGAGGGATAAGCAGAGACTTTTGGGCTGAGGTGTAACACTCCGAATTTTTATAACCTAAAATTTGGATATTTAACCTTTCATCAGGAAAATTTATTCTTTAATTATTAATTTAATTATTTTTGTGAGCCTTTGAGTTACAAAAATATAAATTATATAATAAATTAATATAATTATTTTTATCATTTTATCTTAGTATTTTTATTTAAATAAACCATAAACCCATAATTTTATCAAAACTATTTTCTTAAATTAATACCCTAATTTTTGGATAAATAAATACAATATTTTTTCAATATCCCAATTTTATTCTAATTTCTAATCCAAACCCTAAATCTATTTTCCTTTTCTTATTCTTCTTCTTTTCCTTTTCCTTTTCCTTTTCCCTTTTCTTCCTTTTCTTTCTTTCCCTTTTTCTTTTTTTTTTCTTCTTCCTTCTTTTTCCCTCAGGCCAGCCTGAACCATCCCCCCTTTTCTTTTCTTTTTCCCTTGGGTCATCCCAAGCCTTCTCGCCTTTATCTTTCTTTTCTTTTTCCCTCAAGCCGGCCTAACTTCCATTTCTTTTTTTTCTTCTCCTTCTCTCCCGTGCGACCAACCCACTCCCTTCTCCTTTCCTTTTCCCCATGTGGCTCAACGTCCCTCCTCTCCTTCTTTCTCTGCCTGTGCCTCGGCAAAACATGCCCCAAGTTTCTCCCTCGTGCACGCCTTCCTCCTATCCTGTGTGCAGCTTACTCCTCTATATGCTTGCAATGCCACCCTCCCTTCTTGGCCAAACACCCCTACACCACCACCCTTTTTCCTATCCCTTTCTTTTACTTTTCAGGTCCTACAACCCCTAGATCTTTTCCTTCACGTACTCTACCCTTACATTTTCACCCTTGCCATCTCTACCCTACTATCTCCCGTCTCTTCTTCTTCTTCTTCTTCTTCCTCCTCCTCCTCTTCTTCTTCTTCTTCTTCTTCTTCTTCTTCTTCTTCTTCTTCTCTTATTCCTTTCCTCTTTTTACACTTGTGGTTTTTTCTCTCCCCTAAACTTCCCTTCTTCCTTCTTTCTTCTTCTCCCTGCCCCTATTTTTCCTCATCACCCTACCATTGCTCAATTTGGTAGTGTTTTAAATGGAGAATCCGGGAAAGGCTCATTGGCAAGCAGTGAAGTGGATCCTTAGGTACTTAAAGGAACGACATTAGCTTGTATTAAGTATGGGAGATCAACTGATTCATTGGTTGGCTTTGTGGACTTTGATTATAGTGGAGACCTTGATAAAAGGAGATCCGCTAGTGGATATGTTTTCTGTCTTGGTCGTTTAGCTATTAACTGGAGGCCTTCCTTGTAGGATATGATGGCCTTGTCCACAATTGAGTAGAGTATGTGGCTATGTCAAAGGCTTTTCAAGAAGCATTGTGGCTTGGTGGTTTAGTACGAGATTTGGGGTTGGTCATGGTGCTCTAGTTGTTTATGGTGATAGTCAGAGTGCTATCTATTTAGTAAAGAATCATAATTTTTTTCATCATCAAATGAAGTACATTGACAACAGGTATCACTTTATTTGGGGTACTACTGCTGCAAGAAAAATTGTGTTGGAGAAAGTGGATACTTTGGATAATTAGGCTGATATGATAACAAAGCCACTGACCATAGGTACTTTTGAGTGTTTTTGGAACTTGATTGGTGTTCATAGGCCATGAGGTCCTTTGTTGGGCCAGGATTTTTTGTAGAGGTCTTTACATGTTATGCATCACAAATATTACATCAAGGTGGAGAATTTTGAGTTTTTATTTGGTATTTGAGCACATCACAACATTGTGTTGGTTTGTGCAGGTGTTGAGAAGTTTAGTGTCATATGGAGTTTTATGTGAGAAACACGGGGGTACCGTGTTAATAAACACGATCCATGTTTTTGAGAGAAACTTTTGATGTGTTATGGACAAAATTCGAAAGTAAGGAAATGAACTTGAGGTCCCATGTTTCCTAAACGTGAACCATATTTTTTTCCTTATTTTTGAAACACATTATTTTTTCTATAGGATTTTTTCTTCTATAAAATGAGACATATTGAAGCCCTAGCCATCGAGAGTCGTGCGCCCCAACTTCTTCTACTTATCCATAGAATTCTCCATTCAAAGAGAGTTGTAGATTTTTTTAATTGATTGATTGATAAGTTTAATCATCTTCTAATTACAAAAAAGCACGAATAAGATATTTATTTTTTTCCTCAATTATTATGTTCTGTGTTTTGAATCCCCAATTGTGCATAATCTTGCTAATATAGGTTTTCTTTGGATCTCTATAAACCCAAGCTAATTCTAAAACAATTTGGTATGAAATATGCATTGTTGAAGAGATCCTGTTATCTGGATAGGAACAAGATTCGATATTGAGAAGTTTAATCGAGCCGTCAATTTTGAATTATGAAAATTGAAGATGCAGATAATTTAATTCAGAAAAGATTGAAAAAGCTTTATCCAATCATTCAAAGAAGCCAACATCAATGAAGGATGAGAGATTGGAAGAATTAGATCTAAAGGCCCTTTCTACCATATAACTATATTTGTCGAACAAGGTATTGCAGGAAGTGGAAAAAGAATTGATAGAGCCTTTATGTCACAGCTCACTAGTTAGGACTTCCTTCTATTGACCAACTAATAAAAAGGGAGTCATCAATTAGTTTTCATTTCTATAACTTATTCAAGGGGAAAACATATGTAGTTACACCTTTATCTAATTTATTTCCCTATGTGTTATTTGGTTAATATATTTTTTGTTTAGTCCTACTAACTTTTCCATGCTATTCTAGTTGATTGTTTTTAACTAGATTTTGATCTAGTCTCTTATAATGTATGAGAACTTAATTATATGTTATAATCATTTTGTATCTATTAAGGGTCCTTAATTATCTAGTTTTATATGATAAATTATGTTAATATCTTTTTTTATGATATGTTTTGTACTATATCTTGATTTCTATTTTGGTTGGTGGGATAATTACTTCTTGAGATATAGTTACTCACCCTTCGATAAGATTTCAATTAAGTAGCTTGAGACATAGTGGATGTTTTGAGGTTGAGTATTAAGGTTGCTGGTTTATCTATTAGAACTATTATGAGTTATAACAATAAGTATCTAATGCTAGTCTAATAAGCCTTGTAAGTAAGAAGGATCTTTTTGTAGGGGCTTTTCTATGATTTCTAAAGTTTAAAAGTTTTTATTATTATGGTATGCTCTATTTTTAATTTTTGGCTATACAATTTTCTTAATATAGTTGGAAGCATGTAATGTCTCCCAACTAGGGGTATTTTGGTGGTGTTACATTAGATGTCCTACTGATTGAGGAGATTCTGATAACTGTTCAAGCTATCAACAAGGCTAGTAACGTTTGAGTGGTAATGTTGAAGTTATCATTTCATTATGAGGGGTGTATATCTATGTTCTAATAGTGGATGATAAACCAATATTGTGTGATCATTAGGTAAATACTTAACTTTCCTATAAGTTTTTTCCTTATCTCATGAATTGTGTGATCATAGTTTCTAATTACCTTATATGCCATGTTTTCATACTTAATACTTTTATAATTGTGTGCATGAGCTATATGATATGCATGGCTTATATATCTTTGTGTTATGTCATAGAGTACACTATATAACTTAGTACTTAACTTGTCAGTCTTCTATATAACCGGCTATATGGTGTACACTATCTAACCAGTTGTTAGGTATAAAAATATTAACTTAGCTTCTCTTTAATTAGGGTCATTAAAATATACAAAAATATCATTATATTTTTTTAGAATTTCCTCTACAAATAAAGACTAATATTGATATATTTCTGACTTGAAAAAACTATTATGTAAAATATTGTTATATGTTTCACTAAAGTTGTAGTTATGTTTCATCATTGTCACTTTCATGTTCCACCATAGTTGCCTCAATGTTTCACCATTGTTATTTTAATATTTCACCATTGTTTCCTTTAAATTTCACCATATTTGCCTCTATGTTTCACTATAATTGTTGTTATATTTTACCAATATTAGTTGTAATTTTCCTGGAAAAACTTACTTACCATGGTTCGCCATAATTATTTTTATATTTCATCACTATTATATTATGTGTCACCACTATTATACTTATGTTTCACTAGTTTTTCTTTCATATTTCATCAAAGTTGTCTCCATATTTCACAATTATTGCTTTCATATATTACCATGATTGCATTCTTTTTTCACCACAGTTGTAGTCATATTTCACTAATTTTAATTGTGATTTTTATGGAAAAACTAACTTTTCATGCTTCACTATAATTCTTTTCATATTTCACAACAATTATGTTATGTTTATGTTTCACCGTTGTTTCCTTCATGTTTTTACCATTGTTACCTTCATATTTCACCACAGGTGTTTTCATCTTTTACCATAATTGTTGTTATATTTTATTGATTTTAGTTGTGATTTCTCCTAGAAAACAAACTTGTCAAGCTTCACCATAATTATTTTCATATTTCACCATTGTTATGTTATGTTTCATACTTTTATTCTTATGTTTCACCATTATTGCCTTTATGTTTTACCATTATTGCCTCTATGTTTTGTTATTATTGCCTCCATATTTCACTATACTTACTTCTATATTTTACCATAATTGTAGTTATATTTCATCTATTTTAGTTGTGATTTTCTTTAGAAAAAAAAATTTTCATGTTTAACTATAATTATTTTTAAATTTCACCATCACTGTTTTATGTTCCACCATAAGTGTCTCCAAGTTTCACCATTGTTTCCTCCATGTTCTACCATAGTTGTCTTCATGTTTTACTATAACTACCATCACTTTTCACCCATATTAGTTGTGATTTTTCTAAGAAAACTAACTTGTTATATTTCACCATAACTACCTTTCTATTTTACCACTATTATATTATGTTTTATCACTATCTTTTACCATATTTTTTCCCAAAAATATGTCAATATGGATCTTTATTTGTATAGAAAAAACGTATAAATATTATACTATAATTTTAATCTCATAATATTACTTACAAATATTTCAATTTTTTTTAAAAGTTGCTAACATTGTCATGACGTTAGCATGATGATGAAAAGAAATGATATATATTTTATGACATTGATAGGGTTATTCTTAACGAACTATGCTAGTATTAGTTTTCTTATTGCATTTTTTAGTGGTTTATTACCCTATATACCCTATGAGGATAGGTAGTGTAGTTTTGATCCCAAATTACCCTTGCATGAGCCATTTCATACTCAATACACTAGTAATTTTATGGAATGTAGGAACAAAACTTGTAACGTCTTAGGAAAAGTAGGGCAACTGAAGTAAACTATATGACGACTGACTAACTCCGCAAAAGAACAAGCAATGTCTTATTCCCAAAATCTTCCAAATGAAATAGTTTATTGCAGAGAATATTCAACCTTATTTTGTAAGTGACTATAGCTTGGGACCACGAGTTGGAAATTGCAATAGACATAGCCTTCTTACACGTGTTCCCTAGCCGAATCTCCCATAATTTATAAAAGGACTAAAAAAATTATGCAAAGGATAGAACTGATAGGGAGAGAAAAATACAAAGCTAATGCACTTTCAATTTAAAGAGAGGAGTGAGAGTAGGATAATACGGTGTAAAAGCGTAAGGAGGGATATACAGGGAAGGTATTGGAGTTGTGAGCAACGTATACACCCTTCCTTAAACCCCTTTTCTTCTTCTTCTTTTATCCTCGACTCTCATTCAAATCTAAGTTTTATGATGTCAATAAACATTAACTAATTCTTTTATGTGGAGGATAGAATTAACCCTATCAATACAATGCATAACATATTTTAATATGTTCAAGTAAAATGGTATTTTAATTTGGGGGTTCTTAATTACCTATTAAGTATTGTTTATTGGCCAAATTTAGTATTTACAAAGTGTTGTGACACCTAAGAAGTTAAAGCAGCAATGATAGAACCTAATTGGTGCTAGGATCATCATAGAGATATGAAGAGGCCTTAGTACTAACTCTACAAAGTTCATAGTATGACTTTACTAGGGTTAATGTGTTATGATAGTGATGACTTGAGAGTATGTTTCACCTTGAGTGAACCTAATGAACTTTGGGTTTTTATATCCTATGAGCTTGGCATGCAATTATATGTTAAGTATTGCTTGGTTAGTGATAGCAGATATCCCCTCCCTACGTATCTTGTTACAAATATCCTTTATCCGTTAACTGCATCTATTTGGTAGTGTAACTTGATATTATCTATTAATTTTTTTCATCTATAATATTACTTTGCTTAGTATAGCCTGCATAATCTATATGGGACACTACTCTACTCATTTATTACTATTTGGAATAATTGTGTATATCTTCACATAGTGTCATGATTTATTTCTCACCCTGTTAAGGCACTTAACCCCAAATCGCACTACATAATACATGATGCTCATGTTGTATAGGATTATATCATAGTAATTACGGTACTTAACCTTTCCACTTTACCTTACTATGGTAACCACTCATCCAACGAGCAGGTGATGCCTATGATGTGTTATAGGTTTTGGTGTCCACAACAATGAATTTGATGTGATGCCTAAAGTGGAGAAATATTTTTGGGGTTTAAGCACAGAGTTATAGCTGTAACACCCCAAAATTTATTATTGAAAATTTTCATTTGCAGAGTTAAGCATGGAAGCTAAAACAATTAAAACAATGGGTGTTACCGCCACACTTGGTACAAATCTAGTTTCCTCTACCATTCTCATACCAAGTGCTATGGCTGAAATCAATACACCACTTAAATTAATAACATGATTACAGAAATCAGAATAGAGAGAACGTTAAATAAATACCGTGCTAATTGAAAACAACATCAGCAGTTTACAAAACTCAAGAGAGAAATATCATGAGGAAATAAGGGTCCAAATAAAACTGAAAATAAGATAGAAACAGAGACACCAGATAGTCCTACACTCTCAAATCCAATCTACCAGCATTTGACTAAACTCGGAGGCTAACCTGTAAAGTCCACTGCCCATTGAATAGGTAGGGGCCCCAAGAGAATGAACCCTTCAGTACTATGGTACTGAGTAGCCCTTTATCCCAAAGTAATATGATAAAACAACATGGAACACATGTAAGGCATACAACTAACATGATATAAGACCTATACATACACATACGATGATTGAGATACAATAATCATTTAGATAATCAAATTCTATCAAGGTCACGTACCTTATTCATTTAAAACAACTGAACTTATTAGTAAACATCCCAAAGATATTCTCTGAAGTAATAATTAAAACCCAACTCTACACCAAAATTTTAACCTTCACAACATAATTCATGTCTCAGCATAAATCCCAACCAATTACATACTTCACAGGTATGTTCACAGGTATAATATACTAAGATCCATATCATCCTAGGTATACTTAAAGGTACAATATAATAAAATCTATAATATCACAGGTATACTTACAGGTACATCATAATAAAATCCATAAAATCATAGGGATACTTACAGATACAACATAATAAAATCCATAACATCACATGTATGCTTACAAGTATAGTATAATAAAATCTATGACATCACAGGTATGCTCACAGATATAATACCAACATAGGTTGACATGAAGGATGCTATAGGAACTATAGGTAGGCACAAAGGCTGCTACTGAAACAATAGGAAACCACAGGTAGGTACAAAGGTTGCTACCAAAACCATAGGTAGGCATAAAGGCTGCTACCGAAACCATAGGTGGGCACGAATGCTACTACCGAAACCACATGTAGGCACGAAGGCTAATACCGATAATCCAATAATCTGATAATCATTATTTCAATGAAATCATATCATTTCTATTTTTACTTACTTTCTCGAGGGGAGATCAATCAATCTAGAGAGACAAAGGTACTTCAGTCCCGGTGCACCAAGGTAACATATTATCATATCAACTATCAACCCAAGGACGTAAAGGTACCCTGGTTGCACTGATACACGACGGTAACACAATACCCTACTAACAAGGACACCTAATCCATAAGTATGCATACCCCCTATTAGTTCGCAGAACAAAATAGAGTAAGATGTAGGGCCTGACTAGGACACTTAGGCACACTAGCAAAAATCCACAATATCAATTGTGGGATAAACCATGTCCTTAGGTTAGCAACCCCTAAGGAGCCACTATTCCCCATCTCGAGGTCTTTAACTTTAAGTATTAGTGTTTTATTAATGTGACCACGAAATCGTATATAATACAGATAAATCCAATGTTCATACTTAATTGTTTTTTCTTATTTCCAATCATCCAAGACAACCATAATCAAGGCCAATATCGAGGCCAACATTAAAATATACTAAGGTCATCCTAGGCTCAATTATTCACATCTAGACACTTTAGGCTAAAAATGACCAAAATACCCCTAAGACCAAAATTCCTAGATTATCATCTATCTAAATACTAATTCCATTTTATTTATTAATATTCCATGAAAAGGCTAAAACACAATAAATAAATTATTTATTACGTGATTTAAATTATCAGATATGCCAAATGACCATTTGCCCTTATATATAATTTTTTACATAAAATCCTTTTTTGCACCTTTAATCCATCCAAAATACATGTTCACATACTAAAAAACAACTAATACACATTAAACATATTTTTTGGGATAAAAATCAAAACACACTCAAAATGAACAAATTACCCCTAGGGCACTTATCTATAATAATTATTCTAGAATTATGTTCAAGAAGGCTCAACTTATTTTTGTATAGATACCTATTATACGAAGTTATTTTCAGACATAATAATCATTCTGATCACATATTCGTACTCAATATATTTTATATCAGATAACATGCTCATTTTTCTGATTTTCATGATAACAATTAATAATACATAATTATATCATAACGAATCATGCTTACCACATTTCACACATAAAAACCTTAAAATGCTAACGTGCAATATTTATCATTTTACTAGAGTATAAAGAATACCTAAATTCAAGAAAAAATACAAAAATAAAGGTATCTTACTAAAGTTATCGAATCCCGCCAACTTTTTATACCTAAAAAATACCACAATTACCAAATTAATATCTATTAGGTAAAATAATAATTATAATAATAAAATATTTATTTTTAAAAAATTACCAAAATATCCTTATATTTAATATGGGTACCAAAATATTATGAAAATCAAACGCACTCACTCATGGTACATGCACGCAGCGTGAGCAGTGCACGAATCGGGTGAGGGCTGCGATTGGTGGGTTGGACAGGTGAGGCAAGGGAGAATATGGTGGCAGTGGTGGAGGCTAGTGGTGATGGTGTTGGTTGGTGCTGTCAGCGATGGTAGGTGGTAGTGGTGGCTCGGTTGGGGGTTGGTAGTGCAGGAAGAAAATTAGTTGTAGGTGGTGGAGATGTTGGGATGGCTCGATGGTGGATGGGTGTTGTAGTTCCATAGGAGGAGGGTGGTATAGAGGTTGGTTCCTGGCTACAAGCAAGATTGTAGTGGTTAAGGGTGTGAGGTGCGGTGTAGGAGGAGGGAGGAGTTTGGCTATGTAGGGATGGCTCAGTGGGCTAGGTTGGTTGTGGTTGGGTTGTGTGTTGGTGTGTGTGGATGATGGTTGTGGTCAGCGGATGGAAAACTGGGTGTTGCAAGGGCTGCAAAGTGGTGTGGTGGTTGGGGAAATCGAACAATAAAAGAGGAGGAAGGAGGCTATTGGATGTAGGGTCAAAAATGACAAGGAAAGGGATAGGTAAAAGGGGAGGAGGTATAGGTTGGCAGAGGCTCAAAGGTGTAGGGGCTGAGGAGAAAAGTGCATGGGAGAAGGGCGGTGAGGTAGTGGTCATCAGTGGAGGGTGGCTGGGGTTTTGATGGATGATGGAGCTATGGTGATGTGCTGGTAGGCAAACAAAAATGGAGGGGAGCAGGGACTAGGTGTCGAGGGTAAGGGTGGGTTGGAGGGTCGGTGGCGGCTAAGGTGTTGGGGGTTGATGGTTGCGTAGGAAGTGTTGCACGAAATGGTTGGGGGAGGCTGGGAATATGCGTGTGTGTACATGTAGAGAGGGGGTAAGGTGAGTTGATGTGAGGGGTTGGGAAATCCAAACAAAATAGAGAGAGGGAAATGGGGTTGTGTGTTTAATATATAAAAAATAGAGGGGGTGAGGTGATGGTAGCATGCAGTAAGTAGAAGATAGAGAAAATGTTTGAGGGAGATATTTAGAGCACGGTAGAGGGTAGAGTAGGGGTAAAATAATAAGATAAGGTAGGACTTTATTTATTTATTTTTAAGTTTAATTTAGATAGATTAGGGTACTAGGTAGAACAATTATCTAGATTAGGATAGGTTTAATAGAATAAAAAAAAGATAAAAATAATAGGGGATAAATTTTAGGAATTTATTTTAAGTTACGGGTTAAAGTTTACCAATAAAATAATTAGGCTAAGGTTTAAGGGTTAGTTCTCAATAAAAATTCTAAACACCTTAAAGCAAAGGTTATGAAATTTTGGGGTATTACAATAGCTATTCAGTTGTTATACGCTATATTGTTCATTTAGCTCCAGATATTTTTTGACCATTTGCCTTTTATATTTCCCTCATTCATAATTTATTTTTATTATTTTTGTATTTAGAGATAGTAATCAGTATTTATATTAGTTTCTATGATTATTCAATTGTTTATCATTCTCTTATTTGATTACTATTTAAGCACTTTGCTTGGTACATTAATTAAATGGTAATTAGACTTGTACTAAATGTGTAGTAATACCATTTGGTTTGTGTTTAAGCTTATGTAACATGTAAACCCTTGTAATCTATAGTAGAGATATGGATTAGACTCAGATGGGACACTACTAATTTACCTACAAGAAAGATAGTAAAAAAATAATCTTTTGAGTGTTAGAAGAGCATCGATGTGGTGTCGGCCTAAGAATACCCCAATGCTTAAGTTGGTAATGTAAGATACAATTGAAACATACTGAAAAAAGAGAATCAAAGTGACTTAGTTGTGGAGTTGTGTAAGTGTAAAGACTAATGGTAAGGGGTTTGTAGTCCTTGTTTGGAGGTGTTTGTAAGGGTGTCATTTACATCATGAAAGGGATAGATAATAGAGAGTTAGAGTAAATTAGTCAAAGTGAATAATGGATACTTGATACATTGCTAGAGTGTATTTTAGATAATGTCTCCCTCTTTTGGGAGCCTTGTAACCTCCCTACTTATAGAAGCCCTAGCTAGCAACATTTCCTTATGTAATTGAGACAAGCTCCTGTTAGAGGTAGTTAGTGCTGAGAAATCAAGGAAAATTAGGCCACTTTCAAAACAAAGTAGAGCATGATTATTTTTGAATAAGTCATATCAAATTTTAGTGCTATAATTTTCACATGTGAGGCCATTATGTGGACTAAATCAGTCATGCTTAATATGGATTCCCAACAAAATTGTAGGGTATCAATTGCATGTGTAGCCTTTAGGCCTCAATGTTCTAAATTAGGCTAAAGAATTGGATTTTTCCTATATATTTAGTCTCCTACTCCCTATGTTATGGAGCATGCTTGGGGAGTGGTTAACACAATGTTTTTCACCATGAGTGGAGTGGTAATGGGTTTGATTAGACTTGTTGAGGAAAAATGATTGCCTAACCTGTAGTTTGATACACGTGTAGTTGTTAGGATGAGGCATGTCCATTCCCAAACATTATTTTTTTGACTTCCCTCCCTTTTAAAGAAAATTTGCTTTTGATTTTCCACCTTTGTTTTGATTAAGCTACAGAAACTTAGAAAGTTGTCAATCCATCACTTCCTAATAAATTTCTCAACCATTTTGTGCTTTTTGATTTTATTTTATTCTTATTCCTAACAAACTTATCTAGTAGTATGAAATTACTACCATAATATTAGAGAGATATTTTTTCTTGGGTTCTGAAGATAGTGCTACATCATTCAACAATTGAGAAGTGGTGACCTTGGCGAATGCTCCTTTAGTGGAGGATGTTACTCACAAGATGAGTGGAATAGTACGAACACCTAACCCTTTATCTTCCATTACAATTGACACTATAGTGGTTAACACTGGACTGGTGACATGTGGAAATGGGGCTAGTTGCCTTACTTATTCTAAAGAGGTAATGAAGACTCATAGTACGCGTATCCTAAAAGAAGAGAAAATTGTCTCATCGTCCTACTTGGTAGATGTAGAATTTTTAGCATTGATAAGGAGTGTCTATGGGTCCCCCTTAAATTTTAGGGTGAGGCTTCCTTGCCTAAAGTAGATGGTGGATTGGTCCTCAATGGGCTAAGTATGCTTTCATGAGTATCTCTTATGGTCTAGGATGAGGTTCCTATAGGCAAAGTTGGTGGGAGATTTTTTCAGCTAGCTTGGGATTTCATCTTCCTAACTAGTCCCTAATTCTTGTAGTATTTTGATAGCTCTTGTCCACTTAGGTGATTTGATGTGTATGCTTGTGAACTTAGAGCTACTATCATGGTGATATTACCCCTAAAGTTCATGGTAAGGAAGATGTGAAGGTATTTCTAGTAGGTAGGCTAGACTGCGAGTAGTTAGTGTTGGGTCGTCTAATTAATGATTGAGATTAGAAGGATGTGTATTTATTTATGGAGAGGAAATGGATCATTTTTTTAACTCCTTTTAAAACATCCCTAGTGAGTGGAGAACTTTTAGTTAGCATTGTTATGCTCTTCTAGTTGTGATAATGTGGACTGAGTTTTAATCATGTGCTTTTTTTGATAGTTCCCCATGGAAAGTGTAATAGAGGGAGTCCCTTTGCTTTCATCCACAAGTGAATAAAAAAACTCCTAGGATTATATAAGGATAAATGTCACTAGATTGTATCACTAGAAGTGGATGAATTTAGTAATAACACCGACTTTAGTAGAACCATGTATCCTTGAGGTATTCCTCCAAGTAATTTTATTTGTCATTTTCTAAGTCCAATTAGAACTCCCAGCTGTAAAAGAGAACAAATAGTATAGTTAGAATACCTGATGCAAAAATTCATCCATCTCAATTTCAAGACAATGAATATCACATGTCTAACATTGGCACAAACTACAAATTTTAGTTCCATAATTTGTCCACACTTATAGTGCAGAGTTCTAACGTTCAAACTATTAAAAATGGGAAATTTTGAATGGATTAAATATACCTCATACTAATTTAGTGAGTTGTGAAGATTGTTGTGTTCCTAGAAAGCCTGCAATTTGATCTCTCACAACTTGCATCATTTCGGCCTTCAACTTCTGCGTGGCCTCATCAGCATTTGCTCTAAGTTTCCTTTCTCATTCTTCCACTTCTTCTCTTAACTTTCTCTCTCTTTCTTCAGCAATTTCCTTCATCTTTTCCATTTCGAGCCTTAAATTTTCCTCCCTTAAGGCATTTGAATGTTTAAGCTCCTCAATTTGTTGATGAAGGCTAGCCTCAATTTCATTATCCTTTTTGTTCCTTAAAGGCATAGGTCCAGCTCCTAGCCCTCTAATATAGCCAGAACGATGCTCAAATGCCTGGGTATATGCTTCTTTCACACTAAGATTATCAACTCCATACAACTCCTTCTGCTTAGCATGAAGTTCAGTCAACTTTTGGTATTTTGCATATGCACCATCTTCCCATGTACCATCTTTTTTCCTATAATAAAATAAAATAAATAAATAAATAAAACCCTTACAAATTTGTGTAAATTAACTTATATTTACATACTTCTTCATATCAAACACACCTTTTGGTCTTTTCCCATAATCTAATATAATCTGGTTCTTGCTCTGGCTCCTCAATCGACTCATCAGCATTTTCAGCTATAATAGAAGGCTCTTTTGATGGTTGATGTTCCTACATATAATAAATCCATGTGAATATTTAACTGAAAGAACAAGATATCAAGAGTCAAAGAAGATAAGCCTTTGCTTTAACAATAATAGTTTATTCTATTGTAATACTTTTCATATACAAATATATAGAATTGACCAACCTTTGTACTTTTATAGAACAATAGTAGTAGCAAAAAAATAGGAAAAAAAATTCATTAATATACTTACAATTTTATGAAGATAGCGCGATGTTGACTTTCCTCCATTCCTAGGAATTTCAATTTGTCTTGATTTATTTCTACGATTCACTTCACTAATATGCTATATGTGAAAAAAATGATAATTAATGATTTCATAACTCTTTTGCATCTCATTAGCCAATGCATATCCATAAAAAATGATAATTAATGATTTCATAACTCTTTTCATCTCTTTTGCACCATATTATCAAGATCTGCCTCACCATCTGCATTAACTCTAGTCTCTTCATCATAAGTATTATGAATACTATTATTATCACTCCCGATACTAATGCCATCACTTTCTCCATGAAAAATCCATGGATTATAATCATTCTTGATGCCATACATCATCAAATGAATCCACATAGTACGTCGATTTTGGGCTAAAATAAAATTACAATTCAAGCAAGGGCATTTTAGCAAAATTCCCTCTTCCTTTCCACCAAAACAGAATTCTAAAAATTCATTAACACCTTCAATATACTCTGGCTTTCTCCTATCATTTATTCCCTTATGGTTCATCCAACTTCTATCCCCAGGCATTTTTGAAACAATGATTATACATGCAAAAGCAAATAGGAAAACATATATTAGGAAATGTTCATCGGTCAAATATAATCAATGACTATCTTCAAATATAATCAATCGACCAAACCACTTCAAATACAATTAGGATCATTTCAACTACTTCTATAAATTTAATTTTAGAAAAACAACTACACAATTAACCAATTTCATAATCTCACTTGAAATCTAGGGTTTTATGCCCGAAAATACAATTCGGCTGAATTCTATTAATTCAATCAAATTGAGTTTTTAGAAATGCAATTAAACACATTTTATAACATATCAAATAATCAATTACTCAAAACCAATAAAAGAAATACACAATTTAGCACAATTAGGGTTTTTGAACCTGGAACGCAAATCCGATCAACTCTTGCCAAAACATATCAATTGACAGTTCGGAAATGTAATTAAACATATTCTAATGTAATTTATATAGTCAATTGAATAAAATAACCTGATTACACAATCCAATTTAAACCCGCAAGAGTTTTGACCTAAAAATCCAATTCCGATCAATTACGCACAATTTCCTAAATCAACACTTCCCATATAAAATTAAATACATTTTAAACAATATCATACAATCAATTGAGTGGAACGACTCAATTATATGACCCAATTTGATCACACATGAATTTTGACCTAGAAATCAAATTCCAATAAATTCTGCATAAATTTCTCAAATTGACGGTTCCAACATGAAATTAGATACATTTTAAAACATATTGTATAATCAATTTCCCCAAAGTAGCTAAATCGGACGAATCCGAAAAATTCGGACATAACCCGGCCAAAAATTCAAAATTTTCAAAATTCCAACATAACCATACAATTAACCTATCCAAATCATTCTCGCAGCACATATATACATTATCAAACAATTAATTTAGCTTATCACTAGCTAAATCATACTCAATTAAACGAATTAAAATTAGGGTTTTTCAGAAAATTGTACCAACGAAACCGACAAATCGGGACAAAGGAAGGCCCGGGAAGCTTCGTGGGGGAACGGGGACAGCTCGCCGGTGGTCAACAAGGCCAGCCATGGCCGAACGGCGGCGTAACCAGCGCGACTCGTCGCTGCCGCGGCCTGCTGCTGCTGTCGCCCGCTGCTGCTGCCCGCTGTTGCTTCTGCATGCTGCTGCTGGTTGCGGTGGCTGGCAGTGGCGGTCGGAGTTGTGGCCGGCAGCGACTGGTGTAGCTGGGGAGAGCATGCTGCTGCGGTGTGGGGCTGCGAACAAGAGCAAGGCAGGCGCAGGGGTGGGAGTGTCAGGACAGGGAAAGAGAAGAGAGAAAAGGAAAGAAGAGAGGGGGCGGCAGGCTGGGTGCATTTTTGTTTTTAACAAAAACACATAAAAAAATACTAAAGTTTAAAAATTATTATTGGAAGATTTTATTTAAAATTTATTAAACAAAAATTATTTTGAAACAATCCGAACGCTTAAAATAAATAAATAAATCTTTTTAATTTAAACTTTTCAGAAATATTAACAATTCCTGAAAACAAACAAATTTAAAGTTGAAAATATTTTCCACGGATAGAATTAGTAAAATAAATTTAAATAATTAAACATAATTTCCGTACTTTGAATAATATATTTCGTTAACTACATTATGTGCAACAATAAATAATATCATTGTCCAAAGATTTTTCCACTATAACAAAGGGCAACGATTATAAAAGTTTGTTGCCCTAAAGAAAACAAGGGCAACGATTATAAAAATTTGTTGCCCTAAAGAAAAAGGGCAACCATATACTTTCGTCGCCCAAAATACAAAAGGAAGTATGGCGGTAGAGCTAAAAATTTGGGTGCCAGGGAAAAGAGTACCATGGGCGACAAAATATATAGTCGTTGCCCAAACTTATTTTTGTACAACGAGATTAATTTTGTTGCCCTTATTATCATATCAAGAAATATTTCTTACTTATTAGAAATTGATTTTTCGCTGCCCTTGGACCCCTACTGGGCCCCCCTTATTTAATAAAAAAAATTAATTTTACGATTTAAACAAACACACATTTCAACATAGTTTTGAAATTTTATGTTTTCATTTGAGCATATAATAGAGTGCACTTACCATATTAAATATACCCTAAAGTGTTGATTTAAATTTTTTTAGCAATTATTTGCTAAGGTATGGGCAACGAAAACATAATATTATTTCCCAACACTATGTTATGGGCAACAAAACAATTAAATCGTAGCCCAAAAGTACAAAGGGCAACGATTATAAGAATTTGTTGCCCTAAAGAAAACAAGGGCAACGACTATAAAAATTTGTTGCCTTAAAGAAAAAAAGGGCAACAATATATTTTCGTCGTCCAAAATAGAACCAAGGGCAACAAAATCTGTTATGTCGCCCTATTATCATAGAAATCGTCTCCCAAACTCACGTTTCTTGTTGTGAAGGTTGTGGGCATGAGGGTAACCTTACACTTTGCAATAAGGAATAGAGGGTGCCTAAGGGAAATTCCGCACATGACTAGGGCATCCATTCACCATTTTCCAATGGGTGAACATCTTGATGACATCTTTGATATGGTGCATAAACTTCCAAACATGAGAGGCATTATTTTTTACATTTGATTTCCTAAAAACTTTTTCCTTTTAAATATATAGCATTGAGTAATTTTTCCCAAAAAACTTTCAGGTTAGTCACAAAATACCAAATAAGTTTGGATACTACGTATTTATTCACTAAATTTTAAATTCTAATTCCCAAGCTTCCAACTAATTTAAGTTGAAAAATGAAATCCTAAGAAGTAGGTATGATATGTTTTTTTTTCCATCTACATGACCCCAACATAAATTCCTCTGATGTTTCTATAGCTGAAAAAGGGTACATGTAGGGATAAAATGTGATAGCCAAATTTTCAAAAATATATTTATTATTATTAATATGAGAAAATTATGTCATGCAAAAATTTATTACATTTTTTTGGATGAATCTAAAACCCTAGGTATGATTCAAAAACTTTTCATTCGATTATTTGTATATTCCTTGATACCACAATTTTATAAGATTTTCTAAACCACTTTTGGCCATATAAATCCTACCGAATCATTCTAAACTGATCACATTTTATTTCATTGTGTATATTTTTAGTCTCCTAGACATTTTTATAAATGGTAAACAGAGGTATCAACACAAAATGCTAATTTCATCTCAACTAGTTTTTATCAAATTTTTTCCTTGAAAATAATCTTTTTAATTATCTAAAAACTACAAAAACTTGAGAATAAATATATTCTTGGTTTTTTTTAGTTTAAAATGAATTAAATATGTTTTATCTTTTTTATTATTATTTTTAGATAAATTATCTATTTTTTGGCAAATTTAACTATCAACACTTCTTGCACTTGAATCTTATCTAACCTTTTTAGATTCAATATCAATCCTTAAAATCATGTAAATATTGAATTCTTGCCCTCAATTCATTCTAATAAGTTGATTCTCCTCCTCTATAAGCCATGTTTCTCATACAATCAAAATTCTTCCATTTAATAATGAGTTTTCATTACTAATATCATATATAATGCCCCCTAATTTTTTCCCTTCATACACAACGTGAACATCCCCTTGTTACTTCATTCTTGTTACACTCCATTGCTTCGCTATTTTCATTGGCTTGCAAAAATACCTATGGTCAAGTGGCCTCACAACATTTATGAAAATCATCATAAAAGCTAACATGAATAAGCTTAATCATCAACTCATTCCCTTAGTGGTTAAGTATTTCCCACATAAGTTTTCATTTCATTCCTCCTGCACTAAACACTTGACACTTAGATCTCCTACTTTCTCTCATTTTCACACCACCTATTCCACCATTGAAGTTATTTTTGGAATCACTCAATCATTTTTGGTTAATACTTCTCATTTCCTTTGTTTTTCTTCCTTTATTTTATGATCTTATGTGTTATAATATTCTGCGTGTTCTTTATTTTATTTTTTTTAGGTTTGGGGTTGTTTTCTTGAGGAGCCTAATCAATTTTACTTTATCTTTGATTAAGTTTAATAATATAATTTTAATTAATATCTTCTTGCTCAACCCTAAGCATGATTTCATGGTAGCATGTTATTGTTAATTTTTATAGATTTTCTGTGACTATATAAATACATCAAGATTTTAAAGAATTATTTTATGTTATTTAATAACATACTAATTGTATGTGTGTTGTTGTTTTAATCATGAAAATAGTGGTTTTTGTTGACCCCCAAATTTTGTGAATGTTATAAGATGAACTACTCTCAATTGGTGGAGAGTTATGGTGAAAATAAGGTACCAAATTAAAGCTTAAGATTATTAGTTTCTAATATTTTTTGGATCTCAAGAATAATAAGTATTAAATGAGATACAACCAAAATCCCACAAGTGAGTAAAAGTGTTAATTCTGGATACTAAATGTTTAGCCTCGGGTTCAAGCCCATATTTGGAGTTTGGCTTGGTTTTTGGATAATTTGATGAGTTCATGTTTTTCATTGGATTTTTTAGATGAAATTGGATATAAAATACGATATCATTTGGCCTAGTATAATATAATTTAATTATGGTGGATTAAAGTTTGGAAGAGTTTTGTAAAGTATGAATGTTCTTCACTATATTCACAGTATTATTCATCAATCACGATAACTAGAATTAGTTGAGAATTAATTGTGTTTATAAGGGTTAATCATGATTAAAGACCTAATAACCATATTCATCACAAAAGGTAAAATAATGAATATTTAAATAGTGAAAGTCAAACCATGAACATTAACTTTCACTTTAAATGTTGACTTTGACTATTGACTTTGATCTTTGACCATAAATAATATATTTTTTTAAATGACATATAACATATTTTTACGATTTCAGACTTAGACATGTATGATATTTTTATTCAATTAGGCCCTAATTGATCTTTAGGGATAAAACCATTATTTTAAGGTTCCAACCAATGCATTTTATATATTAAGTTATTTTAGTGTTTGTTGACATAATAGGTCAAACAATGTCCTTATCTTTGTTTTGATAATAATAAATGGGTTTAAATAGCTAACGTATTTACTTAAGTGTGCATGAACTATGATTGAAAAATAAATAGACCAAATCACACTTTCTTAAATCATCTCTCAAGTGCAAATCTAAAAGGGCATCCAAGTTTAATAACTAAAGAGACTATTACATGAATATAGCCAAAAATTTAGGTTTAAGGATCATATTTCTAAGTCTTAGGTTTTTTTTTATAAAGAGTTAAGTTGATTAATTTTACATTTTGATCAAAAATATATAAATTTTTTTTAAAACACTTGACATGAATTCATTATATAGGCATTCATGGTTCTAAATCTCACCAAATTATTTTAAAACTTGTTTGATTTGATTTCATTTAGAACCAGTTGATAGGTCTCAAAACCGATAGACTATTTTGGTTTAAACCAAGAGCATAAAATAAGTTAAACTCGGAAAAATTGACTGGCGCAGCAAACCGATCAATTAGTTTGGCTACCATTCCATTGGTTTTACTCTTGTAAAAATTCATTTGTGTGTATTTAAACTCATTTACTAGTCAAGACAATCCAATTGATTGGTTTGACCAACCAGTCCATGAGTTTTTATCCTAAAAAACCCATTTTTCTCTATTTCAACTCACCAGCTAATTTTTCCAAATCAATCAACTAGTTTGACCAACCAACCCATAGGTTTCACTCACGTAAAAACTCATTTGTCTTTGTTTAAACTTATCAACTGGTTAGGAACCAATGTATTGGTTTGAGTAAATCGATGGACTGTTATGAACAACACAATTGGCTTAGTAATCCATGTTACCATTCATATATGTTCATAGGATCAACTAATTATAACACGAAATAAATTGATTGGTTTCAATAAACTGATCAATCAATTTATGTAATGGTAACTTTCACATCTCAAGTTTAAAAATATTCCGTTAACTGGTTTGAAACACAAAATGCTTGGTCATATAACTAATCAACTAGATTCACTAAACCAATCAACTAGTTTGGAAACTGATTAGTCAATTTGACTATCACTCCATGGGTTTTGCTCCTGCAAAAAACCATTTGTCTTTATTTAAACTTATTGACTAGTTTGACTGCTAGTAGACTAGTTTGGCCAATCATGTTGAATTTTTCAACATTTCTAGTTCATTTTAGACAAGGATCATGGGTCCATATTTATCTTAAATTTATCACATTAATCAAAAATCATATAAATTAAATTTTTAGAGTTAAATCCGTGTAATTTTAAGAGCAAGTTATTATGATTTTGATTAATTTTCATGATTTATCCTCACATTTTTCAAAATTTTCACAAGTTGAGAGAGATAATTTAGATCATATAAATTTCATCCCCAAGTCTCTCCTAATGGTTGTGAATCTTTCTTCATTTAATGACTTCGTGAAGATGTATCCCTATTTATGCAATGTATCTACAAATTCCAAAATAGCATGCCCCTTTTTCAACATGGTCTCTAATGAAATGAAGTATTATTTCAATATTTTAATACTAAGAGTGTCAGATGGGGGTTCTTAGTGAGGCATATGGCATTAGTGTTGTCATACATAATTATATTTTTTTAATTTTAAATCCAAAATCACTTAATTAATGTTTCATCCAAATTAGTTGTGTAGAACAAGCTCCAGCTATTGTATATTCTGCTCCAGTTGTGGATAATAAATCACTAGACTATTTCTTACTATACCAACTAATTAGAGATTCTTTCAGGAATTAAAAAGTACACAAAGTGATCTTCCTATAAACATTATATCCCACAAATTCAGTGTTAGATTAGCCTACAAGGTCAGGAAGTGTATCACCTGGGTAAAACAGTCCTAAAGTATGAGTTCCAATTAGATACCTAAGAATTATTTTAACAATAGTCATATGAGATTCTTTAGGATTACATTGAAACCTAACACTCAAGCATACAATAAACATAATATCAGGTCTAGGTGTACTAAGGTAAAGAAAGGATCCGATCATACTTCGATATTGCTTTTGATCATCTTGTTTACCTCCTTCATCCATGTCAAGCTCTGTGATGGTGGCTATAGGAGTATTGCAAGCCTTGCTCTCATTCATTTTGAACTTCTTGATTAGTTCCTTTGTGTAATTTTCTTGGTTGACAAAGATTTCTTCCTTTGAATACTTGATTTGAAATTTGATGAAATAAGTCAACTCACCTATCATGCTTATTTCGAATTCAACACACATCAAAGTCACAAATTCCTTGCACGTGGACTCAATAGTAGCACCGAATATTATATCATCAACATATATTTAGCTTTCTTTAGGCAAAGAGTTTTATTAAAAGTTCCTCTTTCAAAACCTTTTCCCAAAAGTAATTTACTCAACCTTTCATACCAATCTCTAGAGGCTTGTTTTGAACTATAGGATTAGGTTTTGAGTAATTTTCAAAGCATGGTGGTTGATTAACATATTCCTCTTCCTTTATAAAACGATTAAGAAAATGACTTTTAACATCTATTTGATATAATGTATTGTACATGGATTATGTAAATGTAAGAAGCATACACATAGCCTCGAGTCTAGCTATAGGGGAAAAGGTTTCCTTGAAGTCAATGATGTAACACCCTCAAAATTCACTACTGAAAAATTTCGTTTCATTAAAATAATTAGCAGAAGTGAAATAACAAAACTATGAATTTTGGGGATATTACTAGCACACTTAGTACCAGATCGGTTTACTCCTACCGTTCCAGTACCAAGTGCTAAGGCTGAAGGAGAAAAATAAAACTAATGAGAAACTCAAACCAATAGTTAAATCAGAGTAGCACACATAACCTTTCAAAAAAATAAAATCCACCAGTGGTGGTTATAAATCAACAAATATATTGAAACCATAAATTTTGAAGGAGAAAGAGTACAAC
Source organism: Tamarix austromongolica (assembly GCA_039764185.1). Taxonomy (NCBI): domain Eukaryota; kingdom Viridiplantae; phylum Streptophyta; class Magnoliopsida; order Caryophyllales; family Tamaricaceae; genus Tamarix; species Tamarix austromongolica. Next base: position 23,863,517 of record CM077812.1, on the reverse strand, counting down.
CCTAGGACATTCCGGATAGTACCTTACGCTCTTTCCAGAGAGCCCACTTGAATAGCACATGAAAAGGACTTGCAAAGGACACTACCCATTGAATAGGTAGGGGCCCCACGAATGGAACCATTTAGTACTACGGTATTGAGTAACCCTTTAAAACACACCTAACAGCAAGCCCGCAATGCAACACATGATACTACATACATAAATAATGAAAGGTAAATACTTAATATCCACATTCATACATCCACATACTTAACAAATCAATCAGATATTAATAGGCCATAAAGAACAATAGATACTTCAAGGCCTTAAGCCCTTAGTCCATCATTATCAATCATATCATATTATAAATATATGTGTGAGTGAGGGAACTCCACTATTATAGCCGGTGGACCAGAATACATACAGGGCAGAACGCTTCTGACCACTATTATTAGAAGTGGATCGGTCTCCATGGAAAAACGCTCTTGACCACTATTATTCGCCAGTGGACCGATCTGACCCCGACTCACAGGGTGTTCCATTATAAGTGATTAGTATTTTTCCATAATTTATTCACAACCAAATCAAATTTATTGAGATTAGGACCCCCACTATTGTAGCTGGTGGACCAGAATACATATATACATCATCTAGGGAAACACGCACTGAGCAACTATTATATCCGGTGGATCGGTACCCATAAACATTATCTAGGGAAAAACCTCCTGGGCCACTATTATGTCCAGTGGATCGGTACTCGTATTATAATTCAACTGGGCCCAACTCATTAATCTTTCATTTTCATTATTAGTGTTTCTCCTTTTTAATCAGCACAACAATTCCATTTATTTGCCTCGATAGGGATATCAAGATCCCAGGACACAAAGGTACACTGGTTGCACTGGTGCATATGAGCTACTCAGTACCCTTCGACTATCAACCCAGGGACGCAAAGGTACCCTAGTCGTACTAGTGCATAAAGCTAACTCAGTATCCTATCGAAAAGGACACTTAATCTATAAGTATGCATACCCTCCTAAATTGGTCCGTAGAGCTAGATAGAGTAAGATATAGGGCCTGACTTGGGCACAAAGGCACACTAGCAAATACCAGAATAAACGTGGGTTAAACCACGTCTTTAGGGTAGTGACCCCTAAAGAGCCACCATTCCCGATCTCGAGGTCTTTCACTTTAAGTATTAGTGTCTTAATTAAGGTGATCACAAAAGCACAACAATTAGATACTTATTCACTTTCAATCGTTCTAATATCGTTAGATATTTCTTATTTAAACGGTTATCCGAGGTAACACAAAGGAATCATTAAGGTCATCATAATCTCATCTAATTCTGAATTAGGATTTGTTCTCATGATACTTACTAATTATCAAATACTCTTATCTTGCTATTCAATATTATTTGAGTCATATTACGAAATTTCACAATTACAACGACATGTTAGATACAACTTACTCATTTACTCCTTACTTATATAATTGCTGAGTCATCTCTTCTGTACTTGAGAAATTACCATATTACCCTCCTTGTTGCATAATTACCAAATTACCCCTTACTCAATTTAGGTTACTAAATTATCTCCCATACTTATTAGGTCGCCGACTACGCTTCATAATTGTTACACTTAACATATTTTCCATTTGGTTGGTTAGATTACCCATTTGCCCTTTTCCTTTATTATAATTAACAAATTACCCTTTTGTTGGTCAAATTACCAAATTACCCTTCTCCATTATTATAATTACCAGATTACCCTTATCCGTTATCAAAATCACCAAATTATCCTTTAGTTGGCTAATTTACCAAATTGTCCTTCTCTATTATCATAATTGCCAAATTACTCTTTAGTTGGTTAAATTACCAATTTACCCTTCTCCATTTTTAAAATTACCAAATTACCCTTTAGTTGGTTAAATTACCAAATTGCCCTTCTCTATTATTATAATTACAAGTTACCCCTTTCCAATTTCCACTTTACCCATTTATTTACAAAATGACCATTTTTCCCATTTACTTTCAAAACTACCATTTTACCCCTTAACTTTCAAAATTACTATAACACCCCTTTCACTTATAAAATTACCATTTTTTCCCTTTACGTCCAAAATTACCATTTTATCCTTTAATTATAAAATTACCATTTTACCCTTTTACTTGTAAATTACCATTATACCCTTACCTCCAATTTACCATTTTACCCTTTCCCTACAAAATTACCATTTTACCCCTTTTACTTGTAAATTACCATTATACCCTTACCTCCAATTTACCATTTTACCCTTTCCCTACAAAATTACCATTTTACCCCTTTTACTTGTGAATTACTGTTATACCCTTACCTCTAAATTACCATTTTACCCCTTTTACGTCCAAAATTACCATTTTACCCTTTTCATTTACAAATTACCATTTTTGCCCCTTATTATTCCACTTATATTAAATTATCATCACCACATGAATTACTAGCATTAATATCACATTCTCATTATCCAACTCCCATCTATTATATTTAATATAATACTCATTAACACTCATCATATTAGGCTGCAGTCTTGCACAAGACATATTGCTAAAATACCCCTATGGCTCTCAATAATATTAACCATGCATTAAAGATCACAATAGCATAGTACAACATGGATGAATACTTAACATTTTCATTAATAACCAAGCCCTTACCTTAAGCAATATTTCCATACATGGCATATAATCTAACATGCTTCCTTTTTATCAATCAACACAAGAAACTACATATATTATATTAAACAACACATATCCAGCATAATAACATATTTAAAAAGCTTAATGTGCTAACATACGTTTATCCATACATTTAAGTGGGGTTTAACGGTTACCTAAAGTCTCGCAAAAACGAACCATACCGATATTCCGATTAAGGATTCAAGCTTTGATTAGCCAAAATCAATAACTAAAAATAATATAAATATTTATCACATTAGAAATAAGAAAACAAAAGGTATAAGACTTTATAATACTTAATTAGTGAAATACTTAACTTAAAATATTATTATACCTTAATACTTATTAAAAAAAGCAAACCAAGGCATTTAGTAGCCCACACTACTTATGCAGCATAAGCTGCATGCAAAGGAATGAGGGGAGAGGCTCAAAATGGCAAGAATGGGAGGAGGGAGTGGTGTTTTTGAGTTAGGGATTTGGGGATAGGAAAGAAGGTGGATGGAGGAGGATTTAGGGAAGGGAAAGGAAAGGGTGCAGAAGTGGAGAGGGGGTGTAGGTGGTGGTTGGGGATGGGTTGACGGTGGCTAAGGGCGACGACGATAGTAAGGCCATGAAGGTGGCTGCCGAGATGGGTCAAGATGGAGGAGCTTAGGAGGAAGGAAAAGGGAGGGGGAAAATAAAGGCCTACAAGTGATGGTTTCATCCAAATGGGGTTTGGGGTGGTAGAGGGGGTTGTAGGGATTGGTTTGGTGGCTAAGGTGGTGGCAGGCGGTGCAAGGTGGCTACCGAGAAGGTAGAAAAAAGAGAGAAAAAGAAGATGGGAGGAAGAAGGAGGCTGTAGGGTGGCTCGATGGGTATTGTGATGGTTCAGGGGTGAGGTAGAGGGTGGCAGGGGGTGGTGCAGGTGGCTAATTCAAAGGCGGCAGCGACAAAGCAAAATAGGGAGGATGATGGAAGGAGGAGAAAGGAAGAGAAATAAGGCCAGGGAAGGCATGGGAGGCTCAAAAAATGGCAGAATGAGGTAGGGAGGGAAGAAGAAAAAGAAGAAGAAGAAGAAGAAGAAGAAGAAGAAGAAGAAGAAGAAGAGAAAGGAGGGGATAGGGTGGCTCGGTAAGGCGGTGGCAGGGTGGTAAGGGTATGGGAATGGCGAGGAGAGGGAGGAGAAAAGAGGGGCATGGGCAAGGAGAGGGAGAGGTAGTGGAGCCGAGATAGGGTAAAAAAATGGCGAGAGAGATAGAGAGAGATAGGGGAGCAGTAGGGGAGGAGGTTTGCAGGTAGGGTGGTGGAGATGGCAGAGGCAGTCGGGTTTTGGCACAGGGAAAAAGGAAGAAGAAGAAAGAAAGAAGAAGGGGGCTATGAGTGTGTAGGTCGGCGAAGGCAAAGAGGGGATTGGGCCAGGCCGGTCGGGGAGAAGGAAAGAAAAGAAAGGAGGGAGGTGGGTCGGGCTTGCGCGGGGGAGGAAGGAAGAAAAAACAGGGGAGTCGAGCCAAGGGAAAGAAAGGAAAGGAGGGGAGAAGGGAGAGATGGGCCGACAGCCCAACGCGTAGGGGTGGGGAGGCAAATCAGGGTACCGGTGGCCCAAGGGAAGAAAAAAGGAAAAAGAAAAAAGGAGAAAAAGGAGAAGGAAAATGAAAAAAAAGGGAAAAAGGAAAGGGAAAATAGGACAAAATAAAATAATTTAATTTATCCAATAACAAAATACAATATTTTTGGGTAGTAAATTTATTTAATAATCTAATTTAATATAATTAAATATATGGGTTTAAAAAGGATAATTTTAGTACAATAATGGTTTGGAAAATTATTTAAATAAAAAGAGTATGATAATATAAAAAAATATTTATTTTAATTTATTAAATATTTATATCCAATTTTATATACTCAAAAATCCATAAAATAATTAAATTAAATAGATTTAAAAGCTAATTTATCTCAATTAAAAGTTATTTATTAAATTATAGGCTTTTAAAATTTTGGGGAATTACAATCGACTTCCTCTTAGTTTTATCATTAGGCAACTAATCAGGCTTTGTTTCTAACCACAATGCCACCCTCATCTAGCTTTTTTTTTCTAAAGACACATTTAGTCCCAATGATGGCTCTATTTTGAGGCAAAGTGATTAATTCCCAAAATGAATTTCTCTCAAATTTTTTAATATTATCTTGCATTGTCATAATCTAATTTTCATCATTCATTGATTATAAGTGAGGCTTAGATTCCATTTGAGATATAAATGCTAAACAATTGCAAATGTTATCAAACCTCATTGCAACTACCCTTGTTGGATCACTAATTATGAGCTATTGAGGATGCCCATAGACATATTTCCATGATCTAGGGATATCCCTTCTCACTTCATATTTTTGTTGATAAATCTAGGGATCTTAGTCCTTTTCTTCATCTTGATTTTTCTTATCATAATTTTTCAACAAGTTTTCAACTTGGATGGAAATACCTACTTCTTCATCTTGGTTATTATGCACACTTAACCATGATTCATCAAAATAAAAATAAACAAGTTATCAACCAGCATTGATCATTTGTTGAAGATCTTATAAACCTTACTATGTAAAGAGTAGCCAATGAAGATACATTCATCCACTTTGGAGTCAAACTTACCCAAATTACTTTTTTCATTATTAAGAATAAAACATTTTCAATAAAATGTGCCAAAAATAACCCACATTTAGTTTCTTACCTTTGTAGATCTCATAGGGAGTCTTCTTCAAGATGACATGAATGAGTACTCTATCCATTACCTAGTTTGTGGTGGCAATGGCTTCAGCCCAAAAGTATTTTGAAAGCTTGGAGTCACAAAGTATGGTTCTAGCAAACTACTCCAAGGTTATATTCTTCCTTTCCATTACAATATTTTGTTATGGTGTTCTTGGAGCCGAGAAGTTTTGAGTAATACCATTTTGATATCAAAAATCCATGAAGTTGGAATTCTCAAACTTCTTACCATTATCACTCATTATAGCATAGATCATTGTTCCCTTTTATACTTGGATTTTCTTAGAAAACACAAGCAATGTGTTAAAATAATCATATTTAGTATAGAGAAATAATGTTCAAGTATAACATGAGTAATCATCTACGATAACTAACACATATCTACAACCACCCATTCTACAAGTCCTAGTAGGCTTAAATAGATCCATATGCAATAACTCAAGTGGTTGAGATGTGGTCACAACATTCTTGGGTTTAAATGAGACACTATGTTGTTTTTATATACATGTATCACATAATGAATGTTTTGCAAAATCCCATTTTCTATGTGAAAGTTAGTGATGGCCGTAAACACCTAGCTATTATGTTTAGTGTAATATATAAACAATTTATACATGTACAAACCTTTGAGTCTATGAATGAAAAATTTCCCTACTAGTTTAGGGGCTTATCTATGATCCCTCTTCAATTTTGGGTTCAAGGTCATTTTTTGGTTTTAGGTTTAGGTTTAGGGATTTTTTTTATGATTTTTTAGGGAAGAGAAAGAGATGAGGATCATACGCAGACATAAACATATTATAAATTTTAATTTTTCTAAAGAAAAGAGTAAAAAATTGATTCATTATAAATTTTTACCATTTTTTAGCTTTTAAGGATGTGCAATATAAATTAATTCAGGGATCAGGGCAAAGATGGGGATTTAGTCTTTGTAGGGATCGAAGGGATCCCCATTTACAAAAATAAGCAATAGGGTGGGTTTAACGGTTTATATATGCATTAGTTATATGAACTCTTTATTTCTTATTAGAATAATTTTGTTATACATTTTAATTCTTTAAAAGTGTTGTAATATTTCGAAATCGCATGGGGAGATGATTGATGTAACACCCCCAAAATTCACTACTGAAAAATTTTGTTTTATTAAAGATAATCGCGGAAGTAGATTAATAAAATGTGAATTTTGGGAAGTATTACCGCCACACTTAGTACCAGACCGGTTCACTCATACCGTTCCAGTACCAAGTGTTAAGGCTAAGAAAAGTAAAATACATTCTGAAAGAAATTCAACACTCATAAATCAGAGTAGCGCATCAAATCGTTTACAGGAATAAAATCCACCAATGGTGGTTACTTTAACAACGTTAATATTTAAAACCAAGAATTTAAATGAGAAAGAGAAAAGGCTAACGATACCGGAAAATTCCTTACTCTCCTTCCCGTAACCCACTTGAGTAGCACCTGAAAATACCTGCAAGGGCACTGCTCATTGAATAGGCAGGGCCCCATAAAGGGAATCCCTTCAGTACTATGGTACTGAGTAACCCTTTAATACCACACTTAAAGACAGGCCCGCATACGACACACAATGCAAGCTACACATATAAATAATGAGAGATGCATACATAACAATAACAAACATAATACTTCATAAATCACGATCAATACTTTGGGCCTTAAGCCATGTCATAGTGTAAGATCAATACATTCAAGCCTTAAGCCATTATTCCATCATCATTCAATCAATATCATATTTTATATCCATGTGAGTGCAAGAACCCCACTATTATAGCCGGTGGACCGGAAGTTAACACATAGGGCAGAACGCCTCTAACCACTATTATTGTCGGTGGACCGGAAGGTAAACGCACAGGGCAGAACGCACCTGACCACTACTATTTGCCGGTGGACCGGTCTGGCCCCGACTCACATGGTGTTCCACTATAAGTGATTAGTATTTTTTCATAACCTTATTCACATACATAACTGATTTTATTGAGCTCAGGACCCCCACTATTTTAGTCAGTGGACCGGAATATATATAAAATCATCATCCAGGGCACAACGCTCCTGGCCACTATTATAACCAGTGGACCGGTACTCATAATCACATACCAGGGCAATACGCTCCTAGACCACTATTATATCCGGTGGACCGGTACTCAATATCACACACCAGGGCAACACGCTCCTGGACCACTATTATAACCGGTGGACCAGTACTCAATATCACATACTAGGGCAACACGCTCCTGGACCACTATTATAACCGGTGGACCGGTACTCAATATCATAATCATATAGGCCCGGCTCATTAATATTCCACTTTCAATAATAGTATCTTTCCTTTTCTTTAATCAGCACATCATATTTATTTGCCTCGAACGGGAGATCAATAACCCAGGACACAAAGGTACACCGGTCGTACCGGTGCATATCAGCTACTCAGTACCCTTCAACCACGAACCCAAGGACACAAAGGTACCCTGATCGTACTGGTGCATAAAGCTAACTCAGTACCCTACCGACAAGGACACCTAATCCATAAGTATGCATACCCCCTAACTAGGTCTGTAGAGCTAGAAAGAGTAAGATATAGGGCCTGACTGGGGCACAAAGGCACACCAGCAAATACCAGAATAATCGTGGACTAAACCACGTCCTTAGTGTAGCGACCCCTAAGGAGCCACCATTCCCGATCTCGAGGTCTTTCACTTTAAGTAATAGTGTCTTAATTAAGGTGATCACGAAAAGCACGATAATCCGATACTTATTCACTTTCAATCATTCTGATATCAATAATCGTTTCTTATTCAGATGATTATCCAATATATCACAGAGAAACCATTAAGGCCATACTAATTATCAAATACTCTTACTTGGCTAATCAGCATTATTTGAATCATATTATAATGTTCCACAATCTCAAAGATATGTTAGGTACAAACTACTCATTTTCCCTTTACCTATATAATTGTTAAGTATCCATTCCTTCCTCGCCAAATTACCATATTACACTTTTGGTTACATAATTACCAAATTACCCCTTATACGGTTTAGGTTACCAAATTATCCCCTACACTTTTTAAATCACCATTCACTCCTCATAATTGCTACACTTATCATATTTCCCATTTGGTTGGTTAGATTACCAAATCATCCTTCTCCTTTGTTATAATTACAAAACTGCCCTCGAGTTGGATAAATTACTAAATTACCCTCCTTCATTATCATAGTTACTATTTTGCCCCTTTAGTTGGTTAAAAAATTTTCACTTTACCCTTTAGTCGGCTAAATTACCAAATTTCCCCTTTAGTTGGATAAATTACCAAATGGCCCTTCTCTTTTATCATAATTACCATTTTACCCCTCTTAATTATTTTAATTGCCATTTACCCTTTTTAATTATCATAAATCCCAAATTACCCTCCTTCATAATTACAAATATTAATTTTCCCTTCTTCATAATCATAATTATTAATTTACCCTTCTCCATATTAATAATTACTATATTACCCTTCTCCATCATTAAAATTACCATAATGCCCTTTAATTGGTTAATTTACAAAATTACCCTTCTATAGTATCGTACTTATCCAATTGTCCTTCTACAATCATAATTTAATTACTAAATTACATTTCGTCATTATCATAATTACCAAGTTACCCCATACTACCGGGTTTACCATAATATCCTTTTATTTACAGAATTACTCTTCTACCCCTTACTTTCAAATTACCATAATATCCTTTTATTTATAAAAATTACCACCATACCCCTTTTACTTGTACCATTATCATGACACCCCTTTTACTTTACAAATTACTATTTTACCCTTTTACATCCAAAATTACCATTTTTATCTTTCCTTACAAAATTACCATTTTGCCCTTCTTTTTCAAAATTACCATATTACCCCTTTCTTATAAATTACCATTTCGCCATTCACTTATACAATTACCATATTACCACTTATGAAATTACTATTTTGCCCCCTTTACTTTCAACATTGCCATATTTCCCTTTTACTTGAAAAATTACCATAATGCCCTCCTTCATCCAAAATTACTATTTTACCCCTACTTCCAAAATTACCATTCTTACCACTTACTTATAAAATTACTATATTTCCCTTTGACTCCAAAATTACCGCTTTACCCTTTTCTCCAAAAATTACCATAATACCCCTTTACTTATAAAATTATCATTTGGCCATTTAATCATAAAATTTCCATATTATTCTTTTATCTCAAAAATTACCATAATACCCTTCTTTCTCACAACTTACAATTTTATCCTTTTACTTATAAATTATCCTTTAACTCCTTTATTTTTAAATAACCAAAATACCCTTTTACTTATAAAATTACCGAAATACCCTTTTCACTTATAAAATTCCCATTCAACCCCTCTATTCACCATTTTTATAAATTTACTAACACTACATAAAATAATGATATTAGTACTTCATTCTTATCATCTAAGTCCACCAACATGTCATTATTCAACATAATACTCATTAGCAACTACCTACATTAGGTCACATACTTCATAAGCAAAATTACTAAAATACCCTTAGACAATAATACTACTCATACATTAGCAACATAATACATCATAAACAAGCATTTAACATTTCCATCAATAATCAAACTTCTTCCTTAATTATCATACCTACACATGGCACAAAGGTTATCATACTTTTCCTTTTTATCAAACAATATAAGCAACCATATATATATATATATCATGCTAAGCATACAAACCATGCATAAAATCATACCAAATCCCTAATGTGCTAGCATACGTTTTTCCATGTATTTAAGGGAGGATTAACGGTTACCTTTATCCCGCAAAATATCACATCTTACCAACCATAATTAGCAACTCAACACCTAAAAATAATATCCATCATTATTGTTAGAAATAAGAAGTTAAAAAGGATAAAACTTTTATAAAACAAATTTATTTAATAATAATACACTTTAATTAAATATGGATATACCTCAAAAAATTTCCAAACAAATTCCAAAATAAGGGGGGCTTACGCTGCATGGGCAGCATGAGTTTCATGCAAAAACCATGGGGGAAAAGGCTCAAAGAGGGTGAAGGGAGAAATTTTGTTATTTTCGGGTTAGGTTCTTTAGGCTAGAAAAGAAGGTGGTTATGGGAGGTTCTAAGGCAGGTGAATGGTGCAGAAGTGAATAGGGGGTGTAGGTGGAGGCTAAGGGTGGTTTCAAGGTGGCATAGGGCGGCGGAGACGGCGGCGGCAAGGCGGCGAAGTTGGCTGCCAAGAAGGGTCGAGGGGAAGGGGTTGTGAAGAAAGGAAAAGGAGAGGGAAAAATGGAGGGGTGCAAGAGTTGGTTTCGGCCAACTAAGGCATGGCGGTTGTAGAGGGGGTTGTAGGGTGTCGAACGGTGGGTTAGGTGGCGGCAGAGGTGGTCGGACGGCGGCAGAAGCGGCGGTTGCAGGTGGCTCGGCGGTAAGGGGGAAAAACTGGTAGAAAAGAAAAGGGTCGAGAAGGGAGGGAGTGTAGGGCTCGAGGGGTGGCGTGGTGGTGCAGGGTGGTAGTAGGCGGTGGGAGAAGGCGGCGCAGGGGCTGGGCGAGGTGGTGCAGGCGGCGGTGGGCGGCGGTGATAAAAAAACATGGAGGAGAATGGAGGGAGAAGGAAGGAGAGAAAAGGGAGCTCGGGGAAGGAGAAGGGCTCGAAAATGAGGGGAATGGAGGGCTAGGGAGATGGAGAAAAAGAAGAGGGAGAAAAGAGGGGCAGGGATGGCCGGCGATCGGCGCTGCAGGTGGCAGGTGGTGGTCGGGTGGCAGGGGAAGACAGGGAAGAAGAAGGAAAGAAACAGGGGCACGCGGGGTGTGGTCTAGGGCTGGTTTGGCTCGAAAAGGGAAGGAAAACGACGAGGGAAGAGAGAGAGGGAGAGGGAGCAGGTGGTGGTGGCAGGCGGCCGCAGTTGCAGGGCTGGCATGGCGACGGGAGCATGTCGGGCAGAGGTAGAGGAAGAGAGGAGAAGAGGGCTAGGCGAGTGGCTAGACCGGCGCAGGAAAAGAAGGGAGCCGGCCGGTCCAGGGGAAAAATAAGGAAGCGTTTGGGCTGGTGTGCTGGGCGGCGTGCGCGAGGGAGAAGAGGGAGGAGGCGGGCCGAAGGCCCAATGCATAGGGAAAATGGAGAGCAGGCCGGGCGGGCGGCCCAAAGGGGAGAAAAAGGAAAAGAGAAGAAAGAAGAAAAGGAGAAAAGGAGAAAAGGAGAAGGAAAAGAAAAAAGGAAAAATGGGAAAATATGGGAAATGAATTAAATCAATTTATAAAATCATAAAAACGTAATATTCTTGATAAATTATTTAATTTAATAATTTAATTCATTATAATCTAAAATATTAATTTTAAAAGGGATAAAGTGGGTAAAATATTAGTTTGGAAAATTATTTATAAAAAAAATGATAAATAGCAAAATATTTATTTTTAATTTATTAAATACTCTTATCCAAATTTACATACTCTAAAATCCATACAATAATTAAAATAAATAATCTTAAAGCAATTTTATTCCAAATAAAATTAATTTATTAAAATATAGGTTTTTGAAATTTTTGGGGTATTACAATTGATTTTTAGTTGTATAACCGTTATTTTGATGTTTTGTTGACATTTTATTTTCTTGAACTCTTATCCACGGTTTGGTAAGTCTTATACCAATCTCGATTTAGGTGTTAACTACACCAAATTCTTGAAGTAAAATTATACCTTTAGCTTTGCACCCAATATATGTTATGTAACTCTTATGAATTTTATTTGTTAATTTCTAACTTCAATTAAATTTATTTTCAGAAAAAATATTATAATGAGTCTTACTTTAACCCATAATCTTTGGACTTACAATTACACTCTAACACATGTAATGGTTATTTAGGTTTATTATTAGGTAATAAAAAAATTTAAATTCACTCATAATCATTCTATGATATTCCTATATCTTTCTATAACCTCTAATATCTTCCCTGTCCCTTCTATGTATTCCAAAATCTTATTTATATTATATTTTTTATATTTATAAAATTATGTTTATTGCATATATTTTGAATATCTTTTATTCTATACCTATCTTCTAATTATTAGGAATATGCTCTTGATAAAATTTATATTCCCTTAATATCCTCTCCCTCTCTCTATGTATAGTCCCATATTTTCTAACCTTAGTTTCTAGGTGATTAGTCTTTTCATCATCCGCCAATTATCTCATTTTAACCCAAAACCTTCATTTTTACCTTCCAAAACCCTAGTTTAGAATTTAGTTGACCGACCATTAGTTTTTCATACTCATTTGTTGAGGACACATAACGGTTGACCACTAGCCTTACATGATTGTTCGCTTAAATTCACATGCTTACGAATGTCATAATAGCAAATCAATGTCATGTTCTCAGCAAATTTGGTGTTAACCACTGATTTTGAATGCTTTTGACTATCTAAACGAATAATTAAAAATGGATGAGTGATAATTGTAGATAAAAAAAATGGAAACTACTAATTATGAATTCATTCGATTGGAAACGAGCCTAAAATTGAATTTTAGTTACACTTCCAATGTAATTTAATAAATCAATCTATCTTGTGTTGGATTTATTCAATACGTTAGGAACAATTAGCCAAAATTAACCATTAATCTCTTTTTTGATAACTAAAAGTCATGCTCAATCACATCTAACAACATATTTAATAGCTATAGAGCTAATTAAACTCATTAAATAGAAACTAATTATTCAATTCCTAAGAATAACTAATCTACTTTCGAGAGTCATTAATTCTCATTCAATTGATAAATTCTGATGTTAACTATAATATTTCAATTCTAATTAACAACATAATTAGATTAGAATAGTGATAAATTGTTCTAACCCTAATTAATTAATTGCTAGCAATTTAATAACACGATTCAAATAAATCCGACAATAATTCAATCATTTCATAAAATCAACAATGGAATCAAACCTAATTCAATCCTAGAAAAAATTAATTACTCATGCATAATTGAAATCATAAAGCATAATAATGAAATAAGAGAAGAGTGTGATAGATAAAACCGTAGAGATGGAGTTCACTGCAGTGCCTCAATTCTCCAGAATTGATATCACAAATGGAAATCAAAGGATTTAATCTAATGGGTATTTACATGAAAGAAAGATGAAATCAAAGAGAAATTAGATATCCAAGAGAAGGAAGGTCAGTCCTCCAATGTCTACCCTAAGTCGTCCTTAAATAGGTCATTAAATATCCTCCCTCAAATGTAATTGTTCGATCCATTAAAATCGACCTGAAAAACAAAATCTAATACCCAACACAGCCATGTTGGTCAACACGGCTAGGCCGTGTTAGGATCAAAGACAAATTAATCATGCCAAAAACCCACATGGCCATGTTGATCAACATAACAGGCCGTGTTAGCTTAGAAGTTCTTCATTTAGAGTTAAAATGAGGTGATATTTGATGTGTTAGAAAGTTGAAAAGAAGATCTATAACTTTTGTTCTTTGAAATTTTCCAAATTCACATTGAATTGAAGTCAAAAGTCTTCACTTTTTGATCAAAGCCTTCACATTGCCTCATATTATCCTTATTTGCATCCATTATGTGAACCTACAAAACAAAATGCCAAAGGGTACAATATCCACAAATCTACCAAAAATATATGCATAAAGAATCCATAGAACGGTTTGAACTATAAAGGGGGAAGATCATCTTATTATCAACTCCCCGATGTTTGAACTATTGCTTGTCCTCAAGCAAAATGAATAGAGCACACAAGTTAAGGTGAACGGTTAAGACAAAAAATGATAGGAAAGATAATGAGAGAATAAAAAAGCATCCAACTTCACCTAAATTCACATGCATAAGTAATTTACTCAATTTAAAGTCAAACAGAAATCACGCTTCACGTCTTACATTACAAATGATATATTTGTAAGTGCTTTGTATGTGAGTGTGAGTGAGTCAACTCATCAATGTTGGAAAATAAGACCAATAAAGTTTTTCTTTCTGTTGGTTCCCTAGAACTCCTATCATGTGGTAGAAACATATCAAATCACTCTTGACTCATCCTTTTTTACACTCAAGGTCTCAAATGAGTACTCATTTTTGTTTCAATTTTTTTTCAAATAGTTATAAACACTTATCGACGTGACAACCATACTTCTAAGGGTGCGGTGTCAGGTATATGGTATGATAGACTTCAGTTCTTTATGGTATGTCTCAGGTAACCAAAGAGTATTCTAAGTTTCCAGAGGATCTTAGGTACTAAGTAGGTAGATTAGGATGGAAGCCCTTCCTATATCCCTATAGTTTAGAGTCAAAGTGAATGAAAACAAAAATCTCACAAATAATCCTTGACCAACTAGATGTAGAACAGAGATTCCTAGCTGCTTGTGAGTTTTTTTAGAAGAAAAAGAGAAAAAAAAGGACAAAACTTAAGATGGAAATAAACCGAAGATTTCAAAAATAAGAAAACAAGAAAACACACAAAGATAGGAAAAGAACATAAGTCAACACTCAATATGAAAGGAACGCAAAACATGTGACACATACCCCTACGCTTAGCTGACACATTGTCCCTAATGTGTGAAAAGAGTAAAAGAAGGGAATGAAGAAGACATACTTCTCACTATGGTGGTGATGGATGTGGGGGTATCCTTTGGCAATATGTCAATCATACATATCTTGCAGCATGGTGTGCATCTCATTAGTGGTTTTGTGAAACCCATCCAAGCATGATTGAATTTGATCAAAATGAACATTAATTGGTGTGTAAAGTGTAGATGGATTTATGGAGTTGTTGCTACCCCCTACTCTAAGGCCTCAAACTAAAGGTTCTAATCAATGGGGGTAGTATAAGAGGAGGCGCCAGTAGAGAAATGGGGTTGGGTAGGTAGCATAAGAGGGTCTAGTGGGGGTTGGGTAAGTTGTGGAGTAGGCAAGTCGCCCATTGGTGGATACCAATTTATGTAGTTGTCAGTGGTGATGTGGTTGGGGTTAGGGAGGAGAATTTGGTACATTGTTTATAGGTAAACCAAAAGAAATTATCAATCTTGGTGATAAGACTGATAGTGGTACAATAAGCTATGTCAACCCAAGCAATAGGTCACTCAATGGGAAGATTAATGAATTTGAGGTCCATGCGATCAGCTAGGATAGTGATCAAAAATCCCATTAGAATATCACCAGCAATAGCTTTAGCCACTTTTTCAAATTGTTTATCCAAGAAAAACCAAACATCCACAACAATGTGGTTGAACACACATTGTAAAACGAAAACCTTAGAATTACGACACACACTAGGGCCTATCCTCGATTGAAGATGGTGTTATCCATAAGCCTTTGTAAATAGAAAAAGACGGGATTATAGATTCTAGAGGATTTATTTTTATATGGCTCATATAGAACAGGGTTACCTCCCTCATGGAAAATCTTCCTCCAGAATATTATAAGGTTCTAATTGGTCGGTGCTTACCGAACCCTGCGCTTAGGTAGGTAGAATAGGGCATTGAATTCAAGAATAGTGAGAGCACAGTTCTAATTAAAGGAATAAAAATAAATATTTCCCTCTACCTAAAGCCATTAGCTATTACTGTAATAGAACTTAAAATTCTAATGTTAATCGGCGATATGTAGGCCCACTCATCCCTACAGAGTTTGTCCACCCAATCCCATTAAGCATATGATACACATTGTCTCTCATACCCAATTGATTAAGTGTATTATCATCAATCAATTCTGTGGTGACCATGCGCCGAGCAACTAAGGTAGTAAAGCAGGGATTGTGATCAAAGTTGGGTATAAAGAGAATACCATAAGGATTATTAGGTGGCAATAGTGGAGGATCAGTTCTTGTAGCATGAGTACTAGATGGTCAGGGGGATTATAATTTAAGGCATTGCCATCCTTTTGACGCCTAGAATCTATGAATCTATGGTCAAAGAATTGCTTGGAATCTGCACAAAAAAAACAAAATTGGAGCAATAAAAGGCAATGCCACACCAAAATAACTATGTTAAGCCCAACAATTTATTCCATAATGTAGTTGATAAGCATAGAATGATAGAGATTATGGAATTAATTATGAGCCAGAAAATCCAGATTTGAAAATAAATGCTAATAAAAAAATATATGAAATAATTTATAAGTGGAAATCAAAATAAAAGTAGAGAATGTAGAGATAGATCTTATAACTAAAAACTAGATCTGGGAAAAAGAAAATGTTTTATGTTGTGGATATAGCTTAGCAAGGAAGGATACTAGTGGCAAATAAGGAGGCGATGGATCAACGGTCGACGTGTGTTGTTGTTGTGATGTAGGTGCGATAGGTGGTATATGTGATGATGCTGCTAATGACGCAGACCGATGGGTGGTAATGGTGGTGGTTGAATGACAGAGATGAGATGAAGGGGAAGTGGTAGCCTGAGGTGGTGTGGTCAGTGTTAGGGTTATGGAGGGAAAAGGTAGGAGGGATGGTGCTAGAATGGGTGAGTAAAATGGGTAGTGAGCACGCCCGTGCTTAGGTAAATGTTTTTGAAACCTGCTAGCCAACACGGTCGTGTCGCACCCATAGAGACAAAATTTTCTTTATATTTTGACACTTTCATGCAGTATAACACTACCATGTTGTGTTTCACCTAGAGAAGCAAATCTTCTAATTTTTGATAATTTTCAATCTAAAACACCATTTCATCTCTTTGCTTTTCAAATTCTCCTACACATCAATACATAATTACGCTATCACATGTCTAAAAATAAAAATAAAACAAAACACTTGAAATAAAAACTAAAAAAAGGAAAGAAATAAAATAAAATAAATGCTTGTTTAATGGTCATAAGCTCGACCCCTTTTACACTCAAGATTATCTTGGCTTAAGAAGAGCAAGAATACACATCTTTTTTATTGGGGAACCTGGTACATAATGCTTTAACCTCTGCCCATTGACCTTGAATTTTCCCATGACCTCACTCTAAATATCAATAGCTCCAAATGGATAGTGTAATACCCCAAGTTGAGCGTAGTGTTACAAGGATTGATCTGGCTATTTATATCAATATGGTATATCATTCTTTTTGTGATTCTGTCTTAAGAACTCCACAGTTAAGCATGTTAGCCGTAGAGCAATTTTTAGGATGGGTGCCTCTCCTAGGAATTTTTGAAAGTTTTTTAAAAATATCTTAGGAAGGACGTGAGTGGGGTAAAAGCATGTTGAAAGAACTCATCTGTGAGGTCAGCTGATCAATCCAAAAGTGCTCCATGGTAGCCCTCGTGTGGTCATATTGAATTGAGATATTACAAATAGATCTTATGGACATAGAACGACCTCAACCACCTAGAATGAATCTTACCTAAAAAAGCTTAAAACAAGAGTTGAAGAGGAGCACCAAATATTCTTATTAAAAGTCCCTTCGGGTAATATGTTTGTCAAGCCATCTCTTAGTTCTCTCCGTATATATCCGTGCACTCTCATATGCATCCAATCTCAACTCATAGAGCTTGTTAAGTTGGAGCTTCATCCTTTCTCCAGCAGCCTTCAAATCTTAATTGATTGCCTTTATTGCCCAAAACACCTTGTATGCAACTTCAACCAGAATATTACATGGTTTTCCATTTACCAACCGAAAATGTGTTATTCTAATTGGTGTCTTATAAGTAGTTCGGTAGCCCTATAAAGCATCATTCAACTTCATTGACCAATATTTTCACATGCAAGGCATAATTTTCTCAAGAATCCTCTTTATCTCATGATTAGTAATTTCTACTTTTCCACTTGTCTAGGGATGGTACATTATGGTTATCTAATGAGTAACACCATATTTTTTCAAAAGTGTGTTGAAAAGTATATTAGTGAAATGAGAACCTCCGTCACTAATAATTTCTCTAGAAATATCATACCATAGAAATACAACCTTTTGGAAAAGTTAGACTACAAACTTTGCATCATTAGTGGGAGATGCCATTGCCTCCACCCATTTGGATATGGAATCTACCACAACTAGAATATATTTGTTGTTGTATGACGGTAGAAAGGGTCACATGAAGTCAATTCCCTAGACATCAAATAATTTAACCTCGAAGGCATTATTCAAAGGCATTTCATTTCTTCTTGATATATTACCCTTCCTTTGACATCAATCATATGATATACCATATTTTCTAACATCCTTAAAGATTTTGGGACAATAGAAACTATCTTGGAGAATTTTTTTTATGTTGTCTTAGAAGTGTTGGTGTAACCCCCATAAGGTAAAGAATGACAATGAGATATGACACTTTCAACTTCCTCTTCAAGAAAACATCTTATGTAAATTTTAGCTGCACATTTCTTCTACATATAAGGCTCATCCTAATAATAGTGCTTAAAATATGATAGGAACTTCTTCTTTTGTTGATATGACAAGCCTAGTGACATTACCCCACATGCCAAAATCTACAAACCACGGGATGCACAAGCTTGTGATTTCCAAAAGTTTGTCATCTAAAAATGAATAATTGAAGGGAATTTCATCCCCTTCACTTTTATCAATGTCTTGCCTTAACCTGGAGAGATGATCAGCCACTACATTTTCTGTACCCTTTTTACCCCAAATTTTAAGGTCAAACTCTTGAAGTAAAAGGATCCATCTAATCAAGTGTAGCTTTATGTCCTTCTTAGTCAACAAATTCTTAAAAGGATACATGGTCAGTGAAAAATATAATCTTTGATTCTTCTAATTATATTGAAATTTATCTAGTGCAAACACCACTACCAATAGCACTTTCTCGATTGTAGCATAATTTACTTGAACATCATCAAGAGTTCAAATTGTATAGCAGATTGAATAAGCATTTCCATCTTTCCTCTATCCTAGGACTGATTCTACTACATAATCACTTGAATCACTCATCACCTCAAATGGAATACTCTAATTAGGAGGTTGCATCACTAGGATGGTTATCAATGCTTATTTTAACCTACTGAAAGCATCCAAACAAGACTCGTTAAATTTAATAGGCACATCTTTGATAAGCAATTGAGTTAAAGGTTTAGCAATTTTTAAAAAATCTTTAATGAATCACCGATAGAAAGTGATGTGAACCAATAAACTTAGAACACCTATAATAAAAGTTGGGGTGGCATCTTTTCAATAATATTGATCTTTGCTTTATCTACTGCAATGCCCTAACTAGAGACTAAGTGACCAAAAAAATACCTTGTTGTATCATAAAATGGCACTTCTCCCTATTGAGAATGAGATTCACCTCTTTGCTTCTTTCTAATACCTCAGAAAGATTGCTCAAACAATGGTAATAGGTAGCACCATATACCAAAAAATAATCCATAAAAACTTCCATAATGTCTTCAATAAAACATAATAGATAGATATCATGCATTGTTGAAAGGTGGTAGGCACATTACATAACACAACATAATAGATAGATATGATGCATTGTTGAAAGGTGGTAGGCGCATTACATAACACAAATGGCATCCTTCGATAGGTAAAGGTGTCAAATGTGCATGTGAATGTAGTCTTCTCTTGATCGGAAATGTGAATGGGGATTTGGAAAAATCCTGAATACCCATCTAAGTAATAGAAATAAAAATATCAAGCCAACCTCTCTAGCATTTGGTCGATAAATGGTAAGGGAAAATGATCCTTCTGGGTGGCCTTATTTAATTTTATATTTTCTATGCACATTTGCCAACCCTTGACAGTTCTTCTTAGAATCAATTCATTTTTCTCATTCTTAATGATTGCTATTCCATCCTTTTTAGGTACCACTTGCATCAGGCTCACCCACGCACTATCTAAGATATGGTAGATGAATCCCCCATAATGTAGCTCAATTATCTCTTTTCTTACCACTTCTTTTATATTAGGGTTCAATCTCCTTTGATGTTCAATGAAGGGCTTTTACCCTTCTTTTAGAATAATATGATGCATAAATATGGAAGCATTTATTCCTTTAAGATCATATATAGTATAACCAATGACCACTCTATGCAACCTAAGAATTCTAAGAAGTTTTTCGATTTTCACTTTAATTAGGTTAGCATTCACAATGATGGGATAATTAGATTCAGAGACAAGAAATTCATACCTTAACAAAGAATGGAGGGTTTCAATTCTACCTTAGGTATTACCTCCTTTTCGAAGGTAGGGTTGCTTGATTCTACTTAAAGAACTTTTATATTTTTTCCTTCATGAAAAACAAGACTTTCCTCCAACATTTTAACGATATCAATAATTTCTATATTTTTATCGTTAGGTGTCACACTTCTCATTAAACACTTTTCTAGAGGGTCACTTGAGAAGCGTTTAGCACGATATTCCTTTACCACCTTGTCAATTGAATCAATCTTGTAATAAGCTTCATTAATCAAAGGAAATTTCATAGCATTAAATAAATAAAATTGAACTTTTCATCCCTAACGTGTAAAGAAAGCCTTCCAATTTTAACATCAATGATAACTCCAGCAGTAGCTAGGAAAGGTATACCTAGAATGATAGAAATTTGAGAATCTTCCTCAATTTCTAAGATAACAAAATCATCTAGTATGAAAAAATTAACAACCTAGATAGGTAGGTCCTCTAATATACCTAATAGATGTTTGAATGATCGATATAGGGAGATGGTGGTGGGCTTTAAATCTTTCATTTGTAACTTGTCACAAAGTGACAATGACAATAGACTCACACTTGTACACAAATCACATAAGACACGATTAATAGAAATATTACAAATAATGTAAGGAAAAAAATATGAACTAGGATCCTTTAACTTAGGAGGCAACTTATTTTGAATAATAACACTACACTCCTCTATAAGAACAACTGTTTCATACTCCTCCAACTTTATCTTGCCAGACAAAATCTCCTTTAAAAATGTTCATATTAGGCCATATGAGGAATTACTTCAAAAAAGGGAATGTTAATGTGCAACTTTTTTTAATATTTCCAAAACCTTCCCAAATTGTTTTTCAAGTTTAGCCCTAGCTAACCTTTGAGGGAAGGGTAGGGGAGGCTTATAAGGTGAAAGTGAAACATAGTTCTCAGCCTTTTCCTTTTGCTCTCCTCATCAATTATGGGTTCCTTAATATCATTGCCTAAACTCTCATCACCACCCGTCATCTTAGGTCCTTCTATCTCCTTCCCACTTCTTAATATGATGGAATCAAGATTATTAGGATTTGTTTTGGGTTACCCCAAAAATATCCTAGAGCGTCCAGAAGATTAGCTAGCGTGTTGAGATACTTGAGTTATTTGGTTCTCTAACATCATATTGTGTGTAGCTAGTGAGTCAACCTTAGAAGATATATTCTTAATGACGTCACTCATGGTTATATTTTTATGTTTAAACTCATCTATTTTCTTTTTAAGCTCCTCACTTTGTTTTTTTTATCCATTACAAAGTTTTCCATTAATATTTCTAGAATATATTTTTGGGAAGGAGGGTAGGGAGGCATTCAAATCTAAAAGCTTGGTGGAATATAATTAGACTAAGGCCTAGGATTTTGGGGAGGATTTCTATACGATAAATTCGGATGATTCCTCCACCTAGGGATATAAGTGTTAGAAAAAGGATTCCCCTTTTGATTAAAATTGTTGACATAGTTGGAATGCTGCTTGACACTTAAATTAGGGGAAATCTACGAAATACACCAAAATCCTAATTTAGGGAATTATGAAAAAATAAGGATTTATTAGAAAATTTAAGTAAATAAATTATTTTATTAAAATGAAGGAGGGATTATTTAAGGCAAAACAAGGAGAAAATAATAAATAAATTATTTAGGCAAATTTTGGACATTTTACTAATTAATATGGAAGTTAAGAAAATTTGTCCAAAATAGCCAAATTAATCTAAAAAGAAATTTAATTATTATTGTTATAATAAATATTATTAATTTTAAATATTTAGAAAAATAATAATATTATTAAATAATAAAATACCAAATACCCCAACCCATCCATTTTCTTCTTTTTCTTTTTTTCCCTTTTTTCCTTTTTCTTTTTTCCATTTTCTTCTTCTTTTCCTTTTTCTTCTTTCTCTTGTTTCTCCTTTTCTTATTTTCCTCTCATTCTCCCCCGGTTTGGGCCAGCCCGCGGCCCAAGCTCGCTGCCCTTTCCCCCATCCCACATAGCCCAGGCCCACATGTCTCTTTTTCTTTTCCTTCCCTCACCCGTTGCCCAGCCAGTCTACCTCCCTTCTTTTTTTCTTTTCCCATTCCCCGGGACTAGCCGGTCCAGCCTGTCGCCCTCCTTCTTCCCCAACCCCGACCTACAATACCAACCCGCAGCCCCAATTTTTGCAGGCAACCACCAGCCTAATGCCCAACTATCCTCCCCTGCTCTCCCTATCGTTTTCTTTCCTTTTTTCGACCCCAACAAACCCTACTGCCCCCTCATGCGTGTCCCTTCTTTTCCCTTCTCTGCACGACATCACCTTCCCCGCCATGGCAAGACTGCACCACCTGCCACCACTGGCTGGTGGTCCTGCCTTGCTTTCCCTACTTGTCCTCTTCCCCTTCGTTGTTTTATCCCTCAATTAGCCTATAAATACCCCCCATTAGCAATCTGGTTTGAGCTTCCTTTTCATAGCCCAGAAAACCCCAGCCACTAGCCGCCGCATAAACAATTCCTTATTCCACCGCCGTCAAAAAAGCCACCCACCAAAACTTTCCTCGCACCTCCCTCTACAAAACTAAGCCACCATCCTCCCCTATCTTGCCCTACACGAGCTACCCCGGTCGTGCAAAGTTGCCAACCCGATCAACCATCACCAACCCTACGCCGCCCCTCGAGCCGCCATCCGCTGCCAATTCCACCGCAACCAGCACCTCCTCCACTCTCCAAAACAACTAGGGGACTCCACCCTACCTCCCCATACCTCTAGCTCTCCCTGCCTCCCTCTTCTTTCCCCTTCTCCACCTCCCACCACCTTCGGCCACCATGCCAACCGTCGTGTGCCGCCACTTCCAACTGCACCACCACCTCCATTCCACCCCTCTCCACCTGACACACCTCCCACCGCCTCAAACACCCCTCCACTTCCTCTCCTTTAGCCTATATATCCATATTTCCACCTCTCTTCCTCCTCCACTGCTCCCGCCATTGTCGCTACACTTCGCCGCCGGTCCCGCCACCAACCCTAGGTGGTATTATAATTTCCCCAGCCCTTAAAACCTTTTTCCATAAGTGTTAATGATTTTTAGTGACATTAATAGTATTACTCTTAATATTATTATTACTATTATTATTACTAATGTTGTGATATTATTATTATTATTATTATTATTATTATTACTATGTTATTATTCTTATAATCTAACCTAACTTCAGAAATATTTGTAACTACGGTGTTATCATTTAAAAGGCTACAACTTTAGTGTTAATATAGTTATCTTTATTACTATTATTATTATTGCTACTACTACTTCTACTACTATTATCATTATAATTACTATTTTTATTGTCTTACTCATACTATTAATACTAACTTGGCCATTATTACTTTATTATTAGTGTAAATGTTGAGACACTTATATTACTATTACCCTTTTTTATTTTTTTATCCTTATTATGTTTAACATTATTATTAATATTACTACTATCATTACTACTAATATTATTATTAATATTTCTATAATCGTCATTATTATTACTATTCTATTATAATTTATTATATTATGACTAAGACTACTACTAAGATGATTTCTAGGACCTTCATTAGTGTTATCCTTAATATGAGAACTACCATTAATATTATCACTATTATTATTATTATCATCATCATCATCATCATCATCATTATCATTATCATTATCATTTACCATTACTATAAATATTATTATTGTTAACTTGTCTTTTGTCAATATTTCATAACCACTAACTTATTGTCACTACTAGCATTATTAATATAAGAATTACTATGGTCACTACTTTTATATTACTTATGCTACTATTATTATAATTACTAGGGTTTGGTTTGATAATATTATTATCACTAAAACTAATAATAATACTATTATTAGTAATATTGAAACTATTACCTTTAAAATTATAAATATCACTATGACTACTTAAACATAAGCCACGATGACTATTAAGAATTATTTCAGTTAGTAGTAGCATGAGTAATTATTTTGAGAATAATAACCCTACTTTTAATTATAAAACTACTATTACCATTATTAGCCTTAATAGTAGAGTATCATAAGGTAGGGTAGAAATAATGGTAATCTTTGGTAAGAGGGAGATTAACCCATAGTATTTTTCCCCTTATAGGTGAATCGAGCCAAAACCCTAAGGAGGCATAGGAGCGTGCTACAAGTCCCGTGTCGTATTAGGTAAGGATATGGTTAAGGCCTTTCAGTGTAAGAATATGCTATGTGTGTTGGTTTGATGGGTGTGCTTTATATTTCATATTTTATATTATCATGTTCCTGTGGCAGCTTGCTAAGCATGGAGCTAAGGTAAGTTGCATGTGTTATGATATGTGTAATATGATGTTATTACTCGTACTTGAATTGTGTTTATGTAATAATGCCCCT
Source organism: Tamarix austromongolica (assembly GCA_039764185.1). Taxonomy (NCBI): domain Eukaryota; kingdom Viridiplantae; phylum Streptophyta; class Magnoliopsida; order Caryophyllales; family Tamaricaceae; genus Tamarix; species Tamarix austromongolica. The sequence continues at coordinate 23,838,520 of CM077812.1, read as the reverse complement.
CATGACATGCATGATAGGAGGTCCTAAGTAGTACGATGTGGTTGTGAGAAAAATGGAAAAAGGGAGGAAAGCGAGCTGACCAGAGATTGATAATGATTGCTTAATTATCTTATGACTTATAGGTGGAGAAAAAGAGGAATAATGGGAATGAGATTAAGGGAATGGATTTAACATACATGGGAAGTCTAGGGTTTGTATGGGATGGTTAGTCTTTGCATGGGGATGACTTTTACGTGGGAAAAGTTGATTTGAGGATTGATTAAGGTAAGGGAAGAATCGTTAGGGCGATTGAAGTCCATATGTGAAAAACAGTACGTGGGTTGACATAAGGATGAATGGGGGATTTGACCAAGGTTTTGGGAGGAAACCCTAAGTGAGAGAAGTGTGTAAGGGAGGAAAATTTGATGGAAATGGATAGAATGAGGATAAAAGATGGAAGGGGTGCCGTATGGGGGAGAAGTGAATCAAGAGAGAAGATTGTATTCGGGTGTTGAGTGAGTGGCATACAAGAAAGGAGAAGTACTAGGGTTTTCGGGGAGCTAACTAGGGTTTTGGGAGATCATGTGATGGAGTTGGACAATGAGGTTATAAGGTCAAGTAGGGGTCGAGAGAAATGATGGTCATAATAATAAAAGAGATTTTTGGGTTCTTAGTGAGTAGGAAAAAGATGAAAGGAAGTCCCAGGATCATGGGCTGTGTTGGATATATGTGTCATGTGGAAGAAGTGATGGTAAGTAAGAGTGATGAATGAATAATATTGTATTGGAAAAGAGAGTTCCTAGGGTTTCAGAATGGTCAAATAGGGTTCATGGTCGTATGCATGATATGGGAAGCAAAATGTGATACTTGGGGAAGAATCGAGCGAGGTGATAAATTGGAGGAGTGTGAGTTATATGGAATAGAGGTAGGTTAGGCCATATAGGCTACAGTAGGGTTTTCCCTGGAAGAAACCCCTAGAGAGTTATGTTAAGTTGATTTAGAAATATAAGAAGTGGGCCTCGGTGTTGAGTAGTCATGGAATGAGGAAAGAGTGGGAAAGGTTATTAGGATGAACTAGAGGAAGTAAAAGTCCCAAGATATAGGATAGGATTAGCGTGAAGTCGAGTGAGTCGTGCATGTCTAGTCAGGCTTGTGTATCGAATAAGATAAAATAAAACACTAAGCACTTAAAGTGAAAGATTATTGAGCCAAGGCCTAGTGAGGTTATATATTTTTTGGTCCACCGGCTATAATAGTAGTTAGGTGCATTTTGCCCTATTGAGTGATTTTCCGATCCACCGGCTATAATAGTGGTTAGGTGCATTTTGCCCTACTGAGTGATTTTTCGGTCCACCGACTATAATAGTGGAGGATTCTAGGCTCGATAAACCAAACCGTGTATGGTAATAAGTCTTAGGAAGATACTAATTACTTACAGTGGAACACCTCGTGAGTCGGGCCTAGTGAGGATATATATTTTTTCCGGTCCACCAACAACAATAGTGGTCAGGTGTGTTCTACCCTGTGGAGTATTTCCGGTCCACCGGCTATAATAGTGGGGTTCCCGTACTCACGTGGAAATAATATAAGAAATGTGCGAACCATAAGTATACGGAATGGAAAGGTACTAATCATTTACAGTGGAACACCATGTGAGTCGAGGCCAGTGAGGTTATTATATATTTTCCCGCCCACTGGCTATAATAGTGGTTAGGTGCATATTTCCCCACTGAGTGATTCTAGTCCATCGGCTATAATAGCGTTCATGTGCGTGCTGCCCTGTGGAGTGCTTCTAGTCCACCGGCTATAATAGTGGGGTTCCTGTACTCACATAGAATTATCATAAAAGAGATATAAGGTAAATCATTAATATAAGTTCGGCCTAATCTTGTAGATCTAGATTATTGTTTTGTGTGCCTTATGTGTTTATTCTCTTGGATGGCCTTACTTGCGTGCTTCTTGCTGGCCTTACCCATATGGTTACCTTACTCAGTACGTAGTGAAATGCCCCAAAAATATTTATTTTAAGAAATATACTTAAATAAGGATTTATTAAGGAATTAATTTAATTAATTATTTCATTTGATATGGGAAGGATTTATTTAGGGAAAATTAATAAGGGAATTTATAAATATTTTTATAAAGGAAAAAAAATTGGACTTTTTTCTAATTAAAAAGGAATTTGGGAAAAATCTTTTAAAAATCCTAAGTTAGCCTAAAAAGAAAATTTAATATTATTTTATTTTAATATTTCTATTTAAAATACCCAAAATATTCTAATTTATTTATTTAACCCCAAACTACTTAAATTTTCCATTTCAATTTTTCCTTTTTCTTTTTCTTCCCTCCTTTTTCATTCTTTTTCTCTCTTTTCTTCTTTTTCCTTTTCTCTTCCTGCCGATTGGGCCTGCGACGCGGCCCAATCCTTTTCTTCTTAATCACCCATGGCCCAGCGTCATTCTTCTTCCTTCTTTCGGCAGCTGAAACGCTACGTTTTGTGCCTTTTCTCCCTGGGACGCCGCGTCTCATTTAAGAAACTTATAACCGTCGCCAGCCGGCCAGTTCTTCTCCTTTTACTTTTCTTTTTCCTCAGCCCCCGGTTCACCCCCTTCTTCCTCCTTCCTACTCTGTCGTCAACTTGCACCTTCAAGCCCCGAAAATGGCGCCGCCGGCCACGCTTGACTTGGTTGGCCATTTCTCCCCTCTTTATCTTCCCCTTGACTCATAGATCAACTTGGTATAATCTATTTTCCTCATCTCTCTCTCGATTTCTCCCTATTCATTCTTGAAGGTTCGACCCCGACCAAAAATTGTGTCGGCCGATTAATGCCACCGACCACCCCAAACCCTACATACAAAACCCTCTTACTAACCCCTAGAACCCTACCATTCCCTCTAAACTCTATAAATACCCTTGGTTTGTGTGATTTCGAGATTTCTTTTCCCCAAAACCTTAAGAGCTAACCAGTGTGCCACCACGACTTCAGACGACCCATAGTCCGCCGTCAGCCAACTACACCACCACCTCTACATACCATAGCCTTCCCTGCACCGCCCTCTAGGTAGTTGAGCCACCCATCTCCCTCGATTCTTCTCGCACGAGCCACCACAACCGTGCGAAGTCATATATCCATCAAACTAAAATTTTAACCCCGCAACCCTCAAGCCACCATCTTCCACCACATTCGCCACTTCTGTTGCCTTCTACACCATCCAAAAGCTGCTACTAATCCTCCTCTACCTAGCCATAACCTTCTTTTCTCCTTTTTCCCTCTCCTTCCCTCTTTTTCTTCACCTCTTCCATTTGGCCGCCACCTCTGTCGCTGTGTGCCGCCACCCCTTGCCACACCACCACCCTCACTTTACTCCTCTTAGCCTAGGCTACCACCAGCACCTCAACCACCACCATTGTTCTCCATCTATTCTATTCAAACCCCAAATTTCCCCCCTTTTACCCTCTTTTCCGGCCATCGTCGCCGCCACCGTGCACCACCGCCGGTGCCACCTATCTCTACTAACTCAAGAGGAAATCCTAGACCCTCTCAGCTCTTCCCCCCTATTTATTTAAATTTATTCTATTTTTATTCAAATTTTTAATGGTTATTTCATTATAATTATAATTATTATCATTATTATTATTATTATTGGATGTAATATTAATGCAAAATTTTATTGGCAGGGTCGAGAGTAGTCTTGAGTTAATTAGGTGGTTAGTTTCGAATTATAAGTATTTATTTATATTATTATAAGTTTTATTATCATTATTAATATTATTATTATTAGTAGTAGTAGTATTTTATTATTATTATTATTTATCCAAAGAGGGTCGAAGCCCTAAATTTTAATTAGGATTCGCACCTTGTATTTTTATTACTATTTTTACTATTATAAATATTATTATGATTATTATCTTTATTATTTTTAATATTATTATAAGTAATATATGTTATTAATATTATTATTACTATTATTAAATAATACTTTCATTATTTGGAGGTAGGGTCGAAAACCCTACCTTGTAATTTTAGGCTTATATTATTATTATTATTATTATTATTATTATTGTTATTTCTATTAATATTATTATTGTTACTAATATTTTATTATTATTAAAATTATTATTATTATTATTATTATTATCATTAGTAGCATTATTTTGTTGAAGGGTAGAAACAATTATATCACCATTCATTTTAAATTACATTAATATTATTATTAATATTTTTAGTAGTATTTCGTATAGTTAATTTGAGTATAGTATTATTTTAATTAAAAACCAAGTCTTAGGATAAGTTAGTACATAATAGTATTATTAGGAGGGAACCTAGTTCTAAATTTTCCCTCATAATAGGTGAGCCTAGTCAAAGCCCTCAAGAGGTATAGGAGAGTGCTCCAAGACTAATGACATTTTAGGTAAGGGAATACTAAGGTCATTTGGGTATTATGTCTCTTATATGCTATACATGCCTCGTGATGTGAATTAATGTGTTCTATTTGTTTTTGTATATCTATCATATGTGCAGCATGATTTGGAGTTAAGGTGAGATCATGCATTAATTTGTGGCATGTGTATTCTATGTATGGATTCTGTTATTATTATGGTATGATGTGGCCCATAAGTCATGCATGATGGAGTTGTGGGTTACATGGTGTTAGGATTTTGCATGTTGATATAGGTTGCATGGTGTTAGGGTTTTGCATGGAGATATGGGTTGCATGGTGTTAGGGTTTTGCATATAGATGTGGGTTGCATGGTGTTAGGGTTTTGCATGGAGATGTGGGTTGCATGGTATTAGGGTTTTGCATGGTGATATAGGTTGCATGGTGTTAGGGTTTTGTATAGTGATATGGGTTGCATGGTATTAGGGTTTTGCATGGAGGTGTTAGGGTTTGTGTGGGAGTGAATGGTTTGTATAGGAGCTAGGGTTTACGTGGAGCAAGGGTTGCATGGGAGTTAGGGCTTACGTGGAAGTTAGGGTTGGTGATGGTTTTCATGGTGTGGTGTGGTCAACTAGGGTTTGGAGGATAAGAATAGTAGGAGTTAGTCATGCATGTTCATACGGAAGTTTCTGAATAAAATATTTAAGACACTAACTATTTAAAGTGAAAGATTATTGATCCGGATCCAGACCGATCCATCAGCCAGAAATAGTGGTGTGGACTATTGTCTCGCAAGTGACCTATCCACTAGTGAATAATAGTGGTGTGGACTTTGTCCCGCAAATGACCGGCCCACTAGCAATAATAGTGGGGTGACCTCGAGCTCAATAAACACAAACCAGAGTTTGACAAAGTACTTAAAAGACACTAATTACTCACAGTGGAACACCGTGTGAGTAGGAACCAGATAGATCCACCAGTCAGGAATAGTGGTGTGGACTATTGTCCCGCAAGTGACTGATCCACCGGCGAATAATAGTGGTGTGGAATTTGTCCGGCAAGTGACCAGCGCATTGGCTAAAATAATGGGGTGTTCCTGTGCTTACATGGATTTGATAAAAGGCATGGTGTGTATCGGCTTTCGATAAAAGATTAATTAAATAATTAATCTAGACTTCTGGACCCTTGTGAGTGGGATTGTTTATTTATAAGATGTATAGTTTTATTCATGACCCTATGTATTACATGTGTGGGTTTGAATGCGTAAGTTGAATATTTCCCTACATGATTGTATGTGTTTATGTGTTGGCCATAGTGTTTGGTTACCTTACTCAGTACGTAGCGTACTGATCACCCCTTTCATAGGTGCTGCTCATTCCCACGAGTAGAAGGCCCGTCTAACGTGTTGCAGGTAGGCGATACGTTCTTTGATGCCATTAATGTCTACGGGACATCAGGTGGGGTCGAGTGATGACTTTGGGATGGATGGGGACCTAGAGTGGCGTGGTAGTTTTCCATTGATATTATTATTCCTGTTTTCTTTTAATCATGTGAAACTTCATAAACAATTTTATTATTGTCACTATTCTCTTCTCTAAAAAACCACCTCTAGTAGTTGGAATTATGTGTGAACGTATGCGTACTCTAATTTCCGTATTTATGAATTTGGATTATTTAATGATGTTATGTGTAGTTTTCTTAGCCTTAGCAATTGGTACTGGAACGGTAGGAGTGAACAAGTCTGGTACTAAGTGTGGCGGTAGCATCCCCATATTTTACAATTTTTAATTTATAAGTCTTGTTTAAGAAAAATGTGTAAAATTTTGGGGGTGTTACATGTAGCATACTGACTACCCGTTTCATAGGTGTTGTTCATTCCTATGAGTAGAAGACCCATCAGAGTTTGTACAAGTAGGAGATGACATCTTTGATGCCTACAATACTTACGAGGCATTGGGCGGGGCCGAGAGTTGAGCCTAAACTTAGTCTGGGGAATCGAGAGCGACCTGATTGGACTTTGTTTTTCCTCTTATTTTACCATGTTTTGTTCTTATTCTAGTTATGTCATGTCATACGATATTTTATATTTTTGGAAGGTTGTAGTTACTTGCTCTTTAGGTTGTAATTTTTAAATCTCACTCTAATTTTCATATGACTATGAGGGAGTCCTCTCGTGGGCTCTCATTGTTTTATTAATGACTTGTGTCTTATGTTAACCTTATTCAGCCTTAGCAATTAATGCTGGAACGGTAAGAATGAACCAGTTTGGTACTAAGTATGGCGGTAATACCCCTAGAATTTACAGTTTGTTATTTCACTTCTGTCAAACCTTTTATTCAAAACGAAAATTTTCAGTAGTAAATTTTGAGGGTGTTACAGTCTAAGTTGACACTCTAATGCAGTACGACCTATGATGCCACATATGTCAAATGATGCTTATTAGTATGAGATGCTAAGGTACTAGCACTTAATTTTTCAATTCTTTAGAATAGAGTATATACCTTAGATGTAAGATGATTTAGTGCATCAACGTCATACTACCTACTCTTTTGGGAAAAGAGTGATCACTCGACCACTGTAAGTGATTTTTGGCCATATCTTCGATGAATTGTCTTGCCTCTCACACACTCTTATTCATTAGTGCCCCACCAGCTACAACATCAATAGTCATCCTAGTGTTGTAGAGAAGACATTTGTAGAAGGTGTGGATGATCAACCAGCCTTCCAATCCATGGTGTGGTCACATCCTTAAGAGGTATTTGTACCTCTCACAAGTGTCATATAATGATTCCCCTTCTTTCTTCATGAAGGTTGTTTTCTGATTCCTTAGTTAAGTTGTATTGCTTGGAGATAAATACTTAACAAGGAATGCTTGTGAGAGTTGGTCCCATGAACTGATGGAGCCTGATGGAAGTGATTGAAACCAAGCTCTTGCCTTGTCCCGTAATGAGAAATAGACCTTAGCTTGATAGCATCATATGATACTCCATTCATCTTAAAGGTAACACAACATTCTAGGAAGAATGAGATGTGTAAATTAGGATCATCAGTTGGAGTACCACCAAATTGATTATGCTAGATAATGAAAAAAAGCACAGGCTTGAGCTCAAAGTTGTTGGTAGCTATATTAAGCTTGGTGGCGCTCGATTATGTGCCATAAGATGTTGGTGAAACAAAATCCATCAAAGATCGATCTTTGTGACCTAGATTTTCTTCGTTTGCCATGGTGATATTGCTAATCAAACTTTCCTTTATTTCTCATATCTACTTTCTAATACCTTGAAAGTCTCTTCAATCTCTAGATTATATTAAACTGATTCTTCAAGATGTTGGGATTGGGGGATGCAATGGTGCCTACACAACAAAATAAAGGAAAAATTCAAGCATAGAATGAAAAATAAAATAAATGCCTATTATAGTCAACTAGTAAAAAGTGTCAATATTAATAATGTCGAAGTCCTTGGTAATGACCCTAAAAACTTGTTCACTTAAATTTGCAAGCGCATGGATGTCATAATTGCAAATCAATATCATATCCTTAGGGACTTCATTGTTAACTACTGATTTTTATTGCTTTTGACTATCTAAACAAATAATTAAAAATGGGTGAGTGATAAATATAGGTAAATAAAATAACAATAATGATGGAAACTACTAATTATGAATTTAATCAATTGGAAATAAGCCTAAGATCAAATTTTAGTTACAATTACAATGTAATTTAATTAATAAATCTATCTTGTGTTGGATTCATTCAATATGTGATGCAGAAGCATCCATTAAACATAATGATTTTCCTATTCATTCTAATCCTCAAGGTAAGGAAGATGATTTAGATTTTATAATATTGGAGCCTATCATGTTAAATATGCTTGATAATTCTAATATGCTTGACATTAAAAACCATTCAAGTTATTCTTGTAGGTATGTTACATATTTGCAAGAAGATGATGTTCATACACATTGATGTGTACAAGTATTCCAAGGCATGCAATACTATGATCATACATGGGATGATACATTACAACAAGAGATAGAGTGATGAAATTCATTATTTTTATAAACTTGTTGTAAACCCTAACCTTAAGTATATTTTATGTAAGTTAGGGTATGACTATAATTTCATGTATGTATCTTAGTCTATTGTATAGCTTTGTAATATTAATCCTTATTATCATTTAACCAATGATATTATTATGTGGATTAAGGTTAATATGGGCTTAATTCAACCATGATTAATGGGCTGGATTAGGTGGGTAAACTTGGCTGGTTAAGGAAGCTCACCACCAAGCTTATTATTTCCTATATATACCTTTTGTGCACAAGATTTGTGTAGAGAATTGAATAGAATGAATAATAAGAATTTTGATAAAACTTTGAGCAAGAGAGATAAAGTCTACTCCTCCCTTTTGGGTCTGTATTGAGCAAGGATAATGCGGGATTAATCCTTCCTCAAATCTATCTTCATACGACACAATTGAACACCTTCAAATCTGCTGAACACCTTCATCTTGTAACATCAATTTCTTCGTCCATAATCCACCAAATCACTTCATTCTTTTTGCATTAGATCGTGGGTGACAACTTCTAATACAAATTTTGATCCAACCTTCTGTTACTTTGATAAAAACCACATCATTTTTGGTATCAAAGCTTCATTTGTTCGAAGCTGATTTCTGTCGACCTGAAATCGTGGTGTGTTCTTTCACCAAGAACTCCACGGATACTCCACCATTTCTTGCAACTCTTGATTCTTGATGAACTTCTTTAATTTTTCTTGAATTTATTGCTTGAATTTCTTGCAATCTTGCAACGATCTTGTTGCATTTTCCCTCAACTTTTCACATAAAATACTAACAGAGTTCGAATTTCAACAGCACCAGTTTGGTTGGTCTGGTTGCAACAATCGTGTGTGCCTCTTCAGCACTTGATTTATATTGTATTCTACTCTCTATTAGTGTGTTATCAAGTGTATGATAACCCCATTCAATTTCTCTTCGTGCAAGTAAGAAGATCAGCTTCAAAGTGTTCGACATCCCTGGACAGTTCTCAATCGCCCGAAACAGACCTGGAACTTGCCGGCCATGTATTCGATTCATTTCTCATCAATTTCTCTCAATAAATTAGTCCATCTTCTACCTCAGGATTTCCTCTACATTTCCTATGAAGACTTCAACACGAATATCCCACTGGAAGACAAGTTTTTGTTGAAAATACAGAAACATGTTCTATGATTTTATGTGAAGCCCGAAACTGACTTGGAACTTGCAGGCCGTGTCTTCGACTCATCTCTCATCAGTTTCTCTCAAAACAATAGTCCATCATCTACCTCTGGATCTCCTCTACATTTTATATGCAGACTTCAACACAAAAATCCCACTGGAAGACAAGTTTTTATTGACAACACAGAAACATGTTCTATGATTTTATGTGAATCATTTTCACACCTATTATTACTAATCTTTCATTGTTTGTGTGTACCAGCGTGCAATGGCTATTCTTGGGGCTTAAAGATCTCCTTTGTGCCTAGATAAATATTGCAGGTAGTGTTTGATATTTTCTTTAGAATTAGAAATTGTTTTGTGCTTTGTTTGGTTGTAGGCAAAACGAATCCAGCACCTACATTTATGGAAGATATATTGTGTGCATCAATAAAGGTTGTGTGTTAACCTTCACCATGGCTAGTGAAGAGGTTTGTGCCCTAGTTAAGTCCATCAAAAGCCTCACCACACACATGGATGCCCAAATACAGACTCAAAACACACTACAACATCAACTCCAAAGTGTAGAAGCAAAGTTGGCCAACCAAGAGAAGTATAAAACATGGCAACCTCGAATGGAAACCACACATGATAGTGTGGAAGGGAGAATGAAGCCGATTTACCATGCCAAGAGTGGACGTGGAAATTTAAATATTTCTCATCATGAAGATGGAGAATAGGAGACAAATTCTTTTGGCTCAAGCAACCAAAGAAGAGCACCTACATTCCATGTAAGAAATCCACACCATGAAGATCAAGGTATTAAACTTGAACTTCCTGAATTTTATGGTGATTTGAATGTGGAGTCATTTTTTGAATGGTTGCATGAGATTGAAGCTATTTTTGAGTTTAGAGAATATGATGATGATAGAAAGTGCAAATTAGCTACTCTAAAGTTCAAAAAGTTTGCTCGAATTTGGTATGATAACTTAAAGCGAACTAGGGAAAGACAAGAGAAGTCAAAAATCAAATCTTGGGAAAAACTTAAAAAACACTTAAGAAAAAAATTTGTGTCTAGAGACTATGAACAAGATATGTATGTTAAGACGACTACCCTAAGGCAAGGCTTATTTAGTGTAGAAGAATACACTAGAGAGTTTGAAAGACTAGCCCTTTTGTGATGTTCATGAAAGAAAGGAACAAAAATGTGCTAGATACTTAGGTGGCTTGAATAACTTAATAAGAGACAAGGTTGATATGTACTCTTATGACTCTCTTGATGACTTGATAAAATTGGCTATGAGGATTGAAAGACAAACCAAGACAACTAAAGCCTATGTTAAGTCTAATGCTTCTACTTCAACTAAACCCTATTCTAACACCTTTACACCTAAATCGACATTTTCATATGATAGAAAGAATAACAAAGATGATAAAGGTAAAAATAAGGTGGTTGAAATGGATAATAAACAATGTTTTAAATGTAAAGGATATGGACATTTTGCTAGAGATTTTCCTAACCAAAGAGTCTTAACCTTACATGAAATAGAAAACATGGAACCATGTAGTGATGATGAATTAGAAGTTGAATCTCCTAATGAAATATTAACTATGGAAGAAGAAAAAGGAGACCCCTACTTTGTAATTCAAAGAGTCTTGCAAATACAACCTAATATTACACCTACTCAAAGAGAAAAGATTTTTAAAACTAAGTGTAAAATAGGTGATATAGTTTGTAGACTTATAATTGATAGTGGTTCATGTACTAATGTTGCTAGTGAGGCAATGGTTAAGAAACTTGGTTTGGAAACTACTAATCATCCTAAACCCTATTCTTTACAATGGTTAAACAAGGATAAAGGATCTAAAGTAAACAAAAGAGCTTTAATCACATTTTCTATTAGAGACTATCATGATAAAGTTCTATGTGATGTTTTACCTATGGATGCTTGTGGATTACTTTTGGGTAGATCATGGAAATTTGATAGAAAAGCAACTCATGATGGGGTAACTAATGAATATGTGGTGAAAAAGGAAAAACAATTGTATAGGCTCAAACCATCTTTATATGATCATATGCCCTTGAGTGATGATAAAGAGAGATTATTTTTACATGAAAAGGCTATGGAAAAATGTATAAAAGAAGAAGGAATTTGTTATGCTCTAGTTTCTAAAGATTCTAAACCTGACAAACAACAACTTAAAGATCCTAATTTGATTAAGTTGCTTGATGAGTATAATGATGTATTTCCTGATGATTTACCTCCTGGATTACCACCTAAAAGAGGTATAGAACATGCTATTGATCTTGTTCCTGGTATGCCTATCCCTAATAAACCGGCTTATAGATGTAACCCGGAAGAAGCTAAGGAATTACAAAAACAAATACAAGAACTTATGGATAAAGGATTTGTGAAAGAAAATATGAGTTTTTGTATAATCCTTTCAAATACTGCTTATGTCAAGTTTATGACTTATTTTTGGAAAACTTTATGGAATATGCTTAGTGTTTATGGTGTCAATCCTAACATGCCTATTAACGTGATTCCATTGAAAAAAGGTGAATTGAAAAACTATGAAGTTAAAGAGAGAATAAAATTTTTTCAACAACTTCATGAGAAATGCCAAGTATAAAGCTCAAGCGAATAAGCATAGAAACTCTTATGTGTTTTCTCCTGGTGACTTAGTTTGGTTACATTTACGTAAAGAGAGATTTCCTAATTTACGTAAAAACAAGCTAATGCCAAGAGCCGATGGTCCATTTAAAATACTTAGGAAGTTTGGAGATAATGTTTATGAACTTGAACTTCCAGATTCTTATGGTGGAATTTCAAGAAATTTTAATGTTGGTGATTTGTCTCCTTATTATTTTGATGAAAATTTGAGGGCAAATTCTTCTCAACTTGGGGAGTATGATGCAGTAGCATCCATTGAACATAATGATTGTCCTATTCATTCTAATCCTCAAGGTAAGGAAGATGATTTAGCTTTTATAATATTGGAGCCTATCATGTTAAATATGCTTGATAATTCTAATATGCTTGACATTAAAAACCATTCAAGTTATTCTTGTAGGTATGTTACATATTTGCAAGAAGATGATGTTCATACACATTGATGTGTACAAGTATTCCAAGGCATGCAAGACTATGATCATACATGGGATGATACATTACAACAAGAGATAGAGTGATGAAATTCATTATTTTTATAAACTTGTTGTAAACCCTAACCTTAAGTATATTTTATGTAAGTTAGGGTATGACTATAATTTCATGTATGTATCTTAGTCTATTGTATAGCTTTGTAATATTAATCCTTAGTATCATTTAACCAATGATATTATTATGTGGATTAAGGTTAATATGGGCTTAATTCAACCGAAATTAATATGGATTAGGTGGGTAAACTTGGCTGGTTAAGGAAGCTCACCACCAAGCTTATTCTTTCCTATATATACCTTTTGTGCACAACATTTGTGTAGAGAATTGAATAGAATGAATAATAAGAATTTTTATAAAACTTTGAGCAAGAGAGCTAAAGTCTAATCCTCCCTTTTGGGTCTGTATTGAGCAAGGATAATCCGGGATTAATCCTTCCTCAAATCTATCTTCACACGACACATTTGAACACCTTCAAATCTGCTCAACACCTTCATCTTGTAACATCAATTTCTTCGTCCATAATCCACCAAATCACTTCATTCTTTTTGCATTAGATCGTGGGTGACAGCTTCTAATACAAATTTCGATCCAACCTTCCGTTACTTTGATAAAAACCACATCAATATGTTAGGAACAATTGCCAAAATTAACCATTAATATCTTTTTTGATAACTAATAGTCATGCTCAATCACATCTAACAGCCTATTTTCATGGCTCTAGATTTAATTAAACTCATTAAGAAGAAGCTAATTCAATTAATTTCTAAGAATAACTAATATACCTTTAAGAGTCATTAATTCTCTTTTAATTGCTAAGTTTCAATGTTGATTATAATATTTCAATTTTAATTATAATATTTCAGTTCTAATCAACAACCTAATTAGATTAAAACAGTGATAAATTGTTCTAACCCTAATCAATTAATTACTAGTAATTGAATAATGCAGTTTAAACAATTTCAGCAACAATTCGATCAATTAATCAAATCAACAATGGAGTATAACCTAATTCGATCCAAGAATAATTAATTACTCATGTATAATTGAAATCATAAAGCATAATAATGAAATGAAACACATAATAGTAGAGAAAGAAAAGAGTGGAATAGAAAAAATCGTGGAGATGGAATTCAATGTGGTGCTTCAATCCTTTGAAATTGATATTGTAAATTGACAGAAAATGATTTAATCCAATGGGTTTTGGCATAAAACAAAGATGAAATAAAAGAGAAATTATAGAGCTAAGAGAAGGAAGGCTAACCCCCAAAATTTCTACCCTAAGTCGTCCTCAGATAGGTCTTTAAATATCCTCCCTTAGATGTAACCATCTAATCATTTAATATTTCACTAAGAAAAAAAATCTGACACCCAACACGTCTAGGCCATGTTGGGGTTAGAGACAGAGTGATCATATTAGAAACTTACATGGCCATGTTGATTAACACAGCAGGCTATGTTGGCTCATAACTTCTTCCTCTAGTGTTGAGCTAAGGTTATCTTTGATGCGTTGGAAAGATGAGAACAAGATATATCACTTTTATTCTTTGTAATTTTCCAAATTGAGATTGAAATGGAGTCAAATTATTCACTTTTCCATTAAAGGCTTCATATTACCTCATATTAGCCATATTTACATCCATTCTTTGTAACTACAAAATAAAATTCCAAAGAATGTAGTATCCACACATCTAACAAAAAGTATAATAATATACATAAAGAATCCATAAAAATAGACATATATAAAAGGGGATGATCATCCAAATATTAGTTATTTTGCTAATTTATCAACACCCACATGTATGAACTATTACTTGCCCTTAAGAAAAATGAATAGAGCATGCAAGTACCTTACCAAACCTATCAAGAATCTCATATGGACCAATGTACCTTAGGCTCAACTTAACCTTCTGACCAAATTTCTACACACCCTTAGTAAGTGAAACCCTTAATAGAACTTTGTCTCTTGGTTCGAGTCCATCACTGCAACGTCTCTAGTCTGTGTAGCTCTTTTGGTGACTCTGAGTTGCTCTCATCCTGTCCTAAATCAACTAAACCTACTGATTTGTCTCCTTAATCAGTTTTTGTCCAAGTACAACAATCATGTTGATATCACTCCAATACAAGGATGTCTGACATTTACATCTATGCAATGCCTCAAAGGGTGTCAAACCTATGTTAGCATGACAACTATTGTTGTACGAGAACTAAACCAAATGTAGAAGATCTTCCCAACTACCTCAAAAGTCTAACACAAAAGCCCATAGCATATCCTCTAGAGTTTGGATCGTCCTCTTAGTCTTTCCATCTATAGTTGAATGGAAGGCACTACTCATCCTCAATCTTATGCCTATAGCATCCTGCAACTTCACCCAAAAGTGCGAAAGAAATCTCAAATCCCCATCGGAGACTGTGTCAGTAGGTGTACCATGCCTACTCACCAAAAACCTCATATACGCATCAACCAGCTAATCTATATTCCAAGTTGACCTTATCGAAACAAAAACTGCTAACTTAGTCAACTTGTCAACAACAACCCATCTCGTGTCTCATCCGCTGCAAGTCCACGATAGCCCACTCACAAAACCTATCGAGATGGATTTCCATTTCTATCTCTGGACATATAAAGGCTAAACCAACCCTACAAGTCTCCAATACTCGATCTTAACCTTTTGGTGGGTCAAACATTTCGACACGGACTCTGCTATCTCTCACTTCATGCGAGGCCACTGATAGATCCTTTCAAGGTATTTGTACAACTTATCCCCTCTTGGGTGGAAAAAATACGGAGTATAGTGACCTTTCTGTAAAATTCAATGCTTCATATCATAGCAACTTTGAGGTACACACCAACGACCTCTATAGAAAATGCTACCATCCTCATGGATTTGAAAACCCATAGCTCATCTCTCCTATAGTTTCTGCTAAATCCTCTCAAGCTTAACATCCCCAGGTTGTCCTACCTAGATCTCATTAAAAAATGCCAACGTAATCGTCAATGCACACATTCAAACCTCTAAGTCACTGTACTGGATCATCTCTATCCTCATTTCACCAAGCTCCTCCAGCAATCGACTAGACACCACAAAAAAACTAAAAGAGTGTGATGTCTTCCTACTCAAGGCATCTACAGCAACTTTAGTCTTACCCACATGGTAGGTCAACTCTATATCATAGTCATTCACCAACCCTAACTATCTCCTCTACCTCATATTCAACTCCTTTTGAGTAATATATATACTTGAGGCTCTTATGGTCGGTGTAGAATCTACATTGAGTCCTATACAGATAATGCTATTAAATCTTCAACACAAAAATATGATTGCCAACTCTAAATTGTGTGTCGGGTATTTCTACTCATACTACTTTAACTAACAAGAAGCGTAAGCCACTACCTTACCATGCTGCATCAAAACGCAACCCAGTATGTGCTTTGACCCATCATTGTAGACCTCAAATCTGTCTGTACCCAAAGGTAAAGTTAAAACTGGTGTCGTAGTCACTTGTTGCTTCAACTCTTGAAATGCTCCCTCACATGTGTCATGCCACTGAAACCTGGTCATCTTCCTTAGAAGGTTTGTCAAAGGATAAACTACATTCGAGAAGTCCTACACAAAATTCCTGTAGTACCCGACCAATCCTAGAAAAGAACTTTGGAAATGCTAGTAGGTGCCTTCCACAGAATTACTGCCAAAATCTTCACTGCATCTATGGCAACTCCTCCTACTAACACAACATGACCCAAAAATGTAACCTCCTAAAGCCAGAACTCACACTTAGAGAGGTTGACATATAGCCTATGCTCTCTAAGAAGTGATAAAATTAAACAAAGATATTGTTCATGCTCCTCTCTACTCAAAAAGCATATCAAAATGTTGTCAATGAAGACCACCACAAACTAATTAAGGAATGGCCAAAATTTCCTTTTCATCAAATCTATAAATATGGCAGGCACATTAGTGAGCCCAAAAGACATTACTATGAACTTGTAGTGCCTGTACCATGCTCTAAAGGTCATTTTCATGATGTCTACCTCGACGATATGTAGCTGATGATAACCCATCCTAAATTCAATCTTTGAGAAAATCGAATTACTCCAAAGCTATTCAAACAAGTCATTGATCCTCAAAAGTAGATAGCGGTTCTTCATCGTCAACTAGTTTAGACCTTGGTAGTCTATGCATAGACAAAGGCTCCTAGCATTCTTCTTCACAAACAAAACTGGTGCTCCCCATGGAAATACACTCAACCGAATGTACCCATGCTCCACTAAGTCCTCTAGCGGAGACTTTGACTCCCATAAATCTACCAATGTTATCTGATAAGGTTCCTTTAAAACTGGGTAAGCCCCTGGTACCAACTCAATCGTGAAAATTATCTCACATACTGGCGGCATACTTGGTATCTCCTCCAAAAGAACATTAGGAAACTCTTGAGCCACTGAGATATTCTCCAATGCCGATACATCCTTATTCAGCTCTTAAACTCCAAAAAAAAATATAGGGTAACCCCTCTACACTAATGAACACAACGTGTTTATAGATATGACCTTTATCGTAGGCCTAGGCTTGCATCTCCTATAAAATACCCTACCTGAGGTCCCCACAACACAACTCACTCCTACACATATTCTATCACAACCTGATATCTCCCCAACATATGCATTTCTAGGATATCATCAAAGTCTTGTAGATCCATCTCAACCAAATCCACTAGAAAGTCTACCGCGTCAATCTTTAAGGCCACGTCCAAGTATAGCCTAGTGAAATCTAATCTATCCTTAGAAAGCAACATCACAGATTAGATACAAAAGAAGATTGAGACAAGGCAGCTCTAGCAACAAAAGTAGTAGACTTAAAAGACAGAGATACCTCTGAATCAAACAACACATATGTTAGTAGCAAATAAATGGAAAATGGATCAATGACCATATCCAAATGTCAATCAACCTCTGCCTGGCTAATGACATTCAAGTGCTTGCTTGAATACCTTCCCTACTATCCTCGGTGATACCCCTCAGAAGCATGAGTCTATCCTCCTCCCTTCTAAGGGAAAGGGTGAGGCTCCTATGGTCTCCCCTAAATCTCTCTAGGCCATCCACTAGCTGGGGTAGGTGCTTTCTACTAAAATTGCTATTTTTGCCTCTGGTAGGCCCGTTGTTGATATGGCTACTGATGAGGTGCAAGTGGTTCTCGATGCTGAAACTAACCTTACTAACGTTAACACTCAAAAGATCAGTGGTCCAACTGACCACACATCATACATTGAACAGGGGTGCCTCAATAGTATCAACCCAGATGATCCTGACCATATGAACAACACTTGAAGCATCTTGTCAGTCCAATAGGTTTGCTTTGCCCACTAGTCTAACCCCTAGGCTAATAACTCGGAGTTCCACCTCCTCGGAACTGAATCTGACCCCCAGATTCTGATGTCTTAGGCCTTCTCTTGCCTAGAATAGAAGCATGCTCCTATATCATGGTAGTGGCAACACACGTCCGCTAGTATAACATGGCTAAGTTCTGAAGAGCCACGACACCCATCATCCTACAAATGCTAAAGTGGAGCCCCTGCTCAAACTGATAGATAATCGTAAACTCACTAGCTGCGATCCTTGATGCAAACATCATGCCCCTAAGTAAACTGCATAAACTCCTTTAGCTTTTCCTTCTTAAGGCTCTCGAGATAAAACTTAGTATAGACCACTGTCTTGAATTCCTCCCAGGACATCAACAGTCCTCCTTGAGCATGAGGACCTACCCATAAGATGCTGGAGGCCCCTTTGAATAAAGAAAGCAATCATGTTCACCTTTTGAGCAGGTGGGCAATCAACTACCTCGTATGTCCAGTACATATCCCAAATCCATCCCTGGATAATTAGGTCCTCGTTACCAGTGTATAGTGGTGAGTGATGTCGTATAACCCTTCTAAGCCAATCTTCTCTAATACCCTTTTGTGGGTAATGTGGAGGTTGAGGCGGTAGCTAAGGCTAAGGCAGACATCTAACAAACTTGATGAATGTCTCAAAAGTCTTCTCCAAATGATCCATGTAACCGTTAAGTGCCATAGCTAGCTAATTGTAAGATAAAAAAATGTGTTAAGACAAAACATTCCTAGCTTACTAATACATAATGCATATAATCACATTTTAAAGGCCGCCTAGGCTACCTATCCTTGATTCCTCACAAGTTAATCCAAGTTTTAAAAAGAAATCCGATTTTTCTAAAATATGAAATAGACCATTAAAATCAAATAAGGGATCATTTGAAAACTAAATTTTAAAAATAAAACTATAATAAAAACCAGGCTTTAATACCAACTTGTAAACCCCCTAGAATTTACTACTAAATTTTTTTTAAGCAGAAGAATATTATCAAATGGCCGGGTGTTACCACCGTAATTAACATAAATATGTTTTACCACACCATCCCTATATCAATCACAAGGCAAAACAATTAAAAAGTAAAACATGAAAAATAGAAATTTAGGGAACTTTCATAAACATTAGATAAAATTTTAGAGATTTATACTTAGTATAATAACCCAAAATAAATTAAAAAAAGAGATACCATGAATCTAAGAGACCAAAAAGGTATTCGGTCATAACAAACATTCAAATAACATGACTCTCTGCCCATAATCCTGATACCAAAATCACTCCTCCACATATAACTCATCAGAGGTTGCAAACTCGTCCACTGGGTCAGCCTCGACATATATAAATACATTTGGGTTGTCTACTTGTAGGAATGAGTACCACCCATGAAACGGATGATCAATACGTTATGTGCCGATTAAGGTAACAGTATAGTCGAAGTAGGATTACACATAATACCTGAGTTCACATCAGAGAGTAAGCATGCGAATGATAATATAAAAGAGTGCCAAGTAGATATTGATTTCATGTCTCGCTATATAAATATATCATATTCCAATCTTTAATTTATACTGAGTTCAGGGACCCCACTATTCTTAAACTGGTGGAATGGTCTAAAACACCTCTTAGAAACAAAAGACCTGAGCCACTATTATTATCAGGTGGAATGGACTCAACACCTCTCAGAGGAAAAATTCTCATGAGCCACTATTCTTAAACCAATGGAAAGGTCTAAAGCATCTCTCAAGGATAACACACCTGAGCCACTATTATTATCCAGTGGAACAGACTCAACACCTCAGTCTTGAACTATGTAGTATTTCAATTTCAATTATTAGTATTTTTTCCATTAATACTCTCTCTTAATTGTATATTTATTCACGTTGAGTATGGAGCCCCAATATTCTTAATTTGATTGAACGAATTGATGCGCCTCTCAAGGAAAACACATCTGAGCCACTATTATTATCCAATGCAATGGACTCATATAAACACCTCAGTCTGACTCATGTGATTTTTACATTAAATTATTAGTATCTTATTAGAATTGATTATATATTCAGTATTATCATGTGGGACTCATATAAGTATATAAGACTTAAAATTTAATAACATAATTACGACTACATAATTACCCTCAAATGGCTATAATACACTTAGGTGGTTAAAAAGGTTTATATTCTCCTAAGGCTTGATTAGTTCCAATATTAACACATAAAAATCTCCAATATTCATTTGGAACATATATCCTTAATCATTTACATAGGTACCATATCCAACATTATACCAAAAGCATACTTTCACAATCTTATTACTTAAGATATCATATCATAGAATAACATCAATAATATAACATGTCCCGTATAAAAGCACGTACACATAAAGTCCTATCTATGACAAGTATCCTTACAACTAAGACACTTGGCTCTATGCACGTAAATCCTAAATCTCCTCCTCCAAGATTATCAAAAAATCACCTAAGAAAACAAGACAATACACGATTTGGTGTGAAGATTAAAATCGAAGGAAAAGTTAAGGTAAAGGAGGGTAAAAATGGATATAACAAGAGTCAGAGGGAAGCTTAAGTTGCATGGAAGTGTGGTGGAAGGTATGGTGATGCTATAGTAAAATTTTGGTGGTGTTTGTGTGAGATTTGGGTGTGACAAAGAGGGTGCACGGTCAAAAAAATGGGGTTGCATGGACATGCGGCAAACGATGCACACCCAGGCTAAGAGTTGATAACCCGCATGCATAGGTTGTGGGAAGAGGCATGGCTATGCTCATGCAACATATTACACAGGTAATAATGAATAGGGACCCACTGCCATGCAGTGGTAGTGCACTAACTATGCGAGTGTACATGAGCAAACCATGCTGGTATGCATAGGCATACGACAAGGAAAAATAGAGGTGCACGACTGTGCGAGAGATCATGCATGAGTCGTGCACCTCACAAAAATGCCATAGATGTGAAGAAAGAAGAGGGGAAAATGGCAGCGATCGATGGTGATGATTGGCAACAACGAGGGGGGAGTGATGGGGTGGCTTTAGTGGTTGATCTACAAAGATTTTCATGGTGCTTGGTCTTTGTGTTGGTGTGCGGTGGTGATGTTGGTGGTATGCAATAGAAAAATAGAGCAATAGTAGTCGAGGACGTCGAAGAAGAAGAAGAAGAAGAAGAATAAGAGAGGGGGCATGGGTAGCAGTTATGCTTGACAAAAAAATGGTAGAATGAGGCAAAACAAATGAGTGAGGAAGAGAGATGGAGTAGTATATATGTGTGGTGTGTGAAACTAGGGAAGGAGATGAAGAAGATGATGATGTGGATGGTGATGATTGGTAGTAGTAGGGGGAGTGGTAGGGTAGCAGAGGCATGAGAGAGTGGAGCAAAAATTCAACAAAAGAGATGGGATAGGATGGTTGAGAGTGATGGTGGTGTGTTGGGTGAAGAATGGCAAGGGGTGATGAAGGTAGCAGCAGTTGGGGATGATGATATCGATGGTGATTATTAGGGTATCAAGGAAAGGATAGCAAGGAAGCATAGGCATGAGGGTGATGGTTGTGTGTTACAGGTCGCAAGGAAAAAATAAGAGTCCGGTATTTCAGAGTAGGAAAGAGAAAGGAAAAAAGAAAAGAGAGAAAGAAAAGGGAAAAGGTTGAGGTTAGTATTTATATTAAATTCTGATTAGCTAAAATATATAGGATTAATGATATAAATATATTGGAATTAGGGTCGAGTCAGGAAATATAATTCATCCGAGTCAAAGATTTTGATTAGGTTAAGATTTCGGGATTAAGAATTTTGGGTGAGGCTAAAATAAAATTTTCTCGAGATTAAAATTGGATTAAGGTATTAATTATACGATATTAGGTTTAGCAAAAATTTAAGATACTATAGGTACTAATTAGGTAGATTAATATGAAAACCCTTCCTATATCCCTACAACTTAGAGTCAAAGTAAATGGAAATAAAAACTCTCATAGATAACACCTTGACCAACTACATGTAGAATAGAGATTCCTAGTTGCATATGAGTTTTTTTAAGAAGAAAAAGACAAAAAATTAAGATAGAAATAAACCAAAGAATACACAAATAAAGAAATAGAAAAACACACAAAGAAAGAAATAGAACATAAAATAACACTCAACATTAAAAGAATGCAAAAAATGTGATAGATCCCCCCATGTTTAATTGACACATTATCCTCAATGTGTAAAAATAGTAGATGAAGGGAATGAAGAAGATATACTGCTCTTACAAATTAGGCCAGAGAATACAAGTAGAATGGGAGAAACCCTCTAATTACTCTACCAAAGGAAACCTAAAAAGTCCCTCTAGTATGGCTCATACACAAAAGTTGCCCACATATAACGATATCAAAGTCACAAGTGTACACACTCAAATCCAAAGTCATAAATGCAATTGAGGGAAACATTCTATGCAGTTGCTACTAATGACTAGGGTAACAAAACTTAATGAATTAACTGTAATCACAAAAGGATAGCAAGTAGGCTTAGGAAAAACCTCTTATTGACATATTCCTTATATGTTATTCACCTTTAGGGATACCTACCCAAAAGATATCTCACCCTTAATTATGTTATCTTCTATTTTACTTTATTTCTATTTTTAATAAAAGGTGCACACACAACACATAATATAATAGTCTAAAATTTACTACAAAAAAATTTGGTTTAACGAAAACTATAATAATAAAATAATGGATGTCATGTCATATCAAATATAGAAAAAATACTCCTTATATCCAATTTATGCCAAATACAAAGCTAAAAAGTAACTCACATATAGAGATTAGGTATCAGAAGTACTTGATCTTAGGACGATACAAAATTATGAAATCAAGAGAAGGGAACACATATAATAGAAAATATAACAATAAAAGTCAAGAGAGAGCGATATTCAGATAACCATATATAAAATACCAACATAAATAAACCCTCACTGTAGACAATCACATCAAGAGCATCAAATTAGAAGATTCATATGAAATAAGGTGACATTGGCTCATGAAATGAGCGGCACTTACAATAGTATTCTACATAATCAATAAGGTAATAATACACATCAATTGAATAAGGTGTGCATAAGACATAAGAATCATATGACAATATAAATATTCTATATGCATATATGCTCATGATACAAGATAATTACTAAAGAGAAAACCATATTTAGGTTCAACATTTGGTGATCACAATAGTTCATTTAATTTGCCACCTTGAGATAAAGGAACTATTTGTATCATATATTCTCCTCTTTTCATTGTAAATAGAGGAAATATAGTCAACCTCATTGATTGTCCCACATCTAGGGTAAAAACACACTTGATTCCTTAGTAAATAACTAATCCTTTAGTACATGTACCTCGTATAGGTTAGTGGAATGAGCAAGTATATAGTAGATTAGGGTCCTTTGGTTTTGTTAGGACCATGACAATTTATTAAATAAATTACAACCTTTGGAATCACTTTGTCCCAACTCATATGATATTCCACTTTAAATATCAATGTCTTATTAAGTCATAAATCAACACTTGGCATGTAGAAATGCATCATTTGACTTAATCATCATCATACCCCTTTTACTTATATTACACTTACCTTATCACATAGAATAATGTTTATCATTATTACATGAAATATCAAGTATTATTGTATTCATTCTGACAATTATTATTATTTAAAACTGTTAAAAATGTGTCATGGATAATCAAATCAAGCATATTATAATCACATGAAGCAATAATAATATATAAATCAATACAACATGTATAATAAGAGACATTGAACACATAAAAAGACCAAAATGCTCTCATTAAACCCTAATTCATAATTAATAGATAACTTTTCTCATAAGACTCACCAATTCACCAAACTTAACATAACACTTAAATATACCATACTAAGTAATGTACCCAACAACATTTTTCATATGAAATGATATACCTTTAGAGTTTCTAAAACCATTTTAAGTCATTTGCGCATTGCACATAAAATTACCACTTATGAAAATCCTAATTAACATGAACATTTTACATATCACACTTCTCATTTTTTTTAACTCAAATAACATACATACAACTTTAATTTCCCATATATAACCTACAATGACCATTTTGCCCCTATTCTATCTAAGCACATTGAATTTTGCAAAAATTTTATAATAACCCATACTTAACCAACGCCTATAATATTATATATCAAAATTCATGTGAGTATTTTAATAAATCCAATGGAATACTTAGATTTCACAAAACCCACCAAATTAACCAAAATTTTCTTGACTAATTATAGCACATAAAATACCCCAAACTCAACCTTCTCAAAACTTTACCAAAATTTTCATGTAATCTCCCAAACTTAATCATCATTTCATGTGAAAAATGTTGGATATTAATTCTATTTTTTGGGTACGTTACTTAATATGGTATATTTAAGTGTTATGTTATGTTTGGTGAATTGGTGAGTCTTATGAGAAAAGTTATCTATTAATTATGAATGAGGGTTTAATGAGAGCATTTTGGTCTTTTTATGTGTTCAATGTCTCTTATTGTACGTGTTGTATTGATTTATATATTATTATTGCTTAATATGATTATAACATGCTTGATTTGATTAGCCATGATACATTTTTAATAGTTTTAAATAATAATAATTGTCAGAATGAATACAATAATACTTGATATTTCATGTAATAATGATAAACATTATCCTATGTAATAAGGTAAGTGTAATATAAGTAAAAAGGGTATGATGATTAAGTTAAATGATGCATTGCTATGTGCCAAGTGTTTATTTATGACTTAATAAGATATTAATACTTAAAGTGGAATATCTTATGAGTTGGGCCAAAGTGATTCCAAAAGTTGTAATTTATTTCATAAACTTTCATGGTCCTATTAGAATCAAAGGACCCTAATCTACTATATATTTTTTTGTTCTAATAACCTATAAGAGGTACATGTACTAAATGATTAGTGGTTTACTAATCACTCAAGTGTGTTTTATCATAGATGTGGGTAAAATACCCAAAATCCTAATTTAGAGAATTATGGCAAATTAAGGATTTATTAGGGAAAATAATTAAATAAATTATTTTATTAAAATAAGATGGAGTAATTAAGGCAAAATCAAGAGGAAATTAATAAATAATTTAATTGGAAAAGAATTAGGGAATTTTTCTAATTAAAATGGAATTTAGAAAAAATATTTCAAAAATCCTAAATTAACCTAAAAAGGAAATTTAATTATTATTTTATTAAAATATTATTAGTTTTAAATATCTCAAATTACTAAAATATTTTAAATACCCCAACCCACCTATTTTTCTTTTTCCTTTTTTTCCTTTTTTCCCCTCTCTTTTCTTTTCTTTTCTTTCCTTCCTCTCCTTTCTCTTTTTCTTTCTTTCCTCTTCATTCCCCGACCTGGGACAATCTGCCCCTGTGGCCAAAACTAGAGCTGGCAAAAGTTGACCCGACCCCCCCAACCCAACCCGATCCGAGCGAAACCCGACCCGTTACGACCCGAAAATTTAGCAACCCGACCCGACCCGACAATGACCCGACCCGGCACTGACCTGATAATAATCAACCCGACCCGACCCGATCCCAACCCACGACCCGTTATTGACCCGACCCGATAGCGACCCGACTCGCAATTGACCCGACCCGATAGTGACCCGACCCGATATTGACCCGACCCGCTTTGACCCGACCCGAAGCCGACCCGACCCAACGTTGACCCGACCCGACAATCACCCGATCTGACCCAATATTAACCTGATCAGACATCAAAATATATTATAATAATAATAATAAATTACATATATTTTATTATTCATTTAAAGCTTTTAAAAAATATAGTATTTTATAAATTGTACTTATTTTTCATAATTTTACCCTAGACATTCTTATTTATTAATGATATCTTAATAAGATATATTATTAATAAATACAAAACCAAAATAAAAAAGACAAACATCCAATTATAATCCTATAAAATGATTTTCAAAACGTGTTCATTACATCTACTAATTCGCCTATTTGAAGAAACTCTTAATAGAAGAGTATAATAGTATCATTTATTAGTTATCAATTTATCACTTATTACCTACAAAATCCAACAAATAATAACTATACCCCGTATCAAGAGTATCTCACGCTACAACCCTAAATTTAAAGTTTTAGTTATATTTTTTCTTTTAATATTATTAATTTACTTTAAATATAATTTAGTATTCTACGTTCATCAATTTTAAATTTACAATATCTAATTATTTTTTTAATTATAATATTAATATTAATATTTTATATTATTTAATTTTTAATTTATATGAATATATATATAATAATTAATAATTAATGAAAATATATAAAATTATTATTTAATTTAAATTATGTTTAAAATAACTTATTATATTTTTTTGCTATAATAATAATAATAATTAATAAAAATATTACAATAAAAATATAAATATAATAATGTTAATAAAATAAATACAACTAGAGAAATTAATAAGATAAATTATATAGAGAAATGAATATGAAAAAAAGATAGAATAAATGATATAAAAATTATTGGATAAAAAAATAATACTTTTGTAGGTAAATTTTTTTTACTGTTAATATTAACCGTGTTATATATATATATATATTCTAACAGTATAAATTGAGCTAAAAATATATTTAAAAGTATCAAAAAATCCACGTACTGCAAGTATGGATCAAGAACTTGAAATTTTTTAAGCACACAAAATTTGTGGGTAAATTTTTTTTCCCATAACTACAATTATAAATTTAAAGTCCCTAAATTTAAATTTAGAATATATTTTTTTGACACCAGATTCTCTAAATAAATATTAAATTGGTCAAACTATTTTTGTTAGTTTTTTTTAATTAAAGTATTGGTAAAGTTTATATTTGTGTAAGTTAATACTATATTTGGATCTCTTGAGACTTTAAAAATAAAATTTAGTTTATTCATAACTAAAAATGCAATTAAGATTGTTAATATGTATGAAGGATATTGATAGAAATAAAAGTATAGAAATAAATTAGAAGTCTAAAACGGATTACAAGAAGGATGAAAACTAGCTAGAGTGTGTGTGTATCTATCTATATATATATAGGTATAGCTTATACCTAATCGAGAATCGAAAAATCTAAATGGTTACCATTTGGATGAAGTATATGAAACATGATTTGCTTTAGGAACAATAGCTATAGTTGGTAAAATCGTATTATGTTGGCTAAAAGAGTAGGAGTGATTAAGCACGGCTTCTTTACTAGCTTTCCACAGAAATTTAGTTCTGGAAAAGGAGTCCAACTTTTGATTAAGAGACTCATCAACCCAACAATAACTTAACAAAATTAAAAGATCCAAAATAAGAGCATCAATATCAGAATATGCCACTTATAAAATTTAACACAACGCCTATAACAGCAATAAAAGAACACCAATAGATCGTAGTTGGCCAACAACATAAAGATTATCCAAGTATGGTAAATCTACAACATATGGAACAAATGACATGATTGAATAAAAATTAAATTCCTTGCCCACAAAAGCAATCGAATATTTTTACATGTAAAATTTATAAATTTTTAAAGCAATCGAATATAATACTATTAAAACTTATAAATATCTTTATTATTTACCTTTGTAAAAATAAAACACATATAATACTCTTATTTCATTTATCTTTACTAGTGATCTTATGATTATATTGTATCTAATATTTACAACGTAATAAATGATAATTATATATTGTGAATTCTTGTTATGCTCACATTTATTTTATAAAATTATCTTTTTTTAAGTAATCAAATATTTTAAGTAATCAATTAAATATAATATATGATAAACATCTAATATTTTTACATGTAAAATTTATAAATGCTTAAAGCAATCAAATATAATACTATCAAAACTTATAAATAGCTTTATTATTTACCTTTGTAAAAATAAAATACATATAATATTCTTATTTTATCTATCTTTACTAGTGATCTTATGATTGTATTGTATCTAGTATATACAATGTAATAAATGATAATTATACATTGTATATTCTTGTTATACTCACCTTTATTTTATAAAATTATCTTTTTTTAAGTAATCAAATATTTTAAGTAATCAATTAAATATAATATATGATAAACATCTAATATTTTTACTTTTAAAGTTTATAAATGTTTAAAGAAATCAAATATAATATAATTAAAACTTATACATATCTTTATTATTTATCTTTGTAAAAATAAAACACATATAATACTCTTATTTCATTTATCTTTACTAGTGATCTTATGATTGTATTGTATCTAGTATATACAATGTAATAAATGATAATTATACATTGTATATTCTTGTTATACTCACCTTTATTTTATAAAATTATCTTTTTTTTTAAGTAATCAAATATTTTAAGTAATCAATTAAATATTTTATACAATAAACATCTAATATTTTTACATGTAAAATTTATAAATGTTTAAAGCAATCAAATATAATACTATCAAAACTTATAAATATCTTTAATATTTACCTTTATAAAAATAAAACACATATAATATTTTTATTTTATCTATCTTTACTAGTGATCTTATGATTGTATTGTATCTCGTATATACAATGTAATAAATGATAATTATACATTATATATTCTTGTTATACTCACCTTTATTTTATAAAATTATATTTTTTTAAGTAATCAAATATTTTAAGTAATCAATTAAATATAATATATGATAAACATCTAATATTTTTACTTTTAAAGTTTATAAATGTTTAAAGAAATCAAATATAATATAATTAAAACTTATACATATCTTTATTATTTACCTTTGTAAAAATAAAATACATATAATATTCTTATTTCATTTATCTTTACTAGTAATCTTATAATTGTATTGTATCTAATATTTACAATGTTATAAATGATAATTATACATTATATATTCTTGTTATACTCACCTTTATTTTATAAAATTATATTTTTTTGTGTAATTAAATATTTTAAGTTATCAAATAAATTATAATCAATGATAAATATCTTTGTTTGATTCAAAGCGTAATATTTTTTATTATTAAAATTTATAAATATCTTTACTATTTATTTGTGAAAATAAAGCGCATTTAATATTTTTAATTCTTTTATCTGCAATATTAATCTTATGATTGTTTGTCTCTAATATTTATGATTTATGAAATGATAATTACTTAGGCTCGAATATGAGTAAACCTATCAAAACTCGACCCATTAAGTTAACCCGTAACTAATTGAATTCAATCCGTCAAATTATATGATATGAGTCAAATGACCCCACCCATCAATTTAACTCGAAACAACTCGAACATAACTAACCCATCATATTGATATTATATTATTACATGAAAATATGAAATGACCTGAACCGGCCGAAGCCACCTACTCACGTGAACTAGAAAATGACCCGAAACCAACCCGACCCTAGTCACCCTACCACCAGTCAAGTTAACCCGAAATTATCCGAATCCGAGTTTTCTTAACTCGAATAGCCGGACCTAACCTGACCCGACAAATTAACCCGAAATGACCCGGAACTGAAATGACCCGACCTGACAAATTGACCCGAAATGACCCGCAACCGAAATGACCCAACCCACAACTAACCTGACCCGATAAATTGACCCGAAATGACACGACCCGACAAATTGACCCGACCCGACCCGCACCCGACCCGCCAAATTGATTAACCCGAAATGACCCGACCCGACCCGCACCCGACCCGCAATAGTCAAATGACCCGCTATGACCCGACCCGTTAATGACCCGACCCAAACCCGACCCGCCCGACCCGATTGCCACCTCTAGCCAAAACCCTCTCCCCTCTCCCTTCCTCCTGTGTGGCCCAAGGCTCGCCGCTCCCCCTTCTCTCCCTCGTCAGCCGCCAGCCCGGTTCGAATTTCTCCTTTTCTCCCTGAACTAACCGCCCGCACCTTCTTCTTCCTTTCCTATTCTCCCCTAACCCTCTCTCTCCCCGATGCCCAGCCCCTCCATTTCCCAGCGCAAGCACGTGGCCTCCACACCACCGCATGCCTGCCTACTACCCCTATCCTCTTCCCCATCAGTCCATCTCTCTCCTCCACCCAATCGCACCCTCTCTCTCTCCTCACGCATGCCCCTCTCCCCCTTCCTTTTCCCCTTTTTGAGCATGCTAGCCCTTGCAAAAATGCAGGACTACACCGGCCATGCACCACTGGCCGGCGATCTACACATGTGCAGCCGACCTTCCCTCTTCCTCCTCTGTTATTCCCCCTCATCCATGGCCTATAAATACCCCTCAACCAACCCCATTCAACTTTTTTTTCTCTCAACCTAGAAATCCCCATCTCTTGTTGCCGCCGCCAGTTCAGCCACCTGCTGCACAACCGCCGTCCAGCACCGTCGCCCAAACCACTACCTAAATTACTCCCTGCACCACCCTCTACTAAGTTACACCCTCACCACCCTCAATACTCCCTACACAAGCCGCCTTGGATGTGAAAATTTGGTCATTCGACAAACCTTAACCCAGCTGCCACCGCCCTTTGCGTTGTCGTCGGCCACCACTCCCACCGCAACCACCACTCCTAAAATACCCCAAAATCCTAATTTAGAAATTTTGGCCAAATATGGATTTAATAGAAAAAATTAATTAAATAAATTATATTATTAAAATAAAAGGGAATTAATTAAGGAAAATAAAGAAGAAAATAATAAATAATTTACTTAGGAAAAATTAGGGTGTTTTGCTAATTAAAATGGGAGTTAAGGAAATTTATTCAAAATAACCCAAATTAAACTAAAAAGGGATTTAATTATTATTTTCTAAATATTATTATTTTAAATAATAATCCAAAATACCAAATACCCAAAATACCCCACCCCACCTATTTTCTCTTTCTTCCCTTTTTTCCTTTTTCCTTTTTCTTCTTTCTGATCCTATTTCTTGCTTTCTCTCTCTCCTTTCTCCTTTCTTTTTCTCTCCTTCCCCGAAATGGGCCAGCCCACCAACCCAATTCCCTTCCCCCCTTCCCCATCCTATGCGGTCCAAGCCCGTGTCGTTTTTTCCCTACGCCCGTCGCCTAACCGGACTGCCCCTTTTCTTTCTTTCTTTTCTTTTGGACTGCCCGGTCCAGCCTATCACCTTCCTTCCCCTTGATCCCGACCTGCAACCCCCGACCTTGCAGCCCTTCTTCTGCCAGCCGCCACCGCACGCTGTATGGCCATCCTTTCCTCTCTCCCCTGTCATTTTCCTTTCCTTTTTCAACCCCAACCAACCCCACAGCTCCCCTTCACACGTGCCCCTTCCTTTCCCTTCTCTCCCCAACCTAACCTACCCTGCCATAGTAGGACTGCACCGCCTACCACCACCCGCCGATGGTCCTGCCTCACCTGCCCCGCTTTTCCTCTTCCTCCTTAGTCATTTTCCCCCTCCATTTGGCCTATAAATACCCCATTGGCAGCCTGGGTCGAGTTTCTATTTTCATAGCCCAAAAATCCCAACCTTGCATTAGGGCTTGATCAGATCCCTATTCCGCTACCGTCGACCATCGCCGCCACCCACGCTGCCCACCAAAGCTTTCCCTACATCACCTTCTATAGAACTAAGCCTCCCTCCTTCCGTGATTTACCCTGCACGAGCCACGCCAACTATGCAAAGTCACCCTCCCAATCAGCCATCATCAATCCCTCACCACCCTTCGTACCACCATCCACCACCAATTCCGCCACAACCAACGCCTCATCCACCCTCCAAAACAACCAGGAGACACTCCTCTACCTCCCCATAACTCCATCTTCCCCTGCCTCCCTCTCCTTCTCCCTTCTCCACCTTCGGCCACCACACCCACCGCCATGCGCTGCCATATTTGGTTGCACCACTACCTTCATTCCACCCTTCTCCACTTG
This sequence comes from Tamarix austromongolica, assembly GCA_039764185.1. Taxonomy (NCBI): domain Eukaryota; kingdom Viridiplantae; phylum Streptophyta; class Magnoliopsida; order Caryophyllales; family Tamaricaceae; genus Tamarix; species Tamarix austromongolica. The sequence goes on along the minus strand of CM077812.1, from coordinate 23,806,467 downwards.
AGGCAACCTCCACCACCTCAAACTTTAGTTACTCTTTGGGTTGTAATTCTTAAACCGCACTATGATTTCTGTATAATTATGAGTGATTCCTCTCATGGATTCTCATTATTTTTATTAATGACTTGTGTTTGGTGTTAATCCTGTTTACTCTTAGCACTTAGTACTGGAATGGTAGGAGTGAACCGGTTTGGTACTAAGTGTGGCGTTAATATCCCCAGAATTTACATTTTGTTATTTTACTTCTGTTAAATCTTTTTTAAATAAAATTTTTTAGTAGTAAATTTTGGGGGTATTACAACTCCCTCCACCCTCAAAAATCACCAGCAGACCTTCCCCTACCTCCCTCTCCTCCTCCCTTCCTCCCTTCCTCCCTCTCCACCACTCTCGGCCGCCACCACACCGTCGCTGCCCTTGGCTGCACCACCACCACCAGTCCAACCCTCTCCACTTAGGCATCCTCCACTACCTCAAATCCCCTTCTCATTCCCCTCTCCTATCCTAAACACCCAACTTTTCCCACTTTTTCCCTCCTTCCCCACCGTCGTCGCTGCTTGTGCCTCCGGCCACCACCAACCCTAGGAAGTACCCTAACCCCTCTCAATCCTTAAACCCTAATTATGCAAACATTATTCTTTTTATTTGTATTTATACTATTATTACTACTACTACTACTATTACTACTACTACTACTACTACTACTACTACTACTACTACTACTACTATTATTATTATTATTGTCATCATTATTATTATGTTGTTATTATTATTATTATTATTATTATTATTATTATTTATCATACTTATTATTATTTACAACCTCGGGATATTTTTTTTGGTAAGTAATAAGACTTTCATTAATTACCAAAAGAGATAAAGTACATCAAATAGATAAAGAAACTATTTACAAAGGGAACTAGATAAGTCTATCTAAAGAATCCAACAAAATAACCTATTTAGCCTTATTCTCAATGGAGGATATCTTGATGAAGATTTGAAGGATAATCTCACAATCCACGTTTTTAACAAAGGGGACTTTGGCTTGAAAGATAGCTAAGTTTCTAGCCTACCAAATCTTATAAACAATAGTAGCAATCATCATACACATAATGCCTTGCTCACCCCTTCTATATTTTCTTCTTTGGGCACTCCAATTTTGGAATTGGTCCTAATTAGTAAAAGGTGGAACAATGCCAAGCCAGTTACACATAATTATCCACAGCTCCTTGGCAGAAGGACAGAGAATAAAGAGATGATTAAGATCTTCTAGCTCCCTAGCACATATACCACAAGAAGTCTCATTTGTGACTCCCCGTTTATCTGGCCTATCTCTAGTAAGTAAAGCCTTCCTACACAATAGCCAAGAGATGAATTTGTGTCTAGGAAGACCAGGATGCTTCCAAACTAGCTTGTGCCATAGTTTACTATCATCTTGCAGCCTAATAATATCATACACTCTGTAGGTTTTATATACGTCATCGGTGAGAACACAACCCTGCTGGAAAAATATGAAGAAGAAGATCCCTGAGAAGCATGATTCTTCTAAAAATCCAAGATTGATTAGGATTACACTGCAAATCACCCAAATTATCCCCTTTGATGTAATAACCATGCACCTATTTGATCTAAAGAATTTCCTTATTACATACCATATGCCACAACCTCTTTCCCATAGCAGCAATGTTCTAGTAGAAACTATTTTTCAGCCCTAAGCCTCCTTCCTTGATTGGGAGACAGACTTGCTGCTAGGAGACCAAGGATTTTTGTGAACCTGAATTAATCTTTGACCATAGGAAGGTCCTGCAGATGATATCAACATAAGCAATAACCTTTTTAGGGAGAATGAAAATCTAAGTCTAGAAATTCTGAATGCCAAATAGAATAGACTTGATTAATTGGATTCTCCCAACATAATTGAGATGTTTATTAGTCCAAAGGAGAATCCTAGAAAAGAGAGAATCAGTCAGAGGGTGAAAATGTGATATACCCAACTGAGAAAAATCAAGAGGAACACCCACGTATCTGAATGGGAAGGAAATTTCTTCACACTTGAGAATCTCCAAAATCTGATCCTTCCCAGAATTAGTTACCCTTTCCAGATAAACTAAGCTCTTAGAGGGATTAGCTTTCAAACTAGAACATAGAGCAAAGTCATCCAACTTCTGTTTAATAAGAGAAGCTGAGTAAACATCACCCTCGGTAAACAGCAGCAGGTCATTAGCAAAACACAGTTCTATAATCTTGAATTTGCTGCAACCATGATGACCCAAAAAATTTCTATCATTCCACAATTGTTGCAAGTCCCTATAAAAGTATTCCATAGCAATTACAAATAGATAGGGAGATAAAGGATCCCCTATCCCGAGGCCTCTCTTGCAGTCAAATAGATAGGCCAGGGAGCCATTAACATTGAAAGAGACTCTAACAGAAGTCACACATACCATAACTAACTTAGTGAAATTATAGGGAAAACCAAAGGCCAAGAGAGTATAATGCAAGAAAGTCCATTCTAGAGAATCATAAGCTTTTTGAATATTCATTTTAACCATCATTCTAGGAGAAACAGACTTATGTTGATAGTGCTTAACTAATTCAATAGTCATAAGCACATTATCTCCTAGATTATGACCGTTAACAAATGCAGCTTGAGAGTCACCAACAATAAAATGTAACACCTTTTGAATTCTGTTAGCCAGGACTTTGGAAAAAGTTTTATAGAAAACATCACAGCAGGCAATAGGCCTAAAATAATTAACCTTTAAAGCTCCTCTAATCTTAGGAATGAGAGTGATGGCAGTATTATTAACCTGCCTGAGAAGCTTCTTAGAGAACAAAAAATTAGCAAAAGCATCAGCTATATCATTACCAAGAATAGGCTAGGTTTGTTTAAAAAAGAAAGGATTATAGCCATCAGGCCCAGGGGCTATCAAGTTTCCCATAGAAAAAAAAGGCAGACTTAACCTCTTCAACATTGGGTGGAGTAAGCAAAATTTGCCTCTGATATGAAGATAATAAAGGACACTGATTGGAAGAACCAAACAGCTTTTTGTAAAAGCCCACAATCTCAGCCTTAATATCATCTTCCTCCAAAAGGATCGGATTATGATCATTAACCATCTCAGGAATCCTATTTTGAGATATCCTCCCCTAAAGGCTAGCATAGAAGTATTTATTGTTGTGATCTCCCAAATTAACAAACTGTATATGAGCCTTTTGCTGAATGAAGTTATCTTCATCTCTGGCTCTTTACTCCCATTCCAGTCTGGCCACTCTTTCATTATTGATACAGTCTTGATGAAGAGGATGATGAATCAAGCCATTAACTTTATCTTTCCAAGACTGATAAGCAAGGGTAAGCTTCTAAATAACATTCCCACATTGAATGACATTGAATTTTTTAAGTTCATCCTTTAACATTTTGAGTTTACTAATACACAAATAAGCCTTTGATCCCTCCAACTTATTCTGCCAAACACTTTTAACCAGGTCAAAGAAACCCTCCTTCTCAACCCATAAGTTCAAATTTTTAAAAGGTTTAGATCCCACTGATTAGACCACCTTTAAATAGACAATCAGAGCATAGTGATCAAAAATAGGATGATGGATAGAATTAATTGTAGCAGTAGGGAACACATCCAACCATTCACTATTACCAAAACCCTTGTCTAGATAACAGTATATCCTGGAACCAACCTATTATATGTTCGTCTATGTAAACCAAGACCCAAAAGAATGCAAATCCCCAATCCCCCACAATCTTGCAAACAATGGGAAAAATCTAAGACATCATGGGACTCAATACAACCACCAATCTTCTCCTGGGAAGAGGCCACCATATTAAAATCCCCAATGGCTATCCAGGGAAAAGACTGACTAGCTATCTTTCTCATCCAATCCCATAAACTCCCTTATAAGAACCCTAGTGTTGAAAGCATAAGCCATAGTAATACCAAATTTCTTCTAAGTCTTCACATAGGTAGCCAATTAATGAATAACTTGAGCAGATTTATCAACAACTTGGATATTATAAAAAGATTCATCCCATAATATCCAAACTATACCATTGTGATGATGATCATAATTATTCTTCCATTTACAATTTAAACCAAGTTTATGAATAATGCAATAAGCTTTTTCCTTCTTCACTCTTGTTTCTAAAAGACCCAGCAAACCAATTCTATGGTAAGACACAAGGTTTCTCACAACACTGTGTTTGAGGGTTTTATTAAACCCTCTAATATTCCGAATGGAAATGGTCATAAGGAAGAGGAACTCCTACCCCTCCCCTATCCACATTTCCAGCCTTCAGTCTTTTAATAGAACTCCCTTTCCCTAGAGGACATACCACAAAAATGTCTATATGAGAAATTTTGTCATCCAAAAATGATATCTCCTTACTCTTCTTTACAACACTTGTCCATTTTGAGGCAAGGGGACCAATATAAAATCTTGTAGATCAGCATGATCTAAAGATCCTGGACTACAATAGGTCCAGAGGAAGAGTTAGGAGGGACAGATTTTAGATTAGAAATATTACCCACTAGAGACTTGAGTTCCTAGGAAGATACAGGTTTAGGTCTCCAATACTGAGTTTTAGTGATCTTTTGTCCACCCCTACCACGACATTAGGCAGACTCATGCCCCATAACATCACATAGGGAGAAAATTTTGGGTTTCCATTCATAGGCCACACTCTACTGCAATTCCTTCCCTTCAGGCAATAAAATAGTAATCTGATCAAGTAAAGGAATGCTTATATCCATTTCAATCAAAACTCTTGGGAAATAAATTCTCCCTCTCAGTGCTGTGACAATATCATCACATATAGGTTGTCCCAATAGGCTACCTATTCTACTCAGACTATCATCTGACCACAGGTGCAAAGGCAAGCTATGAAAAAACACCCACAATGGCATAATTCTCCAGTCCTTGGCTGACATTGAAACATCAGGATACCACTTCCTTAGCGGCATAGGTCTGACTCCAAAACTCCAATAGGGTCTATTAAGAATTTGGTACATATCTTCTTGTGAGGCAAATTTTTATACAAAGAAGCCTTGATCATGAGTAAAGATCTCAAGCAACACAGGAAGGAAATTCCACCTTTCCTTAACAAATTGAGTCATTTGAAAATGACTCGGTTGAATCCTAGCCACCATCCCTACCAAAGCATTCTCCCATCATTTATACTTCTTCGAGATCTCATCTTCCTTAATCATGGCTTTGTGAGATCCATCAACGACAAGAAGAGGAATGTATTTTAAGGTCATACCCCGTTCAGACCTCTTATTGCTAATCAAAATATTCCTCCAATATCAACTCTCAAGAAAATCACTATTGGTAACATTATTATGATCCAAAACAGAAGTTACATTATTATGATTCAAAACAAAAGTTTCCTCCATATTAGGTCAAGAAAAATTCAATGGTTGATTAGCAATTGGGGAAGTCAGATGTGGTTTATTCGACACCAGCGTTGAAGTCACAGATTGAATATCATAAGGCAAGGATACCCCAAAATTGGTATCATCAACAAATTCATCTCCTACACAATCCATAGAATCCCTTCGAGACGCCTCATCCGAAGGAAAGGCTACCTTGCGCTTGGCAACATTCTTCTTCGCCATGGAATTCGAACAGGGAAAATCAATCAGGAAGATGCAGGCGTGTGGGGCACGTTCTTCACCATTCCATTAACCTAGCCTCGGGATATTAATTCTATTATTATTATTAAGGGTTTGAAACCCTATTTTTATTATTATTTCGATTATCATTATTTTTATTACCATTATTATCATTATTGTTGTTGTTGTTGTTGTTGTTATTAATGCTAACTTTGGCACATTATCACTTTTATTGATATTATAAATATTCAAACCCTATTATTATTATTATTTACTATTTGACTATTACTATTATTAGTATTATTCTTAGCACTTTTATTATTATTATTGTTACTATAGTTATTATTATTAGTAGTAGCATAATTATTTTTATTATGATATCATGACTATTATTTTTACCATTATTATTACCAAATGTAGCCTTGGCATATTTATCCCATTATTATTTAAAGAAGTCGAACCCTATTTTAATAAATATTAGGAATATCCTTATTTTTTATCACCATTAATATTAATATTATTAGTGTTAACCTTAGTATATTATTGCTATTATTACTTTTGTAAATATTCGAACCCGTACCCATATAAATATCATTATTTTGATTATTATTATTATTAGTATTATCCTTAGTAATATTATTATTTTTGTTAATATTAATATTATTATATTATTATTATTGTTATTATTATTATTATTATTACTAACCCTATTATTAGTCTTAACCTTAATAATACTAGGGTTTCTATTACTATTATTATTATTATTTACTACAACTAGTATTATTACTATTATTAGAAGTAATAAAGCTATTAGCTTTAATAATATAAATATGGCTACAAATACTTATCATGAACCTATTTTGACTAGTAATAACCTAGCAGGTTAACTTGAGAATAAAAACCTTATTTTTACTTGTAAAGTTTCTTTTAATAATAGTAACCCTAATATTAAAGTAGGAAATAATATTATTTTTAGTAGGAGGAAAATTAATTCGTAGTTTTTCCCTCTTATAGGTGAACCTAGTTAAAACCCTAAAGGGGCATAGGAGCGTGCTCTAAGACTGGTGACGTATTAGGCAAGGATGTAGCTAAGACCCTATGTGTGTTATGTGTCTTGTATGCCTTGTATGTTATGTACCATGTTATGTTGTGTATCTTATGGTTATCATTATACTTGTTTTATGTGTAGCGCAACTTGGAGTTGAGGTATGCTCATATGTTTTCTTATGGCATGTGTATAATATGTATATGTTGTGATTATGATGTGATTTGATGTGGCCGTTAAGACATGCATGCTAGGATATTTAATATAATAATATAAGATGAAAGGATGAAAAAGGGAAATGGGAAAGTGAGTGGACCAAGGGGAAGTGAGTTAACCAAGGGATATGAGATTGACCTAAATATCTCATGATCCATTCAAGGAAAAATAAGAGAGGACTATGAATAAAATAAAAGAGTGGGTGAACTTTGCATAGAAATTCTAGGGTTTGTATGAGAATTCTAGGGTTTTGCATGAAAACTTCGAGGGTTTGCGTGGGGATGAAATTTATGTGTGAAAAGTTGTCTTGGGGTGTGAGTAAGGTAAGGAAAGAGTTTTTTGGGTGATTGGAGGCTTTGGGTGAAAAATAGTACATAGGTTAGTATAAGGGGGCACATGAGACCTAGTTAGGATTTGGGAGGAAAACCCTAATTTGAGATGGTTGTGAAAGTAAAAATAATTGAGGGTGAGTAGAGTATGAGATGAGGGTGGACGAATGTTATGTGTAGGGTGAGTGTGAGTATCATAGGAAAGTAAGATTGGAAGGTAAGAAATAGAAGGGTGTCACATGGAAAGAAGGATGCTAGGGTTTAGTGTGGTCAGCTAGGGTTTCGTGGTCACACGTGTACTTGGGGAAGTAAAGTGAAAGGATGAGGGTTGAATATGAGGGAGGAGCTGTGTGGGGTGTTAAAACAACATTGGTTGTGTAAGGTAGAGAAGGATGAGCCATATAAGTCCAAATTAGGATTTCTAGAGAAAATCCTAGGGTAAGGCAGGGAGTGGACTTGGAGGTGTAAGGTAGTGGGCTTTGACCCACACACTTAGGAGTTGGGCCTTTAGTGTGAGTAAGTGGAAGAAGGAAAAGATGTTGGGGTGTGTTAGGAGGTGCAACAGTCTGAAGATATGAGACATGCCCTCTTGGAAGGATAAGTGTAGATGGAGAATGACATGCATGCTTAGGGTGAAACTTGTTAAATAAGACATGAATAAGATACTAACCATTTAAAGATGAAGACTATTGAGCTGGACCCAGACTGGTCCACCAGTGAATAATAGTGGCCAGGTGTCGAGGTGTCCTAGAGACCGATCCACAGGCAATAATAGTGGTTAGGAGCATTCTGCCCTGTATGTTTTTGGTCCACCGGCTATAATAATGAGGGATTCCGTGCTTAACAAACCAAACATAATTATGATAAGGCTTGAAAAATATACTAAGTACTTACAGTGAAACACCATGAGAGTCGGGGCCAAACCGGTCCACCGGTGAATAATAGTGTCTAGGAGCACTTTGCCCTAGAGATCGATCTACCGACAATAATAGTGGTTAGGAGTGTTATGCCCTGTATGTTTCCGGTCCCCCAACTATAATAATGGGACTCATGTACTCGCATGGAATGATAATAAGTATGGTGTGAACTGAGTATTGATTAAAGATTTAAAGAATTAGTTTATCTGGATTATATCTTGGCCTTTATTTATCTATAATGATTGTATGATGCTATGTGATGATGCTTGTAATATATGCCTTTGTGTTTTGGCCTTAGTTGCATGGTTACCTTACTTAATGTAGCGTACTGACCACCCATTTCATGGTTGTTGCTCATTACCACGAGTAGAAGGCCCCTTTGAGTTTGTGCATGTTGGTGATACTATTTTCAATGCCTTTGATGCATACGAGGCATCAGGTGGGGCTAAGAGTTGAGCATGGTCTTAGCCTGGGGATTGAGAGTGATGTGGGTGAATTCACTTTTTTATGTTCCCCTTATTTTATATCTGTTTATTCAGACTCATTTTTATCATACTATAGCTTTATTTCCCTTTGAGGAATTTTACTTATGTACCTTTGGATTGTAACTCTTTACGCGTACTCTGATTTTATATTATGAATGTTTCAATGCGTTTATGAATTTGTAATTTTAGTAATGATGGATGGTAATTTTTCTTTAGCATTGTGGTTAGTATGAGACCGGTCGGGGGGTCGGGCTTGTACTGATCACGCTGGTAATATCCCGGACATTTACAAGTTTGTTTTACTTGCTTCCCTTGAATCTTTTAATAAAACGAAATTTTTTTATAGTGAATTTTGGGGGTGTTACAGTGGGAGTATCAACGAGGTTGACTATATTTCCTCCATTTTCAGGGAAAAGAGGAGAATATATGATATAAATAGATCCTTGATCTCAAGGTGGCAAAGTAAATAAAATATTGTGATCATCTAATGTTGAACCTAACTATGGTTTTCTATGTAGTAATTATCTTATATCATAAGCATATATGCATATTTAATATCTATCTTGTCATATGATTCATATGTCTTATCTACACCTTATTCAATTAATGTATATTATTACCTCACTAAGTATGTAGCATACTAATCATTATTTTTGTGAGTGCTACTCATTCCCATGATCAAATGTCACCCTATTTCGTGGGAATCTATTAATTTGATGCTCTTGATGTGATTGTCTATGGTGCGGGTTTATTTAGGTTGGTATTTTATATATGGTTATCTGAATATCTCTCTCTATATTTTCTGTTATATGTGTCGTCATATCTCGATTTCATAATCTTGTATCATCCTAAGATCAAGTACTTTTGATACCTGATTTCTAGATACGGGTTACTTTTTAGCTTTTTATCATGCATAAATTGGATATAAGGAATATTTTTTCTATTTTTAATACAACATAACATCCATTATTTTATTATTATAGATTTCGTAAAACTAAATTTTTTAGTAGTAAATTTTAGATTATTATATTATGTGTTTTGCGTGCACCTTTAATTAAAAATATTAATCACGTAAAAGAGAAGGTAATATAATTGAGGGTGAGATATCTTTTGGGTAGGTATCCCTAAAGGTGAATAATATATAAGGAATAAGTGGATTAAAGGTTTCTCCTAGGCTTACTTGCTTTCCTTTTGTTATTACAGTTAATTGTAACACCCTAAATTTTTTAAACTAAAATTTAAATAATTAACCTTTTATCTGAAATAATTTAATTTTTAAATTATTAATTTAATTATTTTATGGACCTTCGACTTACAAAAATAAATAAAACTATTTAAGAAATTAATGTGATTATTTTTATTATTTTATCTTACTCTTTTTTATTTAAACAAATCCCAACCCCATAATTTTACTAAAATTATTTTCTTAAATTAATACCTTAATTTTTGGATAAATTAATTTTAGCCTAATTTCTATTCCTAACTCTAAAAATATTTTCCTTTTCTTTTTGCCCTTTCCCTTTTTCTTTCTTTACTTTCTTTTTCCTTTTCGTTCTTTCTTTTCTTCTTCCTTCTTCATTAGGCTAGCCTGAATCTTTCTCACCTTTCTTCCTCTTCTTTTCCCTTGAGCTAGTCCAGCCCTTCCTTTCCCTTCTCTTCTTCTTCTGCTTGGGCCAACCCAAGCTAGCCCAAGTATTTCTTTCTTTTTTTCTTTTCTTTTCTTCTTCCCTTAGGATAACCCATCTCCCATTCCTTTTTTCCCTTCCTCATATAACTCGTTCCCCCTCCTTCTTCCCAACCTGCATCGCCTTATCCAAACACCACCCTAACGCCCCTCCCCTTCACCCACCTTCCCTCTATACCCTTACACCCTGCGCGTCTGCCCCTCCGCCCTCTACCTGGCTAGACATCATACACCACCTGTAACACCCCCAAATTTCACTCCTAAAAAAATTTTTGAAAGAATAAAGCGGAAGCTAGGAGCAAATTTGGGAAATGTTACCGCCACATCTAACACAAGATACATGTCAACCATCTATCTCATGTTAGATGCAAGGCTAAAAAAACCTGTTAAACAATTAAATCCGAATTTTAAAAGCATGACAGCGTTACGAGAAATTAAAAGTCGATTACAAAACCCTTGGAAATTTAAATAAAACACTCGTAAATTTCAAAGACGAATACCATTAAACAAAACAGATTCCGAAAGATAAATATTCGGACCACTTACTCACTCAGGTCAAGCCTTCCACCCCAATTTAGTAACCGATCAACCTGCATCACAGGTCTGCTCTCCACCATCGGTGGATCATCACAGGACCCATTCAACCAGTGTAGTATCAGTACGGGTCCAATACTGAGTAAGTCTCACTACCCTATCTTATGAGAGAGACGTAAACGATAACATCAAATACATATTAAATTATGATACAATACGTTGATACAATATCATACATACTCACCAACCACAGTAGAAATCTTGCCATACACCTATAGTAACATATGAAACATATATAACATCCCATTTAAACATATAATGATAGTATAACCGAAATATAAAGTAGCTCATGCGCCTCAAGTAGGAATAGTCCATATTATTGGAAACTCAACGCGTGACATACTCACGTAAGCAGCATGCAGTAATACAGATAATAAAAGCTGACCATAGTCCAATTAGACTTATTTCCTTTGAGTCTTTATTAAAAGTAGTCATTTCACACCACAGTCTTTATTAATCCACATGAGTGCGGGAACCCCACTATTATAGTCGGTGGACCGGAATATATAAACTCAGGGCAGAACGCTCCTGACCACTATTATTCGCCGGTGGACCGGTCTCCAGGGCAGAACGCTCCTGGCCACTATTATTTGCCGGTGGACCGGTCTGGCCCCGACTCGTATGGTGTTTCACTGTAAGTGCTTGTGACTCATTCTTTATTCTCATCAATAATATATTCATTCCACACATATTCTTTAATAGTCCATGTGAGTGCGGGAACCCCACTATTATAGCCGGTGGACCGGAAAGTATACACTCAGGGCAGAACGCTCCTGACCACTATTATTTGCCGGTGGACCGGTCTCCAGGGCAAAACGCTCCTGGCCACTATTATTTGCTGGTGGACCGGTCTGGCCCCGACTCACACGGTGTTTCACTGTAAGTATTTAGTATCTTTCCCATGTCTTATAAATTTTACGTTTGGGTTGCTGAGCACGGAAACCCCCACTATTATAGCCGATGGACCGGAAATCATACAGGGCAAAACGCTCCTGACCACTATTGTTCGCCGGTGGCACGGTCTCCAAGGCACCCCGGCTCCTGGCCACTATTATTCGTCGGTGGACTGGTCTGGGCCCGGCTCAGCATCTTCCTCTTTAAGTGATTAGTATCTTAACGTATCTTATTGAAAGTGTTTTACCCTTGACATGCATGGCTAACTATATCCACACTTATCCTCCCAGGAGGGCCCGTCCCATATCTTGGAACTCGTGCACCCCTTATCACACCTCGATATCAATTTCCCTCTATACTCACACATAATAAAAACTAACCCTTAAGGGTGTGGGTGAAGGCCCAACACCTCGTGACATCAGACTCCACCCGTCATTAGCCTCGAGAGTTTCCCTTGAAACCCTAATAGGACCTATGTGGCCCAACTTCCTCTTATTTCACTACCATTAATTCATTTATCCTCAACACCTCATCTCATTTAGTTCCAATCCCAAATCATATCGCTCTACCCAGCGATTCCACCTGTGACTCTAAAATCCTAGTTGGCCACTTCAACCCTAGTACCTTTCTTTTCCCACAAGTAACCTCTCCTTTTCACCCAATATTTCTTCTCTCCCAAAACACCCATAATCATTCCTCATAACATAAACTCTCACTCTCAACCCGCACCTCACTCACCGTTAATCATTTTTACTTCCGCCTTTTCCATATTACTAATTCTTCCCAAAACCCTAATCGGGTTCCTTATACTCCCTTTTTGCAACTCACTTCCCAATTATTTCTTTTTGCCCTTTTATCTCCATGTCAAAATAATAATAATAATAATCGCCCTAGCATGCATGTCCTAGAGGGTTACATCATATCACAGCACATCATAATTACCACATATGGACATCACATACATGTCGTAAGAAAACGCATACCACATACTTTAACTCGAAGCTGCGCTACGCATAAAACACATTAAGGAAAACCATACGATACACAACCGGACATGGTATATATACAAAACATCTAAGGCATGCAAGTCACACAACACATAGGAACCTTAGCCACATCCTTACGTAATACCCATAAGTAGAGGTAAGTAGAAAACTTACCTGGATCCGAAGCTAGCTACGCGAGATAAGATGGAGAGAGGGATCACTAACTCGTGGATCCACGAGAAAGCTTTCCTAGATCCGGTAGAAATCGAAAAACTAAATTAGAAACTATCCTATCAATCAATAATTCACATACTCTAATTAAATAAACACAGACAACCCAAATGATCTTTCTTAGAAAATGTGACCAAAAATTAGAACTTAAAAGCGTAGCTTTATTAAGATTTAAGGTTAAAACTAAATCAAAACGGATTAATACAAATATCACTTGGGACATTTCAACTTAATCTGGAAAGCCCGAGAAGAATAATCGATCATAAGTTAATTTATTGAAAATAACTTATTTATTAGGTTTTACAACTAAATAGGTAACCTAACCATTTACATAGAACCAAATCCAAACCGATTAGGTTAAAATAGAATTTAAGTGATTTAAAACCCAAAGATAGAATTCGATTAGATAAAATACACATAGCAAAATCAATTTTATAAAATCATCCCCGAAAATTAGGGTTTTAAAGCCCACGACACAAACTCAAGTAATTCAATTTAATCAATTCAAATTAAAGGTATTTAGAAGCAATTAATACCATTTCAACTATTTCTATACATTCAATTTTAGAAAAACAACAATACAAGTAATCGATTTCATAATTTCACTTGAAATTTAGGGTTTTAGGCCCGAAAATACAATTCGTTAAAGTTCTATAAATTTAATCAAACTGAATGTTTAGAAATTTAATTAAACACATTCTATAACATATCAAATAATCAATTGCTCAAAACCAATAAAAGAAATACGCAATTTAGCACAATTAGGGTTTTTGAGCCCGAAACACAAATCCGATCAATCCTTGCCAAAACATATCAATTGACGGTTCGAAAATGTAATTAAACATATTATAATGTAATTTATATAGTCAATTGAATAAAATAACCCGATTACCCGAACCAATTTAAACCCGCGGGAGTTTTGACCTAAAAATCCAATTCCAATGAATTACGCACAATTTTCCCAAATCGACACTTCCAATATAAAATTAAATACATTTTAAACGATATTATAAAATCAATTGAGCGGGAAGGCTTAATTATACGACCCAATTTCATTACACCCAAAATTTGACCTAGGAATCAAATTCCGATAAAACCTGCATAAATTTCTCAAATTGATGGTTCCAAAATGAAATTTGGTACATTTTAAAACATATTGTATAAATAATTTATCCAAAACCGCAAATACGAGCGAATCCGAAAAATTTGGGTATAACCCGGCCAAAAATCCAATTTTTCCGAAATCTCAATATAACAATACAATTAACCTATCCAAATCATTCTTACAGCACATATATACACAATCAAACAATCAATTTAGCTTTTTATAAGCTAATTCACATTCAATTAATCAAATCTAAATTAAGGTTTTTCAGAAAATTATACCCAACGAAAATTAATGAATCGGGACAAGGGAAGGCCGGAGAAGCTTCGTCGGAGGTCGGAGATGGCTCGCCAGTGGTCAGCGAGGCTCGCCGGAGCTAGACGGTGGCAGCACAGCCTGCGCGGTTGCTGCTGCTGTGCGCGACTGCTGGGCGTGGCCGTTTCGGTCGCTGTTGCGGCTGCTACTGCTGTGGCTACTGCAGCTGCTACTGCTGTGGCTGCTGCGCGGCGTCGCCAGCGGTGGTCGGCTGTGGCCAGCGAAGGAAGAGGGAGGAGTTGGGGAGAAGAAGAGAGGTGGCTAGGGCTTCGGGACAGGGGCAAGGCGCAGGGCCAGGGGGTCGGGGGCTGTTGGGGAAAAGAAGAGAAGAGAAAGGAAGAAAGGAAAAGGGAAAAGGAAGAGAGGGAGTCGGGGCACCGACGGTGCTATTTTTTTTTTTACAAATACAAGTATAGAATAAATACTAAATATGTAAAATTGTTATTAGAAGAATTTTACCTAATATTTATTTAACGAATATTTATTTTGAACGGATCTAAAGGCTTAGAATTGATATACAAGCTATATAAAGAATTTCGGGAATGTTTTCGGAAAATTAAACAACAAACGTAAAAATTTATTTTGATTACGGAAATATATTATAAGACCTCGAAATAATGTTTAAAAATATATACGGAAATATTTAAGTCAAATTCTAATAAACCGAGACTAATTTAAATAATTTCTGAAACCGATTTTCCGTAACTGAAAAGCGTAAAACATAAGAAAATTAATTTCAAAAAGAAATTCTTAAATAAATCTTTTAATTTTAAAACTTCCTAAAAATATTAACGATTTCCGAAACTAAATAAACTTAAAGTCGGAAATATTTTCTACAGATAAAATCATTAAAATAAATTTAACTATTTAAACAGAAATTCTATAACTTAAATAATATATTTCGTTAACAAAATATAACTTCAAAACAAAGCCGTAATCACACGACGAAGTTATAATCGAAAACGAATTTAAAATATTAAAAATCAAAATAAGAGGAAGAACGAGAATATATATTTTTAACCGAGACTCGAACTCATAAGAATATAATAAAATCATTGTCGTTAACGAATTTATCTAGAATGGTTCGCAACGACGACGATTAATTAAATTCAAATATGAATTCGAAATCGTCGATAAATCCATAAAACGAATCAAAATTAAAAATAATTTAATATTTGCATCAAATTACATTAATCAAATCATTAAACTTAATAATTTTGATTTTAAAAATACGGGGTATTACACCACCCTCCTCCCTTATCGTCCTTTCGTTCCATTTTTGGCCTTGTAGCTCTTGGTCCCCTTCCCCTGCATACCCTTCCCTGCCCTTCGCACCTCCTGCCTACTACTCTCATGTGCACCTCCCCTACACCACTTACCTTACATGCCCAATAGAGCCCCCTCTCTCCTCCTCTTCTTTTTATTCTTCCCTTCTTCTCTGCCTCACTTCTCCCTCGAGCTCATCCCTTCTCCCCTCGATCCTCTTTTCTCTTTTCTCCCTTATTTTCTTCCCTTATTTTTTTTCCGATGCCCCTGTAGCCTCCTCCACCATTTCCACCACCAACCTAACCACCCCATCTCCATCTCCTCCACCCTACCTCCTCCCTGCACCGCCTCAAGTAGCCAACACTCGCCACCCCTGTAGCTTACACTCTCCCTTTTCTCCTTCTCCCCTTTGATACCCCTATACTTGCCACCCTTAGTCACCTCTTCTCCCTCTCTTTATGCCACCACTACAATCTCCTCTTAGTTGACTACCACCACCTCAACCTCCCTTTGCACTACCTTACCCAAGCCACCCTACCTTTCCCCCCTTCTCTTTCTCTTCTTATCTTTTCTTCCTCTTCTCCCTCCTTTTTCTTCACCTTTCTTCTATAGCCCTCATTGTCGTCTCCATGTCCTCCAAGCCACTACACCTCGACCACCAACCACTGTCCACCTCTTGCCTCACCTCTACACCCAAAAGCCAGCACCAACACCTCCACCATCTCCCCCAAACCCTTTACTCGAGCCACCTCCACTTCCTCCAATTCCATTCTTTCGACCATATATCGCATGGCTCAGGCTGCACATGTAGCGTGAGTTATGCTATATATTTCTTAGGAAATTTTGATAATATGAAAGTATAAGGAAGTTTAGTAATGTAATATTTAATGAATATTTTTAATAAAAATCATTATTTTATTTATCTAATATTAATATTGCATCTGTGATATTATTTTTAGGTACAAAATTTTATTAAACGGAACCTAAGCATTTTTAACTGGATACCGATAAATTTTGATTTTTCTAGAAATAAGGTAACTATTATGCCCCACTAAAATGTTTAGATTATTGTATGATAGAACATTAGAGTTTTTGGCATGTGTTTTGTGTAAGTATGATGTATTACAAATTATCCCATGATTAGTAATGTTATCTTGGAAAAATGGAAAAAGAATGCATATATCTTGTGTATAATGTGATGGGTGTGAAAGGGTGATTGAGAAATGGCCTAATGCTTGATAATGGATGTATATAAAATACTAGGTGGAGTATGTATGGACACTTGTGGTAAAAATATTACTATTATGAGCCCTAGGGGTAATTTGGTCATTTGGACATATCATGATATTTAACCCTAGTCGGGATATCTATATGTCATATATGCTGCTAAGAATGGAGATAGGAGTTTGGTGTATCATAAGCACATGATTTAGCATGAATATCAATATTTTAGGGTCTAGGGGTATTTTCGTAATTGTCAATATATGATGGTGATCATTCCAATAAATATGATGGCTAAGTGTTATGTGGGGTTGAGACTGAGAATAGGATTTGGTGACATTAGTAATACATATTTTGGCCTAAATAGTGATATTATATGGCCTAAGGGTATTTTGATAATTTTGAATGTGCAAGAGTGATTATCCTAATAAACATGCTTACTAAGTAATAATTGGTGCTATGTTTGAAAATAGGGTTTGGCGGCATTAGTAATACATATTTGAGTATGAATGGTGAATTTATATGGCGTAGGGGTATTTTGGTAATTTTAAATGTGTAGTGGTAGTTATTCTAATAAATATGCATGGTAAGTATCAATCGGTGTTGGATGTAAGAATAGGGGTTTATGGTCTTAGTATCATCTATTTTAGCATGGATATCAGTCTTACATGGCATAAGGGCATTTTAGTAATTTTGTATGTGTTAGGGTAATTATTCTGATAAACATGCATGCGGTAGTCAAACTAAAGGAGCTATGACCATGGATGAAGAGAGTAGGGGTTTGGTTGCTATGAGTGGATATGGTGGTAATTGGTGACATGGTCGGGTAGCTTTGCACATTTGAGGAGTCCATGGAGTGCTAAAGGATGAGAGGTTACCAAAAGGGTGGAATTAGGATTTTGAGAGGGGATCGATTTGACAGTTTAGTATCACATGAGAAAAATTAAAGAGTTAGGCAACAAAACCTTAGGGGATGGATAATCATGGTAACATATGCTTAGCTATGGGAGTTTAGGGCTAAATAAGTAGTAGAGAAGGGGTTAGGCCCATTAGACCAAACTAAGATTTTAAAGAGTAATCCTAGGGGTCAATTGTTATCATATGTGAAGAATGGGGAAATTGGGCTATGACTCATGAGTAAAAGGGTTCTAATGGCATATTTGGGTTGTTTGTTAATTTGGGGACTCAAATGATCATTAAGGGATGAGGATACCTCAGACTTAGGAAATTAGGGCTTCTATGGGGCCTAGGTTGGCCTGAGGGGTGGTAGTAGGCTAGGAGTTTTACATGTTTTTTGCATGGATGTGTGTGTGATATATGAACAAATAAGACATGAATAAGATAATAATCATTTAAAGTGGAAGATCACTTGATACAGGCCCATGTGTATCATATTTACCGGTCTACTGGTGATAATAGTGGTCAAGAGCATTTTGTCCTAGATTGTGTTACATTTACCAATCCACCAATGAGAATAGTGGTTAAGAGTTTTTTACCCTAGATTGTATTATATTTAATGGTCCACCAATAAGAAAAGTGGTTAGGAGCATTCTAACCGGGATTTATTATATTTACCGGTACACCGGTGAGAATAATGGGGGTCCCAAACTCAAGTAATGAAATTCTTAGATGATAATAATCTATAGAAAAGACACTAATCACTTATAGTGAAACCCTATGTGGGTCGAGACCATGTGTATTATAGTTACCGGTCCACTAGTGAAAATAGTGGTCGGGAGCGTTCTACCCTAAATTATATTATATTGACCGATCCACTAGTGAGAATAGTGGTCAAGAGCATTATACTATGAATTGTATTATATTTACTGGTCCACTAGTAATAATAGTAGTCAGAAGCATGCTGCTTTAGATTGTATTGCATCTACCTGTCCACCAGTGAGAATAGTGGGGTCTCCTAACCGTCATGGATATAATTTAAGAGATAACTAATTATGACACAAATGAATTGAGTTCGAATAATAATGAATGGACTGATATGACCTACTGGTGTGTATGGCATTCTTGTTGTGATGTTGTTAAGAAGTTTATGGGTTGGTTATGCTAGTTGCACTTATTGCTGAGGATAACCTGATTTTCGAATGATACTACAAAGATCATCACTTGGATGTTCCAATAATATGTCTTGTTATTTCTAAGTGAATGATTAATGGTAGCATATGACCTTGATGCATGTGGCTATAGGAATGTTTATCGCATCTTAGTTAATATATGTATGATTCTATGTTCATGTGATTAATATGATGCATCTGATGTGTTGTATATGAGCCTTGCATATTAGTCTTGTATAATAGGTTACTCAATACCATAGTATTGAAGGGTTCATTTCTTGGGTCCCTACATATTCAATGGACAATGGCCTTTGTAGGTTAGCTGGCAAACTCACTTCAGGGTTATTCATCGGGATTGAGAGCATATGGTTATCTAAGATGGTGACTAGTGTGTTGAACCAGGAAGTCCTTCTACGTCTTTCTTACAACCTTTTTGTATTTATGTTCTACTAACATTATTTTTGTAACCATAGTTAGTAGGTTGTATTTCCTATATTCTAACTATTACACTACTCTATTTTACAATTACATTATTGAGTTTCATTAAAGTATGTTTTTAGTCTTAACAATTGGTATCGGAAATCAATCTTGTACTAAGTGTGGCGGTAACACCTTGAAATTCCGCATATAACTTTTAAAAATGAAAATGTTCAATAGTAAATTTTGGAGGTATTACATTAATTCATTGAGTTTCGTTACCCTAGTCCTTAATTGCAACAACCTATAAAGTTTTGCTAGATTGCATTTATGACTTTGGATTAGGATGTATGTACACTAGTGACTTTGATATCTATATGTGTGTGCAACTTTTGTATATATGACATACTAGAGGGGGGTTTTTGGGTTACCTTTGGTAGTGTGATTAGAGGGTTTCTTCAGTTCTACTAGTGTTCCCTACCCTCCTTATGATTAGCATCATGAAATTTTTTTTTGACAATGGATTGATTTTTGAGTTTCTAGATGAATTGTGAAACATATATTTATAACTAGGCCTCGAAGGTATTAGGAAAAAATTATGTTATTTAACCATTTGTTTTATTATAATACTTGATAAATGGATGACTATTCTTAATTTAAGTATACTTAATATTTAATTTTACTATGTTTTTTATGTGTATGATTTATTTTTAGATTATATTATGTATGTATTTGAGTTATGTGTTACTTCCCGCTGAATGTAGACATACTTTTTCAAGTGATATTGTTAGATGTTGATGATATTTGTGCTTTCTTGGTGATTGAATGAGAGATTCTTCGGTCTTTCCTATTTTTTTCATAATTACTAATAATGAGTTGAAATTTAAATTTAGGGTTGTTTTATTTTCGGAAAATGTTTGGGTTTTGATTTTTGTTGGTAGTTATAATAAGCATCAATTGTGTTGATTTTATTTATTTAATTGTAACCTCAACATCTAACTTAGCTAGATGTGATACATCTAACTTATTTAGGTGTGGAGATAATGCTCCTTGTTTTAATTTATTCAGCTTATGTGAATCTTTTGATAGCATTTTGAATTTTAAATCAATGGTGTCATAGGTTAGGTATTGGTTGTGCCTTATCAATGTTAAATGTTGTAGTAATACCTTGATTTTCCTGTTTTGCTTCAAATTTGTTTTTAAAAATGATTTTTGTTTTTGTGAAAATAAGGGTACTACATAAGATAGCTAGGCATAGAAGAGATGGTAGATTTAACTAGCATGAGCTCCCTTCACGGGGAATATATTTATTTTTGTCGACTTGCAAGTTTATAAGTGATACTAGCTAAAAGGTTTGGATAGGCGTGATTGCGGTTTTTTGGGAAGGAGAAGATGATGATGTGGGTATTTTTCAAAAGCGTCTATAGAAGCGACTCTAAGAATGAAACAAAATTGTTCATTCTATATGTCTATTAAAAGATTTGTTGTAGTGAATCTTTTATTCATACCATAAAGAGTAGGTTAATCATCTCCTTAAGAGTATTGAGATTGTACTCATTGGCCTTTTCAAACACTAGCAAGTCATCCACAAACATCAGATAGAAGATAGTGATAATACCTCTATTAATTCTTAATCCATGATAAAGAGTATCTTTCTCATAGAGACAAAAACTTATAAACAGAGCTTGGGAATAGAGAATAAAAACGTAAGGGGATAACAAACAGCCTTACCTAATATATCTACTAGAGGTGCTCCATTGATAATGATAGAATAAGACACAAAAGTGACCTATTCTAAGATTAATTTAAAGGTGTTACCTTTATTAGCAAAACCTTACAAATTATAAGATAAAAAACACCAATCCACTCGATTATTGCTATCAATTTTAAGCATAAAGTTAGAGTCTTGACTTCTAGACTTTCCAATAGAGTGGGTAGCCTCTTGACTCACGATAATATTATCATTGATTTGCCTATGAGTTACTAAAGTATTCTAGTTAAAATCAATAAGATGTATGAGTAAAGGTTTGATTTTGAATGTCAATATTTTAGCCACTATTTTTTTATAACATGTTACAAAGGGATATAAGGCTAAAATCAAACAGAGTGAGAGGGTTGAAACTCTTAGGGATAATATGAATAAAGTAGTGAATAAAACATCAAATCGAACCAACTAGTCCAACCCATTCAAACGGGTATAGGGAGGTAAAAAACTACCCTATTTTAAAATCTATATACCCTTAAAAAAACCCTATAAATAAATAAATAAATAAATGGTTGAATTGATTTTTCCTAATACACTCTAAACGACGTCATTTTATATATAAATAAAAATAAATTCAAGAACACGAGGCTTGATTGATCTAGTGAGGATAGGGTATAATGGGGTGATATTGGTCAAATTGTTGTATAAAAGTAAATTTTAATCAAATTACTGTCAAACTAGTTGAATTGTATATCGACCCCTACACCAAATGTTTTTTTGGTTCAAAATTGAAAACACCAAGACAAAAGCATGATTAAGTTTAGGTGGAAAAGATCATGTTCCGAAGATGTCTCCAACATTTTTGATAGAATAACATGCTTTCTATTTGGGCTTGGGACTTTGTAAGAACTAATATGGTGTGAAGTTTGAAATTTCCTAAAGATTTGCATCAAAACTAGATTATGAGACGAGTTGAGTTGAGCCGAATATTCCTAGTTCGAGCTCGGTTTATTTAGTTTTTTCCCCCTTCAAATCTTAAGCTTAGTTTTAGTTTGAAATAAGCTAAGTAATTTTTGCTTGATAAGGTTCGTTAGCCGTCTCATCTCGATTTGTAAATTTTTTTTATAAGAAGTTAACTAACCAAATCTACTCATTTATTATAATTCGATTAGTGGTTCACTGATTTAATTCCTTAACTCTTTTGAAAGTTAAATAAATCAAATTAACTGGTTTAATTATTTAATTTATTTGAATATTTATTTAATTATTCAACTTATTTATTAAATAAATTATATATAAACTCAATATATAAATAAATGAGTCAAATTTTTAGATGAGTCAAATTCAAAACAAACCACAAAAAATCTGAACCTTTATTAATTTAAGGTCAACTAATATTATAAAAAGGAGAATGTTAGAGCTACCCTCAGGGTAGACGACCATAAGGAGGTGGTAGCTTATATACAGGTAATTAATCAATTATGATTATAATTAGTATTATTTTAATATATATTATTCTTCTTATTAATATAATTTTTATCTTTTTAAATCATCATGAAAAATAATAATTTACATATATTATAATTAATTACCTATATTATTAATCATTATCATTATTATTATGGTTATTATAATTATTATAGTATTAATTATCATTAAGATAATACTAATCATAATATTAGTTATTTTTTAGATAAAAATTTAAGAAATAAAACTTCTTAATTAATTAATAATAATATTAATTGTATAAACTTTAAAAATATCAATAATAAAATTATAATATTTTTAACTTATTACTTATGTATAAGCTACCATTTTTTTCGAAATCGTGACGGTAGCTCTAACATTCTCGTATAATAAACAATATCCAAAATAAGAGCAACCGTAATTTGTTTTTCCCAAGGGACGAGTCAAAAAGAAAACTAAATATACGACAAGAGAGGATTTATGATGCATATTTTTTTTTTCTTTTTTAGCCTACAAAATCCAATCTTTCCGTGCGTATGGCGAATCCAAGGTCCTCTTCCACTTAGCTCACAGTTTTTCATGGCGGATATTTTTTGCGGCAAGATCCTCCATTCCCCCTCCGTAGGCAGCAAGTCGCCGTTATGCGTATACTCTTCTCCTTGTACTGTCTCTTATTACCTTAATGTTTCCATTTTTCACTGCAATCCGCACAGGCATAGTAGACGCTGTTACTTATTACACGATAGGCGCTATCTCGCTTCGGCTTCCTCATCTAACAGACTTCCTTCTGAATTAGACATCATCTCGACCGCTGGTAATTTGCTGTACTTTTGATACATAATTGCAATTTATAACGCTCGTCATCTTTGGTGCTGTTAATTAAATGTAATTTTGATTTCCTTGCTTTTTACCTTTTTTTCAGAGCGTTCGGATGGTAGCGTTGTTTTTAAATTCGCTGATGCGAGCCAAATTGTGAAAGATGTTGAACATTTGGATGAGAGTGAGGAGAAATTGAGCGAAGAGACTGCAGATAGACGTCGTGGTGCTGATTTTGTTGGTGATGACACCGGGCTAAAAAATTGTAGTAGTAATTCGGTTGAGCTTGCTTACGATGATAGTGACCAAGAGCATTCTGAGGCTGTTAAGAGTGATGCCGTGGAGGGAGAAGGTGCCGTGGATGCTAATAGTGAATCAAATGCAGATGTGGGCGAAGATAACTCAATGCCAGAATTTGCAGTTTCAGTTGTGAAAGCAACGAAAATTTCTACATATTCCGAGCTAGCTCAGTATGGTGGAAACCAAGAGCATTCTGAAGTCGTTGAGAGCGATAATGTGGCTGGGAGAGGTGCCATGGACGTTAAAAATGAACCAAATGAGAAAGTAGATCAAGGTATCGGGAGCTTAGAATTAGCAGTTTCACTTGTGGGAACTTCAAGAGATTCTGAGGTTGAACTTGCTCATAATGACAGTGACCGGGACCATTCTGAAATGGTTGAAGGGAATAGTGGGATGGGGAGAGGTGCTATGGATATCAATAATGAATTAGCAGTTTCAGCTGTGGAAGCAGAGGGAACATCAAGTGCTTTTGAGATTGAGCTTGTTCGGAACGATAGTCACCTACCTTCTGAGATAGCTGAGAGCAATGATGGAGCAGCTAAAGGTTCCATGGATGTTAAAAATGAACTAGATGAATATACAGATCCAAATACACAGATTTCAGAATTGGTGGTTTCAGTTGTGGAAGCCGAGGAAACTTCCGTGGATTCTTCTGTTGGTTTGATGTCTGCCCATAACTTTACGGAAGGCTCCAGTGGTAGTGGGGAGAACAGGAAGGCAGATGTATCCTTAACAAATATTCTTGAAGACGTGGAAAAATCTCACAGGCCGGACCTGAATGATCACATATATGTGGCTGCTTCTTCGGATGATTCTGTCCTTGAAGATGCGGAAGTATTTTGCTCTGAGGAAGCTTCTGAAGATATTACTGGTGTTCAGGCTATAATGCCAGTTGCTTCTTCTTCTGATGAGTTGTCTGCGGAAAGATTGGGTTGTAATGAATCTCTTGATGGTGGTGAACAGAATTCAAGCGTTGATACAGGGGCAGATATGTCTTTCCTCGTGAAGGATGATGAAGCTGATAATGTTACGGCAATTATGTCAGAGCATTCTCAATCAGTTGTGGGACTGATTCCCGATCTGGAAAGCATAACTTCTGATAAATCTCAATGCCTGGTTAGTACCCCTTGCTATGTTTTTCAAGTACATATACTTTGGTTTACCCTATCTTTTTTATGTTATTTGCCGCAGTATGGATATTCTCTGAGCGTGTTATTATTTCTTTACTAATGTTATCTCAAATATATCATGTTGTCCTTATGACTTGTCAAGATGAAGTGCGCTCCTCCTGAAATATCCATGCACATGTTCTTATGCCCTCTTTTTGAAGTATTTTTGGCCAGTTCATAATATTGAGTTTTCCCCATCAACTTTATCCATGAGTTGAATACATGCAAAAGAATGAATGTTTAGATGTGTTTTCCATTAATGAATACATATATTTTTAGCTCTTGATAATGGATGAACACCTTCAAATTCTCAAGTTTAAGGATTCTTCGGCAATGGAGTCACCAA
The DNA here is from genome assembly GCA_039764185.1 of Tamarix austromongolica. Classification (NCBI taxonomy): domain Eukaryota; kingdom Viridiplantae; phylum Streptophyta; class Magnoliopsida; order Caryophyllales; family Tamaricaceae; genus Tamarix; species Tamarix austromongolica. The sequence continues at coordinate 23,781,269 of CM077812.1, read as the reverse complement.
AATGCATTAAAAATTTGTTTTTCTCTATTTATACAATGTATTTTACATTAAACAATGAATGAAATTATACATATAATTAGTTTATACTATATATTTGATAAATAATTAGTAAATTAAGTAGAAACAACATAATCATTAAATCTAATCACATTTGCGATTTGAATCTAGTCTACCTGGTTTATAGATTAATCACAATTAACTCTAATCTAACCCGAATAATTAATCTTCTTCCCCAACCTGCTGTGGCTCTTTAAGGATATAAACTTTTCTTGCTTTCCTATTAATGCACTAAACCATAGTTTCCAAGAAGCTATCCCTTCTCTGTTTCTGTCTCTGTCTCTGTCTCTGTCTCTCTGTTGAATGAACAAGTGCTACTTTTCTTGTTGCTTCAGATGCCAGATGAAAACTATTTCCCTGAATGTTGGACCTTCTCTGAGCAAGAGCCCCTTGCCTAGAGTAGATCATTAGTTCATATATTGCTGCATCTTCACTGATTTGTCTTGTGCACCATTGGGATGTTTCCTACTTCTGTTAGAAACTCTCTGCTTCATGATCTTGGTTTCTTTGGTATTGGACATCTTGATAATGTCAACCAGAAACATCTATTTTCTTCCCAGCAAGGGCAATTGCCCCATCTTCAAGAGGTTTATACACCATCAGTTAATAAATCTACAGAATCAGAGTCGGAGAAGGGTTAGGGTTAACCGAAGAGAATAAAGAAAAAAACGATTTTCCTTATGTGGTAAGAGAGTGAGACGTTCTGCTTCCTGATAGAGAGACCCATAAAATGAATTACAGAATTTCCACTTCCAATACAAATACAGTTTATCATATCAATCAATTAAAACTCCATTTTTCTCTGTCCAATGAAGGCCATCATTTCCAAACTCTATAGTTAACATGTCTTGCTCCTCAGAACGCACTAACTACACTCACTCCTCTGCCACTAATCCCATTACCACCAGCTGATGTCAACCACCACTATTGCAACCGACAACACCAACCACCAAAAGAACAACAAAATAGAATGTGTGTATTATGATATATAGATGAGATATGCTTGACAAGATATCACTGTTTGAGCTCCAAACCTCTATCGTGACACTAGGTGGCCTCAAGTTTCCACGGAAGAAGCAACAGTCGCTGTAGTTTCCATTGAGTATGAGCTCTAAACCTCTGTCATAATACTAGGTGGCCCTCAATACTGATGATGCATATGCCAAATAATTGGGTCTTGCTTAAGGAAGATGATGGAATTTGGGTAAGAATCCAATATAAAATAACAAGAATGTGAGGGAGAAAGGAGATAATTTCATACAATCTTAGGCACCTCCTAAGAATTGTATACTCTAATTTACCACCTAAGGCTTGCAACAACTTAGGATAAAGAAGGAGAATTTTTCGAATCATAATACAACAAAGTTCCTCAATCTTAACAAAGAGAGGAAACATGGGCATCCTAATTTGATCTTTTTCATTCATGAAGAGCCAATACTTGTAAGTAGTGTGTTAGGCTCCTTTTGCTGTAAACTAACTGTAATAAAACGTATAAGGGATGAATTGGTTAGTATCAAACTAATAGTTACCTAATGAGAGATAACTAGTTTAAGTCTAACAAAAAGCAAACCAGCCATTGATTTCCTTTGGCTCTAAAACTTGTGAACTAGCAGCCTCCGCCCCAAATACCAACTTACAATCTGAAAGTGTTGCTTGCAAGTTTAAAGGGTACTCTAGCTAGCCTAGGCCATCATTAAAATAAGCTAGAGTAAGCCCATGGGGTAGCTTGTTACAAGCGCTGATTTTAACTACAATAATCATCTCATATGTCATAAAAGTGCTGCAAACACACTTACCCAATCATACCTGTTATTATACTTGTGCTTGCCTTGAATTTCAGTGCCAAAATTTGTTCCATAAACTGACCAAACTTGCTGTTGCAGTAGCTGCATATTGGTGGCTTGATTTTGTGTTGCTTTTCTTACATAATGAGAAGCTGCCTGTACTTGTTGGTTCCTTGCCTGTTTCCCTCCATTTTTATGCCAAAAGGTGACCCAAAAGCTGGCTAAAACGCTGCTAGGGGCTGCTGTTGCTGTGTTTTTATTTTTTTTATTTTTTTATTTGCATTCCAAGGGGCTGGTTATGAGCCATTTTTGAGCCACTAAAAATTGTCAAAAGGTGGTGGCTTGGATGGAAAGCTGATTCTCAATCAGTTTGTTGAAGTCTTCAACACTCTTCCTTGGGCTGGTTGGGAAGAATACGAATTTGGGGCTCTTTGTCCTTCAAAATGTAGCACGCGGTAGTCTTCTCCCTTCCTTATGTGATTTCGACCGACCATAATATTTAGCCTGACTTGATCAGGCCTAGATTGAGCTTCTTTAGTATTACAAACAACTAAAAGTAATTATAACACTTGCCAAAACAAATTGCTGCATTTGCTAGCTAAATAAAGCCTAATAAACCTGATACTAAATCATAGAATTCGTTGCTAGTCAACAATTAGGGAAAACTAGACAACTCTCTTTAGTAAAGTTAAGCCAAAAGAAGGAAAATGCAACTTCCTATACTCCTTGTTGTGTGCTGATCTAAACTGCTTTCCAAAGATCCTAAATTTGTGTACCGGGAGCCAACGAATGGTTGCAGCTGCTGTTGTTTGGGCTGATGCTAATCAAGGCTAGTTTTGGCTTCTCATTAACAACATGGAGCCATTTGAGGCTTGGTTGATGGAGCTGATCACATAAGGGGGTGGAGTTGGGGTGTTGATGCTCGACGGCTGCCTTGGAATTTGTATGGATGCTTGAGGATCCTCCTTGATGCAAATATGACACATTCTTCATAATATGGTTCTCTTTGAACAAATTTGTGCCTAAAAAAAGACCCTAGATGTATGTTTAGGACAACAACCAAATCATTATAATTTTGATAACAAAAACTTAAAAATGAATGTGGATGCTTCTTCCTCAACTGGTTTTACGAGAAAAAGCTTGAAGAAGATGGATGTTGAGTTGGTTAGGAGACAAGAATCAATTGAAGGCAGCGGCTGGTTCTGAGGAAGAAAAGGATAATTTAAGTTAGATTATGGTTAATTGTAGATATTTTATTAATTGGGCTGATATGATTTCAATTGCAAATGTGATTAAATTTAATGATTATGTTGAGTCTACTTGATTTAGTTTTATGTATTAAATATAATATTATATATTGATTAAATGTATAATTTGTTGTATAATTTTTTATTATTGTACAATGTATATTATATAGTATAAATACTGAACAAAATAAATTTTTAATGAGTTTCCAGAGTTTTCTTAAATTTGAGAAATTGAAAATAATCATTCCTTACTGGGAAATAACCCAAATGATCATTCGTTTTTGTGTATTTGATTAACTCCTTCATCTATGGCCCCAGTTTGGCCCTCAGCAATTGATGTTATCACGATGGAAGTGTATATTGACTCAACCATGACCTCATGTAGAGTCAAAATGTTCAATCAATGCCTTGGAAACTTTTAGGGACATCTGAAAAGAGATTGATGTGCAAAAGTGTAACAGAGGAAGTTCTTAGTAGCATCTACCTGTGTATCATCTATGCTCATCTCTTGCAGTATCACAGTGATGGATGCATATTTCAGTGAAAGGGTTCCTATACCAGTTGTTTATAGATGATACCCTTGGCCCTCTTTATGCAAGGGACTGGTAACTTTGCAGCCCTTCCTGTTTTTAGTTATTCTTGGGCTGCAATCTGCATTTATGACAAACGATTGAAGTCTGGTTAGCATTAACTCTTTTGATGCTTATACTGAGATCATTTTCATGAAGGATACACTGTTTGAAAAGTCCTACATGATCTGCTGCAGACTGCAGCATTTATGAAACAACCTGTTATATATAAGCTCCTTCTCCTTTCAGGTGTTTGGGACATGAAAATCAAACCAGTGGTTAAGGTGCTGTTTCCAAGTGTTTTCTGGCTATAAATCAGTTTCTCCGTTTTTTATTTTTGTTCACTCTCTTTCCTCCACATTCTTCATCTACGTTCACTTGTCATGCAGAATGATATAAAGGTCAACTGGTAAAGAGTGTCTGCAGCTCTTTAACTTTCAGAAGATTACCTTTTGATTTCGTGTGTGCACGTGTTTTTCCTAGCTTACGCAGTTCAAACACATGACTCCTTTCCTATTGACATTGCATCTTATGAATGGGCTTTGTAGGATTATTTAATCTATAACATTTTGGGCCTTGCTGAAGGCCTGAACTGTAGAGTGACTCCTGATTTTGCTCAATAAGAAAGTTTTTGTAATGAGATTTAAGTGAAGGGGTAAATTATTTATGTTATCCTGCCTCATGTACATTTTGAGCTAACCGGATGAAATTGAGTTTCCCCATTGCTGTAAATTGGATTGTAGGTGATGCCCTGATATGTTCTACTTTCTCTCTTCTAACCACAATTACATGGAATGTGCTACTGTTCAGACACGGTCCTAGTACAATGCCCCTTGCTTAATATGTGTAAATAAGGAATAACCTATTTTGGCTGGTATGTGGATATTGCTCAAGCAATAAAACCGTGGTTGCGATCGTCGTTTCGCAGTATCAGGATGTCATGAATAATGTTTTATATGTTGTGTTTTTTTTTCAAACAAATGTTGGAAAATTTCAGCCAATATTGGCAAAATATTGACCAATATCCAATATTTTGCTGTAATCATGGCGGTAAATATGTAATTTTTTGAAACGGTGGCATTTTAGGAATGTTGTGTTGCGGACGACCCAAAACTGCAAAATTGAGGCCGATATGCGATTATGCTACCGATATTTTATTGTATGATATTGCTACGATTAGAAGCGGCAATCGAGTGGGTTGTGTTGTATTAGATCAGGCCATCTCAGGTTGTTTTGTATTCTTGGTTGGATTGGTAGCCGCTGAGTGGGTGGGGTTCAATTTGGTTTCAGATTTTTTTTTGGAGTTCTAGTCAGCTCAAGTTGGCAATGCATATCAAATACAAATTAAGTCATGCTAAGGAGGATGGTAGATTAGGATAATGACCTCTAAATCTGAAAACAAGAATGAGAGGGAGAAAGTGATGCAGGAGCATCCATTATCCAAGATATTAATTTAGTTGTTAATTTCTCTAAGTTAGGGGGACATAAAAACCTCCTCACTTGGACTAATTAGTTTGACTAAACCCCAAGCCATGAAAGCCATGCAAAAATTCAATCCAGCCACCACCTTTTGCACCTTAGTGGCTCATTTTTTTGGCTTAAATGGCTCACTACCTAGCCAGGGATAGGCTACAGTTCAACTCCCACAATACAATAGCAGCCCCAACAACACTTTTCTAGGCAGATGTGGGCACTAGCAGCAGCAACAGCTATAAGTATCATAGGGGGCAGGCCTTTTTGGAAGAAAAGAAACCTATGCTTAGGCTATGATGGCACTTTAGGCTTGCAGCAGAAAGGTTACTTTCTGCTTTATGCTTTTAATAATGTTTTTAGTCTTTAGCATAAAGGCTACTTTTACTTTTTTACTTTTAATGATGTTTTTAGCTTAGCTTAGCTTATCAACTTGTAAGGAGCCTCCCAAGTCAGATGTAAGACATTGGGAAGGTCCCAAACAATTCTGATTTCTTTGTTTAAGCTAGTACAAAGTCAACTTTATTTTTGGTTAGGATTAAACTAGTTAAAGTTAGTCTCTTTGACAACTAACTAGTTTGATTAGTTAACCAAACCAGTCCTTTTTTTGTTGAGTTGTATTACAACTAAATGAGACCCAACACTCTCCTATAAGTGTTGGGCTCACACTTGAATGAGAAAAAACAACTCAGAATTTGGCTATCTTATTTCTCTCAGCAGAAATCAATCACCTTCAACTCTAGTGCATGAGTTTGAAGTTTGAATCCTAAAATCTCACAAGATTTATCCTAAGTGTTGAAACCTTAGGTGGTTCTTGTTAGTATATGATCTAAGGAGGTACCAAAGATCATATTCAACCCATTTTCTTCACCCTCTTCTCTGTTTTCTTATTTAGTTATCCCCCATTGATAACAACCTTCCTAACTTGACCCAATTTGTATTGGCATATGCATCAGAAAGGAGAATAATGCATACAATCTTGGCCGCCTCCTAAAAATTGTATATTCTCAATCACCATCTATGGCATAAGACATCTTAGGATAAAAAAAAAGGAGAGATTTGAAGATAGGATTCAAACAAAGTATTCACTCTACTCGGTAGGTGAATGTCGGAAAAGAGAGCAAATAGGCAGCTAACAAGTTCCCCTTTCTGTTCATAAGACTAACATTTATAAGGATATGTTAGGTCCATTGTTTGTTACAACCTAGCCATTGGCTTTTCTAACCAAACTAGTGGTTACTTAATGTGGGCAAGTTTAACTAGTTTAAGTCTAACAAAAAATAACCCAGCCATTGGCTTTTCTGGCTGTCAAACTCGAGTGTTCTGCCCTTCCCATACGTACACGCTGATTTTAATTAATCCTACAATTTAAGTAAAGGCTACTTTATCAAATCTGACTGCTACAGAAAAACATAAAAAGCACTGTTGTGCTTTTCCTCAAAGCTGATTGTTGCTGTCCTTCCTGCCTCCTTTGTTTTCTGTGCCCAATCAGCCCAAAAGCTGTCCGAATTCCCGTCTTAAACTGCCTTGCTGATATTTTTGAAATTCAGTGTCCGACAGCCCTCAAGAAGTGGCCCCCACATACTGACTGGGTAGCTGAAAAGGATGCTGCTGCATTTTTGCTTGAATTTTGTGCCCAAACTCGCCCCAAAATCTGTCCAAAATTGCTGCAACATACTTCCACAGATCAGACCTGCTACTTATCCTTTCTGTTGATGATTATCTTGAATTTCCACACCAAAATTGTCCCAAAAATGGGCAATTTCTCTGCCAGGGTTTCCAAGGCCTGTTTGGTCTCTTCTCCCACCTTATACCTGATTTGGAGGTGTTCTACAAGAAAAGAGGCTAAACTAGGACCTATAGCATTATTAGCTAACAAAAGTAAACCTAGCCTTTTTGGCGGCAGACCTTAAGGTCAATAATCATGTTGGGTTTGTACTTTAATTGTCATAAAACTCTGCCACAGTTCTTCCTTGCTTCTGGTTCCTCTTTTTCTCTTATTTCTGTGTCCGTGCAGCTCCAAAAAAATGCATTACATTGAAAAAACCAATGCCTCAAATTGTGGCTGATTTGTGATTGATATTCTTCAACAAATCTGCTGCAAAAATACTTAATTAATTGCTGCTTTTGCCTTGTAATTTCATGCCAAAAGAATGCCCAAAAAAGATGGAAAAAAAATGCTGCTATGGTAGCTGCATTTTTGGCACTTGAATATTTAGAACTTATGCCCAAGGATCCTTGATCCTTTAAGTTTAAGAATAGTTTAGTTTGGTAGGAAGGCAAGCCAAGACAATAACTTGAGCCTACTGAAACGAAAATGACTATGTAATGGTCTCTTGAACATTGCAATGACAAAGTCACCATAATTTTCATTAGCAAAAATAAAAATGATTGTGAATGCTTCTGCATCAGTTGAATTGGGGTTTGAGTAATTTTGGTTTTATATTCTTTCCGGGTTGGACTCAGTTTTGGTTTATTTCAGCTTTGGGTTTATGTCAGGTTAGGTTTAATGAGGTTGAGTTATATTTCATTTGGGTTTAGGTCAAGTTTAATCAGGTTCAGTTGAAGGGGTTGCTCTAAATTTTTAGAAATGCATATGTCCAATCAAAGTTTAGCTGGGCAAGATTTGGTTCAATATTGTGCAATCATTCGTTGGTACAAGGACATAAAATCCTGAAAAGTGGCTTGCAATATTTAAAAGATGGCAATGGGGTTTGGGTTGGATCTTGTTGAGTTTGGACCAATGTTGAGATGGGTTTTTATCAAGTTTGAGTTAGTACTAGGTCTTGTCTTATCTAGTTTGGGCCAGATTCTGATGAAGGAGCATCCCAAGCACTTAACGCTAATTTAATCATTAATTTCTCTAAATTAGAATATCCCAAAACACTTCTAATTTGGACTAGTTTGATGTACTGAATTAGTACAACCATGAAGCCATTCTCAATATAGTATCAAGCTGCCACCTTTTAATAGCTTAGGTGGCTGGCAATCAGCTAAAAAATGGCTTCCTCAGTTTGTTATTTTCAGACAGACATGCAGCACAGCAGCTGACAGGTCAGTAGGGCAGATCAACTAGTGGGTCAGCTTTTTTTTGGTTACTGAGCACAGAAAGATAGGTGACAATAAGAATAGTGAGGGGTCAACATTTTTGTTTAACAGAGCTTTTACGACTTTTTTTCAGCTTTATTGCTTTCCCCAGATTCAGCCCATTTAAAGCTATTAAAGTAGCTTTTTACTTTTGCAAATAGTCATGATTACCTATTAGATAACTTATTTACTTGTAGGATTAATTAAGTGAATTTATAAAGTATAGGAGGGACATAATTACTCAAGTTTGACTGGTCTAAAAGTCAGTGCCTCATCAACACTCTTGGTTAGATTTAAACTTGGTCCTCTTAGACAACCCTTAGGTTGACCCTAATCATGTTGGTTTTATTTCTTTTTGTTGGGCTATAACTGAAGGGTCTAACATTTTCTATAAGTGTTAGAAATTATCTGAATAGAAAGGGGACTTGGTTGGTCATATTTTCTCTCATTTTCTGATATTGATACCTTCAAAGTCAAGTGAAGACTTTGATTGATTTTTCCTCAAAAATCTTACTTTTTTTATATCAAGAGTTGCAGTGCTTGATCATAGGAGGTGCCTATTGATCATATTACCCCTATGTCCCCTCATCTTTCTCTGTTTTCTTTTGATGGTTATTACCCAAATCACCATCAATCCTTGACCCAATTTGTATCTCTCATGCATCAGATTTTGTTTGGGTTTAATATGGTATTGTTCAGCACTGGATTGAGACTTTCTGATAGAAAGGGTTGGCATTAGGTTGGGTCTTCTTGGGTTTAGATTGGCATCTGGTCATGTTTTATCGCATTCTATGAACCTCAGTCCTCATGGTTATGATAATAGAGTCATGTTGATTTTAGGCAAGGTTGTCTTATGGGCAAGCAATAAAATCGCGGTCGCGGTATCGGAGCGTCGCGAACGATATTTTATATGTCGCGGTTGTCGCGGTGTAATTTTTTATTTTTTTTTCACAATAAATATTAGCAAATACCAATAAATATCGTTAAATATCGGTAAAATATCGGCAAATATCGGTCGATAACTGATATATCGCCGATAAATACGTGAAATTCTAAATCCATCGTGTATCGCCAATTTCGCGTATCGGCCGATCCAAAATCCGATAATTATCGGCCGATATTGCGTATCGGAACCGATATTTAATTGTATGCTTATGGGTGCATAATATTTTGGGTTAAATTGGGTCAAGTTTTGGGTTAGCTGGATCAGGTTTTTCAAATCCAGTCAACTTTTGCTAGCTGTGAATGATTTAATATCAAGGGTCATTTTGTGTTAGTGGGTCGGGTTCCAGTTATAGTGGTTTAAGCTCATTTTTCTGCATATATATATATATATATATATATATATATATATATATTAAAGGACGGAATCCTTTTGTTTTTGTCCTGCCATAGTATCTTCTGGACACTGCATGCTTTGTAGCTTTTAGATGTTCAAAATTCTAGGATATAGCTCCTGCCCTTTATGGGAAACCAGATTTATCTCATCTGTTTTTCATGTTTCACCTTTGTGGGTTTCTACTATGATGATTATTGGCAATAACCTCACCAAGATAAAGGTTCTGAACTACTTTACATCATAGTTGAAGTTCTGATTTATGGGATGTAGCAATTTTTAAGTTATGAAAAAGGACTTCTATTTAGATTTGACACTTCTTCCAGGGTTGTCATTATATTTTAAGACACATGGTCCCTGCACTATAGATTTTGAGCTACGAAGTTCCAACATAACCTGTTTCCTCATCAGTGCAGGGCTTTTGATATTATTCTTGCGACCAAGTCTGTTTTGTTCCTCACATCTCACTCTTTTTATTTTATTTTATTTTTATTTTTATGATTTTTATAATTTTTTTTATTGTTGGAATACATTTTTTGTATGTAGCTCTTGAAAGTTCTGATTGCGTTGGCTGTTTTTGACTTGATATATTGCCTGAGATCTCCCTTTTCCCAACTGTAGGCCCCTTTAGCTTCATTATCTGATTTTATTGTGGAACATGAAAGAAAAAATTTCTTGCTTGTAGGTTGCTGATAATTCTTCAGATATTCTTCCAAGAAAGAGTGATGTTGCTGCAGAAATTAGTGAATTCACAGAAAGATCTGCTCATAAAGACCTGGGCACAAAATCAGTGGAATCTACTATCTCTAGGTGATCTCTTTTGCATTGATGAATAATAACTGTATTGTTTTCATGTTATATAAAATATTGATGTAATTTCATACTCTCTCTTTGGTTTTTCAATTGATTGATCCTCCTTTTTCTCTCTTCATTTCTTCTGTGCTGACAAACTAGGACATCTGATCATAGATGTCTATGAGCATTCATTTTTATACTCAGTTGCAAAATAGGATATTGATCACAATATGTGTCACTGATCACAGTTTTTGATTTACTTGTGAAAAGGGGTGACGGACACTTGTCTGATTCCATTTTACATTCAGCTGCTGCATCATTGCGAAATCCCTCAAAGGTACCCTCAGTGCTGCTACTTTAACTTTTCATATGATGTTAGTTGTTGTACTTGGTTATAAATCTCTGTATTATGTATTTTAGTGAAGATTGTCCTTTTTTTGTTTTTGTTTTTGTGCAACCAATAATTGATTCTATTAATACCAAAATGAGTATTACGTACAGACTATACTCCCCAAGCTAAGGAAAGAAATCTAACAAAATTTAGACACATACTTCAAGCATTTATCAGATCTGTGTATCCTAGCATATACCTCCAGTATTACCTCTCTAATATCCCTGTTGAAAAGCAAGCTTTTCTGCTGAAAAATAGTAGTGTTCCTGGACCTCCAAACGTGATATACCAGTGAAGTTATCACGGTTTTTAACACTGCCATAAATCTTCTTCTCCTTGTGTAACTGGTTTCCATGCCATGTTCTTGGCACGTAACTGATCCCTAGCCAATTTACCAGTAACTTCCAACATTCCTGAGCATAAGGACACCCAGCTAAAAAGGTCTAAATCCTCACATTCTTGCCTACAAATCCCACAACTTTATCTATAAATGACATGCTAGAAAACAGTCTAGCTTCATGACACACAAGACACATAAGACACAATGAGTTTATGGCAGGACAACTAGTCATGCTTCTGGATAATATTAGCCCAAGGTTTAAGAGGTGCCCATGTAAGGTGATAAGCCTTCTGAATGCTATACTTGCCTTTAATGATTCACTCTCCATCTCTGATATGATGTAACAGCAAGTATCTGAGACTCATTACCTTCTTGAAGACCCAGGGGTAGTCAGCTTTGTGGACCATGCTGTCAGTGGTATCCTCCCTAATATAGAATTCATGTACCCATTTGATCTAAAGTTCTTCTTTGTGTTCCACAATTTGCCAAGGATACTCACTAGTACTGCCTTATTCCACCAAACAAGGTTACAAAATCCCAGGTGTCCCTCCTTTTTAGGCATACACTAGATTATTACCCGTGTGATACATAGAGAGATTTATAATTCATGATATAATAACATTTGAGCAATTGGTATTTTAAGCCTCTACAATTTAGGACTTTAAAAACTACAACTTATAATCGACAATTGACTAAATACATTTTTTTCTTTTCAAATTGGACCATTATCATATTATAAAAAGGAGTAATGTTTATATTTTTTATATGATAAAAAGAATACTATGGTAATATATATATATATATATATATATATAGATATAGATATATACATACATACATACATACATACATATATACATCACAAAAATATATAAATTATGTGAAAAGACAAACCTCAATACACATTCCTTTGGTTGGACACCTCGATACACCTTCCACTGTTGGTAAGCGTAGAAATAAAACCAAACGCCCTGCTAAAAGAGCCTAAGCAAAAATTGAAGCGGAAACTGCAAAAAAGTAGAGTCTCCTCTCCGCATCAGCTGGGTACCAAAGTTTGGTAGAACTAAGACCACCCCACCTAAATGATAACCTTATAGACTAAGACCTTGATTTTAGAGTTTAGTTTTGCTGATCTAAACTATTCTTTGATTAGATTAGTACTGAGAAGAATATTAATTATTATATTAATGTTCAATATATTATTAATATTAATAAGTATAATAATTAATTATGATAACTATATTAATAATTATAATAATTATATCAATGATTATAAAATTTTATCAATATCATGAATATTATTAATATAAATAATTATAATATTTTTTTTATTATAATAATTATGTTAATAATGATGATTGTTATTTTTATCATTATAATTATACTAATAGTTAGTATAATACCTATATTAATAATTATATTAATTATATTAATAATATTTATGATTACAATAATTATATTAACAATAATTATTAATATACAATTAATATTCATATTATTTATAATTAGAATAATAATATTTATGCTAACAATTATTGTAATAGTTATATGAGTAATTGTAATAATATTATTAATAATTATTATGATAATAATTGTTTGAGTAATTATAATTATTATCTTAATAATAATAATAATAATAATAATAATTAGTGTAATAACTACATTCATAGTTATATTATTTATATTAAAAATTGTTATTGTCGAATATTTATCCTCAAAGTTAGGAATTAGGTAGATATGTTAATTCCTGTTTTTTAGGAGGTAAAATATATTTTTTAGATTGCTGGATTTTAGGAGTCAGAATATCTTATTTGTCTTATCCTTTAGTTATCTTTTAGTTATATGGATGTCTATAAATAAATCCTGTACTCTCTCAGAAATATAGAATACAATTTCTCAACTTCTACATGGTATCAGAGCTGGGAAATTCTAAAAAACCCTAGCCGTCTTCCTCCTCACCGGCATCCTCAGATTCACCCAGTATTCTCAGTTTTTCCCAGAAAGTCTCAATTTTTTTTTCTCCCTAATGGCGAATGAACAAACCAGTTCCATCTCTGAAACCTCCTCCTCTCCTTTCCATAATTCCAACTCTAGAAATTCTGGAATGACTGAAAATACCTCTCTTCTCATCACAAATCATAAACTCAATGGAGAAAACTACCTGCAGTGGTCCCAATCCGTCCGGATGTTCATTGGTGGTAGAGGAAAAGAGGATTATTTGTCCCGAGAAACCAATATTCCTCAGGAAAATGATCCAAACTACAAGAAGTGGAAGGCTGAAAATCATCAAATTATGTCTTGGCTCATTAATTCAATGAATGTTGATATTGGTGAAAACTTTCTCCTCTATGAAATTGCTCATGAAATATGGGAAGCAGTGAAAGAAACTTACTCTAGTTCTGATAATACTTCAGAACTTTTTGCAGTGGAGGCAATCCTTCATGACCTTCGTCAAGGAGAATTGAAGGTAACACAGTACTTCAATATACTAACCCGACATTGGCAGCAGTTAGATATGTTTGAGTCTCATGAATGGAAATGCCCGGATGATAGGGCATTATATCGAAAGATACTTGAGCAGAAAAGAACTTTTAAGTTTCTGTTGGATCTAGATAAAAGCTTGGATGAAGTCAGAGGCAGAGTAATGGGAACAAAACCTCTTCCTAGTCTTCGAGAGGCATTTTCAGAAGTCCGTCGAGAAGAAAGCAGAAAGAGAGTAATGTTGGGCAACTCACAACCACTTTCAAACCTAGATGGATCTGCCTTCACTGCTCAGAATTCATGGCCCCCAACGCTCGTATACAAACATCAGCCAAGAAAGGGGCGACCTTGGTGTGACCATTGCTCAAAACCTGGTCATATAAAGGAGACTTGTTGGAAGCTACATGGCAAACCAGCAAACTGGAAGCCAACCAAATCAGTCAAAGATAACCGTGCAAGCTCAGCAAGTGTTACTGAAGAACAACAAAGCACAACTGAGACCAGTCCATTCACTAAGGAACAACTAGATATGTTAAAACTGTTGCTGAATAACAACCCTCCACATCTCTCTAGCACTGCAGATGCGGCTAGTTTGCATGCAAACTCAGGTAAACTGCCCTCAAAGCACTGGATTGTTGACTCAGGGGCATCAGATCATATGACAGGAGATATAACTCTTCTCTATGACTATCAACAGTGTTCCTCTAATCTCAGGGTGAAGATTGTCGATGGCTCTTTATCTAAAGTGGCTGGAACCGGATCGGTTAAATTATTACCTGGAATTATTCTTAAATCTGTATTACATGTTCCAAATCTTGATTGCAACTTTGTTTCCATCAGTAAATTGACTCGTGATAACCATTGCTTAACAACTTTTTCTCCAAATGTGTGTGTTTTTCAGGAGTTGGGTTCGAACAGGAAGATTGGCAGTGCTAAGATGTGTTCTGGTCTATACTTCTTCCAGCCAACCAAATCCATAGTTGCTGCTACAAGTCTTTCTTCCCGTCAGTATGATACTACTTTTTGTCATTCCAATTCAAGTGTCAATATAGATAGTGAAATTATGATGTGGCACTATCGGCTAGGGCATCCAAATTTTTTGTACCTCAGAAAGTTATTTCCTAATTTGTTTATTGATAAAAATCCAAGGTCTTTCGATTGTGAGATATGCCAACTTGCAAAACATACTCGATCTGTTTATCTAGGGATTCCCTACCAACCATCAAAACCTTTTGCACTTGTTCATAGTGATATATGGGGTCCTTCAAGGGTTAAAAACATTAATGGAGCACGATGGTTTGTAACCTTTGTTGATGACCACACAAGACTTACATGGGTATTTCTTATGAAAGAAAAATCTGAACTTACAAGGATATTCCAAACTTTCAATTCTATGATTCAGAATCAATTTGGTACCAATATCAAGATTTTAAGGTTTGATAATGCTAGGGAATATTTTTATTCTGTCCTAGGAGATTACTTGTCTAAACACGGGATAGTCCAAGTGAGTTCATGTGTCAATACTCCACAGCAAAATGGGGTAGCAGAGAGGAAAAATAGACAACTATTGGAAGTGGCCCGCGCTATTATGTTCTCAACCAATGTGCCAAAATACCTATGGGGGGAAGCTGTTCTTACTTCGGCATATCTCATAAATCGTTTACCATCTCGTGTCCTTCAGTTTAAAACACCTCGCAATGTTCTTATTAATTTTTTCCCTCATGCTCAATTCTTATCTTCAAATCTACCTCCAAAGGTATTTGGATGCTCTGCATTTGTTCATGTCTATTCCCAAAGCAGAAGCAAACTTGATCCACAATCCACAGAATGTGTTTTCATTGGTTACTCAGCTCACAAAAAGGGGTATAAATGTTTTTGTCCTATTACTCGAAAAATGTTTGAAACCATGGATGTCACATTCTTTGAAAACAGTCCATATTATTCCAACCTTGAAATTCAGGGGGAGAACACGACAAACTTTCAGCCTTGGTGTTGGGATTCAATACTTGAACACAATTCTGAGTTTATTCCAAGTCGGTCTATTTCTCAAAAACAACCTTTAAGTCCAATTTGTGGATTTTTTCCTTCTACACTAGATCAACCATCTCTACCCACATGCTCTAAACAACCAATACCTCAATCTACAACCAAAGAGCTTCTAGTTTATTCTAGGAAGAATAGGCAAACTCAAGAGTTGGTAGAACCCAATACACATCTCACACCTGTCCAAGATTTTGAAATGGATCCAACACCTGCAGAAACTCATACAGATGGGAAGAATGATCAAGATACAAAGGAGATTTCAACAGAAGGAAACTTAGAGCTACCCATTGCTCTAAGAAAAGGTACTCGAACATGTACTCAATATCCAATTAAAGATTTTCTCTCCTATGCAAATCTATCAGGAACCTACAAGGCATTTCTATCAAAGATGGATGAAGTTCAAATTCCAGCAAACATCCAAGAGGCTCTTAGCCACCCAGGATGGAAACAAGCAGTTCAAGAGGAGATTAGTGCGTTGGAGAAAAATGGTACATGGATTATCACCGATCTTCCATCAGGAAAGAAAGCAGTAAGCTGCAAATGGATATTCACTGTGAAGTATAAGGCAAATGGAAACATTGAGAGGCTTAAAGCGCGGCTGGTTGCTAGGGGCTTCACACAGTCCTATGGAATTGACTATCAAGAGACATTTGCTCCGGTTGCAAAACTCAATACTATCCGGATACTTCTATCATTGGCTGCAAATCTAGAGTGGTCTCTTCATCAACTAGATATCAAAAATGCATTCTTAAATGGGAATCTTGAAGAAGAGGTTTATATGGAGATTCCATCTGGAGTTCAAGAGAGATATGACAGCAGAAAAGTGTGCAAGCTATTGAAGTCTCTGTATGGACTAAAACAATCTCCAAGAGCATGGTTTGGTCGGTTCTCAAAGTCAGTAAAACGACATGGCTTTACCCAGTGCCAAGCTGATCACACATTGTTTGTGAAACGATCATCATCAAATAAATTGACAGTTCTTATTGTCTATGTGGATGATATCATTCTAACTGGAGATAATATGGACGAAATAGCAAGGATAAAACAAGCCTTAGCTGAAGAATTTGAGGTAAAAGATCTTGGTCCTCTTCGGTATTTTCTAGGAATGGAAGTTGCTCAATCAAAGGAAGGTATAGTTGTGTCACAACGCAAGTACACCTTAGATTTACTAAAAGAAACTGGTATGCTTGGCTGTAGACCAACAAGTACTCCAATGGATTGTAAGAAAAAGTTTGCACGGGAAGAAGGTGGAGTTCCAGTAGAAAAGGGGAGATACCAACGATTGGTTGGAAAACTCATTTACCTCTCTCACACTAGACCAGACATTAGCTTTGCAGTTAGCACAGTGAGTCAGTTCATGAATAATCCAATGGAAGAGCATATGGAGGCAGTATATCAAATTCTCAGGTATCTAAAAAGGACTCCTGGAAAGGGGATACTATTTAGAAAAACTGACTGTCAAGATGTAACTCTATACTCTGATGCAGATTGGGCAGGAAGTCAAATAGATAGTAGATCAACCGCCGGTTATTGCTCCTTTGTATGGGGAAACCTTGTAACATGGCGAAGTAAAAAGCAGTCAGTTGTCTCTAGGAGCAGTGCTGAATCAGAATTAAGAGCACTTGCAGTTACTATTTGTGAAGGGATATGGATTAGGCGAATAATGACTGAACTGGGTATTGATTTTGGAAAGAACGTTAAGCTCAAATGTGATAACCAAGCAGCTATCAGTATGGCAAAGGATCCAATCCATCATGATCGAACCAAACATGTGACAATTGATAGACATTTCATTGCAGAGAAGATAGAGAATTCTGAAGTACAAGTAACATACATTCCCACTCGAGAGCAGTGCGTAGATATTCTCACAAAAGCTCTTCCAGGACCTAACTTTGAGAGATTGTGTAGCAAGTTGGGCATGTATAATATCTACAACCCAACTTGAGGGGGAGTGTCGAATATTTATCCTCAAAGTTAGGAATTAGGTAGATATGTTAATTCCTGTTTTTTAGGAGGTAAATTATCTTTTTTAGATTGCTGGATTTTAGGAGTCAGAATATCTTATCTGTCTTATCCTTTAGTTATCTTTTAGTTATATGGATGTCTATAAATAAATTCTGTACTCTCTCAGAAATATAGAATACAATTTCTCAACTTCTACAGTTATTATTATAATAATTATATGAATAGCAATCATTATTATATTTAGAACCATGTCATATGAATAGCAATCCTTTGTGAGATTGAAGAACATATATATAGACATTGACAGTAACTTTAAGCCATTAGCATCCGATCACTCCAAAAGTCATCCGACGTCTAACATGTGCAAGACATGCAAACTTAGAGCAGTAACCTTATAAGTCAGAAGCATTGACACATAAACCTAACCTTAGATTAGATGACCATTCTTATATTTCTAGCACTATTAGAATGTGAACCATAATTAAGAATGATTAAAAAAATCAACAATACAAATGAATTCTAAGCAGATAATAAAAAATAGAAAACAATTATTAATAAGTTTTTAGATTTATAACACGGAATAAAATTCAAATAAAGTGCAGAACACTTTTTTGGTACACTCATAAATTCAAAGGACCCTTCGTGTACAGATACAAATTTTATAAATCTAGCCCCCCCCCCCAAAAAATAAAATAAAAGTCCTATCGTTCCTACATGCACCTACAACATTCAAACCTGAAGGAACAACACAAAGATACTATCAACAAACAATTAAAATAAGCAATTTTATACGAGATCATTTCGCTACCCAATCCATCACCACTTAACTGCCACTTGCTGGAGGAACAAAAAAGAGACACTAAACCATCCAACAGTTACTTGGTGCAGGAAGAAGAAATAAGAACATCATTCAACACAAATATTTATGATACTTGGTGCGACCTACCATGCTCAGAGTCTCTTATTTCAGTACTTCTATATCAGAAGAAGAGTATGAATATAATTTCCACTGCATTATCAACATTACTGTCATCATTCCTTTGATTTTCTTCACCGACATAGTACTCCTCATTCAACATCTTTATCCAATCAATTGGTTTTTAACTCTTGAACTGTCACCAATTATCCAATAACCTACGTTCAAATTTGTGAAAGGGCCATTAGCAGTATTACCACTACCAACTCACCAATTATGTTCACCATCCACACCATATTAAAAGTTTGTTCAGTATGACCCTATTCACTCCTTAACCCATAAATAAAAAATCAAACATGTGGTGTGCAACCAAACAGACAAAGTTGTGTTGATGGTGAATCATACAGCCTCAACCTTATCTCATCCCCAAAAATCAATCCCCTTTATCCCAATTTCATTGCGCGTATCTTAAATCTTTGGTTTCTGGAGTCCCTCATCAGTTATGTCATATCCAAAAGCTTCGACTCCCAATTAGATTATTCATTTTATTTTCTCTCTCTTCACTCTATTTCTTCACCTCAAATTCCCAAACTCTACAAAAATTGAACCAAGTCAATTAACAATGGGACATTAAGCTAATAGTCAAAGGTTTAAAGTTATAAAAAGTAAAATAACAATTAATTTATCATTCCATTTTTTTTCTCAGTTCTACCTGACTAATTTTTTCATGTTTACAGGGAAAGCAATATATGATATACAAAGAGTCAGGGACCAATTAAACATAACATAAGTTGTGCCCTTAAAAATATGGATGACAATACCTAACCTGCTGTTGTGAGTTTTCTTAAAGTGTTGGCATTAATTAATTTACCTTCACTTTGTGGCATTCCATTCCTCTAATCTATATGCTAATGTTTGTTGCCTGAAAACACAAGAAATCATATCATGAGTAATTACCTTGTCACACATATATGTAAATGGATAAACACCCCACAACACTGGCCTAGAAAGTTCATCCATGCAGACTTGGCTTAATTTGAAAAAAAATAAAGAAGAGAAAATGTATTATATGGAAACAGGAATGGGGCCTTGATACCTTCATATCAGTATTACTAAATTATCATTGTTCATTGCTTTTTAGCACAAATCATAGAGAAACATACGATCGCCCTCCCTCCCAAAATAAGGAAGGAAAAAGAAGTAAACATAGATGATGCTAGTTGAAGTCGATTTAAAGGGACAACTACAGTAATAATGCAATTTTGGTAATTAACCTTCTAACCTGAAAATGAAGCAAATAAATATATATTCAAATTTTTAGATTTATATTTGCATTTCGTTGATTGATTGCACACTTTATAAGAAATCATGATAAAAAGTAAGGATAAATTTTTACTACACAAAAAAATAAAATAAAATAGTGGTTCACCTGAAATGAAGTAATAGTCTACAGATAATTCAAACACAACCTTAATAAAAAAAAAGCATCCAAAGATAAATACTTGACCGAAAAATATTAGATCACTTGAAATAAAGTAACAGTTGCATCAAACCTGAAATGATGTAATAATTAAACAAAACCATAATAACAAAAAGCTGCATTTAAAAGGCGATCCGCTTAACAATGCTGGAGAAACTAAAGAATGTGAAGAGGCGTCCTCCGTTTCAATCAGCCCAATCCAGCACAAAATGACATGGGGAACTTTGGTGAATAAACCACAAAAATAGAAAGCTGACTGCCATCCCACCATCCTACCATTTAGTTCTGCTTTGCTCATTTTATCTCCAAAGTCTCTTCCTCATTCTTCTGCTTTGCTAGGCTACCTTTGTGGGGGACTTTGGTGCTCAAACTGAGTGAATAATATCAAGAAGTGCATAGTAAGTGTAACAGCTCCCAACCCAATGCATATGAAGCCAATTCCTTTCCATGTCGATAGAAGTGAAGATTACTGTAGGAACTTTAGAACTCCGAGAATAAGGACAGATGCCTGAAAGGACACAACCTGCCAGGATGAAGAATAGGCGGGTTAAGAAAGGAATTCACTTGCACCAAAGAGACAACTGATCAACAGAATGACAATCAAATTGAAGTACTCAAAAGTCAAAAGGTAATTTAGACAGTCAGTTTGCCACAAGGGACTTCAATGGTCAGCCAATATCTCTAAGCTTCTCATTGTCGAAAGTATCATCAACATTATATTTTTCTAGTAATGCATCTTAATATGGCAGGCAAACAACACGGATTTGATGTAAAGTGAAAGCAATTAGCCACTCGAATGATCAAACATTTGAATTAGCTAGAACTTGAAACAGAACAAAATGGTGTTACTTTTTCCCTTTCTGAGTTCATAATGTTCTACTCATTTATAAGGAAAGTGCACTGATTGCATGTTGTTATCCAACCTTGGCAATGAATACATCTCTACACCACTGCGTATTATGATCATCTGATTCCATAAGTCCCTCATAAAGTGTCGCTTGATGTGAACATGAACCTGCAAGGTCAAAGAAATAAGCAGCTGGAACCAAAATTCAAATACACAGTGCACCATGAACTCACATGACACACATTTAGCATTACGCCACCAAGTAGAAGGTTAAGAAAATTGTCATGATACTTAGTAAACCCATAAATAGATAATGTTCTACTGAAACCCTAGCCTTCACCTCTGCTTGAGTAACTAAACAGACTGCGATTATAAATGAATGTATTTTAATGATATCGCTATGATAGAATATGTGTCAACCTCAACCATGCACTATGAAAAGATACCATAAGCTTGAAAATTTATGCCCAACAAAACACTGATTAACATTGAGTGATAAAGACTTTATCCTTAATTCAAGTTTTATTTATTGAATTATCACTCTGCAGCATGGCTTCCAGTTTGCGGAACCATAACAAATGGAAAATATAGAGTTGAATTTAAACTCTCCTACTTATCTAACCATTTCATTCAGCATGAGATCCTCGTACTGTAATTACTGAAAAACTATAATTTTTGGTGTCCCCATCCTGCTGAATAGTTCACTCACTGTACAGAGAGTTAAAGTTGCCCAATGTTATAGCAGTTATAGCAGTATCACCCCTCACCGTGCAATGACATTCAACAAAACAACTAAATTAATCAAATGGGAGTGTCATAACTCAGTATAAAAAATGCAGAATAAAACAAAAATTAAATCATTCATGTAATAAGTAATTACTGTGGAAATTGAAAAATAAAAGTGACGGGCTCTCACTTGCTCTAGCCCCATTAGCTGCAGCATGCCAAGTCCTTTGTTATTCAAAATGAAGCTTGTTCCAATAAATGCACTTGACGCCATTGCCAATATTAATACCTTTACATTTTCTATCCCCTCACCACTTTAAAAAAATATTAAAAATCAAATTGATTGAACTTTCCAAGTTCCCCTCCTCATAAGAGATCATGAATCAAATCTTGAACTGACTAACAAATCATGAAGCCAATCAATTTCTTAAAGAATTAAACCAATCAATCAACATCTTTACTAACCAAAAAAAAATAAAAAATTCTCACTACGTCTCTGAGATGGGTAAGATTACAGGTCAAAGAGGTAGTGAGAAAGGGATAGTCATTTGGGGGGGGGGGGATGAAAGACCTTACCAAAGGTGCCTCCTATTTCTCTTTTGGATTCATAAATTTCTACTTTTTTCTGTGTATCGTCTGTGACCAATTTTAATAGCTTCTTCTTCCTGTTGCTGCACCTCATGAATCGGTACCTGAGGAGTTGCCATTTGTTGAGTTATTCATTATAAAGCTGATCTAATGGACCCAAGAAGGCCTTTGATGTTGCTATTGTAGTCACTACCATCAGATAACACATTTGCCTCTGCCCTTTCAATAATTATTACGCACTCCTCATCCCTCTTAATTTCTGCATCTTCGACGTTCGTCTGCCATGGCTTCCCCTCCCACTACAATTTATTGTCACTCAAATCCTTCCCCTCTCAAACAATCTTCCTCTCCATCCCTCTCAATCCTTTCTTTGTGAATATGCAAAATCACAGCAGGAATTTGCCTCCATTTCTTTGATTTTGTATCCTGCTTGTCTATTGCCATTACAGCCACATAGATTAAGCAAAGTGAGAGTTGAAAACCAAAGCTACGAACAAATTCAGCTGTAAGTGGTTGAAATTCCTTAGTGAGAGGATAATCAAATCTTCAGTTTGCAATAACACTGCCTATTGCCGTTGTAATTTGCCTATTTGAACTGAATCTGAAAGATGAAGTCAGGAATCTTGATGTTGTTGTTGTTGTTGTCTTTTCTTATCTCGATGCTGCAGATGGCTATCCCAAACTATTGGCTTGAATCAAGCACTCATCTAGGATATCGAAGAAAAGAAAAAAAATTGTCACAGCCTTTACCGTTAATCTTTCACCCTGTGCTTCCTCTTTCATGCCCTCCTTTTATCTTCCTGTTTTTACTTTCCGTACTCAGTGCACATCTTTTTCTTCTATGACCCCTTGAGGATGCAATGCCACGTATGCCCTCATGATGTGATATTTATGGGTGGGAAAACATGCTTCCCAAACTCCATTTTTTTATATTTATAGATATGCTGTGCGAAGCTATCACCAGTGCCTTCTTACCCTGACCAAGCACAGTACCTTCTCAGGCAATAAGAAAATTTGAGCCCAGAATTGGTGAATTCTCATCAGCACAGATCTGATCAACTGGAGCCTTCCTGCATAGCTAAGGTAGTTTGAAGTCCAGCATTGTACTCTCTGTGACATCTTATTAATCAATGCTTGATATTATGAATGGTTAAATGGCCAAGGGTACTCCCAGGTAGTTAAAAGGGAAGTATCCCTCAGCACAACCCATTAGCTTCAGTTGGTTACTCTTCGAGGTAGGTCTAACTTCTCCAAAGTAGGTATTACACTTGCTTGGGTTTCCTTTTAGCCCTGAAACATTACCGGAGTCTTCCATTTTCTTCATATTCATCCCAATTGATCCATTTTCACCCCTGAAAAAAGTCAGCAGGTCATCGACAAACATAAATCAATTATGTTGAGGGAATTCATGAGTATTCCAAATTGTGTTCAGACTTCTGTGCAGATATTCCTTCTCTAACACACACACACACAAAAAAAGGGGATAAATCGGATCCTTTTGTCTCACCCCTGGTTTGTTTGCAAAAGACGTGGTTAAACAACCATTAATATTAGGGGATAATCTTACTGTGGTGTACATAAATACAAATCTCTCTGGAAATCTGCAGGCCAAAAGAATCCGCTGTAGGAAAGGCCTCTCTATACTGTCATAGGCTTTCTGAATATCGACTTTAAGCATAAGCCTGAAACTTATATGCTTTCTGTTGTAGTGTCTAACCAACTCATATGCCATGAGAACATTGTCACCGAGTGCTCTTCCTTTGATGAATGCAGCCTTTGATACATCAACTATCTCATGTTGTACTGCCGAAGCCTTGTTGTTAATGCCTTTCATATGATTTTATAAAAGACATTACAGCAAGCAATTGGTCTCCACTCCTTAGCTCTCATAGCATTAGGACCTTTAGGAATTAGAGTGATAGAAGTGTTACTGATCTGCTTCAAGAGCTTGCCAGTGTTTGCCAGAACTTTTGTACTGCTAGTACTACATTATGCTTCACTATCTGCCAATTATAGTTGAAAAAATTTGTACCGATACCATCTGGTCCAGGGTTTTAAGATCCCTCATAGAGAAAACAGCTTGTTTTACTTCCTCCCCTGTGATGGGCTGGAGAAATGCAAGTGTGCTTTCCCTTGACAAAGCTATCTGTCTACATAATTCAGGTTCAAGACCAGTCCATATATCACTAGCTGTGCCAAGCAGGTTTTGATAAAATTTGGTCAAGACCTGACTAACTTGATCTCCAGAAACAAACTGATCCTTATCGTTCAAAATCTTATTTATCCTTTTTATGAGCCTGTCTTTTCAATACATTTTCAAATAAACAATAGGTATTGTGATCACCCAATGTGATGAAATCCTGATGAGCTTTTTGTTGATAGTATCACTCTTCCTCATGTCTCTTCTATGCCAACAAATCACTGCATCTGTTGGTGGGATGGAGTGGGTCCTGCTACATATCCAATCAGTGAATTTTTCCATTGGTTGGCCTCCTTTTTTACCTCCAGTTCTTTGACCTGAGTGCAAGCTTTCCCTTCAACATAATTAAGAGCCACATATTTGAGGCTCAGGCCATGCTCTGGCCTCCTATTTGTGATCAACATCTCCTTCTAGCTTCAAGCAGTGCCAAGACATGTATTGTCCTTCCCCTGTTCTGCAAGCTGTTTCAAACTCTCCTCTTCAGCAGGATTTTCACTCCCAGATGCTCGTAACCCTAATCTCTCAACATTCTCGGCCCACGAGTTACAGCTAGAATCCTCTCTATCTCATTGCTTTCCACTAGTTTTGCAAGTGTCCCGTCCTTCAGACTTCCATTCTTGGATCCCCTAAATATTCCTCTCCTTTGAAAGCTTAACCTCCAATCTAAAAATGGCAATCAGTCCGGGTGAGCTTGCACCATTGCTGACCGGTGATTTTGGGATGATATTATGCTTAACATTATTTCTCCAAGCCATAATAACCGATTGTGTGTGTGATTCAACGGTAGGCAGTTACCACACATGTAAGCACATTCTTTTCAACATTTCCCCTTCCAACATCCCATTTTTTATTGAATGCATGATTTTTCCCGAGGTGTCATTTTTTGTTGTTATGGAATTTGATGGAGGTGAATTGATCATATATATCTATATATGTATGTATATATGTATGCTGCCTTACATCAAGCAGAATGTTATCATTTCTATGCTTTTAATACTTTGTTACTTATGCTTGATTTAAGGGTTATCTAATGTTCCCGTCTGACTAAATTTGACCAAATTTGGAATGATAGCTCTATGTGCCTGTAATAAACAACCATAACTTGTTCAAAAGTTCACAGAAAAGCAAAAAAACATCATCTGTTTAATGTATGGTCAGATAAGTAATTCACAGAATAATAAATGCCAGGCTTTAGCAGGTGGAGGGGATGCTTATTTTCTAGCTGGCTGGAATTGGTTTGGTGTGGCAGATGGTGTAGGTCAGTGGTCTTTGGAAGGTAATTTTCTACATACTTGCTAGCTCTTTGGCTAATTCCTTTGGTATATCCAATCAGTTATTTTAATTTTCATCTTTTACCATCTTCCTGAAGGCTATGTGAAGGTTTTTGTTGCAGGCCTTAAATCTTGACAGCATATGTAAGTGCAATATGTTCCTGCGTACTCTTATTATTTTCGTTTCGAACAATATTTTTGGCCAACAAGGGCGGTCCTAAGAAGGGGTTAAATTGGTTATATGGGAATTTAAAAGTGAGGGTGTATTATACAAAACTATTGGATGCTTATACAATACGTAATGTGTATGACTTAAAGAAGTTTCTAACCACAATCTATAGTGGTTCATGCTGCCTCTTTTAGGCTTCCTATGTCCACTCCACGAGACTACCTGCATGTAACTTTGGTCCCAAAAAAGCCTGTTGAATCTGATGTCTTGGTAACATCATCCTTTTCTAGGTAGGCAAAACCTTGGTACTTGAAATAGTATATATATTTTTTGGTGAATAAAATTATTTTACTTTTACCAAAATATGCTTAAATTACTAAGGTACTGTTTGGATAACTTAAGTTACATGGTAGATGTACATGATGTTCTATGAAGTAATAATATAATAAAGTGTTGGGGAGACATATTATTTGAATATGAATGTGGCTGAATTAATAATAGCATTTGGTTACTTATTTGAAATAAAATGGGTTGATGTATAATAGTAATTTTAGGCATGTAGTATTTTACTAATAATTATTTATATATTTAATGTCTAATAGATGTAACTTTACCATTTTTCCCTTAATCCCATATCCTGTTAAACCTAAAACCGTTGGTCAACGATATTATTTATAACTATTAACTAAATTATTATTATTAGATTTTCTTAATAATAATAGTATAACAACAATAATAAAATATTACTACTACCACTAATAATAATTAATATATTATTATAACCATTAATCATAAAAGTAAAATTAACAATATTCTAATTACTTGATAATCAAAACATTAATCAATAACATTATTTATAATTATTGATTAATTATTATTATTAATAGATAATAATAATAATATATTATTAATAATTAATGATAATATAATATCTTAATAATAAAAGTATAATTAACAATATTCTATTTACTTAATAATTAATCATTGTCATATGTATATTTATTGAATAGTTATTATTATTAATAGATTATCTTAACAATAATAATATAATATTAATAAAATATTATTATCAATAAGTAATAATAATAATAAATATTATTAATAACTCATCATATATTATTACCATTGATAATTAGCTATAATCTAATTACTTAGTAATTAGTGATTATGATTGATATTACTTTCATTATTCATTTATTTATAATTATGACCGGTGGACGGGGTTAATTTAATAATTTTTTTGGGTATTTAATTGAAATTGTTGGAAGTAATAATAAGTTATAAATAAGTTGTACATAATGAGACTATAAGGATATGAACATAATATAGAAAGCAAACAACTTGAAGTCTATATTATTACATAATGTAGAAATAATATGGGTTACTAAATGGTGTCTAACTTATAGTTAAAGTACAACATTCATCAATCAAAACATACCACTAAGTACCCAAAAAGGTTGCTAATCTCCTGCTCTAGGCTGTAACAATCTAATATGAAAATCTAAGAAATAAGTGGTTGATCCCCTTGGAAAGTGACGTGATTATGATTAATGCATAAGTAGTGCACAAGCGTGCACACACACACACAAAAAAAAAACCTTCTAGGTAATTGAGCCTGCTCATTCTTCCTCTTAGTAAGCCCAGTCATCCACTTCAACAGACTATCCCAGTCACAGAAGTAAGAGCATAGCAGTGACAACTGAGTATTTCAAGCCAAATATCATGAGCGATGTAGCACTGAACATAAGATACGTTTTACTAATTGTGCCAGGATCACACTTTTGTGGGCGAACACCTCACTGTACAATATGAATGAATGGAACATACAGAGAAGGAAGCTCTAGAGAGTAAATGGATTTAACACAATTTGGACTCTCTAGAAACTGTTTCAGAGAATGGCTTTTGAACGTGATATCTCAAGAGCTTTGCTCAAGGGTTTCTTGATCTCATCAAACAATATATCATGTTTAGGAGCAGACAAGCAGCTAGAGACAATAGAGAAAAATGAATAGAATGGAGGGATATGAGGGTTAAATTTGTCAAATTATTTTATTACAGTTCTGCAGATGTCGAGGTTAACAATTATGCTCACTTTGTCCTTGATTCCTTTTAATCTCTCATCCAAAAAGTGTGTAAACTTTTAATGAAAGAAGTTAAAAAAATTATGTTCAATAGTTTTTTGATCAGTTGTCGGGATGGATGATAAGCAACTATTAACTTTCTAGGATCTATCATACAGGGTAATGGAGAGGTTGATTAAAATAGCAAAATTCATTGGCACTCTTGTGTGGTTAAAGAATACAACTCAAACCAAAGGGTAAAATATAGGGTGGTGATGCAATTTACGTAACCATAGGATATGTATTTGTAGCTCTAAGTCCAGGTAATAAAATTGTGGGCACTGTTGCGATTGCAGCTGTGGTCATGTCGTTACAGTATCGGGGTGGTGCGGAAGATATTTTATATGTCGTAGTTGTCTCAAATTTTTTTTATTTAAAAAACTATGGTAAATATTATTAAATATCGGCCAAAACATATTGCATCGGCTGATAAATTGGCTATAAATATGTAATTTTTTAAAAAACTATTGTGCTTTAGCTATTTCATGTCATCTATTGGCTGACCCAAAAAACGCAAAATATATCAAGAGCTATATTATATTATTTTGCCTAAGTCACATGAACTATTGGAAGGAAGATTTGAGTCTCATGGATACGCCTCTTCTAGAAAGTTCAAGATTATAGAACTAGTAGTTTTTCAATATTATTTATATTTTACTACTTCATATAAAAAATAAATTCATTCTATCTATAAATATTTGTCTAAAAAATTCATTTTGGAAAAGTCAAAATCTAATTTTCACTTTTATCTTTTCATTTTCAATGCATTAAATGCTTTGATTTTTTTTTTCAATGAGGAGAGTAAGTGGAATTTTTAATTTTAGTTTTATTGGCTTCAAATTTCAAAAAGCGTATATAAATTGCTCAAATGACTCCCTTTTTGGTATGAAGGAAGTATTTACTAGTATTTGGTTTGATCATCTCTTAGGAATAATATAATTATCCTTAGTATAGGAATTATTTTATTTTAATTCTTTTGAGGTGAATACCATTATAGTACCTCAAGATTATCATTTTGTCTAAATTGGCTCATGAATAAAAAACAAATTTATTTTTGGTTTTTGTGTATTCATTTTTAACTAAATTGGTTACTAGTGTCTCTCACTAGCATGCAATTAGAGGTTAAAAATACTCTCTTCTAGTTAGCTATTATCTTTCTATATATCAATCATTAGGACCTAATTTATCTATTCTAGTTATTACTTCCTATCTTTTAATCTAAATTAAAAAAAAAAACCTAAAATTCTCAATCCTCAAGCCAAGACATCAATCTCCTCTTTCCTTAAGTTCCTCACTAGAGAGCTCATTTCCCCAGCCCCAAGTTTAAAGTGCCTTTGCATAAAATTAAAATAAAAGATCATAATTGAAATAGAAATCAACTTTGTCAGTCATATTCATCGTCTATAAAATTCCTCTCATCCTATCCCAAACATGGTAAACCTCGAATATCAAAATCTAACACTCATGGATGGAAGGCATTGGGTGTTGGCAATAAAATTGCAACTGTGGTATCGCTGTATTGAAGCATCACGAACGATAAATGATGTATTGCGGTCGTTGTGTTGTGAATTTTTATTTTTTTTCACCATATATTCCAATTATTATTTATTGATTATTTGAATATAAATATTTAATAAACTAGTGTTTTATATTATATTAGAAGTATTTAAGGGAGTCATTACATACTAAATTATTCTAATAACCCTAAATTTGTCTTAGAATGAAAAGAGACATGTTAGTTAGTAGGACATTTAAAGGTAACAAATAACAATACTTTATTATTGTTCCATAGTAAATTGGTTCAATATATATATATTGTAAATGAATGAGAAAAAATTATCATACATGTTTTTTTAAAAGATTTAAGAATTCTCAATATATTGTTGATAAATGTGATATTTTAAAATTGTAGCGTATTGATAATTTTGCATTGCGGTTGAACAAAAAACTGCTAAATATTGACTGTTATGCTATAGCGGAACCGTTATTTAATTATATGGTTGGGTGTGATGGGAGCCGTAAGGAAAATTAGAAAGGTTTGGCTGAGATAGAATTAGGAATGAATAAAGAGGGATGAAGGTGAAAAAAAAAACAAAGAGCATATTTGCACTCAACCTCCGTCAATCTAGCGATACTTCTTGGGTCAGACGTGGTCTTTTTCAACCTCATTCATGACTCTGGAATTTACTTATATTAACACCTCGGAGCCTGACTCAGAGGCTAAACAATCAAATTTAAGGCATTTTTGCCCTCGATCTCGGAATAGGATCATCGGTTTGAGGATAATAAAGAGGAATTTGATGGCATTGGAGGACAACAAGATTAGGCTAGGGAGTTGAAAGAGATAATTAGACTCTTGGGATCAGATTTGGTTGATTCAGCTAGGGACCTTAAGTATGAAGAGGAAGGAGGAGGAAAAAGAGGCGGTGTTGTGGAATAAGGTTTGGTAACTTTTAAATTTTAAATAAAATTTAAATTTAAGATGTAATCAGATGATTAGGATAGAAATATTAGGTCCTAATGAGTGATTAGGAAATAAATACTAGATGACTAAGGGAGACTTTTTTTTTAAATGGTTATAATTAGGGTTTTATGGGGTTATAGGCAAAAAATAAATTTGAAGAGTGTGGTAGAAAAACTTATTGAAGAAGATGTGAGTGAATTTTTGAGTGAAAAGTGTGGTAAAAATAGAAATAATGAAGAAGATGCAATGCAGGAACATTTCAAGACTTGAAGATTGGCTTATGAATCACGTTGGAAAGAAGCATGAGTCAGATTCTGAATAACAATATTTACCCTGGAATATGGATTTCATTGGAAAACCTATTGAATTTCTAATGCATCTTTCGGATATCAAATTTGAGTTTCCTATACAAATTTATGTCTCTTTAACCATACGTGTATAAAGCTGAATTCATATGTGCAAATGGATAAGATGTGGTGTGATTAGCATAATATGGATATATATCTTTCCTTATTTATTAATTAAGTTATTTACTAGTTAATAAGTTTGTTAAGATATTGGTTAGTTAATTAGTTTACTTAATCATTAAGAAGTTAGGATATATTTCTTATCTTATTTTATGATTTATTTTATTTTATTAAGATTTTATTAGGATTTGATTAGGATTTGATTGTTGTTATCTTAGGATTTAGTTATTTACTATTTACATGAACAATGCCATGAATAGTAATTTATTAATTAAGAATTTTAATCTTATTTAGCTATCTAATTAGTGAGGAGGTTACATGAAGGTGTGGATGTTAGTATATAAATATTCCATGTTAACTTACACAGTGAAATTTGAGTTTTAATAAAATGTGTTCTCTTTGTGAGTTCTCTTATTTTTTCAATTTTATGTTAGTGATAAATTAAGAAACTTTCTTTATTAATTCTGTGTGAGTTAATACACAAGTTATTTAATGAATTTTAATCATTTGAGACTCTAAAAGTTATTCTTGTGTAGTTTTCAAAGCTAATTTTAAAAAATTATTCTATTTTTCCATTCATATCCCAGCCAATATTCATTTTTCATTAAATTTTTAACCAGAATTCTACCGACAAGTGTTATTAATTTCATTATTCATCCTAAACTGGTCATTCACTAAACCATCGATTCCACCACACATCAAGATGAATGGTTGTGAAGTTAACGACAAGTGCATAGTGGATTTCATGAAGTATTAGGTTGGTTTTCAGCATTCAAGTGAATTAAGATAAAAAGAAGTATGGTTTACATGCATACACAATAAGTTAGTATATAAATAATAAATGATGCATGAGCCGTAAACTTGATGTTTATTTATGAACTAACTTGATTATTTTTTTATTAAAATCATAAAATTTTATATATATTCATTTCCCTATTAGGATAGAGTTTGGACTCATATATTAGTGTGTTCAACAATTGGCTTATTTGTCATAGTAGTATCTTACTTGTGATTCTTTGCATTTCCTTAGTATATAGTATGCAGAAAATGCAAAAGGTCAAGGGTTCGAGGTTTAGGGAAGAAATATAGTGGAAGCTAGAGGAAAATTAGATTGTAAGGTAAACGATTATAGACCTACTAATCCTATATAGAGTTATAAGATCCTCCTGTTATTTTATAACTTTAATATTCTACTTAGGATTGCAGATTTTTTGGTAGCTTTTGGATCATAGAATTGTCAAATTATTAGATCCATATCTGGATTTTAACAACTATAATTAGAAGATATGGCGTATGAGGATTTTGGATTGATATCCTTGATGCTCCAATTAACATTTGATTTGTTGGTGCTGCTACTTATTAGTGTTCTTAGTTATTCATTTTGCTTCGCTTGTCAATTATACATGTGCTTGTTTTTTACTTATTTGATGTTGCTATTGTCACTTGTGATAGATAGTTTATATATGTGTGTTAATAGTCACGTTATCAATTGTGCATTGCTTAGTGTATTTATTTTCCTATTATTATTATTATTATTATTATTATTATTATTATTATTATTATTATTATTATTATTATATTTATAAGACTACCATCATTCAGTAGCACGACTGTTGTTATACTACTATTACCTATACTAATAGTATTTTTACTAGTAGTAATACTTTCCTTCTCTTTTGTACGATCAAATATTTCTTAGAAGGTTTCTTTCCGTTGGTTTATTGGGTATTGTCCGTCATGGATAAAGTTGCATGCATTTGGATGTCATTAGACCCTACTGGAGGTTTGATTTTTATTAGGTAGTTGATGTTGTTTGTTTGGCCTATATATATAGCCTTAAGCTTATGTCATTCAGGATGTGTTGTGTTATAGATTGGATTGATATTTAATAGAGTGACATTTTGTGCGGAAACCTATGATTTTGGGCGATTATTTCTAAAGCTTGGAATTAGCTTTGCATTAAATAGTTATAGTTTGTGGGGTATAATGTTGGATGATTAAGTGTACACATGTTAATAAGGCAATGGTGGTGAAGATGAGGGTGTTGCTTAGGATGTGCAGAAGGGATGTAATGGTAGTGCAGATTGAGATAGTAATGGAGAATGTGCAGTGGCCGCTATTGAAGGGAAGTTCGGGAAGGAAGACTTGAGTGGTTCAGCCATGTTAAGAGGCAATATCTTAATGATTCTGTGAGGAGTTGCAAGAAGATTCTTTCAGAAGATCGTAAGAGACAAAGATGTAGACCTAAGAAGAGTTGGGACTAGGTGGTTGTGCAAGACTTGACTGTACTAAAACTTACAGTGGCATGTCCATAAACAGGAAGCTGCAGTTCTTGAGAACTCGTATAATTGGCCTTAACTAGAAAACCATGTATATTCCTGGCCTATGAGGTTAAATGTGATGTAGCTTGTATCTTTGGTTTGTTGATATGGCTAGGTTTTTACTTGTATCTCTTTATTTATTTATTTATTTGTCTATTCTAATATGTATTGTTATAATTTACACAGATATATAAGTTAGCTAGTTATTAGTACTATCTATTTTATATTATATCTTTGTCATTATTTGTTTGTAGTTACGTATATATTTATTGTATATGTGTTACTTTATGCGTATTGATTTTACTAGTATTAGTACTATAATTATTACTAGGACTACTACTATTATTACTTTCTAATTTTATTTTGCACTATATTAACCCCATATTATATTTCTCTCTACAAAAAGTGCTCTTTGGTTTGCTCCAAGACCAATCTGCTACTGGCCTCTAGCTTGTGTAGGTGAGATTGCTTACTACAGTCTACATACACCCATCTCTGCTAACAGCGGATTCCATAGTGTAACACTCTTGTTGTTGTATTTTTAAATCAACTGCTGGACAAAAATATTTTTAGCAATTCAATAGAAAAATTCTAAGGTAGGGCTCGCTGAAACATAATTTATGCCTGTTGATAAATACACCAAATGCCTCATCAAATATTCAATAAAGACTATTAATCAGAGCATAAGCCTTGTCTATATCCAACCGCACGAAGCATAAAGGTGATAGATGCTTTCTATGGTACCTTCTAACCAAATGGGGACCGATCGGCAAATAAATATGGATGGCTCTCCTTCATTAATCCATACTTCAACTGCTTACCAGGTTTTGGTTTTGGGGGTCGGGGGCCTTGTCTGTCTGCTGGAAAGTGTGTCAAAAAGCATACTGATGTGATATCCCTATCACTGGAGGGCATCAACTAATTCCCAGCACTGTAACACCAACACTATTGGTGTTTGAGTTTAATGTGCTATTTAATCTAAAACTCTGGCCCTTGGAGGGATGCTTTGAAGATAAATAATGTTATCATGAGTGAGGATATTCTTGATTATGCACTCCAAATTTTGATGTTTTGACCAATGAAATGAAAGTTTTACCCCTGTTAATGAGTATTCTGGCTTTCAAATGAAGCCTGCCACTGCCTTTCTCTTGATTCCTTATTTTGTTTCTTCCATTTCCACTTTATGAAGTTCAGTCTCATTGGGTGCAGAAAACATTGAGTATTGGCTTTGTGAGGACACCGTATGATAATTTTCTCAATTGCCTCATTTTTGGATGTTTGAAGTAATCATCTTCTGGTCAAGAACGCTCATTTCTGTATGCAGGTCCTCGCATCATAGTTCTTGATTTTCATGGTTGAAGTGTATTTTTTTCTTGTCTTTTGAAAATAACTTTCATTTTTGTTGCTATATTGCCACCCTTGGTTACGACGTTATTATCATTAGTTGATCAATAATTTAATGTATACTTGTTCAAAAATTTTTTTAGCATCACTTCAAAATATGATCCCAAGTCCTGGCTTGCATTTTCAGGGACTCAGGAAGGACATTATGCTTTTGATCTTATGAAGAGCTGTGAATGTGCTGCTTTAAATAACAAAGACTCTGCAGTAAAAAGTATCCGAAGTGTTCTTAGGCAGAGTGCTGCTGGAGTCGAATCTGCAGGAGCAGCAAGAGTTTTACTTGCAAACTTTGATACTCAGGTCAGCTGTTTTTCTTTCATTCCATTTGCCACATTCAACCATTAGCAACCCAGGTTGAAGCTATAGTCCTTGCATGCTGAGCCAAATTATGATGGAATGTGTTGTGCTGATGGCCTGGTAATTAGAAGGCACTAGAGATACTAAATAGTGCAAATATCATTTTCTTGTTGGGATCATATTCGTAATTTGGCCTGCTTTAACTTGTATACATTTCAGGCACAATCATTGTTGTTGGGATCAAGAGCCTGCCTTAGGGTCCTCAGAATCTGATTGTAAGATTTGAAAGAATTTATTAAAACAAGACAATGAAATTTCATTGTGCTTAGAAATGATATTTGAAGCTTAAGAGCATTGAAAATTCATTCGTTTGCTTTGACCTAGTCTATGGTTAAGTTTTTTTAAGCATGACATATACGTGCACCTCAAATTTAGAATTGGTTTACAAAAAAGCACAGCAACACCTACAAGAAACTGGAAAAGGATTATTATGAACTAAATAAAAATCAGCAAACCAATAACACCATAAATTTTAATATATTCATGTTAGATGTGTTAATTTTTGGAAATTTTGGCCTAATTTATTAGTATGTTGCTTTAGCACTAGATCAATGTTAAATTATAGCAACTGACTTTATTGTTTTGGTGGTATTTTACGTGTACATCCTTCACAGCAGATGAGGTTTAAGAATGTTCATTGGTTGTAAGTAGCAAAAGAGTAGGATGCCTAGGGCTTTACGGATAGTAAATTGAATATGGTTCAAATAAGAGCACACATACATTTTAAGAAAAAGTAAATAAAGATAATGGATTTTATGCACTGCTATAAAATTCTATCAATCCTAGTATGGTACTATTGCTGTGCTGAGTAGCTATATGATAAATTGACCCACAGGTCCTACATGTTGCAAATATTGGGGATACAGGTTTTATCATATTAAGGAGTGGATTTGTTGTGAAAAGATCATGTTCAATGACTCATGAATTCTATTTTCCACTACAAATTGGGACCAGTGATGATCCCTCTGAAGTTGTAGAGGTAATTCCTTATGAATTAGTCTTGATGATCAATCTTCTTAAGTCCACAATATCTTATTACAGGCTATATCTGTTTCATGTTGCATTTCAGGAATACCATGTTGATTTAGATGATGGTGACGTGATTGTGACAGCCACAGATGGTCTATTTAACAATCTCTATGAGCAAGAAATAGCTTCAGTTGTTTCTAAGTCAATGGCTGTCAACATGACACCTAAGGTGTTTTCTTTAGTTCTCCTGTGGCTTTTTTTCCAGAATGATATCACCAAAAGTATCAATGTTTCCAGCCCAACAGGGCCATGCAGTTAGATTTTCCCTGCCCTTGCGAATTTGGTAACTATCATTGTGGTAGCAACAAGTCTTGAGACATAAGCTTCTGCTTATCACTTTGTGGGAGTGATTTTTGGTCATTTTGTACTGATAGACTTTTATAGTTCACTAGCTTTGTGGTTTTTGCATGAATAACTCTGGATAACTTAGTCTGAATAAATCAACACCAGACAATTTTGTGGCTCGGTCCAGGGATATTCATAATATTGTTCAAATTGTAAACCAAATCGAACAAAATGTTAATTTTGTAGTTTGGTTTGGTTTACCATTTGAAAAATTACGGTTTGATTTTAAGATTTACAATAACAATTTATTTACTGTTAGAATGTATATATATATATATTAATGTTACCTGGTATACTTTTTTTTCTCTTTATTTGTCCAAGAGTTATGGAACTAATTTACTATTGATCTTGTACTAGATGATTATAGTTTGGACTTTTCATTGATTGTAATTTGTATAAACATGTTATAAGCTTGATTTTAAATGGTAATAATAACATGATTTTTTGTCCATAAAAAAAGGAGGAAAAGTGAATATCAAAGCATAAGTGCATAAACCACAAATCGTGTCATAAATTAATGGTTTGATTTGGTTTGGAATATTGTAAAAATAGTTTGGTTTATTTTGATTTGAGATTTTTGCCTGACTATGACATAATGGCTTGATCTGTTTTTGTGGCCGAAACTGTAGCAGACCGAACCATGTATATATCTACGTTAGTCTTCTCACTTCATAGGGCTTCTAACTTTTTCCCTGTTTACTTTATTCTGTTATGTTATTTTGAAGGAAATAGCGGAGCTTCTGGCTATCAGAGCAAAAGAGGTGGGAGAGTCAAGATCTGCAAGGACTCCTTTTTCAGATGCTGCCCAGGCAGCTGGTTATGTAGGATATACTGGTGGCAAGCCTGATGATGTGACTGTTATTGTCTCCTTAGTGCAGAGGAGATGAAGACATGTATCTTCTGTTTTGGACTCCTCCAAAGTCCAAATCTCATGTATATGCTGTGAACTTAATTATTATCTTGGTTGCAAGAATTTATTATTATTATTATTATTATTATTATTTATTTATTTAGTGAACACGTAAGAGTAACTAGAAGTCGATGCATCAAACAAAGCAACTAATTTATGAGCAAGAATCAGCCAAGGGTGCCTCGGAACAATGATTTATCGGTGTCGCATATATGACCCGGCCCGTGGTCTCCTTATACCACATTTGGCGCCGGATTAGCTTGTCGAATGTTCTCCTTGTGATTCACTTGTTTGTGGGCCTTTCAATTTTAACGGCAGCCGATGTTTTGAGGCTTTTTATTGCTTTCCAGTGAATATATAGATAGGTATATTCTCTTTGAACCCCCATAAGAAAGAATAATATTAAGCTGGAGGGGCACTAGGTATACTCCCCACCTTCCCTCAAGCCAATATTCTACCTTCGAGCCTTAAAGTAGGTCTAGAGAACTACTAGAACAAAAGAAAATAAACAATGAATGATTTGGTTTAATGGTACTCCAGTTTTGTGACAAGTAGGAGTGCCGTTCTTCCCACAAGGGCTCTATCGTGATAGGTGTGGGCTATGATATGTCTGTATTTCGGGTGTTGTCTTTCTGTTCGTTGTACATGTAGCGATTTTTGTATGTAGTTGCACCAGTTTCAACCTTCGTATCTATTAACAATTAAAAAAAACATAAATATATATATAAAGGAAACAATGAAGAAAAGGAATGTGTTGCATATCTAAAGTTAGATGGGCTAAAATGGATCTAAACTTTGTACTGTTTTATATCTTTGGTTAGTGCAAGCATTTGGTTGGATATTAGATGTGTTTGTCATGTACGCAGAAAAATGATGGCGGTGGCATGTTGGATATTAGATGTGTTTGTCAATTAAGTAGTATGTCATTCTATATCAAGAATTGTTTTAGTTTTTCTTGTGAATCTATACATTGAAACATTTTATGTAGGAAATTTTGATTTTATTTGTGAAGTATTCTCCTTTTTAATATTGTTTGAATTTTGATTTCAAGCTTAATATGAGCTCCATCGACATTGAAAAAACAACCATGAACAAAGTTAATGAGAAACGAAGCAAGTCAAAAAAGACATTGGAAGTTAGGGAGGAAATTATGTCGAAAGTTATTGAACAATGATTGAATTCCAAGGTTATGAAAGACTCAATGAAGTTAAAGGTTGTGGACGACAAATTGATGTAAGTTTATGTAGAAAGAACCATTGTTCTTTTTATATTAGATCATATTAGATCTATGAATAATAATGATGTTTGTAATGAATAATTCATGTGATGATTATGAGTGATAATTAATGATTTACATGACTATTCATTTTGAATGGGGTTTAGCATAAGGAACTATAAGCAAAGACTTGGATATGATTATCGCATGTGAAGCAATATTGTTGCTCTCAATCTTGAAAGAGAGGCATGCACAAATATAGACTTCCATATTGATTGTAAAGTCATGAATCAATTTGATGTTGAAAAAACGGATTATGGATTGTGGTAAAACACTATGTTGATCATAATCCTTTCTATGATAACCGTAAGATACAATTATGGTTCATAGGGGTGTCAACAATGATCAATTGGAATTTATAAAAAAAAAAAATTGAAGGAGAATGAGGTACCAGTAGATAATGCTTATATGGTGTTGAGGAAGGACAATAGATCATCCTATGTTGGTTTTATGGTAATTTATATCCTAAACCCAAAGCACCGTACAAGGTTCTCTCACCATAAAATAGAGTGGTTGCTTCCAAACAAGAAAATATATACTTTGGTTTAATATATTATTGTACCTTCTTTTTCATTATTTTCTTTGATGCGCACAATAGTTTAGGACAATATCATTCAATTAGTTGGAGAGATATCTTGTTTACATTAATTATCAATTCAAATTCACAATCCTTTCCAATTATAATCATTTAGTTTAGATCAATAACATGAGAATCATAATTTAAAATAGATTCATTTTAGGTATAGTGATCTAAAGCATACTGGAATTCATAGTTACTTTTATATTACATGTATCCTACTAGATTCCTTTGATCTTTCTCTTCTTTATATATCTTCAAACTCAAAATCACAATTGAAATTTGCAATCCATAATCATAGTTGATTCATATTATTCTTAATTTGATTGAAAAACTAATGGATTTGTACTTGACATTGATTTCTAATGAAGAGACAAGATAATTAGATGACCATGGAATCTCATTAGGTATATTGTTTATTTTTAGTAGTATGTATTTTACTAAAATACTTTAATCATTAATGATTAAAGTGTTTGTTAAACATGTTGGTGTTTTATGTTTAGCCAACAAAATGTGTAGGTTCATCTTATAAACTATTTAGGTTCAACCATTAAAATGTTTAGGTTTAGGATATGATGAAAAAGTTTATATAGGTATTGAGAAACATGTTGACCATGTAAATATTTTATGTTCAGCAAATAAAGTGTTTAGGTTCATCTTATAAACCATTTAGGTTTAGCATTAAATATATATTAAATATGTGTATTAAGATACAAAGGTATCTAGAAACATGTTAAACATGTTGGTATTTTACATTTAGGCAATGAAGTGTTTAGATTCATCTAATATCGTTTAGGTTCATTATATAAAATATTTAGGTTCAATATATGTTGAAGAT
The DNA here is from genome assembly GCA_039764185.1 of Tamarix austromongolica. Lineage (NCBI taxonomy): Eukaryota > Viridiplantae > Streptophyta > Magnoliopsida > Caryophyllales > Tamaricaceae > Tamarix > Tamarix austromongolica. The sequence continues at coordinate 23,741,402 of CM077812.1, read as the reverse complement.
GTGTATTCATGGATAGAGGTATTAAGAAACATGTGTATCCTAAATTTGCACGAACTTGTCAATGAAAATTTGTTTAATATATGATGAAAATTTTTATCCTATTTATTTAAATATCACGATGCTTATCTTTCTAAACATTTGATTAACTCATTAATGAGCATAAATGTTGTTGTAGCCGAACTTGATGCCTATTTAATTAAAGATGAAATGCACGAACTATTAAGGAATAAAGTTACCCTTTTTGGCCTGTCTCCTCCCTCTTCTCTCCTAAGATTTAGAGTGAGGCACACCATGGCCAGGAAGAAGAAGTCACCTTCTTCCATGACTATTAATCAATTTCACTTGGTTTTTGGTTCTAAGAATAATGATAGTCCTTCTTATGTGGTTGGTTCTTAAAGCTAGGAAAGTCGGGAACCTTTGTTGGCGGCTTTGCAAGGAGAATTAACTCCAGTTCCTTTTGAGTTTTCATTATTTGTTGTTGATATTACCTTTGTTGTTATGCCTTATCATTTGCTGATTTTAAATGAGCTTAATATTGGTACTATGAACATGCAGGTAGAGGTGAACCCTAGTCTTGATATGGTAATGAAGCTTGTAAAACCTAATCAATCAACCCCAACCATTGAAGAGAAAAAATATGTTTGGGATCAATTGGAGGTATGTTCCCTTAGCGAAAGACCTTCCTTTAGGGTTATTTTGGTTGGGAACCACAATTCTTACCAAGGTGAACAATTATCATATATCGCCCCCTCCATGGATAAAGGACTTATTTCTGTAAAATTAGATAAGTGGGATGTTGAATCCAAAGATAATTCATAGGCTCATACCTTGGTGGATATGTATTTGGAAACTCTCCAACTTATAAACATATTTTTGGTTATGTGTGTACACTTTGGAGAGCAATTTCTTTTCCATAAGTGATGCTTCATGCTTTGGGATATTTTCTTTTTAAGTTAAATATCATGGAAGATATGAATTTTATTCTTGGCTAGCATTGGACCTTATTTAATAAACCATTTTTTTTGAAGCTTTTGCATAATAAGATGAAAATTGATAACAATGAGATTCAAGTTGTGCCTTTATGGATAAAATTATCTAACTTGCCTCTTGAGTATTGGGCCAAGAATTCATCAAATAGAATTTCAAGTGTATTGGGGAAGATACTATGCATAGATTCCATAATTGTAACTAGGTATCGAGGGTCCTTCCCTTGGGCACTAGTTGAGATAGATGTTAAGAAATATTTCTTGGATTCCTTAGTTATTATTGATTCCAAGGAGGGACATATCACACAGTGAATTGAGTATGATTCCAAGGGGGGACATATCACACAACGAATTGGATTCCTTAGTTATTATTGATTCCAAGGTCTACAAGGTTTGGCAGATCTCTTTGGGTTAACAAAACTTCTCTTATATTCGACTACTCCTAAGTGAAGGGAAGAGTTGAATTTCTTACAAAATCTTGCAACATTTATGCTAAAGGTGATAAAATTTGTTGGTTGATGCAAGTAATTGAATTTGTAACTCAAAATTCAAGTGTGTTTCATCCAGAATCCTTATCATCCCCTTTACTTATTTCAGTTTTGTTGAAGAACAATCCCATCTTCAACACAAATTACTTAGCTTAATCCCATTTGTTTAGCATTATGCATCAAATTAGCATCAAAGCTCAAGATTAGTAAATATGGGGTATTTTCTCTCTTTCAATGTTAATTCCTTGACTTATTTATCCATCTTCAACCATCCAAAAGTTTTACTTTTTTATTTATTTTGACCATTTAACCCCTCTTTTCATAAAACACAAACCACTTTTCCATTCAACACCTTAATTTCTCTCAAGTGTTAAATTTTGTGTGCAAAACCGACTTAGCACATGGGGAACCAACTTGTATCACAAGGCCTAAGTCTCGAGGAGGCTCATAATTTGAGAAAGGATAATGTAATAGAGGTGTTACAAGCTGATATGATTAGGGTATTAGGTATTTTGGAATCCTATATATCTAATGCTGACCTTCGGCGGGCTAGAAGCCCCATAGAGGAAAGGGAGAATGGATTAGGGGGTGAGCCAACCGATGATATCTCATCTTCTAGTAATTACTCTAGATCCTTTCAAAGAAGGAGGTTGGGAAAAAGAGACCCTCTTATTGACATCAAGCTAGAAATCCCGGAATTTGATGGATCTCATAATCCGGAGAAATTCTTGGAGTGATAAATGAGATGTAACCATTTTTTTGAGGCTAGAACTTTAGACGATGAAAGTTCATTTAAAGTTGTAGTCCTTAAACTCAAGGGACATGCGTCCTTATGGTGGGAAATTTTGGTGCAAAGTCGGGGGAGGAAGGGAAAATCTAAGGTAAAAAGTTGGGAGAAGATGAAGAGGTTGATGAGAAAAATATTTTTACCACCTTTTTATACTCAAGATCTCTACATCAAAATGTCTTTCTTAATACAAGGATCTTTAAGTGTGGAAGAGTATATTTGGGAGTTTGAGAGGCTCATTATGAGACTTGGGTTGGAGGTGGTAGAAGAAAACACTATGTCTCAGCTTATAAAAGGGTTGAGGGGAGATATTGATAGAAAGGTGGAACTCTACAAGTATTATACCTTAGATGAGTTGTTCCACTTGGCTATCAACGTGGATAAGAACAAAAGGGAGAAAAGGGATTCGAAAATGGGAGGTGTAAGGTCAAATACTTACCCCTCTAAAGACCCACCAAAATCTAACCCCAACCTCAAGGCTTTCAAAGCTAAAGGAAAGGGGAAGCTAGAAGTGGGTGAAGGTAGTCGAACCAAGGGGGTGAGAAATTTAAAATGTTAAGGAGTGGGACATTATCAAAGTGAGTGTCCAAAAAAAAGAGTCATGACTTTACTAGACCAAGAGGAGGCTGAAATGGAGGAAGAGGTGTTCGAGGTGCAAGTGGTCATAGAGGGAGGAATCCAAGTAGAGGAAGTGCCATCAGATGTGGGAGAGTCTCTCATGGTGAGAAGAGTTTTGTGAATGAGAGAATCCATTGAAGAGGAATCCCAAAGGTAGAACATTTTTCATACCAAGTGCACTATACTTGGTAAGGTGTGCTCACTTATTATGGATAGAGGGATTTGTGTGAATGTTGCCTCCACCACCTTGGTGGAAAAGCTAATTTTACCAACTCAAGCGCATGTCAAACCCTACAAGTTGTAATGGCTCAATAATGGGTCCATGGTCGAAGTCACCAAGTAAGTGGTCGAGCCATTCTCTATAGGGAAAAACTACCAAGATCGTGTTGTATGTGATATCCTTCCTATGAATGCATGTCATTTATTGTTAGGTAGGCTGTGGCAGTTTGATAAAAATGTAAGACATGATGGTAGGAGGAAAACATATAGCTTGGTTTATGCTAATACAAAAATTATGTTCACACCCCTTAGCTATCAGTCCTCAATTGTTAGGGAGGAAAAGAAAGAAAAGAAAGCTTTGTTTGTTAACGAGAAGAGAATGGAGAGGGCCTTAGGGAAGGGAAAGGCCTTGTATTTATTGTTAATACTCAAAATTAATGAGAAGCAACAACCACTTGGCCCTCGGGTTAAGCATTTACTAAGGGAGTTTGGGGATGTTTTCCCAAATGACTTACTTAACAAGTTGCCTCCCCTAAGAGCCTATAATATCCCCAAAAATCACAGTTGAAAATTTTATCCGTTTAAGAAAAATCATATACTAGAAAGGGGGTGTTACCACCGTGATCAGTACAAGTATGACCCCTGAACAACCTTATACTCACCACAAGGCTAAAAGATAATAAAAAAAATGTAATAGGAGATGATTAAAAACATAAAGGAGTTTAAAATTAAAGACAAAAAATAACAGGGTGTGAAAGAGTCAAATTTAATACATTAGTGAACTGAAATATAAGATAACGCCCCACTATGGGGGAATACAAACATAAAATAAATAGGAAAGTAATTAGGAGAACACCCTCTCTGGCCCTAACCCTAGAACATCGGAATATCACTCTGCCCCGACTAACTCATCATAAGCAGCAAATTCCTATAGAGCCTCATCTCCTACCTACACATACTCAAGAGGGGCTACTGCTCGTGGGAATGAGCAACACTTAGGATAAGGGTGATCAGTACGCTACGTACTGAGTAAGGTAACAACATAGCTAAGACAGAGCACCACAACATAAAATGCAAATATTATGCAAGCAATATGTTTTATTAGAGTAATTACCCCTATAAGAATATAAGCCATTAGTACCATCTTTACACATCTATTGAATTATATCCATGTGAGTATGGAGACCCCATTGTTATGACTAGCGGAATGGGAATAACTAGTCCAGGACTGAACACAACTGACTACTAATATAATCGGTGGAATGGTAAACGTGTACATCTTGAAGGCAAAATGCTCCTGGCCACTATTATAACCGGTGGATTGGTAAATATGCTACGTCTAGTCCCGACCCACCTGGTGTTCCATTGTAAGTAATATATTTTCCATAATTTATTATCATCCAAGGGTTTAGCTTATTTATCTGGGGCCTCCACTATTAGAACCAGTGGAACGGGAATATTACTTCAGGGTAGAATGCACCTGGCCACTATTATAACCCGTGGAGTGGTAACATATACATATCCAGGACAAAACACTCCTGACCACTATTATAACTGGTGGACCGATAAACATCCAAAGTCTAGGCCTGGCTCAATAATCTTCCACTTTAAGTGTCCAGTATTTTATTCATGTCTTACTCAGCAAGTAACACCCATCTAGACATGCACACCCCAATGGACACTCCTGACTCATTAATGCTCTACTAACACGGACTCCCTCAAATACCCTATCCCTTAACCTGGGACCTTTATAGCCTCTAAGACTCTAGGACCTTTACACACCTTCCACCATCCTCGCAATGAACTTAGAAATCTCACACATATGGGTCAAGGCCCACTTCCCCATTTCTCCACCTATACTCACCATCGCTCACTAGGGTTTCCATTGAAATCCTAATCTAGCCTCTCCTCTCCTTACTCAGCACACATTCTCCCTTGATTCCAACACCATCACCATACTCACCTCAGCTAAAACCTCACAACCCAAATCCTCAATCCCCACATGTGATAATGATACCTTAGTTGATCACTCCCTTAAACCCTAATATTTCCTTTCTTCTTCCATACCCTCTTCTCGTACACAACTCTACCCTCCATTTGACATGAATCACACTCCTCATGTGGTACACCCCTCATCACAATACTGACGTTCAACCAATCTCCTCAACCTTTCCCCAAAATACCCCTATCCTTAGGGTTTTTTTCCCAAAACCCAAATTTATGCCCCCATACACCTTTCCATCAATCCACGTACCAAAACTTCCCCAAGTATGCCAACCACCCAAAACACTCCTCCCTCCCCATGGTTGACCTCCAAATAAGATTTCCCTAAGTAAATCTTTTCCTGATGCAAAGGACAAACCTCCCATGTAAGACTCACACTTCCCATGCAATATTTTACCCTAACCACTCATTTTATTATTTATACTTTTATTTTGTATATCATATTTCATGAGACACTTAGGACATTCTTCACATATCACCTCATTCACTCCACCCTCTTTATTTTCTTTAATCTTCCATAGCCACTTAGGTTCCACCTAAGGCATCTAGGTATACATATATTAATATTTAACCATACATAAGAACATGTCCAAACATAGCAAGTTATAACCATACATATGACATATATTGGAAATCATGCTCACCATACCTTAGCTCCTTACAAGATAAGCTGCACCACACATATTCTTAGTTCATATACACATATATTTACACATAGAATACCAAAACACCCATACACAAGATTCATAACGCAACCCAAAATATTAACTATATCCTTACCTGGTTGGGTTTTGGGCTTGAAGCAAGACTCCTATGCCTCCTCACGAAGAGCTTTTTTTTTAAAACCTATAAAGAGAGTATAAACTAGGTCATTTCACCTTATTCCTAATTTTTCCCCTTTTTTCTTATTTTATTAACTAAATAATAATAATAATAGTAGGTTATTAAACAAAATACAGTAAATAAGTAAGAGGGAGAAGGGTATAACCATAAAGGACAACAAGTGGTGGAGGAGATGCAAGAGAGGGTTCTTGGGGTTGGAAAAAGAGAGGGAAGGTAGGGTTTCTTTGGTTGTGGGGTTCCCTAGTTCAGGTGGTCTGTGGTGGTGGTGGTGGCCTTACGGCGGTGGTGTGGTGGTGGCAGCGGAAGCACTCAAGAGGAAGAGAAAATTAAAGGGAAGGAAGGAGAGGGGAAAAAGAGAGAAGTGGAGGCATGGTATGGCAGGGGTTTTTTGTGTATAGGAAGGGAGGAAGGGAGGGTTGTGGTAGCAATGGTGGTGGCAGCGCAAGGCGTTGCTAGCGGTGGAGGAAGGTGTAAAAGTTTAGCTCGAGCCACCCACTTTGCACTGGTGGGGAGAGAAGAGGAAGGGGAAGGAAGGGAAGGATAGTGGCTCGTTGGATGCAGGGTGATGCAGGGAAGAGGAAGGGATGGAGTGGTGATGACGACACGACCTGGTGGTAGTGGCAGCAACATCTATTTAGACGGTGAGAGTAAGGGACCAGGGGTTTGGATCGGTAGAAAAAAAGTGGAAAGGAGGGAATGGGGAGGGGTTTTTATAGGTGCAGGGGATGGAGGAAGTGGACAAGAAGGGGAAGAAGATAAAGGGAGGGGGTTGGTTGCTGTCTACTGGCATGTAGGCTGGGGCAACTACGCAGGTAGGGGATAGGTTTGTAGGGACATGAAGGGAAGGTGTGGGGGAGAGGGGCTTGTAGGGGGGAGGGGGATAATGAAGGGATGTGCTTGTTGCATGCCTTATAGGGGAAAAAGAGGAAAGAAGGAGGGAGAGATAGGTGGTGTGGGTTGTGATGGCAGCACCGCGTAGGGTCGTGTAAGTCAGGGAAGAATAAGACAGAGGCAGAAGGGGAAAGAATGGAAAAAGAGAGGGAGAGAAAGGGAAAAGGGTAGGGTACATGTGAGGTTGGGCCAGTATAGGGGGAAGGAAAAGAGAGATTGGGTAGGGGAAAAGAGAAAGGAAAGTAAAGAGGGAGGAGGGTGTTGGGCTACCGCTGGGCGCAGGCGAGCTAGCCGAAGGAAGGGAGAAAAGAAAGAAAAGGAAGAAAAGGTGAAAGAAAAGAAAGAAAAAGAGGGAAGAAAAAGAGAAAGGATAAAAGGAAAAATAGGGTGGTATGGTGTTTCGGGATTTTTGAGAGTTTTAGGGATAATAAAAATTAATAATAATAATAATAATAATAATAATAATAATAATAATAATAATAATTGTATTATTAATTAAGAAATTATTATAATTTATTTATAATTTATCTTAGTTTAGTTAATTAATTTAGTCCCTACCAACTATGTCCTTACATCATTTTCTTTCTTTATTGCCTTAGTTATTATTATTATTATTATTATTAAAAATGGTACATATAATTAATTCTTATTCAATAGTTTCTTATTTTATTCTTTAATCATAAAATAAAGGTTTGGGGTATTATAGAGGCATAGAGCACCAAATTGATTTTATGCTCGGTGCCACATTTCCAAACAAAATGGCCTATAGGTTTAACCCTAAAGAAGCTATTGGAACTCCAAAGGCAAGTTGAGGAGTTGTTACAAAAGGATTTTATAAGAGAATCCCTAAGCCCTTGTGCAGTTCTAGCCCTCTTAGTACCTAAGAAGGATGGAACAATGAGTATGTGTGTGGATAGTAGGGTGATTAACAACATTACTATCAAGTATAGGTACCCTATACCTAGGCTTGATGATATGTTTTATCACCTACATATGGCTAGAATATTTTCTAAGATAGATTTAAGAAGCGGGTATTATCAAATTCAAATGAAGGAAGGAGGCGAGTGGAAGACCGCCTTCAAGACCAAGGGAGGGAATTATGAATCGCTAGTCATGCCATTTGGACTCTCAAATGCACCAAGCACCTTCATGAGACTCATGGATGAGGTCCTTTTCCCTTTCATATCAAAACTTATAGTTGTACATTTTGAGGACATCCTTGTATTTTCCTCTAGTCAGGATAATCATGTAAAGCACTTAAGGCTTGTATTCTTAGCCTTTAGGAACAAAAAGTTGTATAAGAAACTAGAGACCTGTGACTTCTGTGTACCTAGGGTCACCTTATTAGGATTTTTTTGTATCTATGGATGGAATATCAATGGATGAGTCAAAGGTGGAGGTAATAAGAACGTGGCCTACACCCACATCCATTACCGACATTAGATCCTTTCATGGACTTACCTCTTTTTATAGGAGGTTCATAAAAGGATTTATCACATTCTTAGCATCTCTTACCAAATGTATCAATAGGGGGACTTTCAATGGACCAAACCCGCACAAGAAGCATTCGACCTAATAAAAAAAGGTTAAGTGAGGCTCTCATCCTATGCTTACTTGACTTTGACAAGGTGTTTGAGGTTGAATGTGATGCAAGTGTGGTTGGAATTGGGGTTGTCTTATTGTAAGAAGGGAGGTACATAGCCTTTTCAGTGAGAAGCTTAATGGTGCAAGATTCAACTATATTACATATGACAAGGAGTTTTATGCCATAGTAAGGGCTTTAGATCACTAGTTGCATTACCTACGACCATCACAATTTTTATTGCATACCGATCATGAGTCCCTTAAATATATAAATGGGAAACATAAAATCAACTCTAGTCATGCTAGATGGGTAGAACTCTTGCAATCATTCTCCGTTGTAGCAAAGCATAAGAGTGAAAAGGATAATGTTATGGCTAGTGCCCTCTAAGACTTTGCTAGTTACATGGAAGAACAAGACAAATATTGAGGACCTTACCTAGTTCAAGAACGATTTCTCTTAAATGGGAACAAATTATGCATCTCGAAGTGTTCCATTTGAGAGTTACTTACCTGAGAAGTGCATGGAGGAGGCTTGGCAAGGCATTTCGGCATCCAAAAAACTTATGATGTACTCCAAGAGCATTTATTTTGGCCTTTAATGATGGGTGATGTGCAGTCCCTTGTGGCCAAATGTTCTACATGTCAAAGCTATAAGAGTCACTTTCATCAAGGACTCTACACACCTTTACTCATTCCTCGCCACCCATAGGATCATGTAAGCATGGATTTCATTGTGGCCTTGCCTAAAACACAAAGGAAATATAATACCATTATGGTAGTAGTAGACTGGTTCTCTAAGATGACTCATTTTGTCCCATGCCATAAGACACACGATGCCTATTACATATCCTATATCTACTTCAATGAAATAGTTAGGTTACATGGTATCCTGAAAATGATCATCTTTGATCGAGATACCAAGCTCCTTAGCTATTTTTGGAAGTCCCTATGGAGACTAATCAGTACCAAGATTCTTTTTAGCATCGCTTACCATCCACAAATGGATGGCTAAACAGAGGTTACCAAAAACATGATCATAATTCTTTTAAGGAACTTGGTCCATAATTCCTTAATGGATTGGGATGTCATGTTAAGTCATGCCGAGTTCGCCTAAAATCACTCTCTAACATATACCACCAAGCATTCCCCTTTTGAAGTGGTGTATGGGGTGAACCCCACCACCCCCATTGATCTCATCCCACTACCCATATCCACACAAAAAAGTTTGAAGCAAAGAAATGGGTTATAAAATTCAAAAGGTTGCATGAGCAAGTTAGGGCACAAATTGAGAAAGTAAATGAAATGAAACAAAGGAGGGCTAACAAGCACAAAAAAGAACAATAATTTGAACCAAGTGATCTAGTGTGGTTGCATATTTGAAAGGAAAATTTTCCATCCCGAAGGAAGAATAAACTCATGCCTCGAAGTGATGGTCCCTTCAAAATCCTTGAAAAGATAGGCACCGGTGCTTACTAACTTAAACTTCCCCCAGACATGGGAAAATTGTCCTCTACGTTCAATGCACGACCCACCTTTTGCAGGTAAGGGGTTTCCTTCCCAATAGGGAGAGGATGATGTAGGAGCATCCCAAAATGGCTAAAACCAAGATAATATACTTATTATTTTTTTCCAAAGTAGAAGAGTTCAAAACTCTTCTCATTTGGGATAATAATTAATTAGACTATATTTAGCCATGCAAGCCAAACCAATCCACACCCTTATATGTATGCATGGATCACTTCTACTTGCTTCATGGCTCAACTAGACACTCTAAAATATGGCTCCACGGTTTCGCTCATCCCCATCACCTTTTACCACCTCCACATGCCACCACTCTCAGTCATTTCTTACTATTTGGAACCCCGACATTTGTGCTAGATTTATGGACGTTGGGAAGACCATTATAATTTTATCAAGAGCCCCTAAAATTGGCATAAAATTAGGAAAATAACTGGCCATATCAGCAGCATCATTCAACAAGTCTACCGATTGGATTAACTGAGAGTTCTTACTTTATTTAGCCTAGCTTAGTTAAATTTAGATGTTTAAATTTCCTATTTTTTAATATATGTGTATAAACCTTATAATAGAGTATAATGTTAATCAAGAATGATGGGGGTTGAGTTGTATACTCGATACTCAATCAGGTAGCTAATTAGTGTCTATTCGATTTGCTAATTCATTGGCCTCAACTATAGAGAGTAGTGTAACTAACTAACCTACATGGTTAGTACTTGTAATGTGGGTCGATGACCACTCCATTTCTTAGTTAAAAGATTCAAAGGTCTGCAAGGTTGGGCATATCTCTTTTGATTAAAAAACACTTCTCTTGTATTCGACTACTCCTAAGTGAAGGGAAGAGTTGAATTTCTTTCAAAATCTTGCAACATTTGTGCTAAGGATGGTAACCTTAGTTGGTTGATGCAAGTAATTGAATTTTTAACATACAATTCAAGTGTGTTTCATCTAGAATCCTTCTCATCCCCCTTGCTTCTTTCAATTTTGTTGAAGACCAATCCCATCTTCAATACTAATTACTTAGCTTAATGCCATTTGTTTAGCATTATGCATCAAAATGCAAACAGTAAAGCTCCCATAAATTGAGGATAATGGGTTATTGTGAGGGACTGTAGGAAAGGTAAGGATATTTCTCAAGAAAAAGGATTATGCTATGGCAGGTAATACAAGTGTCCAACCGAACGATGGTTACACTTTCAACTATGTAAAAAAAGTAGGGGCTAGCACCACTATCCTATAGATTTTTGGAATAGAAGAAATCATTTCTCAGCAACCTCATAAGGGATCTAATGAATTAGTGGGATTTACTAAAAAAATCCCTTAGCAACCTCAACTATGGCCTAATAAATCAATGCGGTTTACTAATAATGTTCTTATTGATAAAGGCCTTGATCTTCGTCATATTTAAAAGGTTATAATTATAATTAGGAATAGATCAACTATAGCAGTACAAGAGATCCCTAAGTCTGGTTCAGGGTATATTCAGAAGCAATATTCTTGGAGGGGTGCTTAACATACTAATCCTGATGGACATGCTGAGTACTTGGAATATTCGAGGATTGAATAATACTTCAAAGCATAAGGAATTCAATAACTTTTATTGTAGTAATACTTTATGTTTAGTTTGTTTTTTGGAGAATATAGTGAAAGAGAATAAATATATTAGTGTTTTAAATAAAGTCAGGAGAGGGTGGGCATTATATATAGATACTATCATCACCTTAATGGTAGAATTTGGATCACTTGGGGACCTAATGTGTGGTGTATTACAACCATTAGCTTATGTGATCAATACATAATTTGTAAAGTCAAGCATTTACTTGGTAACTTGTCGTTTACTACTGGTTTCATTTATGCTCTGAATAGTGGTGTTGAGAGAAGGCTTTTGAATTGGCTAAAATATTATATAATTCTTGGATCTCCTTATATTATAATGGGGGATTTCTATTTTATCCTTTCTTTTAGTGAGAAATATCAAGGTGATTTACCAAATTCTATTGAAATGTAAGATTCTCAAGATTAATGTTTGGATTTGGGGTCGATTGGGTTGTTTCTATATTTAGTCTAGTAAAAGAGGAGGGGAAAGGGAAGTTTTATATAAATTGGATAGAGCATTGATCAACTTAGAGTGGTTGGAATTTTTTCCTTCTTTAGTAGCCGAGTACCCATAGCCCTTTGGTGTCGGATCACAACCCATTAAGTGTTAATCTTCAATCACCTACTATCCATGGGAAGTAGCCTTTTTGGTTTTTCCAATTTTGGGTAGATAAAGAACATTTTTTTAACATTTGGATACTCATCTTGGAAACAAAAACTACAAGGATTTTTTTTCCTTAGAATATATTCTAGGTTGTAAGGTTTTAAGAAGGATCTAAAGTGGTTGAATCATGATAAATATGGTTATATATATTAGAAAGTTGATGATATGCGAGAGGAGGTATTTGTGCTTTAGAAGGAAATGCTTTGTGACCTTTAAAATTCTATGAATAGAGATAAGCTAGGCTCTTAAACAAATGTGTTGTCATTTTTTGCATTGTGAGGATATGATATTAAGGTAAAAGGCATGCATTCAATGGATGAATTTTGGTAACTCAAATAATAAATTATTCTATGCTTGAGTGAATGAGAGGCAAAAGAGGAAGGCCATAGCTTTCTTGCTAGATGAGGCTGGCAGGGTGGTGAGGGATTCTCAAGAAATTCAAGAGGCCTTCATATATTATTTTAATCAACTTTTGGGCACTGAATCTCCCTCAATTGCCCAACTTAACCAAAATGTGGTGGACTTTTCTTTAATAGATGATTAGCAACTGGCTTTGAATGCTCTAGTATCAAAAGAGGAGGTTAAAGAAGTCGTGTTTTTAGTTAATGACACTAAGGCCCCAGGTGTGGATAGATTTATAGTTATTTTCTTCAAGGAAAGTTAGGGAATGGTTCATGGCATTTGAAATCTTAGCTGGTCATCATTAGCTTTACGAATGTCATTCTCCTCTTTTTCCATGGTAACTTGAGAAGTGTGAAGTGTATTATGGATATGGTTCATCATTTTTCTAGGTTATCTAGTCTGATCCTAAATCCCCATAAACACACTATCTTTTTTGGTGGTTTAGAGCCATCTATGAAAAGATCAATGGTTGATTAGTTGGGTTTCCAAAAGGGTACCTTCTCTATCACCTACCTTGGTTTTCTATTAACATTATATAGTATTTATTCAAATATTATACAACTTATTTTGGAAAAGGCAACTGCAAGACTAAGACATTAGAGTGCAATCTATTTATCTTATGCTGAAAGATTATAGCTTATTGGATCAGTGTTGTTTAGTTTATAATTATCTTTTAGCTATGTTATTCTTTTTCTAAAAAATATTCTCCATCAGTTTGTGGGTCTTTGTAGGAACTTCATGTGGTCAGGAAAGGTGTATGTATGAAGAAGAGATCTGGTTCATTGGGAACAACTGTGTTTCCCCAAGGAGGAGGGTGGTCTTGGTTACTTAATCTGGGCATTTATAATTAGTGTGTATTTGGAAAAATCCTTTAGATTATTAATCTCAAGAATTCATTAGGGATAAGATGGAGCCATGCATTATATATCAAGCACAATAGTGTGTGGGATTACAATCTCATTACATACATTTCATGGCTTTCCAAAAAATTCCTTCTTGTGAGAACGGTTTTACAAAGCTTCATCTAGTGTAGATTGTAAAATGGTTATCTTTATTATAGTATCAAAATAGCTTATGAAGTTTTGAGACCAAATTAAGATAAACAAAGGTGGTCCAAACTTGTGTCGCATCCTCTCAACTTGCCAAGATATAGATTTTTTTTTGTCGTTGGCCTTAAGAGACACACTGATAACTAAATCTAGGCTTGCGGAGATTGGAATTGGTGTAAATGATCAGTGTATGTTTTGTTTGCAAAAAAATAAAACAAAGGATCACTTGTTCATCCTCAACCCTTACATATTTGTAATTTGGAGGAAAATTAGACAAATGGCTAGAAGACATGATAACATCCAAGGTTGGTAGATGAGATCTAGGTTTTGGTGACTAGTTATTGATTAAATGGTCAGAAGAAGAAAGTCCTAAGAGCTCCTTTTGTGTACAATATTTATAATATTTGGTATAACAAAATTATGAGAATCTTTGAGAATCAAAATGGAGATTTTCTTAGTCTTGTTCAAGTTATTGTTATGCCTATAGTTATAAGATTAGTACACCCACATTTTAAGGCTAAATTTAATAAATGGTTTAGTATGGTTGATTGTATGGTTTGATGGTCATGTATGATTGTAATTATTCATTTTTGTAAGTAATAAAAATACTACTTATCAGAAGAAAAAACTATTAGTTCTAAAGAGGTGACTTATTGGTTGTATAGTGACTATGTATACAAAGTTGGATTTAAAATAAGGAAAGGAAAGGTTTAGAGTTAATGGAAAACTATTAATACTATACTTGTTATAAATTTGGGGTGAAAGCTCATAAAGAGAAGCATATGATGACATATACAAAGATGGACATTCATTGCGGTTACAATCCATGGCCCGATTCTATATTGATGAACACAATTTAGGGATTTTTATATCACACATAATGGATTGTAACCATTCACTATGTGATAGTGGCAACAATATAAGTTAAGGTCCCAATAGAAGGTCACAAGAGATCTCCAGATAGCATTACAAATTATGATGGACTTTAAGGTTATACTTTTTTTTTTGTAATTACGTTGTTAAATACTGATGTCATGGGTCAAAAAACTTGGAATTTATTCTTAGGGATGCATAAAATGATATTTCAAGTAACATACAGAAAAAATTTGGTGCCAGAGACTCAAATATATTGAAGTAAAGGAATATAGAAGAGCAAGACTTTTATTTTCATTTTGAGGTGGATGCAGAAATTATGCTTTGTAGTTTATTTTGTCTTGATGGTAAGATGAAATAGAATTATGATTTGTTTGGTGATCTTTTGGTTCCTGAAACAACCTATGAGACCAACAAATATAATATGATTTGTGGTTCCTTTATAGGAATGAATTATCATGGGAAATTTTGATGTTTGAATGTGGATTTTTACTAAATGAGAGCACTGATTCTTTTTTTGGTTGTTTAATCTTATGAAAAACCTATGGGTGGAATAAAACCTATTAATCTTATGAAAAATCAAACATTTACTATGGATGATGTGATTAATATAGCTTTTCCTAGTCGAGACATCATCTATTGGTGTGGTCGTAGCCCACATGCAATTTAAACCCTCGTGTTGATAATTGTAGTATTGGTAAATAAGGGCATCGTTCTATACCGGGGATTGAGAGGACTCATCTATATTTAATTAGCCTAAAAGTAAATAAATAAAAATAAAAACCCTAAATCACACAAAATAAAATAAATAAGAAAAAAACACTAATGGGGGTTATAAAAATAGAAAATAATAAATAAAATAAAATAGAATAGTAATAAAAATAATGGATAACTGTAGATATAATATATATGCTAGGAAACTCAAAACTCACCACTAGATTAGGTCAAAATATAATATTAATCTCTAAGTTAATATTTAATCATGAGAAATAGATTGACCAAGGTGTACACCAAAAGCAGGTCCATACACCTTATATTACTTCCCTAAATTAATTAATACGACAAAGCGTCAATATTAACCCTATTAAATACTAGTAGTATAGTAGCAACAAATGACCCCTATATTTAACAAGATTTAATGTATTAAGTATAATTGGAAAGATATCAATCTAAGTACTCAGACTAGTACACTAAGTATGTCTAGCTGTATTTCCTTTCTTTGACCCACACGTATGTAAATGTTTTACTACATTGGTTAGAGTCACAAAACTATTAGGTGAATTGTTATCTAACCTATATGCAATTTATACATATATATTCTAGTATATTTATATGGCCACCTAACAGGTAAATAATCCTACATACTGCCACTTATGAGGAAACCAGAACAAGGCATGTACTCTACAAATTATACTTGACAGAAATATATATATATATATATATATAAATGATAACAATTAAAATAGAGCCAAAAAATAATCCCAAGAAACAAAGAAAAATAAAATTATATCTCAAACCCTAATTTAGGGCTTCTGTCTATTCCCTAGCAATAAATAATCAGCCAGACATAATTATCAAATTAATTACACAAAAATATATATCAAAATATAAATTAAAATTAGAGAAAGAAATAACCGGAATTAATTATGGATGAAAGATGAAGATAATTTCCTTTAAAAGAAATTCTATTGGGTAAATTTCCTCCCTTATTTTCTCTTTTGGTTGTGTTGATTTTCGTGCAAAAAATCTTTTTCTTTTCCCTTTTTTTCTTTCTAGTGTAGTCTCTTTCTACTAGTAACGGTGCTTTTGCTCCTCGGTTTCTGTGCTCCCGTCTCTCTTCTCTGCCTCTGACCTTTTCTCCTTTTCTTCTGTTCTTGACTGTTGCCTTCTGTTCCTTCTCCTCCACAACTCGTTCCTCAACGTCAAAGCCTATGCTGGTCTTCCTATGCGCCATATTTATTTCGTTTCGTGCGGCCCTTTACTTCTACACTATTTTCATTTTTCGGCCTTTGGGCCTTCGTCCCTTGGGCTATTGGTCCACATGTCCAACTTTTTTTTAAAAAAAAATTACCTGTAAAAATAAAATTAATAAATAATATTATACTCTAAATTTATTTAATTACTCAAATAATAACATTTATACAATTATTACCATTTATGCATAAAATCATAATTATTCACGTATATTAATTAAATAAAGTACTAAAAAATTAATATTATAAGGGTATAAAATATGTCAAAATATAAACTTATCATCTATGTTTGTGGCATATATTTGAGAATCCCTAGAAAAAACTTTTAGTATCTTAAAAATAAGGAAAGAATTGTGTCTTCATTCAAATACTTTCCAAAACTTTATGAAATATAATTTAAATTTAAATTTTATTTAGAATGACAATGATTTTTAAACCTTATATTTTCTTTATTAAATTATCATATTATACTTTTAGTATATTTAGTAAATCTTCAAAATACATTCAAATTCATTACAAAATATCAATGCCAAGAGAATGCATGGATTAGGAGATTGTATTATTATAGGGAGAAATGATATCCTATCTTTTCCAAAAAAAAATGGTGGGATCCATCCAATAAAGTAGTTAGATGACAAATAAATTATTATACAAAAGGATTCACAAGACTACTAATCTTTGCTGACTTTTATCATTGCTTCATCAAAGTGATCATGGGGGGGAAGAGTACTAAGAATTATTTTAAGTTTAGTTGTTAGCAAGTCAATTCCAACATGATAGTCAAGGATTTGAAGTTTCTATCATGGATGAGAGACACATATGATATTGATATTTATAATATGTTCAAGCAAGAGTTTTTTTATTTATTTAAATCCACCACATATATGCAAGAATTTGTTTAATTTGATGATGGTGTAATTACTTATAATGTATGGCACCAAGACATTGATACTATTAAACATGTGGTTTAGTTCTAACATACGTGTCATCAAGGATATCATGTACTTGAAAAATGTTATTGGAATTAGGTATATCATGTTTTCATTATCTTTAGATATTCAATATCAATTATGTTGATGTTATTCTAGCACAATACATTATTAAAAGTTGGAAAAAGGGATATTTGTCTTAATAGGACTATATTAGATTTGATGAATGGTTTGGGTGATTATTGAGGACATGCTTTTAAATATAGAGGTTAAAAATGATGAGGAAATGTAATGCTTCATTTTCAACCAGTGATTATACCCCTAGCTGTTGGAAATTATGTGAGGATGTATATAATGAGGTATATATGCCTCTAATGAACGAGAGTGGAGGTGAAGAAGAGGAATAAATGATTGCTATTTATCACAAAATAATGTGATATTGGACCCCAAGGCTCTAGGTCTAAAGGTTTATGGAATATCGTGAAGAAGAGTAAAAGGACAGAGAAGGGAAACCAGCTAAAAACTTGAAAAAATAATGTTGTTGAAGCTTTGAGTTATGCCAAAGAATTTTCCATATCTTTAGTTCAATAAAATAATAATAATAATAATAATAATAATAATAATAATAATAATAATAATAATAATAATAATCCATCACACCCACCTAAAGGTGGTTATTCTTTGATATCATTACTAACATTCTTTTAGCTAATCTTTTTTTTTTGAATAAAGTGTTTAGTGTTGAATACATTTCTTATATCATAATGAACACATGAATAAAGTCTTTTCAAACACATTCAAGATCTTTTTGTTTTATGTTCAACCTATAAAATGCTAAGGTTCATTTTGTAGACTATTTGAGTTCATATTTAGAATCATTTACGCTTATTACATAAAATATGTAGGTTCACCAGAATGCTCATCACATAAAAGTTCCATCACTTATAGTGTTAGTTGATCACATAATAACACGAAGGCTTATTATAATTGCTAGAGGTATGATAATGAGGGATAGGTAAATTAAGTTGTAATCATATTGTTTAGGTTCACCACATAAAAGGTACATAGCTACTCATTTTCTAAACATGAATATGTATTGAGATGAACATGTGAATAAGAAAATACAAAGTTCGTTTCATTTTGTATTTACTGCATAAAATTTTTAGGTTCGTCTAATATGCCATTTAAGTTCATCTCTGGAATCATTTATGTTCATCGCACAATATATGTATGCTTATCAAAATTTTCATCACATAACAAAGCAAATATTCATCACATAAAATTTTCATCCCTTATATCATTGGTTCATCACATAATTAAAATGTTTAGGTTTGTCACATAAAAAGTACATAGGTACTCATTTGTAGAACATGATTATAAATTTAGATGAAAAAGTGAGTAATATATTCATTTAATTTTATGTTTAGCTTATAAAACATTCAGGTGTATCACACAAAATATATAGGTTCAACACATAAAACAAAAAATTATAGATATATGATATAATGAAAATGCACTTATATAATAAATATATAATAATATTATAATTTATAAATCATAATAAAAAGAAAAATATCACCAATAAATCATAATTATATTTTTATCAATGTTATAACAACATTACATATAGTTTAAGCATTGTCTTCTTCTTCTTCTTCTACTACTACTACTACTACTACTACTACTAATGTTGATGCTACTTTTTTACTTGACTTGTAATAAAATTCAAGGCAAATAACATTGAAATCATACTCCTCATATTCCTCATTCATATCACTTATTTCTAAATCCTCCTCATTTTCCTCCTCTTATTCTTCATCTTAGACTAAATATATGGAAATCTCTTATTCCTAGTCATAATCCAAGATAATGATCAAAGGCTCTCTATCATCTTCTATTATATATATAGAAGGATCCTCATCATCTTCAATTATTCATATTAAAGGCTCTTCCTCCTATTCAGATTACCTTGTTCTTTTTTTTGGATAACATACGAATGTTATTTGTAAATTCTTCCCTGATCCTTCTTCCTCCATTTTTGTTTTCATCCATTTTTTAAAGCTTTGTGAGAGAGTTGAAGCTTTATTTTCATGGATATTTTGGGAGTGAAAACGTGTTGATATTTTACAGTGATCCCTCTACTTTTTAAGTTTATTTATTACAAAACTAGAATTGCAATACCACTTCTGCATATAATTTGTGTTCATTTAGAAAAGAATTATTTTAGTTTTAGCAAATAATTCTGAAGGGTTTAGGATATTTTATTGGTATACCATCTATAGTTTCATGAAGTTATTGGCATAATTTTAGTAAGTTATTGGTATATAATTAGCATAATTAATATTCTCAATCCCACCATATACAGGTTCGACATAATTAAAACTAAGGTTGTCAATGATCTAAATCAAGATGAATACCCCCAGCTCAAGCTTGGATTGATTAGTTCTTTTAGGCTCAAGTGCCACTCAAGTTCAAAACAAGATAAATAAGTTCATATTGAGCTCAACTCAATAAGGTTCGTGAGTTGGCTCATTTATGATGCAGGGTTTTTTTCATGACCCGACTCATTTAACTATTTGGCTTATTTAAAAGTAAAAAAAAAAACAAATCAAATCATTTAATTATTTGACTTATTTAACTATTCGGTTCATTTATTAAGTAAATTCTATACAAGCCCAACCTATAAACGAATAAGCTAAGGTTATAAATGAGCTAAATTTGAGTTGGTTAGCGTACAAACGAGCCAAACCTTCCTAGTCTCAATGAGCCTAAAAATAAAGTTTGGTTTTGATTAATTTTCCTAAACAAATGAGCTAAGTCGAGATGACTCCCAAGCCAGCTCAATTTTTTAAGAACCCTAATTAAAACTAGCATGCTTGTTCACCATATGTGTGGTACACATTCATTAAAACTAATATATGTATTCATAATCATTTTATATATATGTTCGAAAAATATTTTGACATAGGTGCAGTATAATATGCTTCTTTGTTCATAAACTTACATATATACATATTCATTAAAATTAAAATAACTACATCAAGGTAATACTACTATCATAAACTTGTTGAACTATCAAAAGATATGAGCATAAAAATACGACCTTATCTTTTCAAGTCAAATAACTATAGTAGTTAAGTTCAATGTAATCCTTTTATTTGTGATATCCTCATCTCCCTCTCCCTTTTCCTTAACCTCTTTCCCTCCCTCTACAATTGCCTCCTTTTGTACCTTTTTAGCTATTGTAACACTCCAGACCCACACCAACCATGGTGAGTTATTTGAAGTGCTTTTTGGATTAATGATTCACCCCTATAGGTCAATACATATCCTTTTTTAGCGTGTTATGTCTTTACTCACACTCTTCCCAAATTTTTTTTAGAAGGCCCTTATCATTAGACTACTCCAAGATAAGAAAACTTAATTATGGGTTTTTTAATGATAGTTTTTCTAAAAAGAAGCTACACTATATTAATATATGTAGTTATATCATTCATTTTAAGCCTACGCCATTTATGACATACCTTAGAGTATTACTAGGGGTGTGCATATTCAGATATTCATATATGATCTAATATGTTTTTTTGAATAACTTATTCGATCGGATATTAGATACCCTATATTGAAATCTGTATTTCATCATATTGGATATTTGATTTTTTGAATACCTAAAAAATTAAATTGGATTATAGATATATCTGATCATATACAAATTTTTAAATTAAAAAGTTTTATGTAGAAAATTTAAATTAAAAAAGTACTAAAAATAAAATACACAATAGGCCAAATGATATCCAAATATAAAACATATGGAAACACGGAAACCATTTCTTATATTTGATGCATTTTCAAATTTGATGAATTTCTAGACCAAATGTATTTCCAACTATAATGCTTAATACAAGTAGTTTTAATTTCTAAATCATACATATGTAAGCTCTATAATACATTTATATTCTCTAAATAGATGGATTCAAGTGCTTTTAAAATCTAATACATTCCCATAAGATATACACATATTAAAAATACAATTATAACACCCAATATTGATTGTAAGCCTCGAAGATAAATCAACTGTTTCATCATTTGTAAACATAGAATGGGTATCTCAACCTTTTATATTTGATCAATTGCTCTTCTAAGCTATACCTCATCATCTTTCATTTATATGACAAACTATTAATTATTCTTTTCCTTAATATAAGAAAGTAATATCTTTGTCATCAAATGAAAAATCCATAAAATAACTACAAAGTCCATAAAACAAACAATAATTACCAAAAAAACACCATATAAGAGGGAAATTTATAATGGCTAATAAAACACCCCGCTGATGGATTTTATTATTTTTTATATCAATTGCTTAGGGCTATTATTACCTAATATAATATGCAATTATCTACAAAATAAAGTACAAATAAAATTTAAAATACAAAAATAATGAAATATTCCATTTTAACTAATCATGTCTATTTTTTTATGACCATGCAAATATGAAGATTGAAGAAGAAAGGAATATGAGATGAAGAAAATTACTAGAAGAAAGTAAGGGAAACCAAATAATGGAGAATTTAAGGAGTAAGAAATAGGAGGTGAAGGAGGAGAAACTAGAGAGTGTAATTGTAGATAAAGTGAGACGAAGAGGTGGGAAAACTTGTAGAAGCATTGAATAAGAATGGTAGAAGAATTGATTGGTCCTTATAAATGGAGAGGTTGGGAAAGAGTGAAAGAATAAATAGTGACAGGGGTTTTGTTTTTTTATTTAATATTATTATTTAAGGTTGTTTGTATGCTTTAATGGGTTGGATTAGGATAAATTACTTGAGTATCTAATGTCATGGGCTAATCTTAGAGAGTAATGTACTACCACTACACACTAAAACAAAACTCTAACGGGAACTCAATGAAAAAAACATATATGTAGATATTTGGAGGATGAAAAGTTAATTTTATAATTAAATTTGGATCTTTTAATCAGATAAGATAATCTAGTCAAAAATCAAATCAGACATCCACTCCAGTCAAATTGATGCTTGACCAAATTGGATATCCACTTCGGTTTTCTAATACCATATTGGATATCTTAAGTCTTTGGTTTAGCTTTTTCGGACACTAGATCAATTTTTTAGATATCGTTTTTTTTTTACATAGCCTTAGGTATTAGAACTATATATGTCATTTTTCAGTGCCTTAATTGAAGAGTCTTTTCTCCATTATATTCTTTAGAATATTGGGTTTTTCCTCCCTATAAATAGTAGTATGTCTCTTTATTTCCTCCCTCATCCAATTCCTTTCATGTAAAAGTATTTTTGTAAATATATTATTCTTATCTTGTTTAACAAAGCATTATGTAAAAGAGACAAGGGTTTCACCAGTTAATATGATATCTTATTTGATTGGTGAACTTTATATTGTAAAAATATATACTTACACATCCTCCATCAAGTTGACAATTCTAGCAACATAGAATTCCCATGTATGTTTCCATATGTTTCATTGTATATATCTCATAATATACGTTATTAGCATATGTTTGACAATATAATGCAAAGAACTTGGGGTCCAAAGACTTGATATGCGATGCTTTCATGGATTTCCCATTCTATTACATATAATATGTGACTATATCCCTCTAATATAGCTTTTATGTGTAGTTATATAAATTATGGGTAAGTTTAAAATTTTGTGTCTATGTGCTTACCAAATTATGTATGGATGAACCAGAATTTGATTCAAATGTCCTATTCATTGGCTTATTGTCAATGACAATTATTTATCCTCATATGAAGTTGATGCAAATAATGTAATAATGGTCGAACTAATTAATTAAGAATACCATCTAGAAAAAAATTTAAAAATAAAATAGTTCTGCTAATTAGTAATTATACTTTACATTAGTGTTAGCTATTGCAAAACCTAAGTGGATAGCCCTAGCCCTACGAAGCATTTCTTGGCTCGGGGAAGATGGTAACCCTTATTTTTAGGCACCTCTTTGCATATAAGCTTCAACTGAAATTATGTTTTTAAAATGTAATGAGTATAAAAACTTATATAGGTATGTACTTTTAAAATGTTATTATAATAAGGCACCTACATATGCTACACATTGAAAGAATACATTCTTTGGAGATCCTAATGTAACACCCCCAAATTTCACTCCTGAAATTTTTTTTTTTGAAAGATTAAAGCGGAAGCTAGGAGCGAATTTGGGAAATGTTACCGCCACATCTAACACAAGATAATGTCAACCATCTATCTCATGTTAGATGCAAGGCTAAAACCTGTCAAACAATTCAATCTGAATTTCAAATTCCATCAAACAATTAAATTTGAATAGTAAACACTTATCAGAATACGAGAAATTTAAAGCCAATTACAAAACCCTTAGAAATCTGAGAACAATACTTGCAACTTCCAAAGGTGAATACAATTAAACAAAATAAATCCCGAAGGATAATTATCCGGATCGCCTACTCACTCAGGTCAAGCCTTCCACCCCAAAACAGTATACGATCTTAACCTGCACAAGAGGTCTGCTCCCCACCATCGGTGGATCATCACAGGACCCATTCAACCAGTGTAGTATCAGTACGGGTCCAATACTGAGTAAGTCTCGCTACCCTACCTTATAGGAGAGATATCATCAAGTGCATATTAAATTGTAGTACAATACGTTAATACAATATCATACATACTCACCACCCACAGCATGAATCTTGCCATACATTCATAGTAACATTTAAAACATATGCAACATCCCAGTTAACATATACGTGTGGTATAACCGAAATAATACGTGACTCATTATGCACATAAACAGCATGTGGTGATATATATAATAAAAGCTGGCCAAGGTCCAACTAGACTTATTCTTTATTCTCATTAATAGTATATTCATTCCACACATATTCTTTAATAATCCATGTAAGTACGAGAGCCCCATTATTATAGCCGGTGGACCGGAAAGTAAACGCACAGGGCAGAACGCCTCTGATCCACTATTATAGCCGGTGGACCGGAAAATAAACGCAAAGGGCAAAACGCCTCTGATCCACTATTATAGCCGGTGGACTGGATCACAGCCCCGACTTACATGGTGTTTCGCTGTAAGTACTTAGTATTTTCCCTGTGGATTACTTCATTCAGATTCATTCAACGCATTCTTTATTAGTCCATGTGAGCGCGGGAGCCCCACTATTATAGCCGGTGGACCGGAAGATATACGCACAGGGCAGAACGCCTCTGATCCACAATTATAGCCGGTGGACCGGAAAATAAACGCACAGGGCAAAACGCCTCTGATCCACTATTATAGCCGGTGGATCGGATCACAGCCCCGACTCACATGGTGTTTCGCTTTAAGTACTTAGTATCTTTCCCATGGATTAACTTATACGTTTGGTTTGTCGAGCACGAGATCCCCCACTATTATAGCCGATGGACCGGAAGATAACGCACAGGGCAGAACGCCTCTGATACACTATTATAGCTGGTGGACCGGAAAATTAACGCACAGGGCAAAACGCCTCTGATCCACTATTATAGCCGGTGGACCGGATCACAGGCTCGGCTCGACATCTTTCGCTTTACATGATTAATGTCTTATCAATGTCTTATTAAATCACACATCTCCCTTGACATGCATAAATCATTCTCTTTATACTGTACACATCACAACAAATAAAATCCCACATTCATAACTACACTTTAGTCAATAAATACCCATAATAACACCAAACAACTCTAAGCAACCATAACCAACCCTAATTGTCCACACCAAACCGTGGTTAACCACTCTTAACCCTATTTTACCATAACAACCATACTTAGCCATCCCAAACCTTAATCATCCTCGACAAATCACAATTAGCTACTCCAACCCTACTTAATCACAACGACCCAGAGTTAATCACTCCAAACCCTAATTCTGTCTCCTCCATACTCTTATAATACTCCACGTATTATTCTCCGTCCAAAACTGTTAAACACCCAAATCATACTTGCATTACCTTCCTTACATCCCAAATCAACCTATCGTACGTAAATTTTTCTCCCACGCAAACGTTACACATCTCACACAACCTCTCGAACTTTTCATACAACCCTAAATCCCATACAATCATTAACTCCCGTGCAAAACCCTAATTCCACCATGCAGACCCGAGTACCACCATCAAAACATTAATACCACCATACAACCATAATACCACCATGCAAACCCTAATACCGCCATAAGCCATTAATACCACCGTGAAATCACAAGTACCACCATACAAACCCTAATACCACCATGCGAACCCTAATACCACCATTCCAACCATAATACCACCATGCAAACCCTAATACCACCATACCAACCATAATACCACCATGCAAACCCTAATACCACCATAAGCCATTAATACTGCCAAGAAATCTTTAATACCACCATAAAAACCCTAATACCACCATGCAATCCCTAATTTCCCCTATGCAACCTTAATTTATTCCCACTCTTTTGTTTATTTAATTCCACCTTCCCCTCATTGTCTTACAAATGGTGAACTCCTTAGGTCATCCATACCTATGTTAGCCGACGTACTTCCCTTTGGTTATTTTAACCGCTTATTTTTCTTTTTCAAGTCCCCACTTCACCACACTTCCTCACATAACCCAGCATGCATGTCGTAGGGTCACATCACCTCACATCACATCATTCTTGTTCCACAACATATCAGTATACAAAGACGAGAACACGGGGACGTACCTCGGTTCCATGCTGCGCTACACAATACACAGATAATATACAGGATTATAGCATACAACCGCACAAAGCATACAAGACAGGTAAAACATGCAATGCACACAAGTGGCCTTAGTTACGTCCTTACGAAATACCCATAAGTAGAGGTAAGTAGAGAACTTACTTGGATCCGAAGCTAGCTAAGCGAAATGAGAGGGAGAGGAATCCCTAGTTCGTGGGTCCACGAGAAAGCTTTCCTAGACCCGATAGAAATCAAAACTAAATTAGGAACTATCCTATCAATCAATAATCCATATATTCTAATTAAATAAACACAAACGACACAATTGATCTTTCTTAGAAAACGTGTCCAAAATTAAAACTTAAAAGCATAGCTCTAATAAAATTTAAGGTTAAAACTAAATCAAAACGGATTAATACAATTATCCTTTGGGACATTTCAACTTAATTTGGAAATCTTGAGAAAGAGTAATCGATCATAAGGTAATTTATCGAAAATAACTTATTTATTAGGTTTTACAACTAAATAGGTAACCCAACCATTTACATAGAACCCAAATCCAAACCGATTAGGTTAAAACAGAATTTAAATGGTTTAAAACCCAAGGATAGAATTCGATTAGATAAAATACACATAGCAAAAATCAATTTTATAAAATCATCCCCGAAAATTAGGGTTTTTAATGCCTAAACCACAAATCGGCCAAATCACTTTGATTACCTC
Source organism: Tamarix austromongolica (assembly GCA_039764185.1). NCBI lineage: Eukaryota > Viridiplantae > Streptophyta > Magnoliopsida > Caryophyllales > Tamaricaceae > Tamarix > Tamarix austromongolica. Next base: position 23,714,511 of record CM077812.1, on the reverse strand, counting down.
AAATTGATAGTTTTAAAACACAATTAAACTAATTTTAGATAAATCTAGACAATCAATTTCAACAAAACGATCTTCCGATAAATCAATTCCAGATGATCAATTTTCAAAATCAGGGTTTTAAAGTCCACGGCGTAAACTCAGGTAGTTCAATTTAATCAATTCAAATTAAAGGTATTAGAAAGCAATTAATACCATTTCAACCATTTCTATACATTCAATTTTAGAAAAACAACAGTACAAGTAATCGATTTCATAATCTCAATTGAAATTTAGGGTTTTAGGCCCGAAAATACAATTCGTTAGAATTCTATAAATTCAATCAAATTGAATGTTTAGAAATGCAATTAAACACATTTTATAACATATCAAATAATCAATTGCTCAAAACTAGTAAAAGAAATACACAATTTAGCCCAATTAGGGTTTTTGGGCCCGGAACGCAAATCCGATCAATTCTTGGCAAAACATATAAATTGATGGTCCGGAAATGTAATTAAACATATTCTAATGTAATTTATATAGTTAATTGAATAAAATAACCCGATTACCCAAACCAATTTAAACCCGCGGAAATTTTGACCTAAAAATCCAATTCCGGTCAATTACGCACAATTTTCCCAAATCAACACTTCTAATATAAAATTAAATACATTTTAAACAATATTATAAAATCAATTGAGTGGAATAGCTCAATTATATGACCCAATTTCATTATACCCAAAATTTGACCTAGGAATCAAATTCCGATAAGACCTGCATAAATTTCTCAAATTGACGGTTCCAAAATGAAATTGGATACATTTTAAAACATATTGTATAATCAATTTGTCCGAAATCGCAAAAACGAGCGGATCCGAAAAATTTGGGCATAACCCGGCTAAAAATCCAATTTTTCCAAAATTCCAACACAACCACACAATTAACCTATCCAAATCAATCTTACAGCACATATATACACAATCAAACAATCAATTTAGTTTTTTATAAGCTAATTCATACCCAATTAATTAAAACAAGGGTTAGGGTTTTTCGGAAATTATACCAAACGAAAAACCGACAAATCGGGGCAAAGGAAGGCTGGGGAAGCTTCCTCGGGGGTCAGGGGTGGCTCGCTGATCGTAAGCCAGGCTCGCCGGTGACCGGGCGGTGGCGCGACCAGCGTGGCCTGCTGCTGCTGCTGTCGTCGCCCGCTGCTGCGCTGCTGCGTGGGCTGCTGTCGCGCGGCTTTAGCTGCTGCTGCTGCGGCGGTCGGCTGCGGTCGGAGCTCGGCCGACGGGGCGAAGCAAGGAGGGGCAGCTGGGAGAAGGGGTGGCTGGTTGGGGTTAGGGCTGCGGGACAGGGCAAGGCGCAGGGGGGTCGGGGACTGGGAGAAAGGGAGCCGGGAAAGGGAAGAGAGAAAGAAAAAGAAGAGAGGGGGGGCTCGGGGTCCCGACAGGTTTGGTTTTTTTTTGTTTTTTACAAAACAAGTATCAAATAAAATATTAAAATCTTAAAAATTAATATTGGAAGATTTTATCTAAAATTTATTAAATAAAAATTATTTCGAAACGATTCGAACACTTAAAATAAATAAAAGGACCATATACAGAATTTCAGAAACATTTTCGAAAGGATTAACCAACGAACATAAAAATTTATATTATTTACGAAAGTACATTATAAGACCCCGAAAAATTATTTAAAAACATATACTAAAATATTTAAGTCAAATTCGAATAAACCAAGACTAATTTAAATAATTTCCGAAATCGGTTTTCCATAAACCAAAAAGCATAAAACGAAAGGGAATTAATTCCAGAAAGAATTTCATAAATAACTCCGAAATCTTTTTAATTTAAACTTTCCGAAAATATTAACGATTACCGAAACGAATAAATTTAAAGTCGGAAATATTTTCTACGGATAAAATTATTAAAATAAATTTAACTATTTAAAATGAAATTCTATAATTTAAATAATATATTTTGTCAACGAAATATAACCTCAAAATACACCGTTAACACATGACGAAGTTATAATCGAAAACAAATCTAAAATATTAAAAATAAAAATAATAGTATGAGAAACAACGAAAATACATATTTTTAACCGAGAATCAAATCCATAAGAATATAATAAAATCATTGTCGTGAACGAATTTGTCTAGAATGGTTCGCAACGACAATGATTAATTACATTCAATTATGGGTTCGAAATCGTCGATAAATCTATAAAAAGAATCGAAATTAAAATAATTAATTATTGACCTCAAATTACGCTAATAAAATCATTAAACTTAATAAATCTGGATTTTAAAAATACGGGGTATTACACCTAACAAGAGTTTTGATTCTTCATGATTTAGAATTTTAACCCACATATCCATTATGTCATTATCAACCCATACTTTTTTCTTGGAGTGATTGTACCATAGTTTTATCAATGGTACCAAAATCTTCATCCAAGTATACTTGGTCCATACTTTAAATTAATCACAATAAAAACAATCATGTAATGAATTGTTGTAGTGGAATAATAAGAATGAAAACTAAAAAGTTATATTAGCTAGCATTTATCTCTTTGGTTGATATTGCAGGCTCATACATTATTTCATCATAATTAATTAGTGGTGTAAATATGTTGATTCTCCTATTGTAGTGAGGTGACCTTAGTTAAAAAGTAGGATTCCTCTGTCAAGCTGGTTGCACTCTCCATTCCACTATATCTTGCCCAAATGTCCCTACTACCCTGCTCATATCTAGTGTGCCTTTCTCACACTATAATTATGTTTTATTTTTTTCTTCCTCAACAACAATGGTTCTCTTATTATTATTTCCTTATTGTTAGTAGGTTTGGCAATGTTTGTATTCTTCTCTCCTTCATTAGCATTTGTTTTGTGGCTTTTTGTGAGGCTAAGACTGAGTGATGGCATTTTTGAATTTTTAATGTCGTCTTTAGTAGTGTCGTGTTGATCATACTCAAGCGATATTTCCTATTGGCCATCTTTAATAACATTGTTGTATCCTTGTTTTGTTTGTTAGCCTTGTGGGAGTTAATAGTGAATATTGGCATTCTCAAATTTGTAATTTTTCCCTTATTACCATTATGTTCATCATCCCCCATGACTTGTTTGATATCCTAATGTTGATATTCCTCATTTCCTTCTTCCTTTTGGTCTTCTTTTCCATCACTCGTCATGTGTGTTGAAATTTCCATAACAAATGATGCCAAGGTTGGAATCAATCTCATGCTCTAGTTCATTATTGTCCTTTATTTTGCCACTATTATTCATATTTGAACTTGCTTTGATATGTTATTTCAAGGTCTTTTATCAAACCCAGCACACTAGGCTCCTTACAAAAGTCATCACCCTAGAGTAGTGATTTTCATTGAATGGCGCCTTTTGATGTTGGCCTATCATTAAATGTAATGTTTCCAAACATTTTAGATATTCTTAACCTTATATTCTTCAATGTAGCTTTATAACTAGTGACTCACCACCTGTCCAAGCTCAATGAAGGTGCTAAATACTTTTTTATTAATTGAACACACCCTAACTATTATGTCTTATTTTTTTAAGACATGATGGGAACATTTTATAATCAATATATGTGTCATATTTTAGTAAATTATAACAAATACTATATGATTTGTCACCTTCTTTGATCAACTATAAACTTGATTTTATTCATGATTTGATTGTGTCCTTTCACCAACTTCATTTGATCTAATTGACTTTCCATTGGCTTCTTTGATGTTATGTTGCTCCCTCACTCGAGGGATTTTGAGCTTTTCATATACTCTTCCTCTTCCAAACATGTGTGCTTATATTTTTTCTTTGATCCTTGATCCTATGGACTCAAATATCCACCCCTACAATAGTTACGGAAAGCATGTGTTCTTCCTTTCCCTTGAATTCTACTCTATTTAGGAAACACAACTACAAAAAAATTAATTATTTATATATTAACATATAATGATAATGTAATTAATACAATTTCACGGTGTATTGGACTCATTTAAAAATAGTATATACTAGCTCTAGAAAGAACAATGACCTCCGTGAAGAGACTATTCACGTTCATTAACAAGTGGTCTATAGATTCCACAAGGCTATCAATGGTATACTGACACCAATTCAATTTACGTATGTGATTGACATCTATAGTGGCAAATAATAGCTTTTAGGTGAAGTTTTGATTATGATATCCCCTTATAAAAGTATTTATTGCATATACTATAAAATCCTGTTTGAAGTCATCTCCATGCCCTCCAGACGGAAAGATTCTCTCTAACATTAAATTGGTGCTAGGAATTCCTTTGGTCAAACCCCATTTTGTTCTCCATTATGTTAATAATTTTTTGTATTAAAGAGTTGCTATATCATTTTTTTGTCCTTATCTAACAAATTCATCTCCTTTTAGTAAATTGAAACATATATGTACATCATTAATGCTTACTTGAATCTATTTACCCATCTCTAGGTTGAGTGTGCAACTTGAAGTATCAAATTATCAGTAAATAGTTGCCAAGTTGATGCTTACTTGAATCTCAAGGTTGAGTAGTGATCCAAATATTGTACCTTATATTTCTTTTATTCATTTGATCATTATTGAGTTGACATACCATCTCAGAAAAGCATGATGGTAATAATCTTCTCCTAGTAATATCTCTCTTAGAACGGTTAACCTTGACTGCTAGAACCCCTTCATGATGATATTAAACTACTCCTTGTATTGCCAGAGTATTTGTAAGCTAATATCCTTGTTACCACTTGTTGTTGCTAGTGTTTTCCCATGTTATCCATTTGGGTTGTCACTATATTCATTGACATTCCCTTGATTGGTCTTATTTTTAATCCATTTTCTTTTGAATGCACTCAAGGGTGTATATTCATAATCATCGCTCTCATCGACTCTAATTTGGGCATGTGAATGCTTGATCTTAAATCATGTATTTCTAGGTGTTTGTTCTTCCTAGCCATGTGATTCCATATTAATATTTTTAACAACTCATTCTTCCAAAAAAACTTGCTCACTTTCGACACTATGGTATTTTGTACAAGACAATGTGATTAGTATGTCACAAAATGCATGATCAATATACTTCAGATAGTGTATATATAATGAACATGTGAATAAAGGGTTTTTTTGTGAACATGTTTTAGAGTCTTTTATTTTATGTTCAAACCATAAAGCATATAGGTTCATCACATCAAAAGATAAGGTTCATCATAGAATCCGTTATTTTTAACACTCATGAAATAAAACGCATAGGTTCATCACATAAAAAGCTTAGGTTTATTACACAAAATGCTTTGGTTGATCACAAAATTTGTTTGGTTTAGCACTAGACATATACGTTTATGTTTATGAAACAGGACGCTTACGCTCATCACGTAAAGCATTTTAGTTCATTATAGAATCAGTTTAGGTTTAGTATGGGAAACATATATTTATGTTCATCACATAAAACACTTAGGTTCATCATAGAATTCATTTAAGTTCAACACTGGAAATATAAATTTATATTTAGCACATAAAATGTTAAATTAGGTTCATTAAACCAATTATATAAGGCTAGCAAATAAAAATAACAATGAGCATACAAGAAATATGTGATGAATGTACAAAAAAACAATTACTAACAAAAAGGTACACCTTTGCTGGACATGAATTTGCTAAAAGTCACATTTGACCATGACATCTGTCTTGAATACTATATATGAAGCATAAATAAATATATTAAAGCAAACACGATCTTTATATATGAAAAAAATCATGTTGAATACGCTAAACATGTCGAACTCAAAGGAAACATGATAGATTTTATTGAGATTCAGCTCAACGAATTATATATGAACATGATAGATTCACTCCAATAGAGATTTTACTAAAATGATCATAATTTAAGTGCAACCAATTGTGCATGAATATGTAAACCCTAATCATATGAAAAAAAAACATAGAAAGACCTTTCATCGACATTGTCTATGATGTCTACATCTAGTTATTTTATTTTCTCAATCTACAATTGTTGGATACGAGTTTGCATTCTTAAATGGATTTTTGTTCTCTAGATGGAAATTGCTAGATTACTGTCGGATTTTTGAAATTTGTTCAAGTAATTTCTTCATGTTTATGGTTGTTTTAGTTAAATCTTTCTTCTTTTTTCTGGAGCACACACCTAGTATACCACCTTGGTTGTCTATTCATCTCTTTCTTAACACATTGGACATACCTAGATACACCTTATGACCTTATAACACATTAGCATCTATGGCGATGAAATTAATATTTGGTGTTTTATTTAATTATCTAATATTATTCTAAATGACCATATTTACTAGGGTTGTTTATCTGATGATCTAGTCCGATATCTAAATCTATGTGATCCAAAAAATCAAATAATCGATCCAGTATTTTTTTTTTCAAATCAAATAATTGATTTGATCAATAAAATATCAAATAAATTGAATATCTAATCCGACAAATACAAATTATATACGACCTGATAACTTATATGCATATATACTCTAAACACTTTTAATTTTTCATAAAATTGTATTGCATGTAAGCATGTATGTGTATATATAACTTGAAATTAGTGTTTATTATAAGTAAATTATATATTTTTATTTAAATCTTTAAATATTATCTAAAATTTGTATTTACTAATTGAATGTAATATAATTGAAGACTCAAATTAAATTATTTGATTATATCAATTTAAATTGGATCAATTTATCATTTTTTATCAAATAATTTTTTATTTAATATTTTTTATTTATAACTTATCCCAAAATTTTAAATATTCAATAAATCATTTATTATCTGATCTAAAATTTTAGATATCCGAAATATAAGATATCTAATTTTTTTCTTTTTTACATATCCAATCTTTTAAATATCAAAAGTTTATTACTAAATATTTAATCCAAAAATACCCTTAATCTTTAACGTTGAGAGGCCCAACTCCTTTCGTCAAATCAATTGGGTAGCTAATCTTATTAGACATTAAAGAGCGATAACTTAAGATTTAAGATCTAGACTCCCATGTCAGTTTTTTTCAATTCAAGACGGCTATAGCCAACCACAAAACGCAAGACTGCATTTTCAGGTCTAAAGACAACCTATGAAATTATTCACTTGTCGTCGTCCACATTGTCAATTGGTAGGTACACAACATAATGTGGCCCATCACCACACCAGGGATTGAATTTCGACCTTCCACACTGAAAACATCACCTAAAACATGTAAATGACTAAATTGAGACGAAATTCCTATGCACAGATGTGAACAGTCATAAGAATTTTCAAATTGTTGGGGGGAAAACTGCCTATATATTCTTGTCATTTTAACCAAAACGTCATCATCTTGGACCTGACAATTCATCAGGACGAAGGTTTGAAGTAGAGTCTACAATCCAGTCAGTGTTTGGATGGTTGGTATGGTTAAATTCTTGACGGAACATCTCCTCCTTCTGCCATTCTTCCCATCTCTCAGCCAAACCATCGCCTTCAAGCATCCGGACCACCTCTGACATTTTTGGCCTTTCCATAGGAGAGCTTTGTGTACAAAGCAGAGCAACCTGGATAAGCTGTTTGACCTCTTCCTCTATATAATTGCCTTGCATATCAAAATCAACTAACATATCCAACTTGTTGTCTTTGAGGAGCCCTTTGACCTGCAAAAACACAAATCCACAACATAGCCACTAGGAGATGAAGGGAGGTAGAACAGATGAGGAAGCTTAAGCAGCCAAGGAAAACCACCACAAAGAGAACTGACCGCCAATGCATAACTTAGATTTCGACTCAAAAACAGGAAGATGGAAGTCATTCAAGATAAACAGATGTTCTTGCTATACATGAACAATTAGACTTACCCAATCAAGCAACATTACATCATCATCATTGGCAAGCCGAGCAAGGTCAAATGCCCTTTGTCCAGTAATAAGCTCCAAAAGCATAACCCCATAGCCAAAAACATCAGTCTTTTCATTAGACTTTCCAGTGGAGAGATACTCTGGTGCTATATGCCCAATAGTGCCTCGTACAGCTGTCGTAACATGAGTATCTTTGTAATCCATTAGTTTGGCCAAACCAAAATCTCCAACTACCGCTTCAAATTCTTCATCCAACAATATATTTGCAGCTTTCACATCACGATGAATAATTTTGGGGTCACAATAATCATGCAAATAAGCAAGCCCCCTGGCTGCTCCCAGTGCAATTCGCTTTCTCACTTGCCAATCTAGTGGAGGTTGTGATTCTGACCGTTCTGCAATTAAGGAATAAAAAATTATGCTTGGAGAATTAGGAGCTGGCATCAACTCCAGGCTAAGCCACCAATTATAGCTGATCCCAAATACCCACCCACCCAAACAAAAAATTGCAGGGGAAAGATAAATTTCATTTGTTCACAATGCAAATATCAGAAATTTTCCCACAGGAATCTGTTCTCCTTGACGAATTAACTCCTTATCATCAATTATTATCTTGGCTGAATATAAATTCATTTATAGCATTCCTTTGGGTCAGAATACTTCTCAAACTTGCAACAAGTGTAATATTACTGACACCATAATGTAGCTACATTACAATTATTTAGGATATGTTTAGATGGGGAAGCTTAGAAATGAAGGGATTTTAAAAGTGACGGAGTTATTAAAGTGACTCAATTTTAAAATTTTACTATTATAAATTAATTGTTTGGATAACAATAAACATAGGAAATTTGAATAAAGAATTTCTAAACTATAGGGTAGGAAACTCAAAAATAGTTGAAGCATATGAGTATTAAGTAGAGGAAGGAGAGGAGAGAAAAAACATTGGTAAATAGTTGATGTTTTCTTTTTTCTTTTCTCAACTTTAGGCCAAAAAAGTTTCCAAAGTCCACCTCATAGGTAGAATTCTTAAATCCATAATTTCGAGATTTTAAAAATTCTCTTTTAAAATGTTTAAAAAAATGATTTAGGCTACAAATTCTCACTTCAAGTGAACGACCCTCTAAAACTTCCTCATCCAAATGTGCCCTGAAGGAATAACAACAAATAAAATGGACAAGAAGAATGAGGTGTACCTCTCAAACAAGATGCAACACTTCCATTAGCCATGTAAGGATAAACAAGCAACCTTTCTGTAGGGGTCATACAGAAGCCTCGCAAACGGAGCAGATTGCGATGTACAGCCATGCTAATCATTTCTACTTCAGTTTGAAACTGGAGTTCTCCACCCTGAGTTCGTTCCTCTTTCAGTCTCTTTACTGCCACCAAAGTACCATCAGCTAAACGCCCTTTATAAACTTTCCCAAATCCACCTCTTCCAAGGATGTTTCTGTGGCTGAAATTATCTGTGGCCACCTGTAGTTCCCGAAGGGAGAACCTCTTGAGCTGACCTAAATGAACCTCCGGGTCTTCTTCAGCTGTGACAGTAAGTAAACAGTTGAAAGTCCATTGTCAGCAATAGCATAGAATGGCACCGCTTTCTGCTATGTAATATTTTATACACCAGTTAGTAGCTTTATACTAAGAAATTTTATTGCAACTTGCAAGGAAGGGGAACTAAAAAATACTAGCTACGTTAAGCTCAGCTTGTTTTGTAGCAGTCCTGTTATACGAAATTGATTGAGCAAGCAGAATAAATTGAGAAAGTAAAATAGAAACACACAGATTTATAGGGAAAAAACATACGAAAACAAAATTAGTGAACACAGATTTACATGGAAACTCGGTTGATTGAAAAATAAGGGAGATATAGCAGCAGAATAATAAATATGAAAATAACCTTTTAAGGTTACAATTTAATATTGTCCACCTCACTCTCATGCCCAAACCCCCACCGTTTGGCCAAGAGATTCATCTTACTGGGGAGATGGAGCTTGACATATGCTGTGTGCAAATAGATTGGTAAGTTTATTTTACATAAAGCAAGATGGTTTGAGCAATAGACTAGATAGATACGTTGCTTAAAAGTTCAGAACAAGACATCTTCAGTTTTAATTACACCTTTGTCAAACCTACCCTAAGACTACAGTTATTCGACTAAAAAATACATACCAGGTACATCAAAGAAATGATCCTGAGGTTTCCTTCGTCGCCAATAAGCAAGTGCAATTGCAGGAGCAGCAAACAATAAAGCAGCAGCAGCAGCTACTCCTCCAGCAATTGCCCCAGTGGTGCTACCTACTATATATCAATTCATTAGTTCAGATCAGGTCTGTTTTTGAACAGTACACATCAAGAAGATCAATTCAAAAATAAACATCAAGTCTGTTATTGTAAAGACTATAGAGCAAACATGACACAGCTAGAAGCAGAAACTTTTACTTATTTTGTCAGGAAAAAATAATTGACCATATGTTTGGATTGTCTTATCTGGAGCTGCAGAAGGATAAAGTCCAGAACTGATACATTTCAATATAATCGAAGTTCATGGCTTTACTGGCTAACGGATCCCTCAAACATCAAAATAAGTATGACATTGTCATCTAAATTAAACCCTTTGTCAGCCCCATAATGATATGGAGTATTAATCTGAGATTTCACTAGGATGATAGCTGTCAAATTACAAGTTCAGTGTGATATATAGCTAGGTGGAAGGGCTTTATCCCACTCTCCTTCAAATATGGAAAGAGCTTAGAAATGATTGATCATGTTAACTCCCTTGTATGATGGACAACAATAGCCAGATCCATGGCGGGGTTACACAAGGGAATTAGACAGCAATGGAAGAGCTCATCTTGGAAATCATGTAGTAAAAATGCCCCTTAAACTAGAAAGAAAGTTGATACGACCAGGGGCAGCTATGCTTCTGACATCAGATATTTGGGAGTTAAATGCCCGTATGGGATGTAGAGTACACAGCATCTAACATGAATGCCAGGATAAATGAGAAAGGACCAAATAAGGATTCCATTAAGAAACAATTTTTGGTGATTTGAGAACCCGATGGTGGTATCGATGGCCAGCACGGTCAAGCACAAACTACATGGAGGATGTTTTAGGACTTCAGTGAAGCCCAAATAAGGCAAAAGTAAGCTTAAATAGCAGTTACTGGTGCCCCCAGCTAACCCCAACACGGGTGTCTGAAGAAACACAACAGGTGAACGGCTTAATGTAACTGACCCTACCAGCTGACATAAAGCTTCAATTGGTCTGATTTGCTTTGGCTATCAAAATTGCAAGAAAAAAGACACCCATACAACCATTTAGAAATGAGGATTGATCACAAACCTCGAGATGGTGAAGGAGGGGTGGGAGAGATTGGAGGTGGTGGTGCTGTATGAGGCTGTTGCAAGTGTTTGTTGCCACCAAAACTGAAAATTTAAGTATGATTGTCAGAAGACATATCCCACGACATTTCAATATCTGAATTTTAGGGAATAGATGTAACATGGATAAGCAATTGACCTGATTGGGGTGAACAATGAAAATGAACCATTGACTGGAACTTCTCCTGATAAATTATTGTTTGACAAGTCCCTGAGTACCAAATGTTAGATGCTCATATAAAATAAATCAATCAAAACTACAAAAACTTGGACCAAAAGAAAAATGATAGTAGGGAAAATATATACTCACAGGACTTGAAGTGTTGTCACTGCAGTCAGAGACATGGGTATATGTCCGGACAAGCTATTGTTGTTAAGACGGCTATCCTTGCAAAATATTCAATAATAGAACTAAGATTACAACAGTTATTCATCTAAGAAAGAAAATGACTGCAAGAAACCAATCCATAGCATGGCAATTTATTATATGGAAAACATTTGCATTAGATCTCCTTTTCTTTTAACCAAAAAAGTATGAAATGAACTAGCCAAAGTTTGTCTTATATGACATGTAACCATAAGAATGCAAAATGAAACTGCAAGTTTGTCTTCAATATGAGATATGAGAAACAAAAAGAGTGCTAATTTAAGGACATCACTAATGAGGTTCAGGTAAGCAATAGTCTAATCTCATGAATAAAATTCACAAATCTCAACCATCTGCTCTTACATATAGATGCATAACGTATATATATGTAAGGCATTTCAAATGAGAACAAAGAACTTTTTCTCTCAGCTCTTAGATTAAACTTTAAAGGTCCAAATTTACACTAAATTAAAATCTTAATAATCTCTACCCTCAGCCCCTCCCCCAACCCCCTCTTTCCTGTCTCCCCTTGCCACCTCCTTCCTCCTCATTTCTAATCGCCAGCAGACTTGCTGCTGCCACCTCGCCTCCCCTGCGCCTCACCTTCACCGCCTCACCCTGTCGTCAATTGTTTTGACCAGTTGAATCACCATGAGTATTGAGAAAAAATCCTTGCCAGTATTCAAATTTGCTGGTTGATTTCACTGCTTATTGTTTTTGCAGTTTTCTCCGGTAATTGATTCAGGTACTTAAATTTCTCTGGCGTATGGTTTATCTGTTGGGGTGGATTCTCAGTTTTTTTTTTTGATCAATCTTCGGTTCAAAATTCTAATTTCGTTTTAACTTGATTCCCGGTGAAATCATTCTCAGTTGGCTGGACATGTGGCTGTTGAATGGCAATTTGCTGGTGATTGGTGCTGTTTTTGTTAAAAAAATAAAATAAAATGTGATGCCGGAAAAGTGTCAACAGAAATATGGCATTGCTGGTGGCGAACAGAGTAGAGACGGCAGTATTCTCTGACCCGGTGGTGGTTGCTGGAGAAGAAAGTTCTCATGAAAACAGTTCTCAATTCTCATTTAAAGTTCTCATTAAAACAGTTCTTGTTCTCATTTAATCCGTATATGTGTATAGATATGTATAGGATATTATGACATATAATGTACGGACTTAAATACTGCTTATCCTTATAGGGAATGTAAGGTTGGCACCCTTTCAAGATGCAATGAAAAAATAAAATGTGTACGTGAGCTAATAATTTAAGAAAGCTGCTAAAGCTGGGATCGTCACATAAGCATGAAATATTACAGTGAGAAGATGAATGAACCGTACAGGAATCGCAATTTTGAAAGCTTGCCAAGAGTGTCGGGTATGGGACCAGTTAGCTTGTTCAGATAAAGATCCAAGCTCACTAATGCCGTTAAATTTCCAAGCTCGTAAGGTATTTGACCACTTATGTTATTACTGTAAAGCTCCCTGCCACAAATGAACAATAAAGAATATCAAGAGAGTAGCAAGTTTCAGATATCAGTTATTATCAAGCAGAAGATGGAGATAGAATCAATGTTCACACTTATCACTATCAAGCATTGACTTAATACCTGTCAGTATATAAAAGAAAAATAAAATACAGAAATGCATTTAGATATCAGTCTGGTCTGCTGCTATGTAAGAAGTTGCAGGAGACGGTCATTTCCAACCTACACTAACCATGTTTGGCTACCATGGTTGACTCTAGAAGATAAAAACTATGCACCTTTTTTCTAATATGCATGAGCAAGGTTGAAATCTGAACCGCTTCCTTTCGTTTGAAATTGATGCCATGATATCCTTCTCAATGTGCTACCCATGATAGACAATATATTTACCTGTTAAAGTTAACTATTTAGATATTGACGACCTAGGGTTAGATCTTCTTCCGTTCTAGGCAGTACCTAGGACGGTAAGTGTTTATAGACGGAATGAACTAAATATGCCCCTTTTTAATTTCCTTCTTTCTTTTTTTCCTGCTCGAGAAGTTCTGGAAATGACAGTCTCCTGCAACTTCTTACTTAGCAGCATACCAAACAGATATCTGAATGCATTTCTATATTTTATTTTTCTTTTACATACTGACACAAAGAGAGAGAGAAAGAGAGAGCGAGAGAGACAGAAGAGAGAATGAGGAGGAATTAGAGAAGAGGAAGAGGGGAATGACAGAGGGGAGAGAGAGACAGAATAAAGGAGGATTCAATTCAATTCAGTATCACTAAAGGTCTAACATTACAAAGAGCTAGGGCCATAAAAATATAAGCTAAAAATGAATCATATGGATCAAGCTAAAGACAAATATTACAAAGAAGTTTTGTTGCATGAGAGAAGCAAAAGTTACGATAACCCAAAAAGAGAACCTTACTTTGTAAGCCAGAAGTTGAATCTTAAAAAGAATTTTAAATAAACAAAAAAAAAAAAAAAAAAAAACTGAACTATATTCTACTCCGACAAAAATACTTCTTAAAAAAGTCATTGTTTCCTATAACCCCATCAATTAAGCACCAATTATGTATCTCCTCTGAGTAAAAATTTGTCAGGAAACAGTCCCATGGATATTCAGTATCAATTAATATTTACATTTTCACCTGAGTATTATTCTCCATCTACTTCATTTTTCTTTTTGTTTTTCTTTCACCAATCAGACCACTTCATGAAGTCCATCTCCTCAAGCAAATGAAACGCAAGCCTTCCTCACTCAACCTAAGGTTCCATTGGAACTTGTGACTTAATAAAGCTCGGTAAAACTCTACCTACATTTTCTCACAAGAACCCAAATTTCTTTCGACTAGAAACTGATTAATAACATGAATACATAAGCCTACAAAGAAAACCATCTGAAATGAAAAGTGATAATCCAAAAATATCGGCTTCAAACTCAAAAGATAATACTAAATAATGAAAAGCTAAAGGATAACTAGCTAAAGTTCAAGCCTTTATGAAAAGAGGTTGTATTCAAGTTAACATTGGTCTTCCTTCCAATGCTTCAGTAGAGGTTTCACCCACAGGAGCTACAACTATGGCCCCACGGTTTGGTGGAACATAGACTACATCATTCTTTCCTACAAGAGAATTGTTCAACTTCAATTTGCTTTCCACAAAAGCTTCTTTCTAGGGACAGTATAGGTACAAGCACTATATTTTAGAGTTGCCAAACTTGGACAAACTAGGGCCAACCACAAGCCTTTCGAAATGACACCTGTCAAGAAATATTTTTCTTCTTGGCATGACAAGGAGAAAAAAGGCAGCATGGTCCGAGGAACAAATATTTTACAAGGAAATCTTCACACCATAATTTGGAGCAAAATGTCCATGGTGATGAGGCACAGAAGAACTATGAATTTCTACGATTGTAGGTGTAGCATAAGTACCAATAAGAATAGTAATAGATTCTTATTTTAACTTTTAATAAGAGCAGCAGGCACTCCATCTCATCCTTAATTTCATCAAAGCACTCATAGGTTCTATTTTACCAAGACTATCAACTCTATTGAATCAAGCCTCAATAGCTTCTATAAAAGTACCAAAATTACTCAACTGATAGTATATCAAAGGATTTGTTATTCAATTAGTGGCTTGAGGGATTGGAAAAGGGTGAAATGGTGGATCATGAAAATGGCCAAATTAGACATACTTGGCAGCAACAATGGCAATTAGGCTTTGATGCCAATTTGATGTCGATATCCAAAACTTCTTGCACAAATCTAAATTTCATTTTACTTGAGGCAAAAGAAAACAACCTACAATGATAAGTCCTACAACTATAAAAGATCAACCCAAGTCTCAAAAGATAATAATACATAGTAAAAGATTATAACAAATACAAAAGATAACTAGCTAAAGTTCCAAGCCCTCCTAAGCCTATACAGACTATAAAAAGAGGCACGCCCCAGTTAACACTGCTCTTCCTTCCAATGCTTTAAAATTGGACCTAGGCTACAATTGCAATCCCTACCTATAGTGGAACACTGACTAAATGCCTAGCCCCAAAGGCTTAAACCTGAGCAAGTGCCCAACTAGATCAGAGCCCTATTTCTATTTGTCAATGAGTTGATAGAACTTCCATCTCCCAGACCTAAGATGGAAACTCTATGATAATGGTGATAGTTTGGCAATAATGACCTCTGTTTCAACTTTGGGCTACCGATTCTCTCCTTCATCGATATACATATATATCTATTGAATAAATATCCATGATCATTGACCAGCCTCTAATATCCAATCGCAATGTTTGCAAGTTCCACATATCATTTGTCCCTAAGACCACCCTTTACTTTTATAATGTGAAACATGATAGCTTATCACTCTCCAACAATAGTTCGCTTGCCTAGTTCATATTTATTGCAAAATATTTGTAAGCCTAGCATAACTTTCCCAAATAAAGACAATAATTCGTCTTATGTAAATGCAAAAACCTAAACTTCAAACTCAGTGACACTATTTTGGGCATAGCCTAACTTGGAATGTGCCTTCAAACTAACTTTTTGTAAATAGGGTTGTTATTAAAGCTATACTTTGGGAAATACGGTTAATAATGTAACACCATACCACTAACTTAAGAATGAGATATTTCAATATGTTAACAAGAAATTAAGGACATGAAGTATTAAAGACTAGATTTAGTTCATAATTTCCATATATCAACCGTTTTCCTTCATTAGCAACAAAAAGCCTTTTTCTAGATATTAGCAACTAGGGAGGGCAATTTTATCCCCTGAAAAATAAGTAGTTTTGGAAATCCTTTCAGTTGATACATGACACATGGGATGTCCTAGATCACAATTAATATGCACTTCAGATTACCTTTAATTAACACCAAGGTTCAGTCAATATGAATGATGTAAGCATGAATTATTCATCTGGATAGTGCCGCAAGAAAGAAAAAAGGAAGGGCTGAAAGATAACCTTGTCATACCCATAATAAGAAAAAGTTTGTCCAGACACAGAACCAATAGAAGAATATATAATTATTTGAATACAATGAAAAAATTGACTTACAAGTACTGCAGGAATGTAAGCTGACCAAGCTGTGGAACAAGCTGACCAGATAAATTTGCATTTCCTAGATCACTAGTCATGCAGGTTCATTTGGTTAATATCTACTTAGAAGGAGAAAAAAATGAGTAATAAAATATGTATGGAGAGTTTGGAGGCTTACACTCGTGTGACACTGTTACCACTGTTACATGTCACATGGAACCACGTGCATGGATTGACAAGTGTAGCATCCCAACTTTGTAAAACACCATTGGGATCTTCCAAACTGGACTTAAGTGCATTCAGGGCATCACCTGTCTTACATGCAAGAAGCCATCATAAGGAGCATATTAAGAATAAGACATGAGTCCTTTTATATGTTCAGAATACCTAAATTGGAAGATCAGTCACATGCACGTAAACAATATCAAAACATGGATGTCTTCAAATATGCAGCTTCATAGCATATTAAGAATAAGACATGCCCACTATCTTATTATGAAGTCCTTTTATGTGTTCAGAATACCTAAATTGGAAGATCAGTCACATGCACGTAAACAATATTAAAACATGGATGTCTTCAAATATGCAGCGTCATGATAATGAAAAGTTTCTTCCAAGCACAATAATTAACAATGATGTAGGAGATTGTAGCCATTCATTCTAATTCATTCATGGAAATAGCCACTATAAGGCATCCAGAAAAGTAGAACAGTGGACTAAAATATATAACGGAACAGGAACTCCTCTGAGGTGCATGATATAAGAAGACACATAAGAAAGCAATAGCATCTATGACAATCGGGAAGAAGATAGTAACTACATTTGGACTACTATATGCAGCACGATGGCACCAACTGCAACAAAAGATAAATAGTACCTAGGAGTATTAGACAGGACCAGAGGTCACTTGGATAAAGTATAGGATTCAATATATACCCACAGCCTAACTTGGAATGATAAAATAAAATCTCACAGATCAATAAATTCATATTGGTTCTCTAGTCACTAAATTGAAATAAAGAGTGTCGTAAATGAGAGGGGGGACGAAAAAATAAGAAGAAAGTTAGAGAGAGAGAACTTGACAGAACACCTGGAGCATAAGATGCAACAACCTCAACCCAAATTGAGCTTAATGAAATGATGAATTGATATTACATGTAAACCATTACATAATTGACAGCTACCTGAGACCCAATTGCTTCAACATAAAACATCCTAATCATCCAGCAAAATAGAATTCAACAACAGCAACTACTATTTAAGCACATATACAAAAGTGGGAAGAAAAGTTATTCCAAAGCCAATAACCAGAAAAGGCAGCCACCCAATAGAGAAGAAGTTTGTATTCTCTGATTGCAAGAACAGTAATTGACCAAACAAGCAACAATAGAAAGGAAAGGAAACATAATAAATACAGTAACTAGATAAGAAAAACACACCTTCAGCATTGCCTAACGCAGATAAAAAGCAATCAAAGGCCAAAATCAAACAGAGAAGCAAAGATGACTTCGTGAAGACCACCAGCTCCATAGAAAACGCTCAAAGCCCTAGCTCGATGGTAATAACAAACTGAGATTTGTCTTCATTGACTCAGCATTTCATACCCCAAAAAAGAAATTGGCTACCATAAGATGAAACTCAATTGCATTGACTCAACAATTTTGACCTCAAATCGCTGATAATCAAACACATATATAGACAGATACAGACAAAATCAAGCAGTCAAAGGGTATACAGAAAGATCGCCGCCAATCGTTTCTTCGTCCTTCGTTCTTTCCTTCTTCCAATTTACTGTATCCTACCCAAAGTGAAAGAGGAAACCAAAAAATTAGCTCGATAAACTTCAGGACCTTAGTAGCTCTTTTGAGTTTACAACTTCGGAAATTGATTCGATTGAACTGAAATCAATTAAAAAGAGTTTATGTACTTCATTTGGTTTCCAACTTTTTTCGGTTTTTTTATTTATTTATTTGGATGGAGTTGGAGGAGAGAGAGTGACAGAGTCGTTCTCAAAGAAGGCCCAGCACTTTTTCCAGTCAAACCTCCCCTCTCCCTCCCTCTTTCCTTCTCTCTCTCCCCTGGAATAGAATAATTGGAGTTGGAATCGGAACTTTCTTCTCTCCCATCGCCTACTGTTTTTATTTATTTTATTTTCTTTTGTTTTTCACAATAGAATGTTGTCATTTGTCAATTCTGTTATCTTATCAGACGTGGCCGTACTTTGTTTGCGAATTCGGTTATGCGTCCATATATATTTTTAATCAAAAAATAGGATGTTGTTATTTAGAAAATAAAGAGTTGCTAAATAGAAAATAAAAGGATATAATTTAACTAATTTATTTCTGCCTATATTTGAAGTCTACCTTCAAAAGATATTTCAAACTCCATATCTCCTATTTATTATTATTATTATTATTATTATTATTATTATTATTATTATTATATATTTTAGAACAATTGGAATATTATATCAAAATCATAATGTACAAATAAAATTGTAGAAGTGATCTACCCTTCGTATCAAACAAACAAACTTTTTCTTCCTACTAGAATGAAGGCAAAGGGATGACATAGTCAAGACAATCTTATAAGCTACCCCTCTCAAGTCCCAATTTCTATTAGAGAAAATATAATTATTCCTAACTTTTCAAAGTATAAAAACTTGAATAAAATTGGAAAACTCCAGCCTTTCTGTGTCTACTTCTTACCAAAGAGGTAAAGACCCTATCAATGGACCCATATCTGATTCTAAAACCACCAGTCTTGCCTATAGCAAACCAAACTTTCTTCAATTTAGCATACTGACTTAAAAGATGCAGAACAGATTCATTTTGGGAGCAAAAGCAGCACCTCTGATTGATGGAAGGCAGGAAGGTGCTTATATAATCCTTCCTCTTTACTCTCCCATTTCAACAACTCACTCTCTCATTTTACCAACTTTCTTTCCCCGTCACAAATCCTAATTTATCCTCAACCTCAAATCTAAATTTGTACAAAAATTGAAGCCCAATACTTATGAAAAATAAGTTGGTAGATACGAAGAGGAGGACGAAGTAACTTCATATCCTCGCTTAAGAGGCAACAGTTTCATATTTATCATTATTCTACTATTGCTCTTTATGCGGATTTAAGAGGGCAATCATCCTTTTTTGTATTAGAATTGATTAATAAATAGTGCAAAAAAAAGTAACAACGTAGATATTGATGAAGTATTATATGGATGTTATATGTGTTGAATGTGTGAGATAACATATGCCCATGAAATCAATACTTATATGATTTCATTTCTATCGCCTTTGTCATCTATTCATTCTTTTTGAATCTTGATATAGCTTGCTTGATTAGTCCACCAACACCACTTGATTCGATCAAGGTTACGCCTCATTTACTTCATATTTTTGTGGAAGATGTTCTAAGCCAACCACATACCATACAAAATTAACTTGCTAGAGAAATCAATTGTTGGAAAGAAAAATACTTACAAAAGTCCAAACTCTAAATATAGAGTAAACTAAATATATTAAAATTGTAAGTTTTTTTTTACTAATTTCTATTTGGTTTATAATTATCCTTTTTTTCCTTTTGTAGTATTGTTAGCTTTGTTGTATGCTTATTCCATGTAAAAACATTTTTTTTTATATGCATGCAATTGACAATTTATGTTGCTACAACTTAATTAGAGAGCAAATTAAAGTTTATGTAACATCCCCGTTTTTCCACTATCGAAAAATTTCATTAAAACATGTTGCAAAAGTGGAAAATACATAGAAAAATGGGGTATTACTGCCGTATCTGATATAAGATAGACGTCTTCCACTTAACCCATATCAAATACAAGGCTAAACCAACTAAACACCAAAAATAATAGAGTGCATAAAATAAAAATTAATTAAAGAACCTCAAAAGTGTTTACATCAAACAACCCTAACAGGTTTCAATCAAAACGTTACAAACCACATACTAGTAGGCATAGGATTACAAGACATGGGTTGGGGCACAATGCCAAAAAATAAAACCATGGTCCTCCACGGACCCCAGCTAAACCTTTCGGATGTCCTCGCTCACAAGCTTTGACTCAACTTAGGTAGGCCATTTATTGGCCACCCCAAAAACCTACACATGATCCTCTATTAGTGGGAATGAGTAGGTAATCGAACAAATGGGTACATTAGTACACTACATACTGAGTAAGCCAAGGTATTCCATCAATTTACACAAGTACGCTAATTTATCAATCATGAATATAATGTACATCATACATTATGATAGGACTATACATATATAATTAAGAGTACATAACATATGCTATCATATAAAATTTCAGCACAGTAAAAACATCATTCTTAAGGAATCATAGCACTTTCACATAAACACTTATATGAGCATTGGCAGAAAATAATCCAACAACCCCTAGGCTTAATTCCATTAAGACATGCATCCATTATCCCTATAAGAGTTAGGCCAATCAACTCAATTAATATGTTATTCCATAACCAATTAGTCAAGTGCATAAACCATCTTTGACCATTTGGTCAATCATATCTTTAATTCCATGTCATAGCCAATTGTCAACTATTCATTTGGTTATCATTTATAATTATCAACCAGTAATTACCAACCATATTTCATTATCATAGAGTAATAGACTGTGCACCCCCATGATCTCACATATCATGGAACTCTATCCAAGAAAGGAAAAAATATAGGCCAAAGCTAACCAGTATGGACATAAGTCCACTCCGAAGCCAACCACCTAGGTAACCATACCCTTTAGTATCAATACCCCTACTACATCAATAGTGTCTAGAATAGGTAAGACATCATGACCTTTCAGAATCCCGCCTGAAGGTAAAACTTGATGGAACCAAAAACGCCCAAAGGCATACTAACTTCTGATAGCTATTCGAGGATCAGATAATCTAGACCTTTACTCAACTTAACTTTCTTCCGCTTTACACTGTTAGTGTTTTATTCATAGAGATAGGTGATCATACAATACCCATACAAAGCAAGCAAGTCAACTTTCCATGTTAATCCTTTTTTTCCTATTTTTCCTAACCATGTAGGTTTACCACTTATCTTTGGCTAATGAAATCCATATCCACTATTATATTCAATTCCAGTCCAAGCTGAGTTCCATTACTCTTTTCTTGATTGTTCTCATTCATCATGAGTGAAATGCCCATTTTATCCTTCCATTATCCATAAGGTATACCATAACCCATGATCCATTTTAATATTTTAATTAGGTCGATAGTCCATGATAAAATCTTTACTTTATCCATTTAATAACCTTAGAATAATACCAATCATAGTCTCAAAGCACAACTAAACTCAAAAGAAATAAATTAAGTAAACAAGTTGATTGGTTTGGCTTAACTAGTCGATTGCTTGCACCAACCAATCGATAGGTTTGGGTTGACAAGTCAATCGGTTTGACTCAACCAGACCATGCTTTCCTCAAATCAGTTGATTTATTTGGGCAAACTAGTCAACTATTCATAGACTAGTTGATTGGTTTTACTGAACATTTGATGGGTTTAAGCAAAGAGTAGGACCAAGGTCTCTGCAGGCGTACCAATCGATGGGTTGGGTCGACTAGTCGGTTATTCTAGGAACCAATTGATCAATTTGATCTAACCAGTCAATCGATCTTTCCTAATATAACATCAAACCACAAATTTCATACGTAAATCCTCTTTCTCCATACTAAAGCACGGATCAGCATCAACAATCACATTTTCACCCAAATTAACATGAATTTCTCATCATAGTATCATCATAGCCTACTTTTCTCCATTTCCCGCTTTTTACTCAATTTATGTCATTTAAGCATGCAAATCATACATAAAACTACATTTCCTCAAGCCAACATGCATCAATCAACTAAAGATATCACCTATCATGTGCTACCACATACTAAACATTTTAAGAGCAATAATCACTTACTTGATGTAGGCAAAAATCCTTTTAAAACAGAGATTCCACTTAGGAAAATTCTTCACTTTGAAAACCTTAAAATTAAAGTCTCAAACTATAAAATTATACCAAATTAGAGGGTTCTTGTTGAGGGACCCAATTACATCTAGATCTATTACCTTTTGTAAGCATAAATTTCTTCTTAATGAAGAGGTGGAGCATGTGAGTCTACTAGGTGTTTGAGATGAGGTGGAGGTTGTTGTTGGTATTGATGGTATAAATTCTTCTAATAAGGAGGAATCTGGGCAGCAATTAGAGCAAGTGGGAATTATTTTAGGAAAATTTAGTTATACCTTATATACCATGGATAATATATTGGTGTGCTAGAGCCAATATCAAACTCAAAGGTAATTATTGGTGTTGATTCTACCTTGTGGTGTTATGTTGTTTTTAATGAAGAGATGAGGTCTATTTTGGGGGACTTAGACATTAGTATGTGATGCTTCACTGATTCTTTTTTGTGTGTCTATGTTATGCTTACTATGATAAAATATATATATTAGGTGAATAGTTTAAACAATTTGGATGTGCTCATATCCAAAGTTATTTAGGTGGCTTGTTTAGCTACTATTACATACCCTATAGTTGTGAGATGCTTGATATATGATGTAGTTAGTACCAGTCCTTGTAATTCATGTGTTATGAGCATGTGTGTAGTTATTCCCTTAAAGACATATTGGTTAGGTGTGATGTAGATTCTAAGGTACTTCATGTGTACAATATCATATTGTATGGAGTGTATGTTGTCAATTGTTATGTTGATATGTTACATTGGTCTTGGTTGTGGTCATGATAATCAAAAGTGCACTAGTGTGCTAGTGTTATTCCTTAAAGGTTCTAAGGTTGTTTGTTTAGCTATGATTGGAGTTGATAATATTGTTTAGCCTGGGGTGTTAGCTTTTAAGGCTAGGATGATATGAAGAGTTGATTATGATGTTGATCTAGTGTGTGTGTGTGTGTGTGTGTGTGTGTTAATAGAATCATTGATTTCTTGTGTTCATTTTCCATGAGGGGTTCTTTGGACCTAAGTTTTATGATGATCTTTTGTGATCGTGTTGCTTTATGTTACAAATATAATGTCAAGGTGGAGATTGTGGGATCAAAACTTATATTTGTATGTGTAGTATGGCATAGATTTTGAGAATAAATGTCTAAAGGAGTTTAGAGCCAAATGGTGGCTAAGTAAGAAAGCACAGGCGACCATTATTAGTTAATATGAACCATGTTTTCTTAGTCTACTTGATCCTGTATTATTTTAACAAAAGTTTAGAGTTCAGGAAAAAACATGAAGCGCCCAAGTTTATTAACACGATCTATGTTTTTCCTTACTTTATACCATTCACTTGTGTAAGTTACATACTTTTATAAATAGATTGTGTATGAAACCATAACAATGTGTGGTATACTATCGAGCCTATCGAAATCCTCTCATGTCATATTATTTTGTGTTTTTGAGAGAATTGTGTACTAAATGATATAATGAGAATTTTTTTATTCTTCTTGTAATCACTGGTGATTATGAAATAAACATCATCATTATTTCCCCAATTGTCATCGTGTTATGATTGTTCTTTGAATTATATCTTAAAATTTTCTAATTATTTGTTAGATTAGGTCCTGGGCATTCACATATGGTGAAATTTAGCTACAAGTGTTATGACTAAAATCATTATTAATATGCTATGTTTGTTAGGTATGTACATAATGTTCATATGTTAGCATAATTCCCTTTGTATTCATGGTTAGATATAGATGTAATATTTGTATCTTGGTGTAATAGCATTGCTTTGGTTGGATGTGTATGTTATGTCCATATCTTAGTGTAATGCCGCTATTTTTATTGGAAATAGATGTAATGTCTATTCTTTAGGGCAATATTATTGCTGATTAGCAACCATATAATGGTGTAAAGTCATTGTGTTGGATGGATATGGATGTATTGTTGTCACTGGTTAAGTATAGGCATAATGCCTATACATTGTGTGTAATGTGTGTGTGTGTGTGTGTGTTTTTTTTTATATCATGAGTTGGGTATAGAAGTAATGTTTATACCTTAGTGCAATAATCTTGTTTTTTATTGGTTGGGTATAGATGTAATATCTATGCTATGATGTAATGCCCTTGTTTTATCATTGGTTAGGTATAGGGAGTAATGTTTATACCTTAACATAGTGTCATTGCTTGATATTGTGAAAGTTGACATGTTTTCACTTATATCTCTAATAAATGGAGTAGTATGAACCATGATCCTTGTATGAATATTAGTAGGTGTTGTTATATGTTTGATTAAGTACATTATCATATATTTCTTCTTACCATGATCATTTGTGTAGCATGATCCTTTTAATGTGTTAGAGTAGGTATACTTAATTTAGCACTTTACCATAATGATACTACCTTATTATGGTCACTATAATGATCTCATCTTTTTTCAAAGTGAATATCTAATGAACATCTTATAAGCTGTGGAATCGTCATTCTTTTAGGTATTCCCTCAACTTTTTACTTACTTTTTAATCCTTTTTATTTTTTGTTTGTCAATTAGATTACCACTTTTAAGGGGTAGTACCTTGTTGTTTGATCTATCTCATGTAGTTTTAGTTAAAATTTGTTGTTAGTGTTTGAAACAAATTTTATTTGTTTTTTAAAATATGTTTACTTTTGTTAGCTTTGAGGATGAAGTCTCTTTTAAGGGGGTGATATTGTAATATCTTGTCTAAAAATGTTAAATACCTTTAAATTATATGTTAAATATGTATAAAGTAATATTGGTTTAAGAAAGGACTTGGAAATGTGAAAAAATATAAGTTTTAGGGCGACTGGTTAACAAGTTAGTCTCAAGATTAGTCCATCATTTCATGCTAAAACATTCATCTTCAACCCAATGATAGGAGTTGACTTGTAGAGATAGATCATATAAGAGAGTGAAAACTGACCAACTTCAGGCCAAAATAGAGAAAATGCTAACTGAACTACTCAACATTTTCCTAGAATCTAACTCTGCCTTACTTGTGAATCGAAAGAAGGAGTTAGCGACAGGATCAAAAGAGTGTGTGGAAGTAGATTAACAAGGCTTGAAATATGGGAAGAAGAGAGGGAAAGTAAGACTTAAAGAATTTTGGTGGCTAAAGAAAGGTGAAATGAAGGAATTATTGGGGTTATTTATAGCCAACGAATTGAAAGGGATTACTAAGGGTTTAGTAAATCGACTCAAAACCCTACCATTGATCATTTGAATTTGATTAGAATGGACAGATTTGTCCAAGATTCTCTTACCTCTTCTCCAAAGCTCACATGGTGTCTCTAAAGAATTTAGGTCAATTAGGCCAACATTTGCATTCATGAATGGAGCAATAGGATGTCAATGCGGAAGGAATCTTCCTGCTTCCTAGAAGCATGCCTAAGATCGAAGCATTTGATCTCAAAATTGTGCACAATAAAGAGGAGGAAGAAGAAAAGTGTTGAGTTCATCTCTCCCTTCTTGTATCCCAATCAACCTCCAGATCAAATTGAGACAATATATCAAGTTAAATGCATCATAAAATTGGTTAGGAATTTCTTAGGGACAATCTTGCATGGGTTAGTAAGGTTACTATTTAGTGTAAGGGATCTTGCTGAAAAATCAAACTCTAAAAAATAACTAGTTCGATAAACCAGTTAATCAGTTTGGGTCTACCAATCAATTTTTCATCCACCAGTTGATTATTTTCCCACAACTAGTCAATTAGTTTGGTCAGGACCTCAATTTGGCTAAAATGGTAAACTAATCGATTAGTTCATGGAATTAGTCAATGGGTTTCCCTATAAAACTCAATAAACCTCATTTTCCAACATGATTTCAAATAAAATTTTATCCCAAATCAAATCATAACATTGAATCAAAATCAAGGACCTAAAATTAGATAAAAATTCTCATTCATCCATTATAGAAAAAGTGGGGATGGTACAACACTACCCCCCTTAAAGAGGTTGCGTCCTCGAAGCCTATACCAACCAAGTCACACATTACACATAGGGTCATACACATACAATATTCATAGTTAAGGAAGAAGGGTATTACCCCCTTAAAGAAAAAGGTTTATATTTATGATAATAACTATGAAAACATTTCTGGACACTTAGCTCGAATTTCTTTCTCGGCCTCCCAAGTAGCCTTCTCTGTATCATATTGTGACCAAAGAAATTTCACCAAGGAAACGGTCTTTGTACACATCTCTCTTGTCTTGGTGTCCAGAATACTCACCGATCACTCCTCATAATTCAAAGACTCATCAAGCTCTAGCAACTCTATTCGGATAACGTGCGAAGGGTCTGCTACATAATTCTATAGTTGAGATATATGAAAGACTTTGTGTACACATGAAAACTCCATTGGTAAAGCTAAGTGATAAGCAATTTCACTGACACGATCTAGAATCTTTTACGGTCTAATGTACCTCAGACTAAGCTTACCCTTCCTACTGAATCTCATGACTCCTTTGGTGGGAGAGACCCTCAATAGAACTCTATCGCCTACCTCGTAACCACTAGTTTGTCTCCTCAGATATACATAGCTCTTCTATCGGTCCTAGGTCTCTCTCATATGGTCCTGAATCGAATAGATGTACCTAGTCATCTCCTCAATCATCTCAAGTCCTAACACGAGTGTCTCACTGATGTCGTTCCAACACAAGGGACTACGACACTTCCTTCCATACAAGGCTTTAAAAGGCACCATTTTAATACTGGCTTCATAACTATTATTGTAGGAGAACTCGATTAAGTCTAGATGATCTTCCCAACTTCCTCCAAAATCTAGCACACACGCTCGTAGCATGTCTTCTAGAGTTTGAAGGGTCGTTTTAGTTTAACCATCTGTAGCTGGGTGAAAAGCTATAATAATCATTAGTTGAGTATTAAAGGAGGCTTACAATTTCTACCAAAAGTGTGACAAGAACTTGGAGTCTCGATCAAACACTGTGTCCTTAGGAATTCCATGAAGTCTCACCATATGCTTTCTATAGGCATTGGCTAGTTGCTCCATGCTCCACATCGCTTTCATCAGTATAAACACAACCAACTTAGTTAAATGGTCCACAATGACCAAAATAGAATCAAAACCATTGTGGGTCCTCAAAAGACCAACCACAAAGTCCATTGACATGCTATCTCACTTCCACTCAGGAACTTCCAATGATTGTACTAACCTTGCTGGTCTCTTATGTTCGATCTTGACCATTTGTCAGGTTAGACATCAGGAAACAAACTCTGCCACTTCCTGCTTTATATGAGGCCACAAGTATACCTTTTTTAGATCCTTGTACAACTTGTCTCCTCTAGGGTATACTTTTAATGTTGCCCCCCAGTACAACCTCAATAGTTGTGCTAACAAGCTTACTTAATGTATCAATTTACTTGCCAACGATTGCTACCACGACCCCTTTATCAACTTTCAATGTGCCATTCTAAATGATACACCTATAGCCTTAGCTATCCAAGAAACACAACAAAATCAAGCTCTTAGTCATCTTAAGAACATAACAAACACCAGACAGTGTCTTGACCACAGCGTCATGCATCCTCACCCTCACAATCATAATCCTAGCAACTCTACATGAAGCATCATTTCTTAAGATAACAACTCCACATAAAAAAATGTTGTAAGTTATAAAATAGCTTCTTTTGGGACAAACATGGTAGGATCACCCAAAATCTATAATCCACCTATTAGTTAAATTGTTTTATCCATCTTTAGTAGTCAATACGTCACCATCACCACCACCTTCAACTATAACAACCTCACCTCCAATAGATACCCCTTCAGGAATATCTAGCGGTTTCCTATTAGGATAGTATTTTCTAATATGACCTTTCTTGTGACAACCATGGCAGAATACAGTCTTAAACCTATCCTTCCTCAATTTGGACCTCTTTATATCACCAAAACCCCTTGTTATAAGCCCCTCACCATGTAAGTCACTTGGACATTGTCTAGTAAATTTATTCTCAATCAATTTATGCTTTAGCAAGGCATTCTTGACATCTGTAATCACCAATTCAACATTCTAGTACAATATAGTCTCACAAAAATATTAATAAGCAATAGGTAAATGATACAAAAACATATTAATCAAATCCTCATCATCTAATTTGACATCTATATTTTATAGATCCAAAAATATAAATTCAAGTTCACCATAATGAGATTTCAAGGAATGACCTCACCTAATTTCAAATTGTGTAGCCCGCTCTTCAACAATATATGATTCATCATATATCTCATCATATATAAGGACTCCAACTTCAACCACAAGGTGACATCCGGTGTCTCTTTGGCCACTTATGGTAAGACCTGGTTTAATAATAACAATTGTATGGTGGGCACAACCTTCAAATCAATATCCTTAAATTCTTGATAAAATATCTTTTCTAGCTTCTTTACTTTCCCGGATATTGCCTTCTCCAATCCATTCTGAACAAAAATTACCTTCATCTTCAATTTATATAACTAAAAAAATTAATAAAATGATAAAATATCTCAATTTTAAATGTTATAAATGCCACCCTAATACAAATCAATTACACAACTAAAGCTCTGATATCAATTATTGGAAAATTCATGATATGTGAATGTCCAAGACTTAAAATAAGAAGCAATTGAAAAATTCCAAGATCAAATTAAGAGAATAATTAGAACACAATAATAATTGGGGAAAACAATGATGTTTATTTTATACAATACTATTAATTACAGGAGAATCAAATAACTCTCATAATGTCACTTGATACACAATTCTATCAAAAATATAAGAGAGTATAAGATAAGAAGGTTAAGACAGGCTGAACGGCATACATCACATTGCTAGGGTTTCATACACATACTATTTATAGAAGTACATAACTGAAATAAGAACTGTAGAAAATAAGAAAACACATAAACCATGTTAATAAAAAAAAGATTCCCTATAATTTTTTTTATAACTCTTGACTTCTGCTAAAATAATGCAGGACTAAGTAAACTAAGAAAATATGGGTTGTGTTAACTTACAAGGCCATCCATGTTTTCTTCCTTAGCTAATATTTGGCTCCAAACTAATTTAAATATCTATACACAACAATCCATTCTAGACTACATATATAAATACAAGTCATGATATCAAAACACTCAACAAAAAAAATCATATTTATTAATTACCTCTATACTTGACTAACATAGCATATTAATAGTGTTTGTAGTGATAACACTTGTTAAAATCAATATGTTTATAGCGATAATACCTAACACAAATCAATTATAATGTTTAGTCATTAATGTTGTTGGTAGTGATAACGCCTAACACAAACCATCCATTTTTATATTGTTTATATTGATAGCCCTCAACATGCACTATCCATAGTCATTATTTGAATATAGTTATTCAAGGCTAAATCATATGTTATTATCAAAAAATAAGGCCTAAGAATATGGTCTAACACTAAAGGTCAACCTAGAAAAGTATACAAAACTATTTCAGGAGAGCAATGAAATGGTTTAAGACTAAATGAAAAATAAAAACCATAAAAAATTTATTCAACTGATTAGGGAGACCAATGGATTGTTTAAGTCTTAAATGAGTGGTTTAGTGGTAGGTTGAGATCAAAAAACTTATGGGTAAATTTAATGAGTTACCTAGTAAGCCAAACCTAGTGGAATGATCTAATTAGTGCATTAGTTTGTCCTAATACAAGTGGATTTATTTTAATATGAAACTCAGAAACACATAGGAATTATATTCATGCATATCCAACATTAAATTAATATCATCAAACATGTTTACATGGTATCAAAACATTTCAAAAACCTGAACTAACATGCTTGACAAATAAATCATGCTTAACATCCAACAATATGTTAAAGGGTCCAAAAGTAACATAAAACATGCTTCTCA
Source organism: Tamarix austromongolica (assembly GCA_039764185.1). NCBI lineage: Eukaryota > Viridiplantae > Streptophyta > Magnoliopsida > Caryophyllales > Tamaricaceae > Tamarix > Tamarix austromongolica. The sequence goes on along the minus strand of CM077812.1, from coordinate 23,683,997 downwards.
TGCTTTATAATATACATAATCATTCATTTAAAAATACCAAAAATATCATGGAAAGATGGTCATGTTAAAAAAAACTTTCAATAATGCATAAAAGCAAGACGTCAAGCCTTACTCATAGCATAAACCTTTATCTTAGGAAACCCATACAAAAAACTAATACATTTATGCAAACACAACATAACCACATATAAGAATTAGATTTGATTTACCACTATCCAAAGTTATCCTAGTAAAATAGAAGAAACTCTTAGCTTGGTGGTGAGCTCCTTCAAAAAATTTAAAAGAAAGTGTTTAAATTGTTTGAAACTCTTAGTTAATTCCAATTAAAAATTTAAGAAATTAAAAAGGAAAAAAATAAATTGTATCTTAACCTCCACCTTATATTTGATAAGAAAGAAGGAGGAAAGCTAAGAAAAAAAATCTAGCTACCTTAATCTTTCTCAAATATTTGATTCTCCCTCTTTAAAGGGGAATAGGATGATTATGAGAGAATGAGAAGAATATAAAGCAAGTCAAAATTAAGAACAAGAAGCTGTTAGCTTTGGTGAAATAGAAGAGAATAATGAAGAAATGAATGATGCCACCAATACTTAGAGTTTTTTTCTTTTTAAAAAAGAAATATGATGGCTTAAGTGTTTGTGCGTTAGGAAATAAAGTTAAGAAAAGTAAGATCCCCAACCCATTTCATTAGAAACCTTACAACTATGTGTGTGTGTGTGTGTGTATATATATATATATATATAGAGAGAGAGAGAGAGAGAGTTGACATTGAGGGAAATGCGGATTGTAGAGTATAATGTGTAAGAAATTGTAATGATGAGTGATAAGGAAATGAAGCAACATCAATCAAAGGACAACTAGTATAAACAAAAACATGGGCACGCTACTTAACTAATAGGGTAAAGATGTTAAGAGAATAAAAAATGGTTTTGTTAGAAATTATTTTAAAATCATTTTATGGTAGCTTTTTAGCTAAATAAATTGTTAAAATGCTCTAAAAATTATAAAAAGAATCTCATCACACTAAAATATTCCCACTAGCATACAAATCTCATAATTATAAAGTTTCAAAAATATTTGATCAAGATTCAAATCAAAGTAAGGAAGAAATTAGAAATTTCAATAACGATTGTTGAAAGCTACTTAATTTACCTGTGGATTGGTTTGTCTCTTCTAGTTGGCTGTTATTCATGTGTTGAAAGGTTATGTTTTGACATGAATAAGTGGAATGATTTTAAGATAAAGTAGTTGACTAGTCTCCCTAAAAGTCATCATGTTGTATATTTTCAGGCTCTTTTCAAAGCCAAATCTATTTGATACATACTAAAAGTTATAATTTTAAGGTATTTTAGGGTTTTTAGGATGGGGTATTATACTCATGATCTACACACTTTCATTACATTGTCACATGCTTATAGGTTCAAGCCTCTAACACCTCACATACACTCACACTAAGAACTATCATGAATTTGCACTAATCCCTAAAATAACAATATAAGTAAGATATATGGATGGGACAATGAGACGTACTTTAGACATAATATAGAAATTGGTACCATTCAAATAGCAAGGGAATACCTATATCCGCATAAATTATTTGTAAGATGATTGGAGACATTACATATTGTGACAACTCACTCTATCTCTCTTTCATTCTAAGTGTACAGTTCTAATTATTGTTACAACAAGTACCTCAACTAAGAAGGGCATCTTAAGCCCTATTTTTCTTACCTAATTTTTCTAATCTGATATGATTTGTAAATGTTGAATATGCTATTATTTTTATTTGACAATTATTATTTTTATAATTTGTGTTTTTCATTATTACTATTACTATAGATATCATTAATATTGTTTTTCCAATTATTATTATTAAATTTATATTATTTATATTATTATTACAATTTTATTGATATGATCTTATCTAGAAAAAAGGTGAGGAAAATAGTGCCTTAGTCATATCACCTAATGTATTCTAAATAGTAATTGTTTACTTTCCAAATAACAAACCTAAAAAATTCTTAATGAATTGTTACATTATATGTGTGCATATTCTTTATGAAACTTATTTATTCATTCTTTATTCAATTTATTATCCTTTAACATTTATGAATATTTTTATCGATTTCCTATAATATTACATTATTACAAATACTCATAATAGTTGGAATTATTAAATATTAGTTTTATTTTTAATAAGGTTGTTCAAGGTTCAAATATGTGATCACTAGATATCTAAAATGTTAGATACCTGAAAATGATATTTGATATCTGATCCAAAAGATCGAATATCCAAATTATCATACTTGATATCAAATATAACTGACGTCATCCGAATAAAATTTTAAATATAAAAAAACTACCAAATCACAAATATATTTGATATTATCCAATTTTTTAAGCAAATATCGGATTCGTTTAGCAAATATCACATAAATATCTAATTTGCTGATCATCAATTTAACTTATTACATGCTAACCATAGAAATTTAATCAAAATAAGAGTTAGGGTTTGGAAAAAATATACCTACTAAAATCAACCAACACATAGTAGGTTAATGGAAGTGGAGCTTTACCGGAGGTTAGGGAATGCGCGCTGATGGCAGACATCATTGAGGTGGCCGTTGGCAGTGGAGCATGGTGGTATGGCTTTCGCTTCTGATGTCTGCCATCATTTGTTAGTGTGTTGGATCTCGGAGGCAACGGCAATTTTCTATAATGTGGTTGAGTGGTAGGGAGAGGTGGTATAAAAGGGGCATGGGTAGATCAAAAATAAAGAGAAGACAGGGGAGTAGGGAGCATGAAGGAGGAGGTTGGGGTCGGTGACTCAAGGGTTTCAATTTTGGTTTGCAATTTCACTATAGAGAAAAAATAGGAAAGAAAAAGAGAGAAGAGGGGGAAAATGAGGAAGGAGTAGGTGACTAGGTGGAGTCTATAGGTAGGGTAATTTTTATTTTGTATAAATATCTAAAAAGAAATTATATTAAAATATAGTTTCAACTAAATTAAATTCTGGCCCAAATAATAAATCAATTAAAAATTATATATACACATACACATCTAAATTTATTTATATATAATTATATATATAAGAAAAAATTAAAAAATATATAAATATTTTTCTTTAGATTGGATATTATTTGTATTTATCGGATCTTATATCTATTTTGTTTGACTTTTTATTAACCAGATTGGATATTTGATTTGAAAAAAAATTAGATCAATTATTTATTTTTTCAGATAGGATCGCTCGTATATCAGATCAGATAAGTAGATATCGAATAAGATTAATATTCCTAATTTTTAGTAATTCTTACAAGTACCGTAAAGGCTCATGTTAGAAAATCAATCTTAATTTCATTGTATACATCTATTTCTCTATACAATTACATTATATGTGTTCTTATTTTAATAAAATTTATTTAGATATTATACTTTTATTTACCATCGTCAAATATCCTTGTATCTTATATGCTACATGACTTTGTCTAATCTTTATTTATTTATTTATTTATTATCAAATATGAATGTGTGATTGTAAACTTAAGTGGCCTTTTTTTTAAAAATTGCCAAAATATTATCATTTAAATTTATTATACCATTTTTAAATAACTTAAAAAAATAAAAAATAAAATTTATTTGAAAATGTTATTCCATTATCATCTTCATCTATTATCTATACCATTCCTCTACGATATGGCTTTAGTCCTTCTTCTTCACTAGATTCCCACCATAACCACCAAAATACCTTCGGTATGTCCACATTATCCACCTCTGTTATAACCTTGCAACCAAAATTGTTGTATCACTACTAACACAACCATCATAAATTTAATGTAGGTATGACAACGGATTTTAGGCATGATCCCAACTCATCCTACCTATAACTAGTCAGGGTTTAAAATTTTTGAGGATGCTCATTCTTATTCTAATAGGACTAGAAATTGGTTTAATAGTTTCATACTAAAAATGACCTAAATTGTATCTCAATTTATATAGTCTAGAATCACTAAAGTAGTATAAATAAATTATATAGTAGTTTAGTTGATTGCCATCTTTAATAAAATATACAACTCAAATTTTATATTATAAATTTAATGTAGACTTATGAGATAGATTCATATTATATAAATTATACAAAATTTACATGATTATATTATTTTATGGGAGATTTTAACTTTTTATTCATATAATTATATTGCATTTGTCTATATGTCATTTTTCTTTATCTCTATCACAAGCCATATTATATCTTGTATTACAGTAAGAGATTGATGCACAAAAATTAATTATGTCAACATTAGTGGTTTATATGTGAATTCTAAAAGTTTTTTTTCTACAAAATTTTTGATATAACAACACATTAGTCATATTTGTGAATTCTCTTATTTCATTTCAATTTTCTCAAGCATTAAATTCTCTCACACATGCATTTTCTATTATTTTTTTTTTGAAAAAATCCTTGTGATCAAAGGTCAATAACTTTAGCTAGAGTGATTGTCATTTTTAATATTTCACATCTATATAAGAATACATCTCAATCTATATTTATACAATTTTATATCATTGCAAGAGTGATATATTTGTAAATACCGTAACAAATATTCAAAAAAGTTCAACACTAAGAGGTTGAGATTTTGTGTGCAAAACTATAATACCTCAAAATTAAAATCTTTTACATTTTAGGATCTATGTAATTTTAAAATAAATTGAATATTTTTACATTTTTTTAACATCCTCTAAGAATTTAGAAGTTCTAGCCACAATTTCAAAATATTTCATTCTTGTTTACTTAACCTTTCTTGTAGTTTTGACTCTTGCAAGACATTATGTAACACCCCCAAATTTACTACTGAAAATTTTCATTTAATTAAAAGGGTTTAACAGAAATGAAAAGATAAAACTGTAAACTCGGGGGCATTACCGCCACACTTAGTACCAAATCGGTTCACTCCTACCGTCTCGGTACTAAGTGCTAAGGCTAAACAAGATTAATCATTAAATACGAGTCATTAATAAAACACTAGTAATTAGTAAAACATGAGTCATACATAATTAGAGTGTGGAAATCAAAAGGGTACAACCCAAAAGTATAGTTTTAGAGTACCAAATGACAAAGAACATTATATAATAGGACAAAACAAAATACAATAGTATAGGGAGAACAAAACAGATGATGGACTCCGGCCACGTCACTCTCAACCCCCAAGCTAGGTCAGAGCTCAGCTATCAGCTCCGCCCAATGCCTCGTAAGCGTCGTAGGCATCGAAGATAGAATCACCAACCTGCACTAAGTCAGAAGGGCCTTTTGCTCATGGGAATGAGTAGCACCCATGAAACAGGTAGTTAGTAAGCTACGTACTAATCAAGGTAACCGCATAACTATGGCCAATACATAAGAATACATAACATAATCACAATCACATGATAACACACAGTTTCTCAGGTAAATAAAGGCCCACATTGTTTATTTATTCTTTGGATAATACTCGTTTCACATCATAATTCTTATCAATCCATGCAAGTATGTGAACCCCACTATTATAGCCGGTGGATTGGTCACTTACAGGGCAAAACGCACCTGACCACTATTATACGCCGATGGATCGATCTCCAGGGCGAAACGCTCCTGGCCACTATTATGCGAGTGGATTGGTCTGGCCCCGACTCTCATGGTATTCCACTATAAGTACTTAGTATCTTTTACGTGTATCAACAAATTAAGGTTTGGTTTACGGAGCTTGGGATCCCCCACTATTATTGCCGGTGGGCCGGTCACTTGCGGGACGATGTCCACACCACTATTATTCGCCGGTGGATTGGTCACTTATAGGGTAAAAACCCTAACCACTATTCCTAACCGGTGGATCGACTAGACCCGACTCAATAATCTTCCACTTTATATGATTAGCATTTTATCGTATCTTATTCAACAGATTCTGCCCTAGACATGCATGGCTAACTCCAGCTATACGTATCCTCCTAAGAGGGCCCGTCCCATATCTTGAGACCTCTGCGCCTCCTAAATCGACCCGACATCCTTCCCTTAACCCGCTTACTTATACCGAGAACCCGAATCCTAAGTATGTGGGTCAAAGCCCACCACATTATACCCCAAAGTCCACTCACCGCCTTCCCCAAGGGTTTTTTTCCAGAAACCCCAACCTGGGCCTATGTGGCCCATCCTTTTCTACCTTGCACAACCCAAACTATTTTATCACCCCTACTGTAACACCCCCAAATTTACCACTGAAAAATTTCGTTTAAATCGAAAGGTTTAACAGAAGTGGAAGATTTAAAACCGTAAACTTGGGGGTATTACCGCCACACTTAGTACCGGACCGGTTCACTCATACCGTCCCGATACTAAGTGCTAAGGCTAAATCAAACCATCGTTAATAAGAACCATCCAAAAACATAAGTTCATAGCCATCATAAATCATTCAAGAACAAGAGTCGACCACAGACAGTGTATTGTTTAAGATTACAACTTAAGAGTTCCACTCCAAAATACGAACATAATACAAATACGGCAAACTCAAGATAGACAGAAACTATGATAGTAAAAGAGTCTGGCGAACTCGCTCTCGGCCCCAACCAGGATAGGCTCAACACTCAGCCCCATCCGATGCCTCGTAGGTATCGTAGGCATCGAAGACATGATCTCCTACCTGCACAAGGTCAGATGGGTCTTCTGCTCGTGGGAATGAGCAGCACCCATGAAACGGGTGATCAGTACGCTACGTACTGAGTAAGGTAACAGACGAGCTAAGACCAATATAACGTACACCATAATATGCAAGGTACAACATACAGGAGACATGGAATAACACGGAGGGTGCAAGTCAGCAATGGCCTACTCGAACCTCTTCTCTCATAACCTTATAATTAGCCATTTCACATTACAAACTTCATTAACCCATGCGAGTACGGGAACCCCACTATTATAGCCGGTTGATCGGTCACTTATAGGGCAGAACGCTCCTAACCACTATTATATGCCGGTGGATCGGTCTCCAGGGAACAACGCTCCTGGCCACTATTATGCCGGTGGATCGGTTTGGTCCCGACTCTCATGGTGTTCCACTGTAAGTATATAGTATATTCCCCATGATTTAATTACAACATACTGTTTGGTTTGTTGAGCTCGGGATCCCCCACTATTATAGCCGGTGGATCGGTCACGTATAGGGTAGAATGCACCTAACCACTATTATATGCCGGTGGATCGGTCTCCAGGGCACCCCGGCACCTGGCCACTATTATGCCGGTGGATCGGTCTGGGCCCGACTCAACAATCTTACTCTTTACGTAATTAATATTTTATTCATGTCTTATTAAATGAGATTTCACCCTTGACATGCATATCATCTACCCTCTACTTCTTTCCTCCCTAGGGGCCCGTCCCGTATCTTGGGACTGCAGCGCCCTTTATCACACCCCGATGCTCATCCCCTCTTACTCTTATACAAAGGGAAACGTAGTAAGGGCACACTCTCCCGAGGATGTGGTCTAACCCTAACACAACGATATCGGTCCCGCGGGTCCTCACCCCTCTAGGGCTCCTCCTCGAAAAACCCTAATTTGGGCCTATATGGCTCAACTCTTTCTTACTCGTCCTAGCTTTACTTTGTTCCTTGTCTCGCATCCCGTCTCCACTGAGAAATTCCCAAAATATATCCCTTTATTCCCCAACTCCGCATGTGATCGCCAAACCCTAGTTGGCCACACCAAACCCTAGCACCTTACTTCCTCCCTAAGTAACCTCCCTCTTTGCCCCAAAACCTCTTCTCTCATTTAGAAGCCCATACTCATCCCTCATGCAAGTGGACTCTCACTCTCAACCCTATACTCCATCCCTCCTTGATCACATTTACCCTTTTACCCTTAAATTCGCTCATTTCCTCCCAAAACCCTAATTTGGTCCTTTAGACACCCTTACATCGATCCACGTGAAATTTTGCACCCAAATCTCCAATGGACCCGTAACTTTGACATTATCTTATTTGCTTCTTAAATTAACTTTCCTTACGTAAGATTCATTCCCATGCATAATTTAAATACTCCATGCAGACTCCCCAACACACGCTAATCAGGTCTCTTATGCACCAACTCACGTACTATTTTTATACCGAGTATCCAATCACTCTAAGACTCTCCAAAACTCTTACTTACAACCCAAATTAACTTTTCCCACGTAAGGATCACGCCCATGCAAGGTCTAGTTCCCCCATGCAAACTTCCCCACATACGCTTTTCCGTTGTTCTTTTATTATCGTTTCATGCTACTCAAACCCTAGCATGCATGTCCTAGAGGGCCATAACAAGTCACATCATCAACATCCACATCAAACATGGAACATGTCCTACACGTATAATATAAGGCGCACACAACGTACCTCATGATCCATGCTGCGCTACACAAAATAGGTTACTCATAACACATGCATAATACACATCAACATGGCGCACTCATCATTCATCAACACATTATATTACACATAGCACAAGGCCATAGCTTCGTCCTTACCTAGTTAGGCACCGGGCTTGGAGCACGCTCCTCTAGCTCCTTAGGGTTCGGATCGGGGTCACCTATGAAAAGGGGAAAAGCTAAGTATTAGTTTCCTTCAAAGTACCGTCATCCCTTATTCTAGTTTAGGATTAGGGTTTATATTACTAAAGTAGGTATTATACAAAAACTAGGGTTTTTATCTTAAAGTTAGTGTATTAGCCATTACTAGTCAAAATGTATTTATTTTTTTTACACTAATTGTTACCCTCATATTTGTTAAACCCATTAGTCCTAATCTTGTAGTAATAGGGTTTATGCTAACTAAAGGAAAATAGTGATAGTAGTAATAATAGTAAGAGCTAATAATAGTACCCTAGTGGTGAGGTTTAGGGTTAAAGTATTAGGGGCAACATTAAGTGGTATGGTAATAAGGCTCAAGTATCTTTCTTAGTTAACAACCACATGATATTTACTAACTTTGAGTTAAGTCACATGGATAAGACAAAAGTAGTTTTATTGTTAACCTAAAGGATAAGGTGTTAAGTAAAGTAATAATAATAACAATAATAGTAATAATACTAATGATGATGGTTATATTAGTAATAATAACAATAACAACAACCCAGTATGGTTAAGTATTAATAATGACCTTAGTAAGGTAATAGAGATAATAATAATAATAATAATAATAGGGTTGTTAATGTTAACACTTATAACAATAAACTAAAGTTGAGTATAATAGAAGTTAGGGTTCCAAGGGATGTTAGTATGGTAAAAATGGTAACTTTAATATCAGAATTCACAATATTAGAAATGATAATAATAATAATAAGAGTAATAATAATAATAATAATAATAAAAGGATAATAATAATAATAAGCATAATGGTATTAATATTAGTTAACTTAATAATACTTATATGGAAATAAAGTTCAAGGCTTGGGATGAGTGGAAGACCACCTGAGGACGGTGGTGGTCCGGCGGCGGCACGAGGCGGCGGCGGCGGCGGCGATGGAGGAGGAGAAGAGAGAAAAGGTGGGGAAAAGTGGTTAGATGGGAGGAGGAAAAAGGAAGTTAAGTGTGGGGGAGGAGACAGCAGGGAGAGGGGAGTGGAATGAGGGTGGTGGTGTGAGCAGGGAGGCGGCGCGCGGTGGTGGACGCGGTGGCCGAAGGAGGAGGAAGGTGGTGGAAATGGTGGAGGCCGGTGGAGAAGGAAGCAGGGGGTAAGGAGGGTATGGGCAGGTAGGGGAGGACCTGCTGGTCACTTTGGAAGGTGGAGCGAGGGTTAATTACGGCGGAGGTGGCGGCACCGGGCGGCGCAAGGCGGCGGTGGCGTTTTTCGGGGTGGCACCTTCGCACGATTGTGGTGGCTCGTGCGGGGTAGGAACGGAGGCAGCGATGGTTTGGTTGCGTGGAGGGTGGTGCAAGGAAGGTTTTGGTGTGTGGCGGTGGTCGCGGCGGCTGCTAGAGGCGGCGGAAAGGGCGTCTGATTTGGCGGCGGCGAGGCAGGGTTTCGGCAAGGTCCAAGGGGGAGGACTTGCTTTGGCCGTTCGGGGAGGGGTATTTATAGGCAATTGAGGAGGGGAAAACGACGAAGGGGAGAGGGACGGCACGCGGGGGCAGGTGCGGCAGGCTGCCGTTCGTTGGTGGCAGCCGGTCGCAGGTCTGTGGCTTGGCAGGCCTATTTGGCTGTGTGTGGGAAAAGGAAAGAAAATCAAGACGCGTGAGGGCCAGGAGGATTTTGCTGGGTTGATTTGGGAACGAAAGGGACGGAAATAGCAGAAGAAGGACGGCCGGACGGCAGGCCAAGTCAGCGGCGGCAGGCTGCGAGTTGCAGGCCTGCGCGAGGAAGAAGACGACGGGCGGGGTAGGTTGGACCGGCGGTCCAGGGAAGAAAAGAGAGGGGAAGAAACCGGCCGGTCGGCAACGGTTATAACGTTCATAAACTCGACGCGTCGTTTCATCATTTAGAAGGTCGAGACGCAGCGTCGATTCATTGGCTGGCAACGGCTATAAGGCTCATTTATCGCGACGCGGCGCTTCGGCGGATTGACGGGCAAAACGCCGCGTTGCGCATAAGCATCGGCCAGCGAACGACGCTGGGCCGCGCGAGGAAGAAAGGAAAAGGGAGAGAAGGGTTGGGCCGCGGGAGAGGCCCAACCGTCGGAGAAAGGGAGAAAAAGAGAGAAAAAAGGAAAAGGAAGAAGAGGAAGGAAAAAGAAAAAAAATGTTTTAATTAGGATTTTGGATTTTGCATAAAATTATTTAGAATGTTTTTGGGGCTGTATAGAATATTAACTATTTACAAAGATATTAAATAAATTTTCTTTTTACTTAGTGAGGCTATTTTAGACCAATTTCCTTAGCCTCCATACAAATTAGGAAAATACCCAAATTTCTTCCAATTAAATTCTTTATTATTTTCCTCTTAATCTACCTTAAATAACTCTCTACATTTTAATAAATAAATTTATATAATTAATTTTCCTAATAATTCCTTATTTGGCCATAATTTCGAAATTTAGGATTTTGGGGTATTTCACCTACACATCACGACCCTTTGGTTCCACCCTCACTTCATGCCCCACTCATTCTCACTTATTTTTATTATTTTCTTTTTCTTCTTCCCCCTACTCAAATTAGGGTTTCCCCTTAAACCCTAATCTAGTCTCCTATGCACCCTTATACTTTCCCACGTGCTATTTTTCGCTCGAAGCCCCCAGACACCAAAACGATACTTCTATTACCTTCCTCATGTCTCGAGGCAACTTTCCATACATCAAGTTTACCCCCATGTGGACTCTAACCACCCCATGAAAACCCTAGTTCCTCTTATACCTCCATTAGCCAACTTACTTCCCCTTGGTTACCTTTCTTTCCTATTTTTCTTTTTCATGCCCCCAACCCACATCACCACATCAAATACCCTAGCATGCATGTCCTAAGGGCCACATCATATCACATCACAAATTGTAGCATATCCATGTTAATATATAAAGAGATCTCATGGACATACCTCGGTTCCAAGCTGCGCTACACATAAAATAGGTAAGGTAATAACATATAAAACATGAAATATAATTATACAGAACAACCAAAGCAAGGCAAGTAAGATATGTAACACATAGGCGGCCTTAGCTACACCCTTACTCGGTTTAGGTTACCGAGCTATCTCCTACCCTTATTAGGCCACTAATCACCCTTGGTAATTGTTACACTTAATATATTTCCCATTTGGTTGGTTAGATTACCAATTTACCCATTTACTTTATTATAATTAACAAATTGCCCTTTAGTTATAAAATTACCAAATTACCCCTATTCAATATCCTAATTACCAAATTACCCCTTTAGTTGGTTAAATTACCAAATTGCCCCTCACACTTATCATGTTTACCATTTTACCCTTCTCCATTATTAAATTATCAAATTACCCTTTAGTTATTTAAATTATTATTTTACCCTTCTCAATTATTATAATTACCAAGTTACTCCTTTCTAATTTCCACTTTTACCCCTTTTATTTACAAAGTTACCATTTTACCCTTTACCTTCAAATTTATCATTTTACCCCTTAACTTCCAAAAATTACCATATTTTATCCTTAACTACGAAATTACCATTTTACCTCTTTTAATTTCCAAATTACCCTTTTCCCTTTTTCATTTACAATTTACCACTTTACCCTTTCTACTTCCAAAATTACCAATTTACCCATTAATTTCAAAATTACCCTTTTACACATTAATTACCCAATTACCACTTTGCCCTTGACTCCAAAATTACCATAATACCCTCTTTAATTTAAAGTTACCATTTTGCCCCTTAGTACACCCCATATATAAAATTATTATTATTACCACATAAAATATTAATATTAACACCTCATTTACAACCCTTATAGTTAATACAATACTTATTAGCACCCATATATATATTAGACCATATTCTTGCACAAGATATATATTACTAAAATACCCCTAAGACTCACAAAATATTAATCATACAATAAAGATCACAATACTATAATACAACATGGATAATACTTAACATTTTCATTAACCACCAAACTCTTACCTCAAATAATATTTCCATACATAACACATAACCTACATGCTTCTTCTTATCAAACATCACAATAAACTATGCATATGATATTAAATAACATATATTAAGCATAATAACATAATAAAAATCCTAATGTACTAACATACGTTAATCCATGTGTTTACGTGGGATTTAACAGTTACCTCGATTTCTGTAAAAATGAACCTTACTGGTATTCTGGTTAAAGGTTCAATATTTGATTAACAAAACCAACACCTAAAAATAATATCAAGGTTTATTATGTTAGGAATCATAAAAATCAAAGCATAAGGCTTTATAATATTTAATTAATCAAATACTTAAATTAAATATTATTATACCTTAAAAATTATTAACCAAATTAATCAACAAAGGCAATAGCTCATGCTTCTCATGCAGCATGAGTTGCATGCAGGGAAAGAAGGAGGAGGGGAGCTCGAAGGTGGTGAAAAGAGGGAAAATTGGGCACTTTCAGGTTAGTGGTTTGGGGCTAAGAAAAAGACATGATGGGGAAGGATTTGGGGAAAGGGAATGGTGCAGAAGTGGAGAGGGGATGTAGGTGGTGGTCGAGGATAGGTTGAAAGCGGATAAGGGTAGCAGAGGCGGCGGTAGCGAGGCTAAAAAGGTGGCGGCCGAGGAGGGAGTCAAAATGGGGGCTGGTGAGGAAGGAAAAGGGAGAAGAAAAATAAAGGATTTTGGGTGGTGTTTTTGGGAAAAGTAGGATTTGGGGTGGTAGAGGGGGTTGTAAGGATTGGTTTGGTGGCTCAGGTGACGGCAGAGATGGCGGAACGGCGGCGGAGCGAGGATGAGTAGGGTGGCTACCAAGAAGGGAGGGAGAGAAGAGAAAAAGAGGAGAGGAAGAAGGAGGAGGCTGCGGGGTAGCTCAATGGGGGTTGTGATGGTTCAGGGGGGAGGTAGAGGGTGGTAGGGGGTGGTGCAGGTAGTGGTTGTGGTGGCGGCAGCGGTGGAGATGGGCGACGAAACAAAAATAGGGGGAGAGAGGGGAGGAGAAGAAAGGGAGAAAAAGGTGGCTTGGCAAAGGCATATAGGGCTCGAAAAATGGCCGAATGGAACAAGAAGGGAAGAAGAAAAAGAAGAAGGAGAGAGAGGATGGGATAAGGTGCTCGAAGGGTGGCAGTAGGGTGGTAGAGGAATGGCGGTGGCAGGGAGAGGGAGAAGAAGAGGGATGTCAATGGCAGGGAGAGGGAGAGGGAGTGATGGTGGGGTCGGTATGGTAGGAAAACGATGAGAGGGAGAGAGAGGGAGATAGGAGAGGTCAACGGGGGAGAGGGAGTTGCAGGCAGAGATGGCGGGGGTCGGGATTCTCACCGGTGATAGAGGAAGAAGAAAGAAAGAAAGAAGAAGAAGAAAGGGGAGATTGGGTGCGACGGGCAACTGAAGGAAAAAGAAACGGGGCAACCTGGTCGAGGAAGAAAGGAAGGAAGGACGGGAGGCAGATCGGCTCACCTGGGAGAAAGAAGAAAGGAGCTGGGCCAGGGAAAGGAAAAAGGAAAGGAGGGAGGAGGGGGAGAGACAGGCCGGTGGCCCAAGCGCAGGAGGAGAAGGCCAAAGCGGGCCGGCTGACGGCCCAAGAAAAAAGAAAGAGGAGAAAGAAAAGAGAAAAAGGAGAGAAAAAGAAGAAGAAAATGAAAAATGAAAAAGAAAAGGGGAAAATGGGATTAAATAAAATAATTTAATTTATAAAATAATAAAATACAATATTTTTGGGTAACAAATTTATTTAATAATTTAATTTAATATAAATATAAGGGTTTTAACAGGATAATTTTAGTAAAATAATGGTTTGAAAATTTATTTAAATAATAAAAGTGTGATAAAATAAAAAAATATTTATTTTAATTTATTAATTAATTATATCCAATATTATATATTCAAAAATCCATAAAATAATTAAATTAAATAGATTTAAAGGCTAATTTATCCCAAATAAAAGTTATTTATTAAATTATAAGCTTTGAAAATTTCGGGGGATTACACATTAAGCCACTTTTAACTATCCAAAATCCTCTAAATCATTCTCACCACTTGAGTTTATGCCTCTTCATATTTTAAGCTTTGCTTCTTCTTTTTTTTTTCCACAATGGAAAGTTATGAAAATTTTGGGATCATCATATTTTAATATTTTGGGCATGAAAATGAATTAAAAATATTTTAATTTATTTTTAATATATTATTTTGTTAATATTTATCATCTTCAGTGCAATTAACTATTGAACATGTCATTCTTAACTATGATAGTACTTAACATTCCTATATCTGACCAAAGTTATTAAATTCTATCAAGACTTAATATTAACTCTTGATTTAGCTTATAAAGCATCCTATAATGACATGTGTAATAAGAAAATATTCCTTAAGAATTTCTTAAAACATTTAATACTTATTCTTATGTCAACACTTATAACATATGCTAAATGACTCTTTAACCTACCATAATCCAAATCCATGCCACACCTAATCCTTCCCTTCTCACCTTTAATTTTGTGGCCTCACAACCCTCACACAACTTTTCCCCATAGTCCACCTCTGTTAGGTAATAATTTCCTCCCCTAATCATTATAATGTTTCCTCAATACCTCACTCATTCATCCCCTTTCTCCCTCAAATTCCCATGCTACCTCACCACTCTCCCCTATGTATATAAAGCCCCTTTATCTTAGGAAATATTTCCCACATCATTACTTTAATATTTTACCAAGCAATCACAACACCACAACATTCATCTCACCCAACCTCCTTCTTCCCCATCCTTATGCACAGTCTCTAATATGAGTTAGCAACCAAAATTCATGTCCCCTATAGCTAGATAATCTCCCAAAATATTCTATAAATCTTTACCTAACTTCATCCTCTCAACACTTGACATATACAACCCCTCTATCCTCCTCTGATGCTCGACATAAAACCAACCTCCCATATTTATATGGATGTGAAAAATTCATGCACAATTTTAGCAACAAAATTTAACAAAATCATAACCTATTTTTTCTTTACTTATTCTATCTATCTTGGCATTTATTACCTTCAACTCACACTACTTTTCAATTTCTTTAACTAACCTAACCATTGTCCACAAACATCCATAGCTAAAAATTTAAAACATTCTAAAACACAAGGATTTAATTCTATTACATCTAACTTGATAAAGGAGAATTAAGGCCATTGATTTGCTAAATTTGGTCAAATACCTTTCTTTTCTCTTCAAGACTTGAAAATATGTAAGGTAATGTTTCATCCATTCTTTTCCTTTTTATTTGTAATAATTTTGGCTTTATAAATTTATTACAAGGATGATTTCCAAGGTGATTTAAGGTATCAAAATCTTATGTGGGTTCTCTATGTTCTTAAGGGATATTTATTAACATCTAAGGAAAGGTAAAATCTATTTTTCTTACACAAGAACATGGTTCTTGCTATAATTTTATGTGTTTAGTTGTAATATAATGTTTTATGCATGCTTGAAATATTAATATTGTTATTTTTGTAATATGGATCAAATGATAATATTTATTCTTGAGTTTTTCTTATATTATAGTGATATGTTATCTTGTTTTTTAAATTTTTAAGAAAAGATTTTTGAGAGATATATATGGATTATTAAGGAAATCATGAAAGTTGTTAGTTTTAGATATGTGAATTTGGGTAGATATCAAACCAAATATGGATAATATTTACAAGGCATATTTTTTTTTATTAAATTAGTATCTATGAGTCTATGTTACAAAAAAAACTAGTTTTTTATTATTTAGAGTTGTATGTAAAAAGTTATGATGGTTTTATTGAAAGTGAAAGAATCTTTCTCTATCAGTTTGAGTGACTTAGTCTCAGGTTTGGGCTCTGATATTTATGTTAGAATTGATTATTGGGTGTTTCAATAATTTTATATTGTTATTGAAATTTTGGGGATGAATTTCATATATAGTATGTTATTAATATGCTCAAGAGAGTCCATGAACATATTCAGCATATTCATCACTATTCATTATAGATACTCTTGGTTGTTCTTGGGTGTTGTTGAGACCTTCAATTTTTTCATTGCTAATCATGTTTTATTTATCCCTTAATGATATAATTATTTTTAGTGGAAGATTAATCATAATTAAATTTAAAATGACAAAATAGCCTTAAAATGGTAGAAGTTGGAATAAATAAATAGTAAAAGTCAAACCTTGACCATTGACCATATCTTTGATCATTAGTATTAATTTTAAATTTAGTTGAATTTGATCCTAAAATTAAGTTCAAATCTTTTTATCAGTGAATAATATTAAAAAAAAAAAGATATACAACCTCATTTAGCAATTATGTACTCAAATATATTTGTTTTTTTTGCTTTGATGAAGCTTAAGTTGACCTTTTAAGATGGAAATAATGGTCCTCAAACTAGTGCCCTTGTTATCATGATGTGTTATCTTTGCACCCTTAGGCATATATGCTTTGTGGTTCTAGTTTTAAGCACAAGAATAAACCCAATTAAACTTCATTATGCATTTAAATTCAAACACAATATAACTAAATATTGTTGCATGTTGATTGCTAAACATAACATAATTAAATATTTTTATGTTTAGTGCACCATAATCAAATAGCATTGCATGTTGGTCATTAAACACAACATAATTAGATATAGTTTTTTTTATTTTATTAAATGTTAAATAAAACATAATTAAATATTGTGGCATGCTGAATGTTAAGTGCATCATACTTAAACATCATTGTGTATTGATTGTTAAACGCAACATAATTAAATATTGTTGTGTGTTGATTAATAAACACAACATAATAAAATATTATTGTGTATTGATTGTTAAACACAACATAGTATAAATATGGCATTAAATCAAGTAATATAGGGGATGTATCCCCTTAGAAAGCCTCTTAAATCTAATCTTAATTAAGGTGTGGGGTTTCATCAAATAAGTGCACATTTGAATATGGAAATGAACCAAGTAAGATGGGTGTTTTATCTTTTATAAAAGCCTTTTGGTTGTGATTTCAATTAATTTGTGGGGATTCATCGATTAAACACCTATTTAGATATAGCGTTAAACCAAGTGAGGTAGTTGTTGTATCCCATGTGGAAGTCTATTAGCTTCAACATCCATTAAGATGTGGCATTTACCAATTAAATGCATGTTTAAATATGATATTAAACAAATTAAGGTGGGTGTTTTATCTAATGTCCAAGTGTAGGGTTTTACCAATTAAATTACCTTTGTATTTGGTAATCAGATTTATGTGGTAAAGTAATAGGTTGACATTAATATGTTATAAATACATTATCTTTTGGGTGTGTATAATAGATTCATGGTTAATCCTCTAAAAGATTACACATTATTATCACAAGGCTACTTGAAAGTGTAAGCACATGTTAATGTTATATATGTTGTTAGGTGATTTTATTAATTGTGTTTTAAGTGCTCATAAGAGCTAGATTTTACTAAGTATTTAACCATACCAATGTCCTTTCTAGAAATTTAATGAATTTGGCATATGCGAGGGATCAATTAACTTTGCTTTACAAGTAACCCACTATTGTGAAGTCCTGTTTAGGGGAGCAACATTAGATATTGCATAGGCTACCATACTTTATACTTTCCTCCACTATTTTTGGTAATTTATTTTATATGATTTCGGTGTAAAGGTTAACATTTAATGCTTCTTTTGTTATATTTTAAATTATTTCATTCAAAGAGTTTTCCTCAATCCAAATCATTATTAAGTAAGTGTTATAACAATCATGGTTTAGGTGGCATTTAAACCTGACTTCTTAGGGGTATAAGAGTCCATTTAGCCTTATACCTAACATGGATTAGGTATTGGTTGTACTTTCTTCATGTTGTATGCAAAGGTAAAATTCCCATTTTTGTTATAGATTTTGTAAATTTTTTTCAAAAATAATAAAATTTTCTAGTTATGAAATTGAGGGTATTGCAAAGTTACATCAAAATGGTTTATTTTAAAATTCCTTAACTTCCTCCTACTTTTTGTTGATACCATAAGGAGGTATCAGAGCATTGTTTAAAAGTTCCACACTTTACCTTGATGTTTCATTGGTAGTATAATTTAGCATTAGAGCTTATTGGGGTTTGACCTTACAAAGTTTGTGTTATTATCCTATTTCTTACTTTATTTTTTTTTTATAAAAAAATCCTTATTTTTTAAGAGCTTTGCTTTAAAATTTGTTATGTTTGAATCATAAATGAATGGAGTAAATGTTTTCAAACCGCTATTTAAAGAGATTTAGGCTAAAATAATTTAAAGTGTTTAAGTTTGTTTTCATTAGTGAGTGAGTGTTTGTTTAGGTTTTAGGAGTTGGATTTCCTTATTATGGTATGTGTGACTTATTGTGTTATATGTTTGTATTATGCCTGTGTGTTAGCTTTCTTTTTATTCTTATGTTGATGTGGTTAATCCTTTGATTATTTGATCCCTAATGTGTCTGATTTAGGCTTATGGAGATCTTTAGGAGGTTTGGTTTGGTTTTTAAGGTAAGTATAGTACATATACTGTTATTTTTTATATGAATTCTAAGGAATGGAAGTTGAAGAATGAAATTTATATGATCAATTTGGATGATATAATCTAATTGGTTATGGTGACTTATGTTTATGGCTAATAAAGGTGTAGCATTACAAGTTAATATTTATGTTTTAGTGGTTATAACTAGGGTGAACCTTTGAGGATGCTCTAATTTTTTTAGGATTTCCTTTAGTGAAGACATTATCTATGGTTATGGGGGATGGAAATAAGATAAACACTTAAGGATGTGTAATGTGTTGTTAAACCTTTGGTAAGTATAACTAATTTGAGGTTACATGAACATTGAACTTATTGTTGCATGGAGATCTTGCTATCTACGGAAGGTGATATGTGTTAAGGGTAATGGTAAAGTATATGGTTATGATGATTTGGCTGATAAGTTGTGATAACAAGAGAACTTGTTGAACTTTGAGGAAGTGAGGAAAGTAGGTTGCTCTTTATGCAAAAGAGTTTAGAATAGAAACGTGTACAAGTAGTAAAGTTGAGTATAGGTTAATATGTGTTATGTGGTTGAATTATGAACTCTTGTGTATTAGAGATATGATGGAATTGAAGGTTGGTGGCAAATGTTAAATGCAATCACACATGAGTACTGATAAGGGTGGTATGTTTTTTATGTGACTATAACTGGATGTAGTTGAAGATGTTGTGGTTTCTCCTAGGTCCTTACAAAAATATTAGTTACCACCAAGTTTGAGATGTGATGATTTTGATGAATACAATGGCAACCTATAAATTATACAATGACTATGGAAGCTAGACTATAATAAAGTTGCATTATTTGATTTAGTATTATTAAGGATGTGGTAATTTATTTATTGAAAGAAGTAAGTGCTAACTTAGTATGAAGACTTAGGTCTTATGTTCGGTTGTATCTTTAAGATGCTAGAATACCTAGAGCTTGCACTTTCTGAGTTTTAGTGATGTTTGGGAAGCACGTTGAGGTGTATAACCAAATGTTTTAGGTTTTTCTTTCTCAAGGTTGTGGCCAAGTTAATCTTGTTGGGGTATGAGAAGGATAAGAATAAGTTTATTATAGACGATGATGATGGTTATAAGGTGACCTTTGGGGTGCTAAGTGTTGAAGGAAATACCTAGTTAATCTCTATTGTGCAATGAAAAGGAATAAGATGGAACTTTATGGGTGATCTTTAGCTCCTTTGTTAGAATGAATTGGCTAATACTTATTATAATATCATTGGTATAGAGAATAAATATGGTGATGCTGGTCTCAATCATATGGATATCCTCAATATGGTAGGTATAATATGTGTGTATCAACTATGTAATTATAGTGTTGATTTATGGGTAACATGTTAATCTATGTGATTTTCTTTTTGATTATTTCATTTCTCTTATGTTGTGCTACATGATTTTATATTTTATGATAAAACCTCATTCCATTTTGGTTTTAACTCTAGAGTTTTCTTGAACTTCAAGGAAAAAGTTTATTTTTAAAAGGGATAGTGATGTAATACTCCAAATTTTAATTCTTTTATGATCTCTCTAATTTTAAAATGAAGTTATTTATTTTTTCATTTTTTGTTATATGCTTTAAGAATTTAGAAACCCGATCCATAGTTTCAAAACATGCCATCCTCTTTTTCTTGACATTTATTGCGATTTTTATTCCCATAAGACAATTGAGCCACTACAAACCATCCAAATTCATCTAAATCATTATAATCTCTCCATATTTATTTTCCTTTACTTTTTTGAGCCTCTTAGTCGTGTTTCAAATAATAAAGATATATCTTGACAAATAAGTACTTTTCACTCCTTGATTTATGGTTATTTGTATCTTAAGCTTTGTTTTGGTTTTCTTCTCATAAAGAAATTATGAAAATTAGGGGATCATAATATTTAAATATTTTAGATATAAAATTGAATTAATATATTTTACCTTTATTTTTACTATTATTATTATTATTATTATTATTATTATTAATAATATTTGCCATTTTTAGCACAATTAACTATCGAATATATCATTTTTCAATTTGATCATACTTAAACTTTACACACCTTGAATAAAGCTCATGACTTCTATCAATAATTAATTATAACTCTTGATTTATCCTAAAGCCACCCTACAATGACATGAGTAATTAAACAATATTCCTTAAGAATTTCCTAAACCATTTTCTACATATTGTTATGTTAACACATGTAACATATGCTAAATGATCCACACCACACCTAATCCTTCCCCTCTCCACTTTGATCTTGTGGAATCACCTACCTCAAAAATCTTTTCCCCAAATGATACCTCCCTAAGGTAACAACTTACTCCACTAATCATTATAATCTTCTACCAACACTTCACTCATTCATTTTCCCTTTTCCCTCAACTTGCACATTTCTTGACTACTCTCCCACACATATATGTAGCCCCATTACCTTAGGAAATATTTCCCTCATCATTACTCTAATCTGCCACCAAGAAATTACATCATCACACCACAACATTCAACTCACCCAACCTCTTTCTTCTCCATCCTTATCCACCATCTTAGTCTCTGGTTTGGGCTTTGATCTTTGGATTAGAATTGATTTTTGGGTGTTCCAGGGATTTTATGGTGCTAATAAAAATTTGGGGATTTATTTAATATATAGCATGTTGTCATTTGGATTCATATATCTTAGGTTATGATGAAGATAAGTCTTATTAAGTTAGTTTGAATATGTCCATGGGTGTCTATGAACAATTAAACACGTCCATCACTATACATTGAACATACTCATGGCTATTCTTGGGTGTTCTTGAGACCTACAAGTTGTTCATTAATAATCATGTTTTAATTATCTCTTAATGATAGAAGTATAATTAGTGAAGGATTAATAATGATTAGGCTTAAACTGACCAAAAAAGCCTTAAAATGGTAGAATTTTTTATAAGTAAATAGTAAAATTTAAACCTTAACAATTGCCCATGACTTTGAATGTTGATATTGACTTTGAATTTTTTTACTTTAACCTTTCATATTTTTCTTGATGAATAGTAAATTTCCTTGAAAATGGTAAAACAAAATCTCATTTAGCAATTACAGGCTCAAACACATTTGTTGTTTTCTCTCAAATGAACCTTAAGTTAACCTTTTAAGATGGAAATAATGATTTTAAGTCTCTAACTAGTACCCTTGTTATCAAATTGTGTTAGATTTTCACCCTTTGAGTAATATGCTCAGTGCTTCTAGTTTTTTTCTAGTTTTAAGTATATGAATATAAATAATTAAATTTCTTTGTATGTTGAATGTTAAACACAACGTAACTAAATATAATTGTGTGTTGACCGTTACAACATAATTATAGAACACTACATGTCGAACATTAAATGTAAATATCATTGTTTATTGATGCTAAACACAATGTACTTAAATATCATTACATGTTAAATCTCAAACACAATATCATTAAATGTCGTTGTTTGTTGATCATTAAATACACCATATTTAAATAGGATTGAGTGTTAATCATTAAACACATCATAACTAAATATTATTTCTTGTTGATTGTTAAACACAACATAATATGTCTATGTCACTAAAAAAGATAAAGTGGGTATTGTATCCCCTTTGAAATCCTCTTAACTCTTATGTCCATTAATGGATTATTATCTTTGTTCTAGAATTTTCATTTCATTAGTATTTGTGTTCATTTTAATGATTCATATCCATCTTTTCACTACTATTTAATCTAGATAAACAAAATAGTGAAGATTGATAAATTAAATATTTTCTATTTTTTTACCTGTCTTTGCCTTCATTTTAGGATTCTATTTGGTTTGAAATATGAACTTTATCATGGTTCAAGTTCAAAGTTTGCGTTACTACTCTCTTGGTATTTTTTTTAGATATTTGCACAAGAACACACAAATCCAAGGAAGTGGTGCATGTATTCAAAGCAGAAAACCAAGTATGAAAGGCATTGAAGGAAGATAAATCAACCTCACATATTTATGGATGAGTCAAGGAAGTCAAATAGCCGAAAAGAGGTTAAAAGAATCCAAAAGAGATAAGAAAGAAGTTTTGCACAACCTTAGCACAACCACCTACATAGCCATGCAACCTTAATGCAGCCTAGTTTGTAGTCAAACATATTGCACAGCCTACCACATAGCCAAGCAGAAGTTAAGACTCAATGTGCACATCAATTCAAAACTAGAAGTGCTGTACAGTCTGCCTTTACAGACCTTGCAAGACTATGCAATAGTATTTACACACGTTTTAAATGCATGATGCAGCCTCTGTTTTGGTAGTTCTTCTCAATCTTTCTATAGATGGTTTTTAGGAGATTTTTAGGAGATTTTATTCCCCTCTTTCCCAAGAAAAACCTCATGTATTATATCTTGAATTCCTTATTATAATTTCCAATTTTAGTTCAAGTGTCATGTATGATCAACTCTACAATTAAATCTATTATTCTTCAATTCACGGTTAATTCAATCCATTTTCTTCTTTGTAAATTTTTATGTTGTTATTATATTTGTTATGAAATTTATGTTTGTTATGTTTCCTTGCAATCATAAGTGAGTAATTCCTTTCTTTTAGGATTGAATTAGGTCCATTTTTGTATTAATATGATGGATTAAAGTGTATGGTGTATGTTTAGTTCGTATGTGTCATTTCATATGTTAGGGTTGATCATTTTAAGTCGGATTTGATAGAATCTGACCTATTTAGATATTGCTTATAATTGAAAGGTTGAAACCATTAACGAAAGTTAATATATGGATTGGAATTCAAATGATTATGAATGTAGACATTTAGTTCTTAGGGACTCTAGAATCGGTGGCACTAAATTGGTTTAATTTAATTATATAGTCACAAAAGTTGTTAGCAAATTAGATTAAATACATTCTTATACCTTTAAAGAGGCTAATGAATATATGTAGACCGATTGTTCACAGCTATTGAACTAAACTATAACATAGTACTTAACAATATATTCCTTGTGGGATATGACCTTACCATGCTATAACAAGCTTGAGAACTTGTGAATTTATTACACCAAGTTTTTTTTTACAACAAGGACATCCATGGTGACATTTGGTGAAATTGAAGGGGAACCTTTAAATGAAGAAGAAGTGGCTAATCTTTTCTCTATGGCACTAGGTGATGAATTAGCCACCTCCACACCCTTTACAAGTTTAGATGATGAAGAAGAAGATGATGAGGTATAATCAAAATTTCCTTACTCATGTGATGATTTGTTTTCTCTTTTACTTGATTTATTGTACAAAAATGGTATCACAGGGAACAAAAGATATAAGATAGAACAAGTGTTTGTTCATATAAATGAAAATCATAACTATCTATTGAATGAAAATGTTCTTCTTGAATCATTTATGCATCATGTCAACTATGATCTTGGTGAAAATATTGATGAATTTGCATTTTATAGAAAATATATTACTCTTGATCACCACATAAAAATATATCAACTTGAGAGGAAAATATTAACTTCCAAGCTAAATGTGATAAATTTGTGAAAATTACTTATGCCTTCACCAAAGGTGAACAATTATCAACTCTACTAATTGGGTGGTAACATTATTTCAAAAAACAAGAATTTATTAGTTATGTCAACAAGAATATAATAAGGCATAAAAACCGTAGAAACTTCTTTGTCAAAGCCTCACCAATCTTAACCTCCTTATCCTATTTTTTGTGATATATGTGGAAATGATGATTATGTGGCATCTTCTTGCAAAAATGGTAGAAATGGTAAATTAATTTTTAAATCTAAGAATTTTTGTGTATCTAAGGGAATCTTCCTTAAAGGATTGGATAATAACTAATGGAGGAGAATCTCAAGCATCCTAAATTAAAGATACTCTACTTATTAATTTTTCCAAAGTTGAAGACTTTAAAACTCTTCTCATTTAGGTTAATAAGTAACAAGATTAACTAGCAGCCATGAAAGTCATGCAAACACCAAACATTAGCCATCAACCCATGTAAATATGGCTCCCTTTGGCTGCAATATGGATCCACATATCTACCCTTTAACAAGCTCTGAATATGACTCCATTATGGTCATACCCAACAGGCAGTTTGAACCTTCTTATTATCAATTGAAGCACTACTTAATATGGTTACCATTCTAAATCGGGAATTAAGAGGGCTCACCTTTATTTATTAACATAAAAATAAAATCAAATAAAATGCTACCTAAGACTCTATATTTACACAAAATATTATTAATAAGAAAAAAGTTATGAGGGGTTTAAAGTATAGAATAATAAATGGTAAATAAAAAACATATACTAAATATAGGTGAAGGAAATAGTGATGAAAATGATAGGGGAGTCAGTGTCCACCATTACATTAGGATAAGGAATATCACATAAATCCTATTTCATTTATTAGTTATGGGAATGAGATGAAGTAAGTTTCAAGCTAGAATTAGGTCTATATAACTTATATGCCTTTCCTAAAGCGATGAATATGAAAAAATGCTAATATTAAATCCCATTAAATTATATTAACATAGTCAGAATAAGTGACTCCTATGTTTTAAAATATTTAAAACATTATGCAAATATAAAAGGATGTCAATCTAAGTACCTAAACTAGTACATCAAGCATATTTAGTTGTATTTCACATTTTGACCCACATTTATCTAAATATTCCACTACAATGATTAAAATCACAAAATTATTAGGTGACTTATTATATAACCTATCTACAATTGATACATATGAATTCTAGCATACTTACATAGCCACATAGCAAGTATATAATCCAAAATATTATCACTATATGGAATTCAGAATGAGGCATCTACTGTATAAATCACACTTGGCAGAACCACAAATATAAATGATAGTATTTAAATTATAGTTAAAGGATAATCACATGATAATTAGGATAATAATGAAAAATATTATTTATATCTCAAATCATAGTCTATGGTTTCAATCTCACCTTAGGAATAATAAATTTAACTACAGATCATGTAAAAATTAGTTACACAAGGCATATACTAGTATTGAAAAATAAATGACCAGAACTTTAATTAAAAGCTAGTAAAACTAGGTTGGTAGATGACCTTTGATTGATTGCTAGCCAAAAATTTCATCTTCTTCCTCATGTGAACCAATCTTTTACTCCATTTAAATGTTATTCAAAATTAGATACTTCTTTTTGTAAATTTCAGGCATAGGGTTAATAAATTAAAGGTTGGCTAGTATAGAATTAATGATTTCTTAGATTTATTGAGAGAATTAAACCACGAATCAAAGAAATTAAGGAGGTGAATAAAGGTTTGAATATGGTGGAACCCTAACATGAAAATCATATAATGGAGGCTAAATTGATGGAATACAATAATGAATTAGGGTGATATGATAACTAAATTGAATTACTTGTGGATGAATTTATGGATATTAAGCACAAATTGAGAGAATTAATAATGATTAATGGTGGAAGAGGTTAAAGAAGATGAAGGATAAAGCCCTAATTATGAAACTTAATGATGGAGGCTATGAATTTTTAATTTGAGTTGATATTTGAGTTAATGATGCTTATATAGGTTTTAAGAGGCTATCAGATTGTGCATTAAATCGGTGGGTGATAATAGTCAAGGAGTGAATGTTTTGATATCCTCTTAGCGGTGTATTTTTATATGTTTTTTACAATCATGATGATTCCTACTAACATTTTGCACCATACATGGTCATGCACCATAGGTGAAGGAAACTAGAATTTTTTATACTAACACCATAACTTGGTGCCATATGACAAGCTTATGTTTGTTTTTGCATTACTAAGGAAAAACTAACTTTGGTGTCTCAAGGGTGCCTTTCATGTTGGAGCAACATGGAATATAATATCTCACTTTTTATATCCCTTAATGTGTGCTAATATATGTGTTTAATGGCGATCTAAGTGTGTTTGGTCTTATTTTAGAAGTGTGTTTAAGAATGGTATGCTTCTTTGATAAGTTTGATTTGATTAGGAAAAATATGTGGTTTAATCGAGAAACTAATTGATAGGTTTGAGGGACCGATTAGCTGGTTTGTTCACCAAAATTTGATTTTTGGAACCCATTGAACTGATCAACTGGTTTGGGAACCTATTGATTTGTTTGATTGATCTAGCTATTCTTTGAATTCAATATTTTCTTGATAATATTTTCCTAAAACGTTTCTAATGTCATAACTACATTTTAAATAGTTTGTTCCATTTTTTTAAAACTTTTGAACCTAATTAGCCTGTTTTGATTATTTTCAACGAATTCATTAGGGAGGAATTCATGAGAAGTCACTTTCATGACCTTAGCTCATTTATCTTCTTCTACCATGTTGTCTCTCTCTTCTACAAGGTTCTTGAGTGGATTATCTATGTCTATAACCTCAGTAGATATGGTGAACTTTAATTCTTGTCCATTATTGTCATCATACCCTTATTATGTTCCAAAATTCTGAGGCATATTGTCTAGAACCCTGTAGTTTCACTTAATTAACTCAAGGAATAAAATGTTAGCTTTGAAACTTAAAAAACATACACTTCTAATTTTTAATTCAGACTGGGTTTAGGGGTGTCAAGTTATACACTTTCTCACCATTCTCCTTTTAGCATAACCCTAAGTGATTCAGGCTCAAAGTCCTCAATTTCTCTCATTTCCTTTAACCTTTGAACTGCCTAGTTTTCTTCACACTTGCTTTACCGTTCCCTCTTTCCTATGGTTACATTTTTATCTTCTCTACCTCTTCGAACCCTCTTCCTAGCTCATTCTAATTTTGATTTTAAGTAAGATAGAGTGAGATTGGGGAAAAGAATGAGGTTTCAATTTCACCCTTAATACTCTATGTTTTTCAATTTAAAAGGTGGGTTTTCTCTGATTTCCTCTTCTAGGTCTCTAATTTCATTAAATATCCCTTACACAATTGAGAAATGTTTTCACTAAGTTTAATTAAGTTTTTATTGAAAAGTGTTACAGTTAAGGAAAATGAGTTGAGATTTCAAGGAATTGTGTTCTTTTGATGTGTTGCTCAACTTTTAAGGCAAATCATTGCCTTCCCCTATTATTGTAGAAATGGTATGGGTAAGTAAAGTATATGTGCTATAAGACTGTGGTATTTTGAATAGTAAAGATGACTATATGCCTACATGAGTTAATATGGAATGAACAAATAGGTTACTATGAGACTTGGCTTAAATGTTCATATTTTTTACATCTTAAGTTTATAATGCTAGATTCAAAACCTCTTACTGTTTATAGGTATTTTAAGTGATAATGATATATGTGATATGTGGAATGAATTGCTGTATAATGGCCTTGTAAGAAGAAAATGTGATAATTGATTTCACATAATAAGTGTATAATATGCCAGCATGTCTTGCAATGAATCTTGGAATAATTTTGGTAATTTACATGTCAATTTGTGAATATTAACTGTAAACTACATTGAGTAACCTGAGTTTAATGTTTTTATTTAATTAAATTGGTTATGGAATTTAATAGTATGTAAATGGTGTTTTTGTGGGTTGCTTTTGCTTTAGACCAATCGATTGGTCTGGCAGACCGATTGATTGGTTGGTGTGTGACTTCAATAAGTTTGGCTTAAGATTTTACCGATTGATTGGTTTGATGAAAATAATCTACTAGTTCCTAGAAAAGCCAACTTGTTGGGTCAACTAATCGACTGATTGGTCTGCAAAATCCAAAATTCTTATCCTCGGGTTAGACCTATTAACTTGTTTAATAGAACCAATTGACTGGTTTTTAGAAAAATAAACTGTTTGGGTCAATTGATCAACTTGTTGGTCTCCAAATCTAGAAGTCTTAGCCTTGGGTTAGACTCATCAACAAGTATGGCCAAAATGATTGATTGGTTCTTAGAATATTTGACTAGTGATATTGACTAATTGATGGGTTGGCCAACACTAGGAGGGTGGTAGTGCCTTGACCGATTGACTAGTTCCTTGAACCAATCGATTGATCAGTGAGACCCATCAACTGGTCTCAGCTAGTTTTGCTTTTCTCGCATGTATTATTCCCAAGTGTGATGCTTGAATTTCTTATGATTTGATAATGACCTAATAGATTATTAGTTATGAAATTTTCTTGATTAACAAAGTTAAATAATATATTAAAGACAATAAAATGAAATCATTCAGTTCTTAACCTTAGGGTAGCCTTTAGCCTTCGTTTTGAACATAACATGAATAGAAAATCAAATGAATAAAAATAGACTCTCCTTATGGTTAGTACTAGATTAAAATGATGAATGATATACCTTTAGTGAGTTTTATCATGGTCCTAAAAATAGAACTCCATAGGTGAAATGACTTAACAAAGATATGAGAAAATAATACGGTTTTATAGGATAGCTTGAGTTAACCTTACCTACAATTACTTATTTTCACTTAGATAATAAAGTAAAATATAAAAAGTTATAAGTTAGATTGGAATTTAGTTGACCTATAATTGGACCATCACCTTTGACCTTAGGAAATTAATTGGAACATCCTTTAATAAATGGGTATGTTTACAATTGAATAATGAACTATGACCTTGAACTTGGCATGAGCTATAGTTGAATTGAGAATAAAATAATAAATGGAAATTCAATGGTTGGATTAGATTATTATGGTTATTATTATCATGTGATCATTCCACTCTTTGGCAAAATGGATGGTGTAATGGGATGATCTCTTGAAGAGACCCTAAATGAGAACACTAGTTAATATGAGAACCCTATATAGGCATGTTAAATGAAAAAGGCTTATGTGCTTGGTATGATGTTATCATGGGACTCTATGTGAAATGAATTTCTTGAGCTAATAAATCACTAATCAATTAAAGTGGAATGAACATTGTCAAAAGTTTATCTTATTTGATCCTCAATTAGCTACTAGTGGTTATTCTACCATTGGGCACTTTTTTCCTTTCGCCGGGTTCCTCATATATCCCGGTGCCCTTCCTACTCTAGATACTAATGATGTATTAGGGTGTATCAATAGTAAAGGGTTTGTTCACCACAGGATGTATATGGACTTTGGTCCATTGTTACTTTAACAGGAACCTAGAATTATGTCTATTAGGTTTCCTTGGCATGAGTTAGGACTTAGGTCCATTATTACTTTCGTAGGAACCTAAACTTATGTCCATCAGGTTTCCTTGGCATGAGCCAGGAATTTTTCCACTATTTGGATGGCTTCTATGGTATTGAGAGACTATAGGGAACAATCCCACCTTATTCATGAACTTGGGGTAAATTAATTATATACTCACGTAATGTTCAAGGATTTGGTAAAGAAATTCCATTTTATTTGAAGTAAAAGGATGACCGGAACGAGATTTATAGAAGAAGTAACCAAGTAACTCTTATTACTTAATTATGGTTATTTAATATGGTATTCATTTTCTTTATGAGTACTTAAGAGCTAACTCCTTATTTAAGCTATAGATACGTGGTATATTTTATACTCACCTACTTGGAATTGAGGTTAATCATTTATTCCTTTTGAAAATTTGGAATGGCTCCATGAGTTATTGCATGCTCTATTATTATTATGCTTATGGTTCATCCATGGTTCGAAGTCATTCATAAACTCCCCATTTCTTATCACCATGCAAATTATACTCTAACTAATTTCGACTAGATAATCTAAGTATTTTATGATCCATGAGTAGATAGTATGCAAGTTAAAAGGTTATACACCCTAGAATTTTGATATGGTTATAACTATGCATGATTTAATGGATCCCCTCATATTTGTATGACCCATGTGACTTTATTGATACAAAATTTACAATCACATTTTGGTAGGTTATTCCAAGAGTATGTTGTGTGGACCTTGCTCGTACCAAGATCTACATGATAGTGGTAGATTGGTTTAGTTATGTATGCATACTGATGGGGTTGTTATTGCAATCCCCTACTCAATCCCATAAGCAGGAGTTTGGTTGTAGTTTTACCAAGGATGGCCATGGAGTGGTCCATCTTCCTCTTATAAATCTTAGGTTTTTGAGTGAGGCTTTTCCTGGATACATTCTTGTGGTCCCTTAGTGACCATGATGTATTATCATTGAAGTCGATTTGCTCTAGTGTAGCAATTTATCTTCCTTGTATGTATCTTATACAGATTTTGGTCTATGTAGACCTGTATTGTAAATAAGAATTTTCTTATCTTGCACACTCTAGTTTTCCTTATGTTTGATTGGTTTGATAGTTAGCCTTGTGTCTAGCACGAGGTAGGCAATGAGTCTCCCATCTTGTGTTAGATATGGCGGTAGCACCCCATTTTTTATGGGTTGGTTTTATATTTCTGCTTCAACAATATTTTCAAATGAAATTTTTTGGTAGTAAAAAATGGGGGTGTTATATGGCATGTCCACATAAAAAATTAGGGAGACACTCCTTAAGAGGTAGGGCTAAGAAGAAAATATGTTAAATGTGTTGCCATCACTATCAAGCATGGGCATACATGAATAATGGCTATTGGTGTAATAATTTTTAAATTTTGTCTACTATTCTCTACAAGACCTATATATTTTCCTTTACAAAATACAAAAATTGCTCTTGTGAACCTATCCCATGCTTTACTCATAGCCAAAGCAAATTATTATTATTCATCTAAAATCCAAGGAGATAAACATAATATAGCGAAAGACTAATAAAAAATGAGATATACATAGGTAGTATTATGCCACAAGTTGGAAGAAGAAGAAGCCAACATGGAGCTAAAGTATGGTGTACCCTATCTCATCTTCCCTATTCAATTTATACTTTGTGTTTATGTTATAAAGGTCAAATTGAGCATAAACTATTTGTGTGGGAGGATCAAATTGATCCTAATTCTATAATTGATTCAATATTATAACATTATTTATATTTAATGGGTATTTAACTTTGATAATTTGCATGATTTGTATGTGTACATCACTAGACACATTTTTAGCTACACAACTTTGTGAATCCCAAGAGGGATAAGTTGGGTGAATTGTGTTAGAGTGGTGGTAGGGGTGACACAAAGATGTGCTCAGGCGATGTCATTAAAATCTAGACACTCATTGAATGACATTTCTAGGACCTATATAAATAGATGGAGAAAACTTAAGAGTATGCTTCACCTTGAGTTAAGCTTAGTGAAAAGTAGGGTGTCAGTATCCTACATGGCATGTCATGTTATAATATGCAGCATATTGTGGTATCAGGTGATAAGAGAAGCCCCTTCCCCACATTCATTTACTTTGATAGTTTCTTACATTGCCTAATATGTTACATTAGTTTGTTATTTGAAGTTTTGAGTTATCATGCTCTTTATTTATTTGTTTCCATTATAGCATACCCTATTTATCTATTCTTGGTGTTTGTAGTGATAATAGCTAGGAATCTTGAATATTTTGTGACCTTATACTTAACCTTAGCAGTGTGGACTCTCTCAATCTTTGTGGAATAATAATCACTCACTCTTTGTTACTTGGAATGATTGTATATACTTACACAATGTGGTGCCTAGTTTTATACCCTATAAGTATACTCTAATCCACATTGCCACCTGTGGGAGGATAAGATAGAATTTAGGAATGGTTTGGAAAATATTCAAGCAATGTTTGAGACTGCCATGTTGGTTTAAGGGATATGGATGAGATTAAGTTGATTTGTGGTTGACCACCCATCATAGGGTGAAATTTAACATCTTTTGATTTACCACTATTATTTTTTCCATTCTACAATGTGGTTTAGAAAAAGTGATAAGCAAGAAAATTGTATATCTTTCTCTTATATTTCCAACGCAACTTGAATCACCTAAGTTAAAATTTGGGTGAAAATGTTATACTTGAAATACTGAAGGCTACTTTTGTTGTTTCGTATGAATGATCTAGCCTTTTCTATATGATTGATCCTAAATGAGTAGATATGGTTTTAGAGATAGTAAATAGACATCATTAAAGGAAATTAATGCAAAGTTATAGGATTAATATTGTAAAAATAGGGTATAAAATACACTTATCAAGTTTTGTAAACTATAATCGTTTAATTGATGGTGCTTACATAGTTAATGGGTTATAGGACAACTTGAATAACATTATTCAAGTGTGTGATAAACGATTTATTTTCAACTTTTCAAACTCACATTGCATCATTTCAAATGGGCATGATAACTATATTTCTTTGTTTATCCACATTTTAATAATCTATATATAATTGATGTGAAATCCATTAAATTTCAAAATGCATACTTATGTTCCATGGATAATGATGCATGGCTATGTCATACATGTATTATACATTATAGCATGGACTTGTTATATAATCTTGCTAAGAAAGAACTCATGAGTGAACTCTCCAAGTTGAACTTTACGAAAAAATATCTATATGATATATGCTAATAAGAAAAACAATATAGGGATTCCTTTAAACTCAAAAATGTTTTAGCCACATTTAAGCCACATGAAAATTTACATATAGATATGTTTGGGCATACTATGACTCAAATCATGGGTTTTTGTAGATATGTATTTGCTATTATTGATTATCACTCCCAATACACATGGACTTTATTTCTTATCTATAAAGATGATGCTTTTAACTTGTTTATTTCTTATCTATAAAGAAGAAGAGAAAGGAATAATGATCCATGCCATAAGGAGCGAGCATTGGAAAGAGTTTGAGAATGATACATTCATGGAGCTTTGGAAGCAAATTGGCATATCTCACAACTTCTCATCCCTAAAAACACTACAACAACACTATGTAGCGGTGAGAAAGAATAAGACCTTAGAGGAGGTTGCAATAACCATGCTCATAGACTCCAAGCGTCTTAAATATTTATTTGGGAAAATGTATTCTCAATCACAAATTATGTGAATAATCTAGTTTTCATTTGAGCGATACTCAATATATCCCATATGAGCTCTAGAGAGGTAATAAATTTAATGTAGGATATTTTAACAATTTTTGTTATAAGTGCTTTTTCCTCAAATATGGGAAAATTAAATTGGGTGAGCTCGACTCTAAAGCATATGAATCAATATTCATAAGTTATTTATTACATAGTAAAGATTACTCAGTCATCAACAAAAGAACATTATTAGTTAAGGAGTCAGTTCATGCTTCTTTTTATTAACATAATTATATTATGCATGGTTCTAAAGAGGATAATGCAGGTCTTTCTATCCAAAATGACAGCTTGTTAGAGGAAGAATATTTAACATAAAAGGAAACTTGAGTGGAAGAATAAGATGATGGTGCTCCACTAATAGCTTAATAAGAAGAGGAAGAAAGAATGGATCTTCTAAGAGCGTGGAGATATGCATTAGTGCATCCTAAAGAGCTCATTGTTAGTGATCCATCAAGAATAGTTTCTATATGATCTTATATAGGTAATTTTTATAATCATTTAACATTCCTATCCCAAATGGAACCTAAGTGTTGCTTGAAATCCATGAATGATGCTAATCAGGTCATGGAAATGTAAAATGAACTTAACCAATTTGAGAGAAATCAAGTATGAAAATTAGCCCTTATGCTTCAAAATAAACCCACAATCAAGACTAATTGGGTATTTATTAATAAGATAGATGAAGTGGTATTGTGGTTAGAAGCAAAGCTTAATTGGTTTCTAAGGGATATAAGTAAGGTGAAAGCATTGATTTAGAAGAAACCTTTTCCACCATAGCTAGATTCAAGTCTATATGTATGTTACTTGCATATGCATCATCTATGTGTTTCACTTTCTATAAAATAGATTTGAATTTTTTTTATAAATGGACTCGTTGAAGAATAAGTTTATATAAAGTAACTACCATGTTTTGAGGATGTTTCAAAACCTAATAATGTTTTCAAACTCAATAAATCTCTTAATGGTTAAAGCAAGCCCCTAGGGCTTGGTATGAAAGATTGAGTAAGTTTCCTTTAGGAAGGGTTTTCAAAGGGGAAAATTTGATAAGAACTTATTATTAAAAAAATAGGACTTCCTTATGATAAAAACTTATTTTGATGATATTATATTTAACACTATTAATGCGTCCATATGAAAGGATTTTTCCTCCTTGATGTGTTTAGATGAGCATGATGGGATAGTTGAACTTTTACTTAGTATTCAAATCAAAATTTTGATATAAGATATATTTTTAAACTAAAAGAAGTATTTCAACAAAAAACAAGTCTTGTAGTACTCCCATGACCATTATCACAAAGCTTGTCATGGTTGACGGTGGTAAATAAATTAATCAAATACACTATTGGTTTATGATCAGATAACTTCTTTAACTTATAGAATTAAGGTATGTTATAATGTTTAGTGTATGTTTATGTGCTTGTTTCTAATTTCATCCAAAGGTATCTCATTTAATAACAGTTAAGAGAATTCTAAGGTATTTAATTGACACATAAAGCATAAGATTATTTTACCCAAGAAATTCCCTCTTAGACCTTATTGGGCATTTTTCTGGATATAAGGTTGATAGGAATAGTAATTTGGGTATTTTTTAATTTCTCAGAGATGGCTAATATAGTTGGCATAGAAAGAAATAATCTAGCATGGAACTCTTTACGAGTGAAGCTGAATATAATGCAGCTCAAACTTTTTGTGCTCAAATAATGGGGATGAAATAGCAAATTTGTGATTATTGCCTTAATTTCAAAAATATTCCCATTATATGTGATAATACTAGTACAATTTTCCTCACTAAGAGCCCCATTCAGAACTATAAATCTAATTATAGTGAAATAAGACATCATTTTATTATAGACCATATTGAAAATAGATTTTTGATTATGGAGTTCGCATAAAGTTTACATTAATAAGGAAAAACTTTCAAAAAAACAACTTTATGAGGAAAGATTCACGATCATTAAGAGAGAACTTGGGATGATAAATTTTTTATTTAATTAATATCTCTTATGTGTGTGAAATCATTTATTTCTCATGCTCTATGATATGATGAAATCATGATTAAATGATCTTGACATGTGTTCATTATATATATTTAACAAGTATGCTTTGAAACCAAATATTACTGAACTAGATATACTATTCAATTAGGTAGAACCACTAGTAAACTATATATATGCTCTAAAAACATGCTTTATGCATTTTTTTGTTCATAAAAGTAAGCATTAATTGAGTAGCCTTATACATTAGTCGACTATTCTAGATAATATTTATAATGACATGTTTATGTCTATGAGCCATTCACCTACCTATCCTCTCTATCCCTCTCCCTCTCAAAAGTTATATATCTACCTTTTCTCTTAATTTAACTGTACTACCCCATCTTTTTTAAAGGTTATTGAATGAGAAATTATGGAATTTGTTGATGTTTGATTTTAATTTGGAACTATAATTGAGTTTTAAGAAAATATGGAATTGAATAAGGTTTTTAAATTTTATAACTTGAATTTTAGGTGGATCAATAAATTGGTTTGACATTCCAACCAAACAGTTTTCCTTAATCAAACCAATTGGCTAGTTTGTAGAATTGTTGATTGGTGGGGCAAACTGAGCGACTATTTTGTCAAGCTGTGTACACCTTTTGAAACTCAATTTTTTGGTAAAATTTCTTATACAAAAATAAAACATTGATAACCCCATTCCAAATTATTCTTAAAAATTCTTATCATGCATTTGGCCTAAATTTCTGCCTCATATTGTCTAAGAAGTTCTATTGGGACGATTGAATGAGAATGCAACCTCAACTTTGTCTTTTTCCACCTCTCACCTCTACATGCTTATAGAATCATTACCTTGATTCTATACCTACTTTATCTTAGCTAAAAGATTCCCCCCATGCTTATTTTTAATTTCCTCTCTTGTGTTTGACATTTTTGGGCTAAAGTGAAATCACCATTTCAGCTTAAGAAGAGAGGTCAGCTTATCTCAAACAAACTTTACCCATTCAACTCAAGTTTGAATGGTATAAATTAGGGTTTTTTGTTCTGTGCCTGAACACACTATTGATTATACCAATTTGTTGGTTGTAAATGTCCCTAATCACCCCTTCTATTCATCATTTTTACAACCACTAAAATATTCTAGCTCCCTCTAACTGTGTGATCTTTCCCTCAAAATTCAAGGCTTAATTAGTTCTCTTGCACTCTTCAAATCCTTTCTCTAGATCTTTATTATTTGTCTTTAAACAAGGGAGGGTTATATTTAAGAGAAAGTTGAGACACTTTTTCAGTAGAATTCCCTTATGTTTTCTCTTAGGTTGGTAAGTCATTTTTTCTTGTAATTTGATCTCTAATTTATGAAAGTATGTATTAAAATGTTGAAGCTTTGAATTTTTTTAAGGTTTTGAAAGTTGAGTAACTTTTATAGGTTGATTTTTCTTAGTTGAGGGAACTTTTTCATACATCAAGTAAGCCATTCTTACCTCTATAATATGATTTGGTTAAGCATGTGTGTTGTGAAACTTGTAAAGCCCTAATTTTACATGTTGGTATAAGTATTTGGTTTTCAAATTTGATACCAATGTTATAAAATTGAGATGAATGCATGATTTTTAGGGAAAAACTAGGTTGTTTTGACTAATTGTGAAATATGAAACTGTTATAAACTATAAAATGTTGATGTGATGTTAACCCATGTTTTATTTTAGTATGGTAGGGATTTTTAAGTATGATTTACATGAAAATGATTGTTTTGTGTTGTTTGAGAGCAAACTAGTTGACTGGTTAGGTCTAACCAATCGGTTGGTCCTTAGAACAATTGATTGATCGACTCAACCCATCAACCGGTAGGTGTTGTTGTGACCTTGGTCTCGGTCTCTACTTAAACTCATCAAGTGGTTTGGCATAACTGATTGGTCGGTATATGAACAGTTGACTAGTTTGTCTAAACCAATCGAATGATTTAAGGGAACCTTTATTTTGTGTAAGCTAAACCAATAGATTTGTCAGACTAAACTGATCAAGTGGTTCACCAAACAGATCGATTGGTTAGGACAACCGATCAACTGGTTCGGTTAATTTTTGTGATCTTGGTTTCTCAACTTGGTCATGCTTTGAGATTGTTCACAATACTATTATATTATTATTTAATGGGTAAAATACATCTATTGACATGGATTAATAACCTAATGGATGGATTAAGTGAATCATGACTCATGATATACTCAATGGTTGTTGTAAAAGTCTTGATGGGTAAACCTGAGCAAATATTTGATGGCTTGAAAATGGAAATAAAATCCTAAAATTTTTCTTAAGTTGTTTAATATCATGAACTAGATTATTATTGAGTAATCATCAATATAAATTCCATATATAGTTGGGAATAATAAGGGTTAATACGAAATGAGCAAATGGATGTCTTATTTATACATTGTTTGGGCCTTGTGTGATCACATAACCTTAAAAATAATGTACTAATTACATAGAGAGAAAAAAAATTGAGCTGTGTATGGGTCTTGGTTACCCAATCCTTGATTAGCTATAGGGGGATGGTCTACCTTCGAGGAGGATCCTATTATATCTTAGTGCCTTACCTAATCTAGACACTAATGATGTACTAAGGGGTATTGATACTAAAAGGGTTTAGTTACCTAGATGGTTTTTGGCTTTGACCTGGATTTATTTCCATTGGTGGTTACTTAAGTTCGACTCAAACTTATGTCCATTGGTAGTTACTTAGCTTCGACCTGAATTTTAACACCCTTAAATTTACTATTTTTTAGCAGAAGAATTTAAAATTTGGAAACCCATGAATTCTGGGGATGTTACCACCACACTTAGTACCAAACTAGTTCTCTCTGACCGTTTCAGTACTAAGTGCTAAGGCTAAAAAAAAGATTGACATTAAATTCAAACCAAGAGTTCATAAAAGAACTAGAAAGAATCATACATAAAAAATCAGAGTGCGAAATCCAAATTCCTCGAAGGGAAGAATATTATAATCGATAAAAGGTTTAATTGAAATACTTAATGGAAGGTAATAAATCAAAAAGAATAAATGTGATACAAAATAGATAACATAATGAAATAAAATCACATGAAGAGAAAATACGGCCACAATAATCTCAAACTTTGAGCCAACCACAAGCTCAACACTCAGCCTCGACTGATGTCTCGCCCACCTACACAAAGTCAAAAGGGCATACTATTCATGGGAATGAGCAGCACCCATGAAATGGGTAATCAGTATGCTACGTACTGAGTAAGGTAACCGAGCACTAGGGCCAACAGATAATAGAACATAAATAATGTAGAATAATAATAGAGCATAAGACCAACATGATAACATAAATGCATATGACCATTCAGGTAAAAGTATAAAGGCCCATATATAATCTGATTCAATTACTTAACTAATCTTTGATCAGAAGTTGATACACACCATGCTTTTTTTCTAATCCACACAAGTACAGGAGCCCCACTATTATAGCCGATGGACCGGAAACACACAGGGCATATAGCTCCCGACCACTATTATAGTTAGTGAATCGGTCTCCAGGATACCATAGTGCCTGGCCACTATTATTCACCGGTGGACCAGTCTAGCCCCTGCTCGCATGGTGTTCCATTGTAAGTATTTAGTGTCTTTCCCATGTCTTGGCACAAATATGTTCAGTTTTGTTGAGCACGAAATCCCCCACTATTAAAGCCAGTGGACCGAAAACACGCAGGTACAAAGCCTGACCACTATTATTACTGGTGGACCGGTTACACATAGGACATCATGCCCTAACCACTATTATTCGTTGGTGGACCGGTCTGGGCCTAGCTCAACAATCTTTCACTTTACATGATTAATGTCTTAAGTGTATTAATCAGAGAATTTTAACCCTAGACATTCTTGAATTGATCCCTTTACACATATCCTCCAAGTCCACTTATTTCCTTACTCTAGGGTTTTCCCTAGAAACCGTAATTTAGGCCTAAGTGGCCCATCCTACGCCACTTCATACAACCCAAATCATTTTAACACTCCACACACCACAACTCATAAATTCCATCCTCATAATTACACTTTAATCATAAATTACACATAATACCATAAAAATCCTAAGCAGCTACACCAAACCCTAATTGTCCACACAAACCCTAGCTTGGTCTCCTACGTACCCTTATATTGCTCCACTTACTATTTTTCATCCAAAGTGTTCAAACACCCCATAAAACACTTAAATTACTTTCCTCATATCCCAAATCCACTTTCCATACATAAATTTCATGCCCATGCAGACTTTACACATCCTATGCAACCATTCAAAATTTTCATGTGAAACCCTAAAATTTCACGCGAAACCCTAGATTCAACCATGCAACCCTAGATCCATCCATGTAAAACCCTAAATTCTTTTATACAAAACCCAAGGTTCCTTCATACAAAACCCTAAATTCAATTCACACAAAACCCAAGGTTTCTCCATACAAAACCCTAAATTCAATCCATACAAGCCCTAGATTAGATCCTCCTATATTACACCATAGATTAGATTCTCCCATGTTACAACATATATTAGATTCTCCCATATAAAACCATAAATTAGATTCTCCCATAAAAAACCATAAATTATATTTTCTCACATGAAACCATAAATTAGATTCTCCCATACAAAACCATAAATTAAATTCTCTCACACAAAACCCTAAATTTTTCATTTTATTCTTCCACTCATGGATCATTAAAATACTTAGGTCAATTCACATCCCTTGGTCAACTTCTTTCCCCATCCTGATTTTTCATTCTTTCCCCCACACAAACCATATTAACATCCTCACGTGCATGTCTTACATGATCACAACACATATCATCACATATACATAATACACATGCCATATAACAACAAAAAAACATGCTTGAACTCCACGTCATACCATGTACGAAATAATTACAATAATAACATAGGATGCATAACATACAAGGCATTTAATGCACATGAACACACAATAGGCCTTAGTAACACCCTTACCTAAAATGACACCGATCTTAGAGTATGCTCGTACGCCTCCTTAGGGCTTTGACAAAATAATAACATATTAATAAAATAACATTAACAATTCTAACTTTACTATAGATATAAGAAATAATAGAAATATTATAAAGGTTGATAATATAGGGTTAAAGACTTTACCCAAATAATAATAATGATACTAAAATAATAATAGCAAAGATACTAACAATAATATCAATGAGAATATAAATAAGAATAATAATAATAGTAACAATAATAATAATAATAAAAAGGACATTATTAAAAAAAAGTGAAATAAGAGCTTCTGCCCCTTTACCAGAATAATACTAATAATAATATTAGTAAAATAGATAACAAAACTTAATAGTAGTAATAATAATAAAATAGTAATAATAGTAGGGATAATATTTAAAGATAAAATGAAGCAGGGCTTCTACCCCACATTGAAAAATAACAAACTTATTAAATAATAATAATAAAAATAAAAATAACACTAATAAGAATAATGAATGCTATTGATAAAATATTAATAATATTAATAATAATAAGACTTGATATCTATAATACTATTACTATAATTCAAAATAGGCACAATAGGGTTTCAACCCTATATAGAATAATAATATTAACATTGGAAATAATAATAATAATAATAATAATAATAATAATAATAATAATAAGAACAAGAACAAAAACAACAACATACTAATATTAATAATTAAGATAATAGCAATAATAAGAATAATAATAATAACATCGAAATAAAAATATAATAGGGCTTTGGCCCTCAATAGAAATAATAATAAAAACATTAATAATAATTATAATAATAATAACAATAATAATAGAAATAATAATAATAATATATTTTGAATAAATGAAATAAAATAGATTAAGGCTTATATAAATATGGAAAAAGGGTTGAGCGGGTCTAGAGTTCAACCTTAGGTTGGTGGTCACAGGCGGCGCCGGTGGTGGCCGGAAAAAGAGAAGAAAAGGATAAAAGTTGAATGGTGGGAAAAATATAGGGAGAATGAAGGTGGGTGTTTAAGACTGCCTAGAGGGAGAGGAGTTGAATGAGGGTGGCGGCGTAGCTAATGGTGGAGGCGCACGGCGGCGACAGTGATGGCCGAATGGAGGAGAAGAAGAGAAAGAGATGAGGAGAGGGAGAAAGAGGAAAAGAGAGGTAGGGGAAGGCAGAGGGTGGTATGTAGTATATAATGGGAGGTGAAAGAAGTGGCGGCAACAGCGGAAGTGGTGGCTCAGGGCTGTGCAAAGGGTGGTGGAGGTGGAAGAGAGGGTTGATTGGGGAGGGAACTTTGTACAGCTAGGGTGGCTTGTGCAGGAAGAATCAAGGAAGAAGCAAGGCATAGTTAGTTAGAGGGCGGTGCAAGGATGAGTTGGGTAGGTAGAGATAGCGGCGAAGTTGGCTGGAGACGGCAGAAGCGGTATCTGAAGGGGCGGCGGCACACAAAGGAAATATTCTGGGTATGGAAATCAAAGGCTCAATACAGGCTATTATGGGGGTATTTATAGATTTTAGAAGGGAGGTTAGGGTTCTGTGGGTTAGGTACGGGGTAAGGTAGGTAGGTTTTTGGTTGCCAGGGGCAATGGTTGGCTAGTGATAGCAAATTTTGGAGCAGGGATTATGCATAGGAAAGAGAGGGAAACCGTGCGAGAAATGGGAGGAGGATTGGTCTATGCTGTCGTCGAATCAGGGGGAAGAGAAAGAGAGAAAAAAGGTCGGTCAAAGGGGTGAGATTGGCGGCGAAAAACTAGGGCGGGGCAGTTGTTGTAGGTGCTCGACGTTGACGGGGGAAGAAGAAAGGAGGAAGAAGGAGACGAGATGCGGGAAAGGAAAAGGAAGATCGGTCGCTGGGCTGGGCCACGTCGCAGAAGGAAGAAGGAAGAATGGAAAGGACTAGGCCGCGGTTGGCTTAGGTTAGGGAGGAGAAAAAAAATAAAAGAAGAAAAAAAAAGAAAAAAAAAAAGAAAAAGGAAGAAAGAAAAGGAAAAAGGAAAAGGGAAAAAAATGAAAAAAAATGGATTAGGTTAATTAAATTAATTGGGATATTTTTAAAATAAGATTTAAATAAAATAAGATTTAAATCCCTTTTTAGGCTAATTTAAGATTTTTAAAAGGTTTTTCATAAATTCCATTTTAATTAACAAATCACTCTAATTTTCTTCAATTAAATTGTTTATAAAATTACTATTAATTTGGAACTATTTTCTCCTTCTTATTTTAAATAAAATAATTTATTTAATTAATTTTTAAAATAATATCCTTAATTAGTTAAAATACTCAAATTTCTCCTAATTAAAATATTTATAAATTTCTTCTTGATTTTCCTTAATTTATTTCTTTTTATTTTAAAAAAATAATATATTTAATTAATTTTTCTAATAAAATATTATCTAACTATAATTTTTTTAAAATTAGAATTTTTGGGGCATTTCATGAACTTTATGTCTCTTGGTTTGGATATGGTTCCATAGTGTGTGAGACCATAGGGTGGTACACACTCCATCTCTTTATGATAATGATAATGATAAAAATTAAAAGGAGTATTTGGATAATTATTGGAATAAGTATTTTGCTTAAGAAAGTAGTTTAAGAGAAATTTGAGTAGAGGAATGTCAATGGTAATGTATAATATGGCATATAGAAGAACCTTTGTGCCTTGATGAATGCAACCTTGGTATTAATTGAATAATTCTACTTGCAACATGTATACCAGCATCCATGATGTGGTACTAGGGTGTCGAGCATGATTAGTCATATGTGGTTTGGACCTTATATGCCTAAAGTGATTATGATAGAATATGTATCTTGTTTGTATGAAGTATGCATGAAAATATTTATATGTTTGATATGTATGAGTATCTTGTGATTGGTAGCTCCATTAAGGAGGTAACTTGTCTCACTTAGTACAGAGCATACTGATGTGCCTATTTTCTCTATCACCTGCTCATTCTCATAAGTAGAGAGCCATATGTAGGTTTTCAGGAAGGGTCACTAGTTGGCCAATCTCATGTGGGGCATGAGTTCTAAGAGGTCCTTGATGGACTAGGGTTTAGGGTTTAGGGTTTCACTATATATTGGTTTTCTATAATTTTAACCCTATACTCTAATTAATTTTTCTTCCTCGCATACTTGAATACTTTGGACTGCTAAGGTCTCATAGATGGAAGTTTTCATTTTTTATATCATCTAACCATTTTTATATCCCTTTACAATGGATTTATTAGGTTTTGGTTTCTAAACTTTATGTATAGCAAGGGATGGGAAGCTGTCGCCTATCTTATGTTAGGTACAATGGTAACACCCCATTTTTTCTAAGTTTTTATTAACTTTCCTCTTTCACAAAGTTTTTAAAATGAAAATTTTCAGTATTGAAAATTGGAAGTGTTACATTAGCACCAAAATCTCACCCAAAAATCCTCAAATAATTTGCATTACACTAATTGATGTAAGAACATTAATATTTAGAGGTTACTTATTGGAGTCTCTCATATATTTAAAAGTGCATGTTCGGTAAGGGTATCAAACTTCTAAGGTTAATTAGGTTATTTTTCTTATTTGGTTATTAATTAGGGATTATTCTTTGATGTGTGAGTGATTGGGATTCATTAGCTATCATTTATTTCATCTTCTAAATTCATCTTGATCATTCTTAATTCTTATCATTAAGGTTTTCTTATTTTCCATTCTAATTTAATCAAAACCCTACATTTCCTCCTTTTCCTTATTCCTTCATCGACAATTAAA
Source organism: Tamarix austromongolica (assembly GCA_039764185.1). Lineage (NCBI taxonomy): Eukaryota > Viridiplantae > Streptophyta > Magnoliopsida > Caryophyllales > Tamaricaceae > Tamarix > Tamarix austromongolica. The sequence goes on along the minus strand of CM077812.1, from coordinate 23,639,186 downwards.
CTTAAAGGAAATGATGATGCCTCAAATATTCAAAGGAAAAATGAAAATATAAGAAGAAGGCAAGGAGATTGAGAAGTATCATTCCTTCCTCACCTTTTAATTCTATTTTCCTTCAAAAATTAGAGAATCAAACTTCATGGGTGAAGAAATTCTTTAGGAGAAATATTATCCAACATAAAAACATTCAAGTTGAAGAATGTACCTCTATCTATAAGCCCTCATATATGGAGAATTCTATACTCTTTAGCTCATTCCTCATATTGAGTTGAAATATCAATTCTACCCTAACTTATTTACACTCTTCTATGCAAATATAACTCTTAAATAGCTATAATGCCTTTAAAACCTTTATTTTAGAGCATCTTATTCACCTTACTGAGATCATATTATATTATATGCTTGGGATTGAAGAGTGTGTGGCTTGCACAAGTATAAGTTAAATTTAGTGGTTGAGTGAGAAGTCAAGTGGTACCACACATGCTATGTCTTCCATGTACTCTATCCATAGGTATGTCAACATCAAGCCCATATACCTATCTCTTGGGTTTAGGTTTCTACATGCCTTCACTACTGATATCATTCTCCTTTGGGAAAGGAGTGGAGATAAACTTACACTAAAGGATTGGTATTTCATTTATCATATCATATCATATCCAATAGGAAAATGAGGATTGACATGGATATCCTCGTCCATAAATACTACATCTTAGATAATCCTCACACCTTATTTGGATATACATCACTAATTACCAACATTTGGAGGCATTAGGAGATTCCTTTAGATATCTTTTCCTACATTCGTATGATGAGTATAGGAAACTCTCATTGAATTTTATAAGGTTTGAGATTAGTACATATATCCTTAAGATCATATATAAAGGAAGGTACATACTTGCTCTAAGTCTAAAGCAGTACTAAGAGGATCAAACTAGGAGATATTTAGGGGGTAATTGTGGGAGATCCCCCTTTTAAGGGAGATACTTAGAGTCCTCAAGCTAGTGAGGATGCTCTAACTACGCATGAGTTTAGGCCTCTTATTGTTCCACCAACATGTGCTTTTGTTTCCTTGCTTACAACTCCTATTAGACCAATTTCTCTTAAATGCTTACATGATCTGATTTTGAGATGCTTTAAGCTGATTGGTTAGATCTTTCTTGAGCATGGGACTAGACTCTTTACTCTTGAGAGTCTTATAGGATGGTATTATAAAAACTCTTCTATCAATGTTCCACCTACTTTAGATGATCCTCCACCTCTCACTATTACTTAGGATCATACTACCCATGTTGAGGGAGATGATGCTATTGAAGATGCTCTTAAAGATTAGAATGCTGGAGATGTTGGGGTTGTGAAGATTACATATGATTTAGGTCTAGATACTAATTGTATTATTGAGAAAAATGGTGAAATAAACTTTGAGAAGACCTTGAGTTGGGATTACATATATCCATAGTGCAATTTGGCTATGGAACTATGCATTATAAGGTAAGAAGTTTCTTGTCACATGGTGTAAACATATATCATTATCCAATTAATAGCGAGGGAGTACAGTATCCTTCCCATATGGAAGGATTTATACTACATTGCAAGGGTAGGAAATACTATAGAGTAAAAATGACTAAAATAGAGAACAATGTGACCCACACTATGAACATGATAATCATGCAAACAACTAAGAGAAAGATAACATAAATAATAAAAATGAGGAAATGTAAGCTAAGTTTATAAGGAAGAAAGATATAATGATTAAGGAATGTGGGGAGGAGGCTCTCATATCACCTAACATTGCAACACTCTTCACATTATAACATGTTATGTTCCATAGGGTATCAACACTCCTATTCCCACTAGGCTTCACATAGGGTGAAGTATACTCTTGTGTCATCACCATCTCAATACATAGGCCTTGGAAATTTCACAGAGTGACCTTATTAGTGTTAATGCTTAGCCATAAACACATCTATGTTTTGACCTTAACACTAGTTTGACATAATCCACCATACTTATCTTGGTTAGGCTTCGTAGTGCTACGTAAGTGCTAAATGGGTCTAAAAGTTGACACATATGAACATGGAAAACATCAAAAATGAAATATCCATAGCAACATGATCAATGCTACAATGGTAGAGCATTACACAATTAGGATACAATCAATGCTCCCTATATATGGAATCAAATCATGTTAATTTCCATGTTAAATTAATAGAACATTAAGATTGGGAGAGAAAAGAAAATGATATAAAGGATATGAGAGAATGCACCCTCCATGGTGGCTATTGCTTGTGCAAAGGTGAGTTAACTTCCTTATTCTTCAAACTTTCTCTTCAACCTTGAGTTTCAATATCTATTGTTGCTCTCCTCTATTTTTAGATGAGTTTTGCTATGTTTGTCTTATGATAGGAAGAAATTTGGGCTTATGAGAATGGTGCTCTTTCTTCTTTCACTCATATTTTCTCTTTCATATAGGAAGGAGGGATGAAATACCCCAAAATCCTAATTTTCAAATTATGGCCAAATAAGGAATTATTAGGAAAATCAATTATATAAATTCATTTATTAAAATTTAGAGAATTAATTAAGGTAAATTAAGAGGAAAATAATAAATAATTTAATTGAAAGAAAATTTGGGTATTTTCCTAATTAGTATGGAGGTTAAGAAAATTTATCTAAAATAGTCTAACTAAGCAAAAAGGGAATTTATTTAATATTTTATAAATATTAATATTCTAAACAACCAAAAAATATTCTCAATAATTTATGCAAAATCCAAAACCCTAAATAAAACATTTTCTCTTTTCTTTCCCCTCATTTTCCTTTCTTCCTTTTCTTTTTTTCCCTCTTCCCCGGTCGGTTAGGCCTCTCCCTGCGGCCCAGCCCTCCTTCTCTTTTCCTTTCTCCTTCCCCCGCGGCCCAGCGTCGTTCGCTAGTCGACGCTTGAGTGCGACGCCGCATTTTGCCCTTCAATCCGCCGAAGCGCCGCGTCGCGATTAATGAGCCTTATAGCCGTTGCCAGCCAACGACACGACGCTGCGTTTCGACCTTCTAAATAATGAAACGACGCGTCGAGATTAGAAATGTTATAACCCTTGTCGACCGGACGGTTTCTCCCTTTCTTTTCTTCCCTGGACTGCCGGTCCAACCTACCCCCGCTATCGTCTTCTTCCTCGCGCCCGTGACCACTGCGCCACTACAATGCCGACAACGTCACAGTCCAGTCGTCCTTCTCGTCCTTTTTCCATCCCTTTCTTTCCCAAATTGTCCCAGTCTACCGTCCTGCACCGCCCAGGCCCTGCCTCCTTTCCTTTCTCACCCAAACCAAGCCAAAACCTGCTGACAGAGTGTCTGCAGGCTTGCCCGATCGCCGCCGGACGGCGTACTATCGTGATCTGGCGCGCCCTCTCCTCCTTCGTCATTTTCACCCCCCATTTGCCTATAAATACCCCCTTTTGACAGCCATAACCTGTGCTGCAAAAATCACCCCAAAACTCTGCCTCTCTGTCACCCGAAAATCAGACAAAGCTTTCGCCGCCGCCACCGCTGGCCACCAAAAACACCCCTGCACCTTCCTCGACAAAACCAAACCATCGCCGCCCTCCCCCTGCCCTGCACGCGCCACCATAGCCGTGCAAAGTTCCCTGCTGAAAAACCCCACTTCCATTCGCCGCCGCCCCTTACGCCGCCCGTAGCCGCCGCCTCTGCCGTGGTCCACCTTCCTTCCACATCCCAAAGTAACCGGCAGGCCCTCCCCTACCTGCCCATACCCTCCTTGCCCCTTACTTCCTTCTCCACTGGTCTCCACCATTTTCCACCACCTTCTCCCTCCTTCGGCCGCCGCGTCCACCACCGCGCGCCGCCGCCCTTCTCACGTCACCACCCTCATTCCACCCCCTCTCCATGTTGTCTCCTCCCACACACTTAAATTCCCTTTTTCCTCCTCCTATATAACCACCTTCCCCATCTTTTCTCTCTTCTCCTCCTCCATCACTGACGCCGCCGCCGCCTCGCGCCGCCGCTGGACCACCACCGACCCTAGGTGGTTCTCCACTCATCCAAACCCTAATATCCCTTTTTCATAACTGCTACTATTTTCTACTAATATTAATACTAATATACTTATTATTATTATTATTATTATCATTATTATTATTACTTTTATTATTGTTATTATTATTATTATTATTATCATCATTATTATTATTATTACTATTGTCATTATTACCATTATTATTGCCTCTATTATTAAGATCTTATTTTCTTACTAATACTATCATCCCTTTTGAACCCTAACTTTTATTATACTTAACTTTAATCTTAATTTTTATAATTATTGGTATTAACATTATTAATAATATTACTATTATTACTTCTATTATCCTTACTACGGTTATTATTGTGGTTGCTAAACCTTACTTGGTTGTATTATTGTTATTATCACTACTACTAGGAGTATTATTATTATTATTATCGTTAATATTAGTTTTACTACCATTATTATCACTATTTTACTATGTCTAGCAAACACTAATGTTATAAAGATGGAACTAACGGGTCTAATGATATAAGTGTAACAATGAGTTTGAAACTAAAGATATATTAATGAGTAATACTTAGCATAATAAATTAGAGCAAAAACCCTAGTTTTGTACAACGTCCCTACTAGGGCTAAGAACCCTAACCTTAAACTAGAATAAGGGTTAATAGTATTTATAAGGGAAACTAATACTTAGCTTTTCCCCCTTTTCATAGGTGACTCCGATCCGAGTCCTAAGGAGTTATAGGAGCGTGCTCCAAGCCCAGCGTCGCCTTAGGTAAGGACGAAGCTATGGCCTTTGTGTGATGTGTGACCTCTATGTTTTGAATTTTGTATATGCCATGCTATGTCGTGTATTATATGATTGTGGGAAACTTGTCTTATGTAGCGCAGCTTGGAGATTGAGGTATGTTTGTATGTGTTTCCTATGACGTGAGCATGACATGTATATGTATGATGGTATGATGTGATATGATATGGCCCTCTAGGACAAGCATGTTAGGATAAATGGTAGTATGAGTTGGGAATATAAGGATGACCGGAAATAAATGGGAAGTGAGTTCACTAAGGGGGAATACGAGGTTGACCTAAGTACCTCATGATCCATGAGAAAGGATTTAATAAGGGAGGAATGACTAAAATAAATGAGAGTTGGGGAAACCATGCATGGGGGTCGTAAAATTTGCATGATGACTTGGGGTGTTTGCATGAGGTGACTAACTCTTGCATGGGGGTGTATCTTACGTGAGAAAAGTTGAATTTGGGTGTAAGTAAGAGAATGGGAGAGTTGTGGAGTGGTTGGTGACTTGGTATGAAAAATAGTACGTAAGTCGGTGCGTAAGAGACCTTATTAGGGTTTTGCGTGTAAGTGGGTGTTGGAGAGTCTGCATGGTGTATTTGAATTAAGCATGGGGATGAATCTTAAGTGAGGAAAGTTGATTTAGGGCGTAAATGAGATAATGTCAAAGTTATGGGTCCATTGGAGACTTTGATGTAAAATAGTACGTAGGCGGATGTAAGGGTATCTAAGGGACCCAATTAGGGTTTTGGGAAAAAAATGAGGAATTGGAGAGGTACAATGGTAAAGGCGATTAAGGAAGGGTGGAGTATGGGGTTGAGAGTGAGAGTCCACTTGTATAAAGGATGAGTATGGGCTTCTAAATGAGAGAAGAGGTTTTGGAGCAAAGAGGGGAGGTTACTTGGGGAGGAAGTCAAGAGCTAGGGTTTTGGTGTGGCTAACTAGGGTTTGGCGGCCACATGCGGAGTTGGGGAACAAGGAGATATATTTTGGGAATTTCTTAGTAGAGACGGGATGCGAGACAAGGAGCAAAGTAAAGTTAAGATGAGTAAGAAAGGGTTGGGCCATATAGACCCAAATTAGGGTTTTCCAAGGAGGAGCCCTAGAAGGGTGAGGACATGCTGGACCGATATCGTTGTGTTAGGGTTAGCCCACATTCTCGGGAGAGTGTGCCCTTACTACGTTTCCTTATGTATAAGAGTAAGAGGAGTTGGACATCGGGCGTGAGAAGGGGAGAACAGTCTCAAGATATGGGACGAGCCTCCTCGAAGGGAAGGAATAGAGAGTAGTAGACATGCATGTCAAGGGTGGAACCTTATTTAATAATACATGAATAAGACATTAACTACTTAAAGAGTAAGATTATTGAGCCGGGCCCAGACTGATCCACAGGCATAATAGTGGCCAGGTGCCGGGGTGCCCTGGAGACTGATCCACCGGCGTATAATAGTGGTTAGGTGCGTTCTGCCCTATACGTGACCGATCCACCGGCAATAATAGTAGGGGATCCCGAGCTCAACAAACCAAACAGTATGTTGTAATTAAATCATGGGAAATATACTATATACTTACAGTGAAACACCATGAGAGTCGGGGCCAGACCGATCCACCGGCATAATAGTGGCCAGGAGCGTTGTGCCCTGGAGACCGATCCATCGGCATATAATAAAGGTTAGGTGCGTTCTGCCCTATACGTGACCGATCCACCGGCTATAATAGTAGGGTTCTCGCACTCGCATGGATTAACAAAGATTATGGTGTGAAATGTCTTATAAACAAACCATGGGAATATACGTTATAATCACAGTGAAACACCATGAGAGTTGGGGCCATAACCAATCCACCGGTATAATAGTGGCTAGGAGCATTGTGCCTTGGAGACCGATCCACTAGCATATAATAGTGGTTAGGTGCGTTCTGCCTTATAAGTGACCGATCCACCGACTATAATAGTGGGGTTCCCGTATTCTCATGGATTCATAACGATTATGATGTGAATCGACTATAATTATCAGAGTTATGAAAAGAAGAAGAAGGACTGGACCATAACCGACCTACATCATCCATAATATTACATGTTGCTTATGTGATTGTGTTGTGTGCGTTATGTTGCATGATGGTATGCTTGGCCTTAGCGCACTTGCGTCCTTGCTCAGTATTGGACCCGTACTGATACTACCTTGATTGAATGGGTCCTGTGATGATCCACCAATGGTGGGGAGCAGACCTCCTATGCATGTTTGATCGGTTACTATTTTGGGGTGGAAGTCTTGGCTTGAGTGAGTAGGTGATCCGGATATTGGTCCCTTGGGATATGTTTTATTTAGCTATATTTTGTACTACGATTCTTGTTTTGAAACCGTACTCTTAAATTGTATTCCTAAACGATATTCTAACTATTGTTGACTTGTGTTTCTGTGAATGACCTATGTTGATTATGAACTTATGTTTTGATGGTTCTTACTTAACAATTGTTTAGTTTAGCCTTAGCACTTAGTATCGGAACGGTAGGAGTGAACCGGTCTGGTACTAAGTGCGGTGGTAATACCCCCAAGTTTACGGTTTTAATTCTTTCGCTTCCGCTAAGCCTTTTGATTTAAACAAAATTTTCAAGTAGTAAATTTGGGAGTGTTACAGGGTGGGGGACTAAGGGCTACATAGCACTTGCTAAGAATTTTATCTCAAGAATTAGGGACCACTTAGGGATAAAAAGAACCTTTAATTTATATTATCATTATAAGAAATGGTTGCAGACATGATTTGTAATTATGGAATTTCACCTTATGACCATTATATAGGGCTGTCTAACCTATGGACATTATGTAGGGTCTCTTATCCTATAGGTTTCTTTACTCTGTAGAGTAGTCTCACCCTTTGGCACCTTATAGAAGATAGATTCGAATTGGAGAAAGAGTGAGGATGATAGGAACATGTGGCATTTAGGTTATGCTGGCTTGCTCTATAAGTTACATCCTCTTGTAATGTCATCTTGACCTGCAATGATGGTTCACTAAGTAAACCACCCTAAGGACACAAAAATAAGTTTTTCATTTTATATAATATGGAATATTAGATTCCTATCACACCCTAAACTTAAACTATTTTAAATCTTGAGAAACACTATGGCAAATCACTCAAAGTATCACATTTAAAGCCAAGTATTTGCGTGTGTTAGGTGTGGTTCTTAGCCTTTTGTCTAATTAAAGAAGCAAAGTGAAATTCATTACCTAATTAAATAAGAGGGTGAAACATTGTATAAATGTAAGTATGATTTTCCTATGTGAGTCATGTCTTAGAAAAGTTTTAGGTTATCCAAGCATACCATGGTTATTTGATTAGCTTGGAAACTTACCCATAGTGTGTGTTAGGGCCATTTAAGGTTCTAGATCCTATTGAGTAAACCAATCTATAAGGTAATTTATTTTTTCCCTTCTAAATGATTTGTATCATAAGGTACATATAGTCTTTATCTCAAGTAATCATTCGGGTCATAGTAAAAAATCCTTGGTTATTACACCCTATCATTTATTTTGGAAGTGATAAGAAACATACTCACCATATAATATAATTTGACACAAGGATGCACATGGGTCTTATGCAAGCACCCCTAGTTTCTAAGTGGTGTAGAAGTTGGAGACACATATATTTCTACTATGATTGCTAATTTTTCCTAGCATCACCTCTTTTGATGGGGCCTCAATAACTCCCCCAAACTTATTACAAGCTCTACGCTATAAAATGATCTACCTTGCAATATCCAATTCTCTTCTTATCCACCACTACCCTATAGGGCTTGTTTTGTACTAACTGATCCCTCAACTTACTTAACCTTGAGCGTAATATTGATGAGGTCAAACATATTGACATGATCAAAGTTTAATACTTAGAAACTTTCCTTATTCTTTCATGATTTTGAAAACAAAAAAAATTAAGGTTGAAAATTTTGAGCATGTTTTAGAGGCTTCATAAGAATTTATCAAGACACTTATCTATACACAATGAAGACATAAGCCAAGAATATAAAATTTTCATTTCAAAAGTATGTGGGGATATGTGTATTACAACATGTATCATGACATAGGGTAAAGCAAAAAGACTACTACTACAGAGATACTACTACTATAGATATACTCCTTGAAGAAAAAGAAATAATGTCCTCAATATGTTGATAAAATTATCAAGCGTAGTCAAGCGTAAGCCCCATAGGGTTACACATTCAAAAAGAAACATAAAAGTTATCACTACTAGAAAATATACTATAGAAAGAAAAAAGAGAGATTGGAACTAGAATTATCACACAGAAAAGAGAAGGAAATAGAAGAAACAGAAAGCAAGTTTTATAATCATTATGAAAATGTGAGGATGCATGAAAAATAGATGATATAACATTGCTTCAAGAAAAACAATAAAAAAAATTAGACACACAAAAAGACATATGACAACAAAATAATGCAAAAACACAAAACACAAAACATCCCCCCCCAAAACTAAAAAAGATGTTATGTCCTCACATAACACACATATAAAACACTAACAAGAAAAGAAAAGAAAAGAAAAGAAAAAAGGGAAAGGGAAATACGACTCCCTAAAGGTGGTGATTTTGGAGGTACACAAAATGGACTCCCCCTCATGGATTGCCAGTACACAAAATGGTCCTATGTCATCTTAATCACTCATAGGGTCTTTAATGCTACAACACAAATAGTAATACAATGATAAAATAAAAATAAAAAATCTTTTTCACTAAAAAACACTTACACTAAAATTTTTAAGAATAAACATACCCACACCACCCACCCTAGAACAATATTTAATATTCTCCTTAGGAAATATCATAGATTAGAGTGCAATTACATGGTTAGAAAACTTAGGTAGGATATTGAAGATGGTGTATTATTTATTGTAGGTTCAATGGGTTTTGGTTGGATACTCTATATAAGTAATAGTTGGTTATTTATTTGGGTTAATAACTCTGAGGTATTAGTTCCTGTAGCATCACCTCTATTATCCTCCTACCATGTAGGGTTGATTTTATCTTCTACGATTACATCCCTAATCTACATGTCAATATCCCTTCCGCTACAATGTGGTATGGCTTTATATTACTCTTTTCAATCCCCTTAGGATTTTTATTGTCTTTAGGAAGGTTACCCTAGGGTCTAATATTTAGGGTTTTAGCCTATAGCTACCTACCCTATTTGGGTATCTAGGCTCCTTAAGGAGTCCATCGGGTTTTATATCACAACATTAATTTTGACCATATATTCCCTAATTAAGGTCTCCTATGACCTTGAAAATTTAACATAGTAAGGGTAGGAAGCTATATGTAGTTGGAATGTGCTAGTAAGGTAATGAATTAAGCACCACATCACGTATGTATACATAATTATACCAAGTAATATAGAGTGAGTGAGTATCATTCTATGAAGATTGGGAGTAAACACATTATTAAGGTAACAATAATGCTATGTTATATCCAAAAATCCAAAATGCAAATACTGCTAACATTTTTATCAACTAATAAGGTGCACGATATTGAGAGTAATCACAAAAATAGCAAGATGACTCAAAGTTTCAAGCGAAAAGTAGGCAAAGGAAAACTATCAGAGTAGAAGAAAATTAGTGGAGTTGAGGATTATAGGGAGGGGAATAGCTTATCACCAAACACTATAACTTGCCAAATATTGCATACATCAAGCTTAGTAGGACATATACACTCTACATTTCACTAGGATTTTACTTTAAGTGAAGCATACTTTTAGACCATATCTATTCTAGTAATTATGCCCTAGAAATGCCATACATTGAGTGTTGAGGTGTTATGACAAGGTCTCAACACATTTTTGTGCCAACCTTACCACCACTCTGACTGGTACCACCTTTATGATCTCTTTTTAGCTTTATATGGTTGTGTATGTGCAAAATGTGGAAAACATAAAATGCAAGTTGACGTGGAAGATAATACGATAATTATTCTTCACAATGTAGGACATTTTTTTCTTTTTTCTTGAAGTAGAATAATATTTGAATTTTATTTAGAACTTGAATTATGGAGATGTCTTAAAAAAAATTCCACGTTATAGAATTTGATCTTTCTAAAGAGAAATCACAAAGTTTTATCTAGAGAACAATGCCTAAACTCTTAAGATAAACTCACTTGAAGTGGAAGGAAGGGAGATTTGAATTCTCTTTTGAGAAGTCATCTAAATTCTCAATTCACTAATGAACCAATAATGATAGAGTGTACAAGGCACCAATATATATATGTACACACATGTAGGCCTTTTTTTATGATTTAATAATCAATATCAAACCAAACTATTGAGTTGCACTAGAGGACTTCTATTATATACAAATTCAACATTTGCAAGTTTTATATCCCAATCCTTTGTACTTTTATTAACTAATCATAGTAGTAAAGCTCCCAAGGTCCTATAAATTAGTTTGGTTTGACCATCCATTTTTAGATGATGAGATAAACCAAACAACAACTTAGTACCTAACATATGCTAAAGAATTATCCAAAGTTAACTTAAATTTTTTTACATATTTATATGAAAATATACTTCAAGGAATACCATGTAACCTTAATATTTTTTTTCAAAAATAAATCTACCACATGAGTTGCATCATCCATTTTATTATACGGAATACAATGTACCATTTTATTAAATCAATCAAACACTACCATAATAGAATCATTTCCCCTTTTTGTCCTTGGTAATCCTAAGATAAAGTCTATACCAACCCCCTCCCTTGTTAGACTAGGAACTAGTAAAGAAGTATACAAACCTATATGGAATAAACTTTTATTCTTTTGCCAAGTCACACACATCCTAATAATGGTTTGAACTAACTTTATCATCCATTCCCAATAGAAATTCTCTTGTAACATTTCCATAGTTTTATGAACACTAAAATGACATGCTATGACCCCTCATATATTTCTTTAACAAGTAAATCACACACATTAGAACAAGGTATACACAAATTATTAAGTTTGAAAAGAAAGCTATTTTTAAATACATAATTATCATGACTATGATTTTTCTTACATACATCATAAATTTGAAATAAATCTTCATCCTTTGCATATAACTCTTTCAACATTTAAAAAACTAATAGTTTAGCATCAACATGACAAGTATCATTGATCTTCTTGATAATGCATCAACCATTATGTTTTCTTCACCTTCAAAATGTTTGACAAAAAATAAGAAGGATTGTAAGAAACTAATCCATTTTGCATGTCTAGAAATGATTTTCTTCTTCGTATTCAAATATTTTAGACTATCATGATTCACATGTAAAACACATGGTTTAAGTATCAAACAATGAGTCCATGTTTCTAAGTTTCTTATGATAGCGTAGAGCTCCTTATCATATGTGGAACAATTAAATTTGGCACCATTTAATTTCTAACTAAAAAAATGTAATGGCCCTTTTTTTTGGTGAGGGTACACCACCTATCCCTACCCTGCTAAGATCACATGTAAATTCAAACAATTTATTAATGTTAAGAAAGGATAATATTGGTGCATTATATGGTTTATCCTTCAAGTCATGAAGGCTTTAGTGGCATATTCTCCCCATTTGAATTTGGCTTTCTTCATGAGATGTGAAATTGGAGCAGCAATAGTTGAGGATTCCTTAATGAATCTTCTATAGAAAATTTCTAGCCCATGGAAACTTCTCAACTCATGAACATCTTTGGGTATAGGCTAATCTCAAATAACTTGAATCTTTGTAGGATTCACTTTCATACCTTTACTACTTACAATATAACTAAGAAAAAAAATAATCAAAAGCATAAAATCACAAATTTTCCATTTTCCCATAGACTTTAGCTTCTCATAGCTTATCAAATAATCTCCTCAAATGAATATGATGATCATGATTATTTTTACTATACATAAACATATTATCTAAGTATACCATACTAAATTTTACAAGAAAATTTCAAAGAACTTTATTCAATAGTCTAAAAAATGAACTAGGTGCATTACATAATCCAAATGGCATCACAATCCATTCATAAAGACCATATTTTGTTTTAAAATTAGTTTTCCATTCATACCCTTCTCTTATTCTCATTTGATGATATCCACACTTTAGATCAATTTTAGAGAATACTTGTAATTTACATAATTCATCTAACATGTCATCTAATATAGGCTTAGGAAATCAACATTTGATAGTTATATTGTTCACAACTCTAGATTCAATACACATGCAACACGTTCCATCCACTTTAGGAACAAGTATTGTAGGTACACGATATGGACTCATGATTTCTCCCACATATCCTTTTTCTATGATCTCTTGCATTTTTCTATGTAATTTCTTAGCCACTTCTTGATTACATCTATAGGTAGGTCAATTAGGTAAAGCTATAATATTCATTAAGTTTATATCATGTTCTATTCCTTTTGTAGGTGGTAATTAAGGTTGTAAGTCATTAGGAAATACATCTTTATATTCATCAATAAGATCATTTAATTGAGGACTACTTTCATTATTTGCTAATCAAATCATAACAACTACCTTCTTCCTTAATACATTCTATAATAGCCTTTCCATGTAAAAATAAGTTCTTTTTTTTAACTATGTTATCATTATCATGCTTAGAAGGTTTAAGTTTGTGTTTTTTATTATCCTTTTCAACAAGATACTTATTATTAATACCATTATTAATAGAACATATATCATATTACCATGTTCATTATAATATGATTCCACATGAATCCATAGGCAAAACATCACATAACACATGATCATGATAATTGCCAATTCAAAATGAGATTAGGTTTTGTTTGGTTACCTTAACTCCTTTTTCAATGTTAAGCCATTGAAGAGAATAAGGCTTCGTATGTGGTATTGTATGTAATCCCAACTCCTTTACTATCCTCTCATTATCTACATTTCTACATGATCCACTATCAATGATAACCTAAAAAACTATATCTCTTAGTCTTCCTTTAGTCTTAAATCTTCTCTCATTGGTTTGGTTGCTCACTAGCTTGAATGTGAAGAACTATTTGCAGCACATAACAAGCATTAACTTTATCCTTGGAATCACTTGAAAGTAATTCATTTGGCTTGAACTCAGGGTCTTCATCACAAGTATTCACAGCCTCAAACTATTATATGGATAAAACTCTTTGATTGGGGCATTCTCTAGAAAAGTGTCCATATCCTTGGCACTTAAAACATTGATTTTTAGATACCTCATTAACCTTGGCTTTGCCTCTCTCCTCTTAGTTAAGTCCTTGTTTCTCATCAACATTTGTAAAGCTTGAGGTACCCATATCATACAATGTAGTTTGTTTACTCAGGTAGTACTTTGTAGAAGAAGTACATTGTTTGGCATGAGGCTTAGTATACTTAATTTGTTTTTCAAATCTTAAAGATAGCTTAATCATATCATGTCTCAAATTTATCTTGAATTATCATGTTAAGGCCACCTAGGAATATAACACACATGTGCTCCTCTTTCTCATGGATGTCAAATATAAGTGCTAATCTCTTGAAGTCCCTAGCATAATGTTCAACACATAAAAGTCTTTGTCTAAGAGTAGTAAATCTAATGTTATTATATTTCTCATACTCTTTAGGTACTAATTTCCTTTTCAAATATTTATTAAGCTTATCCCAAGATTTGAGCTTAGATTTACCCTATCTTTTTCTTGTCCTTTTCAAGTTATTATACCATATCCTAGCAAACTTATTAAACTTAAAAGTAGCTAATTTACACCTTTTATCATCATGATAATCCTTGAATTCAAATATATCCTCTACCTCACGTGACCACTCAAGAAAAAAATTAACATCAAGTTTACCATCAAAATCAGGAAGATCGGATTTGATACCTTTATCTTCCTTTTGATAATTCTTTGGTTGACAATCATAGATCCTTCAATTACTTCCACTCCCTTGTGACTCTATTCATAGTTTACACGTGAGCTCAAATATCTCCCTTTTGTTAGGTTGGTTGGCTTTGCTGAACTTCCCATTTGATCTCTATGTAACTCTTTTTACTCTTGCATATTTTGGACTAAATCTTACTTGAAAAATCATGACTCCATCCTTTGTAATTGAGTTTTCATTGTAATAATTTATTGAATTTGAGCATTGGTTGTAGCCATATTAATTAAGAGATTCTACATTTCCTCAAAAATGGCTAGAAAATTTGTTCCTCCTGCATTGTAACCAACTTACTATTACACTCAATAAAAGAGTTAGTAATCTGTAAGGTTTCTATTAGAAACTTGAATAAAAGGAGTATTCCTCTTCGATTTATGGTTAGTCCTTGTAGAAATTTTTGAATCCAAAGAATCATAAACATACCTAAAAATCAAATACACTACATATAATAATGAATTATTACACCTTACATACTTCTTGTTAAGTTATAGAATTCAACAAAATTTATGGCTAAATCATTCAATGCACTTCCAACATTTATGCACATTTTCTATGTCCATTTGTGTAATATGCTCAAGGTAAAACAAATGCACTAATCCATATGCATCATATGCAGATATCTCACACAAATAATCTTTTTCAAATTATGAACTACTCGAACTAGAAGCTTCGACAAGTAGAAGACACACATTTGACATCAACCCTCATAATCAAGTGATGATCAGGGCTATTGCATAATCAATTCTCAGACTTCTAAACCAATTTCAAAGGCAAGAATTTAACATGAATTATAAGCTCCACGTGGGATCTCATGTATAATAACTTGCTTCAAGACTAACAAAACATAAGTAATATACACACACATTTTCCTTCTTAAACCATTCAAAACTCTAACATGTAATAACTTATATTTTAGTTTGGTTCTTAGCATGCAAACATTCAAGATATACATAAAGATTATTATATTACATTACCTATCTCCACACATTTCTGCGTAAGATCAAAAATATCCATATAGGATTTCAATAAAAGCAATCAAGATTAAAATAATCATAGCAAGAATGATTAAGAACCTCAACCTAAGTAGTTGTGAAGTGTTTTCTCATCTCAACTTTGAAGATTTTTTCTCCTCTAATTGTTGTCAATCCAATACTTTTCTTTGATACTAAAATTGATGTGGAAAATAATAGGTGAATTATTCTTACACAATGTAGAACCTTTTATCTTGTTTCTTAAAGCAGAATGATGTTCAAATTTGATGTGGAACTCAAAGTATGGAGTCATCTTTAACCAATTCCATGGTATGAAATTTATCTTCAGCAAGTTCAAATCAATTATAAAGATAAATCACAAAGTTTTCTATAGAGAAGAATGACTAAACTCACAAGATAAACTAACTTGAATAGGAAGGAAGGGAGATTTGAATTCTCTCCTCAAAAGTCATATAAATTTTTATTTCATCGATCAACCAATAATGATCGAATGTATAAGGCACCACCATAAATATATAAACATATACAAGCTTAGTTTATTCTTCAATAATCAAGACCAAACCAACCAACCTAATTAAACAAAAACTAAACTAGTGCATGCCTACATTATGTATATAAATGGTTTACAGTTACAAATGACAATCCATTATAGAGTATACATAAAATTATCAAAGCTAGAAAAACCCCTAACCATGTAATCCATTAAATGATAAAGTATAATCAAGCTTTGTGTCTTGTAGCTCTTTATTCCATGAAAATTTTTAACATTTGTATTTTCATTTTCTTACACACTAGATATCCATGGTGAATTCCTCTTCTTACAAACACATAAAATACCTACAAGAATCACTTAATGAAATATTATTATAATTATCATGATCATGAAGGTATTTAATACTTTCAAGAAAAATTGGTACCATCTCCAAATATGCTAACTCTTGACCTCCAACATGAGAAGAATGAGATGGAGATGCTCCTACATTACAAGTAATTCAATGGAATGTATAAAAGTGTAACATTTATTAACATGATCAAGACTACAACACTTATTTCATTAAAATGTTTATATCAATTTCATACTTCCCCACAAATAGAATTAGCTCATGATAATATGCTTCTTAACAAATTAGAGTATAAAGTGAAGATATGGAGATGATATAAGGGAATTGGGAAATTGAGGGAGGATTAAACCCTACTTTACGTGACATCCACCCCTTCCTCCTCTTAGAGATGTTGGTTAAAATGTTCATTACTAGTACTTTATTCCTTGATTCACTCCTTACTTTGTAGTTTCTCTCCTTTTGATCTTCCTCTCCTTTACTAACATTTTTAAAAAAAAAATATAGAGGATGGTAGGATAAGGGTGATTTTAGCATTTTCCCTAAGGAATATGTAATACCCCAAATTTTAGCTAAACATAATCCTAAGTAGGACTGTAAATGAGCCAAGTTGAGCTAAATACCCCTAGGCTCGGGCTTAGCTCATTTAACTAAATGAGCCTACAATAAGGCCTAGGCTTGGCTCATTTAACTAAACAAATGAGCCAAGTCAAAATTTTAACGAGCCAAGATAAGATCACGAGCTAAAGCCATAAAATGAATCGATACTCACTTTTTGAGCTCGAACTCAGCTCATTTAACTAAAAAATAAGCTGGACCGAGCTTTTAATAAGTTGAGTTGAGCCAGTTGAGCCAAATATCAAACTGGCTCAGCTCATGTATCACCCAAATCCTAAGTGGTTAATATCTTAATCTAATTCTAATACTCAAAAAATATATATTTTTAACTAACCCTAATCTCTATTTTGGATTATTAATACTTTAACTTAAACCTAACCCTAAAACTTTGTTAATTTAATTATCCTAATACCCTAACCTAAATTAAATTCTAAACATAAACTTAAGTTCCTCCCTCCTATTTCCTTTATCCTATTCCCTTCTTCTTTTCTTTTCTTTTTCTTTTCCTTACTAGTCGACTATGCCTTTGCCTTTGCCATCCCTCCATCACATACACCTTACCCCATCAATAGATCATCACCTATACCCTACATTGATGGGTTTAATTGAAAAATAATGCTCACCTATATCCTTCCCTCTTTAATTGTGGTTGTTTATATATATAACACATTTACAGCTTGATATAATCTCCTCTCTCCCTCTAATTCCTTGTTGAAAAATTTGCACCGCCAACTTGAATAATTCCATCAGCTATACGTCACAACAAATAACATAAAAAACAACCACCTAAAGGCTTTTCCATGCCCCCTCAATTAGCGCCAGCCAGTTCCATCAAAACCACACTAAAACCACTGGCTAAAACTACCATTCCCTCTCCCTTTTGCTTCGGTAACTCCGATCAAAGCCTTTTATTTTCTTTACCTTACACCACCTTTGTCATCCCTTACCATTCCCTTACCCCTATGACTAGAAAGCTCCAACAAAACACCCTCACCACCTTCAACCATTTATGAAATGCCTCAATTTGTTCTACTAAAAATTTTATTTTATAGTAAAAGTATATATGTAAAATATTTGGGGTTACCACCGTAATTGACATAAGCCTAGTTTGTCCAACCATCCTTACATTAATCAAAAAGCTAAATTAATTTATAATAAAATAAGGAAATTAGAAATGGAAGAAACATTTATAATGCAATATGAGTTTGGAGTTTAATATCAAATTACAATATTAAAATACAAAGTAAGGGATACCAAGGATCAAGAGTCCAAAAAGGTATCTAGGTAATTACATCAACCATATAACATTACTCTTTAACGAAACACCCATTACAGATAAGATCACTCATCCACATATAGTGCATTATAGGTAGTATAGTCATCTAGAGGATATTTTGAGACCTATACACAAGAGTAAGGGTCTCCTACTCATGGGAATGAATAACACCTATAAAAAGGGTGGTCAGTATGTTACGTACCAAGTAAGGGAACAATACTAACGAATCAGGGTTATAAATAATACATGCATTTGTAAGAAATTATAGGTACACATTCAAATAAATGAAACATATTATAAGATAGATAATGATCCAAGCCTCTTTATTAGATATAACCAATTTCATTCTTTTATGTACTTTGAATATAGGAACTCCACTATTCTTAAACCTATGGAATGGTCTGAAGCACCTTCTCAAGGATAATACACCTGAGCCACTATTATCATTTGGTGGAATAGAACTAAAAATATCATCTTCTTGAAGTAGAATGCTCCTGAGCCACTATTATCTCCGGTGGAACAAATATAAAAACAACACCTTGATCTTGACTCACATACTCTTCCACTTTAAATTATTAGTGTCTTATCTATAAATTATAATGTTATATATTCATTCACAATGAGTAGGGGTCCCACTATTCTTAACCTAGTGGAATGGAATAAAACACCTTCTTAGGGCAAAATGCTTTCGAGCCACTATTATCTCTTATGGAATGGATATTTAAAAATGTTATCTTCTCGGGGCGAAATGCTTCTAAGATACTATTATCTCCAGTGAAATAGATATATAAAAGCATCATCTTAAACCTACTCACATTCTCTTTCACTTTTAATTATTAATATCTTATTCATGGTTGATTCATAGGTATTGAACACATTGAGGTAGATAAACACATCATGTAGATCAAGATCCATAAATTCCTCAAACCCCAATTCCACACTCCTAGCATCATTCTCTCATATTAATTATTCAAACACCAATTATAATATATCATTCTCAAATATCATCATTATTATTATCATATCCATAATTCATGGTCCAACTCCCATACAACACATATACATTAATAATCTTATCCTAAAGTACTGCTCACAGAATTATCAAAACTTTAATTTCATATGTAGTCATAATTATTCCCATAAGACTCATATGATTACCAAATTCAATATTCATCCTCTTATCACCAACATTAGCAACATATCCAGAATTGTAGTATTAGCTCTAAAGTTTTATACATGGAATAATAAGATAATCATTTTAGGTCACTATAACCTAATTAGATCATTATCTCATTTTTTAGGAACCTAAGAAGACCAATAATATTTCCTAAACATTTCTCAAGATATCATTTTCATATTTTAATCCTCCTAATACATTTTAATACCAAATTTCCTTATTATCCCATAATAACCAAAATACCCTTAAGAATAACCAATAGCCTTTACTTTATAAAATCTTTTACCTTCCACAAACATTATTTTTACAAATCCACCATTTATCATCATACCTCATGAATATGCTTATGTTCACTTATCATATCTTATTTGGTTCTAATTCATGCCATAAAACATATTCTTTACAAATATGGCATTATCATAATAAAATCATCTCCATACCTCTTACTCATTCTTACTTTCTTTCAAACATACATTCCATATAACCACAACATACCATAAACAATATACATTACATCATATAGCAGAAATATTATGAAAAATACACATATCCATACAAGAAACTAACACACAAACCCTAAAACATCAATTAGTATCCTTACCAATAAGGATACTTATCTCTATGCATATAAATCCTAGACCTCCTCTTCCAATATCACCAAAATATCTCCTACGATAAATAACATAATACACGGTTAGGTTTGAAGAATATAACCAAGGGAAAAGTTAAGGTAAAGGAGGGTAAAAATGGAAATAACCGTATTTAAATGGAAGCTTGAGTTGTGTGGTGTGTGGTAGAATGTATGGTGGAGTTATGGTGAAAATTTGGTGGTGTTTGGATAAGGTTTAGAGGTAAAAATAGGGGTACACAACCAAAAAGGGTAGCTACACGAGCATGCTACATGCAATGCACACCTTGATCAAGAGTTAAAATCATACACGACTAGGCGGTGTGAAGTGGAATGGTCGTGCTCGATCACTGGGTATAACAGACTTAAGTCGAATGGATACGCACATGAATGCAAAAGGCCATATGATGGTACACAAATAGGCTATGCTTTGTTGTATGATTTTGGAATAAGAAATTTTAGTGTTGCATGGTCGTGCTTGTGGCTGTGCACAGGCTATGCAATTTATGAAGAGGGGAAAAAGGCATTGATCAGCAACGATGGTTGGTGACAATAATGGGGAAGGATGGGGTGACCCTAGGTGGTTGGTCCACCAGAATTGGGTGGTGCTTGGTGATTCATGGTGGTGATTGTGGTGATGGAGGTGGTGCATGTGCAGAAACATAGCAAAGAAGAGGAAGAAAATGAGTAAGGAAGATGGAAGAAGGAAGAAGCAAGAGGGAGCTCATGGTAGTTTATTTTGGATAAGGTGTGGGTAAGAAATGGCATAAACAAAAGAGAAAGAAAGGAGAGTGAAGTAGTGTATATATATACGAATATGGGGAATGCGAACAAAAAAAGAAAAAAATGCAGAGGATGGCTGATCGAGTTGGACGATGTAGTGGAGATTTTCAACGAATGTTGCAAGGAGAGTGTTGGGGTGATAATTTAAGAGGGTAAAACAAGGAATGGTGATGGTTGTGAGAGTATGTTGCATGAAAATGAAAAATGGTAAGGGAGGGGGTAGTGTGCATGGATCAGGGTGGTAGTAGTGGTGATGAGAAATGGTGCAAATGGGAGGAGGCAACACACACAAAAGAAGTGAGGCTAGTTGCAAGTTGTGCAAGTCAAGAGTTATGGCTGAAGGAGGAAAAAAAGGGAAAGAAAGGAAAAAGGAAAAGATTTAAGATTAGTTTTAGATAATTTTATATTAGTTAAAATTGATAGGATTAGTGATAAATTTTAGCGGGTTTAAGATCGGGTTACAAAATATGGTTTATTTTGGTCAAAGATTAATACTCGATTAAGATTTAGGATTAAGAAATTTGGTTAAGGCTAAAATAATATTTTCTTGAGATTAGAATGTAATTATAGTATTAATGATATACAATTAGGTTACGAAAAATTTCGGTGTATTACATCACTACCCCCTAGGAGAGACTTCATCCCAAAAGTTAACAAGTCCAGGTTAGGGAAAAAGGATGTAAGGAACGCGATCTCAGTGGACAAACCTATCAAAGTTAATACTATACTACTAGGGATTACCCCCTTAAAAGAGAGAAAACCTGAGACCTAACACACCTTTGTTAAAAAGCTCGAGATGAGTTGTACATATATCCTTCTCGATCTCCCATGTAGCCTCCTCTACTCTATGACGGCTCTAAAGAGTCTTCATGAGCGGAACTAAACTCATTTGGGTTTGTTGAATCTTGGTGTCGATAATCCTCAAAGGTCTTTTCTCGTAGGATAAAGAATCATTGAGCTTGATCTTATCTATTCTGATCATGTTCAATGGATCTACAATGTACTTTCTTAGCTGGGAGATATGGAAGACGTTGTGAACTCTATTAAACTCTATTGGAAGTACTAGGTGGTATGAAACTTCTCCAACCCTATCAAGAACCTCATATGGACTTATGTACCTTAGGCTCAACTTAGCCTTCCTTCAAAATCTCTACACCCCTTTGGTAGGTGAAACTCTTAACATAATCTATCCCCTAGCTCGAAACCATCACTACGGTGTCTCTGATCTGTGTAGTGAGTTTCCTAATTTTAGTTCTAAGGTTTAAACATATCTCTATGCTAACCTTGACACCATTTTGATAGGATCTACCTTGGTTTTCCTATTCAGGCTTTACAGGGATATATAAGTGCTAAACGTGACTAATATTTAACACACGTGAACATATAAAACATCAGAAGTTGAAATATCCATATCAACATGATTAATGTTATATTAATAGAACATTAAAACATTAGGATCCTATCGATCCTCCTCACATATGTAATTAATTCATGCTAATTTCCATTCCATAATAACATAGCATTAAGATTGGGAGAGAAAAGAAAAAGATACAAAGGATATTGGAGAATACATCCTCTAGGGTTATTGTTATTGCTGATAGGGTAAGTGAACTTCTTTATTCTTTGTACTTCATCCACAACCTTGAGCTTCAAGCTCCATGGTTTTTACCCAATATTATTTTTAGCGTTGCTTTATTTTTTTAAAATAGGAAAATATTTAGTCTCTTGAGAATGGTAGTGATCTTCCTACATTTGTTCATCTCTTTTTGTTTATAGAGGAGGTAGGGTGGGGGATAAAGGCCTATATGGTATATAATGAGAGTTTCAGCTTAAGAATTAGGGACTACTTAGGGATAAAAATAATCTTTAGTTTTTATTGTTGTTATAAATTTTTGTTGAAGTGATTTACAATTCTAAGGTTTCACCTTATGGCCACCCTATAGGGTCATCTACCTTAGTAACATCCTATAAGGTATCTCATCCTATAAGGTCATTCACATTGTAGAGTAATATCACTTTATGAGACATCCTATAATTCTTTTCACCATGCAAGGTTACCCTATAGGGTCTCTCTCCCTATAACGTCACTCACCATGTATCATCCTCTTACCCTATGGTCACATAATAAAAGAGAGATTCAATTTGGATAAAAGGATGAGGATGAAAGGAACACGTGGCATTTCGACTATGCTGGCTCATTTTTTAGTGTGCATTATCCTGTATCATCATATTGACATAAAACATTGTTCTACCATGTAAAGAACCCTAAATATACCATAATCAACTTTTCCCTAAATGAAAAACCAATGATAGTTAGGCTATAAAACACTAATTTTAGGTTGTTTAGGATACAAGTTCTAATTTTTCCCTTACTTAGGTGTCATAACCCTACAAGGTGGGGAAAAATAGTAGCGTACCTCACCAAACAGCTTAATTACATCAAAAAACATGTAAATTACATCCTAAGAAATACTAAAAATATGAAATTTTGGTATCTTACAAATCATCTTACTAAAATCATGTCCATTCCACACCTACCTACGATTCCACCTTTATATCCCACCTTATCATCCACCTATAGTTCAACAACATGCACCACTAGTGATGATCAAGACTCTTGACATAGCCCTTAGTATTCATTAGTTGGTTAGTTATATGTTTGATAATTTTATACTATCTTGATTTGTATTAGTTTGATTGTATAAATTATTTGGAGCTTTAGATGAACTCATGATATTTTATGTAATGATTTGTTTTCTTTTCCTATGTTTGTAATCAGCCTTGTATTCCATCTCTTATAAACATGAATTTTAGTGAATATATTAAATGATATGTGATTTATTTTGATATATTATAAGTCTATAATAAATTACTTTTGCTTATGTACTTTGAAAATTTTCATAATTACATTGAGCTTTTTTAGGTATTGAAAGAAATAAATTTTCAATTCATGCATACATTAATAAAGAGCATCATTCCTTAAAGTTATTTCAATCACTAACACCAGAATAGTTCATTACATGCTTGTGATTGACTATTTTAACTAATTCAAAACTTAAGGGTATATTCAGAGATGTTTTCAACCTTTTGTTGATGATAAAACGAGAGAAAATTCAGAATTTAGATAAAAGATGGAAAATATGAGTAATTATTCAAACCTTTTGAATTAATATTCCATAAATTACCCTTATTGAATTTTGTTTTATATCATAAAAAAGTAGGATATTTTTGGCCTCATAAGTCACATATCCTTTTTTTTGGTAATGAAAAACCTTCATTAGGGTTTTAATGTATGTGTTTAAATGTGAACGATGAAATTCCAAGTTTAAATGATAATGATCACACTCATACAAACAATAAAGTGCAAGAACATAAGAGAGTAATCAAATTTCTCTTTCCTATGGATTAAGATCTAACAACTTTTACATCAAGAACATACAAGTTAGCATCATTGAAAATCTCAAGACTTTTTACATCATGGTGGTTTTTTATTTAAATCTTAGACTAATAAATGAGATAATGTGCATATACTCTATCATCTATATCCCTAATTTGCATGAATTTCTATTATCATTTTGGTTAAAATTAGTGTTTTGGTCTCGAATACTACCTTATTCTGGGAATTTTATCTAAGTGTGAGAGTTGGGGAAAAATGGATCAATAATGATGCAAAATGGGAGTTTAAATGATGGTTGGAATGATAACTAACATGCAATAAGGATTGGTCATGCCTTCGAACACAATTATGGAGGATTTGGAGAAAAAAGGGAAACAAGTCATGAAATTTTTCCTAACCACATGAAGGGTGTGTTCCTTACAATAGCTTATACTTGACATGTGACTGAATTGATGTTCTATAACTGCAAGTGCACGTTTTTTATGTAGCACTAAAAGTATCGTGCCATAGGGAACAGGGGATGGGTACTAGACTGAGGATAAAATCTTTCTATATTTAGACCATCAAAAAGTTTATCAGTGAAATTATTTTCAAAATAAAAAATAAATTGCTAAAAAAGGGAACCTTAAGAGCACACAAATTTATAAGATCGTAATTAAATTATAAAAGATAGCAACTAAGTTTCTGGTTAAATTTCCTAATTCATGAAATGTTAAATAATCTTATAGATCTAAACCTAAAATTTGTTAGGATTGTTTAAAAAAGGATAATTTTTCTACGTTTTCTCAAGCTACAATGACCTTTTTCCATTTACAAGTTCAAATATTTCTAGATTAGATTTACATAATCATCAAATTCGTAAATTCAATTATTTCCCCATATATTTGTAGAAATTAGATTAACATCTATTGACCTATTAATTTATAATATCTAATTATGTTATGTTTTTCTACTAACCATTTATTTATTGATCTCAATGAAAGTTTCCCCTATAAAAGTTTAATCAATATTTTGAATAAGACATTCAAACAAAACACAATATACTAGATTAGAAATTCAAATTAGGACATATACGAGAAAAAAATTAACACATCAGGTTCAAAAAATTCTACCTTCACCTTAGTACAAGAGAAATAAGAAATTGCTGAATTGATTGAGGTACAAGAGAACAAAATCGAGGATGTGAATTATATTAAGAAGATAGATATATAAATCTTAGATGATAAACAATACCCTTAGAATTGTAAATTAAACAAACTTTGATCAATCACCTTCACTTCAGATTACACTTGTAATGGAAAGGTGAATCAGAAAAAAAAACAAAGATCCCTATTTTGTGCCTCCAAAATTGACATCCTATTGTAATACCCGAAATCCCTTTTTTAAATCAAAACTCATGGTTTTTTTTCCCATGAGTGTAGGCTGACACAATTGTGATTTTCAACATAGACCGATCATGTCACTCTTAGTTATTTATTTTGATATCTTTTGGTATTTTTACCATAAATTCTTCGTTAGACCTTTGATTATGCTAATTTTTGGTGCATTGGAAATATAACACAAATATATTTGACCTTTATGCTTAGTATTTCTCAAAATTTAGATTTCATCATGGTTAAACTTCCACGTTTTTCCACCCTTACACACTTTAAGCATATTTTTTTTACTTCCCATTTGTTTCAAATATTGAGTTTTTGCACCTTTTGATCCCACTACCTTGACATATCTATAAAATATGATTAAGAGTATTAAAAAAGAACAATTAGACTAAAGTGTGTAAAAACATAATGCATAATCACATGAAATATTTTTTTAAAGCTCTAATAAACTAGTAGAAAGCATACCTATCATGATTTATTGACTTTGTTTAAACCAAAATTAGCCTGTATCATATGATATGGCCATGTCACATGTATTTTATGTTTTTAAAGAGTGATTACCTCTAAAAATTTCCCATTATAGAGTAGCTTTCTACACACTTTTGGATAGTTTTGGAGTAATCCCCCAAATTTTTATCTCATCATAACTTTGGTTAATTTATATTTTAACCTAATCTAAATCTCAAAGAAACAATAAATTTATTTTTACCAAATTCCTCAACCCTAAATATAATCCCAATTCTAATTTTCGATCAATATATAATTTTTTAGCCTAACCCTAACCCTAGATAATTGATAAATAATATTTTATATTAACTTCCAAAATTTGAAACTAAACCTAATCTTAATCCGAAACCTAAAAATTTTCCATTTCCTTTTCCCTCTTTCTTTTTATTTTCTCACGTATCACTTCATTTTTATCCCTTATTTTTCTTTCTTCTTTCTTTTCTCCTCAGTTTTTCAACCTAATCCACCTTTCTTTCTTTTATTTTTATCCTCAACTTACACCTCTAGCCCAAATCATCCATTCCTTTTATTTTGTCTTTCTTTTTTGTTTTCCTTTCCACATTCAACATCCTCTCCTTCCTCCTTTACCTTCCCCTTTCCCATTCCCCTTTCCACTTTTGACCATACATATCCTCCATTCCCCCTACTTACCCATCATCCCTCCTTCCTTTCTTATCCATGCACCCTGCCACACTACAACCCCTTGCCCTGTATAGCCTTGTAGCCCCTAACCTGGCACCATCAACTCCGTGCCTCAACATGAACCCGGTACCTTTACCATTTTGTTTCTCACCTATCCCCCTCACATTCCTAAACTTAACCCTTCCCTATATTCTTCTCCCTTTCCCTTCCTCTCCTAACCATTCACATACACATACATATGTATACCTACATGCCCTTCCTTCTCTTTTTTTCTTTTTCTTCCTTTCCTCTTTTCTTATATGAGAAAATAGCCCCTACTATTTTTTTTCTCCTTCTCACTACCACTGTCCATCGCAACTAGCACAACCAGCTCTATCATCGCCTTCACCCTTAGTCGAGTTTCTTTTCCCCTCCTCATTCCCATAATTGCTCATATTAATACCACCACTACCACTCGTTTCCCATTTTCTCCTCACTCAATCCTTATAGGCCCAACTAGTGCACCTCTACCTCATCACCTCCCATCTCCACCAACACCATCACCATTGTCGGTTCTTTCCTTCCCGTCCTCACCTTCTCCTTCCTTTATCATCTTGTCCTAGCACTACAATCGACCACATCCCCAACTCCCACCTTCCTTGCTTTAATTCTTTTCTCTCCCAACCTAGCTATCAGCTATAACACTTTCAAGCCTCAGTCGCTGCCTGTAGGCTACTAGCATCACCTAACTATTGCCAACCAACACTACTCCATTACCTCTAACAACAAGCACCACCCCAACCCCAACCTTATTTTTTCTTTTTTTCTCTCCCTACCTCAACCCAATCCACCCCTTGATGTCACCCACCATCTTTGTAACACCCCAAAATTTACATACTTTTTTTTTATACTTATAACTTAAACCGTAAATTCTGGAAATGTTACCGCCACACTTAGTACCAGACCGGTTCACTCCTACCGTTCCAATACTAAGTGCTAAGGCTAAAGAAACAACTCAGTAAACATTAAGGGATAGTCCAAATTCAGAGATATGGAAATCAGGTACGCACAAGTCTTTATTCGATTCCGAATATGAGGGTAGTTTTGCAGGAAAGGGAAAATAACTACAATAATGAAGTAGTTTCGAAAGTACTATTCATAAATAGATAAGATAGTAATAATAAATTCATAGGAAAACCAGCCACGTCACTCTGATAATCGATCCAGCTCGATCATCACTTGTCCCCACTGGATGTCCCATAGATATCTATAGCATCATAATACATATCTCCTACCTGCAGGAAATCAGATGGGCCTTCTACTCGTTGGAATGAGCAGCACCCATGAAAAGGGTGATCAGTACGCTACGTACTGAGTAAGGTAACCGAGCACTAAGGCCAACACATAAACACATAACCCATGCAGAATAATACAAGGCATAATCATCAACAATAACGTAAAGGCAAAAAGAACGAACAGGTGGAAATGCCAAAATAATACTTATAGTTCAAATTAATTACTTCATTGATCCTTTATCAAATTAATTTCACACCATATTCTTTATCCAGTCCATACGATTTCGGAACCCCACTATTTTAGCCGGTGGATCGGTCGCGAGGGTACATGCCCTGCCACTATTATATGCCGGTGGATCGGTCGCGAGGGTAACATACCCTGCCACTATTATAGCCGGTGGATCGGTCTGGCCCCTTCTCGTACGGTGTTCCACTTTAAGTGATTAGTGTCTTCCCATATCTTTCAACACATAACGTTTTGTTTTGTTGAGCTCGGGATCCCCCACTATTATAGCCGGTGGATCGGTCGCGAGGGAAAACATTCCCTGCCACTATTATGCCGGTGGATCGGTCTGGGCCCGACTCAACATCTTCCACTTTACGTAATTAATATTTTTATGTATCTTATTTAGAAATCATCAAGACATGCACGTCAGCCAACCTTAGTTAATCATCACCACCATAGTTAGTTATGACACACTCTAGCACCCATGCAAAACCCTAACTTCCATGCAAAACCCTAACGCCACGTAGACCATGCTTCCATGCAAACCCTAACATCATACCATTTCATGCAAACCTCTAATACCGTACCATTTCACACAAAACCCTAACACCATGCCCTTTCATGTAAAACCCTATCACCCTACTATTTCATGCAAACTACTAACACCATACTATTCTATGCCAAACCCTAGCATCATGCAACTCCATGCAGAACCCTAACTCTTATGCAACCCTAGCTCCCATGTAACCCTAACTCCACGTAAAAACATATTCCCATGCAAACCCTATTTTCTCATGCAAACCCTAACTCCACGTAAAAATATATTTCCATGCAAACCCTATTCTCCCATGCAACACATTTTCCATGAAAACCCTACTTTTATGCAAACCCTAAACCTCATGCAAAAACCCAATCACCAAGCAACCTCATTAATAATTTACAACTCCATCATTATTTTACAATCACATCATGCATGTCTTGAAACCACATTATACAACAATACAACATCAATGTACATATGATTCTCCTGCCACCATTTATCCACACCAACATACTTCAATCCCATAATCATGCTGTATTAATAACAATTATACAACGTTCACACGAAATGCACTATAACTAACATCACATGGCATGCATAGCATAAAATCACATAATACAAGTATGGCCTTAGCACCCCTTACCTAAAACGTCACCTGTCTTGGAGCACGCTCCTATACCACTTGAGGACTTTGGTTGGGCTCACCTACTATGGGAAAAATACTAGGATTAGGTTTTCTCTTAAGAATGCTATCATTTCTAACTTATCCCAAGACCTTATTTTTAATTACAAATTATTATATTAGAATTGACTCTACCAAATACTAGTAGAATATTAATAATAAAACTAAGGCAGTTCAAAATAAAAAGGTGATATAAGGGTTTCTGCCCTTCACCAAAATAATATGAGTAAAGATAATAATAATAATTCTATAATAACTAAATATTATAAATAAAGATAATATCAAGAATAATAATAATAATAATAATAATAATAATAATAATAATAATAATAATAATAATAATAATATATAAGCTTTAAAATTTAAAGTGGGGTTTCGACCCTACTTATAACTAATGACCTACTATTTATTAATATTAATAATAAAATTAATAACATATATAATAATATTGAAATAATAAAGATAATGACAATATTATTATTAATGGTTATAAGAACAATAGGAATAGTAATACTAAAATACATAAGTGCGAATGTTAATACAAAATTTGGGCCTAAGATTTTCCAGAATAATTAATAAAATGATAATAATAAGTATTCTAATAATTATAATATTAATAATAATAAGAAGAAGAAGAATGATAATAATCCCATAATAATTCAATTAATAACTTAAAATTCGAAACTAACAATAATATTGTTTTATTACCACTCTCCACCCTGCAAGTAAAATTCATAATAAAATTTCTCATCAAATAATAATAAAACATATTAAGAATAATAATAATGGTAATTATATGCAAATAATTGAAATAAATTAAATCAAGGCTTATAATAATATGGAAAATGGTTGAGAGGGTCTAGAGTTAAACCTTAAGCTGGTGGGGATAGGTGGCACCGGCGGTGGTTCACGGCGGCGGCGACGGTGGCCGGAAAAATAGAAGAAAAGAGGGAAAGATGAATGTTGGGAAAAAGATAGGGAGAATTGAGGTGATATAAGAGGTGTTTATTGTTGCCCAAGAGGAGAGGGACAAAATGATGGTGGTGGTGCAGCCAAAGGTGGCGGCGCACGGCGGTGGAAGGCGGTTTAAGGCTTCGGGGTCAAAATTCCGGCGAGAACGAGCATCCAACTTGGCACGGCTATGGAGGCTCGTGCAAGAATAATCGAGAGGTAAAAATAGTCTGGTTAACTAGAGGAATTTTCAGGGAAGAGAATGGAATGTTTCGGTGGCGCTGATGTTGGCCGAAGGTGGCGGATGAGGCGTCTGAAGTTGGGGTGGCGGCAGCTCGGGCCGAGGGTTTCGGGGAAGAAAAGAAATCCAAAAGTCCTACCATTAGGCTATTTATAGATGTTGGAATGGATAAAGAGGAGCTGGAGGTCGACATGGAAGTGTTAAATGCAAGAATTTGGGCAGCCGGCGTCGGAAAACGGTCGGTCGACGTTTGGGTTGGCTTCGGGGTTTTCGAGAGGTTGGGGAGGAGAAAAGGCCGAGAGTTAACGTCAAATAATTATATGAAGTTATTTCTGGAGTTAATAGGAAGACAATGAGACAAGAAACGGCCGGTATTAATTACCGTAGCCGGAGAAGCCATTGACGGGGTCGAAGCTTGCGTCGCAGCGACGGAGGAGGAAGGAGGAAGAAGAAGATGGGCTGGCCGGGCGGTTCGCGAAGGAAGAGAAAGAAAGAAAAGATGGGAAACCGGGCGGTTCGGCGCGAGCGGTAAGGGTTTAAATGGAACGACGAGTTTCGGTGGAAACAGAGGCAAAACACGGCGTGGCACGGAGCGGACGGATGACGTCGCGCGGGCACGGGCTGGGCCGTGCCGAAGAAGAAGAAGAAAAGAAAAAGGAGAACTGGGCCGCGAGCTGGCCCAGTTCGGCGAGAAGAAGAGGAAAAAGAAAAAGAAAAGGAAAAAGGAAGAAAGAAAAGGAAAAGGGAAAAAGGAAAGGAGAAAATTAATTAGATTAGGGCCAATTAAATTAATCTGAATATTTAGGATATTTAAAGATAATAATATTTAAATAAAATTAAATTTAAACCCCTTTTTAGGCTAAATTAGGATATTTAAAATATTTTCCATAAATTCCATTTTAATTAGCAAAACACCCTAATTTTCTTCCATTAAATTATTTATAAAATTAATATTAATTTGGAACTATTTTATCCTCCTTATTTTAAATAAAATACTTTATTTTGTTAATTTCTAAAATAAAATCCTTAACTAGCTAAAATACCCAAATTTCTCCTAACAAAAATAGTAATAAGTTTCTTCTTAATTTGTCCTAATTAATCTCCTTTTATTTTAATCAAATAATTTATATTTAAATAATTATCATAATAATTATCATTTAAATATACTATTTAAAATTAGAACTTTTCAGGGCATTTCAATCTTTTACCACCAACCATCACCATCACCTTAACCACAACACTATCACAGTGTCCACCATCAAAACCCTATTATGCACCACCCTGCCCAAGCCATCCACTTTTTAGTTATCTGTATTTTTTCTCACTCTATTTTGCTTTATTTTCCCTTAAATTAATTTTTCCTAAGTCTAATCTTGTGTATTATGACTTCTAGGTGATATTATAAAAGTATCAAAGGAGAAATCATTGATATTGTCTACTTAGAGATTGAAGATGCTACAGTAAGGTTACATGTCATAGTTAGGGCTTTTATGTGCAACATGTGTATATTTGTTTATGAAATCATGCTTGAAATGGTTATATGGAAAATATTATTATGAAAATGATGTTATATGGTATGTAGTGTTGTATGATGAAAAAGTGAGAAAGTTGGGAAATTGGGATTTATAATATATATAAATAGAATTGTGGTTATGCATTTTTAGGAGGATATTGGAGGTTGAAAAATCATTGATATTGGAACTCATAATTTTTTAATGAATGGGCATTTTGGTGAATATGGGTAAAAAATAAAATATTGCATATTTTATTGAGATAATCGGTTCAAAATGGATTAAATATATTATGTGGAATTTTTAGATTAAATAGGAATGGTTTAAATCCAATAATTGAGAAAAGTGATTTTAAGTGTGAATAATAATCCTATAAGTGAGATTATTATCACATGTATGAAATGTAGGATTTTGACCATAATTTATGGATATGTTATTAATATTGAACTTTTAGTAATTAATATTAAATTTGGGAGTCATATTAGTCTCACAAGGAATGTTATGATTAGTTTGTGAAAGTAGGGTTCTATGGGGAAGGTGAATAGAAACCCTAAATATAGGTTATTATTAAGAAAGTGGATTTCCTTAGGCATATAGTGTTAACTGGGGGAGTATCTATTACTCAACGAAGATTATGGAAAGAATGAAAGCCTCCCACGAACATGTCGGAGGTTCATAGTTTTCTAGGACTGGTCGGTTATTACTAACACTTTGTTCATAACTTCTTAAAGATTTCATGTCCCGTAACCAACCTCTTGAAGAAGACCACTAAGTTCCAATGGAAAAAGTCTTGTGATGGATCCTTCCAGGAATTAAAGAGACAGTTGACCACTACACCTATCTTGACTTTGCCAGAGGGTTCGAAGGGTTTTGAGGTCTATAGCGATGCATCCAAGCACTAACACGAATGTGTGTTAATGCAGAATGGTAGATTGGTCACATATGCCCCCTGACAGTTAAAGCAACATGAGAAGAAATATCTAACTCACAATTTGAAGTTAGCCACAATGGTTTTTGCTTTGATGATTTGGAGGCACTATTTGTATGGGACCAAGTGCAAGTTGTTCACAAATCACAAGAGCCTTTAGTACATCTTCACCTAGAAATAGCTAAAAATGAGGCAAAGAAAGTGGCTGGAGCTAGTCAAGGACTATGACATATAGTTGACCTATGATAAAGGTAAGGCCAACGTGGTTGTACATGAATGAAGTAGGAAGACCAGACACCCTATGAACTTCTGTGTGGTTGCTAATCAAATGCTCGAGGAATTTTCTGACCTAGAGATTGAGCTAATTTAACATGGTGATCTCGAGGTCTGTATGAGTGCCTTGATAATCACCCCCATGGTATTTGAGGAGATTCAAGCCAGCCAGGCCTAAGATTTCAAGATTAAAGGATCCTTCAGAAGTTATAAGAATCCTAGGCTAAAGGGTTTTAGGTACACGAGGATGGTATCCTTCATCATAAAGGCTATTGGACTGTACCATAAGGATTTTCAAAGTTGAAGTGCTAAATCTTGGAAGAGGGACACCAAACCCCTTACTCTATCAACCTAAGAGAGGAAAAGATATATAAGGATCATAAAAAGGTGTATTGGTGGCCCTGTATGAAATGAAAAATAGCTAAGTTTGTGTCTAGATTTCTAACCAATCAGAAGGTAAAGATTGAGAACCATATAGCTGTAGGGCTACTTCAGCCTTTAGAAGTACCAAGATGGAAGTGGGATTCAATGTCCATGGACTTTATTAGTGGGTTACTAAGAATTCGGAGAGGTTGTGACACTATCTAGGTCATCGTGGACAAATTTACCAAGTCGGCTGTGTTTATTCCCATGAAGTCCACCTAGAGCATGGATTAGTTAGACGGTTCCCACATAAAGTTCGTGGTTAGTCGGCACTGGATGCCTGAGGATATCATATTATAAAGAGATTTTAGGTTCCTCTCTCATTTTTGGGGAAAGCTACAGGAACACCTGGAAATAAAGTTGAAGATCAGTACATCTTTCCATCCTACTATAGATGAATGTACCGAGATGACCATACAGAACTTAGATGATATACTGATGGCTTGTGTCTTGGATTTTTTAGGGTTTTTTGGGAGGAGTGCTTGCATCTGATATAGTTATCGTATAATAACAACTACCATGCCAATATAGAGATGGCTCCTTTTGAATTATTGTATAGGTGGAAGTGTAGGACCCCCTTTGTGCTTGAGTGATATCAGTGAGATAGTGGTGTTGGGATATTAGATGATCGGAGAAATGATCAGGCATATTTGTTAGATTTAGGATTACATGAGAGCTTCTCAAAGCCAACAAACGAGCTATGATGATCAAAAGCATCAGAGTAGCAACTTTAACCTTGGATAGAAGGTACTATTGAGGGTTTTCCCTACTAAGGGTGTGAACAAGTTTGGTAGAAATGGCAAGCTCAGCTTGAGGTACATTGAACCCTATGAGATCTGAGAGTGAGTCAAAGAGGTTACATAGTGGTTAGAACTCCCACAAGAGTTGGCACAAGTTCACAATGTGTTCCACATCTCATAGTTGCAAAAGTAAGTTGCCGATCCTTCCCATGTGATCCGACCTGATGAGGTTGAACTTGCTGATTTCCTGGCTTACGTGGAGAGACCTATGCGGATCCTTAACGCCATGCTTTGGAAGACCTATATGAGTGTGGGACTGAGGAAGCTACCTAGGAAGTTGAGAAGGACATGAACGAGGTGTATCTAGAACTCTTTGCCTCAAGTATAATAGTTCATAGTATACCCCTTTTTCTTTACTGGGGTAGTAGCATCCTGTTTTATGCTTTTGTTTATCAATCACCTTAGAACTACATTTCCCTATTTCCTACTCCCAGAATGAAGACAATGACTTTGGGGATGAAGTTTTTCTTTAAGGGGGTAGTGATGTAATACCTCAAAACCTTAATTTAGGAATTACAAATAAAATAAGGATTAATAGGTGGAATTTAATTAAATATACCATTTTTAATAAAATAATGATATTATAATAAAAATAATTAAATCCAAAAAGGAGGAAAATAATGTAGGGATTATATTAGTGAAGGCTAGAATAATTTACTAAGCTAAAATAAATTTTAAGTAAATTATAATAATAATTTCTGAATTTATAAAAAATATTTATTTATTTTTACTAATTTTATTATTCCTAAAATTTCAAAAAAATCCCAACACACCCCAACCACCTCACTTTTCTTGTCTTTTTCTCTTTTTCTTTTTCTTCTCCTTTTCTTCCTTTTCTTTATCCTTTTCTTCCTTTTTCTTCTTCTTTTTTTCTCTTTCTCCCCCTCTCTAGACTAGGCCTTGCCTAGCACGGCCCAACTCACTCTCACTCTCCCTCTCCATCTCCGCCCCTCTCATTCCCTTCTTTCCCAACTCACTTTTTTTTCCTCACACGGCCTAGTGTCATCCGCCCCCTTCTTTCCCTTCTTCTCCCTTTCATTTTTCCCTTCTACCCCTTCTACCCTTGTCTTCAACCTCCCCTCGATTAGTATATCCCAAATGGCTGCTTTGCAGCCATAGCTTTCCCTCTTTCTTCACATTCCCCTCATCTTGACCTGTATGGCATGTAGCTATCACTACCCTACACTTGTCCCCACCCCTCTACAGCCCCAACGTCCCCACCTAACCCCTACAACACTACCCAGAAACCTACACTATCCCTTGGCCATGCATGCTACACCGGCCTACACATCGACTAGCAACCAACCACCCCTCCCCTTCTCTTCTACCTTCCTTTGTTCACTTCCCCTAACCTTCTCCCCTATTTATACTCCTTTGTGCCTCTAATTTCCCATATTTTTCTTCCATTCTAGAATTCCCCAACTCCCTCGCACCCTCTCTTCAGTTGCCCCTACCATTTCCACCACGCCACGCAGCCGTCACTACACCCATCCTTCCTTTTCCCTACACCACTCTCCACAGAACAAGACCTCTCACTACCCTTAACTCTCCCTCCTCTTCTCTCCCCACTTATGTAATGTGGGCATCTCGAGCTACCTTTTTACACCCATCGTCACCACTTGCACCTCCTTATGCCGCCACTTGCACCGCCTTATGCTGCCACCACTGCAGCAACCACCACCTCTACTACCTCCCTTTATGCCCAAAAAACCTCCCCTACCTTCCCATACCACCAATTCCCATTTTATTTCCCTCATTCCTCCTTTCCTCTCCTTCACTCTCGGACACCATCATTACCCATGCCTACGTCACCGTAGTGAGACACCACCACCACCATGACCCCCTCTAACCTAGAAACTCTACAACCCAAGAAAACCTAACTCCCCTCCCCTTTTCCAACCCCAAAATCTCTCCTTTTCTATCACTACCACCTTGTGCCGCCACCACCACCATCATGTATCATTGATGTTGCCACCCTAGCCTACTACTCCCTCTCTAGTTATGCGCTTAACCTTTGTATTTATTTGGTATAATTTGTTTTAAATATTTTACTATTATTAAAATAATAATAATAATTATTATTATTATTATAACTAATCTTATTACTAATATCTAGTTAGGAAAAATAAAAGAAAAAGAAAAAGGAGTAAGAAGAAGGTTTAATAATTAGTGTTCCATTTTTATAGGTTATGAACCAAATCCTTCCCATAAGGAGGTGTAGGATTAGTGCTCCAAGCCCGGTAGCCTATTAGATAAAGATGTAGTTAAGGCTTGGGTTTGCTATGATTTATTTTCGTTATCGACGTAATGATATGTAATGTGTATTATATATGAATGTGGACTAAAACAGTGTGTAATGCAACTTGCTCTACATGGAGTTAAGGTAAGTTGTGAATCATTTATGATATATGTGATATGGGTGTTATGACTTGCTATATATGGCATGCTCTTATGTATAGTTTTTATGGTATGACATGCATGCTAGGAGTCCTTAGGGGGTTTGAGAGGTTGTGAGGATCTAGAAGAAATAAAGATGGTGGAGTGAGTAAGAAAAGTGGGAAAAAACCTAAATATATTGGGAAATATAGGAAATAAAATCAAGGAAGAATAATAATAAAATGAAAGGTTAGAGTAAAATATTACATGGGAAGTGTGAGGCTTACATGGGGTGGTGAGTCTTTACATGAGGGAAACGTTTAAGTGGAAAAAGTTAGTTTAAGGTCTAAGCATGGGGAGGAAAGAGTATTTTAGGTGATAGGATTCCTTGGGGAAAATATAGTACGTGGGTTGGTAGAAGTGTTCATGGGAGCCTAGCTAGTGTTTTAGGTGAAGAACTCTAAGTATGGAGTGATATGAGAGAGTTATAGAGATTGAATGGAACTAGGGTTGAGATTAGGATGGTGTTTTATGAAGAGTGTGAGTCAAATGGAAAGGAGGGGGGAGTGTTTGTGTGAAGGGATGGTGTAAAAGAAAAAAAGGAGTATTAGGGTTTTGGGGTGGCCAACTAGGGTTCTTTAGCACATGTGGAACTTGGAGTGGGTTGAGTGGAGTGATGGTGTTGGAATCAAAGGGGAGTATGGGATATATATAAAAAGGAGAGGTTAGGGCCACATAGGCCAGATGAGGGTTTCTAAGGGGAAACCCTAGTAAGTGATGGTGAGTCTAGGTGGAGAAATGGGAAAGTGGAACTTGAGCCACATACATGGGGGCTTTGGATTCATGGTGAGTAGGGTGGAAGGTGAAAAAGAGGTCTTAGAGTCATGGGGAGTTTAGAGGTCCTAAGCTATGAGATCAAGTTATTTAGGAAGTTTGGGGTGGAAGTATTGTAACGAGTCGGGAGTCCATTGGAGGCATGCATGTCTTGTTGGGGTTACTTGTGGAATGAGATACAAATAAAATAGTTATTACTTAAAGTAAAAGATTATTGAGCCAGACCCAGGCTAGGATGTTTTCCGGTCCAAATACTATAATAGTGGCTAGGAGCCTTATTGCCTTGGACTGTATTCTGGTCCACCGGCTATAGTAGTGGCTAGGCTCGTTCTACCATGGACTAGTATTTCTGGTCCATTGGCTATAATAGTGGGGGTCCTGAACTTGATAAACCAAACCTTGTATGGATATAAATTATGGAAAAGATACTAATTACTTACAATGGAACACCACATGGGTCAAGGCCAAGGTAGGATGATTTTCAGTCCTCCAAATATAATAGTGGCCAGGTGTGTTCTGCCCTAGAGTAGCATTTTTGGTCTACCAACTATAATAGTATTTAGATGCGTTCTATTCTAAAGTATCATTTTTGGTCCATCAGATATAATAGTGGGGTTCCCATACTTACGTGGATATAATTTGAGAGATGTGTAAAGATGAAATTAATGGCCTAAAGCTTAATAGTGGTGATTAATCAGAATGGTATACTGCATGCATTATCAGTCCCTTTCCTATTATGCTTTTTCTTAGCCATATAGCTACCTTAATTAGTACATAGTATACTCATCACTCCTTTTATAGGTGCTACTCATTCCCACAAGCCGTTTCCCCTCTTGAGTTTATGTAGGTAGGAGATGATGCTTATGATGACTTTAATGCTTATGATGCCTTGGGTGGGATTGAGTGATGACCTGTTGTACCTAATGTGGGGTCCAAGAGAGTGTTCTCTAGACTTAGCATTATCTATTTTCCTATCATTTTTATTTCCCCCCATAGTGGGCGTTGTTTGTATTTAATTTCCATAGTGTATTAACTTTGATGTTTACGTACTCTGGTTTTATCTATGAAATGTTAAACTATTAAGGTTTTTTATTGATTATGCGTGTTAATACTTTTAGTACCTTTAGCCTTGTTGTTAGTATGAGATTGGCCAGAGG
Source organism: Tamarix austromongolica (assembly GCA_039764185.1). Classification (NCBI taxonomy): domain Eukaryota; kingdom Viridiplantae; phylum Streptophyta; class Magnoliopsida; order Caryophyllales; family Tamaricaceae; genus Tamarix; species Tamarix austromongolica. Next base: position 23,599,978 of record CM077812.1, on the reverse strand, counting down.
TCAATCTTCTACCGATCATGGCAGTAGCACCCTTGTTTTTAGTGTATGGTTTTCTATAATAAACGAAAATTTTCAACTTTAAATTTTGGGGAGTTGCAATTGAAGACATAGAATTTGGATCTTAATTTTTATATATTATGTCAATAATATTATTTTGGGAATAAATATGAAATTTGGTGGTTAAATGGATTTTAAGAGAAAAGTTATGATTAAAATTTGAAATTATAGTTTTATGGGGAATTATAAATAGTAACCCTAATAGTAGACTATTATCTCGTGTGTAAGATATTAAAGTTATACCTTTATTTTTTGGTAGGTTGTCAATAATAATATTTTAAGGATGGGTAATGAATTTGGTGATACACTAAGTACCAAGGGAGAAACTATGGTTAGCTTATGAAAATTAGGGCTTCCTCAAAGTATGAAATTTTCTATAGATAGGTGTATTAATATTCATGTGGTTGTGCTTTATATGTTTCAAATGATTATATTGAGATATATTATGTACTTTTATGTATACATATGCGTATGCATGAGGACCTTGAAAAATACCACATTAAATAAAATACTAATTACTTAAAGAGAAATACTATATGAGATAATATTGGTTCAAGTGTGTTTTTCTCTTAGAGGTGCTCTAAACTATTTTATTAGTTTAATAATAGTGGGTTTCTCGTGATCAACATAAAATAGAATATTATATTGAAATAAGCAACAACGAATAAGATATTAATCACTTAAAGTAAAAAAAAAATATATTACGTGAGTCGAGAATTAGGTGTTGTATTTGTTCCACCATATGATAATAGTGGCTCAAGAGAATTTTTTCCCTAAGAGGTGTTATCTTTATTTCACTGGACGATAATAGTGGATCAAGTGTGTTTTTTTCCTAAATGGTGCTTCAAAATGTTCCTATAATGAGTTCCTACTATTTTTTCCTACTATTTTAAGAATAGCAGGGTTCCTAAACTTAACATAAGAAAGATTTTGGATTGTGGTTATATCTATAATGAGTTCTAGAACCAGTATTATCTTATATTATGCTATTGTACTCGCTTATACTTCCATATGATTTATGTTTACATGTAACCTAATTATGGTTGTATTATTACTTTACTCAGTACTTAGCATAGTGATCATCCTTTTTGTAGGTTATTGTTGATAACTAATTTTATGTGCTTTCCTTTGGCGTGTGCAAATTGCATTGGTATAAGTTATGGTTATCTAGATATTCTATCTCTCTATAACCTCTGAGTCCTCTATTTTCATTATACATTTTTCTTCTCTATTTTTTGTATTGTGGTGGAATTAAGTGCTTCCCACACTTTATTCCTTAGGATGAGGTTACTTTTACCTTGCACCCAACATAGACTATGCAAAGGAGTGCTTATTCTTTGTTAAATGCGGTGTGATGCTCTTACTTTTTGTGTTTTATCTCACCTCTTTTAAATAAAAATTTTCAACCCAAAAATTTGGGGGTACTACATTTGGAAAGGCTCTTTTCCTCTCCTTTTCAACTCTTATTACTATCAAATACACTCCATTCAATTCTAATCAAATTTCTAGTTTAAATCATCAATGTCTCATTCAATTACTCACTTTAGATGTTCCAATTTTTTAACATTCTTAAACAAATTAATGTTCTATTCTCTTCTCCACTTTAAATTTATCTTATTCATGTTATTTACTTCTTCATGATTATTATTACCATGACTATGCTTGAATAAATTTCTTTTCAATGATTGGATCAAGTCTAAATTGTTAATTCATGATAATATAATTTGATTTTCATTTCTATATCTTGATTTTTTTTTCATTTATGGTTTAGTTCATTAATCAATGACTTGAATATACATATGTATTTAATTGAATAATTAAAAGGTGAAGACTAATAGTAAGAAATCTAACAATAAAATGGGAAAATCAAATCGTAAAAATGGGGTAGAGCCTCTTAAAAATTTACTTATTTAAAATAGAACGTAACTCATTTAATTTAATTTAATTTAATACCATAAAAATAGGTTATTAAATTGAAATAAATATTACTAGACTTTGAAAGAGTCTATTAGTTAATATAAGTAATTTCATCATCTTGGATTTGAGTTGTTTTTTGGCAATTAAATTGATTACTTGTTAATTACTAATTTAAGACAAGAACCCAATCTTGGATTTTTTATTTGATTTTTAAAACTATTAGCATTACTATTTAAATTATTTTGTTAGTCATTTTCACTCTCCAAACTTGATTTGTCTAGATAGTTATAATTGGTGAAAATTTAGTAATTAACAATAAGTCCCTATGGAGACAACCCTGATATGTTATAATGATAGTCATGTGCATGTGGTTTGACCCATCATATTTTTGGTGTTGTTGAATTAGACTTTAGCTTGTTAATATTAAATCTTATCATTAATTTTCTAGACTAAACTTTTTCTTTTATTTTGCATTTAACTTGTTCTTCCACTTTCTTGTGTAGGAACCATTATATGGTACGATCCTTATGGCTTGGAAAACCATTAGATTGTGATCCTATGATTGAGATAACTCTACAAGCTATTAGAAAGTGGATATAAGGAACAAATGACAATTTAAATGTAATACCCCATCCGAAAATCCGACAAAATGCATTTAAAATTATGTTGATATAAAGGGAATTGGTTTGGTTTTGAAAAGGGCTTGAAATTTGTGTTAAAATGTGGATTTTAGGTGTTGAATCGATTGTTTTCCCAAAAAAATTGATAGGCATAACAAGGAATTACCTTCTTAATTTATAGTATAACAAGTCAATGGGCTTCCCAAACTAATCAACTAGTTAGCCTATGATTTTAGATCTGATGTGGTTTTTATCAAAGTAACGGAAGGTTGGATCGAAATTTGTAGTAGAAGTTGTCACCCACGATCTAATGCAAAAGAAATGATGTGAATTGGTGGATTATAGATGAAGATATTGATGTTACAAGATGAAGGTACTCAACAGATTTGTATACCCTTCAAATATGTCAAGATTTAAGATAGTTTTTGAGGAAGGATTATTCCGGATCTTCCTTGATCAATGTAGAACCAAAAGAGATTATTAGACTTTAGCTCTCTTGCTCAAGGGAAATTTGTGGTTGTTTATTTTGATGATATACTTATATATAGTAAATCTTTAGAGGAACACCTGAAACACTTAAGGATTATTTTAAATGTGTTTAAAACAGAACAGCTTTATGCTAATTTAACTAAGTCTAGATTTTGTTTGGAAAGTGTGGTTTCCTTAGGATTTGTGGTAGGAAAAGAGGGTGTATCTGTAGATGAAGAAAAGGTTAGAGCTATTCAGGAATGACCTGTGCCAAAGAGTGTGACTGAAGTAAGAAGTTTTCATGGATTGTGTTCTTTTTACAGGAGATTTGTGAGAAACTTTAGTACTATAGCTTCTCCCTTGACTGCCATAACAAAGAAGGATAATGGGTTCACTTGGGGATTAGAACAACATAAATCTTTTGAGACAATTAAGACTAAATTAACCCAAGCACCTGTGTTGAGTCTTCCTAACTTTGAAAAGATGTTTGAATTAGATTGTGATGCTTCAGGGTTAGGAATAGGGGCTGTACTTTCTCAAGAGGGAGAACCAATATCTTATTTTAGTGAGAAATTAAATGGTAGTACTTTGAATTATTCTACTTATGAAAAAGAACTGTATGCTTTAGTAAGGGCTTTGGAAGTGTGGCAACATTATTTGTGGCATAGAGACTTTGTAATTAATACTGATCGGGAAGCTATTAAGTTAAAAAGTCAATCAAAGTTAAATAGAAGACAAGGTAGATGGATAGAATTTATTGAGAGTTTTCTTACATAATTAAGTATAAGAAAGGTAGTGATAATATAGTTGCAGATGCTTTGTCTAGGATATATGCTTTATTAAATGCTGTTGATACTACTTTATTAGGTTTTTCGAGTATTGAACTATTATACTTAGAAGATATTGATTTTACAGAAATCTATAAAAGGTGTGAAGTTTCCTCACAAGGAAAGTATTTTATTAATGAAGGTTATTTGTTTAGGGAAAATAGGTTATGTATTCCTGCATGCTCTTATAGAGGTTTATTAATTCAAAAAGCTCATAGTGGTGGGTTAATGGCACATCTAGGATCTCAGAAAACTTTAGATGTTTTAATTGATCATTTTTACTGGCCACACATGAAAAAAGATGTTTTAAAATATTGTGTCAATTGTATTTCTTCTAGGCAGGAAAAAACTACTTCGAAACTTTTTGGTTTATATACTCCCTTACCTGTCTCTAACCATCCTTGGGTTGATGTATCTATGGATTTTGTTTTAGGATTACCTAGGACTAATAGAGCTAAGGATTCAATAATGGTTATAGTAGATAGGTTCAGTAAAATGGCTCATTTTATACCTTGTAATAAAACAAATGATGCTGTAGCAGTGGCTGAATTATTTTTTTCTAATGTGGTTAAATTACATGGTATTCCTAAGACTATAGTTTCAGACAGAGATGTTAAGTTTTTAAGTCATTTCTGGAAGGTTTTGTGGGGAAAATTAGGGACTAAATAATTGTTTTCTACAACTTGTCACCCTCAAACTGATGGACAAACTGAGGTAGTAAATAGAACATTAGGAAACATGTTAAGAGCTGTCCTTGGAAAGAATCTTAAACAATGGGAATATGTTTTACCTCAAGTGGAATTTTCTTATAATATGACTTTACATTCTACAACTAATAAAACTCCATTTGAGATTGTGTATGGTTTTAATCCTTTAACTCCTTTAGATTTGAGTCCTTTGCCTCATGCTGAATTGTAAAATTTTGATACTGAATCTAGAGCTGATAATATGAAAAGGTTACATGAGACTGTAAGGCAACAGATTAACAAAAAGGTGCAACAGATGGCTGAACATGCTAATAAAAGAAGGAGAAAAATGATTTTTAAATCTGGAGACTTAGTCTGGGTTCACCTTAGGAAAGAGAGGTTTCCAAATTTTAGAAAGTCAAAGTTGGACTCTAGAGGAGATAGACTGTTTACTTTGTTAGAGAAAATTAATGATAATTCTTATAAGATTGATTTGCCTGTTAAATTTGGGAATGTGAGTAATACTTTTAATGTGGTTGATCATAGTCCATTTCTGGGACTTATTCAGGTTTCAGAGGCGAAACCTTTCCGAGAAGAGGGGAATGATATGAATCTTAAGAACTTATATTTAATTAATTTTGAAAATTGCTGTCAATTATTTACTTATAATTGTTTGTCTTATTTGGTGAATAAATAGGAGTGTAATGCAGCATATGGACTCTGTGGATCTTTGGATGCAGTTGCTGGAATGTGCAGATTATGTAACCGAAGTTTGCAGATTATGTAATTTTTTGTTAATTAATTGTAATCCCATATGATGCATTCGCCGGTCGAAATTGGCTAATGGAAATTAAGTCGGTTGTATAATCCGCCACCCGGTCCTTAATTTTGGACTAGATGGATTGTGGATTAATCAATCCTTAATAGCCATGATTAGCTGAAGTGTTTTTTTTAGCTGATGGGAATTAAGTCTTAAACTTAATTTGTATTTGGGGCATTTTATTTTGTGTATTAATTTGGCTGGTCGACTATTTATGTGGCCCAAAGTAATAAGCCCGTTCGGCCTTTCCGTTGTAAATCTGGCCGTGTATTCATTGGTCTGTATTGTGTATTTGTACGTCATTATACGATCTGTAATACGCATATAAATAGCCTGTTAAACGTGTAATAGTGGACGATTTTTTTTGACAGAATATTTTGGCTGAGTTCTCGAGTCTTCTAGCAACTTGTCTCTCTCTCTCTCGGCGATTCTCTCGCTCGCTCATCTTCTATGAATCTTCTCTCTTACTTTGATTGATCTTGATCATTCTTTCTTCAAATTTTGGTTGCCGTTGTACAAACTGTGCCTTTGAATCTTTGGTTCTTCCTTTGGAGTTGTTCCTTAGGCTGAACCGACGAATCGAACATTGCGCTTGATTAATCTTTCGATCCTTTCGTGAAACCCTAACAGGTTTCCATCATTTGGTATCAGAGCCTCGATTATTAAAGTGCTCGTAGTTCTTTGTTACTGATTAAGTTTTCCTCAATTTTTGAATTAATCTCTGTATCTCGCTAACCCTATTTTGAGGTGTGAAATTTTAGAGTTTGCAGCGACGAGGACTGTTTCGATTTTTGTCATTCTAAAACCGGCGATTAAAGTATTTTGGTCCGCTATTTCGAAAGTCCGAAGAGAAACCCTAATCGACCTATGGTTTGGTCAAGAACTTGAATATTGACTGACTATGCGACAAATTGTTGTTGGTAACCTCGATTCATAAATTTTCTTGTTTAATACTACTATCTGTTATACTTAATTTCCAATTACTTTGAAAATTACTTGTTTGTTAATAAGTCCACAAGTGACATAACCGGCGAACCATTTGGTTTCGAGAAAAGGGTTAGACCTACAAGAAGAGGGGTACCCTAAATAAGTGGATTAATTGTTTAAGCAGACGCGTTAATATCGTTCCCTTTTACTTAGTCATTATTTTTGAATTATTATAGACTTCAATAAGTCTGAGTAAGCTTTACTATTGCTATTTCTGTTAATCATTGATACTGTGATACTTCTTGTGACTGTATTGTGTGTTCTGTTTGTCTAAAATTCTTAAATAAATTGATTCTGTTAATTAATTGCTGCTGTGTTAGTTGTTTAAGTCTAAAAATTTCATTATGTCTAACAATGGTAAGTCTGTTAATCAATCTGTTTCCAGTAATGATCTTTTAGAAACCCTTAGAACTTTTTAAGAACAAATGACTGCTCAATTTGCTGTTTTATTTGCTAACCTAGAACAAAGACTAGGAGAACAGGAAACAAGAATCAATGAATTGCAACATAACAGAGTTGAAACTAATCAAGCAGGAGTTTTAGGAAGGGCTCCAATGGATCCTAGGATTAGAAATCCACCCATAACTAATCTAGAAGAATTGGAAGATCAAGTATCTCACAATAGTGATAGGATGCCTAGACAGAACAATAGGCAAGATAGGGAATTAGAGTTCATTGATAGGAATTTGAATAATCTTAAGCTTAGTATACCAGGGTTTAATGGCAGGAATGAACCTGATTATTATTTTGAATGGGAAAGGAAAATATAACTAGTATTTGAGTGTCATAATTACTCTGAAGAAAAGAAAATTAAGGTGGCTGTAGTAGAATTTACTGAGTATGTGTCCTCTTGGTATCATAATTTGGTGTTAACTAGAAGAAGGTGTGGGGAACCACCTATACAGACTTGGGCAGAATTTAAAACTTTAATGAGGAAGAGGTTTGTGCCAAGTCACTATTATAGGGAAATGCATAAGAGGTTGCAAATTATTAGTCAAGGAGTGAGGACAGTGGATGATTATTATAAGGAATTAGAAGTTCTGATTATTAAGACAGGAGTTATTGAGGATGATGATGCTACCATGGCTAGGTTTCTGAGTGGATTAAATTCAGAGATAGCTGATAAAGTAAGGAGAAATTTTGGAGGAAATACTTCTGGAAACTGGAAGAATAATAGTAAGGTTGAATTTAAAGGTAGAAACAATGAAGTTAAGGTAGGACAAAAGTTTGAAAAGGGTAAGAATGTGATGACAAACCCTGTAAATGGATCAAACAGGACTAGGGATATTAAATGTTTTAGATGTGGAGGATTAGGACATATAGCTTCTGAATGTCCAAACAAAAGAAACATTTTAATTAGAGAGTCTCGAGATATAGAATCTGAATCTGAAGAAGAAGAGGAAGAGGTCAATATAATTAGAGAAGATGATAGTGATCTAGAGGAGGAAGTAGAATTGCCAGTGAGTAGGGATCTTTTTGTGGTTCGTAGGGCTTTAAACAGTTATAAATTACCTGATTCTAATGCTATACAGAGAGAAAATATATTCCATACCAGATGTTTAATTTATGATAAGTGCTTTAACATGGCCATAGATAGTGGTAGTTGTATTAATGCTGCTAGTACCCTGTTGGTGTCTAAATTAGGATTAACAACTACTAAAAATCCAAAACCATATAGATTGCAATGGCTTAATGAATTGGGAGACGTCAAAGTTAGTCAACAAGTTTTAGTAAAATTAAAACTAGGAAAATATGAAGATTCTATTTTATCTGACATAGTTCCTATGCATGTTGCTCACCTGTTGTTAGGTAGACCTTGGAAATATGATAGGAAGGTAATACATGATAGTTATAAAAATAGGTATACAGTACAGAAGGATGATAGGAAGATTGTCTTAGCACCTATGACTCCAAAAGAAATATTTGAGGATCAAACTAAAATTAAATCCGATTGTAAGGAGTTATCTAAACCTAGTTTGGAGAATGATCTTAGTTCAAAGGACATGAAAGGAACTTCTGGATTTTATGCTAAAGGTAAGGATGTAGGAAAGGAAATGAAAAGAAATGCTAATGTGTACTTGATGATTTATAAGGAATGAGTGTCAGAGAGGAATAAGTGAAGAAATACCTAGTACAGTGAAACAGTTATTGGAAGAATATAGTGAGTTGTTTCCTGAGGACATTCCTAGTGGATTACCTCCATTAAGGGGAATAGAACATCAAATAGATTTTATTCCAGGAGTTGTTATACCAAACATACCTGCTTATAGAGCTAATCCTGAAGAGGTTAAGGAATTAAAAAGACAGGTCTCTTAACTGTTAAGTAAAGGATACATTAAGGAGTCTATGAGTCCTTGTGCAGTACCAATGTTATTAGTGCCTAAAAAGGATGGTAGTTGGAGGATGTGTGTCGATAGCAGGGTAGTAAATAAAATAATTATCAAGTATAGATATCCTATCCCTAGGCTTGATGAAATGTTGGATCAATTGCATGGTGCTGTCAAAAATAGATTTAAAAAGTGGGTATCATCAAATTAGAATGAAACAAGGAGATGAGTGGAAGACAGCTTTTAAGGCTAATTTTGGATTATATGAATGGTTAGTGATGCCTTTTGGGTTGTCAAATTCTCCTAGTACTTTTATGAGACTTATGAACTATGTTTTGAGCGAATTTATTGGGAAATTTGTGGTTGTTTATTTTGATGATATACTTATATATAGTAAATCTTTAGAGGAACACCTGAAACACTTAAGGATTATTTTAAATGTGTTTAACACAGAACAAATTTATGCTAATTTAACTAAGTCTAGATTTTGTTTGGAAAGTGTGGTTTTCTGTGGTAGGATAAGAGGGTGTATCTGTAGATGAAGAAAAGGTTAGAGCTATTCAGGAATGGCCTGTGCCAAAGAGTGTGACTGAAGTAAGAAGTTTTCATGGATTGTGTTCTTTTTACAGGAGATTTGTGAGAAACTTTAGTACTATAGGTGCTCCCTTGACTGCCATAACAAAGAAGGATGATGGGTTCACTTGGGGATTAGAACAACAGAAATCTTTTGAGACACTTAAGACTAAATTAATCCAAGCACCTGTGTTGAGTCTTCCTAACTTTGAAAAGATGTTTGAATTAGATTGTGATGCTTCAAGGTTAGGAATTGGGGCTGTACTTTCTCAAGAGGGAAAACCAATAGCTTATTTTAGTGAGAAATTAAATGGTAGTACTTTGAATTATTCTACTTATGAAAAAGAACTGTATGCTTTAGTAAGGTATTTGGAAGTGTGGCAACATTATTTGTGGCATAGAGAATTTGTAATTAATATTGATCAGGAAGCTATTAAGTATTTAAAAAGTCAATCAAAGTTAAATAGAAGACAAGGTAGATGGATAGAATTTATTGAGAGTTTTCTTACATAATTAAGTATAAGAAAGGTAGTGATAATATAGTTGCAGATGCTTTGCCTAGGAGATATGCTTTATTAAATGCTGCTGATACTACTTTATTAGGTTTTTCCAGTATTAAACTATTATACTTAGAAGATATTGATTTTAAAGAAATCTATAAAAGGTTTGAAGTTTCCTCATAAGGAAAGTATTTTATTATTGAAGGTTATTTGTTTAGGAAAAATAGGTTGTGTATTCCTGCATGCTCTTACAGAGGTTTATTAATTCAAGAAGCTCATAGTGGTGGGTTAATAGGACATCTAGGATCTCAGAAAACTTCAGATGTTTTAATTAATCATTTTTACAGGCCACACATGAAAAAGGATGTTTTAAAATATTGTGTCAATTGTATTGCTTGTAGGCAGGAAAAAACTACTTCAAAACCTTTTGGTTTATATACTCCTTTACCTGTCTCTAACCATCCTTGGGTTGATGTATCTTTGGATTTTGTTTTAAGATTACCTAGGACTAATAGAGCTAAGGATTCAATAATGGTTGTAGTAGATAGGTATAGTAAAATGGCTCATATTATACCTTGTAATAAAACAAATGATGCTGTAGCAGTGGCTGAATTATTTTTTTCTAATGTGGTTAAATTACATGGTATTCCTAAGACTATAGTTTCAGACAGAGATGTTAAGTTTTTAAGTCATTTCTGGAAGGTTTTGTGGGGAAAATTAGGGACTATATAATTGTTTTCTACAACTTGTCACCCTCAAATTGATGGAAAAACTGAGGTATTAAATAGAACATTAGGAAACATGTTAAGAGTTGTCCTTGGAAAGAATCTTAAACAATGGGAAGATGTTTTACCTCAAGTGGAATTTGCTTAAAATAGGACTTTACATTCTACAACTAATAAAACTCCATTTGATATTGTGTATGGTTTTAATCCTTTAACTCCTTTAGATTTGAGTCCTTTGCCTCATGATGAATTGTAAAATTTTGATGTTGAATCTAGAGCTGATAATATGAAAAAGGTTATATGAGACTGTAAGGCAACAGATTAACAAAAAGGTGCAAGAGATGGCTGAACATGCTAATAAAAGAAGGAGAAAAATGATTTTTAAATCTGAAGACTTAGTTTGGGTTCACCTTAGGAAAGAGAGGTTTCTAAATTTTAGAAAGTCAAAGTTGGACTCTAGAGGAGATAGACCGTTTACTGTGTTAGAGAAAATTAATGATAATGCTTACAAGATTGATTTGCCTGTTAAATTTGGGAATGTGAGTAATACTTTTAATGTGGCTGATCTTAGTCCATTTCTGGGACATATTCAGGTTTCACAGGCGAAACATTTCCAAGAAGAGGGGAATGATATGAATCTTAAGAACTTATATTTAATTAATTTTGAAAATTGTTGTGAATTATTTACTTATAATTGTTTGTCTTATTTGGTGAATAAATAGGAGTGTAATGCAGCATATGGACTCTGTGGATCTTTGGATGCAGTTGCTGGAATGTGCAGATTATGTAACCGAAGTTTGCAGATTATGTAATTTTTTGTTAATTAATTGTAATCCCTTATGATGCATTCGCCGGTCGAAATTGGCTAATGGAAATTAAGTCGGTTGTATAATCCGCCACCCAGTCCTTAATTTTGGACTAGATGGATTATGGATTAATCAATCCTTAATAGCCATGATTAGCTGAAGTGTTATTTTTAGCTGATGGGAATTAAGTCTTAAACTTAATTTGTATTTGGGGCATTTTATTTTGTGTATTAATTTGGCTGGTCGACTATTTATGTGGCCCAAAGTAATAAGCCCGTTCGGCTTTTCCGTTGTAAATCTGGTCGTGTATTCATTGGTCTGTATTGTGTATTTTTACGTCATTATACGATCTGTAATACGCATATAAATAGCCTGTTAAACGTGTAATAGTGGACGATTCTTTTTGACAGAATATTTTGGCTGAGTTCTCGAGTCTTCTGGCAACTTGTCTCTCTCTCTCTCGGCGATTCTCTCACTCGCTCATCTTCTATGAATCTGCTCTCTTACTTTGATCGATCTTGATCATTCTTTCTTCAAATTTCGGTTGCCGTTGTACAAACAGTGCCTCTGAATCTTTGGTTCTTCCTTTGGAGTTGTTCCTTAGGCTGAACCGGCGAATCGAACGTTGCGCTTGATTAATCTTTCGATCCTTTCGTGAAACCCTAACAGGTTTCCATCAACAACCTCTCTAGACCCTCTGTTTCCCCTACTAACCCCTCCTTTTCCTTCCTCCCCCTCCACCACTTCTCCACCTTCCTTCTCCCCCATCACCGCCGCCGCCGCCGCTGTGTGCCGTGCACTGCCACCTGTGCCACCAGCACCGTAGGTGGCCCTCTAAACTCCCCCAACCCTTAAATCCTTGTTGTTCAAGTGTTAATTATTTTTTTAGTATCCTTAGTATTATTACACTTATTATTATTATTATTATTATTATTATTTATAGCATTATTAATTAGTACCATTTTTATTATTATCCTTCATTATCCTTAATGTTATCATACTATCACCCCTTCCAACCCTAACCCCTATTATACTTAACTTAGAGTTAATGTCATTATCTTTATTATTAACATTATAATTATTTTTGATATTAGTATTATTACTATTATTATCATTACTTTTATTATTGTCATTATTAATTTCTCTATCATAAATGTGTTATTTTCTTACAAGGCCATCATCCCTCCAAAACCCTAGCTTTCATTATGGTTATTACCACTATTAGTGTTATTACTACTTAATCCAACCTTATGTGGGTATTGTACTTATATTAATATTGTTTTGCTATACCTAACACCATTATTAGACTTAATCTTAAAAACGCTAGGGTTCTATTACTTGAAACATAAGTGTCACTATTAGTAGTCTTATTATTATTATTATTATTATTATTATTATTATTATTATTATTATTATTATTATTATTATTATTATTATTATCACTATTTTACTATGACTAGCATTATAAGAATGGAACTAACGGGTCTAATAATATAAGCGTAACGATAAGTATTGAAAATAAAGATATATCGATTAGTAATGCTTAGCATAATAATTTTAGAGTAAAAACCCTAGTTTTGTATAACACTCCTATTAAGGATAAGAACCCTAATCCTAAACTAGTATAAGGGTTGATAGTATTTATAAGGGAAACTAATACTTAGCATTTTCCCCTTTTCATAAGTGACCCCGATCCGAGCCCTAAAGAGCTAGAGGAGCATGCTCCAAGCCCGGTGCCTACCTAGGTAAGGACGAAGCTATGGCCTTGTACTATGTGTGATATAATGTGTGGGTGAATGATGAGCATGCCATGTCGATGTGTGTTATGCATGTGTTATGAATAACCTGTTTTGTGTAGCGCAGCGTGGGTAATGAGGTATGTTGTGTGTGCCTTGTACTATACGTGTATGACATGTTCCATGTTTGATGTTGATATTGATGATGTGACTTGTTATGGCCCTCTAGGACATGCATGCTAGGGTTTGGGGTAGCATGAAATGATAATAAAAGAACAACAGGAAAGTGGACGTTTGGGGAAGTTGCATGGAGGGACTAGATCTTGCATGAGCATGAACCTTACGTATGAAAAGTTGATTTGGGTTGTAAGTAAGAGTTTGGGAGAGTCTTGGAGTGATTGGAGACTTAGTATGAAAAATAGTACGTAAGTTGGTGCATAAGAGACCTTATTAGGGTTTTGTGCGTAAGTGGGTGTTGGGGAGTCTGCATGGAGTGTTTAAATTATGCATGGGAATGAATCTTACGTGAGGAAAGTTGATTTAAGAAGTAAATAAGATAATGTCAAAGTTAGGGGTCCATTGGAGACTTGGGTGCAAAATTTCACGTGGGTCGATGTAAGGGTGTCTAAGGGACCCAATTAGGGTTTTTGGGAGGAAATGAGCATTTTGAAGGGTACAAGGGTAAAAATGATCAAGGAGGGATGGAGTATGGGGCTGAGAGTGAGAACTCACTTATATAAAGGATGAGTGAGGGTTTCTAAATGAGAGAAGAGATTTTGGGGTGAAAGAAGGAGGTTACTTGTTGAAGAAGTAAAGTGCTAGAGTTTGGTGTGGCTAACTAGGGTTGGCGTGGTCAATTAGGGTTTGAGTGGCCAACTAGGGTTTTGTCGATCACACGTGAACTTGGGAGATAAAGTAATACACTTGGGGAATTTCCTAATAAAAAAATGAGGTTCCAGATAGAGAATAAAGTAACGTTTGGGTAAGTAAGAAAGAGTTGGGCCACATAGGTCCGATTAGGGTCTCCGAGGAGGAACCCTAGAGGGATGAGGACATACGGAGTCGATATCATATGTGTTGGGGTGGCCTATATTCTTGGAGATTGTGCCTTACTATATGCCACTATGCCTAAGTCTACGGGGGATGGATGTCGGGTGTGAGAAGAGGTACGAGTCTCAAAATATGGGACGGTCCCTCTGGAGGGGAAAGAAGTAGAGTATCAACCGCATGCATGTCAGGGGTGTTGTGTGATTCAATAAGATACAGATAAGACACTAATAATGTAAAGCGAAAGACTGTTGAGTCGAGCCCAGTCCAGTCCACCGATTAGAATAGTGGTCAGAGGCGTTCTGCCCTGTGCGTTTCGTTCCGGTCCACCGGCTATAATAGTGATCAGAGGCGTTCTGCCTTGTGCGTTTTGTTTCGGTCCACCGGCTATAATAGTGGTCAGAGGCGTTCTGCCCTGTGCGTTTCGTTCCGGTCCGCCGGCTATAATAGTGGTCAGAGGCGTTCTGCCCTGTGTGTTTATTTCCGGTCCACCGGCTATAATAGTGGGGGATCTTGGCTCGATAGAACAGAAGTAAATAAGTTAAAACACGGGAAAAATACTAATTACTTACAGTGAAACACCATGTGAGGCGGGGCCAGTCCGGTCCACCGGTTAGAATAGTGGTCAGAGGCATTCTGCCCTGTGTTTTTTATTTCCGGTCCACCGGCTATAATAGTGGGGCTCCCGTGCTCACATGGATTATTGAAGAATGTGTGAAATGGACTTATTATCATTAATGAGAATAAAGAATGAGTCACCAGAAAAGTATTCAGACCTTATCTTGCGGGTTATCGCATGTTGTCTATATGATTGTGCTATGTGTGCTATGTGGTATGATTGTATGCTTGGCCTTAGCGCACCAGCGCCCTTACTCAGTATTAGACCCGTACTGATACTACCTTGATTGAATGGGTCCTGTGATGATCCACCGATGGTGGGGAGCAGACCTCCTGTGCAGGTTTATGATCGGGTACTATCTTGGGGTGGAAGGCTTGACTTGAGTGAGTAAGTGTAACACCCCCAAAATTCACTACTGAAAAATTTCGTTAATTAAAAGGAAGATTAGCGGAAGCAGATAAATAAAATATGAACTTTGGGAGTATTACCGCCACACTTAGTACCGGACCGGTTCACTCATACCGTTCCAGTACCAAGTGCTAAGGCTAAGAAAATGAAATACAATTAGAAAGACATTCAACATGCATAAATCAGAGTAAATTGCAAGAACTTAAACATATTTAAAACAGAGTAGCGCATCAAATCGTTTTCAGGAATAAAATCCACCGATGGTGGTTAAAGTACCAACATAACATCAAAACCAGGGAATTAAACGAAGAAGGAGGGAAAATCCTAACGATACCGGATAACTCCTTACTCTCTTTCCCGTAGCCCACTTGAGTAGCACCTGAAAAACCTGCAAGGGCACTGCCCATTGAATAGGCGGGGGCCCCATAAAGGGAATCCCTTCAGTACTACGGTACTGAGTAACCCTTTAATACCACACTTAAAGACAAGCCTGCATATGGCACATAATGCAAGTCACGCACATAAATAATGAGAGGTGCATACGTAACAATAACACGTAACACAAGTTATAATTCACGATCGATATCTTTGGGCCTTAAGCCATGTCATAGTGTAAGATCAGTACATTCTGGCCTTAAGCCATTATTCCATTATCATTCAATCAATATCATATTTTATATCCATGTGAGTGCGAGAGCCCCACTATTATAGCCGGTGGACCAGAAAGTATACACTCAGGGCAGAACGCCTCTGACCACTATTATTGCTGGTGGACCGGAAGATAAACACACAGGGCAGAACGCACCTGACCACTATTATTTACCGGTGGACTGGTCTGGCCCCGACTCACATGGTGTTCCACTATAAGTGATTAGTATTTTTCCATAATCTTATTCACATACATAACCGATTTTATTGAGCTCGGGACCCCCAATATTATTGTCGGTGGACCGGAATACAGATAACTCATCATCCAAGGCTCAACGCTCCTGGCCACTATTATAATCGGTGGACCGGGGTATATCAAGAATCATCATCCAGGGCACAACGCTCATGGCCACTATTATAACCGGTGGACTGGGATACATATAACTCATCATCCAGGGCACAACGCTCCTGGCCACTATTATAACCGGTGGACCGGTACTCAATATCATAATCATCTGGGCCTGGCTCATTAATATTTCACTTTCAATAATAGTGTCTTTCCTTTTCTTTAATCAGCACATCAATCATATTTATTTGCCTCGAATGGGAGATCGATAACCCGGGGCGCAAAGGTACACCGGTCATACCGGTGCATATTAGCTACTCAGTACCTTTCAACCATGAACCCAAGGACGCAAAGGTACCCTGGTCGTACTGGTGCATAAAGCTGACTCAGTACCCTACCGACAAGGACACCTAATCCATAAGTATGCATACCCCCTAACTAGGTCCGTAGAGCTAGGAAGAGTAAGATATAGGGCCTGGCTGGGGCACAAAGGCACACCAGCAAATACCAGAATAATCGTGGACTAAACCACGTCCTTAGGGTAGCGACCCCTAAGGAGTCACCATTCCCGATCTCGAGGTCTTTCACTTTAAGTAATAGTGTCTTAATTAAGGTGATCACGAAAAGCACGATAATCCGATACTTATTCACTTTCGATCGTTCTGATATCATTAATCGTTTCTTATTTAGATGATTATCCAGGATATCACAGAGAAACCATTAAGGCCATACTAATTATCAAATACTCTTACTTGGCTAATCAACATCATTTAATCATATTAATGTTCCACAATCTCAAAGACATATTAGGTACAAATTACTCATTTTCCCTTTACTTATATAATTGTTAAGTATCCGTTCCTTACTTGATAAATTACCACATTACCCTTAAGGTTGCATAATTACCAAATTACCTCTTGTCCACTTTAGATTACCAAATTGTCTCCTACACTTTTTAGATCACCATTCACCCCTCATAATTACTACGCTTATCATATTTCCCTTTTGGTTGGTTATATTACCAAATCGCCCTTCTCCTTTGTTATAATTACTAAATTACCCTTGAGTTGGATAAATTACCAAATTGCCCTTCTCCTCATCGTAATTACCATTTTACCTCTCTCAATTATTTTTAATTGCCATTTACCCTTTTCAATTATCATAAATTCCAAATTAACCTTCCTCATAATTAATTTACCCCTCTTCATAATTACAATTACCAATTTTACCCTTCTCCATATTTAAAATTACCATAATGCCCTTTAATTGGTTAATTTACCAAATTACCCTTCTATAGCATCATACTTATCCAATTGCCCTTCTACAATCATAATTTAATTTCTAAATTACCTTTGGTCGTTATCATAATTACCACGTTACCCCTTACTCCCAAGTTTACCATAATATCCCTTTATTTACAAAATTACCATTTTACCCCTTACATCCAATTTTACCAATATATCCTTTTATTTATGAAAACTACCACCATACATCTTTTACTTTACAAATTACTATTTTACCCTTTCACATCCAAGATTACCATCTTTATCTTTCCATACATAATTACCATTTTGCCCTTCTTTCCCAAATTACCATATTACCCCTTTACTTATAAATTACCACTTCACCATTCACTTATAAAATTTACCATATTACCCTTTACTTATGAAATTAAGATTTTGCCCCTTTACCTCCAAAATTACCATAGTGCCCTCCTTCATCCAAAATTACTATTTTACCCCTACTTCCAAAATTACCATTTTACCCTTCTTTCTCACAACTTACAATTTTATCCTTTACTTGTAAATTATCATTTGACCATTTAATCATAAAATTTCCATATTATTCTTTTATCTCAAAAATGACCGAAATACCCTTTCCACTTATAAAATTTCCACTCAACCCCTTTATTCACCATTTTTATGAATTTACTAACACTACATAAAATAATGATATTAATACTTCATTTTTATCATCTAAGTCCACCAACTTGTCATTTTTCAACATAATACTCATTAGCAACTACACACATTGATTTATATACCTCATAAGCATAATTACTAAAATACCCTTAAACAATAACATCATTCATTCATTAACAACATGGTACATCATAAACAAGTATTTAACATTTCTATCCATATTCCAACTCCTTCTTTATTTAACATACCTACATATGGCACAAAAGTTATCATGCTTTTTCTTTTTAACAAACAATATAAGAAACCATAAACATATCATGCTAAGCATACAAAACATGCATAAAATCATACTAAACCCTAAATGTGCTAGCATGCGTTTTTCCATATATTTAAGGGAGGATTAACGGTTACCTTAATTCCACAAAATATCAAATCTTACCAAGAATAATTAGCAACTCAACACCTAAAAATAATATCCATCATATTTGTTAGAAATAAGAAGTTAAAAAGGATAAAACTTTATAAAACAAATTTATTTAATAATAATACACTTTAATTAAATATGGATATACCTCAAAAAATTTTCAAACAAATTCCAAAATAAGGGGAGCTCACGTTGCATGGGCAGCGTGAGTTTCATGCAAAAACCATGGGGGAAAAAGGCTCAAAGAGGGTGAAGGGAGCAAAATACATTATTTTCGGGTTAGGGTATTTAGGCTAGAAAAGAAGGTGGTTGGGGGAGGTTCTAAGGCAAGTGAATGGTGAAGAAGTGAAGAGGGGTTGTAGGTGGAGGCTAAGGGTGGTTTCAAGGCGGCTCAAGGCGGCGGAGAGGCGGCGAAGGTGGTTGCCAAGATGGGTCGAGGGAAAGGGGTTGTGAAGGAAGGAAAAGGAGAGGGGAAAATGGAGGGGTGCAAGAGTTGGTTTCGGCAACCTAAGACATGGAAGTTGTAGAGGGGGTTGCAGGGTGTCGAACGGTGGGTTGGGTGGCGACAGAGGTGGCCGGACGGCGGCGGAAGCGGCAGTTGCAGGTGGCTCGGCGGTAAGGGGAAAAAGCTGGGAAGAAAAAGGAAGAGGAGGAGAAGGGAGGAAGTGTAGGGCTCGAGGGGCGGCGTGGTGGTGCAGGGTGGTAGTAGGCGGTGGCAGAAGGCGGCACAGGGGCTGGGCTTGGTGGTTCAGGCGGCGGAGGCTGGCGGTGATAAAAAAAATGAGGAAGAAAAATGGGGAAGAAGGAAGGAGAGAGGAGGGAGCTCGGGAGAAGAGAAGGGCTCGAAAATGAGGGGAATGGAGGGCTGGGGAGATGGAGAAAAAGAAGAGGGAGAAGAGAGGGGCAGGGATGGCCGGCGATCGGCGCTGCAGGTGGCAGGTGGTGGTCGGGTGGCAGGGGAAGACGGGGAAGAAGAAGGAAAGAAACAGGGGCACGCGGGTGTGGTCCAAGGGCTGGTTTGGCTCAAAAAAGAAAGAAAATGACGGGGGAAGAGAGAGAGGGAGAGGGAGGGAGGCACGGGAGCTGCAGGGCTATGGTTGCAGGCATGCTCGACCATGGTAGAGGGCGCTGGTCGGGCGTGGGAGAAGAAGAAGGGAAGAAGGGGCTGGCGGCTGGACCGGCGCAAGAAAAGAAAAAAAGATGAGCCAGCCAGTCCAGGGGAAAAAGAAGGCTACGGCTGGGCGGGCGCGCGAGGGGCAGGGGAGAAAGATCGGGCCTGTCGCCCAGTGCGCAATGAGGGGGGAAAAGCAGGCCGAGGGGTCTGGCGGCCCAAAGCTAGGAAGAGGGAAAAAGAAAATAGAGGGAAGGAGAAAGAAAAGAAAAGGTAGGAAAAGGAAATTGGGGAAAAATGGAAAAATTGAGAATAATTAAATTTATAAAATAACCGGATGTAATATTTTTGATAATAAGTTTATTTAATAATTTAATTTAATATAATTAAATATATGGGCTTAAAAAGGATAATTATAGTAAACTACTAGTTTGAAAATTTATTTAAATGAAATAATATGATAAATAGAAAAATATTAAATTTTATTTTATTAAATACTCTTATCCAAACTTACATACTCTAAAATCCATAAAATGATTAAAATAAATAATTTTAAAAGAAAATTTTATTTCAAATAAAAGTTATCTTTTAGAATTTAGGTTTTTGAAATTTTTGGGGTATTACAGTAGGCGATCCGGATATTGATTCTTTTTGGGATTTATTTTGTTAGCTATATTTTGTATTACGTTTCCCCGTTTTAAAGAAGATAAAAAATGTATTATGGGATTGAAATCCTAAATTGTATTCTAACTTATGTTTGACTTATATCTTATTAATGATTTATGCTAAATGTCGTCTTACGTTTTATGATACTTCGTACTACTTGATGATCAGATTTAGCCTTAGCACTTAGTACCGGAACGGTAGGAATAAACCGGTCTGGTACTAAGTGTGGCGGTAATACCCCCCAAGTTTACGATTTTATTTCTTTCGCTTCCGCTAAACCTTTTGATTTCGACAAAAATTTTCAGTAGTAAATTTGGGGGTGTTACAGAGTGTATTCCCACATCTAAGAGACCAAGTGTATTTTATGTGGAATATCTTGATAAAATCCCCTTAACACTAGTGTGTAGTGGTGGCGGGGGTTGCAATCCTACATTCATCCCAATGTTGGATATAAACATTGATTCAATTATATAGACATGTTCTTCAAGTGTTGCAGGGCCAAAATTTTGTGTATTCCCCTCACTTAGTAGACCAAGTGTGGAAGATGTGGAAGATCCCTGAGAAAATCTCCTTGGTACTAGTGTGTAGTTTTGGTGGAAGTTGCAGTGTTAAACTAGTCCCCATTATGGATAATGGTGTTATGTGGTTGTACATTTATATCATGTTCTAGAAACTCAAGAATGAATGGTTATGTGTGATCTATATGCCTTTCTATGCCATATATTACACCCATGATTCTTGTGTGTTATGTTTACTATGTATTTCATATACCATGTGTTTTATATGACCTTAATGTGCACTATGAACCCTTACCGTATTTTAATTAGTTTATTTTACAAGTAATTGTACTGATACTACATTTGTGTAGTTATTGTGATGACCTAGATTTTTTTCCAGTGAGTAGAGGTTAATTTTAAAGATTAGGAATCTCAGCTCATGGATGTTGAGGATAATTTCATGAACTATTAGTTGGCAATTTCTTAGGGATCAAGGTTTACATTTCCATTTAGTTAAGAGTTTGGCTATCCGATTTAGATTGGTTTTGCCTATTGTGTTGGGATTTTTTTTTTTTTGCTCTTTTCAGTTATTTAAGTTCTTAGCTTAAGTTCTTATATTTAGATATTGTAAATATCTCTCTCATCTATGTTATTCTCTTCCTTGTTATCATTATTATCGTATTGTTGAGCATGTGTTCTCTTATTCATCATTCCATTTTGCCTTCATCAAATATATTTTAGGTGATGATCACACCTCTACCATAATTAATGTGGCGGTAACACACCCCATTTTTTTTCAGTAAGCTTTTGCATTGTCTTCAAAATAAAAATATCTAATTCAAAATTTGGGGGTGTTACATTAAATATAAAAAAATCATGAAAGACCAAGAGAATCACCATTCTTTAACTTTCATAGCACACAATCAAGCATTACAAAGCCAAAGTTTATGGCTAATAATTTCAAGCTCAAACCTTCACTCCTTTCAATGGTTCAACAAACAAATTTTGTGGTACTCCAATCAAAGATCTAAACCTCCATATCTCAATCTTCTAGAAGTATTAGGAAACACTATAAATGAATTTCGGTGATAGATGATGTGATGCGATTCGATTAAGATTATTTCCCTTCTCATTAAGGGAAAAGGTGAGAGCATGGCTACAATCTCTTCCACCTAGTTCTATCACCACATAAAATCAAATTTCACATGCATTCCTTGATAAGTACTTTACCCCAAGCAAAGCCACTAATTTGAAGAATCAAACAAGAAGGTTCACTCAAAAGTAATAGGAAACATGTTGATGAAAAATAAGAGAAGGGTGAGAAATATATTCCACTTCTTCCTTATAATCTTGCTCTACCTATTCCTCAAAGGTAAGGCAAGACTAAATTAGAGAAGCAATTTGGGAAATTTGTTGGAATCTTAAAAATATGCATATAAATATCCCATTCATTGAAGCCATTTCTCAAATACCTTATTATGCCAAATTAATGAAGGTAACTATTTCTAATAAAAGACATTTAGAGGAGTATGAGACCATATCCTTGACCTAAGCACATAGTGATATCATCCATAATAAGCTACTACCTAATCTTAAGGACCCTACTTCATTTTCTCTTCCTTGTACAATTAGTGAAGTTTAAATTAATAATTCTCTTTGTGATATCAAAGTTAGTGTCAATTTATTACCTTTATCTATTTTTAAGAAATTGTAAATGAGAGACATAAAACCCACTACCATTTCTTTCCAATTTATAGATCATTCCGTAAAACGTCTATTAGGTATATTAGAAGATGTACCTATATAGTCTGGTAAGTTTTATGTTTCAATTGATTTACTTATTCTTCATATGAATAGAATTCTCAAATACCTATTATATCAAGAAGACTTTTCCTAGCTATTGTTGGAGTAGTAATTAATGTGAAGAATTGAAAGCTCTCTCTCAATATTGGCGATGAGAAAGTGGTTTTTGACTTATCTTATACATTGAAATTTCCATTGATTAATGACAATTATTACAATTTTTATATTATTCATTAGGTTGCTAGAGAATATTTCACTGGATATATCTCAAATGATCTACTTGAGAAATATTTAGTGAATGATGGATGTTCTAATGATGCTGATAAGGATGTAGTTGCTTATGCTACCATGTTTAATGAAATTTCAATCTTTGATAAGGGAACTAAAATGATGGTAGGACTTGAAATAAAGTTGAATGACCTTGTTTCCAAATAAAAAGATACACCCAAGGCTAAAGGAAGCTTCAATAGCTACCCTAGTCATGAGACCGCTTGATTGAAACATTCCACTTGAGGTAATATATGATACAAGTGATTATGCTATTGGGGTTGTTCTTAGGTGAATAACGTATGGGAAGGTTTATGTCATATATCATATTAATAGGACACTATATGATGCTCAAATGATTTATGCTACAACCGAGAAAGAACTCTAAGTGCTTTTATTCGCATTAGACAAGTTTCAACCATTATTGGTGTGTACTAGAGTCATTTTCTTTGTGAATCATGTAACTCTCAAATATCTCTTGGTTCATAGGGATGCAAAGCCAAGTTTAATAATTTGGGTTCTCCTTTTAAAAGATTTTTATCATGAGATTAAAGATAAGAAAATGGACTTATAATGTTGTGGTTGAGCATATTTATGGACATAGGCAACAAATGAATTAAGATGAAGATGATGAGAGTCTATTGGATGATTCCTTTCTAGATGAAAATTTGTTTTTATCACAAGCTTGAAGGATCCTTTTTTTCATACTTTGTGAATTATTTAGCTTCTAGATTATTGCCACCCTAGTTGATGTATCAAAAAAAACATTCCTCTCAAATATTAAGCATTATTTTTTGAATGAATCCTATCTTTACAAGTAATGTGTGGATGAGGTGTTTATAAGGTATATTTTAGAAGAGGAAAGTGTAGGGGTCATATCCCATTGTCATTCATCATCTTATGAAGGTCTTGCAACTATACCAAAAAATACAACTAAAGTCTTGCAAGTAAGGTTATACTGACCCACATTGTTTTAGGATGTTATAAACATTGTTCTTGGGTGTGATTATTATCAAAGGATAAGTAATATATTTCAGCGGATTGAGATACCTCTGAATAGAATTTTTTATTTTGAACTTTTGAAAATTTGAGGAATTAACTTTATAGGCTCGTTCCTGATTCCGTGCACCAATAAGTATATTTTGGTGGCTAAAGATTATGCTTCAAAATGGACTGAAGCAATTAAATCTCTAATAAATGACTGAAAGGTGGCGGTGAACCTTTTTCAAAAATTATTTTTCCCATGAAATGATGTTCCAAGGGTTCTCATAAGTGATGGAGGATCTCACTCTACAAATAAATTTTAGGGTTTGCTTTTGAAAAAGTATAGAGTAGTAAAAAAAATAGCTACTCTGTATCATCCCTGAACAAGCGAGAAGGTGGAGATAACAAGCCAAAAAATAAAAAGGAATCTAAGAAAAGATGGTGTCTCAGTCAATAAAGGATTGTTCTTTAAAGTTAGATGGCATTCTATGGGCCTATCGAGCTGCATATAAGACTTCTATAAGTATGTCACCATTTCATGTGCTATATAGAAAATCTTTTCATTTGCTAATTGAGATGGGACACAAAGAATTTTAGGTTTTTTGAACCATTAGTCTTGATATAAGTGTTTCTATAAAGAAAATAAAATTCCATTTTATCAATCTTGAGGATTTATGCTTGGATGCTTACGACAATGCTCAAATGTACAAGAAAATAACTAAATAGTGGTGTGACAAGCATATATTTTGAAGAGAGTTTCAATAAGGAGATGTGGTTCTTTTATTTGATTTTTAACTTAAGCTCTTCCAAAGTAAAATCCAATCAAGATGTTAAGGATTATTTCATGTTCATAAAGTCTGACCTTTCGGTGTAATGGATATTTAGAGCAAGTATATAAGAATGTTCAAGGTGAATGGAAAACATTAAAGCATTATATTATGAAAACCCTAGTTGATAAAATGTGTGCTCTTTCCCTTCCTAATCCTCATTCACTTTTAGTTGTAAGGGGTTGATCTCATGACAAAAAACGAGCGCTTTTTGGAAGGTAACCCATGTTGTATTTATGTTGATTCCTTATGTATTTCTTAGTTGTGTATAAAAGAGTTACATTGAAAAATCATCATTAGTGATTTTATGATGTTCCTATATGTTTTTTGTTTGTAGGTATGAGGAAAAGTAACAAGTTAGAATGATAAAAAGACATTTGAAGAATTTCACCACAAACACATCCTAGTTGTTTTCCATACCACAACCTTTATTTTAACCATTTCACAAGGAACACAAATTTTCAACAAAATGAGCTTTGAACATATGAACTTTGAACATAAACAAGTTGTGCATCCCACCTCAAGCTAGATTCTATACACTATACATGAAATCATATATTCTATCCTAAACTCACCCTAACTACACCCTTGGTGTGCCCAAGGACAAAATTTGTGTACCAAGACACAAATAGAAATCCCCATTGTTCTTAGTTAAAAAAACATTATATAACATTAATCCCTCCCCACAACCCAAACCTCCATATAATGCACCCCTATTTTTTCCCTATGCTACAAACTCCTTATATCCCTAATTCTATAACTACCTACCTCCATAACCAATCCCCATGATCTCTGCTATCTTCCTCACTCTCCAACCTACCTCATCCTCAGCAAGCCTTCTCCATCATTCCCCACTTCTCCTCCAACTCTCAACAATGCTTAGCCTAATTGAACACCAATTACCCACCACTCCTTTGTCGCTTAGTATTTACCACATGAATTCCTAGCCTAGCAATGGCCGGTAACACTTTATGACCATAGTCAGTTGAGCATCATGGAAACTAGCCTCGACATCGCATAAGTACCCTCCTTTTCCATTATTTGTCTACTATAGTCACACAACCTTATAACTAAATAACAATCTACTATCTACCTAACCCAAATCCATCCCGCCACCAATAAATCTAGCCTATTTCTTTCAATCTCACAACCTATTGAACAAATTTCTATCCTCTAATTTCATATTATGTCTTCATACCAAAACCCTAAAATTTTAATTCTCCCATTATCTAAAAATTGGTTGTG
The DNA here is from genome assembly GCA_039764185.1 of Tamarix austromongolica. Taxonomy (NCBI): domain Eukaryota; kingdom Viridiplantae; phylum Streptophyta; class Magnoliopsida; order Caryophyllales; family Tamaricaceae; genus Tamarix; species Tamarix austromongolica. Next base: position 23,574,115 of record CM077812.1, on the reverse strand, counting down.
TACACTATTTCATTATGTTGTCATGTTGTTAATTTTATTAAGCAAATTTCATATTTTGATTTTAATTGTTCATTTGGGTTGATTGTATTTTCTAGAAAAAAAATAGCATGGATGCATGCACATAAAAGCACTCCTACTCTAATATGTCTGTAAGCTAATATCACTCTACCACCCCATCAAAAAAATGAATATTACCGTGGATTTTTCAGTCAAGACCAAGCTAAGAGATATGATGTACTGGCTAAATTGCTACTATTAGGTACTCATTTTTATGATAAATCCTTTGTTGCCAAATTAGGGCTGTTAGAGGGTATAGAATCTATTTTTCAGTGGGTTGGAAGGACATAATTTGTCAAATTCATTCATCCTAATTACCCCTACCATACTATTGATTTCTTAAGTTCTCTTTAATGTGATTTCTTTTGAGGTGAGGGAACTAAAGAGGGATGGATAACCTTTCAAATTTAAAGTAAAGACTACAAAATTCCACTAGATAAACTTAATCATCACTTTAAATAGCCTACCATAAAATGACATCTCAATGCTTATAAATTTCTACATACCCTTGTTTGTGACTTTTGGTTTGAAATCGTAGAAAAGCACTATCATGTCTCAATAACTAAGTCATTTTCCATGTATAACCCTTACCTCCACTTCTTGCATAAAATCATGTATCATAATGTCTTTGGTTATATTGAGAGTATTCGAAATGCTAGTATGAGAGAAATTTTATACTTTATGGTTATGTTGCGTGGTAATGTTGTAGTTCATATTGTAATATTTATGGATAATCATATGCTAAAAGTAATCAAGGTTTCTAGTGGTAAAATTTTTGTGGGTGGTTTAGTACTATTCTTGTAGAAATTATAGGATTGACATCCAGCATCTTGAAATTGAGGGCTTTAGATGGTACCTCTAACATCAATTTAGAATCTGGTTTACACTTTAAGCTAATTTTCCTTAACAACTCCAACTATTAACTTCACTATAGCAATCATGAAATATTTTTCCTTCCTTATTCTAAGAACACTTCACTAAAAAAAAATCTACTAATTGGTAGTTTAGTGTTGAGATGGTTGATAATACTAGCTCTAATGATTTTGAGGACAGTTATAATGAAGAAAACCAATCAAATTCTTGATATGTTGAGCATGGAGGCTCCTCTAGTGCCCCCTAGTTCAACTAATGTTGTTGATGACATTCCATAAATTTTTCATTCAATCAGCTTTGGATGGTAGGATGAAATAAATGGTGGATGAGCATAGAGGATGCTTATTTGTGCATAGTTGACTAATGTTGATTATATTTTGTTAGCTCTAGCTCTTTCTATTTTATTTAGTTAATTAGTTAATGTATTTTACCTAAATTTTGATAATATGAGGATGATAAAATGATTTTTTCTTTGTAATTGTTGCCATACCTACATATATGAGTTTGCATACCCTACTATTAGATATTAAATCTTTATCTCATTCCTGATTGATTATTGTGCTATCTGTGAGAGTCCCGACATACTTCAACTTTGAATCTAGATTTTGAGGCTATGTAGGAATGTCTTCTTATACTAATCCACTTAATTATTTCTGATATGGGTCTTTTCCAACCTAATACTAATGTGCCTAAGGGATGGAGTTTGAAAGAATGAATGTAAGCCTAAAAATGCCTTTGAACATGCTCATCTTCCCTATTTTCCCTCCTGATTCCACAGTTGAATGTCCTAAACTACATAGTATCTCCCATTATTCTCCTCCCTTATTCTACCCCTATATATATGGGGTCTTGTACACATTTTGGGGATCCAAAATTCATCATAAAACATTCTCACTTTTGCTCTCTCCTCTGAATTTTTCCCTCACCACTCTTTAGTTACTTGACCCCCATTTATTCCTTAAAAACCCTTTAGCTCACAAATCACCACCAACAATAGATGTTAGTTGTAGGGAGCTAAAAAAAAGTTATGCCTCCCAACCAGCCTTCTAATCGGTTTGATCCTGATACCAGTGATCCTTATAGGGAGTAAAATATAGTTACTATCCCTTAGCTACATGTTTTAATGTTAAACTCAGAGTGTCCATTTAAGAAATGGTCTAAAAAATGCTAGCCCCTTTAGTGTACACATGCAGACAACTACCACACCTTCTAGATCAAAATCATCGTGATATACCTCATCAATCTACTCCATAATAAACTCTAGTGGAGGTGTTAGATAATCTAGAAATGAAGCCAAAGACTAGGTTTTTTTAGTGACACCGTGCAAGAAAAGGAAGTAAAATAGATGGAATATACCCTAGCCACAAGGACAAGGAATGAATAAAAGTAAGAATCTCTAGCCCCCTTAGATGAGACAAGAGGAAAATACATTTGAGCCTAAGAAGATAGCATCAAGTCTACTAGATAAGCCGAGACAAAGAAGAAACTTGAAGATAAGATACCTACTGGCCTAGTAGAGATGATGAAGAAAATAGGAACATGATGACTAGGGGTTTACTAGGGATGAGAAAGACTCTATTAGCACATTAATATATCAAAGAGTATAAGAAGCTTTAGAATCAATAAAAGAGAATAAAGATGACATTTATGGCAATAGCTATTCGACACCTTTCATAAAATGTACATATAAAATCCTAGCACAAAAATATAAATTTTAACATTTGAATCATTCAATTGTTTCATAGACCCAAAGGACCATTTGAACATGTTTAAGAGTATTGTGTTGCTAGTCAGGGCACTAGATGAGACCTTATATAAGGTATTCACAGGTACTTTAAAAGGAACAACACTAAGATGGTTTGAGAAACTCAAGGAAAAAGCAATAAGCTCTTTCCCCCAACTTTTGATATCCGTAGTTCAATAATTTAATGTACTTCAACAATCTAAAAAGGAATATTACTCCTCAATAGGATCCTCCCAAATCCTAATAAAAACTTTTGGTCTTTTTTTAATAGATTTGATAAAGAAGTCCAGCAAATTGGTGAGTTGGAAAATGGAATTACCAGATCTTCCCTTCTTATATGTTTAATTGATAAAGATTTAGTGGAAAATCTCTACCTATCCAAACACAAATTGTATACTTCCTTGAGAAAGGATGTGTAAGATAGAATAGACAGTAAAGAAATGAGTAAGCTTATGTGGTTAAGGCTAGAATAATTAAAACATCCTCAATGCTAAGATAAAGACTAGATAAATACATGTATGGGCCATAATGAGACTATGAATATCTACGACCGGTAACACAACCATCTTCCTAATGAAATTAATTTGGCATATTTAACAAATATATGCCACTTGTGGCCAGCCTATCACATATATATAATGTGAAATATGGCAGACAGATGTTCCCAAAGCCCTTCGCTATAAAAAAAATATGAATTAGAGAAATAAGAACAAGTGGTGTTCCTACCATAAAGAACATGGGCATACCACTAATGAGCATCGATTATTAAAGAATGTTGTGGATGATATGGTCTAACAGGGTCATTTAAAGCATCACACACATACACTCTAAGTCACACAAGAGATGTGGATGACTTGATAATTGTCCCAACTACCTTAAATCAAGGGCCCTAACAAAATTATACACACTATTGCGAGAGTATATTCCTTGATAGGACCAAGCAACATAACCCTAAAAGTGTACATCAGAAAATATGATTTCCATGAGGTAAAAAAAAGAGGGGGAAATGAATGAGTGGGAAGTTAGTTTCATGGTAAAATATGAGGGGCCAAGTATGATCGACCATCATGATGACCCTTCAATAATTGAAGTGAAAATTACGCAATGAAAAAGGTATATCATAGACACAAGTAGTTATGTGGATGTTATTTTCGAAGAATTTTATAGACAATTAGAACTACTAGAAGGTTTATTGGTAAATAAGACTTCCACATTATTAGGATTCACTATCGGTATAATAAAATAAAAGGGAATGGTGGATTTTACCTTGATAGTTGGTAAGTAAGGGGCTTTAACAAGCATTAAAAAGGACTTTGTTATAGTGTCCTACTCTTCTGCATATAATTAACATGACATTAGGACGATTTTCTCTAAATAAGCTCTAGGCCAGTCAAATTATTAATGCGAATCCTAGTTAATGGAGGATGGGTAGAAGTGAGGGTAATAAGAGATTGGCATGAGATTGTGATTCATGATGCTAAATATATTGGTTAAGGGTAAGTGTTAACGATGGAAGTAGGTAACATTCCAAAAAAAAACTAGAAATTGAGAAGGGAGATGAGAAGAGAATGAGGAGAAATTAATCCTAAAATCCCTCAAAAATTAAGCACTTACACTGAAATACCCCGAAAATTTCTAATTCTAAATATTATATTTAAATGAGGTTTTATCATAAAGAATAATTAAATAAATTATTTTATTAAAATAAAAAGAAATTATTTAGGGCAAATCAAGAATAAATTTATAAGTATCTTTATTAGGAGAGAAATTGGGTATTCTAGCTAATTAAGGATTTCATTTTAGAAATTAACTAAATGAATTATTTTATTTAAAATGGGAAGGAGGAAATAGTTCCAAATTAATATTAATTTTATAAATGATTTAATGGAAGAAAATTAGGGTGTTTTGATAATTAAAATGGAATTTATGAAAAATCTTTTAAAAATCCTAATTTAGCCTAAAAAGGGATTTAAATATTATTTTATTTAATTATTATTATTTTTAAATATTCTAAATATTCAGATTAATTTAATTGGCCCTAATCTAAAATTTTCTCCTTTCCTTTTTCCCTTTTTCTTTTTCTTTCTTCCTTTTTCCCTTTCTTTTTCTTTCTTTTTCTTTTTCCCCTTCCTTCCCCCGACTGGGCTTGGCGCGGCCCAGTTCTTCTTTTCTTCTTCTTCTTCCTTTCCTTCGGCCCAGCCTACGCGGCGTTTTTCTTCTGCCATCGCTGCGCTGCATTTTGATCCAGTTACCACCGAAACTCACCGTTTCATTTAATCAATTACCCCTCGCGCAGTCGCCTTTCTTCCGCCCCTCTCTGCGCGGCGTTCCATTCGTTGTTGCGTTGGAACGTAGCGTTTCATTTAAACGCCTCCTCGACCGCGCCCGAACCGCCCGGTTCTTCTTCTTTTCTTTTCTTTTCCCGGCCGACCGGACCACCTCCCTTTCTTCTTCCTCCTTCCTCCTCTGTTGACGCTGCTGCAACTCCCATCCCCGAAAATGGCATCTCCGGCTACGGTGATTAATACCGGCCGTTTCTTGTCTCATGGTCTTCCTCTTAACTCCAGAAATAAATTTGCATAATTATTCGACGTTAAATCTCGCCCGTTTCCTCTCCCCAGCCTCGCGAAATTCCGAAATATACCAAACGATACCCGATCGTTTTCCGCCACCGGCTACCCAAATTCTCGCACCCTCTAGCTTCCTGCCAACCCCCAAAACCCTATTTTACCATCTTCAATCTATAAATAGCCTCGTGGTAGGAGTTGTGGAAGATTTTCTTCCCCGAAAATCCTCGACGACGGCTGCCACCACCGAGACTTTAGACGCAGATTCCGCCACCTTTAGCCCACATCAGCGCCACCGAAACATTTCATTTTCTTCCCTGAAAGTTCCTCTAATTAACTAAACCATTTTCACCTCTCGATTCTTCTTGCACGGGCCTCCATAGCCGTGCCAAATTGGCTGCTAGTCTCGCCTGAATTTTTTTACCCCGAAACCTTTAAGCCGCCGTCCGCCGCCGTTTCCGCCACTTCCACTGCCATCTGAACCACCCAAATACTCCCTATAATCCTCCTCTACCGAACCATAACCTTATTCTAATTTTTCCCTTTCTATTCCTCTCTTGTGCTTCATCTTTTCCCTCTTAGACCCATTTTCCGGCCACCGCCGTGCACCACCGCCGGTGTCGCCACTTCCTGCCAACTCAAGGTGAAACCCTAGACGATCTTAACCCTTTTTCCTATTTATTGTAAATTATTATGTTATTATTTTAGTTATTTGTATTTAATGGATTATAATAATTATTTCTTTGCTAACAATAATATTATTATTTAATATAATAGTTATACTAAATTTTACTTGCAAGGTAGGAAGTAGTAATAAAATAATTTTATTATTAGTTTCGAATTTTAAGTTATTAATTGAATTATTTTATGATTATTATCATTATTATTATTATTATTATTATTATTATTATTATTATTATTATTAGAATAATTACTATTATTATGTTATTATTTATTCTGGAAAAATATGAGACCCTATTGCTATATTAATATTCGCACTTTGGTGTTTCAGAATTTTTAAGTCTACTTTTATTAACCATTAGTAATATTATCTTTATTATAACATTTAGTCATTATCATTATTATTATTATTATTATTATTATTATTATTATTATTTTATCTTTATACTATTATTTTGGTGAAGGGTAGAAACCCTTATATCACCTTTTTGTTTTGAATTTCATTATTAATTTTAATATAATAATTTTTAATTAAAAATAAGGTCTTGGGATAAGTTAGAAATAATAGTTTTCTTAAGGGAAAACCTAATCCCAATATTTTTCCCATAGTAGGTGAGACCAACCAAAACCCTCAAGTGATATAGGATCGTGCTTCAAGACCGGTGACATATTTGGTAAGGGGTGCTAAGGCCATTTTGTGTTATATGTGATCTATATGCCATGCATGCCTTGTGATATGATCTGATGTGTATTTCATGTGATTAGTGTTTAATTGTTATGAATGCAGCATGTATGGAAGTTGAGGTGTGTTTTCGTTAAATGATTATGGCATAAGAATGATGTGTATAAATATGTTATTAATACAATGTGAGACTGAGACATGCATGATAGGATTGTAGAATAATAATAGAGAGTTTCACGAGAGTGGGTTTTTATATGGAGTTGCATGGTGTTAGGGTTTTTGTATGGTGTCGCATGGTGCTAGGGTTTTTGCATGGGGTGGCATGATGACTAGGGTTTTTGCATGAGAGGTAGGGTTTGCATAGAAGTTTGGTTTATGTGAAGCTAGGGTTTGCATGGGCCTTGGGATGTGTCACGTTTAATCATGGTGGAGATGGTTAACTAGGGTTGGAGTGTTAATCTGAGTTGAAGAGTAAGCATGATAGAAGTCTGCCTTGCATGTCTGGAATGATCTCTTGGATAAGATATTTAAAACATTAATAACGTAAAGTGAAAGATGTTGAGACGGGCCCAGACCGATCCACCGGCTAAAATAGTGGCAGTGAATGCTTTCCCTTGCGACCGATCCACCGGCTAAAATAGTGGCAGGGCATGTACCCTCGCGACCGATCCACCGGCTAAAATAGTGGGGGATCCCGAGCTCAACAAACCAAACCATGTATGTTGTTAAGACATGGGAAGACACTAATTACTTACAGTGAAAACACCATACGAGAAGGGGCCAGACCGATCCACCGGCATAAAATAGTGGCAGGGAGTGTTTCCCTCGCGACCGATCCACCGGCTAGAATAGTGGCAGGGCATGTTCCCTCGCGACTGATCCACCGGATAAATAGTGGGGTTCCCGTACTCGTGTGGACTCGAATAAAACATGGTATGAATTGATCTCAATAAAGGAGTACTTAAATAATTAACATAGAATATCCATGTGCTTTAAATGGACTAGTTTATTTGGAATTATTTAATATTCTTCCTAACCATGTGTACTATATGTGTGGGCTTGTAAATGAAAGTTGAGCATTTTCTTTTATGATTTTATATCCCATGTGTTGGCCTTAGTGCTCGGTTACCTTACTCAGTACGTAGCGTACTGATCACCCGTTTCATGGGTGCTGCTCATTCCAACGAGTAGAAGGCCCATCTGATTACTTGCAGGTAGAAGATGTCTTTTATGATGACATTGATGTCTATGGGGCATCAGGAGGGGTCGTGTGATGATGGGGCGGGACCTGTCCCTATAGTGATGTGGTCGGCGTTCCTTTAGAGATTTTGATTATCCTATCTTTTATTTTTGATCAGTACTTTGAGAACAATTTTATTATTGTTGTTATCTTACTTCTGGAAAACTAATTCTCGTATTTTGGATGGTGTAAGGACTTGTGGTATTTGATTCCTATTATTATGATTTTGGATTATGTATTAATGTTTTCAGTTGTTTCTCTTAGCCTTATCACTTAATGCTAGAACGGTAGAAGTGAACCGGTCTAGTATTAAGTGTGGCGGTAACATTCCCAAAATTTACGGTTTAAATTATTTCTATTGTAAATGCTTCCGCTTTTAAAAAAAAACTTGTAAATTTTGGGGGTGTTACATACACAAACAAACTGAGGTTTCAATGCTTAGTATAAATTCTTTAAGATTTTAAGAGATAACACAAGGTTATGTTGTAAGTCTTGAGTTTTGAAGGTTGTCCACAAACCCCAAATAATAACCAAAGAGATTTATTCATTCATTCAGACATTTACTCATATATAGAGATTATTAGGCTTTAGAAAACTTATGAAATACACCCCTAAATCATAGGGATCTTATTTGGTCACATTCTAACCATAGGTCACACAAATACACATTAACTAACGTTTGTAAGCTACCCATACTACAATAAGATATGGGATGAATTTTGATTCTTTATATCCTCTTTTCACAAGATATATGATTCTTAAAACCTATGAAAAGTACTTAGGAAACATAAATTATATTTTAGGAAAATATAACAAAACTCTTTAACCAATTTTAACTAAGAAGGAAAATATCAAGTTGATGGAGTGACCATTCGAGAGTTAGATTTTAGGGTTGAAAAGAAGGTTTCTTCTTCCAAAAATTAATCTTGGTTTAGGCCTTCAAATCCCCATAATAAAATTCCAAAATTCCTTTAAAACTACCTCACGAAATGGATGCTGAATTGGCCAAAAACTAGTGCAAATTCAGCTAGATTATATTGCTTGTAGATGATGATAATCTTATCTTGTCAAGCCATATTCAACTATTATTGAGCCATAAAAAGTATGGATTGGATGTATTTTATCTTGGTATTTCATTGATTTCATGGCTTCCAATAATCATGATTATTCATTTACCCAAGTAAGAAGAGTTTTAAATTCTTCTACCTCAGAAAAATTAATAAGTATATTATCATTGTTATTATCATTTAACGGGGACACTTCTGCATCATTCTCCCCCTCTTGATAGGAATCCTCCTCATCTTCATAAGTCTTAGCATTTAAATAGGGAATTAAATATCCCATATTAAATGTGTTTGACATATTCCCCATTTCTTGTTGAAGTTCAAGCATATATGCATTATTACCAATCCTTTCTAGAATCTTCAATGACCTGTCACTTATTAACATTAGCTTATTCTGTCTCCTAAAATAAAACATTTAATTTATAATATAAATCCAAACTAAATATCCTAGATCAAAAATTATCTCTTTTTTGTGCATGTTTTCTTTCTTCTTATTCATTTTGTTAACCCTTTCCATCTTGGACCTTACTTCTTCATGCATTTTTTTTAATTTGGTGGCCTTGTGCTTGGTATCAAAACTATTTTGTGGTTTAATGGGGTGGAAAATGAGATTAATGGGAGTGGTTTGATTCATTCCATACTCCACTTCAAAAGGTGAGTGACCAGTGGCATAAGTAGGATAAGAATTGTATGCAAATTTGGAGTGGCTTAATTTTGTGTCCTAATCTTTTAAGGATTTGTGAAAAAAATTTATTAAGTGTATATTAATGGTGCAAATGGAAACCTCGGTTTGTCCGTTGGTTTGTGGGGGATAGGAGATGCTAAAGAGAATTTTAATACCCAACAATCTCCACAATGTTTTCTAGAAGTATCTAAGAAACATGGAATCCCTATCAAAGACAATTGTTTTTAGGGTACCATGTAACTGAACTATCTCCTTGAAGTAAAGATCAACAATGTATGATACATCATCCATCTTATAACAAGGGAAAAAGTGAGAAATCTTAGAAAATCGATAAACTACCACCATAATGACATTATTTTGCCTTTGTGGTTTAGATAATGCCACTATGAAATCCATGCTCACATGGTCCCAAGGATGGTGCGGAATAGGTAAAGGAGCATAGAATCCTTGGTGGAAGTGACTCTTAGACCTTTGACATGTAGAGAACTTTTCCATTAGAGATTGTATATATCCTACCATCTTAAGCCAATAAAAATGTTTCTGGAGCACATCACAATTTTTGTTAATACCAAAAGGCCCTACTAGAACTCCCCCAAACTTCATGAATAAGTAGTTCTCTGATGGAGTGTTTTGGGATGTACAACTTTTTTCCCTTGAAAAGAAATACTTCTTGAACTAGGTATGAACCTCGAACCTTATCTTGATCTTCCAAGTGACTTTTAAAGTCTTCATCCTTTTTGTAAAGCACCTTTAAACACCTAAATCCTAAGATTCTTGCTTCTAATAATGATAACATGAATATCTTCTAGAAAGGGCATCTACTACAACATTTGTTTTGCCACTCCTATGCTTACCTAAAAATAAGAAAGATTGCAAAAACTCTAACCATATATCATGCCTAGGATTAAGTTTATGGAACCCATTTGTATATTTTAGGGACTCACGGTCAGTATGCAATACGAATTATGATAGCTTAAGGTAATGCAACTAATGATCTAATTCCCTTACAAGAACATAAAATTCTTTATCATAGGTGCTATAACTAGATCTCAAGCCATTGAGTTTTTCACTAGAAAGTCTATTTGTTTTCCTTCTTGTAGTAAGGCTGCTCCAATTTCTGCTTCACTTTTGTCACACTCCATCTCAAATACCTTTTCAAAGTTGCAATCTCAACACTAAGGCCTTACTCAATTTATTTTTGATCACCTCAAAGGCTTCTTGTGCAGACGTTGTCCATTTGAACTCCCCTATTTTGAGGCATTCTATGATGGGAGCCAGAACTATGCTAAACCCTTTTATGAATCTCTTATAAAAAGAGGCAAGTCCATTAAAGTATCTAACATCAGTAATGGATGATGGTGTAGGCCATGTTCTTATTTCCTCTACCTTTGACTCATCCATGGAAATTCCATATCCGGATATAAAAAAAACTATAAAAATGTGACTATATGCACAAAGAAATCACATTTTTCTAGTTTACAATACAATTTTTTGTTCCTAAAAGCTAGGAATTCATGTCTCAAGTACCTTACATGATTATCATGATTAGAGAAGCATCCAAGGATATCATCAAAATACACAACTATAAATATTGAGATGAAGGGCTGAAAAACTTCATCCATGAGCCTCATGAAAGTGCTTAGTGTGTTTGATAATACAAAGGCCATGACCATCCACTCATATAATTCTCCTTTGGTCTTGAAAGTCATCTTCCATTCATCTCCCTCCTTCATTCTAATTTACCTGTACCCACTCCTTAAATTGATCTTGGAGAACACACTTACTCCATACAAACAATATAATATGTTATACGTAATGGTAAATTTGTTGATCTCTACTATCAACATACATTCGCATTGTCCCATACTTCTTTAGTACCAAAAGCGTTAGTACTACACATGGGCTAAGAGAATCCCTAATGAAACCCTTTTGTAACAACTTCTCAATTTGCCTTTGTAGTTCCATGGCTTCCTTAAGATTACTCATATAAGAAGGTTTTTTTTAAAGCGAAGCAATGAGGAAAAAAATCAATTTAGTTCTCTATACCTCTTATGGGAGGAAATTCACTAGGTAATTCATTTGGGAAGATATCCCCAAACTCACCTAGCAAGGTCTTGAGCCATGGGTCAACTGGACTACCATTCTCATATTTTTCAAGCATCAATAAGCAATGCATGGTTTTCCCTTTTCCTATGGCCTTCTCCAACCCCTTCCCATTGATGAATAAAGCCTTATTAAAACTTTTCCCCCTAATAATTGAGGACCAAATGCTAAAGAGTGTGAGTATAATATTTTCATTAGCATACTTCAAGCTATAAGTATTATGTCTACCATTATGCCTATGTAATTGACACGACCTTCCTAATAGCAAATGGCATGCATCCATTAGCACTAAATCCCATATAGTATTATCTTGATAAATATTCCCTATGAAAAATGGAATAACTACTTGCTTTGTGACTTCAGCTATAGAGCCATTATTAAGCCTTCGAAGCTTATAAGGCCTAACATGTGTAAGGGTTCTAAAATTAAGCTTCTCTATAATAGTGCAAGAACCTACATTTGTACAACTACCTCCATCAACAATGAGGGAACATATTTTACCAAGTATGGTACACTTAGTATGAAATACGTGTTCCCTTAATACTCTCCATCAATTAACTCTCTTGTTTGTAAAACCATCCTCACAATCAATGCTTCTCCTACATCCGATGGAACCTCCTCAATCTCAGCCCATGTTCCATAGTTAAATGGTCTTCATCTTCTTCCCATGATTCTTTTAGGTCAATCATGGTCATCACCCTCTTGTTTGGACATTCATTTTGATAATGTCCAATCCATTGGCACTTAAAACACACAACCCCTTTGTCTCTACTAGCCTCATCCACCTTTCATTCCCTTACCCTTTAACATCAAATATCTTGGGTGTAGGACGTGATTTTTGTGCTTCCATGTGTGGGTATGTATTTTGTCTTGGTTCCCTAACCCTGAAAACCTTATTTTCCCTATTATGTTTCTACACCTTAATATCTAAATGAAACAACTCATCTAGGGTGTAATACTTTAAAGCTCCACCTTCCTATCCATATAACATCTTAAACCTCCTAAGAATCAAGACGTTGTGTGTTCCTCAATTTTCTCCAAGTTAAGTCTCATAATGATCCTTTCAAAAATCCTAATATCATCATCTACACTCACTGGACCTTCTCATAAATAAGAAATTTTGTTATATAGGTCTTTAGTATAGGAAGATGTCAAAGATCTATCCCTCATCAATTTTTTCATTTTTTTCCAACTCCATAACTTGAACTTGCACCATCAAACTTTAAGATCTCCATCTTTATATCATTAAAGGATTATATCCTAAAAAACATTATCCTTCTTGGTAATATAGAAAAATTTCTAGAAGATGAGCTAAAATTGGTAGACTCATCCCCTACATCATTCAGCCCCTCTTCTTCATGCAAGGGTGTTAGCATTTGGCACTAAAAAACCAAAATGCCTAACAGTATCTTCATGTCTCCTTGCAAGACCTTAATAGCCCAATAATTCCTTAGATTATGTGCTTTTTCAAGACTCAAACCTTTGTAAAATTTTTAGTTTTCCACGGGTTCTCAAAGCTATAGGAAACATGCAACCCGTAGGGGGAAAAAGAAAATAAAGAGGTTAGAATCAATTATGGTTGAAATGAAAAGAAATTTTTTTATGGAGGTTCAAATGGTTAGTGGATGGTGGTGGTGGTTGGATTATTGAATGGTGGTGGTGAAAGAACTAAAAGGACCCAAATTTACCAACCTTGAGCTTTGATACCAATTTGATGTATAATGCAAAACATATTGGTTAAGGCTAAGTGTTAGCGACAGATTGGGTAAGGCTACAACAAATAGAAATTTAGAAATGAAACAAGAAGAGAATGAGGAGAAATTAATCTTAAAATCCATTAAAGAATAATCACTTACACAAACCAAATAAGGTTTGAACACTTAGTATAAATGGTTTAATATTTTAGGAAATAACACAAGACTATGCTCTAAGTCTTGAATTTTGAAGGTTGTCAACAAACCCCAAATAATATTCAAAGAGATTTTTTCATTCCTTCAGCCATTTACTCCTATATAGAGATTATTAGGCTTTATCAAACTTATAAAATACACCCATAACACATAGGGAGCTGATTTGGTTACAATCTAACCATAGGCCACACTAATACACATTAACTAAGCTTTGTAAGCCACCCATACTACAATTAGATATGGGCTGAATTTCAAATCTTTATAGCCCCTATAAAATGATATAAAAGCATTAAAACCTATTAAAAGTACTTAGGAAACATAAATTACACTTTAGGAAAGTCTAATAATACTCTTTAACCATTTTTAACTAAGAAAGACAAATTCCAAGTTGATTGAAAGTTAATGGCATGACCTTTTAGTAGCTGGATTTGAGGAATTGAAAGAAGGATCCTTCTTCCAAAAATTAAGCTTGGTTTGAGGCCTATAAATATCCATAATAAACTTCCCAAAGTCCCTTAAAAATAACTCATTAAATGGTTTATCAATCGCTAAAAACTAGTGCTAATTTAGCTACATTTTGTTAGTTGTAGCCAATGATAATATTGTCTTGTTGAGTCATAATGGAGCCACAAAAATAGTGGATTTTATGGATTTTATCTTGGTATTGCATGGATTTCATGGCTTCCAACAATCTTGAACATTAATTAACCTAAGTGAAAAGTGTTTTGAATTGTTCTACCTTGGAAAATTTAATATTTAGGTTATAATTTTTATTATCATTTAAAGGGGGTGATCCTGCATCACAATGTTATGTGATAAAATAAAGGACTCCTCAAGATCATTAGATAATAAGAGGATAAAAAAATAATTAATATGTGTTAATTTTTGAAGGTAAGGGATTTAAAGTTTTTATTTTTATTTATATGTACTATGTAATATGTTAATGTTTCCTTGGAATGTTTCTTATAGAAAATATTTTAGTCAATCATATAAAAGCTTGACATCAATATGTAAGTGCTCACCAAGGTCACCAAGCAGTAAAGACAAGCACACGTGGTAAGATTAAAAACATATGCGCTTTAAATCACTAAGCTTGAGGTTCAATTCCTAAGCCCTCAAAGAGCCCATCGAGAATTAAAGATAGGAACACCTTGTGAGATGAAATACTAATGTTTATTCATTCACTAAGTCCATGTATCAATACATAAGTCCTCAATAAGCCCATATTTTAGATACAAACACACCTGGTGAGATGAAAAACATACTTGCTTTCACTCACTAAGCTTGAGGGGAACACCTGGTGAGATGAAAGAATGATGTGCTTTTACTCACTAAGCCTTGGCTCTTAAAATGTGTCCTCAATCAGGGTACTGAGGCCATTTATTTGTTAGGCACACCAAGCAACTTTTCACCATAGCTAAGATAAGGCTCCCTTATAGTTTTCCTCAACTGAGGTGTTGAGGACACTAAACCAGTGTTAAGGGATCTATTTAGTCCATCCGGACTGATAAAGTATTATAACTGGATCAACCCTAGTCTGGTTCTCCACCATAAAAGTATAATAAAATTTTGAAGTGTGTGCCTTCTATATCTTCATTCTTCTTACTAAAACAATGTTTCAACATTTTTGGTCTTCTTATCACAAATATATTAGCCCCGATATTCAGATTTTTTGGTCTTCTAGTCTTCTTATTACAAATACATTTTTATCTTTGCATTAATAAAGAAATATATGTGAAGAAAGACGTATGAAAAAGGGAAAATTTCATTTCATATATAAAGAAGATGTGTACATATTACATTGATAATAAAAAATTGAAAGAAAAAGGAGGGTTCACTAGGAATCATCTTCTTCTTCACTATTAGCCTCAACCTCCCTAGAATATTTAGGAATAGGAATGCCCTTTACATCCTTGCCTACATATAGTTGTCCATTAGGCTTCCTTAATTGATCACACTCAGCTAATATCTTAAATTGGAAATATAGCATAAATGTATTGTAATCATATCATTGAGATTGCAGTTATTTCTCATAATATTCAAACTCTTCATTTACCAAATATTTTTCTATAGATTGGCTAGTATGCCTCATCTTGGCATCATTAATTCCTTCTCTATGTGCTTATTCAAATATTTTAGCCATATATTAACCACTTCCTTGGTACTAGACAATTGTAAATAAAGAATTCCTATTTCTCTTATAGTAACCAATTCCCTTTCATCGCCTTATTTGCATAGTCATTAAGCTTTATCCTAATAATCCTCCTAGGTTTTCTCCAATTTTTAATACTTAGCATTTTATTCATTTAACCTTTCTAGTGATGAGTTTTTTCTCTTATTGGGAAGCTCAAAGCCCATAAGAGTACTATTGAATCTTATCAACATCTGCAAGCCATTTTTCTTCTCCTAAGATAATTTATTGGTTAATCTATTTTCTTTGTAAAGATTATCCTCTTGATGAATAGTATGGACCCTTACTAATTCAACTTCATATTTTAGGATCACTTTCCTCTTTCCAAATACTCTTCCAACCTAGAAAATTGATCCTTAAGAAAATATGCATCAAATGAAGCCAGCTTTAGTTTTCTATTCTCTATTTCTAATTTAGAAACTTCAGCCTTAAGTGATTCCTTTTGCATTTCAAGGTTGAGTGAGCTTCTTAACTTTATTCATGTTCACTTTATATTCGATGGAAGTGTTGACTACTCCTAAGAATTTATCAAAATTGTTAACTACTCGTAAGAAACTGATCAAATATTTTCTTCCACATAACAAGTTTCTACATATAATAAAGGGGGTTAGTGAATTTGTTTCATTTAAAACAATAAAAAAAATTAAGAAGTAATACCTAAAAGGTGAAATTTAAGTTAACTCTCAAAAAGGTTATTGTAGGGAGGCCACTTACTATATCTTTGTCTCTAGTCAGTAAGAGTGACTGAGTCATCTTAAGGCTATCACTATCATCTATGTTGAAATCAAAGAAGGAACAGTTGTCTAGCATGGTTAGAGTGGATTAATCATCTTGAATGGTAACTTTAGAACCACCCCCACAAGTTATTTTCTTCTGAGAAAAATTTTCCAATATTGAAAACCTACATCAAGACCATCTAATAGACTAGTTGCATTAACAAAGCCACCAACACCTACTAGGATTGAGGGACTTTCTAAGGAATCCCTTGTGAGAGTGATAGGCTTTGATAATAAGCAAGGAAGGTTTTTGGCTCCAAAATAAGTTGGGTCTTTCTTTACTATATATTATTCTTCCCTATATGCTTCATCTATATTTATTATATTTTCCATGGTATGGGTAGGAATAGGAGCTTTTACACTATGTGACAAGGAAGAAAGTCGAGGATGGGGTTTCTTAATGGAGATGTCCATCAAAATTTTCCTTTTCCCTCAACAGATTCTAGTGGAGGCTTAAAAAGATTAGCCTTAGGGCCGATAGAAAGAGGAATAGATAAAATTTTGGGCTTTCCAAAAGAAGACTTTAAGTTCTTCTTAGCTAATAACACTTTTGGGATTACCTTGGGCTAGGTTCCTTCTTGTTCCACTAGATTAGTAGACATTGCCTTGGACTATGCCACTTCTTGTGGTGCCAAAACCTTTGAGATGGCCTTAGGTGGGTCTTCCTCCTAAAAAGTATAAATGAATTCTGAATTATGAATTAGTAATTTTATAATAAATCCTAATTTAAATAAAATATGCTTGGACTTAGGACTAGACCAATAATTAATGCCTTTGTAAAATTACTCACATTACTTACCTCATTCGGTTTCACTTTCATTTTGGATTTTCAAGACCTATATCGGCAAAAGAGAGAAGGGAAGAAGGCCTAGGTTGGCTCGAGGGAAAAGGAAAAGAAGAAGGGGAGATGGTTTTGGCTAGCCTGAGGGAAGAAGGAAGAAGGAAAGAATATAAAGAAAAGGAAAAGAAAGAAAAAGAAGAAAAAGGAAACGGTAATATATAAAAGAAGAAAAAGAAAAGGAAAATAGATTTAGGATTAAGATTAGAATTTAGATTAAAATTAGTCTATGGGGAAAATATTATATTAATATATCTAAAAAATTGAGTGTTAGTTTAAGAAAATAATATTAGTAAAATTATGGGTTTACGGTTTGTTTAAATAAAAGAGTAAGATAAAATAATAATAATAATAATAATAATAATAATAATTTATTAAATAATTTTATCCATTTTTTTAAGTCAAAGGTTCACAAAAATAATTAAATTAATAAGTAAATATTAATTTGTTTTAGATAAAATGTTAAATATTCTAATTTTAGGTTATAAAAATGTGGGGTGTTACAAATGTGCCTCATTTGCTATATAAAAGGGAGGAATTCAAGTTGTAGAAAAAGGAGTACAAAATGATAGAGGAGAGAGTGGAAAATTAGAAGGACAAAAAAAGCTGAACAATGATTGAGAAGAGGGACAATCAAAAAAATAAAACTTAACTCAATGAAGGAAGCGAAAGAAGAATATTGAGTTGGAAGAGAGTGTGCTCCTTTCCCCCTCCTATATTTACCTTCTTCTACTTCTTATCTTTTATTCTATATTTGTTTAATGGAACTGAACATTAGTTGATTCCTTTTGTGGGTAGGATTAAAGTGGTCCTAGTGTTGTAGTGTTTGGAATGTTATAGCACTGTTTTCTATTCAATAGGTATTTCACTTTTTATGTGCTTAATTTTTTTTATTGTTGGCCATAATTGGCTTTAACCTAGATGGATAAATCTAGAAATGGATAAGGCTAATGAAAATATAAAAATGGTGCTAAAATTGTCATTAAAACATGTTTAATTTCTAGCATTAACACTAGGAGCCCCGTTATGTGACATTATCATGGTTCATGTACTAGGATGGTGATAGCTTGAGAGTGTCTCACCATGAGTGAGACTCTATGGGATGATAGGTTTTGGTACCATGCACTTTCTTTCATGTTGTCATGGGATGAATTTTATAATGCATGGGGATTTGAGATACCCCCTCCACATAGTCCTTTTCATTGTGATCATACATCACATTATGCTTCAATTCATCCCACTAATTTCTTCATTTATATTATTATTATTTTACCATGGAAACCGTGTAACACGTGTTAGTATATATTTATAAATTGATTTGTCTACCCTATAATATTTCTCACCTTGCAGTGTAGTGTACACCCTAATCTTTGAAGGAGTGATATTCACTCACACACTTTACTACTTGGTATAACTATGTATACTTACACCTTGTATGGTCACACTTCTTACCTTATAACATCAATATATTATTAGCTTCTATAGCATCATATAAAGTTTTTAGTGTCCTTATCAATGATTGGTAATTGTGTTAAATTTTGAAGTAGTCTTATAATGCAATTGGCTTTTATTAATATTTCTTTTGTTTTCATGTTGTAATATTTTTCTTATCTTATAAGATTAGTTTGGTGTATGATTGAATCTAAAGGGTCATAACTTCTACCCATTGATATTGAGGTTGAACATACCCTAAGGGAGGCATTTAGTGATTCTACACAATCAATAGTGAGAAAAAGCAATTGAAGAATATGTAGAATCCAATACTATGGACAACCTAATTCGATAATAAGAAAATAATGTAATGTTTACAAGGAAACGACAACAACAACAAAGGGTGAACAAACTCTATGTAGTTTAACCTCCCCAAGTAATGTTTATGACCCTTGTTGAATGATTTCGAAGTATCCCCTCAAAATAAAAATAAAAACATTCTTATTAATTTTCCAAATTTTGAAGAATTTAAAAATATTCTAACTTGGACTATAATAATAACTTATATTATTAAAACACACATGATCAAATTATAAGCCATAAACTTACCACCATCTAATGGATTAAATATGTCTCGCATTCCAACCTTCATAGCCAAAATTTAGCAACCAACAACAATAGATTTTAACACCAAATTTAGAAAAAGAAGATACTACTCTTTTTAAATGTATGACCTGAATTGCAATAGAATTAGGTATAGTTTTGTGGATTTTTCAAGGCCTTAATTTATATTAAATTAAGTTTAAAAGAGAGACTAAAACATGCAAATTACACCCAACTACTAATAAGCTTGTGAATTGTATAAATTTCTTCTTTTGTTTAAGCTTCTTCTAACGTGTGGTCATAGCTTCCCTAATTTTTTTAATGTTTCCTAAGCACATAATTCAGATTTTAAGATACCAAATCAGCTCAAAAACATTATTAATTGGTCTTATTTGGTTCAAAATGCATCATAGTAGCTAATTGACATCTAGTTTAACTACAACTAACTAGTTAGCTTGTATTAGTGGAACATTTGGTTAAAATGTAACCAATTTGGTTCATCAGGGGTTAGAAAGGTCCTTTTGTAATTTTATATAGACTTACACACCTCCTAAAGTGTATTAGTTGCATTAAATGAGAACAACCAACCCCTTTGGCTATCAAGAAACTTTCACACTCCTTTATCCTTTTCGAATCTTAGTGCAAAGCTTTATCTTACATATTTTATTTGAAGTGTTGAAACCTTGAATGGTAAGTGTAACTACTTAATCTTAATATGCACTTAAAATTATGTATTATTCCTTCTATTCCACATTTCATTTATGATATTCTCTTTTGTTGGAATTTAATCCAAATCCCATAATCAACACTTAGAATGGCCTAATATATCTAGCTTATATATCAAATTAGTATAAAAACTTAAGGTTAATAATTGGTGAAGTTAAATTACATCATCTTAATCCTATTTTTTTTCTAATTAAAACACACACACACACAAAAATAAACTTTTCTAGTCTACTAACACCATTCAAATTAATCTAACATCATCTCACCACCATTTGAACCACCCATCACCTTTAATTGAACCACCACACGAACAAACCTATCGTTCAAACCTTAAACCACCCAATTCTCATCCTTCATTTCACTTCTTTAATTTCAAGTACCTATGGGAGATTAAAAAATTCCAGGAGGCTTGAACATTGAAAAGGCACAAAACCTAATAAGTAGCCTTGACGCCTTATAAAATGATATAAGAGTGTTAGGCATTTTAGATGCTCTTGTACCATCCAAAAAGAACAACACCACCTCAAGAAGATAATGAAGAATTGAATAATGTATAGGGATCTAGTGATCTTAACTAATCTTCTAGTGACTCTGCTAGGGTCCGTAGGAGAATGAGGCATGCTAAGAAAGACCTCATTTCACAATATCAAGAAGAAGATTCCTGAATTCAATGGTTCCCATAACCCAAATCATTTCTTAGAGTAAGAACAAAGGCATTGTAGAATGTTTGAATCTAATGCTTATAATGATGATAAAGCCTTCAAAGTAGCAGTCGTAAAATTGAATATTCATGTTTCTATATGTTGTGAGAATTTGTTTCATCAAAGGAGGTGGAAAGTAAAGTCCAAGGTAAAGAGTTGGATTAAAATGAAGAATTTGATGAGGGAAAGTTTATTACCATATTCATATACTCAAGACCTATATAATAAAATTTTATTTATAGGAAAAAGGTCTATGAGTGTAGAATATTACATAACATAGTTTAGGAGGCTCATCATGAGACTCGTCTTGGAGGAAGATGAAGAGCATACCATGTCAAAGTTCCTTAGTGGACAAAGGTATGATATTTACAGGAAGGTGGAGATATACAAATATTACACCTTACATGAGCTACTTCACCTAGCCATTAAGGTTTATAGGTACAACAAAGAAAATGAATGTGTTTGATGTAATTTGGCACTACAAAATCAACCCCAAACCAGCCTAAGGGGGTAAAAAAAACCACCTCCTACAGCTAAGGTGTTTGATGTTAAGCGTAAGAGATGACAAGATGTAGGTGAATCAAATAGAATGAAAGTAGTTAGGTGTTTCAAGTGTCAAGGAATCAAACATTATCAAAATGAATGTCTAAACAAAAGAGTTATGCCTCTTTTTTACTTGTAGGTGCCATATTTAGAGGGGGAAAGTGAATACTCTCATTTAGCTAATAAGGGGGAATTAGTAGAATTTCCACTAGACTTTGGATAGGCCTTGATGGTGGGAATAGTGTTGTACACAAGGGAGTTCATGAAAATGTGGCTTCTTTTACTCTTATGGAGAAGTGTAATTTGCTTACTACTAAACTTGATAGGCCATATAAGCTTCAATGGTAATGTGTTTGAAGTATCCAAGTAGGTAGTTGTTCCATTTTCTATAGGAAAAACTTATCAAGAAAACATTTTATGTGATGTAATTCCCATAGAATCATGGTAAGCATGATGATCTGAAGAACACTTATAGCTTGAAGTATACTAACAAAAATATTATATTAAACCCACTTAGCTTTCTTTCCTCACTTGTTAGAGATTATACTAATTGTAAAAATGGCTATGCTCATTGAAGTTAAGGGGTTAAAAAAATACATATGCAAGGGAAAATCGTGTACTTCTTATTAATGCTTGAAAATAAGGAGACTGGTGGAACACTTGACCAAAGGTTTAAGAACTTGCTAGGTGAGTGGGTTGTATTCCAAAATGAACTACTAAGTGAAATACCTCACAAAAGAGTCATAGAGTAACATACTGACTTTTTTCCAAGAGCTTCACTTCCAAATAATTCAACCTATAAGTGCACTCCTAAGGAGGCTTTGGAGTCACATAGGTAAGTCAAAGAGTTTATACAAAATGGATTCATTAGAGAATCACTTAGTCCACGTCCACTATCGACCCTTCTAATGCCAAATAATGATGGATCTAAAAAAAAAATGTATGTTTATAGTAGATATATAAAAAACATTACCATCAAGGATTCCTTTTTATTGTCATTGTAACTCAAATAATTAAGCTAATTAATCCCTTTAGTTTATGCATTTAGATTGTTATTACTTTTGATGTGTATAGGAATATGTACTTATGATATGGGTGGTGCTATAGTTTGGTTATGGTTGAAAAAGGAATATGATGATTCAAAAATGATTAATATATGATGATTATGATTTGATAAAGTATAATTAATGATGATGATGCTCGAATGATAAAGATTTTGGACCGGTTTGGTTTGTGGGCTAGGGTTAGGGTTTACGATTAGGATTTAGTAGTGATGGGGATATTATGATGATGAATGAATGGAATAATGGTGATTTGATTATTAAATTATGAATTTAATATGTTGATGGTGATATTATGATGATAATAATATTATTATCTTAAGATTGGAAATAGATAAAATTAAGTAAGAAAAATAGGTTGAAGATAAGTGTTGAAGATGAAGATGATGATGATTGTATGTGGCAATTAAGGTTGGGATTGTGTCAGTTTTGTGGAGGTTTGAAGGATATATCTTAATATATAATTCACATAGGCAAAGAAATTAAGTATTTTAATAATAATCACTCACAAAAAATTGATTAAAATTGAAAAGAATTCACATAGAATTTAATTAAGCAAAACTTACAACTTTCATCAATTTTTGTCTCTCTTTTGTGTCATATGTTCTATGCCTTTTATATCCACTTAATCTCCCTAATATTACAAGATAACTCCTATAAAAATCTGATGGAAATCGACACATAAAGCATTAGCGTGTTCCCTACTTCAAACACAACTCATAAGATAGTTTAAGATAAACCCTAAAAGATAGAATTAAGTTATTTTTTGACTAATTCAACTTTCACTATCCTATAGCTAATATCAACGTGAAAATAACTAATGTTACATGTCCAAAGTGTTTATTATAGTCTTCTCATGCATATACCACGTTTATTACTTCCATGCATCATATTTTTTTCCTTCCATGCAAGCCATGTACACGTCTCTATCACTAGTGACTTGTTTTTTAAGTTTCGTTCATAACTAGCAATGTAGTCATTCCTTTGTCTTTAAATTTGTAGGAGATACTCTCTAATTAGAGGATAATAGGTTCCAACACAATAAATTCTAAGTTTTCACCCTTTTCTCTTGCATCATTCTCCCCTTTTTGACTTGAATTTGCCCTCAAATTTGCATCTCTAGAATAAGGACTAATGTCTCCGACATCAAACGTTCTAGACACTCCACCATATGAATCCGGAAAATTTAGTTCATAAGCACTTTTGCTAAATTTTATAAGTACTTTAAAAGAGCCACCTGCCCTTATCATAATCTTGTCTTTCCTTAGATTAGGAAATCTCTCCTTCCTTAAGTGCAATCATACCAAATCCCTTCGTTGAAATACTTGTTGACTTCTACGCTTGTTTGCTCTCATCTTGTATAACTTATTTTCCTTCTCAAAGTTGTGCTTTATATGTTGATGAAGTTTATGAAATAAATCCACTCTCTCTTTTGCATTATAATTATTCACTTATCCCTTCTTCAATGCTACCATATCAATTGGTATATATAGATTAGTACCATATACTACCTCAAATGGACTAGAGTATGTTGTAGTTGATGGACTCTGAGTGTAAGCAAACTCCACATGTGCTAACTTAACATCCCAATCCTTAGTACTCTTACTAACCAAACCCCTTATCAAAGTACCCCAAATTTCTATTAGTAACTTTAGTTTGACCATCCATTTGAGGATGATGTGATGTACTAAATAGAAGCTTCATTCCTAGCATATGGCATAATGTCTTCTAGAAATAACTTAGGAACATCACGTCTCTATTCAAAACTATAATTCTTGGAATCCCATGCAATCTCACAATATCCTTGAAATACAAATCCATGATATGAGTAGCATCATCGTTCTTGTTACATGGAATAAAATGAGCCAAATTGGAAAATCAATCCACCACTACCATGATAGAATCTTTGCCTCTTTGTGTCCTACAAAATCCTAAAATAACATCCATACTAACTCATTCCCATGGTTGACTAGGAACAGGTAAAAGTATGTATAATCCCTTGTGAAAGAAACTATTACTCCTTTGACATGTAGCACACCTAGAAACCATGGCTTGCACTTTCCTTTGCATTCTTGGCCAATAAAAATGCTTTTATAGCAACTCCAAAGTATCCTGCAATACCTCCTTCATACACCTCTTTGATTATCAAATCTTCAAATGAGGCCTTCGGCACACATAATTGTTTTTGCTTGAATCAGAATCCATCTTGAAGAACATAACCTCCATGACTTCCTTATTTCTCGCACTCTTCAAAAATCTAAGAAAAATCATCATCAATGGTATATTAACTTTTCAACCTCTCAAACCCCAAAATATTTGCATCCATCATTGTAAGTATCATAGTCCCCTTGACAATCCATCTACAACAACATTCTTTTTACCATCCACATGTCTTGTAGAGAACAAAAGTGTTTGTAACAAAATAATCCACTTGGCATGTCTTAGACTCACTTTCCTTTGACCATATAGACACTTCAAACTCTCATAATTAGAGTGAAGTAAAAAATTCTAGGGCCTCAAATAATGACTCCATGTTTCCCAAAAAAAAATCAATAATAGCATAGAACTACTTATCATAAGTTGAAAAATTAAGTCTTGCACCATTCAACTTTTCACTGAAAAATATAATTGGTATCTTCTCTTGTGAAAGTACCCCTCTAATACCTACACCACTATCATCACAACTTACTTCAAATAATTTATCAAATTAAGGTAAATATAATACCGGTGCGTTTGAAAGCTTTGTCTTCAAGTCTTCAAAAGATTTTGTTGCATGTTCATGCTACTAGAACTCTCCCTTGTTCATCAATTGTGTAATAGGTGCTGCAATTGTAGAGAAATTTTTGATAAATCAGGTATAAAATGAAGCCAATCCATGGAAACTCCTAACCTCATAGACATTAGTAGGAATATGCCATGTTTGAATAGCTTCCACCTTTGAAGGATCAACTCTAATATCGTCTCCACTCACAATGTAGCCAAGGAAAACCACACACTTCATCATAAAATCACACCTCTCCATTTTACCATAGAGCTTTATTTCCCTATGTTTATCAAATAATCTCTTAAATTTTTTATGTGTTCGAACCCACTCTTGCTATATATCAAAATATCATCAAGATAAACAATAACAAAGGCTCCAAGGAAAGGTCTGAGTACTTCGATCATCAACCTCATGAATGAACTCTATACATTGCATAACCCAAATGGAATCACCAACCACTCATAAAACACATACATAGTCTTGAAAGCCATCTTCCATTTGTCCCCTTCCCTTATCCTCATTTAATGGTATACACCTTTAAGGACAAGCTTTGAAAATACATTTGCTTCATGTAGCTCAACTAGCATATCATCCAATCTTGGCATCAAAAATATGTATTTAATTGTGATATTGTTAACTGCTCTAGAATCAATGCACATCCTCCACAAACCATCCTTCTTGGGTACTAATAAAGTCGGTACACTACACGGACTCATGCTCTCTTAAATATAGCTTCAATCCAACAACTTTTGCACTTGTCTTTGCACCTCCTTGGACTCTTCTAGATTGCATCTATAAGCTTGCTTATTTACTAATGGAACTACTGGCATAAAATCAATAGCATACTTGATACCTCTCCAAGGAGGTAATTCAGGTGGCAAGTCATCTAGAAAAACATCTGCATACTCTCTCAACACTTGTTGTAATTTTGGATTCTTTTTAGCACACTCCCCTTAGTGAACTTCTTTAACCACTAAGGCATATCATACTCTCTCACTCTTGATAACTTCAATCATCTCTAACTCCTTATGGATTAATAACTCCATGCTATTCCTCCTTTACCTTCGATTTCTTCCTTCTTTTTTTCTTCCTCCCATTTGCCTTCGACTCTCTTTTTTCTCTTTTTTTTCCTCTACCCTTGATATCTTCCTTTATTTCACTCCTTAGAGTCAAACTTTCCCCAACTATATTAAGCTTTAGTCTAAACTTCTTTTTACCTTTGCTCACCAAATATTCATTGAGGAATCCATCATGTGTAACATGCCTATCAAATTGCGAAGGTCTCCCTAACAAAATATGACAAGCATCCATAGGTAGAATATCACATAAAATATCATCAAAATAATTTCCAATTTTTAAAAAGATAGTGCTTGTTTGGTTACCTTTACACCTTTGTCCTTGTTGAGCCATTAAAGTGAATATGGCCTTGGATGATCCATGGTATTCCATTTGAGCTTGATCACCATTCTTTCACTAGCAACATTGATATAAGAGCCACTATTGATGATGACTTCACACACTTTGTCTTTCACTCTATAATGGGCTTTAAAAATATTCTCCATTTACGTAGGTTGAGGTTGTTATTGCACTTGAAGCACTCATTATAACACATAGAAATCTACTTGGCCATCTTCTTAAGCATATTCTATATCTTCACTAACTTCCTTAAAGTCTTCATTAAGTTTTCATATTCCTCATTGCAAGCTCCAAACTCTCTATCTCCTTCAAAGTTATTGCCCTTTAATATGGATAATCCTGAGAAAAATGACCATAGCCTCTACACTTAAAGCATTTCTTGTTCACTTTATCATCCATCTTTTCCTTGCCTTTTTCTTCACTATTGAACCTTCTAATGTTGTCTAGAAGTGTGGCTTGAGAGGA
The DNA here is from genome assembly GCA_039764185.1 of Tamarix austromongolica. Taxonomy (NCBI): domain Eukaryota; kingdom Viridiplantae; phylum Streptophyta; class Magnoliopsida; order Caryophyllales; family Tamaricaceae; genus Tamarix; species Tamarix austromongolica. The sequence goes on along the minus strand of CM077812.1, from coordinate 23,546,994 downwards.
TGATGGCTTCGACACCACCTTAAATTTTGAACCATATGTTGCATTGGTTGATTTGTTTTATTGCTTGGTTATCTTTAATTGCTTCTTAGATTTGATTGCTAATTTTGTCAAGCCTTCAAATAACTTATAAGGATACACCTCCATCTTCTCTCTAATATTCATAGTTAGACCTCCAATAAATCTAGCACATATTTTCTCTTCCCTTTCTTTCACATCACAAATAAGAACTAATATTTCAAAGTATCTAATGTACTCCTTCACTCCAAGCAACCCTTGCCCCAAAGTGGTCATTTTTATGAAATTCACTTTCTCATATTATTTAGGCACATATTTTCTTTTTAGGTGCTTTTTTCATTTCTCCCATGATCGTATTTTTATTTTTCCTTCTCTTTCCATTCTCCTCTTCAAATTTTCATACCATAATCTATAAAACTTTTAAATTTTAACATGGCAATTCTACCATCTCTTCTCATCATCAAGCTCCTTATAATCAAAAATAGATTTGACAATTTGCAACCAATCAAGGAAAGATTCCAGATGGAGATTACCTTTAAACTTAGGTAGGTCAAATGGAATCCCCTTCTCCAAATCATCATATGATTTCCTTAAAATGTCATGAGCTCTTACATAGTTTCCTACACTTTCTTCTCCTCCTTCCATTTGGTCAAGTGCTTACCTTCCATGATTTTTTCTTGGGCATATGATCCTTGGGCTCATGAGGCTTCCATCCTACCCATACCCATCTTAACTTCCTTGATCTCCTCCACCAATACTCTGATAATATCCCTCAAATCTTCTTCTTGGATTGCCATATCTTTTGTATACCTACGATTGGTGTGCTTCAAAAAATGCCTTATCAAGTGAACTAAAATTCAAATCTTGGCACCTTCTTGGTGAGTTTTTAAAATAATCTTGAAGTAGAAATTATTTTTTGAAATAAAATTGGAAGAAATATTGGATCTTGATCTTGTATATCAAACTAGATCAAAACCTATGCTCTGATACCAAAATTAATGTGTGTAGGAATATGTACTTATGGTTTGGGTGGTATTATGGTTTTGTTAGGGTTTTAAAAGTAATATTATGATTTGAAAGTGATGAAGAGATGATGATGATGATGATTCAAAAAAGTATAATTAATGATGATGATGCTCGAATGATAAAGATTTTAGACTGGTTTGGTTTGTGGGCTAGGGTTAGGGTTTGCAATTAAGGTTTAGTAATGATGGGGATATTATGATGATGAAAAATGGAATAATGGTGATTTGATTATTAGATCATGAATTTAGTATGTTTATGATGATATTGTGATAATAATATTATTATTATCTTAATTTTAGGAATATATAAAATCAAGTAAGAAAAATAGGTTAAAGATGAGTGTTGATGATGATGATGATGATGGCAATTATATGTGGTGATTAGGGTTGGGATGACATGGGTCTTGTGGAGGGTTTGAAGGATATATCTTAATCTATAATTCACACAAACAAATAGATTAAGGATTTCAATAATAATCACTCACACATAATTGATTAAAATTGAGAAGAATTCACACAGAATTCAATTAAGCAAAACTTGCAACTTTCATCAATTTTCATTTCTCTTTTATGCCGTGTGTTCTATGGATTTTATAGCCACTGCATCTCCCTAATATTACAAGATAGTTCCCATAAAAATATGATGGAAATTTACACATAAAGCACTAGCTTGTTCCATACTCCAAACACAACTCATAACATAGAATAAGATAAACCTTAAAAGATAGAATTAATCTATTTTTTGACTGATTCAACTTTCATTACCCTATAACTAATATCAACGTGATAATAACTAATATTACATGTCCAAAGTGTTGATTATAGTATTCTAATGTAGATACCACAATCATTCCTTCCATGCAACCTATTTTTACCCTCCATGTATGCCATGCACACATATTTATCAATAGTGACTTCTTTTTTAAGTTTCATCCATAATTAGCAATGTAGTCATCAATTTGCCTAAAAATTTGTAGGGGATCCTCTCTGAATAGAGGATAATAAGTTCTAACATAATAACATCTAAGTCTTGACCATTTTCTCCTGCATCAAGTTTAACTTGAAAACCCTACAATATATGTTAGTGTAGATTTATGGTATGAGTTTTCCCCCTTATAATATTTCTCTCCCTAAAGTGTAGTGTGCCCTAACATCTAAGAGAATGATACTCACTCACACACTTTACCAGTTGGTACTTTAGTGTATACTTACACCCTATGTGGTGGTATCTCTTACACTATAGGATATATCTATATATATATATATATATATATATATATATATATATATATATTATAGTATCACACAAAAGTTTTAGCATTGTTGTTAGGAATTAGCAATTGTGTGACATTGTGAAAGAGTTTCATGTTATTTTAATACCCCAAAATTTCATAACCATTTTTTTCTAATGTTTATGCATTTTATTCAAAACCAACCTTTGATCCTTATCTTAATTATTTTATTAATAACCTTTGCCTTATAAACTAAATAAATTCTTAAATATTTTTTGACAATTAATTTACTAGTTTCCTTCCTATTAAACTTATTCAAACTAAATATAAAACTAAAATAAAATATTTATACCCTACCCTACCATTTTTACCCCTGATTTATGCTTTTTGCTCCCTTTTTTTATTACCCCTACCATTCTCCCTTTCTTCTCCTTACCTCACACAACACCCATACCCCTCATCTATCTAACCATCCCTATCACCCTACCTTTCTCTATTGACCCATGTTCCATAATCATCACCTCACGATTGAACTCACCTCCCTCATCCCCATCTTCATGTAAATATACACACACACATAACACCCCTTCCTTTTTCAACCAAACCCATCACTCATGCCTGCATCCATCCTTGACCCTAATTAGTTTACCCTCCAACAAAAATCACCACCAAACACAACCTCATAGAAACACACATGTGCACCTTCCCCTCCTTCTGTCTCTTTTCCTTATTTGAGCCTAGCCCTACAGGTTTCTCCCATTCCCCTACTCTACCCCGTTTGGTTCCCCACTGCCTAACCAGTCACAATGAAGCCACCCTCTATTCTTTCTCAACCAAACACAGGCATGTCGTGCATCACCAACATAACCATTAAGGTTCTCCTTTCTCCTCTCCTTGCCACCACCATCCTAGCAGAACCACATATGACCTCTTCTTCCTTTATTCTTCTCCTTCTTCTTTTCTTCTACCTCCTCCCCCACTACCCCTATTTTTTTTTCTCATTCCTTGCAGTAATTTCTGTTGATCCCAACCCCTACATGCGACACCTCCTCCCATAACCTTCCCTTGGGCAATGATAATTTTTGTCGTTATACCCCAATTATTTTGACACCTTATACCTCAGATACCTCCTTCCTATGCCACCTCCACTTGCAACCACTAACTTCCGCCACCTTTCCCCCCACAGTACCAAAAAACCTCCTACACCACCTCCTTTGCGGCCACCATCCTAGCCTAGCCAACCCATGCCATCACCACCTTATAGCCACCCTGCCTAGTTGTGCCTTCCTTCCTAGGCTGCCCCTTTGAGCCATCACCACCTTCTACCATCATCTCCCCCTGGTCTCAGCCCTTGTCCCACCACTATCACCTTCCACTATCCAAACTAACAAAAACCAGCACCACCATCTCCTCCCACAGCCATCACCTACATCATTACCAGCCTTGTCGCCAACCCGCCCCCCCTTATTCCTTCGTGCATGGATCATGTTGTGCATATAGTGTGAGAAATTTACCCTAAAAGTTTTGTTACCAAATTTTAAATGTAAAGGTATTTTGCTAATTTTAGAAAATAAATATTTTATTATTATAATTATTATTTTATTTATTAAATATTAATTTGGTATTTTTGGTATTATTTTAGGTATGAAAGTTTGATTTGTGGGGTCATTTAGTATTTACTAGGATACCACTCATTTGTGGTTTTGCTATAATTCAGGTAACTTTTCTACATTACTAAAAAGGTAAATTTCACATGATAGCACATTAGAGTTTTGTGTATGAAATATGTTAAGCATGATTCATTATTTTATAATTATATATTGATTATTTTATCATAAAACTTGATAAAAATAGCATGTTATCATGTATAAAATATTTTGAGTGTAAAAGTATGGCAAAAATGATCTTCTATGATTATGTATGACATATATGTGTAAAAGGATAGGATGATCATACTTAGATAAATCTATGGAATAATAACAAGGAATGTACACCCTCGTAGTAATTTGGTCATTTTACATGAGATATGATATTTCTCCTAATAAGTATGTCCAATGTGTATTATATGTTGTTGAACATGAGACTATGTGCATGATCATGGATGTATTAGATATGAATGTTAGGCTTTTGATTTATTTGATAATTTAAATACATGATAAATTAATTTAATCATTATTTTTTAGCCTTTCCATGACAAATCTAAAAATGAAATGGATTTGGTAATTAAAGATGTTAAAGTGGTAATATGACCACATGGGCATTTTGGTCATTTTGGCCTAATGTACCCAAATGTGAATAATTGAGCCTGGAGTGGCCTTTGTATATTTTTTTATGATTGACCTTGATAATGATATTGTTTATGGTTATCTTGGAATAATTGAAAATGAGTGCACTGAATTAAATATGAAAATTGAATCTATGTGATTTGTATGATATTTTATGGTCATCTTGATAGAATACTAATACTTAAAGTGAAAGACTTCAAGATCGGAAATGGTCTCATTAGGGGTCTCTACTTGAAAGACGTGGTTTAGCCCACATTTGATTCTAGATTTTCACTGGTGTTCCTTTCTACCCCAATTAGGTCCTATATCTTACTCTATTTAGATCTACGTACTAATAAGGGTATGCATACTTATGGACTAGGTTTCCTTGTTGGTAGAGTATTATATTACCTTCATGTACCAATATGATGAGGATACATTTGTGTCCTTGGGTTGATAGTTGGTAAGATACTATGTTGCCTTGGTGTAATAGTATGATCGGAGTACCTTAATGTCTCCAGGTTGATTGATCTCCCCTTGAGGAAATAAAAATGGAATTTATTAATGGATTATCATATTAAGTTTGATAGAAACTTTTTTGCCTACCTATAGTTTAATATTAACCTTTATGCCTACCTATGGTTCGATAGCAGCCTTCATGGTGACCTGAGGTCTATATTAGCCTTTGTGTCTACATATGGTTCAATAGTAGACTTTGTGCCTACCAGTATTTTTAACAACCGTCTTGGATTTGACCATACAAGGCAAGGAGGTTGGTATAAAAGTTAAGAATCCAATAAAAATGACCATACAAGGCAAGCCAACAACAATACTACTACTGGATTTGAAACCCTAAAACTTGGCCAACTATAAAAAGAACCTAAACCAACTCTTGTATTGGAACCAACTAAACCTATTAAATCTAATTCATGTCAAGCTACCCCCTTATATTGTTGCTGAAAATGATTTAATAAAAAGTAATATGATAAACAAATTGACGAGTTCCTTGAGATTCTCAAAAAGTTGCATCTCAACATACCTATAGTGGATGTACTTTAGTAAATGCTCAATTATGATAAATTTTTTAAGGAAATACTAAAAAGGAAAAATGGGTCATGTTAATGTGAAATAGTGGATTTGATGTAAGGTTGTTGATCTATTCTATATCATAAGCTACCATAAAAGATTTAAGATATAAGGAGCTTCACCATTCCTTATTTTATTGGTGATAAGTATAATGGTAGAGATTTTCATGACTTAGGAGCCATTATTAATTATTTCCTTATGTCTATTTTTCTAAATTTAGGCCTTGGATAGGCAAGGCCTACAACAATAACCCTACAACTAGTGGGCAGATCATATGTCCATCTAAAGGGAAATTTTGAATATGTGCTTACCAAAGTAGACAAATTTATCTTCTTGGTTGATTTCATTAGTCTTGATCGTGAAGTTGATAGAGAAGTGTCCTTCATACTTGTTAGGCCACTCCTAACCATAGATAAGACCCTAATAGATGTACAAAAAGGATATTTAACTATGAAAGTTAATGGGGAGTTTGAGGCATTAAATGTATAAATGTCTATGATATTATTAGAGGAAGACATTAAAGAGTGTTCACACACAGACAATGTGGATATATATATCATTGATAAGTTTACAATAAGAGTTACTATTTAGAAATTCATGTTATTCAACTATGAACATTTTATCAGTAGTTATGTTGTAGGATTAGATGCCCTATAGAAAGAGTAAGAGGCTACAAAATACAATTAGATGGTATATTCTATGTTATGCAAACCAATAATATTTTAAGACAGGAAGACCAAGTTTATGAAACAATTTTTAGAAGATCCTATAAATCATGAACTTAAACCCCTACCACCTCATTTAAAATGTATTTTTAGGTGAAAATGGCACCCTTCATGTGATAATCTCTTATTCTCTATCTAGACGGAAGTAGGATGAGTTCATGTGACTTATACACTATTATAAACATGTTATATAGTGGATAATAGTTGATACCAAAGGCATCAACACAAGCATATACATGTATAAGATACTGCTCAAGGATTCCATAAGTTCCTCAATTGAGTAATAGAGAAGGATAAACCCTACCATGAAGAAGGTGGTGAAGAAAGAGGTTATTATGTGGCTTGACTCACGTGTGATATATCCTATTTTTAACCATCTTTAAGTTAGCCTATTACAATGCGTACTGAAGACAGGAGGTATGACTATAGTTGAAAATGATAAAAATGAGGTTATTCCTACTAGTTACATGATGGGATGATATATTTGTATTAGCTATAGGAAATTGAATAAAGGCACCCAGAAGGACCATTTCCCCATACCTTTCACTTATTGGATGTTTGATAAGTTGCTAAGGAGAGAGTTTTATTATTTTTTAGATGGATATTCATGATATAATCAAATTTTCATTACACCATAAGACCAATATAGGACCTTATTCACTTGTCCCTATAGCACCTTTAGCTTTAGAAGGATGCCCTTTGGGTTATGTTAAGCACTAAATAAATTCTAGAGATGCATGATGGAATTCTTTTAAGATATGGCTGAGGACACAGTGGAGATCTTTATGGATGATTTTTTTTATTTTTTTAGGATAATTATTTTAAATTTCTACACAACTAGAAGAGGGTGTTACAAAGGTGTAAGGAGACCAACTTAATCCTTTATTGTGAAATATGCAATTTCATGGTGTAAGAAGACATTATGCTTAGATATAAAATTTACCCTATAGGGTTTGAGGTAGATAAAGTTAAGGTAATGGTTGTTCTACCACCACCCTCTTTTGTAAAGAATGTAAATTCATGTTGGATTCTACGAACTTTTTATCATGTATTTTTATTCTTCAAAAATAACTAAGCCTCTCTGTATGTTTTTAGAGTAGATACGCTATTCAAATTTAACAAATCCTTTAGGATGGCATTTGAAAGAATTAAGGAAGCTTTTATGTGTGCCCTAGTAATGGTTACCACATATTGGATATAGCCCTTTTAGTCAATGTGTGATGCTAATGACTATGTAATAGAGGTTGTGCTAGAGAAAAGGAGAGACAAAATATTCTATAGGATTTAATATGCTAGTAAGTCCCTAAATAAGACTCAACTAAATTGCACTATAGCCGAAAATGAATTCCTAGCTATGGTTTTTGATTTTGATAAATTCGGGTCTTATCTCCTAGGGAACAATGTTATAGTGCCCGATGACTATACACCAATAAGATACTTACTTGCCAAGAAGGATGCCAAGCCATGACTAATATAATATTGTAGTGAGAACATTGCTAAAGGTTAACTAGGGGGAGTGTATCATATATCTATATCTATTTAGTAGTTATGTCCTTTTTTTCGTACTTATTATTTTCACAAGTTTTAGCTTTTTAATCTTTTGAAACTATGAATTTAATGCTACTCTTTTGACTACTTTTTCTTTATAATCATTATATATTGTCTCTCCTTTGTTATAGTGTGATTTAACTTGACTCGTACCTTATTAGACACAAAAGGTAGCACCCTAGCCTTACCCTCTATCGAATGATATACATTCTAGTACATTTACTCCCTATTTTATTCTATTATGAAGTTTTAGTAATTACAAGATTCCATATCCAATATTATATGTGATGGTATCTTGATGAAACTTAATGAGGCCTTAAAATTTTCTAAAAGTTTTTATTTTTCTTAATTTTTTTTTGTTGACTTGCGAAAGAAGAAGAAGGGCATACTAGGCTAAAAAATTTAGACACGAATGATTGAGTGGCCTTATCTAGTTTGATTTAGTATTAACTAAGATGAGAAAGTAGGTAGCTAAAAACCAACCCTTTAGGGCAGTGATTGCTATATAATCATCAAACATTGCAAGGTTGATCATCATATAGGGTGAGCTAGGAATAAGTTTGGGGGAATTTTGTACCCTACTAGAAGTCTTGATGAAAATAAAAACACGGCAATGATAGTAGTAATATCAAATTCTATAACTCTCACACCAATTAGTGACCAATGATGATTGCATAAGACCATTGTGCATACCTCCATCAAATGGTATTGTAAATGTTGAGACTACTCAAGAAAGCACTTCTAGAATAGGTGGTAATGTGAAGTAAGACCTAGATATTTACCTGAGACAAGGATCCAATGCACTTTAGGAAGTTTGGTGTGCTCTGCCTTATTATAGAATGAACTCGGTAGGGTAGGGGCCTAATTAACCAACAAAGAACAACATGATATAGGAGACTAGAACTAGTAAACTAATTTTATGATTCTTACTTAGTCCTAAAATCCTCTAAGAATAAAATCACTTAGTAGACACACACACACACAGACACAGAGGCACACATTACCTTGTAGGATCTTCCTCTGATTGAGCAAGTTATGTAATAGCTTTAACTTATGATTTTTTGACTCAGCTGAAGACTAAGAGTCACTTTCGACACACAAAATTGGCACTTTAATGGACTTTTGTTTTGGTATTTTTTCTCTAAATTTTTTTATGTATGACTTGGGGAGTTGATAGCTATAAAACTCTCATTTTTTTTACTATCAAAAAGTTTTATTTTTAAAACTTTTGCGGAAGTGGAATCAAGAAACTCATCCTATGAAAAACAAAGTGTTACACATAAGGTAGATGCTTCTTCTTAAGTCTCATGATAGTCACAAGTTTGAGTATCTAAACCACAAACACACACAAAAATAAAAATAAAAATTTCCTAGAGTGCACAAGATAAATAACATAAAAGATAGGGGACAATAGATTTACAAAACCAAAGCCATACAAGTAAGAGAAATATATAAGGAGAAATCAAAGAAAGGATAACTACTATAAGGTCTAGTATGGTTATTGATGAGGACAATAGAATTCAAAGACAACCCAATAAGATGAGAAATTGATTGGAAGTAATATTTGCTTGGAATAATCTCCTCACTTTTATTCACCATCTTTCTCACTCCTTTAGCCTCATCATCCTCTTGAACATTCATTGTATCTATGAATCATTGTTGAGAATTAAATAAAAGAAAACACAAGGAGACGACAATGATTGGAGTTTGTTGGAGTCGGATTTATTTTACAACCATGTTGAATTTAGTAAAAGAGGAGGAAAAGGATGGTGTTATGCTCGTCGCACCTATCATATAGTGACGCATGGTGCAACATGTCACAAAATATAACTTGCTTAACTATATGTTCTTACGATCACATTCTTGTCAATATTTTTAGATCTTTTGTCATTATTCGACTTAGTTAGTTCGATTCTAGTATTAGTTCATCGATAAATCATTAATTTTGATAACATTTCAATGCCCGCACTCAATGAGTTTAGAATGATTTAAAATATTTTTTTAGGCTAATACTTTTTAAAAAAAATAAAAATGTATTTGATAGGTAATTTTTCATCGGTTTTGGCCAAATTATAAGCTAATACTGCAAAAGATAAGCCGAAGCACAGTCGAGCAAATTTTTCAAAGAGCCGCCTTTTACTTTTCACGTATTCACGTAACCTCCTAACTTTAAAACGACAATAAAAAAGGGGGGGGGGGGGAATGAAAAAAAAAAATTCCGGAGTAGATGTTACAATGACCAGAGAGAAACAAACAAAAGTTTCAAGGCTGTAATTTCTTCAACCGCATCATGGGTATCTACTATCTCTACCCACCACCATCACCAGCCGACCGACGAAAAACCCCGGAGCGTCTACCAAAATCAGTCACGGGATTCGTATAAACTAGGCTCCCTTCTCCCTTCCCGTTGCTTAAACAACGGATTTTATTTCTACCATTAATGTACTCTACTGAATTACTTACGCCTTCCAACTTAATTATCTCCCTTTCACGGGATGCTACAAAACAATTTGTGGGTCTGGATGGGCGTATGTATTAATGTATGTTTGCTTCGTCTATCAGACTACATGAAACACCGCCACAAATAGAAACGATCCGGTGGTATAAAACAGAGGAAAAGAAAAAAAAAATTACGAAAGACTTTTCGCCCACTCCTTCCGTACTCCATCTCCCTCTGTGTATCATCATTCATTCAGTATAAATACCCATCTCGGCTCACAATTTAACAGACACCCCCATCCTCCTCCTCCTCCACACACACACACACACAAACAGACACACCCCTTTCGGGGACGGAATAATTTAGTATAGCGTAATGGCCTCCGTGCTCAAAAGCCGAGGGTCCTCTGTTTTCCTCTGTTCGAACCTGCATTATTTGTCCCTAACATTACTATTCACGTCGCAAACTCTATTAATCATAAACGCCGTTCACGGCCAGCCGTCGTCGTCCCCCGTCTTTGCATGCGACGCATCGAGCAATGCGTCGTCAGGGCACCTCGGGTTCTGCGACACGGCGCTGAGCATTGAGAAGAGAGTGGGTGATCTGGTGGGGAGGCTGACGTTGCAGGAGAAGATAGGTTTCTTAATAAGCGGCTCCAAAGGCGTGAGCAGGCTTGGAATACCGAACTACGAATGGTGGTCGGAAGCATTACATGGTGTTTCCAATGTCGGCCCCGGTACTAAGTTCTCGAGCGTCGTTCCTGGTGCCACGAGCTTCCCTCAAGTTATAACCACCGCCGCTTCTTTTAATTCTTCACTCTTTGAAGCCATTGGAAAGGTTCGTTTCGTTTCGATTCCCGATCTTGATTCCTGCATTCTATATTAGCTTTTTCACTTGTCGGTATTGTCTCTTTAATAGCTACGAGTATTTTTTTTTTTCTTTTTAGGGAGCTCAGCCTAAAAATTTTCTAAAAAGATAAACACCGATTGCATTCTGTTCGTGGCATCATTTTCTACGGGTTACGATCTTATCGTCATGGCATTCATGGTAATTAGCGGGGGGTCAAAAGAGAGGTGTATTCGTGTTAGCTTGATCTAGGTGCGGCCAATGCTGAAATCAAAAGTTGGGTAAATTTAACATTTACGTCCGTTCCGATTTCTTCCGCCTAGCTCTAACGGTGCTTTGCTTGCTTATCGGCCGGTGGTGGTGCAATCTATCGTACACGTCTTTATTGCGATGTAACCTCAGCATACAAAAGAGGGGGGAACGAAAAGGAAAAGAAAAAGGCGATAAAACAAAACAAAAAGAAAGGGGCGGGGCACCTAGGCTTCTTTTGCATAAGATATCTATATTATATTAGGATCATACTATAATGATAATAAATACACGAACGATATACTTAAAATTGATTGTTCCGGATTGGAGCAATAATCTCTCCTCCTATAGTCGGCTAGATCATCTATAAATTTACTAGTATAACTTTATTTTGGCAAGCGAATGTGATTCATACGGAAACTAATTAAAATCTTCTTTATCTTTTTTTTTTTTGTCTTTTATCAAAATCAACAACTATGAAATATTCTCAAAGAAATATAAAGTGCGCGTCAAAAGGTGTCAATGTACAGAGACTTGATCTTTTTAAGTCGGATTTTTCAAAGCACAACCGGCCGATGGCTTCCATCCCTTTCCTCCAACGTATGGTAGCACGCTAGCAGCACCTCGCGAGCAACAGGTTTTTTATCTTATCCCCTGTGTCTGTGTGTGTGCGTGACCGTGCGTCAATAAAATCTACGTCGGTGTCAAACCCAAATACACGCTCCCATTTTCATTTGTAAGCAACGAGGGAGGCTGCTTTAATCAAGTAAAAGCTAAAAACTTTTGCCACTTGCTTTGAGGAGGTCCTACGCCTACTATTCTTGCGGCCATTCGTTCTGTGCGTATCATAGCTTTCTGTCACGGTTAGTTGGATAGCAACTGTGCTATGCTTTTCCATCTTCCCTTCATTTTTTTTTTTCTCTCTTTAATGATCGATCGGGTAGCACTGCGGATGGAAGGAGTTTGCATGATTGCCGTTGTTTCCAAGGCCTTAACTAATGTTGGTGAGGGGAGCGGCCGGTCGTTGTCGTTGTACTGAGCCACCATCTTTCTCTCTCTCTTCCCCCCCCCCCCGGTCTCTCTTCTCATCATTTCTAGGAGTAGTAGTTTGTACTCAATCGTCTACACTTGGGTTTTCCTCACACAATCTATATGAAACCAATAATTTCTCTGTCCTTGCTGTTAGGATTTAACTAATCCATTGACCAAACCTGATTAGTTAAACACATGAGTTCGATTTTCATGTCGCCATGTGCGCACAATTGACATTACTTTACACCAACTTATTTCTTCCTGATTCTCCAATAATTAGCCCCGGTAAGTTACGTGATGGCGCAAAGCATGAATGAATCAATAATTCCAACTATAAAATAAAAATAATAACAAATTAATAATACACAGTATACATGAAAAAAAAACTTCTTCTAATATAAATAGAAAACAACCACATAACACTTCACTCCACTTTAGAAACTTTTACTATGAAAAAAAAAATCTAAGATATAAAGTCTAGTATTTAAGTGATAACTAGATATTACACTCATCAACCCAAAATAGAATAATTAGATGATAATTACAACACCCAAACAAAAGAGTTTCCAATCATAAAGCAAACTTGTCGTAAACATGTTTAAAGGACAATATACCAGCCACAGAACAACAAGCCCTTCTTATCTCCTTCACTACTATAATACAGCTCTCCCTACAAAAATGATCAAATAATATAAAGTAGATTTCCTCGAGTCAACAATCTCAATCATATCTAAATTAGTATATCCTTTAATGACCAGATCATCACTTCCAAGATAAAATCTCAAACTAGAAGTGCCATAGAAATATCTAAAAATTCACTTCACTGCATTCTAATGCTCTCTACCCGGATTAGAAAGAAACCCGGTAATGACTTCAACTGCATGAGCAGTATAGGTCTCGTACACACTATATCATCCTTTAAAAATACCCACAACGGATGAATAAGGAATTTTCTTTATCTCTTACTTCTTTGCTTCAAAGGAGAAACATTTCTTAGAGTTCAACTTCAAGTGAGTAAATGAAGTGCCTACAACATTGTCATCCTGAATATCTCAGATAAAATGTCTAGGATTCAAGTGACAACTAGGTTCTTTACTCAATAACTCAAGATAGCACTACTCGACAACAAGTACAATAGTCAAAGAGAAGAGTTTGCAACCCTAAAATAGAGATGTTGTAAACATATCCATAGGTCAATCTACATGCCACAAAATATTGATCCGTTTTATAATGATCAACAAAAAGATGTTAACGACAACCTCATCAATTTTGAGCCAAAACTAAGAAAAATAGACCACTCAATCGAAACAAATACTGAAACTAATCTAAACAAAAATATCCACAAAAATATCAATGAAAACCTAATCTAGAGAGATCAAAATTTGATCTCCACCATTCATAAACTTGTGTCAAAAAATGAGCATGATCCAACGATGAGAGACTTCACATTCTCAAATTGAATTGGTTTAACCTGTACCTAAGAGAATAACGATAGAAATTTTTACCGTTTTCTCTCTCACAACTACAGAATTCAAACTCTCATTTTTATTTTTTCCCCTCTCATCTACTCACCTTATTATGTTAATTTTTCAACTCATGTTTTGACTTTCTAAAGTTTGGCCATTAATAAAAATGATAAAAATAATATTGATTAAAAAAATAAATTTTACCACATAGGCAGTGAGCTCAAATGCCTGAACATTACCTAACATCTTCATATTTCCTCTATTTTTTTTTTCAAAAAAAAAAACACAAACGAAAAAAACAACGTGCATACCGACACATAACGTACCGCTGATCTTAATTAGTGACGCTTATCTGATTTTGTTTTACCGTAAATTTATAAGATGAAAAACGTGTTGCTATTCAATCTGCAAAGTCATTAATAATGCAGGTCGTATCGAATGAAGCTAGAGCAATGTACAACGTGGGCTTAGCAGGGTTAACATATTGGTCACCCAATGTGAACATATTCCGTGATCCTAGATGGGGCAGAGGCCAAGAGACTCCGGGGGAAGATCCATTGCTTTCAAGCAAGTATGCTTCCCGTTACGTTAGAGGATTGCAGCAAAGCGAAGGTGACGACCATAATAAGCTCAAGGTCGCTGCTTGCTGTAAGCATTACACTGCTTACGATTTAGATAGCTGGAAAGGCTTCGATCGATTCCATTTCAACGCTCAGGTACCGAAAATTGAGATTTTCTTTTAATTTACTTCACTTCATCACTTGTATGCACACATGTATATATATGAACGTATGTTCTGTGGAATTAATTAATCAATTAATTGGTTAGGTGACTAAGCAAGACCTGGACGATACGTATCAGCCTCCGTTCAAGAGTTGTGTCGTTGATGGGAATGTTGCTAGCGTCATGTGCTCTTACAATCAAGTCAATGGCAAGCCTTCCTGTGCCGATCCCGACCTTCTGGATGGTGTCGTTCGAGGAAAATGGAAATTGAATGGGTAGACGACTGATAAACTTGTTTACTTTTTGTCCTCTATTTTATTCATTTTTCTGACATTCGTAACCTTCCAGCTGTTTAATTCTCTTCCTGACGTGATCAGTTTCAATAGTCTGAAATCGAACAACTAATTTGACCCGTGTGCATCGGGTTTATATGTACAGGTACATTGTCTCAGATTGTGATTCGGTAGATGTGCTCTATAATTCTCAACACTATACCAAAACCCCTGAAGAGGCTGCAGCCAAAGCCATATTAGCGGGTAGGTAGATCACACATACGCACAAACCCAAATCTTTTGATTTGATTCCATAATAAGTAATAATGTTCGTTTGAGACTATAAGACCTTTTTCCTATATGAACATGGATGTACGTAATATGTACAAGGTTCATCTTGGTGCATTAATCTGACAGGCCTGGATTTGGACTGCGGATCTTTCCTAGGCCAGCACACTGAGGCTGCAGTCAAAGCTGGTCTCCTAAATGAGTCGAGCATTGACAATTCTATCTCTAACAATTTCGCTACCTTGATGCGTCTTGGCTTCTTTGATGGTAACCCAAGCAAGAGGCCCTACGGGAATCTTGGACCGAAGGATGTGTGCACGTCTGATCACCAGGGCCTTGCTCTGGAAGCCGCTAGACAAGGGATTGTCCTTCTCAAAAACGATGCAGGCCATCTACCCTTCTCTACCTCTACCGTCAAATCATTGGCCGTTGTTGGTCCCAATGCCAATGTGACCAAAACTATGATAGGAAACTATGAAGGTATCACAAGATTCACAACCAACTTGACTTCTAATTCTATCATGTGCTGATTAAAATTAAGGAAAAGTTAATGTCTGGCTCATCAAAGTTATGGGTGTATGCGCATTTCCATTCTCTCAGGTATTCCTTGCAGATACACTACACCTTTGCAGGGGCTTGCTGCATTTACTTCAGTAAGCTATGCGGCTGGCTGTGCTAATGTGGCCTGCAGCACTGCTCAGGTTGATGATGCCAAAAGACTAGCAGCCTCGGCTGATGCCACGGTTTTAGTAATGGGCGCCGATCAGTCAATTGAGGCAGAGGGCCGCGATAGGGTTGATCTTCTTCTCCCTGGACAGCAACAACAGCTGGTCTCAGAGGTGGCAAATGCTTCCAAGGGACCTGTCATTCTCGTCATAATGTCTGGTGGTGGCTTTGATATATCTTTCGCTAAGAACAGCGATAAGATTAGTAGTATCCTATGGGTTGGGTACCCTGGCGAAGCTGGTGGTGCTGCCTTAGCTGATATCATTTTTGGCTCTTACAATCCTAGTGAGTCATCTTCATAACTAATTGCCGGAGTAATTTATACTCTTAACTGCCGCCTTGTAGTTTATTCTAAATAATCTAAATACATAAATAAAAAACTGTTGATCTTAGGCGGAAGGCTGCCCATGACATGGTATCCACAGTCATTCGTGGACAAAGTACCGATGACAAACATGAACATGAGACCAGACCCTTCAACAGGCTATCCAGGTAGGACCTACAGGTTTTACACTGGAGAAACTGTATACTCATTCGGTGACGGGCTCAGCTACTCTGAATTCAACCATCAACTAGCTGAAGCTCCCCATCATATCACCATTCCTTTGGAGGATGATCATGTGTGCCGTTCCTCATCAACAAGTTGCAAATCCATTGATTTACTTGATGAGAGTTGTCGGGATCAAGCGTTTGAAGTCCATTTGAAGGTTCTAAACAATGGAACCATGCATGGAAGGCATACTGTCTTCCTGTTTTTCAGTCCTCCCTCCGTCCACAACTCTCCAAAGAAACACTTGCTTGGCTTTGAGAAGGTATCATTGGCTGCAAGATCTGAAGCAGTGGTCAAGTTTAAGGTGGATGCCTGCAAGGATTTGAGTGTGGTTGATGAGGTTGGAAATAGAAAGATTCCCTTGGGAATCCATCAACTTCATATAGGAAACTTGAAGCACTCTCTGACTGTGAGGATCTGATTAATTGGCTCCTGATCAGCATCCTTCATTATGATGCTAACAATTATACATATATAATAAAAATAAATACATAATCAAATAGAATAACCAACAAAAAGGATGAAATTAAGCACGAAAAACTCTAGTTTTTTCTCTATTTTAAGTAAATTGAGAGAGTTGTAAGATTCTCTCAAGCATTTCATTTGCAGCTTGGCCATCTTAAATGTCGATAGCTGATCAGGCAATTATTTCCCATGGGATTTATGCTATATAAATGAAGAACATAGTGCGGCATGCATGCTGCTTCTATACTTTGCTTTCCGGGACTGGTTTTCTTGCTGTTGATTTAATAATTTGGAGATTAGAATGAAAACAAACCCCTGCTCTTTCACTCTGCATCGAAACCAAATATGCATAATGTTTGCTACCACAAGTCTAGGCTACTTGTATGCCCATGCAACTCAGCAATAAAACCGTGGTTATCGTTGCGGTATCAGATGCTGTGATCATAACCGGTGTCGCATAATACTTTTTTTATAATAAATATCAGCAAATATCTGTAAATATTAATAAATATCAGGTGATAACTGATATATGACCAAGTGAAATTTGTTTCACTAATTTCATATATCAACTAATATAGAATCTAATAAATATCAGCCGATATTATGTATCAAGATCAATATTTAATTTTATGCATGCAACCCATAAAATGATATGTTGCCAATATTTATTAAATTTTTGGTTTATTGTTATATATATATAGACATATCTAGTGAGAATCATCATTTACGATAAGCAATAAGAACTACCCTAGTTTTCTAATATTCTTATAATATTTTCCACCACTTAGTGCACATAGTTTCATAAACTAAAACATAAATATCTAATATCTATACAAATACCATTGTATTTTTATTTTGATGCTCAAATACTATTATTTCCTAAGAGACTTACAATAATTTTTTCCATCCACCGAAGGTAGCTTTCACTGCCTGCTGTGGACAATTTATTGACCCGAAACATAAATATCTAATATTTATAAGAATGTTACTGGTACTATAATTTTTTTAGAGATTTATAGTAGTTTCTTCTACCTATTAAAAATAGTTGTCACCACCTACGATAGGTAGTTTTCAAAGGTGAAATATGAATATGCAATATTTCAAAAACAACAATGTCTTCTTCTTTTTTTCCTAACACTTAAATATTATAATTTTCTAAAACTACTTATAAAAGTTTTCTCTACCTACTAGCAGTAGTTTCTTCAACATAAAATAATAGTTCTCAATTCTCATCATGATATTCCCCTATATATATCAACACATAAAATGTATTAGTCAACTTAAATATAGTGTGAGGGCATCATCTTTAAAACTTTGAGGTTTAGGGACATCAACTCTATTTTTTTAACGTGTATATTTTCCAAAAATGTTTTTGATCATACACATAAGAAATATGTATTACAACAATAAAGACTATACTTTTACACATAAAATGTGAAAAATAAATATGAATTCAATTATAAGTATCTAAACTTTCAAATTTTAAAAGATTTAGAACCTCAAATCCATTTTTCAATGAAATTGAATTCTCAGTTTTTTCTAATGAATTTAGGAGCCTATTTTTTCCAATAATTTGAGAAGATTTTTTAAATAATTTGAGTGCCCTGTATTTTTTTTAAATAATTTGATGAAATTGTATTTATTTTTTAATAAATTAACAATCATTTTCATCTAGTCAAAATACTAGCTCAATTCATACAAAATACTTGCTCATGTCGATGTCGGTGCGGAAACATAATAACCAGTACTTGAAAATAGTATCTTATTAAATATACTAAATTTTAGAATTACAAAAATATTTCATATAACTTAATTACACATTATTTATATCAAAAATTACTAATTAAATTCAATGGCTATGATGTTTTTAATATACTTGAAAATATTATTTGTTAACATAAACTATCATTTGCCACATTTACTCGGATATAGAATAGTATTTTATGTTAATAAATATTCAGTGTCTATAATTTGATGATGCAAGTAGGAAATTTGAATAGTTTTTTGATATAATGGTTGTTAATTTACTATAAAAAAAATATGACATCCACAAATCATTCAAGAAAATATTGACCCCTCAAATTATTTTAAAAAATATGAAATTCTCAAAGTATATATTTAAAATAATTGGGGTCCTCAAATTATTGGAAAAAAAGAGTTGAGAATCATAATTTATTTAAAAATGATAAATGAGGACTTAAAGCCTTCAAATTTTGAAAGTTCAAATCCTTATAATTAGCCTTTTTTTGTACTTATATTCGTTGAAGTATATTTTTTGCAATTATAAATTATATTTTTAGCATATATAATTGGAAAAAATGCCTAAAATATCCACAGATCCTTAAAAATTTAAAAAGAAAGGTTAAGTCCTTAAACCTCTAAATTTTAAAAGTTTGGACCCTTAAACAATACTTAGTCATGTTTTGTTTGATATTACCAACGTTTCCTAAGATTTTATCTATAATAGTAAGTTTAACAATATCAAATGATATTTATTGCGAAAAAAATAATGATAACAATCATGATATAAAAACTATATGATATAAATTATCTATGATGACAATTTGATATTACAGCTGTAATCGTGCCTACGACCATGATTATATTGCATGCACATACCTCTACATAGGGAAGGTATGGGGCAATAGGATTAGAATGTTTTTTTTTTATCCCATTTGCATCATTTAAATGGTTATTCATTTAAATTATCCTTTTCTAACACAAATAGTTTATATAATAGTTAAAATATGGGGGATATGTTTTCCATCCCTATTACCATTTATCAAGCAAGTCTTTAAGGTAATTTCCATACAAAAATAATAGTCGAAATGTTAATGGTAAGGAAGTCCAAAGAATACCCGGTAGTTTTTTGATACCCTCCCTAAGTTGGAGGGTGAATAGTTAAACATCTAGACAGAAGAAAATCAAATTGTCACTTTCCAGTTCCCTAAGCGAGGATGCTGGTTAATAACAAAGTTGTAAGTGTAATATCCCAAATTAAGTGATATATATTCGAGGCTTATGATTGATATGACTACGTAAGTCAACAATGTGAATTTTTTTTCTTCTGAAAGCTTATCATTGAGGAATTTCACAATCAAGCATGCTTAACTTGGAGAACTTCAAGCACAGGTGACTTATTGGAAACTTTTCCAAGAAGCATGTGAATGATGACAAAACATGTTGTTAATGACTTGTTATATATTAAAGGTTATCTATCAATCCTAAAAGTACTCTAGAGTAAGTACCCTTGGTTAGTGCTATGGTCGTAGTGTCATTAATGGTATTAGAGTATAAATTTGATTTTGAGCTAGACTTAGATTGGTCGATTAGCTACCTAATGAGAATAACTGTTGGATTTGATTGGATGGAGATAGTCAATTATAGAAATGTAATGAGGACCTTGCGGCCTTTGAGTGGCGAAGTATGTAATACCCTAATTATATGGTGGATGATCAAGACTCAAATGGATTGATACAACTGTAACACCCCCAAATTTACTACTGAAAAATTTCGTTTAAGACAAAGGTTTTAGCGGAAGCGAAAGAATTAAAACCATAAACTTGGGGGTATTACCGCCATACTTAGTACCAGACCGGTTCACTCCTACCGTTCTGATACTAAGTGCTAAGGCTAAACTAAACAGTCATTAAGTAAGAGTCATCAAAACATAGGTCCATAGTTAACATAGACCATTCACGAAAACCACGAGTCAACAACAGTTAAAATATCGTTTAGGAATACAACTTAGAGTACGGTTTCAAAGCAAGGAGCGTAGTACAAAATATAGCCAATAAAACAGATCCCAAGGGACCAATATCCGGATCGCCTACTCACTTAAGCCAAGCCTTCCACCCCACAATTTGTAACCGATCAAACCTGCATAGGAGGTCTGCTCCCCACCATTGGTGGATCATCACAGGACCCATTCAATCAATGTAGTATCAGTACGGGTCCAATACTGAGTAAGGGCGCTGGTGCGCTAAGGCCAAGCATACAGTCATACCACATAGCACGTATAACACAATCATGTAGACAACATGCGAAGATAAGGTCTGAATACTTTTCTGGTGACTTATTCTTTATTCTCATTGATGATAATAAGTCCATTTCCACACATTTCTTCAATAACCCATGTGAGCGCGGGAGCCCCACTATTATAGCCGGTGGACCGGAAGATATACGCACAGGGCAGAACGCCTCTGATCCACTATTATAGCTGGTGGACCAGAAAATAAACGCACAGGGCAAAACGCCTTTGATCCACTATTATAGCCGGTGGACCGGATCACAGCCCCGACTCACATGGTGTTTCACTGTAAGTACTTAGTATTTTCCCATGGATTACTTCATTCATTTTCATTCAAAGCATTCTTCATTAATCCATGTGAGCGCGGGAGCCCCACTATTATAGCCGGTGGACCGGCAGATATCGCACAGGGCAGAACGCCTCTGATCCACTATTATAGCCAGTGGACCGAAAAAATAAACGCACAAGGCAAAACGCCTCTGATCCACTATTATAGCCGGTGGACCGGATTACAGCCCCGACTCACATGGTGTTTCACTTTAAGTACTTAGTATCTTTCCCAGTGGATTAACTTATTCGTTTGGGTCTGTCGAGCCCGATTCCCCCACTATTATAGCCGGTGGACCGGAATAAACACTCAGGGCAGAACGCCTCTGACCAATATTATAGCCGGTGGACCGGAAATAAACACCCAGGGCAGAACGCCTCTGGCCACTATTCTAACCGGTGGACCGGACTGGGTCTGGCTCAACAGTCTTTCACTTTACATAATTAATGTCTTATCCGTGTCTTATTGAATCGCACCACACCCTTGACATGCATAAATCATTCTCTTTATACTGTACTCAACACAACTAATAAAATCTCACATACATAACTACCCTTCAATCAATAGGTACACATGATAACACCGAACAACTCTAAGCAGCCATAACCAACCCTAGTTGTCCACACCAACCGTGGTTAGCCACTCTTATCCCTATTTTACCATAACCACCATACTTAGCCATCTCAAACCTTAATTGTCCTCAATAATCACGATTAGTTACTCCAACCCTACTTAATCACAACACCCCAGAGTTAATCACTCCAAACCCTAATCCCGTACAATCGTTAACTCCCATGCAAAACCCTAACTCCACCACGCAACCCTAAGGCCACCATACCAACATTAATACCACCATGCAAATCATAACACCACCAAGAAAACCCTAATACCGCCATAAGCCACTAATACCACTATGCAATCATTAATACCACCATACAAACCATAACACCACCATGCAAACCCTAATACCACCATAAGCCATTAATACCACCATACGAACATTTATACCACCATACAAACCCTAATACCACCATAAGCCATTAATACCACTATGCAATCATCAATACCCCCATACGAACCCTAATACCACCACGCAAACCCTAATACCAC
The DNA here is from genome assembly GCA_039764185.1 of Tamarix austromongolica. Lineage (NCBI taxonomy): Eukaryota > Viridiplantae > Streptophyta > Magnoliopsida > Caryophyllales > Tamaricaceae > Tamarix > Tamarix austromongolica. Next base: position 23,524,574 of record CM077812.1, on the reverse strand, counting down.
CATACAACATTAATACCTCCATAAAATCATAATTACCACCATACAAACCCTAATACCACCATAAGCCATTAATACCACTATGCAATCATCAATACCCCCATACGAACCCTAATACCACCATGCAAACCCTAATACCACCATACAACATTAATACCCCCATAAAAATCACAAATACCACCATACAACATTAATACCTCCATAAAATCACAATTACCACCATACAAACCCTAATACCACCATAAGCCATTAATACCACTATGCAATCATTAATACCACCATACAAACATTAATACTACCATACAACATTAATACCTCCATGAAATCATAAATACCACCATACAAACCCTAATACCACCATACAACATTAATACCTCCATAAAATCATAAATACCACCATACAAACATTAATACCTCCATAAAATCATAAATACCACCATACAAACCCGAATACCACCATAAGCCATTAATACCACTATGCAATCATTAGTACCACCATATGAACGTTTATGCCACCATACAAACCCTAATCCCACCATACAAACTTCAAGACTCCCATGATGGTTCCCAACTCATATTACCATTTATCCTAACATGCATGTCCTAGTGGGCCATAACATATTACATCATAAACATCATACATATAAATGTCATGCTCATGTCACGGAAGCACATACAACATACCTCAATCTCCAAGCTGCGCTACACATAAGACAAGTTATCCACAAATCAGATAATACATGGCATAGCATGGCATTCACAACATTCAACACATCCATGTCACACATAGCACAAGGCCATTAGCTTCGTCCTTACCTAAGGCAACGCCGGGCTTGGAGCACGCTCCTATACTCCTTAGGGCTTTGGTCGGGGTTACCTATGAAAAGGGAAAATGCTAAGTAATAGTTTCCCTTATAATTACTATCAATCCTCATTCTAGTTTAAGGTTAGGGTTTTTATTACTAAAAAGGGTTTTATACAAAAACTAGGGTTTTTACCTTAGAATTAGTATACTAAATATTAGTAGTCAAAATATAGTTATTTATGATACTTATTGTTACACTTATTTTATTAAGCCCATTGGTTCCATTCTTATAATACTAGTGTTCACTAGTCATAGTGAAATAGTGATAATAATAATAATAATAATAATAATAATAATAATAATAATAATAATAATAATAATAATAATAATAAGACTACTAATAGTGATACTTATGTTTCAAGTAATAGAACTCTAGCGTTTTCAAGATTAAGTCCAAAAATGGTGTTAGGTTTGAAATAATAATATTATAAGGTCACAATATTACAAGTAAACTATTCTTAAGGGTGACTAATAATAACGATAATAATAATAATACTCCTAGTAGTAATGGTTATAATAATAATACAACCAAGTAAGGTTAAGTAGTAATAATAATAACCATAGTAAGGATAATAGAGATAATAATAATAAAAATGTTAATACTAATAATTATAAGAATAGGACCAAAGTTAAGTATAATACAAGTTAGGGTTTAAAAGGGATGTTAGTATTAGTAAGAAAATAAGACATTAATAATAGAGACAATAATAATGGTAATAATGACAATAATAATAATAATCATAATAATAATAATAGTAATAATAAAAGTAATAACAATAATGATAATAATAATAATAATAATAATAAGTATATTAGTATCAATATTAGTAGAAAATAGTAGCAATTATATAAAAGGGGTATTAGGGTTCGGATAAGTGGAGAACCACCTAGGGTCGGTGGTGGTCCGGCAGCGGCGCGTGGCGGCGGCGGTGGAGGAGGAAGGGAAGGGAAAAGATCAAGGTGGGGGCTGGATGGCAGGAGGAAAAGAGAAGTTTGAGGTGGAGGGAGAAGCAGCAGGTGAAGGGGAGTGGAGTGAGGGTAGTGGCGTGGCAAGGGGCGGCGGCACGCGGCGGCGACGGCGGCGGCCGAGGGTGGTGGAGGAAGGTGGAAGATGAGGGAGGAAGGAGGAGAGGGAGGCAGGGGAAGTTGAAGGTAGGGAAAGGTAGAGGGAGGTCTGCTGGGCATTTTGGAGGGTGAAAGAGGCTCTGGTGGCGGCTGGGCTGGCGGTGGGAGGCGGCGCAAGGGCGGCGAAGGCTGGAGGTGGTGGGTTCGGGATAGGAATTTTGCACGGCTAGGGCGGCACGTGCAGGGAAAGGCAAAGGGTGGTGGTGGCTTGGTTTTGTCGAGGGAGTTGTAGGGAAGATCCCGGTGGGGAGAGGTGGCGGCGGCGGTCTCCGGTGACGGCGAAAAGCCCGTCTTTTTTATGTGGCGGAGAGGCAGGGTTTCGGGGCTAAAAAATCAAAAAGGGAGTTGATCGGGGCTGCCAATGGGGGGTATTTATAGGCAATTGGAAGAGAAAAACGACAAGGGGAGAAGGAGGCGTGCAGGGCAGGTGTGTAGGTGGCCGACCGGTGGCAGGTGGTGCAGGTCCTGCCATGGCAGGCTGGGTCGGGGAAGGGGAGAGGAAAAGGGAAAGAGGTGGGCACGCGGGAAAGGGAGAGAGGGACTTGGTCGGGGTTGAAAAGAGAAAGAAAACGACAGGGAGAGAGGCAGGGAAAGACAGCCGGTACTGGGCTGGTGGCCGCCGGCAAAATTCGAGCTGCAGGTCGGCGGCTGTGCGGGGGAAGAAGAAGGAAGGGGAAAGGAGGAGGACCAGCGGTCCAGGGGAGGAAAAGAAAAGGAAGGGAAACCGGCTGGTTCAGCGGCGTTATAAAGTTTTAAAACAAAACGCGGCGTTTTGAGGATTGTTTGGAAAAAAATGTTGTGTCCTCGTCGGTCTGGCAACGATTACTTTTTTTTCTTATTGTGACGCGGCGTTTCGGCGACTATAGCGTCGAAACGCAGCGTTTGGTTTCACGGGCAGCTGGCTCGCTGGGCCGCGGGCGAGAAGAAGGAAGGAGAGGCGGGGAGGGGGGTCTGGGCTGCGCAGGCCGGCCCAGTCCGGGGGGGACGAAAGAAAAAGAAAAAAAAGTTAAGGAGGAGGAAGGAAAAAAAGAGAAAAGAAAGAAGAAAAGGAAAAAGGAAAAAAATGGAGAAATGATAAAATGGTTGGGTTGGAGGTATTTGGGTATTTATTTATTTATATAATTAATTTATATATTTAATTTTAATAATAATTATTTTAATTATAATAATTAAATCCTTTTTTAGATTAGTTAGGCTATTTTGAATAAATTTTCCTTAACTTCCATTTTAATTAGTAAAATGCCCAAAATTTTCTAAATAACTTATTTATTATTTTCTCCTTATTTTCCTCAATTAATTTCCTCTTTATTTAATAAAGTAACCTATTTTCTTAATTTTCTCTAATAAATCATTATTTTGCCATAATTCCTAAATTAGGATTTTTTTTGGGGTATTTCAACAACTATTTATTTCAACAAGACACACTTTCTTTTTCATATGTCTATTACTGTGGAATTCTACAATTAAGAATTTTTAGTTTACAGTAGTCTCTAAATGGAAGACCTTCTAAAAAGTTTCTTAAGAAGCATGTGCATGAGAATAAGATGTGATAAAAAGAACTTGTGTTGATCAATGGAGTAAGTTGTCAATCTCAAAAATATTTTTGAGTAATTACCTATAGTTGGTGTAAGAACCAACGAGGCTACAAATGTTATAATAGCGAAATCATGAGTTGGGGGTATGCAATACCTCTAGTTAAGTAGTATGTGGTTGATGCTTGAAAGGACTAATAAAACTACTTATATCAACTTCTAAATCTCTTCTGCATATTGGAATCACGCCAAGGATATTCCCTTCGTAGCTATGTAAGAAGTTCCAATCTCTCTAGTTCCTCCATTTGATTTAATTGGAAGTATCTCTTACAATTGAAAATCAATCCATCAAGATCCTCACCATTAAGGTTGGAAATATCCAATCGCTAGATCGATATATACTTCTCACATTGAGGATTTATGGTGGAGATAGTTAAAGGTTTCACTAGGGTTCTTCATGTGATTTGATACTTGATGAACCGATGCAATGTCTAAATTGATTTGATTTGAAATATTGAATAACCAATTCCGTCAACAAAACACTAAATAAATTAGATATTAGATTAGATAAATACAAATAATAATTGATAAGATAAAATTTATACATATAAACATATCTATATATTTTAATAATTTTATACTCTTCATAAAATTTTATTATATTGATTCATATATATTATATATATTTAATATGAGACTTATATTATATAATCATCATGTAGTATTATCATTTTCATTTGCTAATTAGATAAAGTTAAATGAAATTTGATTGAATTATTATTCATTTATACTATTTTCACTACAAAATAAATGATTTGTGCCAACAGGACCTTATCTGTGGGTAAAAGCTATTTTTCTGTTGGTAAAAGTTTTTACCAACAGATATTTTTTTGTGACAAAACTGTGGGTAAAAACTCTGTGCTTAAAAGTTTTACCCACAGATATGTATCATCTGTTGGGAATAATTGATAATGCCCACAGATATTTATCTGTTAGTAAAACTTATGCCCACACTTATATCTGTGAGTAAAAGTATTAACCACAAAATAATATCTGTGACTAAAAGTATTACCCACAAAACAATATCTGTAACTAAAACTATTACCCACAAAATAATATCTGTGACTAACAGTATTAGGCACAAAATTATATCTGTGATAAAAAGAAATAACCACACAATTATATCTGTATGTAAAATTATTAAACACAATATTATATCTGTTACTAAAACTTATTACCAACATATATATATTGTTGGATATACATATTAACCCTGTATGTGTGTGTGTGTGTGTGTGTGTGTATATATGTATAGTTAAAACCTGTATCGGCCAAAACGTACAAAATATCAAATATCCAATATCCACCTGTAGTAACAATTTATGCTTATATATATATATATATATATATATATATATATATATATATATATAATTAACTACACCATATATAATTATCATTGTGTAGTACAAAATAATTAGTTGCTTAGCTCCCAAAGGCATAACAGTCCTTTAAGTACAATACTATATAAACGACTTATAGCATAAGCTATTATACAAAAACATCTTCATACATTGATATACAAAATCATCGGCTATTATACAAAAACATCTTCATATGCTGATATACAAAATCATCGACCATCTTCGTAAGCTTACGAGCAAAAGCACCGATATACAAAATCATCGACCATCTTCGTAAGCTTACGAGCAAAAGCACCGGGCATCTTCATTAGCTAACATATATACAAAAACATCGGGCATCTTCATAATTTGATATACAAAAATATCGATCATATTCGTAAGCTAACGAACAAAAGCATCAACTGTCTTCATAAGCCGACTCACAAAAGCGTTTTTATAAAAACGCATCAAACATCATCTTCTTCATTTTCCTCTTCAGTGTCATCCGTTTCATTCTCATCATCCTCCGTTTGATAATAATTGTCAACATGTTTTCCCTAAAAATATATATACAATTAACTTAATCATATTAATCTAAATTCATATCAAAAAGCTAGATGATGAGAGTTTGTACTCTTTAATTGAGTATATACATATCCAAAGTTTTTTTTTGTTTGGGTTTTTGCAGAAGATTGGTACGGAAACTATCTTCTAGGTTTGGATTGTATAATTTATTTAATATTTAACTATTTATAATAATTTACTAGGATTGCTCGTCTAATAAATATTTTGAAAACCTATAACGAGACATAAACTTAGAAATTTTCAATAGGTCGGCTAAGATAGGTTAACAAGAGTAAGGACAGTGATTAAATAAAGACATTAATCGGAGAAAGAGCGTTGACTAGACAACTAATATAGGTAATAGTTTTATAATTTTTATTTTATTTTTCTCTCTTTATTTTAGTAGATTTAGTCTATTTTTATTAAAATATATATAATATATACGTGCAAGTGTGCGTGCGCGTATAAATATTTTTATCATTTTCTTTTGCACCTACTTTCTAAATTTTTTAAAAATATCATAGGAAATCAATTAGCATACAAAACTTTTTCAATCGGAGTCGAAGTGGCACATTAGCTGAGATTGAAAAAGAAGAGACGCACATACCATAGTTACCCAATCTAATCACTATATGACCCCTAATATTCTCATATATTCATCTATGCACTATTTTAGAGGTAAAAAAAAATACCCAAAATAAATGTGTTGCATGAGAAATGTAAAAAAAAAAACTATCAACATTTAGTGAGGAACTTACTTGATTCTCTAATAATGTATGCATTATACCAGTCAGATATCCTACTTGCTCTTTAGTCTCAAGGAGATCCTTTTCTAACTTCTCAACTCTAGACTCGGATTTGATCCTTTTAGCTCGCTCCTCCTCAAAAGCACATCTTCTTTTGTGGGATCGTGGAACTTTTACACCAAGACCAAAGGTTTTTGCATATCCATTCCTATCTTCTCCCACTACCTTTTTGAATATTTCACGTCGAGCATTAGCATCACATCCTTCTGGAAGTGCAGTCATCTCATCCAGAATCGCTTTCTGTAAAGTATAAATCAATGCTATTAATGGGCAATAGATGAGGTAGATTCGCATATATATATACATATATATATATATATATATATGTAACCCTAAAATTAAAATAGATTAAAAACATACTCTTGTTGCAGCAGAAGCATCATTAAGCTTAGAATAACCCTTTTTCGGTTCATGAGTTTTCAACCACATTTCCAATTCATCGGGTTCTTTCCCCATTTTTTCCTAATCAAAACACATGAAATTGTATATCAAGCATACAAAGTAAATTAAATTTGGTATTGCGTAGATGAATTAATTATATACCTACCTTTTCTTCCGCTCGGATGCGTGCAAAGCTCTTTGAACCAGCATATGAACACATTTTTGACTTTGCACGATTGAGAATCCCTCTTTGACTTCTTTCCTAAGCAATATGAGAAAAACAAAGATTAGTATAAAAAATAAACTAATCAAACTATCATAGCCATAGCCTATTTTTTTTAAATAATTAAATGAGAAATCACTACCTTGCCTTTTGGAGATTCCCAAAATTTTACCATCTCTAACCACATACTCTCGAGTATTTCCTTTGGCCTAGACTGTATTGCTTGATTGTGTGTTTTTCCATCAAAATGAACCACCTTCAACTCAGACTTATGAGCTCTCCAAGCTTCATGGATTTTACCCAATGCCCACTTATATGGCTCTCGATTTTCAGGAAAGTAATAAGAGATCTATAAAGGAAGAAAATGAAATAGAAAACAAAAACTATAAATTACATATAGCAAAAATAAGAAAGTTAACAAAGTAAATGTTATGGTAATGTACCTTTGCTTCCTCCCAAATCGAATCTAGATATGTCCTATCCATCTTTCTCCAATCCCAACAATCAAGTGGCAACCGCCTAGGATCCCGTGCCAAGCAACCTATAAGTGTTGACAATTGCCTAGCTGAATCACTAATTGGTTGAAGATGCTCATTGACATCCACATACTCAGCCTTCTTTAACACTTTAGTCTTGTTACATCCACGACCCTTTTCATTTCTGGGCATTGTATCTCGAAATCTTCTTCTATTCGTGGTAAAATAGCCATCTGAAATTGCATGCTCGGTTTGTGAACCATCATTTACTTCTATTATAGATGACACATTGATGGATTGTATACGGCTAGGACTATGTCGTTTGCCTAATAACAACAAAAAAGGGTAGCTGAGTTATTCAATTTCAACATGGAGAAGGTGGTAATAAATGCTAAAGTAAAGTTATAACATATAGATTTACATGACTTACAAATGTCAGCATTGGAAATTATCGAAGGATCTTGCTATATCACTTCATTTAGACTATTAATCTTTGAGCAAGAAAATTCTTGTCCATGACGTTTGCCTTAAAAAATGAGAAACAAATAACAATAAATGCAAGCAATAACGAAGTTAAAAGACATACAAATAATTAATTTCTACCATTAGATATTTTTTCTTTAGTCATTTTCATATATTACAAGATTATCTATTACCATACAAACAAGGTTTTAAACTTACCCATGCGACTAAGTAACATGGACCACCTATTAATGGTTGTTTCCTTAGTAGTTTTCATATATTCTATCCTTTCCTGCCCTCCTAATTGAAAAAAATTGAATGTAATAAAAACTTTGAATAAACTCATGTCTTACATTATTAAATGTAGTATCATATTACTAACATAAAGGGAGCATAAGCTTGATCTTCCATTAAAAATAATAAATAAAATACTAGAATGTACATACCTTTCCACAGGATACATCCAACGGTAAAATACTGGACCTGCGATGATTGCCTCCTTAGGCAAATGAACAACTAGGTGTACCATGATGTCGAAGAAAGAAGGTAAAAAAATGCGTTCCATATGACATAGTGTGAGAGCGATGTGATCCTCTAATATCTCCAAGTCTTGGGTTGTTGCATCTTTCGAGCAAAGTTCCTTAAAACAATTACTTAGCTCAATCAACACCTTACTCACATCCTTGTTCCGCATTTTTCTTAAAGCCAATGGTAATAGTTGTTGCATTATAATGTGATGATCATGACTTTTTAACCCAGAGATTTTTCCATCAACAATTCGCCTTCTGATATTTGCAGCATACCCATCCGGTACTTTCACAGAACCTAATATGCTTAGTATTTCCTCCTTTTCTTTTTGGGTTAATGTGAAGCATGCTGGAGGTAGATATATTTTATCTTCTATTTCAATTGGATGCAGATCATGCCTTATATCCTTTACCTGCAAGTCAAGTCTTGACTGTAAGGTATCCTTAGTTCTCCCTTCGATGCCTAAAAGCGTGCCAAGTAAATTTTCGGAAACATTCTTCTCCACATGCATCATATCTAAGCTGTGGCGTAGTAGAAGATGCTCCCAATATGGAAGTTGGAAGAATATGCTTCTCTTCTTCCAAGGCCTTTTTTTATCCTCCCTTCTCCTTTTATTATAAGGGGCTTTTCCAAATATGACATCAATTCCATCCATTTGGTATAACAAGTCTGTCCCAGAAAATGATGTAGGAGGAGGTCTGAGTTCTGTTTTCCCATCAAAGGCCCTTCTACTACGACGAAATCTGTGATTAGAATCTAAGAAGCGGCGATGGCCCATATAACACATTTTTTTGCTTCCCCTCAAATATTCAGAGCAAGTATCTATATTACAATGTGGGCATGCAATTTTTCCTTTAGTTTTCCATCCCGACAAATTGCCATACGCTGGAAAGTCATTGATGGTATTAATCAAGGCACCATGAAGAGAGAACGTTTCATTTTTTGAGGCATCATAAGTCTCTAATCCTACATCCCACAGCTCCTTTAACTCATCAACTAATGGTTCAAGAAAAACATCAATATCATTTCCAGGAGCCTTTGGGCCAGGTATAAGTAGTGAAAGAATAAAGTATGATTGTTTCATACATAACCAAGGAGGTAAGTTATAAACCATTAATACAACTGGCCAAATGCTATATTGAGTACTCATCATGCCAAATGGGTTGAACCCATCACTTGTCAAGCCAAGCCTGACATTTCTTGAATCACTAGCAAACTCTGGGTACTTAGAATCAAAATCTTTCCAAAGATAAGAGTCTGCTAGATGCCTGAGCTTACCATCTTTTTTTCGCTCCTCTTCATGCCATCTCATTAAGGGAGCTGTTTTTGATGACATAAACAACCTTTTAAGCCTCGGGATCAAAGGAAAGTGTCGTAATACCTTTAAAGGAACCTTTTTGCCACTAGCTAATTTCACCACAGTTCCATCATCGGCAACTTTCCATCTTAAAGCATTACAAATAGGACAATTATCTAAATCAATCTTTTCCTTCCTAAAAAGTGCGCAATCATTTGGACATGCATCAATTTTCTCATAACCAAGTCCAAGTTTTTTTATAATCCCCTGCATTTGCCTATGAGAATTCGGCAATGTTGATTCTTTTGGTAGAGCTCTTTTAAACAATTTCACTAAGGCATCAAAGGCAACATCGGTCACTTCATATAAACATTTCAGATGATACATTTCAACAATGAAGGAGAGTTTACTAAAAGCTTCACAACCAGGATATAAGGGTTGCCCTGCATCTTCAATCAACTTAAAAAATGCATCAGCTTCTTCATTAGAACCTGGACAACTACTACTTGCCCTATGAAATTCAAAAATATCTCCTACCATCTCAAGAACATCATCACATGAACCATCATGCACATCATCAAACCCCATATCATCATCGAGCCCCAAATCAAAATTTTCATTATCTTCATTGCCCCTTTGCTCCCCATGAAAAATCCAAACACACCTTTGATAGTCTATATCCATTTCTCTCATTATAAGATGACCTTTAACCACATTTCTTTCATGATAAAATCGATTTGCACAAGTCGAACATGGACAAGCAATCTTATTCCCATCAGTGACCGAGGTTGCAAATGCATAGTCAAGGAATGTATCTAAGGTTCTTTTGTAAGTATTGTCTACTCTCCTTAGTTTCACCCAACTCTTGTCCTTAAATACATCCATGATATCAAGTTCCTACATAATTTTCAACAAGTAGAGACATCAAAATAATGAGAAAAATAAGGACAAAGGATAATAATAAAGACTAGTTTTTTGTAGCACATGATTTGTGTAGCTTTATATATTATAATTATAATTATAATATATCTACAATTTAATTGTAGGCGATGCTACCAATCCACCAATATAACATACAAGCATTAGCTTTGAACACTTGTAGCTCAAAAGCCCTAGAAAAGACCCATAAACCCACAAATCATACAAGCAACCTATCATCAAATCAAATCTTCATCCATATTTGTGCTCATATCTATTTAACAAATTATATCTATATCAACCAAATAAAATTTGTCAAATTTCAGATAGATCTAGTCTACTAGCCGGATAACAACATTTGGGGTGGTGTAGTTGATCTTCCATAGCAATAGGTTAATGGTGTAGGCGACTACAAGGTGCACATTATTTTTTCTCTTTTTGTTTGAGTTAATTTATCTTAAATTAAGATAATTAAAAATATGTATCTTTATATTTCTTTAAATTTTCTCTATGACTAGAGACTCTTATTGATGTGCTTCTAATTTAAAAAATTATTATATTTTTCATGATATTTATAATTATGTTGTTCCATTGTTTTTTATGGTATTTTATTGTATAATTAATTATACCATTAAACTAATAATTTCCCATTTTTAGCATTGATGTTTGACCATTATTACCATTAAAGTTTCACTACTATTACTATTAATATTTTTCCATTATTAATATTGATGTTTTACATTATTACAATTGTTTCACCATCATTACTATAGTTGTTTCCCATTTGCTAATAATTATATAGTTATATTTAACCAAAGTTAGTTGTAATATTTTACCATGATTATCCTTATATTTTAATATAGTTGTCTTTATATTTCACCAAAATTACCTTCTTGTTTTAGTTTAGTTGTTATTATATTTGACCAAATTTAGTTGTGGTGTTTTCTGGAAAAAAAAATACTAATTTGTGATATTTTTCCATAGTTGCATACAACGGTCATCTTCATCTATCACTTGCATTCTATTCATGTTTTACAACAGTCATCTCCATTTATCACTTGTATTGTATTCATGTTTTACAACTCAATTTAATTGATTTCAGAATCTATTCCCAAAAATTAGGGTTTTAAAGTCCAAAATACAAATCCGAATCATTCAAACCAATTAATCCAAATTGAACGTGTTAAAATACAATTAAGGTCATTTTAAATAATTCTATAAAATCAATTTTAGAATAAACTATACAAATGATAATTTACATAATATTATTTGAAAGTTAGGGTTTTAGGACAAAAAATACAACTCAGACAAATTTTATTAACTTATTTAACTTAAATGTTTTGAAATGTAATATGGCCTATTTTATAACATATTATATACTCAATAGATTAAAAAAAATAGAAAGAATACCCAATTTAACATAATAAGCGTTTTTGAGCCCGTACTATAAATTCGGTCAAATCTTGCCAAAATATTTAAATTGACGGTTCCGAAATAAAATTAAACATATTCTATTACAAAATGTATAATCAATTTAATAAAATAACTCAATTATACAATTCAATTTAAATCCGCAAGGATTTGACCTAAAAATCAAATTCTGAATAATTTCACACATTTTTCTTAAATTGACAATTCCAATACGAAATTAAGTATATTTTAAAGTATAATGTATAATTAAATTATCCCAAATAGCTTAATCGACCGAATACAACATATCCGGACATAACCGGGTCAATAATCACAAATTCCAGAAATCAACATATATCACATAATTAGCATATCCAATTCAATCATACAATACATATATACTTAATTAAATAACTAATTTAGCTTAATTAAAGCACATTGTTTCATAATTAATCAAAATAAAAAATTAGGGTTTCGGGAAATTATACCAAACGAAATAAGCCAAATCAATGCAGGTAAAGGGCGGCGGAGCTTCGTCGGTGGGAGAGGAGCAGTCGCCGGTGGCCTACAGACGGTGGAGATGTCCGGCCGGTGGCGCGCCGTTGCAGCCTTCTTGCCCTGCTGCTGCGCCGCTGCTGCCCTTCCACTGCTGCTGTTTCGCTGCTGCTGCTCCCCTGATGCAGCCGTGTGCGACGATCGGGAGATGTCGCGGCACGGTCGAGCGGCGGCGAGTTGGTGTGGACGGTCGCTCGGCAACGAACCACAGGAAGGCAGAGGCGTCGAGACTCGAGACAGAAGAATGGGTAATGTTGTCGAGAAACAAACGGGAAAGGGAATAAGGGGCGGGGTTTTTTGGGGCATTTCACGGGGAGCAGCGGGAAAGGGAATAAGGGGCGGGAGCAGAGTTTTTGTCTTGTTTTTTTTTTCAATTATTTAAAAGAATTTATGTCAAAACTATAATTTTAAATATATTAAATTTAATCGAAATTAATATTTTATAATGTATTATTAAGATAATATTAATCATAATTTATAATAAAATAATAATTATTATTAAAAAATAATTAATAATGGGAAATAAATACAAATATGAATAATATAAATATTAATCATAATTTCCAACAATTAGTAATAATATTTTTTTAAAAATAATAATAATAATAATAATAATAATAATGTCCTAAAATAATTATTCTTAGTAATTATTAATAAAGAATTATATTAATAAGAATAATATGAATCATAATTAAATAAATTAATAATAGTATCTAATATGAATAATTATTAATAATGTGAATGATTATTGATAATATTTATTATTTTTAAGATAATATATATTTGAATGATAATTGGTAGTATTTAATAATAAATTGATTTAATAGTAAATGGTAGTAGATATAATATATATTATTTCATTATAATTGTTAAAAGACACCATTATCAACAATATTAATATTAAAAATTAGAAATAAAATAATATTTAATAATAATATATGTAAACTATTATTTCTAATAATGACTAATGACTTATTTATTATTATTATTATTATTATTATTATTATTATTATTATTATTAAAAAGACTAGAATTAATCATTATTAAAATTATATAAAAATAAATATTATTGTTGAATTTCATAAATACTAATACCAACAGATGTAAAAGTGGGTATTAGTTCTGTTGGTATAATACTACTAATAACCACATATATAAGTGATGGTAAAAGATCTGTTGGCATAACATATTAATACCAACAGATAAAAAAATTCTGTGGGAAAAACTACATTATTGCCTACAGAAAATTATCTGTTGGTATTAGTTACTTTTACCAACAGAAAAAGTATATGTGCCTAAGTTTCTGTTGGCAAAAGTCAATTATTTTGTAGTGTTTGTTTGATATTTCTTATCTTTGGTATGATAATAATTTTTGGATATCCTACAAAGTATTTGTGATATGATCCAAAATTTTAGATATGTAAAGTATATGATATTCAAAGATTTAATGAGATATCTAAAATACCAAATATTCAATCCATGAATATTTTTAAGTTGGACTTAGAGTGGTGGTGAGGTATTAACAATGTCATCCATTTCTATTTGTTTGAGTTAGAGGACTCCCATATCTCTTTTTTCATCATCTACTCAAATTGCCTCATCATCTCTACCATGGTTTTATACATCCCCTCACCATGCATTGCTATAATACCACATCCCAAAATTCTTCAAAATGTGTTTAAAATTATGTTAAGAAAAAAATAAATTAGTTTTGGTTTTGGAATGGGTTTGAAATTCTAATAAGAAAATGAATTTTAGGCATACCAATCGATTGGTTTACCTAACCGATCGACTAGTGAGCTGAGTAATTGACATTTTTGCTCTTGACAAACTAGCTGACTGGTTTGCTTAAACCAATTGACTGGTTATCCTATAATTTTAGATCCATTTCTAATTTTGATTCAAATTTCTTTCTCATGTTTATAAAAACTTATTATTATATTTCAGCTATGTTAATAAGAATATTTTTGTACTTATTATTTTTACATTATTTAGTTCATTACATAATTTTAGTTAGCCAAATTTTCTCAAAAAGCATTTTTGAGGTAAGTCTCACCTTCTCTCTTCTCCCTCACCTACCCCTCTCTCTTCTAGTAGTTGGGGTGCAAGATTGAATTTTTGCACCATCTCTTGACTCATCAACCCACTTCCATGCTCATTCCATACTACACTTAACCCCCATCACCCCATCAAATCATTTCTCACTTCTTGGTTGCCCACACTCAACTTTACTAGTATCATCTCCCTCTCTCTTAGGTATATCGACCCAACCTTGACTCTAAACCTTTTATTTCTGATCCATTTTCATTTTTCACTTATTTTTATTTCTCTCTTCTCCCTTTTCTTGGTGGAAAATTTTCTAAGTGTTGAGCATCTCTTCATTTTTCCCTTTTCTCCTCTCTATTGAGAAAAAATAGAGGTATGCTATGGTTTTCTTCCCTCTTTGCGTGAGCATTATATTCCTTTTTATTCCTCTAATCTTAGCTTTAGTTCTCTCTTGATTTTCTCAAGCAAGGAAGAATTAAGGTTAAGAAAGGTTGAAAATTTCAGCTCTTTCCTTTAAGACCCTATTTTTGAGAAAAATGTGGTGTTTTGTGTTCTTCTTCCTCTAATTTTCCTTAATTTCAATGAAGTTTTAAAAGATGATTTTTAATTATTCTAACTTTGATTCTCTTAGGAATCAAGATTCTGCTAGAAAGTCATCAATTAGGAGCTTTTGTGCTAAAAGAATCATTTCAAGGTAAGGCATTCTTATCTTTAACATAAGTGGGGTTATATGGTTTATTGGGGTTCCATGTGTTTGGTATATGTGTGAGTATGATCTAGTTTGTATTCTATAATTTGAGCATGTGGTATAAATCTTCCTAAGTTAGCATTGCTAGATTTCTCTAATTTTAAGCATAAGTTGGCCAATTGAGCATGATTTGTTCAAGTATGTATATTATCATGTATTCATGTGATTATACATGTGAAACATATATTTTTATGTGTGTGATGACATAGGATTATGCTATGATTAATATGGTAAAGTGTGGTAAATTTTGGTGTGTGTATCATAAGTCTGGGTAATGTTTTACCCAGACCAGTCTATCATTTCCTTGAACCCATCGACTGATTGTGTGAATAGTTGAATGGTTTGGAGATTTGGATTAGTTGGTTGTGAGATTAATCAATTGGTTTGATAAACTATTTGATTGGTTTTTATTAACAGTCAATCGATTTGTCAAACCCATCGATTGATTTCTCTATATACAAAAATGATTCGGTATCTACTTAGACCCATCAAATGATTGGACCAAACTAGTTGACTGGTTTCTATGACGAGTCGATTAGTTGGTCAAACCCATCAATTGGTTTCTTTATAGGATAAAATAGGCTGGTCTCTGCTTAGAACCATCAACCAATTGGACCAGACCCATCAATTGGTTCCCATGAACAATCAATCAATGAGTCCAACTAGTCGGATGGTTATCTGGTGTTGTTTTGGTTCAGGTTTGGTACAACCAAACTAGTCGACTGGTCCTAAAAACTAATCAATTGGTCTGGCTAAATGCCACTTAGTTTTTTTATAAATTATTATTTTTTCTCTTTGGCCTATTGTGTTGATACATCAACGTATTTACAACATCTAAATTATGATTTCAACTATAATTGCCTTGATTTAACAAGAATAATTATGATGTTATTTGATAATTGAATTTGGTTAAGTTCGGTGTCATCTCTAAATACCCAATTGGTGGCTTTTTATGCCTTCTGATGTGTTTAGTGTTATCACTTGGAAACACCCAATTTGGTTAATAATAGAATTTAATTGTGTTTGATGTAATCACTTGGAAACACCCATTTGGTTATGTGTGGATTTTATTATGATTGTGATATCACTTATACATATTGGTATAAGTTTTCATTTGAGTCTTTTTCTTAGGCTCTCAGGGTAGCTATCGAGAGTTAGTGTGTGAGTCATCCTATGGATATATTTTTCACTTGATACCAATTTTATTTTATATATTAGGTCATGGTCGTTAGGGGGCACATATCTTTGAGGTATAAGATTATACTGTGGCAAGCCAACATGGTATCAGATGTCTAGTACGGGTCGGTGAAGTATCCCATTACAAGCCCCTGAAACTTTGTATTGTCCATTGCTTAAACGGATGTGGTATCCCACCTTTTTAGCCCTTGCAACAGAGACATTCAAGGTGTGGTGGGTGAAGTATCCCAATATAAGCCCTCTTGTTATACTTCGACTATATGTGATGGGTGTGGTATCCTAATTTGTATGAGCCCTCGTGGTAGGTGCACTCGATGTGTGGTATGTGTGGCATCCCAACGAAAGCTCCTTCTTTGTATCCTAACCCCATGTGGTGGGTGTGGTATACTATAATTATTTATGCTGCCATAACTTTTGTTCATGGTGGAAAACTAGGTACACCCGAATGAACTATCTTATTAACCAAAAATTTTGTGGTCACTTAAGGAAGAATTCTAGTATGGTTTATATTATATAGATTGCGATGTATTTACTATATCTTTATACTTCCATGGTTTCCATGCATGCATGCCTTGTTGTACTAATATTTGAAATGAAGTGTTGAAATTGTATCGGTATGATATCGTCATTCTACTATGTGACTTCAATGTACTGCATGAGTCTCACCATGTTTTAGGTAGTATGTGTAACCAATACTTCACCATACTGATACTGCACTCATGTGGTCACTGTGATGATTTGACTTCTAATCCTGGGAGTAGAGGATGATTTATAAGGTTATGACTCTTAGTAAGAGTATTCTGAAGGTGGCGACGTGGGTCATTGGTGGACTATTACTTAGGATAGGAGGTTTATGTTTATGTCTTAGAGTTAGGCTAACTGGTTAAAAGTTTTTTTCCAATATATTGGGAATTTTTTTATTATTTTCGGTTATTTAAACTCTTAGTTCTATTCTTGTATTTGGTTTTGTAAACAATCATAGTCATTCTATCTATAATATTATTCTTGCCCTTATTATCTCACATTATACTATTCATTTTATGAGCATGCATCTTTTTGCTCACCATTCCGTTTTGCCTTACATCAGGCATATGTTAGGTGATGATTAGACATCTCTTATGGTTGGTGTGGCACTAACATTCCCCAGTTTGTTTTCAAACACTTTCACATTGTCTTAAAAAAGAAAATTTTTTGGTTCAAAAAAATTAGGGGTGTTACAGTTGTTGTCATCTTTTTTTTTGCCATTCTAGTTGCGACGCCTTAATCTTTTATTTTAGAATATCAAATTTCTTTTAGATCATGATCACAGAGCTTGAAAGCTTTAATACTAGGTGTAACACCCCAAAATTCACTAATTTTTTTTTCTTAAAAGCGGAAGCAATTAAATTAGAAGCACTGAAAACCTGTGAATTCTGGAAATGTTACCGCCACACTTAGTACTAGACCAGTTCTCTCCGACCGTTCTAGTACCAAGTGCTAAGGCTAAAGAAAATATTTACGTTAAATTCAAATCAACAGTTCACAAAAGAACTCGAAAGATCATACCTTAAAATCAGAGTACGCATAAACGTTTATAAACGTAATAAAATAGAAATCAGAGTGCGAAATCAAAGAGGATAAATAATCCAATACAAAGAAATAATAGTAGGAAATAAAATTACATAAAGGCTGAAATACGGCCACGACACTCTCGAACTTGAGCCAAACACGCTCAACACTCAGCCCTAACTGATATCTCGCCCACCTACACAAATCAAAAGGGCATACTACTCGTGGGAATGAGCAGCACCCATGAAAAGGGTGATCAGTACGCTACGTACTGAGTAAGGTAACCGAGCACTAAGGCCAACACATAAGCACATAATTTATGCAAAATAATAAAAGGCGTAATCCAACATAACAACATAAAGGCATATGAACAATTCAGGTAAAAGTACAAAGGCCCAATCATAATCCAGATTAATTATTTAATTAATCTCTTATCAAAATCCAATTCACACCATGCCTTTTATCAATCCATGCGAGCAGAGGAACACCCCACTATTATAACCGGTGGGCCGGTCACAATAGAGCATCACGCCCTAACCACTATTATTACCGGTGGATCGGTCACAATAGAACATCATGCCCTAACCACTATTATTACCGGTGGATTGGTCACACATAGGGTAGCAACCCTAACCACTATTCCTAACCGGTGGATCGGTTTGGTTCCTCCTCGCATGGTGTTCCACTGTAAGTAATTAGTATCTTTTAAGAGCTTTAATGATACTGGTTTGTGTTTATTGAGCTCGAGTCACCCCACTATTATTACCGGTGGGCCGGTCACATATAGGACCTCATGTCCTAACCACTATTATAACCGGTGGATCGGTCGCACATAGGACTACGCGTCCTAACCACTATTCCTGACCGGTGGATCGGTTTGGACTCGGCTCAATAATCTTCCACTTCATATGATTAGTAACTTAAGTATCTTATTCAAAAGCTTTCACCATGCACAAGCACGAATCATAAATCATAAATTCCATATTCATCATCATACTTTATTCACCAATTACACACGTGCTACCACCAAACCCTAGACATGCATAGATCGCTCCCTTCACAATTATCCTCCAATTCTACTTCACATCTCACTCTAGGGTTTTATCCCAAAACCCTAATTTAGTCTCCTTCGTACCCTTAATTTGCTCCACATGCTATTTTTCATCCCAAGTGCTTAAACACCCAAACAACACTTACATTACCTTCCTTAAATTCCAAAGCAGCGTTCCATACATAAACTTCACTCCCATAAAAACTTTACACATCCCATGCAATTATTAACTTCCATGCAAACCCTAATACCACCATACAACCATTAACCATTATACAAACCCAGAGTCTCATCATACAAAACCCTAAATTCAATTCACATAACTCAAAGATTCATTCATACCAAACCCCAGATTCAAACCATATAAAACCCAAAGATTCATCCATACCAAACTAAGTATCCATCCTTACCAAACCCTAAGTTCAAACCATATACAACCCAAAGATTCATTCACACAAAACCCTAAATTCAATCCATACCAACACAAAGATTCAAATCATATAAAACCCAAAGATTTTTTCACATAATACAATTGATTAGATTCTCCCCTTTCATAACCACAAATTATATTCTCCCATACAAGACTATAAGTTAGATTCTTCCCCATAAAATCATAAATTAGAATCTCCCAAGCAAAACCATAAATTGGATTCTCCCAAACAAATCATAAATTATATTCTCCCAATCAAATCATAAATTAAATTCTTCCATACAAACCATATATTAATTTCTCTCACATAAAATCATACCAAACCATAAATTAAACTTCCCCATATAAAACCATAAATTAGATTTTACCAGACAAATCATAAATTAGATTCTCCCAATTAAAATCATAAATTAGATTCTCTCAAACAAACAATAATTCGATTCTCCCATATAACATCATAGATTACATTCTTCCAAATAAAACCATGCAATAGATTATTCCTTATAAATTCATAAAATTAGGTCAACTCACTTCCCTTAGTCAACTTCTTTTCCCATCCTCCTTTTTCATCCTTTCTCCCACATAAAATCATCTCAACATCCTCACATGCATGTCTTACAGAGTCATACAGAAATAATACACATGCCATACGAAAACATACTTCAACTCCACGTCATATTATCCACGTTATATCACATACAGAATGATCATAATAATACATAGGATACATAGCATGCGAAACACATAATGCCCATAAGCACATAAAAGGCCTTAGCACCCCTTACCTGAAACGACACTGGTCTTGGAGCACGTTCCTATGCCTCCTTAGAGCTTTGACCAAATAATAACCTTAACAAAATTCTAACTTTGCTAAAGACATAAAAATAATAGAGATATTATAAACCTTGATAATATAGGGTTAAAGACTTTACCCTAATGATAATAATGATACTAATATAATAATATCAAGGATAATAAAACTAATATCAATGAGAATATAACTAATAATAACAATAATAATAATAATAATAATAATAATAATAATAATAATAACAATAAAAATATCATATAAGTTTTCAAATAACTAATGACTTACCATTTATTTAATATTAATAATAAAATTAATAACATATATAATAATATTGAAATAATAAAGATAATGATAATATTATTATCAATAGTTATAAGAACAGTAGAAATAATAATACTCAAATAAATAAGTGCGAATGTTAATACAAAATTAGGGCCTAAGATTTTCCAGAATAATAATAAAATGATAATAATAATTATTCTAGTAATTATAATATTAATAATAATAATAAGAAGAAGAATGATAATAATCCTATAATAATTCAATTAATAACTTAAAATTGGAAACTAACAATAAAATTATTTTATCACCACTCTCCATCCTGCAAGTACAATTCAGCATAAAATTTCTCATCAAATAATAATAAAACATATTAAGAATATAAATATTAAGAATAATAATAATGGTAATTATATGCAAATAATTGAAATAAATTAAATCAAGGCTTATAATAATATGGAAAATGGTTGAGAGGGTCTAGGGTTCAACCTTAAGCTGGTGGGGATAGGTGGCACCGGCGGTGGTTCACGGCGGCGACGGTGGTGGCCGGAAAAATAGAATAACATAGACAAAGATGGATGTTGGAAAAAAGATAGGGAGAATTGAGGTGATATAAGAGGTGTTTATTGTTGCCTAGGAGGAGAGGGACAAAATGATGGTGGTGGTGCAGCCAAAGGTGGCGGCGCACGGCGGAGGAAGGCGGTTTAAGGCTTCGGGGTCAAAATTCCGGCGAAACGAGCATCAAACTTTGCATGATTATTTAGGCTCGTACAAGAAGAATCGAGAGATGAAAATAGTTTAGTTATCTAGAGGACGTTGCAGGAAAGAATTTGGCATGCGGAGGTGGCGCTTAGGTTGGCTATCGGCGGAGTAAACGGCGTCTAAAGTCTCGACGATGGCAGCTCTCACCGAGGATTTCGAGGAAGAAAAATCTTCAAAACTCCTACAACTAGGCTATATATAGATGTTGGAATGGATAATGAGGAGCTGGAGGTCGACATGGAAGTTTTAATTGCAATAATTTGGGTGGCCGGTGGCGGTAATTGATCGGCTGACATTTGGTTGGCTTCGGGGTTTCGAGAGGTTGGGGAGGAGAAACGGGCGAGAGTTAACGCAGGAAAATTATGCCGAATTACTGCTGGAGTTAAGAGGAAGACAATGAGGCAAGAAACGACCGGTATTAATCACTGTAGCCGAAGAGCCCATTGATGGGGTCGAAGGTTTCATTGCAGCGTCGGGGGAAGACGGAGGGAGAAGGAAGAAGAAAGAAGATGGGCCGGTCGGCCGAGGAAGGAAAAGAAAAGGGGAGAACCGGGCGGGTCGCGCGCCGGTTAAACCCTCACTTAACGAGACGCAGCGTCTCGACATACAATCGCCCAAAACGCCGCGTCTGGGCGCACGCAGGGAGAAGGCCAGCGCCGCTGGGCCGCGGGAGAAGAAAGGAAGAAAAAAGGAAAGAGGATTGGGCCGCGCCTGGCCCAATCGGCGGAAAAAAAAAGAGGAAGAAAGAAAAGAAAGAAAAGGAGAAAAGAAAAAGAAAGAGGAAAAAGGAAAAAGGAAGAAAATAAGGTTTTGGGTTTAAATAAATAAATTAGAATATTTTAGGTATTTAATATAAAACATTTATTTAAAAAAAATATTAAATTCCCTTTTTAGGCTAGATTAGGATTTTTAAAAGGTTTTCCATAAATTCCATTTTAATTAGCAAAACACCCTAATTTTCTTCCATTAATTTATTTATAAAATTAAAATTAATTTGAAACTATTTTCTCCTCATTATTTTAAATAAAATGATTTATTTAGTTAATTTCTAAAATACAAATCCTTAATTAGCTAAAATACCCAATTTCTCTTAATTAACATACTTATAAATTTATTCTTGATTTTCCCTAATTAATTTCCTTTTATTTTAATCAAATAATTTATTTAATTAATCTTTATGATAAAACCTCATTTAAATATAATATTTAGAATTAGAAATTTTCGGGGCATTTCACTAGGTTTGTTAGGAATTACAACACAAACATACTTAAAATATGACCACTATAGTAGATCAAAGAATTAGAAGGAGAAAGAGAGGGTAAGATTTTATAGAATTCAATTATAAAGAATATATAAAGGATTTGAAAACATAATACCTCCCAATATAATCTAATTTATGCCTATCTCTCACTCATTATACTCATCTCTTATATATTTTCACCATATAGTAATAACCTTTCTTTCTACTCTTACGCAACTCACCTAACAAAATTATAAAACCCACATGACATAATAACCTAGCGACTACTATCCCTCAACCATCCCCAATACCCAAGGATTAATTCTCATTGGGCACACAGACGTTCCCCTAATCAACTTGCATAATTGGATGGCCATTGGCAGAATTACTAACACCTCCTTCTATTTTCTTCCTCACATTGGTGTATCTTTCCAAATGTCTATCACAATTTAAGTGAATGATGGGAAAATGGAAACTTCATCAACTCTATTCCTAACTTGTAGTCTTACAAAAACAAGGAGGTTCTTCCTCTTTATCACACTCTCAGTATTAATCATGAACTTAAGCTTTGTTTGGATGCAAGGCTTTTAGGATAAATTTTATTTGAAAAGATATTTATAAATTTCTCTAACCTATGTACTTTGTTGGAAAATTAGGCACCAAATTGGGTTTGAAAATTATGTTTGCACTGCTATGGTTTGTGCCATAAAACCAAGTATCTTTTACAATAATGTATATTCTCCTTCCCTTCTATTTACACTCATATTACTTCATAAAAGCACTGCTATGGTTTGTGCCATAAAACCAAGTCTCTCTTACAATAATGTATATTCTCCTTCCCTTCTATTTACACTCATATTACTTCATAAAAGGTGTATGCCACATTTTATCATCATCATCATCATCATCATCATCATCATCATCATCATCATCATCATCATCATCATCATCATCATCATCATCATCATCATCATCATCATCATCATCATCATCATCATTATTATTATTATTATTATTATTATTATTATTATTATTATTATATTCCGTTTTGTACGTTGTAAGATAAGAGTTAAAATAGGACTTCAATATCTCCAAACACTTTTTTATTCATTATTCTTCTTATCATTGTTAAAACCACTAGTCTAAACTATCTTGTAGTGAACCAATGGTATAATGGGAGCATATGTGTAGCACCCCAGAGTCAATACGACCACACGGGAGCTAACCTATAGCACTTTTGGATTGATTGGTTAGTCTTATAGATCAACATGAGTCATTTCATGTACTTTGTACTCACTCATGTGCTTCTCAAGAAAAATTTAGAAAAATTTTGAACTTTCTAGGAGGGTCACCCATCCTAAAAATTACTCCACGACAAACACGCTTAACTATGGAATTCTTAGAATGAAATCACCAAAAACATAGTATATCATCCTTTTGATGATGGCATCCTAAGAACTTTATAATTAAGCGTGCTGATTGTGGAATAATTTTTACGATGGGTGACCCTCTTGGAAAGTTTTATAAATTTAAAAAAAAATCTCAAGAAGAGCGTGAGTGGGAAAAAAGATGCTGAAAGGACTTGTGTTGATATGTGGGGTTAGCCGATCAATTTGAAAGTACTCCAGGGTAGCCTTGTGTAGTCGTATCAACTCAAGGTGTTACAAATAGTATTAGAAAAAAATTGTTACTACAATCTGAACTTGGATGAGCCAGTCAGTCGCCTAGTTGAATGATTCTTAGGATAAATATATTAAGACAGTTAGTGGTTTAGTCACAATGAGGACGTTGCATTTTTTAAGTGGGGGTAAATGTAATACTTTAAAATTGAGCGAAGTGTTATAAGGATTGATCTAACTACTAATATCAATATGGTATACCATCCTTGTGGTGATTCTATCCTAAGAACTCCATTATTAAGCTTGTTGGTCATGGAACAATTTTTAGGATAGATGACCCTCCTAAGAAATTTTAAAAATTTTCTAAAAATATGTTAGGAAGAGTGTGAGTGAGGATAAATTATGCTGAAAAGACTCGTGTTGATATGTGAGGCCAGGCAATTAATCTGAAAGTGCTCCAAGCTAGCCCCTGTATGGTCATATTTACTCAAGGTGTTACAATATGCTATATTTTACAATGCACTCAATGTTGGTGAGTTTTCATGATAAGAGTAAACTCCAATTTGGGCTAATAATACTCTAAAATAGCCATTTGGTTTTATATTCAAGTTCAGGATCAATACCTATATTTTGAAATCCTTTAAATTGAAATTTTTATAATAACTCAAAGCAACTCTCTAGAATTAGAGCAAAACAAAACTAACCTTGACATTTTTCTCTTACCGATTATCTCTTTTCTTCATCCCATCCTAATTTTGTCTCTTTTCTTTCAATGCCTCTAGTCTAGTCTCCATCTATTTCTCACCCCCACTCCATTTATTTTTAAGTGTGTTTTTGTCGTAACTTAAGTTGGTTTTTCTTTGAAACTTTGCTTCGAAGAAGCTCATCGATGACATTCTTTGTGAGCAATGTTTTTCATCACTCTTTCGAATCCACATGAAATGCTTACAATGTTTCTTTGGACTAACTAGCCCAGCCCAAAACTTTAAACCCACAAATATAAATACAGTGCAGGGGAGGAGATCTGTATCGGGCTATTAATTTGTTCAAAGAAATTTATGATATATTTTGAATGGCTTGGAAGTGGTAAGGAAGAACATGTTTCAACCATCTCAAGAGGAATGTCATAGAATAGAATTAGCTTAAAAACAGAGTTTTAAAGAAAAACCAAACTTATGTTGTGAAAAAAACAAACTTAAATTAAGTGGGATTGGAAGGGAAATAGATGGAATCTATGTAGGACATTCAAAACAAAAGACAGGGGGGTTAGGTTGGGACCATGAAAAAGAATAATGGCGTGCTAGTGAGGACTGGTGGGAGAGAAAAGATTGAGATTAGCTCATCATTCGAGTATTTTATCGCTAAAAAGTTTGTTAAGTTATTGTGCTAAAGGAAGCCTTCACTTTAAAGGATTTCAAAAGGCGATGAAACTTAATTGAATAAGTGATGTAACATTATTTGGAGTTTAAGTAGCTCAGTCATTAAACTGATTCTTTCAGCATTTAGTGCAACGTGAAGCAGGGCCACTTACGTCCCTTCCCCATCCTATAAATTTCCACTGTACCATCGGCTCATTATGTGAGAATATTGGTATGAACAGCCGCCGTAGAAGCACTGTTTAGTAAATTATTTGGTGCAAGCAGTGCTTAAAATGAAGGGAATGGTTGAAGACAAGGGAAAGGGGCCTTAGATAATGACCCTTAAGGAAGTAATAAGAGTACTACTAGCGGCGTAAAACTAATTTCATTCCCAATCTGGTACCCAACTCTCTCTAGTTTTATGGGACGCTCATTTGATTGAGGGCTTCAGAAAGAGGACAACCTATCACGGTTTGATAGATTACAAGCCAAGAGTTGAATGAATCAAGTTTCTATATGAGCATACATATAATTTATTAGGAATAGATTTCATTTTCAGCTAAGTTGATTTACAGCTTTTGCTTTGGTGATGTATGAACATGGCGACTCGAATTGTGTAGGTGTGTATATTAATTTAAGTTGTTTCTGTGACACCATTAATATATATATATATATTAGAGAGTTTGGAATGATATCATGTACAATACTGCGACAAGTATTTTCGAACTTAGAAAAATAATTCTGGATTTATGTCTTAATGTCAATTTTGGAGGAAGCGGATTTGTTTGTCTGTATCTTTAATAAGGGCTCTCCTGAAATAGTGATGCCCAAGAATTCTCACAACTTTCGCGTTAAACTGGGAGTGGAGTTCTGAAGGGAGATATTAAGACCGAGGCATCCTGAATATGGGGAATTCCATCCCAAACTTCTATATATATATACTTTTTAGTGACATTGGTACAGTAATTTCTTTTATAACTATCTTCTATACAGATTTGTCTTGGAACGAGTAATTGATGGGACACACATGCAAGTTATTGCTCTGGTGTCAAGGTGTATCACTGTCCTTGGGACAGGATGTGAGTTAAATGAGGCAGTGAGGTACTCGGCTTAGTCCCTTCTACACCCCGTATATTTTCTGCGATACCTTTGCCAATTGTGGTCTATAGATGTTGAGTCTCTTGGACGGCAGAATCAGGGGAGAAGTATATTTGATTGCATGCTTTCCCATTCTTCGAGCGAAAGAAATTACACGGAAGTGGTTCACTTTATCAGCTTCATGAATGCATGCAGTAACAATGTAGACACAGTTGTGCTTCTCATTCTGCATTATTAGAATATCTGAAGCTGTGTATATTCTTGAGCTGTACCTTAAAAAAGGATGGCCAATATTTGCACTTACAACTATTTAAACTTAACAATTTTCTCCGGTTAGAAAAGTTTGTATGATCTGTACGTAGTACTATTTAAATGTGTTCAAGCATTGCTTGAATCTCTGTTTTCGGTTTATCTTGTCTTACAAGATGGCAAAAATAGCCCGTAAAAAATGTCTTTGGTGCCTCTTGCTTAATTTGGATTGCTGTTGACTACACATTTTCTTTACTTTATCCTTTTCGCTGCTGTCATTATGGTAACTTCTTAGCTGATTTGTCCCTCTCAGATATGATACAAGTTGCTGTCTCTACATCAATTCTGAGATTCCTCGGGGTGATTGGGAGCATCATTTTGTTTGGTTCGTTTTTTCCCCTCTTGTCTTCTTATTTGTTTTGAGTCCTTGCAATCTTAACCGTCACTGCCTCCCATCAAATCTTATTCCCTGTCAATTTACTATCTTTCATTGTTATTTTGAGGCTTCTTTGTGTGATTATGTTTCTGGATATTTACAAGAGACATATAAACTACTACTGGTTTCCACCTGCTCTATAGTCTACAAATATATGATTTCACCACCTTATATATACAAAAAGCCATAGGGAGATGGAAACCTCATATCCTAGTTCTATCTACTAAATATATATCAATATGGCACCAAAGATAGATTGTGCATTTGAAAATTTTTATTATTTGATGTCAACTGTATTGGGTTTTCTTCAATAAGATAGAATGCTCATGTCGTTGGCCAAGGCAGACATCTAGGGTCATCGGCAAGAACCCTAACAATGAAGGCCATCAACAAGGAACATCAGTTAGGGAGTGCTAACCGGAAGGAGAGATAGGTCCATTAGCCAAGGGACAAATGCAAGAGTCATTAGCTAGGGGAGAAATAGACATTTATGTCGACCAAGAACATCTGTCAAAGGGAAACTGCCAAGGGCATCACCTAAGGGTAATTGCTAGGGGTGATAGGCCAAGGGCATGTCCATTGGAAAATGAACGGTAATGGTCCCAAAGACCAACCATTAGAATCAATTGGTTGAGAAGGTTTTGTGGTTAAGACCAAGGAAAGAGATGTGAACGAAGAATATATGTCAAAGGGCAATTAGGACATCCCTTAATATAAGAAATTTAACACTCATCAATATAACAACCTATCAGTTGACAGGAGTCAACTTATAGGGTTAATCATTAAACTGCATCTTGTATGTTTCCCTATAGATGAATACTGTTAGAAAAATGTATAAGTCAGACAATTAATGATGATTGAGTTTTCTAACGAAGAATAAGGGAGGGTATAAAATACCCTTTCTTAAACCGTTGTAAAGTTTAGAGGTGTAAACTCTCATTTTTCTCCAAATTTTCATAATCAATAAAAGCCTCATACTTTTTCCTCCTATAAATATAAACCCTCATTTCCTTGTGCTTGTAATTTACACTTACATTTCCTTATAATCATGCAGTTGGCTGACAAAGTAGTTGTTTGCTTGGACAAGGGGAATTTCTATTCTTTTTTATTCCCAACAAATAGTATCAAAGTTAGTTTTGAACTCATACGAGCTAGTAAACCATTTATCATGATTTTGAACAACACAAATTATATGACCTGAAAGAGTAAGACGAAAGATAACCTCTATAATACCCCAAAATTCTAATTAAAGAATAAAAAATAAAATAAAATAAGGATTAATAGGTGAGATTTAATTAAACATACCATTTTATATAAAATAATAATATTATAATAAAATAATAAAAGCCAAAAAGGAGGAAAATAAGGTAGGGATCAAATTAGTGGAGGCTAGAATAAGTTACTAAACTAAAATAAAATTTAAGTAAATTATAATAATAAGTTCTAAATTAATAAAAAATAATTATTTATTATTACTAATTTTATTATTCCTAAAAAAATTTTAAAATCCCAAAATATCCCCACCGCCTCAATTTTTTTCTTTTTCCTTTTTCTTCTTCTTTTCTTGCTTTTCTTTTTCTTTCTTTATTTATTTTTCTCGCCCCTCGCTGGACTAGACCTTGCTAGACACTGCCTAGACTTTCCTCCCCCTCCTCTCCTTCCTTTATTTCCCCACGACCCACTCCCCTTTCTTTTTTTTCATCCCCCTTGCGCGACCCAACCCTGCCCAACTGTCTGCCCCCCTTTTCCCTTTTTCCTTTCTTCCCCCTTTACCCCTATCTTCAACCTCCCCCAATCAGTATATCGCACATGTATGTTTCGCAACCATGGCTCTCGTTCTCTCCTCACCTTCCCCTCATCCTAACCTACAGGGCATGTAGCTGGCACTCCCTTGCACTGGTTCCCGCCCATCTATAGCCTCAACATCCCCACCTAACTCGCTTGTGACCCTACCCAAAAACCTACCTTGTCCCTTGGCTATGCATGTTGTGCTGGCCTACATGCCGACCGGCAGCCAACTACCCCTCCCCTTATCTTATACCTTCCTTTGTCCACTTCCCCCAATCTTCTCCTCCTATATATATCCCCATACCCCTACTCCAAATTCTCACCAATTCCCCCTCACCCTCTCTTTAGTCGCCGCCACTATCGCCGCCGAGCTGCGCCACCATTGGCACACCCACCCTTCCTCTTCCTTGCACCACCCTCCACTGAACATGAACTCCCATGCCCCTAAGTCTCCTCCTCATCTCTTCCTAGCTATGTAAAGTAGGCAGCTTAAGCTGCCCTTTTGCACCCATCTTCACCCTACACCGCCACCACCACAATAACCACCACCTCCACTACCTCCTTTTATACCCAAAAAACCTCCCCTACCTTTCCACACCACCAATTCCCCTTTTCTCTCCCACCTTCCTCCTTTTCTCTCCTTCACTCTCGACCACCACCACCACCGCCACCTGCACCGCTGCCGTAGGACACCACCACCACCACCACAACCCCCTCTAACCTAGAAACCCTACCACCTAAGAAAATCTAACTTCCCTCCCCTTTTACAACCCCAAAATCTCTCCTTTCCTATCACTCCCACCTCCAACACCTTTCGCAGTAGCCACCACCGTGCACCACCGTCGCCCCCACCCTAGCTTGCTACTCCTCTCTGGTTATGCCCTTAACCTTTATATTTATTTGGTAGAATTTATTTTAAATATTTTCTACTATTAACCTTATTATTATTATTATTATTATTATTATTATTATTATTATTATTATTATTATTATTATTATTAATCTTATTGCTAATATCTAGTTAAGAAAAATAAAAGAAACAGGAAAAAGGAGTAGGAAGAAGGTTTAATAATTAGTGTTCCATTTCTTGTAGGTTGTGAATCAAACCCTTCCTATAAGGAGGCGTAGGATGTATGCTTCAAGCCTAGTGTCTTATTAGGTAAAGATATAGTTAATGCTTGGTTTCCTATGATTTATGTACTTACAGGTGATATAAAATGTGTCGTGTTTTTATATGTGAATGTAGATTAGTTATAGGTGTAGTGCAGATTTCTTAGCAAGGAGCTAAGGTAAGTTGGATATGATTTATGATATGTGTGGTATGGGTGATATGACTTGTTATTTATGACATCTCTTATGTATAGTTGTTATGGTATGGCATGCATGCTAGGAGGCCTTGGGTGGTTTTGAGAAGTTGTAGGGATCTAAAAGAAATAAAGAGGGTGGAGTGAGTAAGAAGAAGTGGGAAAATCCTAAGTACCTTATGATATAGAGGTGATAAAATAAAGGATGAATTATCATAAAATGAAAGGCTAGAGTAAGATCTTGCATGGAAAGTGTGAGTCTTACATGGGGTGGTTAGTCTTTGCATGCGGGAAAGTTTTACATGGGAAAAGTTGGTTTAAGGTTTAAACATGGTAAGGAAAGAGTATGTTAAGTGACTGGAGTCTTTAGGGAAAATATAGTATGTGGGTTGGTAAAAGTATGCATAGGAGATTAACTAAGGTTTTGGGGAAAAACCCTAAGTAGAAAAGTGTTGTGAGAGGGTTGATAATGGTTGGTTGGAATTAGGGTTGAGATTTGGAGGGTGTATTATGAAGGGCATGAGTCACGTGATAAAGAGGGTGAAAGTGTGTGTGTGAAGGGATGGTGTAAAAGAAAAGAGGAGTATTAAGGTTTCGGGGTGGCCAACTAGGGTTTCTTTATCACAGGTGGAAGATGGAAAGTAGGGTTATGATGCTTGGAGTAGGTTAAGTGGAGTGATGGTGCTGGAATCAAAGGGGAGTATGGGCCATATATGAAAAGGAGAGGTTAGGGTTACATAAGTTAGATTAGGATTTCCAAGGGAAAATCCTAGTAAGTGATGGTGAGCCTAGGTGGAGGAATGAAAAAGTGGGTCTTGACCCATATATGTGGGGGCTTCTGGATTCATGTTAAGTAGGGGGAAGGTGATAAATAATTCATGGATTCATGGAGAGTGTAGAGGTTCCAAGTTATGGGATAGGGTTATTTAGGGCATCTAGGGTGGAAGAGTGAGAATGGAAAGTTCATTGGGGGCATACACGTTAGGTAGGGAATTACTTATTAAATAAGACATGAATAAAATACTAACCATTTAAAGTAGAAAACTATTAAGCCGGGCCTAGATTGATCCACCAATGATAATAGTGGCAAGATGCATTTTATCCTGGAGACCGATCCACTTATGAATAATAGTGGCCACGTGTGTTTTAGCTAGAGCCGGCAAAAGTTGACCCGACCTGACCCGACCCGAGCGAAACCCGACCCGTTACGACCTGCAAAATTTAGCAACCCGACCCGACAATGACCCGATAATAATCAACCTGACCCGAACCCGACCCGAACCCGATCCCAACCCACGACCCGTTATTGACCCGACTCGATAGCGACCCGACCCGTAATTGACCCGACCCGATAGTGACCCGACCCGTTATTGACCCGACCGGCATTGACCCGACCCGAAGCCGACCCGACCCAACGTTGACCCGACCCGACAATCACCCGATCTGACTCAATATTAACCTGATCAGACATCAAAATATATAATAATAATAATAATAATAATAATAATAATAAATTACATATATTTTATTATTCATTTAAAGCTTTTAAAAAATATAGTATTTTATAAATTGTACTTATTTTTCATAATTTTACCCTAGACATTCTTATTTACTAATGATATCCTAATAAGATATATTATTAATAAATAAAAAACCAAAATAAAAAAGACAAACATCCAGTTATAATCCTATAAAATGATTTTCAAAACGTGTTCATTACATCTACTAATCCACCTATTTGAAGAAACTCTTAATAGAATAGTATAATAGAATCATTTATTAGTTATCAATTTATCACTTATCACCTACAAAATCCAACAAATAATAACTATATCTCGTATCAAGAGTATCTCACGTTACAACCCTAAATTTAAAGTTTTAGTTATATTTTTCCTTTTAATATTATTAATTTACTTTAAATATAATTTAGTATTCTACGTTCATCAATTTTAAATTTACAATATCTAATTATTTTTGTTAATTATAATATTTATATTTATATTTTATATTATTTAATTTTTAATTTATATGAATATATATATAATAATTAATAATTAATGAAAATATATAAAAGTATTATTTAATTTAAATTATGTTTAAAATAACTTATTATATATTTTTTACTATAATAATAATAATTAATAAAAATATTACAATAAAAATATAAATATAATAATGTTAATAAAATAAATACAACTAGAGAAATTAATAAGATAAATTATATAGAGAAATGAATATGAAAAAAAAGATAGAATAAATGATATAAAAATTATTGGATAAAAAAATAATACTTTTGTAGGTAAATTTTTTTACTGTTAATATTAACCGTGTTATATGTATATATATATATTCTAACAGTATAAATTGAGCTAAAAATATATTAAAAAGTATCAAAAAATCCACGTACCGCAAGTATGGATCAAGAACTTGAAATTTTTAAGCACACAAAATTTGTGGGTAAATTTTTTTTCCCATAACTACAATTCTAAATTTAAAGTCCCTAAATTTAAATTTAGAATATATTTTTTTTACACCAGATGCTCTAAATAAATATTAAATTGGTCAAACTATTTTTGTTAGTTTTTTTTTTAATTAAAGTATTGGTAAAGTTTATATTTGTGTAAGTTAATACTATATTTGGATCTCTTGAGACTTTAAAAATAAAATTTAGTTTATTCATAACTAAAAATGCAATTAAGATTGTTAATATGTATGAAGGATATTGATAGAAATAAAAGTATAGAAATAAATTAGAAGTCTAAAACGGATTACAAGAAGGATGAAAACTAGCCAGTGTGTGTGTTGTGTATCTATCTATCTATCTATCTATATATATATATATACATATATATATAGGTATAGCTTATACCTAATCGAGAACCGAAAAATCTAAATGGTTACCATTTGGATGAAGTATATGAAACATGATTTGTTTTAGGAACAATAGTTATAGTCGGTAAAATCGTATTATGTCGGCTAAAAGAGTAGGAGTGATTAAGCACGGCTTATTTACTGGATTTCCACAGAAATTTAGTTCTGGAAAAGGAGTCCAACTTTTGATCAAGAGACTCATCAACCCAACAATAACTTAACAAAATTAAAAGATCCAAAATAAGAGCATCAATATCAGAATATGCCACTTATAAAATTTAACACAACGCCTATAACAGCAATAAAAGAACACCAATAGATAGTAGTTGTCCAACAACATAAAGATTATCCAAGTATGGTAAATCTACAACATATGGAACAAATGACATGATTGAATAAAAATTAAATTCCTTGCCCACAAAAGATAATAATCACCCATGTTTACAAGCAAAAACGTCTAAAACTTTAACCGCTATTTTTGAAGCTCCTTAATCCATTTCATTATTGTTACTCGTTGACTTTGATGGCTCCACAGAAGTTCCTTCTTCTTCTTCTAGTAATTCCTTGCCCACAAAAGATAATATTTTTATTATTTACCTTTGTAAAAATAAAAACACATATAATATTCTTATTTCATTTATCTTTACTAGTAATCTTATTATTGTATCTAATATATACAATGTAATAAATGATAATTAATTATACATTGTATAATCTTGTTTTGATCATCTTTATTTTATAAAATTATCTTTTTTTTAAGTAATTAAATATTTTAAGTTATCAAATAAATTATAATCAATGATAAATATCTTTGTTTGATTCAAAGCGCAATATTTTTTATTATTAAAATTTATAAATATCTTTACTATTTATTTGTGAAAATAAAGCGCATTTAATATTTTTAATTCTTTTATCTGCAATATTAATCTTATGATTGTCTGTCTCTAATATTTATGATTTATGAAATGATAATTACTTAGGCTCGAATATGAGTAAACCCGTCAAAACTCGACCCATTAAGTTAACCCGTAATTAATTGAATTCAACCCGTCAAATTGTATGAAATGAGTCAAATGAGTCAAATGACCCCACCCATCAATTTAACTCGAAACAACTCGAACATAACTAACCTGTCATATTATATTATTACATGAAAATATGAAATGACCTGAACTGGCCGAAGCCACCTACTCACGTGAACTAGAAAATGACCCGAAA
The DNA here is from genome assembly GCA_039764185.1 of Tamarix austromongolica. Taxonomy (NCBI): domain Eukaryota; kingdom Viridiplantae; phylum Streptophyta; class Magnoliopsida; order Caryophyllales; family Tamaricaceae; genus Tamarix; species Tamarix austromongolica. Next base: position 23,489,979 of record CM077812.1, on the reverse strand, counting down.
CCAACCCGACCCTAGTCACCCTACCACCAGTCAAGTTAACCCGAAATTATCCGAATCCGAGTTTTCTTAACTTGAATAGTCGGACCTAACCCGACCCGACAAATTAACCCGAAATGACCCGGAACCGAAATGACCCGACCCGACCCGACAATTGACCCGAAATGACCCGCAACCGAATGACCCGACCCGCAACCGATCCGACCCGACAAATTGACCCGAAATGACCCGACCCGTTAATGACCCGACCCGACCCGCACCTGACCCGCCAAATTGATTGACCCGAAATGACCCAACCCGTTAGTGACCCGAACCGACCCGCACCCGACCCACAATAGTCAAATGACCCGCTATGACCCGACCCGTTAATGACCCGACCCGTTAATGACCCGACCCGCTATGACCCGACCCAAACCCGACCCGCCCGACCCGTTTGCCACCTCTAGTTTTAGCCTAAAGTGCTTTGCGATCCACTGCCTATAATAGGAGGGGATCCCGAGCTCAATAAACTAAACCTTAGATGATAACAAATCATGGAAAAAATACTAATCACTTATAGTGGAACACCATGTGAGTCGAGGTCAAACCAAACCACCGACGATAATAGTGGCCAGGAGCATTTTGCCTTGGAGACCAATCCACCGGCAAATAATAGTGGCTAGAAGCATCCTATCTTGGAGTGTTTTTTGATCTATCGACTATAATATTGGGGTTCCCGTATTTGCATGGATATAATTCAAGAGATGTGTGAAGATGGTATTAATGGCTTAAATTATAATACTAGTGATTAATTGGGATGACTTACTACATCCGTTATATGCCTTTTTTCCATGTTATGCTATATCTTAGTTATATAGTTACTTTACTCAGTACGTAGCATACTAATCACCCCTTTCATAGGTTTTGCTTATTTCTATAAGTAGTGGCCCCTCCTAAGTTTGTATAGATATGAGATGATACTTATGATGACTTCGATGCTTATGATGCCTTGGGCAAGACTAAGTAATGACTTGTTATACCTGATGTGGGGTTTGAGAGGGTGTTCTCTGAACTTATCATTTTCTATTTTTCCTATCATTTTTATCTAACATGTAGTTAGCGTTGTCTATATTTAATTTCCACTCTATATTAACTTTGACATTTGCGTACTCTGGCTTTGTTTATGAAATGCTGAAGTTTAATTTGATTATTCATGTTAATGCTTTTAGTCCCATTAACCTTGTGGTGAAAATTAGTGTATGGTTTTTTGTAACAAATGAAAATTTTCAACTATAAATTTTAGAGGTGTTACAACCTCTACATAAAAGAGGTGGCAGGTCTAATTAAGAATAAAGGATTCATGCTTGAGAGCATTAAACAAAATGAAGTAGAGTAGAAGATTCTTGATAAAAATGCTTATGGTTATATTTGTCAATGGATGTAAGACAATGTCGTTCATCACGTTGAGGAAGAAATCACAGCCTATGGAATGTGGTCCAAACTAGATTTACTTTATACAGATAAGACGGCTAAAAATAAGGTACTACTCACGAGAAAGTTGTATAATTTGAGGTATGAAGATTGGGAACCCATTGTAGTACACCTTAATTAGTGTGTATGGGCCATCAAAATTATGATTGGATGAGATATATTAGTTGATGAGGAAATGCTGGCTCAATGATGAGTTATAGCCTCAAATAAAAACAAACAAGAAAACCAAGTAAATGATGATTACCTACATAAGTAGGAAAAAGGGTGGGTATGTGATGAATATGGCCAACCAACAAGTTACATGGAGGCTAAGCAAAAGAGAGAAAGATTTGGTTGTAGCAAGTGTGATCGAACAGAGGTTAAGGATACTATGTGACCAATAAGTTGGGTAGAGGGATTCAACCAGAACTAGTTGGATGTTGGTGGTCCTGATTCAATGACTTTTAGCTTGATGAGGTAGTTATGTTGTGGCTACAATTACATCTGGATGACTCCATGGGTTAATGTTTTTATAGGATATAACTTTCAATCCTAATCCACACAAGAAAAGATATAAAATTCGAAGCCAAGAACTCACCCTAGAAGTTCTAGGTAAAAGTACTCATTGAATTCAATTCAAAAAGTTGGCTTCCTCCCATGTGTTGAAATGAGGATTTTTATATCCTTTACAATTCGTTAAAGATAAATAATGATAATCTTCTACTATATTGATTAGATAAAGATAATAGACGACGTAAAACATAACCCATACACATGTGATGTGCATGAGTTGTGCCTAACTTACTCTCTAACATACTAATTATAATAATGAATAAAAAAACTTCATAAAAAGTAGTCCATACACATGTGATGTGGAGTCCATGCAAATCTTATACATATATGACTAAACCTTCTCTGTAACTAGCAATGTAGCCATCTATGGCACTTCTAAATTATATAGTATGCTTTCTATGCAAATTAATATAGGCTCTAAGAACCAATTTCCTACTCCTACATTATTCTCCCCTTGTTGAGAAGAAATTGCCCTCAAGTTTATATCTCCATAGTAAGGAATTATATCACCCATATTTAATGCCCTAAAGACCCCTCCAAATGAATCTAGTAAGTCTAACTCATAAGTAATTTCTTCAAATTTCCTAAGCACATTGAATGGATCATCTACCCTTAGCATGTGCTGATTTTTCATTAGATGAGGAAGCCTCTCATTCCTTAAGTATAACCATACCAAATCACCTTACTAGAATGCATGTTGACTTCAATTCTTATTTTCTCTATCCTTTTAAACTTTACTTGCCTTCTTAATATTTCACTTAATTTTTTTATGAATTTTTTTTAAAAAAAAAAACTCTATCCTCTCTTTTTATTCATATTTCTTCAAGCCACCTCTTTTTTATGGTACCCTATCAATAGACGTATATGGATTTGTACCATGAACTATATTAAATGGACTTGAGCTTATTATAGTGAAAGGACTCCTATTATAAGAAAACTTTACATGTGTTAACTTAATGTCTAACTTTTAGTGCTCTTAATTACCAACCTATTTTAGTAAGGTACCCAATTTCCTATTAGTCACCTCCATTTATCCCTCAATTTAAGGATCATGTTATGCACTCAATAATAGGTTCGTACTTAGCATATGCCACAATCTCTTCCAAAAAATAACTTAGGAACTTCGCATATCTATTAAAAACAATTCTCTTAGGAATTATATGTGATCTCACAATCTCCTTGAAATATCAATTAGCAATATGAGTCATGTGGCTAATATTATGGCATGAGATAAAATGCGTCATCTTGGAAAATAGATCCACCAAACCATACTTTAATCCTTACCTCTTTGTGCTCTAGTAAAATCTAAAATAAAGCCTATACTATCATCCCACGGTTGAGTAGGCACATGTAAAGGAACATAAAGTCCATTATGAAAGAAACTATTACTCTTTTAGTGGGGAGAACACCTAGAAACTATGGCTTGTGGCCTTTTTTGCATCTTGTGAACTTCAGAGTGTCCACAATACCACCTTCATGTACCTCTTTAACTAGCAACTCTCCAATAGATGTTTTAGGCATACATAATTTGTATTATTTAAATAGGAACCAATCCTGAATAACATATGTGAGGGCTCTCTTGCTTATTGCATGCACCAAATGCTACACCAAAATCATCATCAATGGTGTATTTTTATTTAAAAATATAAAATTGTAAAAGATTTGCATCAATCATTGTGAGAATCGTGAACCTTCAAGACAATGCATCCACAACACTATTTTTCTTTCCATCCACATGTATTGGTTACAGCACAAAAGTTTTTAGGAAGCCTATTCATTTTTCATGTCTTAGAATCACTTTCCTTTGGCTATGTAAATACTTCACATGCTCATGATCTGAGTGAAGTAAAAAAGTCTTGGGCCTAAAATAATGAATCCACATATCCAAACTCTAAAACGCTTTGTTGTAAGTTAAGTATTTGAGTCTTGCACCATTCAACTTCTCGCTAAATAAAGTAGTTGGCCTCTTCTTTTTTAAAACAATGCCTCTAATACCTACAACATTAGCATCACATGTTATTTCACATAATTTATAAAAGTTAGGTAAGGATAATATTGATGCATTGGAAATATTATCATTCAATTCTTCAAAAGCCTTTATTGCATGATCATTCCATTGAAACTCTACCTTCTTTATAAGCGTGTAATAGGTGATGCGATCATGGAGAAGTCTTTGGTGAACCTCCTATAAAATAATGTCAATCTATAGAAACTTCAAAAATCATGGACATTAGAAGGAGTTTTCCACATTTTAATAGAATCTCCTTTTTGTTTTGTCATCTAATACCATTTACACTCACAATGTAGCCAAAAAAATCACAATATCCATCGTAAAGCTACATTTATACATTTTTCCATAAAGCCTCATCTTCCTAAGCTTGGTAAATAATCTCTTCAAGTGTTTTATATGTTCAAATCTATTTTTTTTTCATACACCAAAATTACATTAAGATATAAGACAACATAAACTATAAGTAAAGGTCTAAGTACCTCACTTATCAATCTCATGAAAGAACTTGAGGTGTTGCATAGCCCAAATGGTATCACTAGCTATTCATACGACCTATACTTAGTCTTGAAAGTGGTTTTCCATCCATATCCTTCCTTTGTCCTCATTTATTGGTAGCCACTCTTGAGATCAACCTTAGAAAACACCCTTGTTCTATGCAACTTATCTAACATATCATCTAATATTGGCATAAAAAATCAGTGTTTGATGGTAATATTGTTGATGGATCTAAAGCTAATGCACATTATCCAAGTACCATCCTTTTTAAGTACTAATAAAGCTGGACTGCTACATGGACTCATACTCTCGTGAACATAGCATTTATCCAAAAATTCTTGCACTTACCTCTATAACTTCTTAGACTCTTTAGGATTGCATCTATAAGGTGGCTTTTTTGGCAATGAAACTCCTAGCATAAGATTTATAGTGTGCTTAATACTTCTTGAAGGAGGTGACCTAGGTGGAAATATTTCAGAAAAACATCTTCGTACTCCTTCAATAATTGTTGTAATTTCTTATATGAACTAGTATACTCTCCTTATTAAAGTTTTTTTTACTACCAAAGCATATCATATTTCCCCATCTTCAATTATACCACTCATGCAACACTCCCTTATAAAAAAATAGTCAAACTTAGGCTCTTTCTTTTGCTTCATTGATTCGAATGGAGCTTTATTTGCTTTCACCTTCATTAAATCACAACCATCTATACTAGGCTTGAGTTTGAGCTTCTTATTTCCCTTGTTCACTAAATATTCATTAAGTAATTCATCATGTGCAATATGGATATCAAATTACCAAGTTCTACCTAATAAAATGTGAAAATCATCCATAGGTATAATATTGCATGAAACATCATCAAAATAATTGCTTGTTTTAAAATAGATAAGAGTTTGTTTGGTTACCCTTATACCTTTATCCTTATTGAGCTATTAGAGTACATATAGGCTTAGATGCTTAGAAGTCTCCAAACCCAGCCTATCCACCATCTTTTTTTGTTAGAAACAATTATACATAAGCCACCATAAATAAGGAATTTGCACACCTTGTCTCTCATTTAGCACATGGTCTTAAATATCTTATCTCATATAAAGGTTGTTGGTGAGATTAAAACACCCTTTGTAATACATAGCAATCTACTTGCCATTCCTCTCCATAGGTGATCTCTACTTCATCATTTTCTTCCTCAAGGCCTTCATCCTCTTCCTCACATACCTCCATGCTGCATATCTCTCAAAGTTAAGGCTATTTCATTAGGATAATCACTAATATAGTGATTATAACCTCTACACTTGAAACATTACTTGAACACCTTATAAATTTCCTTATACTTACCATTTTCTTCATGGTCAAACCTCTTTGAATCATCTCTTATATTCAAATAAGATTTGGAAGGATTTATATTTATAGACATATTTGAATTATAGCTCAAACTAGAGGGCTTTTTGGTTAGCTAAGATTGCTTCAACTATTTTTTGAACTTTTTGGCAAGATTTACCAAATGTTCAAACTTATTGTAAAGACACACCTCCACCTTCTCTCTAATATTCCTATTAAGACCCCTAATGAATACAGCACACATTTTCTCTTCTTTTTCTTGAACACACAAATAAGAGTTAGTCTTTCAAATTCTTTAATATGCTTCTCAACTCCAAGTGGTCCTTCCCTAAATGTGGTCATTTTAATAAAATTTGCTTGCTTATATTATATAGAGGCACATATTTTCTCTTTATATGTTTTCTTAACTTATCCCAAGATTTTATTTAACCTCCCCTTCTCTTTTTCATATTATGATACCATACTCTATTTTTTTTTTAATTTTTAACATCACGATTATGTGTCTATTTTCACCATTAAGTTTTTTATATACAAAAATAGCCTCTATAATTTTCACCCATTTAATAAAATACTTGGAATTAAGATTACCTTAAAATTTTGGTAAATCAAATCTAAGGCCCTTTTCTTCATCATCTTGTAGTCTTCTACTATTAGAGTTATGTCTCCCATAATTTGGTATATTCTCCTATTATTTTGCTTCCAAACATTCATACCTACGTAATCTCTTTCTCTTAGTATATTCTTCATTTGGATCTTCATGATCTAGAGCTTGCATATGTGAACCTTGGCCTTGTGATATTTCCACCTTATCTAAACTCTCTTAAACGTGCTTTGCTAAAGCCATAATCGCATATAGAGCTTTGGTTGAATTTTCCATATCTTGGTATGTCAACTTGGTAAGGTTAGACCACCAGCAACCAAAATAAGAAGTTGATATGTGTTTAGTTGTGTCCTTGATAGCTTATTGTCACAGAGTTGTACCTTACAAGAAACCTTGGAGTTTCATCTAGTTCTTAGTCATATTTGGGAATTTAGATTAATACTCTTTATTAAACAGGCTTTGATCCCAAACTAGTGTGTGTGGGTCATTGGAATTATTCTTGGAAGAAATTATTAGTTGATGAAGAGCCGGTGGCTTAATACTACGCTATAGGCTTGAACAAAAATAAACAAGAAAACTAGCTTTGTGATGAGGACTAATACTATTAGGAAAGATTTGTTGTTATATCGATGAAAAAACGGTGATTTGGTGATGAATATTTGTTGTTATATCAATGAAAAAATAGCGATTTGGTGATGAATATCTCTAACCAATAAGTAATGGGGAGGCCGAGTGAAAGAGAGAAAGAGCCTGTTGTAGTAGTTTTGGTTGAAGAAAGGTTGAATATAGTACGTAACCATTAAGTTGGGTAAAGGGAGAAAACAAGAATGATTTGGATGTTGGTGACCATATTTAATGATGATGGCAAGATGGGGTTATTTTATTGTGGCTATGATGATTTGTGAATGACTACATGGGTTAATGGTCTTGTAGAAGATAGATATCTACTCTAATACACATAGGAAAAAGAGATGAGATTCAAATCTAAGATATCTCCTAAAAATTATAATAGAACATTGTAACACCTCTAAATTTTGTGCTAAAATTTTTTGTTTTAAATACAATATAGAAGCACTTGTAAAATTAAAATTGGGGAATTTTATCACCATACTATCCATAAGAGAGGTGTGATAAGTACCTAACCCATGCCTAATATAAGAAAAAATGGAACAATCATGAAATAATTCATGCTCAACTAAAAATACAATAATTCTATAATAAAAATTTTGAGAATGTTAATATAGATAAAAGAGAGTTTAAAAATCCCAATACAAGAATTAAAACCAAGAGCTTGAATAATTGAAAAGAACCAAAAGCATCCCAAAATGGTGGACAAAAGTACATTGAACCGATTATCCTAACTCTCAACTAAACGAGAAAGTGACTCTCTAATCCTTAGGTAATGAACATCTATTGGACCACAGTACCATCCTCAACATACTTTAGTTGAGATCATATCCCTGCAAATTATCCTCTTCTCACTAAACTAAAAGCTAGATCATCACAGTGACCACACAAATTCACTATCAATATGGTGAAGTACTGGTAAAACATACTACCTAAAACATGGCAATGACCCATGCTACTCATTAAAGTCACGTAATATCATGGTGATAATCATATTAACATAAAATAGCACTCAAACTCATGATAGTAGTATAACATGGCATGCTTACACGAATATCATGGAAGAATACCATGATAGTAAATGCATCATAACCACATAATATAAACCATATTATAAATCATCCTTTCATGATCATATAATTTCTAGTTATTAAGATAATCCATTTGATCACACCCAATTCTCTACCATGAATAAAAGTCATGGCAACATATGCATACATTGGGATACCACACCCACCACACGGGGTTAGACTACATTAAAGGGGCTTTTCTTTAAGATTATTATACCCACCACAAATTGAGTACATATATCACGAGGGCTAACAGACCATGGGATACCACATCCACCATATGTGGTTGAAGTACATCAAGGGGGCATGTACTGAGATACCTCATCCACCATACCTTAAATGCCTCCACCGTGAGGGCTAAAAAGTTTGGATATTGCACCAACCTAAGAAATAGACAATACAAAGTGCTAGGGGACTTCTAATGGGATACCTCACCCACCTGAACTAGACACTGATGCCACACAGGCCTACCATAATATAACTCTATACCTTAAAGATATGCGTATACAACCTACCAACAACAATCTAGTAGAAAAGAAAACTGATAACTCACATTGAGTACATTTTGAGGCTAAAAAAGCTTAAGGGATTGGTGACCATAATGCAAAATTAACTCTCTTAGCCGAAGGGCTTGGTGATCATGCATAATGCTTCTGTAAAGCGCTCCATGATACATAACCTTTTTTCTTTAATTAGAATATCTAAGAGTTGTATTACATAATTTTCCACTAAAAAACACAAGTAAATGGCGTCCCTTATGGAGATATAAATACAACTCCTACGCTAACTCTAGAAACATTGTTGAAAGCCTTTATGACATGAAATATGCATGGATGATTTTTATCTTTTGATAATTCAAAGACAAACCTATGGGAAAAAGTAATGTAACCCATGAAAACTATAAAGCTTATGCGTGAAGGATCAAAAACAACACTTTCTAAGTAGAATCTATTCTTAAACAAGTTAATGAAACAACTACTGTCACCGCCTAAATGCTTCTAAGACATTATAATAGCACCAAATGATAGGATCATCATAGAATTTGTTGTAAATATAAAAGAATAACATCAAAGCATAGACCAACAAATTTAATTGTGAATTATCGTAACACATGATATTCATAAGACGCATGGAAAACAATTTAGAGGGCACTTGGACCAATTTTGGTTTTGAAATAGTCTTATATATTTGGATCATTCATGACATGTCACAAATAGCAAGTTCCTTGAGAAATAGATGTTTATGAGTGGAATGCGATGTTTTATTATTTGTATATCATATCAATCATTATAATTTTATCCACCCCAATTTTGGAATTATTATGAATTGGTGAGTACTTTTACAGGACTTTAATGAAGCACTAATCTTTCATGTTTATTGGAAAAAAATGTAATTGCGGCATCTTTCAGGATATCATTATGTTAAAAAAATTATTTTTATTTTTATATTATAAGATGTGTGCCGTGCTTTTCCTGTAAATGAATTAAGGTATCATGCTACAGGATTTTGCCTTCTTAGAAACCTTGATCTGCCTCTATAAGATAAATTGTATTTCTCCTCGAAAAAAAAATTATGATAATAATTTTGTAGTGAATGTGGTGCTAATTTTGGCTGTTTAGGTGTGGCGTGGATACTTACAATTTATTATAAAAATAATCTCACCAATTTAATTATGTACATGATACATTTAAAAGTTATTTCAACTGATATAATCAACTATTTGAAAAATAATTATGCTTATTTCTATCATATTTTATTATAAAATATTTTTTAAAAAATAATAATTAAAATATGTGTTCAGTAATATTTATAAAAATTATTATATTTGATTTCGATTTCAGTTGAGCGTATTATTTCCAATACATGCATTTTAGCCTAACAGCCTCTATAATATTTTCCGATTGTAACAATTAAGGTAGTCAGTCGTGATTGACAACCATTGGCCATATTGTCACCTGGGTTGGTAAGTTAGAAGACCGAGTGTACTGAACAGTAGTCGAAAAGGTACCATTTGATCGACAGCCGAGGCCTGCTACTGTTGGAATCAAGTTATCTTACGTAATGTCCTCCTAACTCTTGATTAATTTCTTGTCTAACCCAATTCCGTCGCTGATTGTTGTACCATCGAGAGAAAAATCTGCGGCATAAGATGTTAGGTAAGTGTCAGGAGGTGATACGGTGATGCAACGTGAACTCTTTTTGTCAAGCATCGTGTGTGTGTTTTACGTAACCACCGAAGTCACGCAGCTGCGTCCAGCGTTGCACGAAAACGGGAACGGGACGAAACGCGAAAACGTCATTTTTTTAAAGTATAAGAAACGGAGACGGCAGGAAACGTCAAAAAAATTATATATATATATATATATATATATATATATATATATATATATATATATTTAAAAATAAATTAAATTTATTAAAATTAAGAGAAGAAATAAAAAAAATTCTAAAATTAATTCAAATATTAGTTAAATTTAATTATTAATAATTATTTTTTAATAAAAAAAATTGAGTAAATAATATTTTTTGATAAAAATATTAATTAAATAATTTTAATATAAATTTTAATAAAAATATAAATTTTTGGGACACAAATATATATATATATATATATATATATATATATATATATATATATATATATATATATGTTTGAGGAGCCTGATACTATTCAGTGAATAGTGTGCTGATGCCTATTGTTGTCAGTGAGTGGGCTGGGGCTGCGGGACGTCGTGCGAGGAGATGAGTATATATATATGTTTGAGGAGCCTGAATACTATTCAATGAATAGTGTGTTGATGCCTATTGTTGTCAGTGAGGGGCATGGGCTGGGGCCGTGGGACCTCGTGCGAGGAGATGAGGCGACCGGGCGGCGGGCGGGCAAGTTGCGTCAGAAAAATAAAAAAACCTCCAAAATGACGTCGTTTTGGAGGATTTTTTTTTTAACCAGCGTCCCGCCTCGCGTTTCGTCCCCAGAAACGTCCCGGGGACGCGAAACGGGCGCTCTTCAGCGTCCCCGTGCTTCACTGGCTGCGTCTCGCAATTTCTACCCTGGTACTGTATAGTACGTTGACCTTGTGCTTTTTAAATTCAAATATCTTTCCATAAAACAACTTTTTTAAAAAAATTTATTATATTATTTCTCTTATTTTTATATAGAAATATAGGTCTATATTAATATACTTTTGTTTTGAAATATAGAATATATTAAAACAACAGCACGTTAATAAAAGCTACAATAATAAAATATAAATATAATTATGGTAAAATATGATAAGTTAATTTTTTTTAATAAAATTATAACTAATATTGGTAAAAAAAAACCTTTAATAAAACATGGTAGCAACTATGATAAAATATAAAGATAATCGGGGTAAAATGCAGACATACTAGTAATGAAACACAAAATAATAGTGATGAAATATTAAGATAATCATGGTAAAATATAACAAATTAGTTTTATTCAAAAAATCATAACTAACATCGGTTATATATAATAACACCTATAATGAAATCTTAAATTAATTTTGATAAAATATGAAGAAAATATTTAAAAAAATATTTTAGAGGTCAAAAGTGGTTTGAAAGTCTCACCGAACATAAAAATATAAGAAAGGATAAATACTCTTGAATGAAACGTTTTAAAAACATCCCTACCGCTTCAAAACTCTTAAGAGAGATGAGAAAACATTAAAATAATAAAAACTAACATCCACCAATACCGATATTGAAACACTCAAGTCTCCTAGAATTGGAGAATTATAATAAATTAATTAAACTTAAACATGATTTCTTGTGTCAAAGTATGCCAACATAAATAATACATAAAAATAAAACATAGTATAAAACATCCTAAACTAGTGAGATGTATCATTACCAAAAGCTATACATGTCCCTTAGTAAAATTACTCATGATTATCAACTTCGGATTGCTTAAGCAAAAATAAGATAGAATTAGCTAAAAGAAGTAGAGCGAGAGTTAGAATAGAAAGGGAAATGAAGGGGAGAAGAATAACCATTAAGCTCAAAAATGAGGGTTTGAGGAAAAACAAGGTGAGGGACTTTAAAATCTACCACTTTAATTCAATTTTTCTTAATAAAAGAGCACTAATGGACTAAAAAACCCCTAAAAGAAGTACATATGGAAGAATAATGAAGGATTAGAGAAGAGAGGAGGCTCGATTAGCTCATGAAAAAAGGATAAGAATAATCATAACCTCAAGAACAAAGAAAGTGCATGAGGAGAGAGAAGGGAGAAAAAGTGGAAGAATAGAACATTATAGTGTAAAATGAAAGCCAAGAGGGATTATGTCATTACATTGGTCCACCAAAGGGAAAGAAAGAGGGGGTGAAGTTAGATCATGGGTTGCTTGAAAGGTATGGAGGAGGTTGTGTGTGGACGATAGGGTAAGATGGTGTAAAATTATGTAAAAGGGTAGTTGAGATCTGAGATGATTAAACTATGGCCAAACATGTTAATGGAAAAGGAAGGATAAGTAAGATCAGATCAAGAGTGGTAAATGTTTAGATTTTGTGCTTAATAATGACCATAAAGTGTCAATAATAATGAAAATAATTTAGGCAAGATAGGGGTCTGATAAATGATTAAAATGGGGTAAGTAAATAAATAGTTCTAAGAACCTATGAAAAATTAGGGAAATGTATGAAATTCATCTAAAAATCCGAATATATAAAAATATTAGACATAAAAATTGATCAATAACCAAATAAGGAACCTTCATAAGATAATGTTGAACAAATCATCATCTAGAAGAGCTATCTCAACACTCTCGAGAACAAAGGAAACCCACTAATGAAAGGAGAAGAGACTGGCATAACCCACATAACTTGTGTTGCAAATAACATACAAATCACAAACAAGTCCTCATCCCAAATAAATGTGATGAAGGTTACTTTGATACTATGTTAGTATCACTAATGGACTGGATTGATTATATATACATTTTATAACAACAACAAAGTTGAGCTCATTTATTTATTTGGCAATTCATGGTTATACAGTTACACATATTGTTCGAGTAGGAATGTATTGGATTATTTATCCGATATTGAAATTATATGTTAATAATATGAATTACAAATTGTTGTGTTGGCTAAGCACATGTAAAAGTGATCAACTTAAATATAATGCATTTGGGCTAATGTACGTAACCAGATGTAGGTTCTTACATGTAGATACTTATGGAAATCTAATTTGTTGATGGACTAAACTAGAATGACATAATAGATGACATATTCGTCATTTATATATATATATATATATAATGGTCCTTCAAGTTATATGTATTTAGTTATTATTGTTTTCATCAATGGTTAGAAGCAAAAGACTAATTAAGAGCTTCTTAAGATAAATCATGTGCTAAACCTAGAAGATCATAAGACCGACCGATCAGATTTCATCAAAGATTTGATGATATTCATTGTTGTGATCATTGCAAATTTAGGCACATTTTTACTTATCTATTCTATCAATTATTATTGATGAACCAACATGTTACAATTATTAGATAAATTCCTTCACTCATGGGTTTTAATTCGATTAAAATATTAATCTAAATATTACAAATAGACTTGGGTCGGATCCTACTGGATATAATTGATTATATTATAAATTTAAATAAGTCAAGCTAACTCGACTCAACTTAGTTGTTCATGAACCAACTCATGTAAGGTTAGCTTAGAAGTTTATATATAAGTACAAATATATTAAATACAATTAGTGTTTATGTATTCATATACAACAATTAGTTCTAATTACACATTATGTTATATATAAATTAGTTGACCATAAATGATTTACAATTGGTTCTAAAAAATAAATCATAAAAATATTTTCTTCAAAATTTTTCTTTAAAAAATTAAATAGAAAAAATTTAAATAAAATATAATATTTTTCAATCTCATTACCTTACACAAACAAACAAAAAAAAATTCGAAGAGTCAAATGAAGCGATAGGGTAATAATCGATGACGGCAAGCAAACGCGATTGTTACTGTAGTGTACACGACGGGGAGTCTGGCTGGGACCAATCTTCTTCTTTGGGCGTCACAAATTGATGCTTCAGCTTTCAGGAAGAGACAGGATCCACCAAGAAACAATAGGCTACTTGGGCAGTAGCTATACGACACGTTTGCAAAGAGAGGATAGACACGGGGACTACTGGTTTTTGTCTGCTTCTGACTTTGGCAGCGATGCCGCTGACGTATGGCGTATACAGTCAAGACTCGATAGTAACAGAGAGAGAGAGAGAGAGCCCAGATAAATTACGCGCTCGAAACGCGGCACCGATACGGATCTAAGAAAGTACAGTCTCTGTTTATTTTCAACTTAATCAGGTAGATTCCAGAATCTTTATATTGAAATAAGAAATGATTTCTCTAACCTTCACCGTTAATATAACTAAAAATAAAAATACTAAAATTTAATAACACAAACTATTACCATGTATATGTATAATTAACACATCATTTATTTTATGTTAACAAATAAATTCAAGTGTTGACATTTTTCTTAAAAACAATTATAATATTATATACTCTAGATTTAATATTTATTAATATACCTAATATTTATTAATATACATGCTCAAAAATTATAAGTCCTTTGGGGTCAAAGAGAGGGAGTGCATATAAGCATAGTAGTATAAACAATATTATATGGGGATGGAAGTCGGAGATAAGTTGAAAAAAGATCATTTTTTTAAATTTAGAAAATAATGATAAAAGAAAACAGTAAATATATATACGTAGACATATTATATATATATATATATATATATATATATATATATATTTAAAATATACTAAAATTAAGAGAAAAAATAAAAAAAGCTCTAAAAATAATACCTATATTAATTAACGTAAACTCTTAATAGCATTTTTTAATACAAAAATTAATTAAATATTTTAAATCTTGATTCTATGACCGAATATTTTTTTTAAACAAAAAATATTTCTAAAACGTTTCGAAAACGAGGCGATGCGCTGGTCTTAAATAATGGTTTGAATGACGTAGGGTTAGCAAGAACATTAAAATACAAGTAGAATTAATTCTTGGATGAACAATTGCGGCCCTTAATATTTCGTAGAAACTAGAAAGGACTACTTTGAATGCTACTAATGCCATAGCCAACCAGATCAGTTAGGTTCATTTTCAGACGTAATACGTCATCATCTTGAAAGGATTGGATGGGTCTTCAGTCGCATCAAGGCATGCCCTCTTCACTTGATTTCTTGTCCTTTTCTTTTCGGTGTCAGTAAAATAGCAGCAATAAACACAACAATCATCTAATAAAAAAAAAAGGTAATTTATCAAATCTGTTTGTTATTATGCCTTAAATAAGTAAATTTTGTCTGGGCTTCAACACAATCTCAAACATCGACTTGCCTCCTAAGTTATAAAGATAACTTTCATCATGCTACATTAAAAAAAAAAAGTAATAGAAATTGCAAAAAAATGCCTAATCTTTTGTGAAAAATGGAAGAGAGGTGCTTTGAAATGAGAGACGTAATGCTAAGTTTTTATTGTACCACAAAAAGAAAGCCAAAAGAACATTAACCCAAAAGAAATAATAGGAGAGGGGAACATCTTCCACACCTCTCACGAACAAAGAATGTTTTGGAAACCCATCAAAAAGTTGTAAACGACAAAGACAAAACAAGATAATTTAAATTGGTTCAAAAAATCAACTAAAAGAAAGAATATAGGATGTTTATGGATCTATAACCCACCCACATCTATGCTCAGCCCCAACCAAATAGGCAAGTGGCACACGTGCATGTGTGGTATATAGTCTAGCTTATTAACTAGACAAAATAACCCATTCTATCAACTCAAATAAGGCATTAGATGAAAGGATATAAAACTAATATAAAAAAAAACACCTTACCAATCGGCGTAGGACTTTAGAAAAGAAAATACAGCTTCGACACACTAATGTTGTTTCTACCATTTCCTTAGAAATCCTCGACCAATGACAAAACAAACAGAAAATCATAAAAGATTTGGACAAAGAGGGAATAACACTTAAGTACTAATGTCATGAGAACTAAATTGATACATACTAAAGTGAGGAAATAATTGTGTCTTGATAGTAAATGAATCTTAAACTACCTTGACTTCAATTAACGTCCTCACAACATATTCCTTACCTTAAAATATTCAATTTTCATAATAAAATAAGCACTATTAATTGTCATGTACACACCTTGAATGCTCTAGAAAGATGATCTTATCCTTCCTTAGAAGATGACCCACCTTCACACTCATCTTGGTAAATCCATTAAGTGTGTCTGATTAGCACCACCACAAAGGGATATAGATCCATGAAGAGCATATGTGTGCTCAACCTCTCTCTCTCTCTCACACACACACACAATGGAAAGTTCATCTCACTAGGACCACCCTAAAATAGTAATATGAACTTTTTAAGAGCCTAAGCTCAATGTGCCTATGATGCACTACCACACTTCATATGGATAGGAATGTAGTACAATAGAGTAATCATACGAATTCATTTGAACATAAGTGGTATCCATTATACTTTTCTCAACTCAAAGGTTAGAGCCTCATTCTCCTCGACATTATAAGTATAGCTCTCATCATTAAACCCTTTCTAAGAGGATCTATTAGATTCTTATCTAATTTAACAAACTGCAAGGTTACCACACTATTCCTCAATAATTGGCTTACATAACTGTGTCTCCCCTTACCATTATTCAAATTATTTTTGATGACACTAATGGTTGTTTATGAATTATAATGCAAAGAAACCAACACACGAGGTTTCCTTTGCCATTGAACATCTACTAATAAGTTCCTCAACCACTGTATTTCTTGACCAACCAACTCAAGGACAATGGACTCTTAACACTATAGTGGATCAAGCTATACATTTGAACTTAGTAAACTTCCATGAAACAAATCCTCCTCCTTAGGTAAACATATAACCACTAGTGAAGATGACCTCATTGTTATAAAAAACCCACTTCACACATGTAAACCCTTATAAGTCAATAAGATATTTAGAAAAATGTAAATGTCTATCCTTATTACCATTAAGGTATGTAAGTAAATGATGAATGGCAATTTAATGATCACTACCTAAGTTGTAAGCATACATACTTAGTCTACTTACCGTATAAGCTATGCTAGCTTTAGTATAATTGATTAGGAACATCACACTTCCTAAGGTTTTAGCATATTTGACTTGTGAAACACTATAAACTTGGTTCTTTTTCAAATATATGTTAGGGTTATATGGAGCTTTCACCAGCATTTCATCAAGGGAATCAAAATTTTAATTGATTTTTTCAATGTGATATGAATGGTACAAGGAAATACTATTCCTAAATTTTCTTATTTTAACACCAAGAATGGCATTAGCTTCTCCTAAATCTTTTTTTTTTATCAAAATAAAAAACACAAAAATGCTTTTGTATCATTAACCATAGTCACATTAGTAATAAGAATCAACATGTCACTAATACATAGACACATAGCCACACGTTCTTGTCTAAGTATTTTAGAGTAAACATAAGAATCATATGTTCAAAATATAAGCATTGCTCACTAAATTCTAGTAAATTTTTTCGGATAATGACTGAGGAGCTTGTTAAAGGCCATATAATGATCAATCTACACATTTTATTCTCCTAAACCTCAATCACATAACCCTCAGGATGCTCTACATAGGTTTTTTTTTATGTTTTTTAAGCCACCATTTAGAAAATCCATTTGATGGAATATAAGCAGATAAATTATGGCTAAGGCAACCAAAGAATGTATAGTGGCAACCTTAGTCACATGTTAATAAGTATCAAAAAATTCAATACATTTCTTCTATTTTTGGCCTACATCTACAAATTTAGCCTTAAACTTATCTATGGTTTCATCAGTTCTCAATTTTTCTCCAAAGGCCTATTTGCATGTAATTAGTCGACTAACTTGAGGTAAATTAACCATATCCCGTGTATGATTCGATATAATGGGTTCTAACTCATTGTTAATTTTTTCTTTTAAAAAACTAGCATTCATAAAGGGTACAACTTTCCTATAGGACATAAGATCCTCCTTAGACACAAAGTCCACATTTATGATATCAATAACATAATTTTCAACTATGAAGTGCTAATGAAGTTAGGTCCAAATCTAGTAACTATTCTTAGTCTTATGCTTCTCCAAAACTTATTCACATTTTCATTTACATCACATGATGAAGAAGGTAGAAAAAAAAAAAGCTTAGAAGAAGCATTAGAAGACCTATCAATTTCATATGTCTTATTTTTCATGGGAAACATATTCACTTTTTTTTTCCATTTCTAGATTCACAAAAAGATTTATCATTCAAACACAAAAATATACAATAAAATAGAGTTATGAGCATATTCTATAAATACATAATTAAAAGTCTTTGTTCCCACACTAGCTCTCTTAAATTTTGGTACGCTAACCTTGCCTAGACACCCTACCCATTTAGAAACATCAATTTAGGCTCAAAGCCTTTATAAAACTCATAAGATTTTTTCCTAGCTTCTAAAGAGGAGCTCTCTTGAAAATATAATAGATAGATTACAAAAATCCCCTCCATTTGGTCATACATATTAGAATTTAATAGTATAAGATTCATCATTTCTTTCAAAGTTATATTTTTCCTTTTAGCCATGTCATTTTATTGAAGGGTATAAAGGGAACTAAATTCATGCATAATACTATCTTTTATGATATTATTTCCATATTCACCACCCCTATTAGACCTAAGTTTCTTAATCTTAGGATCTAATTGATTATGTACTTTTTCATTATATTATAAGAACATGCATACAATCTCATCTTTTAATTGAAGGACATGAACTTTGGTATACCTAGAATAATCATCTATAAAGGCCACATTATACCATTTTCCTCCAACCCTCATAGTGTTCTCAAAATCACCTAAGACAATATAAATTAATTCTAGCAATTTAGATGATGTCTCACTACCTATTTTAAAAGGAATTTTAGCATATTTTTCTTCCACACAAAGATGAAACTTTTCATAATCATTAGTGTCCAACACATTAATCAAGGTCATAGGTTTTAATTTATTAATGGAAGCCACATTCACATGCTTTAACATACCATGGCATAAAGATACATACTCAACAATGTAAGAAAAAGTAGAACTAATTTCATTAATATTAGTATAAACAATGTTAAAAATAAATAGTTCATCAATTAAGTACCCTTTACCCATTAAGTCCTCATTTCTAGTCAATACGACTTTATCAACCTCTAAAATTAGTTTCAGTCTAGCCTCATTCATTAACCTATTCAAAAATAAGTTCTTACATAGAGAGATGACATTAAAAGCATCAATTAGTAGTAAAGATTTCCTAAAGTTAAGTTTTATAAGGACCTTTCCTTTTCCCATATATTCTTTAGTAGCTAAGTTTCCCATAAAGACATGTTCTCTATCAACAACGTCCTCAAACTAGTGGGGGTGATCTCTATTTGCACATAGGTGCTTAGAAGCACCAGTTCCCAAAACCCAATATGTCTTGTTATCAATTAGATTCACTTCCAACATTACAACACCTATAACCTCCTCGATCTTAGCAACATTGATCAGTGGAGCTAGAGGTAAAACAACCTCCCAAGTCTCATTTTCCTACCCTATCCTCTTATAGCACTGTAATACCTTGTGACTTGTCGTCCCAAAGACATAGCATGTCACTTTCTTCCTTTGAATCTTGTTACCCTTCTTAAAGATGGATTAAACCTTTTATTGTCCTTTCTTTTGGGATACTTTCCCTTTTCTCTTTGACTTGTATTTAACAATAGAAAACTCTACCACATGTGTGGTAATAGATATAGAAACACATGAGATATGATTTTCCTTCAAACATCTTGCCTCTTATATCCTTACGTGTATAATAAGATCTAATAATATCAAGTCCCTCGTCTTGTGCTTTAGATGGTTTCAAAAATTACTTGAAGATGGTGGTAAATTTTCTATGAGCATATTAGTGTAGAAAATCTCTTAAATTTTTATTCTATGGCCTAAGACTTTAGCAACCAAATTTCCAAAAGCATGGTCTAGATCCATCATCAGCATGTAATCAGTTATCTAAAACTTTAGTAGGTTTCTGACAATATAATTTGTTTTGGATTTATTTGAACCATAATTTTTATTTAGGGTATCCTAAATTTCATTTGAAAATACAATGTTGAAGTAGATGCCAAACAACTTGTTGTTTATATGTGAGAGTAGATATCATGAGCAATCTTGTCATCCTTTTTCATATTTTTCATTTTGTAGCCTCCTCTAATTTTTTTATAGCTATAGTAGGTTTAATACCCCATTTTTAAAAATCCTAATTAATATAAATGATAAGAATTTATAATTATTTATAATAATAATAATATATTTTATGTTTGATGCATTATTATTATGTGTATTATTTGGAGAACTTTAGATTATAAATTTAATTAGGTTAAAATTTTGATAAAATTCAAAAAATTAGTTAGCCTTCATTTGAATTGGAATCATGAACCTTAAACCTTCCCCACTTGGCTATCATATTCCTTGGTTAAACTTTTGTAACCAAATAGCCTAACTAAATCCCAATATGATTTATCCTCACACTCTTTCCATTTTTACAATTGTCCATACATTTATTGTTGTACACCATCCTCTCCTCTATTCTACACCCTAATCGATCTAACTTCACCAACATTCCCTTACCTTTTTCATCTTTGTACACCAACCTACCTATAAAAAATCTCATCCAATTCCTTTTTCTACCTTTGATTTCCACCATAACTAACCTCAAACACCCCTTACTAGTTTGGCTTATTTCCTTAGTTTTATTATAGATGTTTACATCTCGTAACATTGTCTCTTTATAGCCTCACCTTAACCTCACACATCCACCACCTATTCATCATGAAGCTTTATAAATTACCCAACCTTAATTGTGTGAGCCCTTATCAATAATCCTTCATTTCATTATGTGAACTACTGTTATAATGTCATTGTGCAACCTCTGCATTTGTGTAGCACCCTCCACAACCTAGCTCTACCTACATTGCTACTTGGTGTTGTCTACCTTTACTAGAGTGCAACCCAACACAACCCATAGCTTCTTGAATCTCCCATATAATAATGCCTCCATCCCCCATCCTAACCTCACATCACACCACCCCACCTTGAGGTTTTCTTCACAATGATTATAACATAGCTTGCTCATGTTGAAGCCTTTTATCAAGTTTTGCTAGCTCACATTCATATCCTTCAACCTATGCATGAGTTATTCATGAAATCAAGAAAATGAAACACACATATCTTACACAACTTGATAAAGTTATCTCCTGTGGTTTGTGTTGGTGGCTTCCTATTAGTTGCTGATACATTTTTTAGTTTTCATTAAGGAGTTTGAGGAGGATTTAGTGGTGAGTAGGGTTAAGTGATTTATTTTTTATTTCTTTTTCTCTATCTTAGATAAGAGGCAAGCATATGATTTTATTAGTTGTGAAAAAAATGTAAAGGTTAAATATGAAAATCTCTCCATCATCTTATTAGACTTTTAGATGATTTCAAATGCATCATGTTAAAATTAGAATATACTGATTTAAAGATTGAGGATGAAGATCAATCTATCATCGTTTTAACAAATTTTCTAACACATTTGAAAATTTATGGATAACATAATGTATAGTTATTATGCTATAACATTACAAGAAGTCATGGATGCTTTAACATGAAAAGAAATAAGAGGAAAAAGGGGAAAAAAGGATGATGATGACGTCGAAATTCTAACTATTTAATGAAGGATATATAAGATATATAAGAAAAGAAAAATGAGTACATATTAGCCCAAATCCAAAGCTTTAATAAAATTCTCCTTCATAAAATAGGGCATGACAAGAATAAGTGCTCTAAAAAAATGTGTTAAGAATGTCTCAAGAAAGAAAGATAAGGATAAAGGTGGCTTTATATTGGTATGATAGTGCATAAGTGTTGATGGTGGTTGAAAAACCAAGTAGTTATGGATGGATCCTTGATATTAGTTTCATATTTCATATGTGCTCAAATAGGTCTATGTTCCAATAATATGCAAACCTGCATTACGATCATGTTTTGTTCATAAACAATAATTCTTGTCCTAAAATTGGAAAATGTACTATCTTATCTCATCTTTACTACATGTTTTAAGACATGTCCTTAATCAAAAAAGGAATTTTGTGTCCCTTGTACTATTGGAAAAGAATTCTTATACTATTAAGGATGAATATAGTATTTTCAAGGTGATTGAGGAATCTATGATTTGTTTTTTTAATGTAAATATTGACTATGGTTTGTATACATTGAAAATCATTGATTAAAGGGATAAAAATGTGACGGTTAAATAACATAGGGAGATTTTTAGAAAGAACTTACTATGGTATTAGGGTTTGGGGAATATCATTGAAAAGGGGCTTGAAATTCTTTCCAAGAAAGGTGTTTGAAGGAGTGATAACGTCACTGAACTTGAATTATATGAAGAGTGTATCCAAGGAAAGGCTTACAAGGTTAAATTTTATTTTAGTACTCATAGATTGAATGATTCATTGATTGTCTTCACTTTAATATTTGGGGCCCTACCAAAGTACAGTGGAGGAAGCTATTCTTGATAATGACCAACAATTACTCGAGAGTGGTTTGGATCTATTTCCCAAAAAACTAAGGATGAGGTAATGAAGTTCTTAAAGGAATGGAACTATGAGGATATCAAATTTAAATAAGGAGAAAAATTAATAAAATTAGGATATATAATCGTTTATATTATGAAAAGAGAAGTTTAATGTTTACTGCAAGGATTTTGGTATTGTGAGGCATTTAATGGTTATAGATACAAAAAAAAGGGGCATTGATGAGATGATGAATAGAATTATCCCTAAATTTATAAGGTTCATAATGATGACCTTAGGAATTCCATATATGTATTAGGTTAAAGTAGTAAATATTGGTTACTTTATGACTAACAGGTGATCTTCTACAACTTTGAAGTTTGATACCCTTATAGATAGGTAACGAGTTATTTCACCTTACTAAAACTATTCAAAGGTGTTAGGGTGTATTTTATACATTAAAAATGGAAAATTAGAAAATTTAATGAGTAGAAATATGATTTTTAGGGATTTTGAAATCTACATTGGTTTTTTCTTGGGAAAAGCCTAGTTTTATGCTAGAGGATCAAAGGTCTAGCATTGAGGTGGAGCTTGGAGAATGAAAACACTCAAAGAATGAACACTTTTAGCCCCTATTTAGGGTGTATTTTCTGTATTTTTGATAATTATAAGGTTGTGGTGTCCTAAAAAATTTCCCATTTTTTAGAGTCACAATTCATGAGTAAAGGAAATATAGGAACTTGTATCCTAAATGACCTCAACTCAACATTTTGGGACCTACTATAAACATTTGATATTTTGGAAGAAAACTAACTCTAACATCTTTAGGGTATTTTATAGGGGTGAGTGGTGGGATAAGGTAACGTGACTATGTAAGATGAGGAACCCTTCAAAATGAGCTAAGTTACTGGAGTACCGTGTAAAATACAACCACCATCAAGCATAATGTGACAAAATAATTATTATGTTGGTGCTTATGGGAGGACTAAAATATTTTCTTTTATCTTATAGCTCTAATATACCCAAATATTTTACTCCATAAAATGTCATATATTCCTTTGATATCCTCCATGATGTTTTATTTAAGCAAAGTTGATAAAGTTTAATTAGGTAGAAGAGGTTTATCGGAGAAAGGAGATTAAACTTTATATTTTGAATTTATATTATATTTTCATGAAGAATTAGAGTTGAGGAGGTGTAAAATCCATCATAAAATGTGGGCTTGTAGACATACATCATGTAGGCAATTGGATACATATTTAATCTTCAAATTGATATCTTAATGAGTCCTTCTTCTTGATTGTGACTTTTGTGTTATTCAAAATTAGTTTCTCTTATCAATTTCTATTTGTTTTTAAAATATTTATCTTTTATTCAATTGACTATATTCATATCCCATCTTAATCTTTCGCATCCATATCTATATCCATACACAAATTCATCTTTAACATCGATTATCTTCAGCTTATCAAACCCTAACCCTCATCCTCTTCCAAACCAATAATTCTTGTCACATTAATTACATCCATCAACCAAATTTTTATTCTTACATCATCCACCATTAACATCTTATCTATATCATATACAATAAATCACCAATTCGTTCATACATATCCATATTATGGCATTAAGAACCCTGCTAAGTTTTTTCATGGGGATATCCATACACCTACTTATTTATTTAATTCTTGTTAAATTTGTCTCTCTATTTTATTCATTCATAAGAGTCACTATTTTAAAATTTTAATGAATATATTAGTATTTTCATCTACTCATCTTATACATAGTTTCTTTTGAATAACTTTTTCTCATAAGTTAATTTAGTTTTCTTACACCATACCAAACGTACATGATGGTTTCTCTACTTTACCCTATCACATGATATATGTTACAACATATAATTCCCTATTTATGTCATAGTCAACTTAACAATTCACTACACTATTTATTCTATTTCCTGATTATATGTAGGATAGTGAATCAAGGTAGCTTATTATTGTACCTATTTCCTTACCCTAAATCACAATATAAATTACATTGCACCATGTAAAAAATTATACAATGCCCTTTTAAACTATGTTTAACATTCCCATGATGAATTTTCATGGAATGAATTGGCTAGAGATATGAAAAGGAGAGCTATTAAACCTCCTAAAATGTATGTATATGCTAAGTTGGTTGCTTATGATTTGAATATTACCAATTAGGTAGACAACGAACTAATAACATAGAAAGATGCTATGTTATCAGTCATAAGGTTGATTGGAATGACTGGATTTAGGCAATGAATGAAGAAAGAAACTCTTTAATGATGAATAATAGTTTGATACTTCTTTCAAATCCTAAAATCAAAATTTTATTGGGGAAGGGGTGTAAATGGGTATAGCTTAAATATGGTACTCAAAGAGAAAAAAATGGTATGCAAGAAGCATAAGGCTAGATTGGTGTCATAAAGGTTTACTCAAAGAGAAAGTCTAGAATACAAGTAGCCAATTACACTATTAGTCAAACATTACATTATATGTTTGTTGGCCTTAGCAGCTGTTGAAAATATGGAAATGGAGGTAAAAATAATATTACTTCATGGATAAACCAAATAATATATTTACATTAATTAACCCCTATTTTTTCCGCAAAAGAGAAATATGAATTTTCCACTTTACTCAAGAGATAATTATATAAGTTAAAGAGGACACCATATTAATGGAATCATAGGTTTGATCGTACGTGAAGAGTATTGGTTTCAAGAGAACCTTGTTTGATTCATGTATATATATGTTACATAAAAAGGGTTGAGAGGATGCATTATTATTTCTCTATGTAGATGGTATATTAAAAAACGAAAAAAGGGTCAAAGGGAAGTGCTCTTGTTTATCTATATAGATGGTATATTTATTTCTAATAGAAGTAAGAGGAAACTTGAAAAGGTAAAGGAAATATTAAGAAGTAAATTTGAAATCAAATATTTAAGTTAAGTTCAGAAGATATGAGGCATGGGAATACTTAGAGATAGATAGATGAGGTGGATGATTTTATCACAAAGATTATATATGAAAAATGTGCTGGATAGATTTGGTTTCACCTCAGTCAAAAAAATTATTATACCTATTTATTCTCCATTTAAGCTCTCTAAAACTCATAAGCCAAGAATTAAGGAGGATCATCAATATATGAAGAAGGTACCCCTATAGTTTTGTAGTTGGTAGTTTAATGTATTTGGTGATTTGCATTAGACCAAACCTAGAATATGTTGTAAGTATGGTTAGTAGATTCATGTCAAACCCTAGTGTTGATTATCATAGGGTAGTGAAGTGGGTGCTAAGATACCTTTCCAAAATAGTTGAGGTTAATCTAGCATAAAGTGTAGAAAGTTCTAAAGGTACGAACCACATTGGTTACAAAAATGGTTATTTTACCAGTGATAATAATTTAATGAGATATAAGTCATGGTATATATTTCTAATTAGAGAATGTATAGTTAGCTATAAAACATCAATATAAATCATAATTTCTCTTTCCACTATATAGTTGGAGTAAGTATTATATATTGAGATAATTCAGGAGGCTCTATGGCTCAAGGGATTTTAACTTTATCCAAGGCAATTTATGATATGACATGAAAATTAGAGTGATGTTTGTATAGATAGAAACCTAGTTTATCATGGATGTACAAAGTAATTAGATGTAAGGTTACATTTCATTTTATAAGCACTTGATGGTGGGAAGTTGAAGTTAAAGAATTTGGGGAATAAGGATAATTCATCAAACATGATTACTAAACCATCACATTTTGCCAAGTTTATTCATTGGTTAAATAATGTATGGTGTATTATATATGTATGAAAAGGTGGAGTATGTGAGTTAACATAAATTCTTTGTATTAATATAGGCATTAATAGTAGGTTAGTTAATTCTATTAATATTTTTAATGTATTTTACTTTTTCTTACCATCTAATTACTAGCTAATCAAATTACCATATTTTATTATAAATACCCAACAATTTTAGAAATTTAAATGCACTAGAGTGAATTAGTTGTAGAATTTTCATGTAGGAGATTAACATACTATAATATAAATTATGTTTGAGATTAATAAGAACTCTCATCTTATCTCCTAAACATTCATCATGATCAACTATTTTAGTTTGTTTCTATTTCATTAGTCTTTAGATTGTGTTGTTACATCATCCTTATTGTATTTGGTTTCATACTAGTTTCATTTAATTTTAGGTAAGCATCACAAAACCTTTAACCCAAAAACTTCACACTCACTTTGGGAATGGTGATCCTATGTCTGAAACCATTAAGTATGAGTTTTTGCCAATTTTTTTACCATCTTTTTGTGATGATTAGGAATATAGATAAGGACTATGACAAGTTTTAGGATGAGAATAGTAGTGGTGAATGCCATATCTATGGTGATTGGCTTTGTGTGTAATGTCAAGAAGGGCATTATATATTGGGAGTATGGGAATTCCTTATATGCTAAGAGACATTTATTACATTTTGGCTTGTTTTAGAACCACAATGAAGAAGAAATTCCAACTGAAAGATGATGTGATATTATTTGTCCACAAATACATGATCCAATTAGTAAGTAGGTGATGGTCAAAGAGGAGTCAAAAGTTGATGAAGGAAATTTTAGAGAAGATGGTATAGCAAGTAGGATGGCTTAACTAAAAGAGGTTCCTATATTGATGGAAGAAGGTGATGAGAAGTTGATAATAAGCTTTGTAAAATGACCAACTATAAATATGATGAATAAAAGGCATAATAGAGAGTAGAAATGAAGGGTGGGTGATAAAATGCAAGTTACTGGCACAACAAGTGGGGGTTTAGGAGCGGTGAGGAAAAATAGGATAAAAGAAACATAAAGGAAGGTTCATTTGGCACCTAATTATAAAGATAGATTATTTCTTCAACATCTAAGCTAAGGACTATATAAGGGTATCAAGAGAATCCATTCTGGTTGCATAGATTTCAATAATTTGTTGGAGTCGTCGAGGATTAGGAAATCCCTAAGTAGTTAAAACCTCTAGGATTTGATCCATAGAGAGAGTCCTATTATTGTATTTTTTATGGAACCTAGTTAGGTTATTGGTGAGTTTGATAATATAAAAATATATTTATATTTTTATGATGGTATTATTGTTTATAGATATGGTATTAGTGATATTTTCACCATGATTTAGGAAAATAATAAGGAGTTGACACTCCTATCAATGTATTTTTTTTCATATTAATGCATATTAGCATAGAGGGGCATTTCACTAGGTTCCATGTGTCACTTGTTCTCGGATTTGTTATGCCTATTAGCATCCCAACAAAACCTCTTATATTTGGTGGGTGGTTATTTTTTTGAGGTGGTACATCATTTTAAGAAAGAAGATAGTGCGCTATGAGAAGAGAAACTAATTACAAATTTTAGAGTTGAAATAAGTAACTGTAATGTGCTTTTTTTGTTTTGTTATCAAAGCAACATATTCATGTATGATAATGGAAGAAGGGAAATGTAAAACACCAAGCATAACTTAGATTAGGTCTTGGTAATTATGGAATAAATCATTTTGCTCCCAAATATAAAAAAATAAACATCCTTATAAGGAAATAGTGATGAGAGGGTTTGTATGATACAAAACACAATTAGCATATTTTATGATATGTAAATTTAGTTTTAAGAAATGAAGATTATTAAAATTTAAATTAATATCATTGCTAAGTTTCCATAAGAGGTAAGAGGTAGCACATAAAGGAAGATAGTGGGCATGAATTAAACCTTGAAGCACGTATTCCTTCTCTATAAGCATAGAACATCACTATAGAGGATAATCATACCATGAGAGATGCCAAACCACTTCTTAATCTCTTTACACACCCTAAAAGCTAAGGGATACTAAAAAATAAGTGTGCACGATCTTCTAAACATCTATCTAAAAATAAATAAATAAAGAAGTATCTTATGGTGATGCACCTTTCCAAATCACTAAGTGTTCCTTCTATAATGTATCTTCATTCCTAAAAGGTCATAAGCAAGATAAGATAAGAAACAATGAATAGAATATTAGAATTGAACTTGTTTCACTTATAAACTAGTTAGTAATAGTATATAATTTCTTCATGAAAAAGGAAATAGCATGGGGGGAAATAAAAAAAATCCAAGGCATGCCCTTAAAGTTGTGAGAATGAGTCCATTTATTCTAATTATATTCCTTTTCACCTAGAAAAACTAAATATACTTGAACAAAATAACATTATTCTCTAAAATTAAACCTAGGTAATCAAAATTTTTAAAAGAAAAACAATTTTATTCCTAACTTGCCATAAGAGGTAAGTGGTAACATGTAAGAGAATGCAATGGACATGGATTACACCTTAAATCCCTCATTCCTTCTCCTTAAGAATCGAACATTACTATAGAGGATAGTCATAACATGAGTGATACCAAGACACTTCCTAATATCTTACCACAATGTGAAGGCTAAGGGATATTCAGAAAATAAATATGCATGATATTTATTTCAAAAAAATAAAGTGGGTATGCTATATTCTTGTTGAAAGAGGTAAGGTGGTATTAGGTTTGAAGCACACTGGAATAAGTGACTAAAGAAAAAATTATTATCTGGTGGTGGTGCACCTATATAAATGCCCAAGTGTACCTTTATTCTTGAAAAGGTTATAAGCAATTTAATATAATAAACCATGAATAAAAGAATAGGGATGAAGTGAACACATTTGTTGATAAGACCATGTTTCACTTCTTTATTGATTAGTAATACTATGTAATTTCTTCATGAAAGGGGAAGCCTCCTAACTCAAGATAAAAAAATCCAAGGTGTGACCCTTCAAGTAGTGAGCATGAATCCATTTAGTCCAACAAAATTCTTTTTGACCCCATTAAAATAAAATACTTGCATAGAAGAACATTATTATATGTAGTTGTATTCTTCAAAACCAAGCCTCCTTTTTTCTTTGGTAAACAGATAACCTTCCAAGAGATTAGAGGTTTCTTATATTAGTAATGAAAGACTATAAAAATATTGATAACTCTTTCAACAACTTCCGTAGAATAGGAAAAGTATATATCCAAAAGAAAACACTACCATGATAAACAAGTTCATTAAGTTAGGTTTATATACAAAAGTTAGGGTCTTACATCTCTAAGGTTTCATATAATTAGAAGCATTATTCTTAAGGTCCTCAAAGTTAATAGGTCGTAATTTACAAGAACTTATAGGCACACCTCAATACCTAAATGGGAGGGTATTAAGGTTCATATTCATAATAAGAATACCATTTTTAACCAAATCATATGCACCAATAATATCGACATGAGATTTTATCAAATCAGAAGAAAGATTAGAAACTTTATTGTAAGAATTGAGGGTTTCCATCATATTACTAATTGAGGAAATGTACCCTCCAAATAAAAAGAAACAAGTCATATTTAAAGGCAAGATAGGTGACAACAAGATTTTTGCGTTTAGAGTAAAAAAAAAAACTAGTGTATCAAACTTAACATCTAACATCTTACTATAGTATTCTAAATGAATTGCAAAAGGATAGAGAGATTAAGCTACCTTACCTTAAGCCTTTAACACACTTATATAATTTAAAATTATTACCCTTGAGTGAGTGTGTTTGAGAGAGAGAGAGAGAGAGAGAGAGAGTATGATTTCATACACTCTATAATATAGTTAATGAAAGTAGGAGGAAAATCAAAGCTTGTTAAAATTTACTTAAAAATGTCTAGGAAATGGAACATAAACCTTTCTTAAGTCAATATTAAGAAGGCATTTAAGATTATTTATTTTCCTCTTGTCTTCTCTAAGGATCTCTTAATTAATATGAATATTCTCTTACATTTATTTAGTCTAAATAAAGGCATCTTATGCAGGAATAATAATAAAACTCAAAATAATACATAATCTAGTAGTTAGAATCTTATATATTAAATCTAAATAAATACATTGTACTATAAAAAGGAAGAGATCTAAACTCTATGACTCTGGAAAGTTTTTAAACAAAGGAATAAGAGCTAGAAGAGTATGTTTTACTTGTTTTAGATGTTTGCCTAACCTAAAAATCTCTTGCATAATATCATTAAATTCACCTCTTACTATCTCTTAGGCTTCATTTTAGAACATAACAAAGAACCCCTATTGACTTTGATATTTGTTATCACCTAGGAAAAACATATCCTTGATTTTTATATTAGTAACTAGTTTCATAACAAGATATTTTAGTTTATCATTAAAAATTGGCTCAATGGAGAGAATATGATGATCAATTTGTGAGCAAGCAAAAGTTATACATAGAAGACCCTTATAATATGACAAAAAAATTGCTTCGTTATGCTACATAGTAAAAGACTAAGAGTTATTATGCTTGGGGATTTTTGTAATGAAGGATTTTCTCTCATTAGATTTAATCAAATCATAAAAGAACTTGATGTACTTGTTATCCTTAGAGAGGAAATGATTCATGGTTTTTTGTGTAATAAAACTAGTAGTTTCCTTGTTGAAGAATAACATTTGCTTCCTAATGTTAGGTATGGAGTCTAAGGAGCCTTGGTCATGCCTAGAAAGAACCTAACCCTTCCTTGAGTTGATTTTTTGCATCTTCAAATTTGGAACTAATATAAACCTTAGTGGAGGTTTAAAGTTCCTTAATTTATTACATAAGAAAAATTGATTAGTAGTATGGCCATCATGGTGCTAATTACTCAAAATAGTATCTTTGAAACTAGGGTGATGCCACTATATATTAAAAGACTCGGCTTTCCTCTCATCTCCTAATTATACAAAACAATGATTATGATGAGAGTGTGAGCCAAGGGCCATGAAATAAGCATGAATAGACAAAGTAGTAGAAAAACCCAGATTATTTGTTAAGACTATACAGTTTTTCTTTTCATATATCAACTAAAAAATTGTAAAAGTAACCCTAAGTAGGGATCTCATTAAAACTAATAAAACAAAGGAAACAATTCTTGAAATCATAAGTTTGATAATCAGTCATGAGTCTAGCATATTCTCTATCAACAACATTCGAGGGCAATTAGATTAGAATAAAACATATCCCAGGGTGTAATATATAAAAAACAAGGTTATAAATATTCTCCTATAGCCTTTTTCCTACTTGGTAATATTAAAACATGTAGGTTACTCATTCAACCCTTCAAATTTGAATGCATGTGGGTCACTTAGGGCCAGTCTTTAGGCTAGGCTAACTAGGCCTAGCCTAGCCCCCAATAAAGGTCCCCTTTAGTTCTTATCCCCATATATATATATATACACACATATATTTTTATAGCAAAAAGAAACAGAGAAAATGAAGAGACATGAAGCCCAAAGTCTGAATATGTGAAGAGAATGACATGAGCTGAGAAATGAATGAGCAATTACAACTTCAATCCTAATTTTAACTCCTGAGATGATTATTCAGTTTCTCCATATGTTTGCAATGGTTAATTTTTTTTTGCTTTATTTAATACTTCCATTAATTTTAGAATGTAATTTCATATTACAAATTAAATTACTCTTCTCATATGCTTACCATTACAAGTGAACTACACACTGATTCTTTGATTCTAATTTCTGAATTCGGATTTGTAATACTATTTTGTAATTTTGATTTTAAATAATTATTGAAATAACTTTTTATGTTTGACTGCTTGAAATGCCCCAAAAATTTTTATTTTTAAAGATTATATTTAAATAAGGTTTTATTAGGAAAATTATTTTTTTTACTAAAATAAAAGGAAATTCATTAGGCCAAATTAATAAGAAATTTTATAAATATTTGAGTTAGAGGAAATTTGGGTTATTTAACTAATTAAAGATTTTAATTTGGAAATTTATTTAAATAATTTATTTTATTTAAATTAAGAAAGAGAAAATAGTCTCAAATTAATGTTAATTTTATAAATAATTTAATTGAATAAAATTAGAGTGACTTATTAATTTAAAATGGAATTTTTGAAAAATCTTTTAAAAATCCTAATTTAGCTTAAAAAGGGATTTAAATATTATTTTATTTAAATATTATTATTTTTAAATATCCCAAATATTTTAATTAATTTATCTAACCCAACCATCCTATTTCTATTTTTCCCTTTTTCCTCTTTCTTTTTCTTTCTTTCTTTTTCTTCCTTTTTCTTTCTTTTTCTTTCTTCCTCTTTTCTTTTTCTTTTTCTCCTCGTCGAACTGGGCCTGGCTTGCGGCCTAGTCTCCCTTCCTCTTTTCCTTTCCTCCAGCACGGCCCAGCCCGCGCGACCCCTTCCATTTTCCCTCGTCGCACCGCGGTTTGCTAGTTTTTCCCCCATAACGCGTCGTTTGACTTAAATGGCCTTAGCCCCACACCAAACCGGCCGGTTTCCTCCCTTTTCTTTATTTTCTTTTTCCTCGAGCTGCCGACTCGTCTCTTTCTTCTTCCTCCCTTCTCCACCATTATTGAACCTGCTACCTCCTTTTCCCGAAAATGGCACCGCCGGCCACACGTGTCGTGACCGGCCTTTATCCCGCACATTTTCTTCCCCTCGATGCACACTATAATTTGAAATGCCCCACTCTCCTTTTCTTCCCCACATTTGCCCCCATTTCCCTCGCAAAGGTCCGGCAAAAATTTAAATTTTTGCTGCCCGATCAACGGCATAACCAACCCATTTTCCCACTGACTTTGACCTTCTGGTAACCTCCAACACTCGAGCCTAACCTCCACCACTATAAATACCCCTCGTATGGCCTAGTTTTGAGTTTTCTTTCCCCAAAACCCAAAGCACCAGTCTGTGCACCACCGCCCCTTTAGACACGCTTTCCTCCGCCGTTAGCCAACCTCGACACTGCCTCTATCTCCCAAACTATTCCCTACAATGCCCTCTAGCTAACTAAACCATCTACATCCTTCGATTCTCCTTGCACGGGCCTCCATAACCGTGCAAATGTTGTTGTTCATCTCACCAGAATTTTCACCCCAAAACCTTAAACCACCGTCCACCACCACATCTACCACTTCTGCCACCCTCTAAACCACCCAATATCTCCTGCTAATTCTCCTCCACCGACCCATAAACTTATTTTATTTTTCTCCTTTCCCCTTCCCTCTTTTTCTTCATTTTCACCCCTCTTAGATCACTTTTCTGGCAACCTCCGGGCACCACCGATGGTGCCACCCATCCCCTCTAACTCAAGGTGAAACCCTAGACCTTTTCAACACTTCCTTTCAATTTATTGAGAATTATTCTACTTTTATCCTAATTTTTAATGTTAGTTTGATTTTAATTATTACTATTAAAAGTATTATTATTATTATTATTATTATTATTATTAACTGTAATCTAATTGCTAAATCTTTTTGGCAGGTTTGGGAGTATTCTTGAGTTAGATAAATTATTATTCTTGAATTTTTGTTATTTACTAGAATTATTACGTGTTTACTAATAATAATAATAATAATAATAATAATAATAATAATAATAATAATAATAATATTATTATTATTATTAGTGTAATCATTTATTTAATACTGTAATGATTTTAGGAGGGGTAGGAACCTAAAATTTTAACTAAGTCTCTCACCTTTGCTTTTTATTACTATTATTAACATTTTTAACATTATTACTAATTATATTATCATTATTATCTTTATTAACTTTTATATTTTAAGTATATATATAGTATTAATATTATTATTACCATTTTTGAATATTATTATTATTATTAATAAATGGGGTGAGCCACTTTGTAATTTTAAGATTTATATTATTATTTATATTAATATTCTACTAATAAGAGTATTATTAATAACATTTTACTTTTATTATTATTATTATTATTATTATTATTATTATTATTATTATTACTATTACTATTATTATTATTACTACTACTACTACTACTACTACTACTACTACTACTACTACTACTACTACTACTACTATTTTGGTGAAGGGTGGAAACCCTTATATCACCACTCATCTCAAATGAAAATAGTAATTTATTTGTATTTTAAACAATATTTTGTATAGTTAATTATTGTATAATATTGTGTTAATTAAAAATCAAGTCTTAGAATAAGTTAGGGAATAATAAAATTTTAAGAGGGAGCCTAATTCTAGTATATTTTTTTATATAATAGGTGAAATCAGTCAAATCCCTCAAGTGGAATAGGAACGTGCACCAAGATTGGTGACAATTTAGGTAAGGGTGTTACTAAGGCCATTTGTGTGTTTATATGCATTATGTGCTTCATATGCCATGTATTTTATGTCTATCATTATTAATTATTTCGTATATGGTATAAAGTGGAGTAGAAGTATGTTGGTATGAATAAATCATGGCCTGAGGATTATGTGTATGTTTATGTTATTATTATTGTATGATGTGGCCTCAAGACATGTATATTAGGGTTGTAAAATAATGATGGGGAGTGTAACAATGTGGTGTTAGGGTTTTGCATGGAATGGCATGGTGTTAGGGTTTGTATGAAATGGCACGATGTTAGGGTTTGCACGGAAGTATGTCTACGTGGAGTTAGGGTTGCTTATGAATTAGGGTCTGCATGGAAGTGTGGTATACGTGGAGCTAGGGTTTGCATATGAATTAGGGTTGCATGGAAGTGTGGTCTACGTGAAGTTGGGGTTTGCATGTGGATTAGGGTTGCATGGAAGTATGTCTACGTGGAGTTAGGGTTTGCATGAAAGTGTGGTACGTGGAGTTAGGGTTTGCATGGGAGCTAGGGTTGCATGGAAGTGTGGCTTATGATGAGTTAGGGTTTGCATGGGAGCTAGGGTTTGCATGGAAGTGTGGTACGTGGAGTTAGGGTTTGCATGGGAGCTAGGGTTGTATGGAAGTGTGGTTTACGATGAGTTAGGGTTTGCATGGGAGCTTGGGTTGCATGGAGTTTGTCATGCATGTCTGGGCAAATGTTTGTGAGTGGCAAATGTTGTGATTAAAATACTTAAGACATTAATCTTTTAAAGTGGAAGATTATTGAGTCGGGTCCAGATCGATCCACCGGTCAGGAATAGTGGTTAGGGTTTTACCCTATATGCGACCGATCCACCAGTTATAATAGTGGTTAGGACATGGGGTCCTATATGTGACCAGCCCACCGACAAAAATAGTGGGGTGACTAGAGCTCAATAAACATAAATCAGAATTTACTAAGTTTTAAAAGATATAAATTACTTACAGTGGACCACCATGTGAGCAGGAACCAGACCGATCCACCGGTCAGGAATAGTGATGTGGACTATTGTCTCGCAAGTGACCGATCCACCGGCGAAAAATAGTGGTGTGGACTATTGTCTCGCAAGTGACCGGCCCACCGGCTAAAATAGTAGGGTATTCCTGTACTTACATGGAATTGATAAAAGGCATGGTGTGTATCGACTTCAAACAAAAGAAAGATTAAATAATTAACCTAGACCTTTTTGGGCCTTATGTGTGGATTTGTTGATTATAAGTTATGAATTTCACCTTATGCTTTTATAGATCATATGTGTGGGTTTGCAATTGTATCTTGATAATTTCCCTACATGATTTAATGTGTTATATGCCGGCCTTAGTACTCTGTTACCTTACTTAGTACGTAGCGTACTGATTACCCGTTTCATGGGTGTTGCTTATTCCCACAAGCCGAAGGCCCGTCTGATCTATTGTAGGTAGGAGACACCTACTTTGATGCTCTCGATGTTTATGGAACATCAGGAGGGGTAGAGTGATAGTTGGGCCAGATCGATTTCTAGAGAGACGTGGCCCTTTTCCTTTTGAATTTATGACTCATTTTATTTTTATTATGTTTGAGTTGCAGAAATAATTTTATTAATGTTGTTAGTTATTATCTGAAAAACAATAGCTGGTATTTCAAATTATGTAAGACTTGTGTGTACTCTGATTTTATTTTTATAAATTTGGATTTTATGATATTACTAATAGTGTTTTCTTAGCCTTAGCACTTGGTACCGGAACGGTAGGAGTGAACCGGTCTGGTACTAAGTGTGGCGGTAACATCTCCAGAAATTTACGGTTTTAATTTGTGAGTATTACTTTTAAAAAAAATGTGTAAATTTTGGAGGCACTGCTACTATTAGCTTTTCTTCTCTTCTAATTTTTTTTCCTTCAATTTTTGGTTCATTAATTTTCTATTAGTACTATCAAATAAGTTAAAGTCTAAACTAACACCAACAAAAGAAAGATTAATAGATTCTGAGATAGTGTATTAGTTTTCCTTTGGCCAACAATAAGTTTTCATGTCTGGCGAACAATAGGTCCAGGCCACTCAGTAATTTGAAGTCAGAATCTTTATTTTGATTGTAAGTTCTCTAAAACTAGAATTTCTTTATGCAAATTCAATTTCTGTAAGTTCTCTTAATAATGGTTTTGTTAGCCAATATGGAATAGTTATGAAAAGGAAATTAAAACACTTAGCCACTTACCTTACATAATACTTACTTTCGTAGGCTACTAAAAGAGCTAGAAGAAAGTTTAGGTTTTTAATCCTAATACTAATTCATTTTTTACTTTATTTTATGCATAACTTAATTTTTATAAATTATAATAATAATTCTATAAGTTGTAACTATTTTGAGATCTGATGTTGCTCTTCAATTCTATTTTACTATTAGTTTATTGCATAACTCTTATTGACTTTATTTTATTTTTATTTTTCTAGTGTTTACTAATGTCTACTAGAAAATATGAAATTGGACATGAAAAATGTAAGAAATAGAAAAAAGTAGAAGAATTTATTCAGTCTCAAAAAGGCGCACTTGATAAATTTATTAATAGTAGCAAGTTAAATAGTAAAAAAAAAATACATGTAAATTTTTTACAAATGAACCACCTATTGCTAATAATATTATAAGTAATAATTAGGACATTAATGTAGAAAAGGAAGGATATAAGGATAATATTGACTATATTGATTATTCATGTGTAGATGTTGATATATATGATCCTACAAGTTGGAAAAATATTAGTAATAACTTGAGAGATTTAGTAGTTAAAAAGGGACCTATTAGAGATAACATTCAAGACTTTCCAAAGAATGAAAATTCGTGACATTTTTCGATAATACATTAAAATAGAGAAATGCATGATATAACATTGTTAATTTACTCTAAGAAATTTGATAGAGTATTTTGTATTTGATGTAAATTATTTTGAAAGTGAAAATTTAATTTTCAGCTAGCAAATGATGGTTGGAAAGTTTGGAAAAACCTTGGTGCTACGCTTGAGGCATATGAAACATGTAATGAACACATCATTAATATGTCTTTTTATATTGATGCAAATATAAGATTGGAAAATGAAAAAAAAATCGATAAAATAACTACAGGATCTTATAAATAAAGAGAAAGAATATTGGAGAAATGTATTATTGGGAATTATTAGTGTTGTGAAAATTCTTGTAAAAAATAACTTGTCATTTAGAGGTACAAATGAAAAAGTTTATGAAAATAATAATGGGAACTTTTTGAGTCTCATTGAAATGATTGCTAAATTTTATCCTATAATTTAAGAACATCTTATATGCATTCAAGCAAATGAAATACATGATCATTATCTTGGTCATAGAATAAAAAAATGAGTTAATCGATTTGTTGGAAATTGACATAAAATTTACAATTGTGAAAAAAGCTAAATAGTCAAAGTATTTCTCGATCATACTTGATTGTACTCCTAATATAAGCCTTCAAGAGCAAATGTCATTTATATTAAGGTATGTGGATATTTCTTCTCTTCCCATAAAAATAGAATAATACTTCATAGAATTTTTGAATGTTAATGATATATTAGGTAAAGGACTTTTTAATGAACTCGTATGTGCATTAAGTAACATTAGTCTTGATGTTGATGATATAAGAGAATAAGGATATGATAATGGGTCTAATATTAAAGGAAAGCATCAAGGTGTGCAAAAATGACTATTAGATACAAATCGTAGAGCATTTTGTATGCCATGTGGCTGCTATAGTCTTAACTTATTGCTTTGTGATATGACTAGTTGTTGTTCTAAAGCTATAATATTTTTTTAAGTATTACAATGAATTTATTTAATATTTTCTTCTTCTACTAAAGATGAAATTCTTTTTAAAGATCATGTGTCTTCTTTAACTGTGAAACCATTATCTCATACTCTTTGGGAAAGTCACATTGAAAGCGTTAAGGCAATTAGATTTCAAGTTTCTCAAAAAAGGGATGCTCTACTTGACTTAGTGGAAACTAGTGATGATCCTAAAATAAAGAGTAAGGCTTATTATTTAGTGACATATGAACTTGAAAACTTTAAATTTTTAGTGGGCATGATAATTTGGTATGATTTATTATTTGTTGTTAACACAATTAGTAGGGCTATACAGGCCAAAGACATACATATCAATGTTGCTATAAATCATTTGAAAGGCCTTATTGCTTTTTTAAAAAACTATAGAGAAGATGGATTTATGTTTCCATTATTTTTAGCTAAAGAAATAGCTTTTGATATGAATGTGAAACCTATATTTGTGAGGGAAGAGTGATATAAAGAAAGAAATAATTTGATAAAAGTAATACTAATAACATACCGCATTCTCCTGAAGAATCATATAAAATTAATTATTTTTATTATATGGTTGATTAAGCTATTTCTTCTTTTGAAAGTAGGTTTGAACAATATAAAATATATGAAGAAATTTTTGATTTTTTATATGATCTAAATAAGTTAAAATCATTGGATGATGAGTGTTTGAAAACATGCAGTCTTAATCTTAAAAGTATTTTTTTTTATAAATATGATATATTTTCCGATATTGATGGTTTGAATTTATGTTTCGAACTAAAAGCTTTTCCATAAGTTTTTCTTGATGAAGCAAAAACTCGATTAGAAATTATTAATTTCATGCAGAAGTTAAAATCATTTCCAAATGTCTTGATTGCTTATCGAATATTATTAACCATTCCAGTCACAGTTACACCTGTATAAATAAGTTTTTTCAAAACTAAAATTAATAAAATTATTTTTTTAGTCTACTATAACTCAAGAAAGATTAAATGAATTAGCCATTATTTTGATAAAAAAAGAACTATTATCAAAACTTAATTTACAAACCTTAATCAATGAATTTGCATCTTAGAAGGTAAAAAAAAATTAAATTTAAATATGCTTTAGTTTATGAAGATATTTTTTTATGATTATGCAAAATGGTCCATTTGCCTAGGAAAAGCTTAAAGCTCTTATTACTTCTCAGCTCGCGAATCGGCAAGTAGAAAAGCGGAGATACTTGGTTAGTGAAGTTGATCGTCCATAGGCACAAGGGGAACATATGTGGAAGCAAAGAGCTAAAGTCTCGGAGATATAAGAGGGAGATGGAAATAACTTATATTTTCACCTTAAAGGAAGTAGTAAAACAAGCACCGCTGGGGGGGGGGGGGGGAGGAATTTTTGATGAGGAGCGAAGATGGAATACGCGCCAGAAGGACGCGAAAGAGGTGACAAATAAGTGTTTTGAAAGCATGTTCATGTTGCGGGGAGGTAGTGAACGGAGGAGGCACTTGCTGGGGTAGGCCAAAGAATCGCAGATAAAATAATGAGGATTCATTGCCCTCATTTACTAGTGCAGAGGTGCATTGAGCACTACTACAGATGCATCCACTTAAGGCACCAAGTCTATACGCTATGGGTACATTATTCGATAATTATTTTGGCATATTATGATTCCGGACCTGATTAACCAGGTGCTGGGTGTTTTGAATTATATATCTCTGACAGAGAAAAAGAACAATACTTTTGTGTGTGTGTATGTGTGTCTGTGTAAAGTAATAGTGATGCCATAATTTAGGTTAACATATAAAACACTTCACATAAAATAATAATGATAGCGTTATTAAAATTAACATATATTAACATTTTTTCATTTGGTCATTATAAATTAATTTCTTATCATGATCTCCTTATATTAATATAAACTTAATGATAAAACTAATACACAGCTAATAACAACAGGCTTTTAACCTTGAAAGTTATATTTCCTTATATCACAATGTACTAGTTCAACCATTGGTTTTATGATATTATAAATAAACCCATTATTTTATCAAGGTCCTACAACTTAATGCGTTATTTCTCAATAAACTATATATATATGTATATATACATACATGCACACTAAATGATAAATTATCACAAAACAAACTTTATTACATCTAACCATGATGTATTACATAATACATATCACATATGGGTTCATCGTCCACAATAATTATGATCCTTACACTACCCTAGGAAGGGGTTTTAATAACGGTTTTGAACCGTTATTGAACCGCCTATTATTAAATCTTTAATAACGGTTCATAACCGTCATAAAAAATATACAAAAACCTACGAATATGTGTATGAACTTCATATTTAATAACAAGTTTCAAGTAAAAACTGTTGTTAAAAACCAGGTTTTAATAATGGTTTTCAAGAAAACCGTTGTTAAAAATAAGGTTTCAATAATAGTTACAAAGTCAAAACCATTGTGAAAAATTAGGTTTTAATAACGGTTATTACAAAAACCTTTGTTAAAATATGATCCAATTAGGGTTTTAGTCAATGATTATGTATTTATTAAACCCTAATACGTATTAAATGAGCATAAATTTGAGATTAAATGCACAATTTTAATAACGATTCTTAATGCAAACTGTTATTAAAACTATATGATCCAATTAGGGTTTTGGTGATTGATTATACATTTATTAAACCCTAATACGTATTAAATGAGCATAAATTTGAGATTAAATATGTGGTTTTAATAATGGTTCTTAATAAGAACTGTTATTAAAACTATATGTTTTTTTTTTCTTTTTTTCTTTTTTATTCCTGCCCACATACTTAGTTTTATGTTCAAATATTTACCAAATCTAAAATGTAAAACAACATCAATTCATATATACATGTATGTCTTCCTCCCAAATGATACTCCATATTTTAAATTAAGCTCTAATTCATATGTCTGAATACGTTGTGCATACTGAGGGATGAAAATTAGTAGGTGTACCACCATTAGGTAGCTCTACACTCCAAAGTCAAAAATTCATACATCATAGCTTAGAAGACTGAAAGACGTAGACGAAATACAAACCTGAACATGCATGTAGAATATAGATCCCTACCTAATACTGGATGAATAAGTGCACGTGCTTGGTTTATTGGTCTCTAAGTTCATCAATTTCATCAACATTGTATTGCTGGCCTCGTGCATAGTCATTGGTGAAAAACTATAATGCTCAAGTTTCAATTAATATACAGTTAGCACTTAGGTTAAGTACCAACTATATATGTTATGATTCATTAATGGAAAAATATGAAAAAGTAAACATACATGGCTTGGATCTATGTTGACTGATCTATTCTGGACTATCAGATCCATTGCTCTACATACATAGTATCCACAATCATCGCCATTTTACTTTTATGGACACTGTCAAATGAATTCAGTTAGCTCTCTAACTATTAGATATCAATTCGAATTAAAACAAAATACAAAATAGTTGTCTTCCTACTTACTATGACAACCTCATATTGAAGATTCTTTGGGTTTGGGACACCATTCCCACCTCTCCTTTGATATGTCCTCCGTAGTGCCCTAATAAATAGAGTTGGATACACAATATTATAAGTATATATACCTCAAATAATGAAAGTAGAATATATGTATAAATAAGCTAATGACGTAAGAAGTAAAAAGTATACTAACATGTCGATAAATTCCTTCCTACCACGACGAGTGACTTCAAAAGGTACATCATAGGTTCGAACAAAATCAAACACATAGACTTTATTAAGATCAGGTTGGAGACGTGCAAAACCCAATATTCAGTTGCAAGGTGAGGAATGAGATAGAGCTTGTTGTATCCCTCAATCAAATGTGATCTGCTAAATAGTTTATATGCTGACCCTCTCTTATTGTAGTACCGTCAGCTATGTAGTATGGGTATACAAACACAAAAGAGGACAACATTCCCTCCATCGTAGCGCGACTAGCTACCAACTTATGGACGACAATAACAATGCATATTTGTTAATAACTAATAACTCATATAAGAGGTCATAAAAATTCCAATAGTACGAGATATACTAAAATCTCCAATATGAAATAATACTTACATGTCATAGACGGCGACATTCGTGGTTGACATCCATTCTTGATTATAAATGTTGCTTATGCAACTGTCAATACCATATAATTAGCATCGTCCCTCCCAACATCATCAGGACGAAAATTTATGAAAATATAATTGTCCCTGAGATAGTTTTGGGCATAGAAATATAATAAAGCTATTGCCGGTGGAGGTTGGCTTTTCTAGAAGAAGGAATCTTTTGTGGGGTAACTAATTTTTTAGATTTAGCTCTCTTTCCTTTAGTAGTGCCCTCTTTCGTGTTTCTTGTTCTACTAGTACCTCTCTTGGTTTTACTAGCAGAAACAATCTTCTTTTTTGATTCCTTAATTGATAATAATAAAAAAATATGTATTGAGCATATATATATGAAAAAGGTATAAACAATGTAACTAATAAACAAGGTCTAATGAAGACGTTGAATGTCATTACCTCTTTAGTAGTGAGACGTATTTGATCCACAAGCTAAGGTACGAAGCTTCCATGAGCTTCTAGCATTGTGGCTGCCTCATCGCCCTCTTTATAACAAGGTAAGGGTGCACTACCAATACTCACCGGCCTTATATTTAGGGCTAAGTTATACTTGTAGACTATTTTTGTTTGGGTACTGTCATTTATGTAAACCCTAAAATAAAATATTAAATATTGTTAATTATTTATTTCACCAAATACATTTAATGACAATTCATAGTTTGTAATACTTACCTCGGGAAGAGAAGAAAGACGTGCATAAGCTTCCCATATATCTTTGATGCTATTTACATTGGGTATGTGAAGCTGATCATGGTCGACTGAATCAGATGGCTTATACCCTTGAGGTTTAATAAATGACAACTCTCAATCCATTGTTGCCATCCGTTCAAATGCCACATTCAATTTCTGGGTGAGGATAACCATTTGCTCATTAGTGCTATGAGAACCACGAGATCGATCACATACGCTTGTTCTCGTAACACCTAATCCGAAATCCCTTTGTCTTCCAGGGTGTTCTATAATTTATGTTCTTGGGACACAATGTTATATTGGTCCACCCCCTCTTCACCATCTAACATTTGAAGTTTGTCTTGTAATGTATACAATATATGTAAATTTAGCTTATAGGAATAAGCATAATATAATAATTTTATAAAAGAAAACTAAGTAGGGTTCTAGATATCTACAAACTTACAATTTTTTTGGTTGCAACATCTACATCTTCATTAATATATCCATCTTTTATTGCTCTAGCCTTCTTTCATAATGTACCAATATTAATGGACAAGGTACATGGATCCAAGTCTTGGGCTAGGAGCTATAAATCAAAAAATAATCTTAATTAAGAATATTATTATAAATTTTGACATTTACATGTAAATAGATAAATCAAAATCATGTACCAAATCCTCTTCAAGGCCGGCATAGCCTGTGTGAGCTATATTATGCCAGCATTTATTATACTTCATATCTCTTTATTTTTACCACTTTTTTCTTATGTTACAAGCCAAAATATAGTCACATGGTTATTTCAATATTAAGCATAATAT
The DNA here is from genome assembly GCA_039764185.1 of Tamarix austromongolica. Lineage (NCBI taxonomy): Eukaryota > Viridiplantae > Streptophyta > Magnoliopsida > Caryophyllales > Tamaricaceae > Tamarix > Tamarix austromongolica. The sequence continues at coordinate 23,445,476 of CM077812.1, read as the reverse complement.
TGGGATATAAAAAGTTTAATTGTTATCTAACAAATATATTAAAATCATCTGAAAGACGATATGCAATAAATTAGTTCCAACTTTCTTGATCGATGAAACCATGTCATTTGGGTGGGTTCTACCGTAGAGAACCATCCCTCTTCCTGTACATTTTCCTACGAGCTAAGTATGACTTAAATGTTTTAGGTGCTCCCCACAATGTCTAAGAAGCCATTTCTTCCTGGTATTTGGGACATTGAATACTCTCTACAAAATAAGACATGCATATATATACTGATGTTAATCTATTAAAATTAATAACATTTGAGAAACAAAAATGATTACATAAAATAGCATATTTATCGGGATTTCCTACCAATTATGCTCCTTATGACCCTTTGGAACGTGCTTCCAATTATTATAGGTGATAGGAACACGGTTACGGGTTATGAGTGAAATGTACGTCAAGAATATGTCTGCGTAAGGGTCAACAAGAATATTGTAAGTATTCCATCCCAACTCAACTATTTCTTCTTTCTTCCTCATATCCGTGATGATTCTTATAATGGTAGGTCCTCTTTTCCCTTCTTCATCATTACTGTCCCTATCAATGTTTTTGTTGGCCATATCTCTACAAAAAATCAATAAATAAATTTTGTCAGAATGTTATGTATTGACCATAATGTACCACTATATTATCGATGTAATAAACATCATATGAGGAAGGTAAAAAAATGCATTTAAAAAAACTAGCACACATATCATATGTTAAAATATTATTACCCTAATTGCCTTCTTTTCCTTCTTTTCCCCCTTGTTTTAGGATTGGTTTCATGATCTGATACATATATTACTTCACGTTGATCATCCCTGACATATATTTCCTCATTAATTTTATTATTATCATTGTTCAATAATTGAGTTACTTGCACAGATGAGACACACTCTTTATTCCAATTGGCATCATTTTCATCATCACATTCATTGGCATTTCTTTTCTTTGTAGATAGTACCACATACCATCTGTTATCAACAGGATTAGTGATATAGAATACTTGTGTCGCTTGTGATGCTAAGATGAATGAGTCTTGTTTATGCCTTACCCTATTAAGATCTACTAATGTGAATCCATCTTCATATCTAACCCCATAGCTATTATTAACCCATCTGCAATAGAATATAGGGACTTTAAATACAGTGTAATCTAACTCCCATATATGTTCAATCACACCATAATAATTCATATCTGCATAGGTTGGATTCTTGTCTTTTGCACTAGCAACATGCATTACCTTAGCCACTAAAGTCACTCCACTATTCTACATTATGCTCTTCTCATCTTATTCTTTTGTATAAAAAGTGTAACCATTGATCACATAACTGGTATATGAAAAAACTTCATAACAAGGTTTCTGAGACAACTAATATAGGGTTTCAGAAATTGAAGTTGGGAAATGTCCGATGAGTTGAATGAAGCGATCTCTTATCCAATTGATAAAAGAAAGATTATGTTTATATATAATCTATTTCTCAATCTTTGATGTATTTTTACTCTTTAAAGAAAGCATATGTTCTTTAATGTATGACTAAACATCATCACTGTTGTGTAATACATACAAATGTGCTTTACGGAACATGTCAGGGTCTACATGCCCAAACTGTTTGCCCCTAATACCCTATCCTTTGATTTTGTCTACATGTTGAGACTTAGGAATTCCAAGTGCTTTAACATTTGACAAGTACTTTGTGTAAAACTCAATTGCCTCTTCCACAAGGTAAATCTCAACAATACATCCTTTTGAACAATATAGATTCTTTACATAACCTTTTATCAACTTTATAAATCGTTCAAGAGGGTACATCCAGTGCCCCTGAATAGGTCCTAGAATTTTTATCTCATAAACTAAATGAACAGTTACATATACCATAATGTCAAAGAATGAGGGTGGAGAATACATTTCAAGTTGGCAAAAAGTAATCACAATCCCTCTTTGCAAGGAATCCAAACTATTAGGTTGTATGACTTTAGAGCAGATGGCGTTATTGAACCAATAAAGCCTCGTGATAGTAATTTGAACACGCTTTGGCAAAATTTCACGTATAGTTATCGGCAACAAGTGTTGCATCAAAATATGATAATCATGAGATTTCATGTTAATTAATTTCAACTCTTTCATCGACACAAGCCTTCTGACATTTGAAGAATACCCTTCCATAACCTTGACACTATGAAAGAACTCGCAAAATGAAACTTTCTCTTTTCTGGAGAGAGTATGACACGCCGGTGGTAAATATTTTCTTCTTCCATTGTCTTACGGTGTCAGTTCCTATCTAATACCCATTTCTTCCATATCTATTCGAGCATTGATGCCATCTTTGGTTTTGCGTGAAACATTAAGTGATGTACCAACAAGATTGTCACATATAATTTTCTCAATATGTATCACATCAAGTGTATGTCTCATATTTAGAAATTTCCAATAATGAAGGTTGAAGAATATTAACATCTTCTTTTACCCAACTGATGGAGGCTTATCTTTATTCTTCTTCCCAAAATTTACACTGAAATGTTTCATCTTCAGCTACACTTGTCGATCTGTCAACTTGATTGGTGCTTGCCCTTCTTCTCAGAAGCCATTGAACACTTTTTTCCTTACAATAATGATGATTCTTCATTAAAAACTTACGATTCCCAAGGAAGACAGTCTTCCAACCATGTGTTAGTGAACAAATGAAGTATTCTCATCACATATTAGACATTCATAATAGCCTTTCACACTATAACCTGACAATTTGCCATATGTTGGAAAATCATTTATAGTATAGAATAACATTAAATCATCAATCAAAGGTCTCAAATAAACATCAATATCATTCCTAGGCTTGTTTGGCCCTAAAATGAGTAAAGACAACATCATATACTTGTGTTTCATATAGAGCCACGGAGGTAGATTGTATATAACCAAAATCACCGGCCATAAATTATAGGTTCCTTGATTGTGCGGATTCATTCCAACCGCAAAAAGTGCAAGGTGCACATTTTTTGCTTCTTTACTGAATTCAAGGAACAAGCCATCAATCATCATCCATTGTGGAGAGTTAGATAGATGTCTAAGAAGTCCGTCATCTATCTTCTCATCAGCATACCATCTTAGGTTCTTGGAATCTTCAACATCATTGTTCATATGTCTTAATCTTGGTATTATAGGAAAATACCATAACACATTAACAGGCACCTTGTTCTTCTTGTATCATGGTACTTTGCATTCAGGATTAGGACAACTATCCAAAGATGCATTATCATTGCAGTATAAAATATAATCATTAGGGCATGCATGTATATTCTCATAACTCATGCCCAAAGAGGATAGAATCTTCTTCGCTACATAGGTACGATTTGGTAGAATATTGTCATTATGAAGCATATCCTTTATAAGTGAAATAATTCTGTGAAACTCTTATCACTCCATCCGTTACATGCTTTTAAGTTATACAACCTTAAAGTAGTGGATAATCGTGTAAATGTCTTACAATCACCATACAAAGGTTTCTCTGAGTCATTTAATAACTTCTTGAACATTTTTAAACAATCTCGAACACTTTCCTCAACTTTTTGAGTCATCTCCTCTATCGAATTTCCCTCATAGTTATCAAATGATGATCCACTACTATCCCTCCTAACATCGTCATTATTATATTTAGACTCTATTTCCCCATGTCATATTCAACAAGTGTAACTTGTATCAATTCCATACACAAACAAATGATCTCTCAAATCATTAGTGTTGGCATGCTGAATATAAGAATAGTTCAAACAAGAATAGAGTACTCTACTAGAGTGCCGAGCATGTTCAACTGCAAACTTGATGAAAAACTCCACTCCTTCGTTATATTCTCTAGATAGACAATTTGTAGACAACCATTTCTAATCCATAGTTTTTCAATCTAGATGTATCCCACGAGAAAGTAATTATTACAAATCAATTGAATTATAAGTTTAATAATTCATAAATCGCTCATGCTTAGGAAGAATTAATCTCAAATATATCATGCTATTTTGTATATATATATATACGAATCATGATAACACTTTTCCAAAAAGATATTAATACTCAAACTGCTCATACATAGAAAGAGTTCATATACATACATACATACATACATACATACTTACTTACTTACTTACTTACTTACTTACATACATACATAGCAAAACATTATATAATGGTTCAAATTACAAAAGATATCCATACTACAGGATTAAAGCAATAGCAGCACTATATACATCAAAAGGTTGCTGCAGCCCAAACACCTAAAAACAAAACTCATAACTATAAAACTAAATCTCCCCTAGTAGCCTCGTCGGGCCCGACTAATAGCTATAACTCTGAAAGTCCACTCATCATGATATATCATCTGATCCTTGACATCATCGTAAGAGAGTCTACTCATGGATACTCTAGCGTAACTGGGGTGGATACTCAGAGGCAAGCTATGATGAAACATCCACTCATCATCAATGACCATAAGCTCTCTCAATTTCCTATCATACTCTGTAGCAAATACCTCACCTTCAATAAATCTCAGGTGTGATGAATCAGTGTGGTAGACAAACCAATGAAAAAAGTAGACATAGCCAATGCCTATGGCTGTATCTGAAGTAGGGTCAATAGAAGGTGATACGATATGAAATGGAAGGGGTGATAGGATGAGCCACTCAGATACAACCAATCTAGCTCGTTGTATAACCATATCATATAAGTTCGTAGATCTGTATGTGGCGCCATGCATATACATGGTGGAGGGTATGGCATCTCACTACCTAAAAATGAAAACCACTAAATCTTTTTATCAAGGTTGTTCTTGAAAGGATCTAAATTACATAATATGTAAAATGATCTTCAAGTAGCTAAACAAATCATAAATATATTCTACTAGATCTTAACCAACTATGTAAAGCTAACAACATCAAACTATTTAAAATAAGGACATAATCTTTAGTTATATATTTAACAAACCGGCTGAGCATCAAACTATCATCAAATCATTCAAGCTATACATAGTAAAATCAAGTAGAGATTAATAAGATAGTATATATATATATATAGTAAAACCTAGCTACCTATAATTAAACCCTAATAAATATTATTATTATTATTATACACAATTATTCCTATCTATTTAATTTTTCACTTTTATATTTAGTATAGTAAACACTAAACGCTAAACCCTAACCCTAATAAGTTATAATAAAAACTAACCCTAAACCTCATAAGATAATGATCCTAAACCTAGCTAACTATAATTAAAACCTAATAAATTCTATATTATTATTATTATTATTATTATTATACACAATTATTCCTCTCTATTTAATTATTCACTTTTATATTTAGTATAATAAACACTAAACCCTAACCCTAATAAATTATAATAAAAACTATCCCTAAACCTCATAAGATAATGATCCTAAACCTATCTACCTATAATTAAACCCTAATAAATCCTATATTATTATTATTATTATTATTATTATTATTATACACAATTATTCCTATCTATTTAATTTTTAACTTTTATATTTAGTATAATAAACGCTTAGCCCTAACCCTAACCGATACCCTAACCCTACACCTAACCCTAACCCTAACCCTAATAAATGATAATAAAACTATCCTTAAACCTCATAAGATAATGATCCTAAACCTAGCTACCTATAATTAAACCCTAATAAATCCTATATTATTATTATTATTATTATTATTATTATACATAATTATTCCAATCTATTTAATTTTTAACTTTTAGTTTTAGTATAATAAACGCTAAACCCTAACCCTAACCCTAATAAATTATAATAAAAACTAACCTTAAACCTCATCAGATAATGATCCTAAATGTAGCTAACTATAATTAAACTCTAATAAATCCTATATTATTATTATTATTATTATTATTATACACAATTATTTCTCTCTATTTATTTATTTTTACTTTTATATTTAGTATAATAAATGATAAACCCTAGCCCTAACCTTAACTCTAAACCTCATAAATCCCTAATCCTAAACCTAGCTAACTATAATTAAACCCTAATAAAGCCTATATTATTATTATTATTATTATGCACAATTATTTCTCTCTATTTAATTATCCACTTTTATATATTCTTTATTTTCTATATCTATTTAATCCTCATCAAATAAAAATCATTAACATATGCATCTTTAATTAAAATTTTCATTTAAGGATGTGCATATGTAAAATATATTTTCATTTCATTATATGACATTTCCTATATCTTACAGTGTCTTATATTTATTAATGAAAATGTATATATATATATATATATATATATATATATATATATATATATATATATATATAGTTTTTATGAGTAACATTACTAATAATTTAAAGTATTTTATTTCTCTAGCTTCGTATATAATTCTACACTCATACATGTTATATATATATATGTATGTAAAGGTCTCGGCCAACACATGCATTTTTTGATATATAACAGTACTCCTACAAATTCAACAACGAATAACAATATTTTTCATCAACACATTCAACAACACATATTTGAACGATAAACTATAATTTTTCAATAACAAACAACGCAACCCTATATCAACATGCATGAATTTATATATATATATATATATATATATGTAAGAGGATAAAAAGCTATGAGTAGAAGAAAAAAAACATATGTAAAAGGAGCGGTGGTAAGTAAGAGGAGAGTGGTGATCACCTACAAACACGGCGGAGGAAAAAGGTAGAAGTGCTGGCTAGGTGCGGAGGAATGACAACACATGCAAAGCCAAGAATGGCAGAGGTATGGTGTTACAAGGAAAAGGAGAGTGGTGATGCACGATGTAGTGGTGCGAGGGTTTGCAAGAGAAGGAGAGTAAGAGAGGGAAGGTGTAGAGTCTAAATTTTTTGGAATGAAACAGAACTGAATGAAATAAAAGGCGAATTTGGAGTTTTAATAAAGGTTCCTATAAGAACCGTTATTAAACCTACTGTGGTTTTTGACAACCGTTCTTGTAGGAACCGTTTTTAAAACATCTTTTAATAATTGTTTTTCTTGTACTGTTATTAAAACTGCCGTGTAAATTTTAGCGTTGGGTTTTTAATAATTCTTTTGAACTATAACCGTTATCAAAACTATCTCGAGCATTAATTTTCATGCGTTTGACAATGGTTTTCGAACCATCGTTATTAATGTCTAGTTATTATTTCCCATTTTCGCAGTAGTGTTATACTTAAATAGTGGTATGCCCTTAGTTAAATGATAAATTGTTATAAAATCAGTTTCTAAGTATTAAATGACCACTTTATCCTTAATAACACATCCTTTTATCATCAACTACTCAATGTTAATACCTCGTGCCATGAATCACACTATGTTATTATTCTTTGATTTAAAAAAGACAACTAATATCACATATATGCCTTAAATTATAAAATTAGAGTCAATCACTCAAACACAAAAATCTAAAATTCCTTAATCATACACCAAGTTTTGAAAATTTCAAATAAATAAATGATTTTAGGCTTCACGGCAAAAATAGTTATGTAATCCTTTGCTCTACCAATTAATATAAAATACTAAAACAAGATGTAGATTACATGAATATACTTAGCCATCAAAGTGTATATGTATCCAAATTGCCATCTTTAAATGATTAACTCAACAATATATATATATATATATATATATATATATATATATATATATATATATATATATATATATGTATGTATGTATGTATGTTTGTAATGTTGTGTACCTCTTAGGTACTTCATAACTATCTTTAGTGGTTAATATTGATTAATACTTGGATTACTTTAATAACATCTCATTACCCAATGACATGTACAATGTTAGGTTTTGCGGGTACCAAAACATATATAAGGCTTCATATTATAAGCATATTGGGTATCCCTTATATTAACCGATCTATGTAATTGCTTGAGCATTAACTCTAATAGAGTCTGTTACCTTCATCAATGAGAACTACACTTGGTGAAAAATCCTTCATTATATCTATATGTATTTCTAACAGTATATAGACACAAGTCTCTTGAGATAGTCATAATATCCCTCAAGATCTATCTAGATGAATCTTAATCTAATAATATAAGATGCATCACCCATATCCCTTATTCCTTAGTTGTTAGAAAAATAACTATTTTAACTTTTAAGGCATCCTTTTACCATAGCATGCACATAAACCTTTGTTCATATATAGCTCAATGAAGCATAATTTACTCCCACTAACTTTAGTGTATGTTCAATTATCCATGGCATTCTCTTGAAAAACTAATACAATAAAACTATAGAAGCATAAATTCCATTGTTAAAATTTTATTTCAATCCATATATAGTTCTCTTAAGCTTATATACCAAATATCATCCCAACAAGAAAACAAACCTTTAGGTTATTTCATTTATACCTCTTCCCATATCTCACCACTTAATAAGGATATTTATTTTGGTTAAAAATCAAAATGAGTTGGAATTTCCTCTAACATGTTCAAGGATTGTTTAGTAAAACATAGGATAATATAGTTCCTTATAGTCTTGTACCTTTATTTGAGCAAATCCTTTCAAACTAGACTATCCTAGCCTTTGTTGATGCAGGAGAAAATGCCCAAGAATTGGCTTTCATAATTATTAAGCCAACTATTCTTTATTTGGAAAGTGTCTCCCACAAATTTAAAGACCAACGAATGGTTACGTTGCTCAAAATGTAACAAACAAGAAATATATATCTACATGCATGTGCATGGCATGCGTGGCATGAAAGGAGGGAGTAACCACATGCATGAGGAGGATATTAGCAGGAGTTTTTATCCCTATTAAGTTATTTAGATTATTTATTTATTAATTAATAAATTAAGAGAATAAAGTTAGTATAAAGTTAGCATAAAGTAGCATATAGTTAGCATAAAAGTAGCAAAATATCTTTTAACTTGGAATCTTTTGGAATATGCTTTAGCTAATGGTAGAAAGGTTAAATTATTCATAAATGTCAAGAATATGGAATGTATTATGCTAATTGAATGAATAATTGAAGTTGAAGATCAACAATGATTGAATTCTATGTGAGTTCAAGCTCACGAAAATCGAATCTGTGTGAATGGTTTGGCTTGAAAGTTTTAATCTCTTCATCTATGTGAATTAATCATTAATCCATATCTTTTATACTAATCTTAATCCATATTTTCCTGCCTTAGTTACCATCAAAATCCTACTCTATTTCATGGTTAAACCAAACCCTAAATTGTTATACAAAATCGAAGCCCTAAAACATTCATTCAAAACCCTAACCATCCATGCCAACCAAACACCACCTTATTTCCTATTCTTTAAACCAAACCCTAACCCTAACCCTAACCCTAAAACACGACTATAACCATCATCCAAACCCTAACTTTTAAAACCTCATCCTCATCATCCCATCATATTCGAATCACATTCATCATATAATCATCACCATCGAATCATCATCACCATCAACGAATCACCATCATCATTTTTCTACCCTAATTTGAACCATCATCATCTTATTTGCATCACTTTCAACACTTTAGTCTTTAAAATCACCATCATTGAGCATTTATCATCTCATACAAACTCCATTCAAACCATTAGATCCACATAATTGAAGATTACATGCTCACACACACATCATTTGTACTCATTAATGTTACCATAGGATTCTCATGTGCTCTTAAAGACCCAATTATAACCAATAGACTGATCTCCATCAGGTAACAATATAATTTCTTGGCATCATTAACATTTAAAGAGTTCATCTTACATTTTATAGCATTATATACTATCACTAAAAATTTTAATTATTTATAGTACACTTAACTATTTTGGGATCATCATTAACACAAATGCTCCAGTTAGATTCATATAAATATAAATAGTATTCACTAGATAATGTCAGCCTTATTTCTTTATTATTTCTTCCTAATGCTGAAGTAACATTCTCCTATAATGAATGCTCAACGTTAATCTACTGTAACATTGTCAACAAATTATGGAGCCACATTAACTTATTATTTAGTAGTAAAATTCACTTGAGGTACATTGTGAACACAAGTCAATTCACTACATGAAGTAGAAGTGTTCCTTGTTAGATGATCAATTTTAGAAAATGGTCTTCTAATTTGATCACTCCCACATATTAAGACATGTTAAAAAAACATAGAGTTCCCTAGATCTAAAATATTGGTTCTATTAGATGAACACCAAAACCAACAATCCTTAGACATTTTGATATATGTCGTGAAATACTTATAATCCACATGTCTAACTTCCTATCTTTCAGGTTATTAACCCTCATTTCAAATGAATAATCTAAAATACATATGTCTTGAATTTGAATTCTGACCCTTAAATAACTCAAAAGTTCTATAAACACTGTCCCACTTGGAATTAAATTCAAAGTACACTTTTATATACATATTCGTTTCCAGTGGCTTAATACACAAGAAAGTTAGAAGATTAGAGTTGCTAGGTATACTCTGCACCATGACTATCAATGTCTTATTTCTTCTTTTGACAACATCTTTGGATAGCATTCCTATGTGATTGAAGAAACTCATAAGGACTAGGTACTTGTCCATCCTCAACATATCTATTACAATACTCCTTTAATAGATCTTGCCATCCTTATTTGTCTGCCACATTATTATTATTTTTTGACTTTAGCCTTAAGCACTTTAAATACATTCAATTTTTCATGATTGTTATGAAATTATTAAAGATATATATGTTGTGAGTAATCATTAATGAAAGAGATGAAGTATTGATGACAATGTGTAATCATATTAGAACTTCACATATTTGTGTGTATGGTATCTTATAATGTTATACTCCTCATAATACATATCTTTTACATGCTTCCCTACTTTCCTTTAATGTATATTTCACAAGTATAAAATCAATTAGATCTAGAGTAGCAAGTACTCCATCACTTATGAACATTTTTATTCTATCTATAGAAATATACTTCAATCTCATGTACCACAATAGAGGATTTATCAATCACAACACAATCTTTAGAACCTATTCTAATGTTCAATATAGTGATAGGGGAAACATGTTATTAATTAATAGAGTATAGACCTTCTGACCATGTATCACATCCAATGTTTTTTGTTTTAGAAAAAAAACTAATGTATGTATTATCAAATATAGATTAAAATCTAACTGGTGCAAGTCTTTTCCAAATCTAGTACATATTTACTAGCTAAAACCAACTACATGAACAAAAACCAAAATAAATGTCGATATTCAATTAGTTTAATCATTCCATAATGTGTTGTTCCTGATATTAGTTATACAATATATATAACATACTAGAGAGGTTGTATTACCTTTCTATTCTAGATAGGCAATTATATTTGATGCAATCAGTCTTCATATGCTCCTTCCTTTTACATGAGAAGCATTTAATTACTAATTGATTTCACTTTGTGATGAAATATTTCCTTTAATTATTTTTGGTTCCTTCTTTTGTCTTTTTCCTTGGTAACCATCATCACACTCTCTTTCTAACCATATAAAGAATTTATTTCATCTTACACATATGGCTAACAATTCACTAAAGGACCGTTTTCTTTTGTGTATGATAAGAGACTTTAAATAGCATATACTATATTAAAAGAAAGTAAAACTAAAGTGAATCAGGGATGTAACTGACGGATGAACCCCAAAGTCCTTAATCATGTTGTAAAATCTCCTATTTACATTATGTATTCTCACAAATAGTTAATAATGGTTATATTTATTGAGTTAAAAAAAATTCATAATCAAGGTGTTTCTCTAGGCCTTACCTAAAAATGTAAATTATTCATCTATACCCTTGAATAAGTCTATGTATATTTGATGGGTCATTAATATAGAATTATGATAGGGAGATAAGGAGAGATTTTATGAACTAAGTGACCCTTATTTTATACAATTGAATCTACCACTTAATCATTGCTGTACTCAAGGTAAAAGAGACAAGAATCTTTGAAGGTAAATCAACCAAGGCATGCACTAGCCATGGAGGTAGATATTTCACTTGAGAATGGAGAAAATGAGGGTAAACCAAAATATCCATCATTAAGCTATTTATCACACTTTTATAAGTGTGGATGATTTTAATTACAACACAAATATGGCTTAACTAAGTGGGTAAGATCAGTTAGGATTTAAACTATCTATTTACCTAAGAATGCAAATAGTATAGGTTAATTCTAATGAACACAAACACCACCTTTCCCTACCTAGTCATATGACCCTGCACAAGCCATCCTTTTGGTTGATTTAGGGAAGGAGTGCAATTAAGTAGCTACTAAACTAGCTATTACGCCTTTATAATTACTAAAAGTTAAGATAGTAAAATTAACCTGCTACAAGGGATGTCAAAAGTTGTAACACCCCCAAAATTTTACACATTTTTTGCTGTTGGATTCTGATGATAATGAAGTTAGAGGGGCTAACAATATTCAAGCTGCTTTCATCACTTACTATCAACATCTATTGGGATCTGTTACTAGTATGGAGGGAGATTTGGATTCTTCTGTTATTGAGTTAGTTGTAGATCAGTCTCATCATGATGGGCTCACTGCACCTATTATAGAAGCTGAACTCAAAGAGTCTATCATCTCTATGGGTGATACTAAAGCTCCTAGAGTTGATGGATTTTCTGCAGGTTTTTTCAAGGCTAGCTAGCCTATTATTGCTGATGAGGTATTATGGGCTGTTTTAGAATTTTTTACCTTTGGTTTCTTACCTAGAAAGCTAAACATCATAGCTTTAACTCTTATTCCAAAGAAAACAAATGTAAATAGGGTCACTGAGTTTAGACCCATAGCCTGCTATAATGTGTTGTATAAAATTATCTCCAAAATTTTTGTCCATAGATTGAAGAGTATTATGCCCACCATTATTAATCATTCTTAGAATGCTTTCATCAAGGGGAGATGCATCGGAGAAAATATACTTTTGGCTCATGAATTAGTTAGGAAGTACTCTTACAAAGGCATCTCACCTAGATGTATGATTAAGATTGATCTTCAAAAAGCATATGACATGGTAAATTGGAATTTTCTGTAGAAATTCCTTATCTTGTATGGTTTTCTTCCCCACTTCGTAAATTTGATTATGGCTTGTGTGACCACTGTGTCTTACTCTGTCACCTTCAATGGGGTCCTTGTTGCTTCTTTTCCTAGGAGAAGAGGTTTAAGGCAAGGAGATCCTCTATCTCCTTATTTATTTGTGCTGGTTATGGATTATTTTAGTAGATGTTTGAAGAAGCTATGGGTAGATCCAAGGTTTAATGCTCATCCTAGATGTAAAGGCCTAAAGCTTATCAACCTCAATTTTGCTAATGACTTATTGCTGTTCTGTAAGGGTAATATGTAGAGTGTGATGTGTCTTCAAGAGGTGGTGGATCAATTCTCTGTACTTTCAGGGCTATCTATTAATCCTCTTAAGTGCAGTGTGTTTTTTCGGGGGTGTTGATGCCCAATCCCAAGCAGCCATTTTGGATTTTCTCAGATTTCCTGCAGGTGTTTTTCCTATCACTTACCTGGGCCTGCCTTTGACCTCATCTCGTTTGTCTGCAACCATTGCCAAATAAGATTACAGCTAGATTGAGACATTGGATAAACTTATTTCTATCTTATGCTTAGAGGCTATAACTCATTAAATCTGTCCTTTTTAGTATCCAACTCTACTTCAATCAAATTACTCTGCTCCCTAGGAAAGTGTTGCATTGTTTTATTAACATGTGTAGGAATTTCTTATGGTCTGGAAAGCTGCATATAAGGAAGGGTGCCCTTGTTGCTTGGGATAAGATTTGCTCACCAATCAATGAAGGTGGACTTTGTTTACTCAATGGAGCTTTGGAATTTTTGTGCTCTAGGGAAGCTTCTATGGAATATTGCAGCAAAAAAGGATACATTATGGGTCAAATGGGTGCCTTCAATATATCTTAAGTAGGGATCTATGTGGGACTTTACTCCTTCTTCTTATTCTTTCTGGATTTTTCTCAAGATTTTGCAAACAATATATCTAATCTAGGATTATATCCAGAGTTGTGAGACAAAGAATGTTACTGAATATAGCATTCAAGCAGCCTATCATTCCATTTGAGCTAAACAAGACAAGAAATCACGAGCAAAGCTGGTATGGAGATCTTTATCAACCCCTAGATTAAGATTTATAGCATGGCTTGCATGCAGGAACAGATTGTTAACTAAAGCAAGGTTGAGGGATCTAGGTATGGAGGTGGAACAAAGTTGTGTTTTCTGTCAGCAACAGATGGAGACTAGAGAGCACTTGTTTCTGTTTTGTCATAAAACCTCCATTATTTGGAAACATATTAGGAAGGTTGGTGGTAGAAGTGACCTGATTCTTGGGTGGGAACATGAAGTTAAGGCCTTAACTACAAGATCTCGATAGGCATCAAAGAAAAAACACATTTTAGGAGCTTTATTTGTTTCTTACCTTGATACTATTTTGCATGAAAGGAACCTTAGGTTGTTTCAGAATAGGGCTAGATAGGATTCTATGCTATTAAGAATCACAATTATGAATGTCTCCAGGAGGATAGTGCACCATAGTTTTCATGCTAAGTATGCTAGATGGTTATCGCTTCTTGATTGTATTGAACGTTCTGCTACTTTGTAATCTCTATTTTGAAAGTAATAAAATTTCTTACGTATCGAAAAAAAATGTAAAATCTGGGGATGCTAACGCCACACTTAGTATCAGATCGATTCACTCCTATCATTCCAATACCAAGTGCTAAGGCTAAGAAAAACTACACATAACATTATTAAATAGTCCAACTTCATGAATGCAAAAATGAGAGTACGCATAAGTCTTTACGTAATTCAAAATAATAGCTATTATTTTTGAGAGAATAAAAATAACAATAATAATAAAATTGTTTCTGTAGGCTCAAACATAATTAAAAGGTAACACGAATAATAATCTCAAATAGAAAACTATAATGCCACTCCAGGACCCTATCCAGCCCACAATCACTCGGCCCCACCTGATGTCCCATAGACATTGATAGCATCGAAAAAGGCATCTCCTACCTGCAACACGTCAGACGGGTCTTCTACTCATCAAACCTTTATCAAATTGATTTTCACACCATGCTCTTTATCAAGTCCATACGAGTACGGGAACCCCACTATTTTTGCCAGTGGATCGGTCTCTAGGGCACTTTGGCTCCTAGCCATTATTCTAGCTAGTGGATCGATCACTTAGGGTACATGCCCTACCACTATTATATGTTGGTGGATTAGTCTGACCCCTTTTCTCGCATAGTGTTCCATTGTTAGTCATTAGTGTCTTCCCATATATTAGCAACTGTTAGGTTTGTTTTATTGAGCTCGAGATCCCTCATTATTTTAGCTGGTGAATAGATCATAAGGGTAACATACCTTACCACTATTATACGCCGGTGGATCGGTCTCCAGGATATCGTAGTCCCTAGCCACTATTATGCCAGTGGATTGGTCTGGGCCTGACTCAACATCTTCCATTTTACATAATTAATGCTTTAAGTATCTTATTCAGAAAACCCATACCAAAACATGTAAGTCAGACTCCTACCATGCTTACTCTTCAACTTGGGTTAACCACTCGAACCTTAGTTGACCACCACCACCATAGTTAATCATGACATACCCTAACACCCATGCAAACCCTAGCTCCACATAAACCCTACTCCCATGAAAACCCTAACTCTCATGCAAAACCCTAACTCCCACCATGCAAACCCTAACACAACCATGCAACCATTCATACTGCTATGCAAACCCTAATACCACCATGCAACCCTAATACCTCCATACAACCATTAATACCACCATGCAACCCTAATACATCCATGCAATCATTAATACCACCATGCAACCAGTAATACCTCCATGCAACCACGACCTACATGCATGTCTTATGAGTCACATCAATTCACATTAAAAGCACAACTTATACATATCATATGCATGCCATAAAATATCATAAGAACATATCTCAACTCCACTTCATATTACATATACAATAGATATAAAAATACACTTAGATCATATTATATTGTATGTCACATGGCAGGTAAGATATGTAAATCACATTACACACAATGGCTTTAGATACACCCTTACCTAAAATGTCACCGGTCTTAGAACATGCTCTTATACCTCTTGAGGGCTTTGACTGGGCTCACCTATTATGGGGAAAATACTAGAATTAGGTTCCCGCCTAAAAATACTATTATTTACTAACTTATCCTAAGACTTGGTTTTTAATTAAAATAATACTATACTAGAATTACTATACAAAATACTACTAAAAATACTAATGTAATTTAAAACGAAAAGGTGATATAAAGGTTTCTACCCTTCACCAAAAATAATGCTACTAATGATAATAATAATAATAATAATAATAATAATAATAATAATAATAATAATAATAATGATTTTAATAATAATAAAATATTAGTAATAATACTAATATTAATAGAATAATAATAATAATAATAATAATAATAATAATATAATCCTAAAATTACAAAGTGGGGTTTTTGACCCTTCCTCCAAATAATGAAAGTACTATTTAATAATATTAATAATAATATTAATAACATATAATACTTATAATAATATTAAAATAATAAAAATAATAATAATATTAATATTAATGATAGTAAAAATAGTAATAATAATACTAAAATACATATATGCGAATACTAATTAAAAATTAAGGCCTCGACCCTCCTTAAATAATTAACAATAATAATAAAATAGTTATACTACTAATAATAATATTAATTATGATAATAAACTTATAATAATACAAATAAATACTTATAATTCGAAACTAACCACCTAATTAACTCAAGAATAGTCTCGAACCTGCCAAGGAAATTTATCAATAGTATTAAATCTAATAACAATAATAATAATAATGATAATGATAATAATTATAATTGAATAACCATTAAAAATTTGAGTAGAAACAAAATAAATTTAAATAAATAGAAAAGATGGGCTAAGAGGGTCTAGGGTTTCACCTTGAGTCGGTGGAGATGGGTGGCACCGGCGATAGCCGGAAAAGAGGGTTAAAGGGGAAAAAGTTGGGGTTTGAGAAGAAAGGGTGGAGGCTAAGGTGTTGGTGGTAGCCTAGGCTGAGAGGAGTAAAGTGAGGGTGGTGGCACGGTAAGGGGCGGTGGTGCACAGTAGTAGAGGTGGTGGCCGAATGGAAAAGGTGCAGAAAAAGGGGGGAGGAGGAGGAGAAATGAGAAAAGAAGGTTATGGCTAGGTGGAGGAGAATTAGTAGAAGCTTTTGGGTGGTGCAGAAGGTAGTAGAAGTGGCGGATGGTGGCTCGAGGGTTGTGGGGGTTAAAATTTTAGTTTGAAGGGCAAGGGGTTTCGCATGGCTGTGGTGGCTCATGCGAGAAGAATCGAGGGAGATGGGTGGCTCAGTAAACTAAAGGGCGATGCAAGGAAGATTTTGGTGGGCAGAGGTGGTGGTAAAGTTGGCTAATGGCAGCGGACGGCTCATCTAATGTCACGGTGGTGCACAGGTTAGCTCTTAGGGTCTTGAGAAGAAGAAATCTCAAAATCGCACAAACCAAGGCTATTTATATAGTTTAGAGGGAATGGTAGGGTTTTGGGGGTTGGTAGGAGGGTATTTTATATGGGGTTTGGGGTGGCCGGCGACGTTAATTGGCCGGCACAATTTTTGATTGGGTCGAACCTTCTCGAAGGGAAAGGGGGAAATTGAGCAATAGATGAGGAAAACCGAATATACCAAGTTGATCTGTGAGTTAAGGGGAAGATAAAAAGGGGAGAAACGGCCGGTCAAAACACGCGTGGTCGGCGGTGCCATTTTCGGGGCTTGAAGGTGTAGGTCGATGACGGATGTTGAAGGAGGAAGAAGGAAGGGGTGAACTGGGTAACCAGGAGAAAGGAAAGAAAAAGGGGAAGAACTGGACAGGCCAGTCACGGTTATAAGTTCTTAAATGAGACGCGGCTTCCCAGGGAAATAAAGCACAAAACGCAGCATTTCAGCTGCCGAAGGAAGAATAACGACGCTGGCCGCGGGAGAAGGAGAAGAAATGGAAAAGAAATTGGGCCACGCTTTAGGCCCAATCGGAAGAAGAGAAAAAGAAAAAGAAGAAAAGTAAGGAAAAGAAAGAAAAGAAAGAAAAAGGAGGGAAGAAAAAGAAAAAGGAAAAAGGAAAAAGAAAAATTTAAGTGGTTTGGAGTTAAATAAATTAATTAGAATATTTTGGGTATTTAGAATAAAAATATTTAAATAATATTAAATTTCCTTTTTAGGCTAATTTAGAGTCTTTTAAAGACTTTTCCTAAATTCCTTTTTAATAAGCAAAAAACCCAAATTTTCCTTTATAAAAATATTTATAAATTCTTATTAAATTTCCCTAAATAAATCTTTCCTATTCCGAAAAAAATAATTAATTAAATTAATTCCCTAATAAACCCTTATTTAATTGTATTTCTTAAATTAAATATTTTTGGGGCATTTCAAAAGTATATAAAAGTGAGGGATTAAACTCCAAAATACTACTATAATCTTACATAGTAGGCTTGCCTTCTTACCATCCCCTTTTTAATCTTCTCATATAAGTTGACGTTGGATAGTGGCCCCCACTAATCCTGCTTGTAGGTGGTTGTGGTGGCAGGTTGTTGAATGCGTGTGTAGGCTCCAAAAACAAGCCACGTAATAGGCATGGCCAGTGGTAAATTGTTGGCTCCAAAATAAGCCATGAAATGAGAGTGGCCGGTTGGTAAGTTGCATGGCTTGCATGGCACCCATTGATGTGGTTAATCATGTAGCTTAGTGTAATCCTTCCCAACTTAGAAGATTTTTTGGACCTTCAAATTTAGGATGATAATTAGTTAATGAGGAATATTGTAATGGTGATGCTCCTACACTATGCCAAAAATAAAAATCACAAAAAAAAAATGTAACTAAACATTCTTAAGATAAAATTGAATGCAAACAAACAAAATCATGCTTCACCAATCAAAAGCATGTAAAAAAAAAAAATAAAAAAACATGAATCTAAGATATTAAATCTATTTGAGTGCTAAGATTTAACTCCTATTAAGTCATGATATTATATATTAAAACTATTAATTTATCCCATAATTCTCAATCCCTATAAGAAAATTGAGAACAATAACTCAATACTCTAATTCAATATATTTTGCATTTATAATGAATGGTCTTGTAGAAATTCACTCCTTATACATGTGTAATATATTGTAACCGGCATCATGCAATCTAGATGTATTTAATGAAGCTAGTAGATGCATGTATGCCCATGATTAGGATTGTTATGGCTAAGCACTATTCATTTAAATCATATTAATTGCTTACGATACAATCTCCAAACATGGCCCTAATATACATGGAAACATAACCATATTTGAAAAAATTAATATCTATGTCTTTTAAGGCAAATATGGTGCGGATGCAAAAAATATGCAATACCTTATAAAATTCAAATTGTATTAAAAAATTTAGAAAACACAAATTATAGTAGAAATTTGTATTGTCCCATTGTATCAAGAAATATAGACCATATTTCTTCAAAAAATAGAAAATTGCTTCGAAAATTCCTAACCTGTAAAAGAAAAAATAAATTTGGGTCACCAACATAAAAATACATATTATATTGTGTATTTTTAGAAAAATAGATAGGTATAATAAAGTGGTAGAAATATGGGCTACCATATTAAATGTAGTGGTACAAATATTATTTTAGTTTTACTCATTTTTTCCTCAAACTCGATAGCACATGCTTTTTATATGAAAAATAGGAATAGGGACCTACCATATTTTATTTCTTACCTTTATTTTCTCATAGAAATTTGACAAAAATTTGAATAAATCCTCTCTATTCACTCTTCATTAATATAAGTATGCACATGCGTTTGTTTTTATACATATGAAAAGTATACAACACTTTCTCCTCTTAATACCATATGTAAATAGTTGGCTATTGTAACCGACCTTTGGCTCTTACATTCAAAATCACAATTTGAGATGATAAATTAATTTAGTTATCATATTTATCTCTTTATCATATGACATAAAAATTCTTGTATGCATACACACTTAACTCTAACCTAGAATTAAGAATTAGATAAATGGGTATAAGTTAGAATTAATTATTAACATAATGCCATGTAATGTAAAATTTATGGAAAAACTTTATATCAAATTAATATGGACCATACTATAGATTTAATGTGTAAAACACTTTACATATAAAATAATTATGATAATTTTATTAAAACTAAAATGTTTATACACTGATCTCATGGGTAATGGAAAATATATTGAAAGAGGTCCTATTGGAGTTGGTTGGTATAAACTAAAGTGCTTTTGTTTCAAGGCATTCGATAGAAAATAATATTTTTATTATATTGGAGGACCTGCATCAAGTACTGCACCATATGTGATAAAGAAGATGCGGTCATAAGAAAGATTTATAATAGAATAGGCATTTCTCAAAAAATGATGTGAGGGTTAAATTAGTTTTTTAGATAGGTGGATTCAAATAATTATGACCAGTGTAACCTTGGTCTCCTTATTTGTTATGCTGAATCAACAACCAAGACCAACATGTACCAAACAAAGAGTAATGGCCCCAAGGGGGTCCCCTTTCACCCTTCTTCTTTATATTATGTGTATAGGCTCTAACCTTATTGATTCAAAAGTCAGTAGCCAAATAAATCCATGGTGTTTAGATTCATAAAGGAACACTAGAGGTGTCCCATTTTTTGTTTTTTAGATGATAGTCTTTTATTCACATGAGGGATGAAGGAACAGATTATAATATGGAAAAGTATCTTACACCTTCATTAGCAAGCCTTAGAGAAAGTTATAATCCTATACAAATCAAAGTTTATGTTTAGAACGAATGTATATCAAGATAGAAGGGACAAGCTTATATAGTTGATTGATTTTGTGGAAGTAAGAATTTACAATTTCTACCTAAGGCACTCTAAGTTAACATATCAAATAAAGAACTTTTTGGGCTCTTCAAGGACTAAGTTACAAAGAAGCTTCATAAGTGGAAGTGTGGTAGTGTTTCAAGAGCATAAATGGAGATATTGATAAAGGTAGTTGGCCAAGCTATGTCGATATATATTACGTGAGTCTTTTTAACTCTACATTTGTGTATAGTCTTACAATATGATATCTACTTTTTGGTAGGGCTTGAATTCAAAGGAAACGAAGATTCACTAGATGAGGAAGAAAGAATTATGCTGACCAAAATATCAAGGTAACATCCATTTTCTTTGTAAATAATAGTATATTATTAAAACCAAAATTGGGAGTCATGTACATCCACTATATTCAAATTACATAGTGAATCCCATCTATATATATTTTATAAGGTTTCTCTATAAGACACATTTCTATAAAATGGAGCACGTATAATATGCACCTTCACTATTACATCCCTAACCAAAAATATAGGATGTACAATTTTTAATTGAAAGATAGATAAATTATTACATTACTAGATGTTATATATTAGCGATGCAATAACCACACGAAGGACCCCTAATTTTTCTTGCCTTTGTTTGCCCTTGTTGATTATCATCTAAAGTAATGTTTCACAGGCTCTACACCAAGTTGTCATGCTTAGCCACCAAAAAAATATTTGCTAGCACTATTGAGAAAATATGCATGTGACTAAAAGATGATGCAATGTTTATCCTATATCTTTAGAAATTCCACATTTATCATGGATGCCCTCTGTCAATCTCAAAAGCTTCTTACTTTTCATAAGGGAATTCTAACCAACCAAGTATAAAATTACCTAATGCCTTGGTAGCTTATCAATTTTCCATATTATGTGATCCCTGGATTCCTTTCTCAATCGAATATTTATCAACATTATATATGTAGTAGAAATATATTCCTAAGCTTTATTAAACCATTTAATATCTAGGATTGCTGTGGCTTGATCTCCACTTCGTCTACTGACCTATTTTTAATGTAAATAGTGTGGACCCATTCAATCCAAATTCCTACCTTATGTTACATAATCTCCAAAAGCCACTTCCCATTATATGCTTGAATCCACTTCTATAAGACTTTAATTCCTAGACCTCTCTTCTTTTGAGGAAAACAAATAGTATGTCAAGCAACTAGAGAATGAGGCTTGTCATTTGTAACAAACCATAATTTTTTTTCCACATTTATTCAATTTTATTGATAAAAAAAGAGTGAAGGATGATACTTTACACCAATATTCTTATAGAACTAGCTATGATAGCATTGTTAAGTTGAATTTGACCATCATAACTTAGGAGTTTGCTAGTCTACTATTGCACCTACCCCAACAACTAATCTATTAAACCTTAATAATGTTGAATGATAATGTTAGTTTTTTTCATAGAAAATATAATACCATATTTCTTATAAACCCTAATTAAGAGCCTAAATATAACTTGATGTGTTATGTGAACTTCATCATAGAAATAATAGGTGGATAATATATGTTAGATGCATTAACTATGTGTTTTTGGGTTAGGATGGAAGATGGATTATGTTAACTAGGTTAAAAATGGAAGATAGGGGTTTTTAATTCTAGGTAGTTGATCAAATCTTATGGTATAAGCAATTAGGCATCGAAGCCAAGATGGGTAGCACTAGGGGTTGGGTGGATGACCAACTATCAACTAGATTTATATTTTGTGCATTTATATTCTATTTTGGTTTTGTGGGCCCTTCATTTCATCTATATGGACCTTCACCCAATTACCCATCATCTTGGATCAGATTGTTATTTGTTCCCCCTTTTTTTTAAATCTAAGATCTTAACCATAATCACTTAAGCTAACCTTTCATCAACTTGCTTACACTAAGTACTTAAACTCAACCTATCATTTAATTATGAATGAAAAAAGGTCTTGGTCAGCTATTCACCCCTCTTTCCTTAGTAAAACTTACCCCCATCACTTTTTTTCATACCTCCATTTTTTTTCCATGACCCAAACCCTTGTTGAAAAACACTCCCCTTTATTCTTATAATTGAAATTCAACCCCTTTTTATCTCTTTTTTCCATTTTCCTTGTTTGATTTTCTACCTCTAACCCTTTATCTAATCCCATTTTATATTCTTAAGTACAAGGGTGTTAGATTTATGAATAAATTTAGGAGTTCTTCATCCTTATTTTTTCCCTCTTGTTGCAACCCCCATAGCTTAGGTATGGCTACATTTGATTTTGATTTTTGGTTATTATTATTGGTTTATTATTTTATTGTAGTTAATTCTCATTATTTTTTTGGGTTTTTGTGCTTTTAATGAGATGGAAGAATAGTTGGGACCTAGGGTTTGGTATACTTCTTATTCTTACTTTTGCTAATTTTCATAGAAAATAAACCCATATGTTCCTACTAAAATTGTAAATATCATATGATAACATGGTTATGGTTTCTTATATTATGCTTAAGCATAATTTGTGCTCATTATAATCTTATAAATAATATGCATGCATCATGTATTGTTACTATTTTTCTCTAAGTATGCGACCATGTGAATTTATATAAGAGCATGCTAAAATTATGTATTTTTAATATGTGTATAATAACATGCTAGATTTGGGTTTTATATTGAAGAAAAAATATGTTTGTATAGTAAGGGTAACTATGGAAAGAGTATTTTCGTCCTAGTCAAGGCCTCCTTTTTCTATTTTGATCTTAGCATTACATTCCTCACATATTTTACTTAAAGTTTTATATATGATGTATGGAGATTTGAGCATGTGCGGGTATTTTTTTCAGTGACTAAAATTTTATATACTTTAGGGGTATTTTAGTCTATACACATAAAAACAACTATTTTCTAGTATGTATTCCTACTATGTGTTATATTATGATGAGTATGAGAAGCATGTGAAAATATGGTATGCTAGGTATGAATGATTAAGGTTTCATGTGCTAAATGAGCTTAGTTATATTTTGGAGGAAAAAGTTATTTTTGATACTTTTGAAATTTATCTAAAATTATAATGGTATGTTAAAGTGTTTATTTTAATGTTATCTAGTTGTTCCATGGATTTTGTCTAACTCTAATAACAATTGGTATTAAATTAGGAATTTAAGGAGTAAATAACTTTTAAGGGAATTTTGGTCTTTATGACTTTTATACCTTAGTGTTGATAATTAGACATAGGATGACCTTAATATATTTATAGGTTTGTTGTAGTGTTAACTTTGACTCTGGCTTAGTGTTTTTGGCCTTAAGGTTAACTTGAGTAATTGAAAATGAAGGAAAAATAGGCATGTCATTAGAGTTGTTGTGCATTATGTGATTTTTTTTATCACCTCATTATAATATTAATACTCAAAGTAAAAAAAACTTGAGATTGGGAATGGTGACTCTTTACGGGTGGCCACCCTAAATATATGGTTTAGTCCATATTTTAGTTTGGATTTCATTAGTGTGCCTTATTCCCCATTTAGGCCCTATATGTTACTCTATTTAGTTCTATAGACTTCTTATATGATATGTATATTTATGGATTAGGTATCTTTATCAGTAAAGTATGATGTTTCCTTTATGTGGCAATGTGACCTGGGTTTTTTAGCATCTTTGAGTTAATATTTAGTAGGATAATACACTACATTTGTGTGTCTGTATGACTAGAGTATGTTAGTGACTTTAGGTTGATATGATCTCGCCTTAAGTAAATAAAATGGAAGTAAATATTGTTTAGTTAATTAAATTAAAATGGATTGGTGGGTTGGTATTTCCTTTTGTGCCCTACCTATGTTTGATAGCTTCATTCAAGCCCAACTTTTGGTGTTTTGGAAGTTTTTGGCGTGGTTAGTTGAGATTTATGAGATAGGATGTGATTGTTATGGAAATTATTGAGTATGGTGGGTATCTTCCCTTTTTGGAACACCCTTGGCATGAATTGATTTATTTCTTTTTATAAGATGATTAAGTGTAATTATAATATGAGCATATGGCCTTGGTGATAACTAGGTTCTGGTATGATTAATCAAATTTATATTGTACGTATTCTTAATGTATTGAAACCATCGTTTCTCTTATGGTTACTATCTGTGGACTTCATGTGACCTTTAAATGATTAACATAGTGTAGTGGGTTTACTTAGTATTATCATACTGATGGGTTATATTATACGGTCCCCTTCCTATTAAATGGATAGTTATGGTTTTATAAGATTACATTGAGTGTGACACTTGATGGTTAGGGCTTCGGGGTTAACAGCTGGGACTATCCAATATTCAATTCAATATGTTTTGTTCTAGATATCCATGAAATCTTGTGTCCCTTGATATTTTTTCTTTTATGGTTGTAACTCTTTTGACCTAAATTTTTGTTTATATCAAAACAATTGTAATTTATAGTGAAATATTTATTCTATTTCTTATGATATTTTCTCAAATTTAAGTGAAGTGACATTTTCACTTTAGTACTTAGTGTAAAAATGGTTAAGGAAACAACACTTGTACAAGTGTGGTAGTAATACCCTATGTTTGTTTCAGCTTCCACAATTAGCTATTTTAAATAAATATTTTAGTATCAAAAATGGAGGTGTTACATGAACTCTTACATAGCTAAATGGAAATGTGCCTTATGTCTCATACTATATTGATGTAGTGAACACTTGCTAGGTTTCAAGCTAAAGTACTTAGTATAGTTCATGAGAGTAGCTTTTAAATGCTGGTAAGATCTGTTTCATCTTTCTATAACAACCAAAAATCATGAGTATAGGTAAGATCAACAATTCTGAGAGGGGAGCAACCTAGATTCCTTTTAAAGATCTACTCGAACCATAATTATTTCATGGCTCATGGCAGAGATTCCGTACTCACTAAAAATAAATAAAGTGACACTAGATCACCTTGTTAGAGGCTTATTCTAACTAGAAAAGGTGCAGTAAGGTCACCATTGATATGAATAGAGGTCTTCATAGTGAAAACAAAATTTATAAGCATCTACACCACTTGTGAAGAAAATTTTCAAGCTAATAACACCTATTTGATAAATCCCTACTCTATTGAATCATTATATTTGTATATCTACCTTTAATATCATCCTAGGGTTTATAGTTTTCCTCCCATAGTGCTTTATCAACTCATGGACAATGAGAATGTTATCATAAATGAGCTATCTTTTAATAAAAGCTATATGGGTTATATAAACTATCACATGGAGTACAACATGTAATAGGTCAGAAGTCCTTTAATCTACAACATATAGTAGGTCCAAAGTTGTCTATGTTATATCAACCGCCTCTTACTTTGTTAGAAAAGACTTTACAAAAAAAATGTATTTATTCATCCACCATAATGTATATTTTTATCATCATCCAAGCTTTCTTATAAAAAGGGGCATTGATTCCATTAGCCTTAGGTACCTTTAAGTCTCTCATGTCAAACACCACTAATTTGATTTCATTCTTAGTTGGGAGAGCCACAAACAAAGCAATACTAGTCGATAAAAGAGTATGTCCTATTTGACAAACATCCTAATCAATACCTTTTATTTGTGCATTTTAATGGCCAGAGAGTTATTAGCAAAACCTAGTGATATTTGCATAAATATTTGGCTCACTAACTATGTCATAGTTATTATCATCACATAGTTTAAAAATCTTATTCACACTTCTTTATTGCTTGCATAGATATATTTTTTTATTATCATTTCTCAATTTCACAAGATCTTTACAAGTTTTCTGCTAATAAACATGCTCTTGATATTTTTCTCTTCGCTACCAATGTATTATAGCCTCCTTCATATTTATTAGATCTTCATTCATGGGGAGGATTATTAATTGGTGCCTCAAACCTTTCCATACTTTCCATGTATGTGTTAAACTCACAGAGATATGTCTATTAGATAAATATGCTCACTTAAGTCTATGTTTGAACTAATTTAGTTTTACTACCACTCGATATGTAGGAATCCCTTTAATATTTATACTCCAAACTTCTTAAATTATAGGAAGAACACCTTTCGCCTTAACCTAAAAGTTGACAAAATTGAAAGCCTTTGCATCTGTAAGAGTTTCATTATCATATTTTAGAATCAACAGAGAGTGATCTAACATTTGGGTTTACAATACCTCAGCATAACTCAAAGGGAAAGTATCAAACCATCTTCCATTTCCTAGAACCATATCATATTTTTACTAAAGTCTCATTTTAAGAGATTGATTATTAGTCTATGTATACATACTACCTATATAAGTAATATCATCCAACCCACATTGTTGTAAGCGAGCAATAATTTCCTCCACTTCTTGTCGATCAATGTTACCCCCATATTTTTTCCTCTCGAGTAGCCACAACATTGAAATCACACATCTCAATCCACCAAGTATTGAACAATTCACTAATAAAAAAAACAAGATCCAAAACTCTTTTCATTGTATTCCACCATTAAACACATAAAAAAACATTAAAGGAAAATAACACATTAAGGCTTTTGTGATTTGCCCTATAATGAAGTCTTTGCGCACAACTTTGCAAGGCAATTGCATCATATTGAATTTAATTCCATAGAATCTAAACAATCCCATTTAGATTGTGTTGATAATTATGCACACATTTCTAAGGAAGCTTCGTTATTGGTTATAACAATATCAACATAAATTATATTTCTAATCAAATTACTAATTTTGATCAAAGAGTTTATAAACTACATACGTCATGGAAGGCTTGGGAAAGTCATCTATAGAGGCATTACAACCTAATTAGATAGAAAAATTTGCAACATAACATTTTACTTGCATTTCATCATAGGTCTAACATAAAAAATTTAGTAAGATTGTTCAAGAAAAAAATACATATCCTCATTCAATTTAAATTCAAGAAAGAATTAGCCATGACCCTAACTCATTATCTCCTGAGGAGATGATAAACATTATTAGTGAATAAAAAAAATAAAAAATCACACCACTTGATTATTAGTAGGTTGTTGTCTAACCATAAAATCAATAAGTTTTGATTGTCAACACTTTAATTCACTCAATAACTAAAGTTGGAATGTATTTTAGTGAAACACCAGCCTTTAACCTTTTTATTAACCATCACTAAGTCTTTATATCTTTTTGAAACCTTCTACTATGTATTATCACATTGTGGATCTGTAGGTTCTTAACGAGAGGGTTGGTTTGATGTAACACTCTTATTTTTTCACTACTAAAATTTTTCATTTTAACAAGCTTGTGGAAGTGGAAACTAATAAATATTTAAGAAAAATGGGGTGTTACGGCTGCACATAACATAGGATAGGCATTAGCTGCCTGTCCTATGTTAGATGCAAGCTGGAAATCAAACTAAAACCAATGTAGAGTACACCAAAACATATGATATAAATACAGAAAGAAAGCATATTATATAAATATTAGACTCTAACATCCCGCAATATTCAAAAAACATAAGAAAATTTAAATAAGAGTACATGATCTCAAATTATAGAAACAAAAGTAAGGTGTGGAACTAAACTCTCATCCATCACATACCACTCAAAAATCTTTGAATGTCCATGGTCGCATGAACCATATCCCACACATGGTTTGCCAACTATTGACCATCCTCAAAAACCTACACATGTCCCTTAGCTCGTGGGAATGAGCAAGTGACCGTGAAAATGGGAACATTAGTACATTTCATACGGAGTAAGCCAAGGTACCTCCATAATAGAGTCACCAACACACAATATTCCAGCATAATACAAACTTCATATTGTAATATTTTATGTATATTTCATATAAATAGGATATGTGCTCTATCATGGTCACATTAGGCATAAGAAGCTCATACAATATATTACTTATCATGCTTGACGACATAAAACTACATTGTAGATGATGATACACAAGCTACAAAGTAGAATGTCGAGCTAATAATATGGCTTCATTCATCCAAGCACTCAATCTCACTATACGTCATTTCCACATACCTAATTTATTAGGTCATTTTTACATACAAAGGCAATTATCTCCTCAACCATTCTTTTCCTTTTACTTTTACCTTTCTCTTTAGTCACATTCTTATTCTTACTTCTTATCCACTTACTCATTAAAATTATTATACGAATACTTTTCATAGTTATTATTGAGTGATGAACTATACACTATCTCATGGTTTCCCATGCGAAGGAGTTTTATCCAAACCAAAGGACATAAAGTCCTAGCCAAATCCAAGTAATTGCTAATGGACATAAGTCGGAGCAGAAGCTAAGTAACCACCAATAGACATGAGTCTAGGCCAAAGCTAAAAATACCTTAGTGACTAGAGCCTTTAGTATCAATACCTCTTATTACATGGTCAATATCTCAAGTAGATAAGGCACCAGGATCTACTAGGATCCCACCTAAAGGCAAAGCTTGAAGGCACCATTAAATGCCGAAGGTAGGCTTATCCTCGAGGATCAGGCAATCGATACCCATACATAACTAGATTATCATTTTCTTTCAGTGATTAGAAGTTATTAACGAGGTTATGTGATCATACAAGGTGCATATAATATGCAAGTAAGGTATTTATATACTTATTCCATCTTAACCATTACCATTCCCCAACTTTGTGGGGGCTATCCATTAATGCTTACTTAATATTAACCCAATCCCTTAGATTTATCCATTTCTGGCTAAAATCTATTTTGCATTACCACTGTAAAGCTATCAAATACTTATTTAGGTTTCACCATTAAAGCCTTTACAACACCCATTGAGTATGCCATAAATCATGATCCATTTAATCTATCCATTAGGCTATCAATCCATGTCAACAAATGTATTTCACTCGTTAAACAATCATATAGCATCATTGGACATGGTCTTAAGGCATATCTAAGGTAAAAGATCAAAATCACATAATTGGACTGAACCATTTGATTGTTTTTTCCTAACCAATTGATAAATTTTACCAACTAGTTGATTAATTGGGCCAAAGTTGATCGGTTTATTTTCTTTTTCTTTTTCCACTCTCTCAAAGTGGTTG
This sequence comes from Tamarix austromongolica, assembly GCA_039764185.1. NCBI lineage: Eukaryota > Viridiplantae > Streptophyta > Magnoliopsida > Caryophyllales > Tamaricaceae > Tamarix > Tamarix austromongolica. The sequence continues at coordinate 23,415,415 of CM077812.1, read as the reverse complement.
ATCAATTTGGCCAAACTAATAGAATGTTCTAGGACCATTTAATCGGATCTACCAAACTAGTTAATAGGTTTAAACAAAGAGAAAACCAAGGTCATCACAAAACTACCTGCCGATGGGTTGGGTTGACTAGTCAATTGTTCTAAGGCCTAGTCAATTGGTTTGACCTAACAAGTTGATAGGTTTGCTCTCAAATAGCAAATAATAGACATTTTTCACTCAAATCATCCTTAAAATTCTTACCACATCCAAACTAAAATATATCCTAACATCATATCAACACTTCTTCAATTCATAAACTGAAACAAGCTTAATAATTAATCAAATAGACCTAATTTTGCATAAAATCATGCATTTTTCACAAAATTCATAAGTTAATCAAAATGCCTTCATCTAAAATCAAATTCTCATGCCAACTTATAAAATGAGTACTTTTTAGCATTCTCCACAAAATATACTTAACTAAGTCACATTGTAGAAGTAAAAATGAAACACTTGGTATAAGCAAAACTTTTCTACAAATAGAAAAACACATCTTGAAGATTTTCAATTTCCAAACCTAAAGAAAAAGAAGTTAAAGCATAAAAAATCAAAGGAATAATTTAAATAATAAGAAATCAAATTAGGAGAAAATAAACTTACCAAACCCAAGAGAAAAATAGAGAGAATTTGTGCTAAAATAAAGACTCAACTTCATCCTAAATCTAATCCTCCCTTGCTTAAAGATAAACACGAAGGAGCTATAGAAAAGCTTAGAAGAATGGAAAGGAATTGAAACTAATCTCAAAAGTGAGAGAAAAGAAGAAAAGGATAGAGAGAGGGATGGACTATTTTAGTGGCTAAAAGAAAAGTGTGTGGAAGAAGTGATCAGGGCTACTTATAGCTAACAAATTGGTACATAGTTTAAAAAAAATCATCTTGAGTTTAAAAAATGTACTCATCTTGAATAAAAGAAAAGTGGAGATGGATTATCAATGTTCAATTTTTGTATAATAAGGTTTCCCACCAAAATTAAGTTTAAAAAATTTACTCATCTTGAATAACCAATCAATCAGTTTGGCCTACTAGTTCAAAGTTCTATAGACTAGTAAATTAGTTTCCTAAACCAGTCAATCAGTTCAGTTAAGAAAAATGCTATAGCTAAAATGACGAACTAATTAATCATTCCACCTAAAAATTTATTTTATTCAATTTTTAAAACTTGTTCAAATCTAACTTTCCCTCAAACTCAATTATGGTTCTAAATTAGAATCAAACATTATCAAATATTAATAAATACCATAACTTCTCATTCAATAAACTTCACAACAAGATGGAGTATTATAACACTACCCCCTTAGAGTGGTTGCGTGTAATACCTCAAAATTTACAATTGAAAATTTTCGTTTAAGGAAAAGGTTTAGCTGAAGCGAAATAATAAAATGTAAATTATGGGGATATTACCGCCACATTTAGTACTAGACCAGTTCACTTCTACCGTTCTAGTACCAAATACTAAGATTGATTGGGATAAACATCAAACACGAGTCGATAATTAAAAAGAGAATTCATAAAAGAAACGAGTTGTTAACCATACAAGAAATTAGAGTTATAACATAATAATAATAATAATAATAATAATAATAATAATAATAACAATAATAATAATAATAATAACAACATTAACAATAATATCAATAATAATAATAATAATAATAATAATAATCATTAACACTTATATAAAAAGGTTTAAGGGTTAGGAAATTAGAATACCATCTAGGCTTGGTGGTGGAGTTGGTGGCGGTGGAGGAGGAAGAGAGGTGGAGAGATGGGGGTATAGGCTAGAGGAGAGGGAATGAGGGGGTGTTTAAGGTGGTGGAAGGTGTCTCAGGTGGATAGGGGAGCATGGAGGTGGTGGTGTAGTCAGAAGTGGCAGTGTACGGCAGTTGAGGCGGTGGCCAAAGGTGGTGGAAGGTGGAGGAGGGAGAAGGAGAGGGAGGTAGGGAAAGATGGAGGTAGAGGGAGGTATATTAGAGTCCCTTGGTTGCTTTAGGGGGTAGAGGTGATGTTATTGGCAGCGGAATCGGTGGCAGACAGTGGCACGAAGGGAGGCGAAGAGTCAAAGTGGGTTGTTCGAGAGGGGGACTTTGCACGGCAGGGGTGTCTTTTGTAGGGCAAGGCTAGGAAGGAGGGTAGCTCAGTTGTGTATGGCGGTGGCGCGCAGTCGGATTTCTGGGCTGCCAAAATCAAAACCCAATTATGGCTACCTTCGGGGTATATATATAGGTCGATTTGAAGGGAAAACGACAAATGGGAGCGGGGAAATAAGGGGAAAGGGGCATGGGTGCACCGGCCGGTGAGGGTAGGCCAGTGCAGGTCTACCTTCGTAGGCCATTTTGACGGGAAAGAGGGGATGGCACACGCAAGAGAGGGAATGGCTGGCTAGGTTGAAGTCATAGGGAAGACAGCGGGGAAGAGAAGGGAAGAATGGTGGGTCAACTGGCGTAATCGGGGGCGGAAATTTCAGCGCCAATCAGGGGGGAGTTGCAGCGGCGTGAGGAAGAAGAAGAAGAAGAAGAAAAAGAATGAGGGGATGGACCGACGTCTAGGAGAAAACAAAAATGAAACGAAAAAGCCGGACCAGCCAGGAGAAGAAAAAAGAAGGGTGACGTGGGCCTAGGCCGCGTAGGAGGGAAGGGTAAACTAGGTCGAAGGCGGGCGCCCCCAGGTCGGGGGAAAGGAGAAAAAGAAAGGAAGAAGGAAGAGAAGAAAAAAAAGGAAAGAAAAGGAAGAAGAGAGGGAAAAAAAGAAAAAAAGAAGAAGGAAAAAAGAAGGAAAAAGGTGGGTTGGGGGTTAATTAATTTATTTTAGGTATTTTGGGATATTAAATATATATTAATATTAAAATAATAATTAAATTCTCTTTCTAGGTTAATCAGGATTTTTGAAAGATTTTTCCTAAATTCTTTTTTAATTAGTAAAATACTCAGTTTTTTCTATTTAAATTATTTATTAATTTCTCATAAATTTGCATTAATTAATTCCCTCTTATTTTAATAAGAATAGTTTATTTAATTAATTTTCCTATAAATCCTTATTTTGCCATAATTTCCTAAATTAGGGTTTTGGGGTATGTCATTGCATCCCCGAAGCCTACTAACTAAGGTTTAGGCCTATTATATCTACACACACCAATTCATATAGTACATTAAACAAGGTAAATGGGTAATACCCCCTTAAAAAAAGACTATGCCTAATACATCATACTAGGAGAACAACTCTAGGTATTTTGGTTGAATATCTTGTTGAGCCTTCCAAGTGAGCTCTTCAGTGCCATGTTGTAACCAAATAACCTATACTATTGGAAAAATCTTTGTGTGTATAGCTTGGGTCTTTGTGTTTAGGACACTTACTCATCATTCTACATAAGTTAGAGACTCCTCAAGATATAATGAATCTAGTCGGATGATATGGAAATGATTCACTATGTATTTCCTCAACTAATATATGTGGAAAAGATTATACACACACAATAATTCCATTGGTAGGGCTAAATGATAAGAAACCTTGTAAACATGATCCATAATATCATATGGTCTAATGTACTAACGACTAAGCTTATGATTTCTACTAAACCTTATGACTCCCTTGGTGGGATAGAACTTGAAAAGGACTCTATCGCCCACTTCATAACCCTCAGTTTGTCTTCTCAAGTTTGTATAGCTCTTCTATCAATCTTAAGTTGCTCGTATACCATCCTGAATCAGTTGAGTCTTCCTCATCATCTCCTCAATCATCTCTAGTCCCAACACAATCGTCTCGCTGATATCATTTTAACATAAGGGACTATAACACGTTCTCTCATTCAAGGCTTCACAATATGCTATCTTGATACTAGCATGATAACTATTGTTGTAAGAGAACACAATTAAGTCCAGGTGGTCCTCCTAACTACCCTCAAACTTCAACACACATGCTCAAAGCATATCCTCTAAGGTTTGAATGATCTTCTCAGTCTGACCATTTATGGCTAGGTGAAAAGGAGTATTCATCCTCAACTGAGTCCCAAAAGTATCTTGTAACTTTTAGAGTCTTGGTCCAACATAATGTCTCTAGGCACCCCATGTAATCATACAATGTACTTCCTATAAGCATTGGCTTTCTACTCCACTCTTTTTATCATCTTTATGGATATGGATGATGTCATTATAGTATGGTGATCCACAACAACCCAAATGGAATCAACACCATTACGTGTCTCTGGAAGATCCACCATAAATTCCATTAATATGTAGTTCCATTTTCCTTCTAGAGCTTATGGTGGTTGTACTAACCCTGCTGGCCTCTTATGCTCAATCTTGATCATCTACCAGGTCAAACATCAAACAACAAACTTTGCCAGCTAGTTGAATGACATGGTTAGTTAACCAATATGTCATATCATTCATTTGGTTAACAAAAATCCCTGCTGGGAAAAATGTGCACAATTAGTTGATTGAGAGGGATATTATTTAAATAATTAGAGCATGCACAATAAGTTGACTAAAAGTGCATGTTAATCGATTGGGCCACCAAGTATACATCAACCAATAGTGCATATAAGTCAATCGATTGTCTTAATACTCTTAATCTAATTTATGAAACTTTACATAACTTCTTCAAATCATTAAAAACATAAATGCATCATCATTCATGCATTTTAACGTCTCTAAACCATATTTCTGAAATGCTTATTACCTAATCATGCTTTAAAATTCATTAATCAACAAAAAATCATGCTTAGTTATTAAACACCATGATTAGAACTTGAAAATTCCTATAACATGCTCTTCTACTTCGTATGTACACTTATTTAAATTAAAAAAATTCTCACATTCAAAAAAACTATTAACATACATCCTTTCACTAAACTCAAAATCCTAAAGCCTACACAACTTCATATGCTTATTTTCCTCAATAGATAAGGTAAGAGTGACCTACCTCAAGCTTTAGCAAAAATACAGAAGGAAAAAAAAAGGAGAGACTTCACTAAAATAGGAACTACAAATATTTCAACAACTTGATTACCCTAAGAAGAATAAAAAAATCTTAAAATGTTAATCAAATTGAAGCATGGCTAAAAGATCAAGAAAAAAATTATGAAGTACACAAAATTTATTTCAAAATAGAGAAAAACAAGGGCAGTATCTATTTTCTTTAATATCTTCCAAATATAATCCTCCTTTATTTAATAAAAATTAAGTATATCAAAGGGAATGATGAGAGAAGAAGAGAAAAATTATATTATTGTAGAAGTAGAGATGAGAGGGAGCTTGGTTTAGAGGAGAAAAGAGATACAAATTTCTCCTAAGCCCTAAAGAATCTAAAATTTTAAGGAAATAAGGTAAAATCAAAGCTAAAATAGAGATTATTGTATTTTGTGAAGATTAATGGAGCCTTAGGTAGTAGCTAGGTTAAACTTTGAAATAAAAAATGTGGGAAAAGGGATGGAAAGGGATCTTAAGGCAAAATTATAGGCTTTGTAGATGATTATACAAGAAAATATCTTGGATCATCAAGTTTATTAAAGGAAGGAGCGAGGCTGAAGAAACACATTTGTTTATGTTATAGGGTTGCTTTTTCTAAAAGTGAAATCCTCAAATAAATTTATAAATGGTATAAAATGTTTAAAAAGTTCAATTACATTTTAAAACTTGTTTATAAATTATGTAGATCATTACATCTTGATATCAGTTGATCAATGGGTTATGTCGTTTTATCAATTGTTCATTAGCTTAACAGTGTAAAAATGTTTTGTCCATGACCCAAAAAACTTATTTCCTCCATTTTTCCTTTTTTTTGAAATATTTTGCAAATCAAATCCAAATTACACACTTAAATTAAGATCAAATGGACTCAAATCATCATTGTAATCATCAATTACCACACATTGGAGACCTACATGTGTTGATTATGACAATACTACCCCCTTAAAAGATATTTCATCCTATAAGCCAATAGATAAATTTAAAATCCTAATTACTAACTTTCCCAAATCAAATATATCACATATAGCATAATAATGCAAAGGTGTTACTACCCTTTAAAAGAAAAGGACCAAACCAAAAAAAATAACACTACTATGAGAACAAATCAAAATACTTCACATGAAAATCCTCCTTGGCATCCCTAGTGGTTTCCTTGGCTCCATGTTGTGAATAAAGAACCTTAACCAATGAAACGAAATTTATACATATTTCCTAGGTATTCATATCTAAAACACTCACTAGGAACTCCTTATACATCAAAGACTTGTCTATCTCAATCATTTCTAGCTAAATGACAAAGGAAACATTTGCATCATATTTACTCAACTAGGACATATGGATGACATTCTACACATGAGAGAACTCTATAAATAATTCTAGTTCACACATAACATTATCGACTCACTTTGTGATCTAATAAAGGCTAATGTATTTTAGATTAAGCTCTCCCAACCTATCAAACCTCACCATTCCCTTGGTTGGAGAGACCTTGAAAAAGACTTTATTACCCACCTCATTATCATCAATCCCCTTATTTAAATTTTCATAGCACTATTTTCTATCCTAAGAAACCCTTATTTGATCCTTAATCAACCTAATTTTCTTCGTAGTATTCTAAATCATATTCGATCAAAGTTAACCATCTTACTAAAATCACTCTAAAACAAAGGATATGTCACTTCCTCAGATACACGGTCTCAGTAGGTGTCATCTTGGTGCTTGTATGGTAACTACTATTATAAGAGAATTCGATCGAGTCCTTATGCTCTCCCTATTACCATCAAATTCTAACACCTATGCTTAGAGAATGATCTCTAACATCCTAATAATCCTCTCCATTTGAAAATTAGTAAGAAAATTAAAAGAAGTACTAATCTTCAAATGTGTCCCAAATGTAGGTTGCAAATTTTGCTAGAATTTCAAGAAAAACCTCAAATTACACTCTAACATAATATCTCTTGGTACCTTGTGCAACCTAACCATGTGATTCTTATAAGAACTATCAATCTACTAAATAATCAGAGTTGGATTCATAGGAATAAAAATGGTTAACTTAGTTAAATGGTCAATATTAACCCAAATGGAGTCACAAACCATTATGATTTATTAGAAAACTAACAATTAAATCCATGTAAACATTACCCTACTCCCACTGTAGGCCCTTCCGTAGATGCAAGAGCCATATAAGTGTCATATGCTCAATTTTAACCTTCTAACAATTTAAGCACCTATAAATGAACTCTAAAACCTCCCACTTCATATGGGGCTACCAATACATCTTCTTTAAGTGCTTATACAACTTATCCAACCTGGTGTGAGTAGATTAAGGAGAAAAACAATCCTCTTCTATGATATTCCTCTTCAACTCCTTAAAAACTATGACATACACCACTAACCTTGATATCAAATAATGCCATTATTAGGGATCTAAAATCCTAAAACTATACCCTCTTCAATACCATATCTTTCTCCATAGTATGGCACACTAGATCTAATGTAGCTTTTCTCCATCAACTCCTTTAACCATGCCTTAAGTTCCTTCATCTTTGGGAGTTTCATAAAGTAAAATGCCTTGGACACTAACTTATTCCTTAGCAACATATTGATTAGGAACTTAACATCTCAAAATGGTGGCATATGTATAATCTCCTTAGGGAGCAAATTAGGGTACCCCATAATGTCTCAACTTTGCTCTAATGGTCTCTCCTAATCAATATCATGAACACTATATATGAAGAGCATATACCCATTCAAAAAAAGGGTACCAAGGGTGATAGGAGACACAACCCTCGCTAAGGGCCTCATATCACATCTTTGATGAGAGACCCTATACCCTTTGACCCCTAAAGATCCTCATACTTCTATACAAAATATATAAACACTCAATATTTTCCCACCATATTCATGCCCATTATCATGTCAAAATCATGCAACTCAAGCTCTAAGAGTTCGAAGGAAAACTCAAAACCACTAACAACAAAAGCCATGACTCAATAAACCCTAGAGAAATCAATCATATCACCTAAAGGTAATATAATAGAAGTGGAAAATTTGGCAAATTGAGATAATATAACTCTAAAACAAAAGGAAATGGCATAATGAACTTAAATGCACCATAATAAAAACAAACACATGATGATAAAGAATAAATATTAATCATACCATGCCACAAATCTACCTTACTCTAAGACTCAAATTGGCAAATAAAGTTCAAGTGACTACCAAGACAAACTCTAATAACACTACCTTATCCCTAAATAGGATGAAAGGTAAAAGCATTTTTATCCGTCAACTGACTAGAACAACTAACATCATTGGCTAGTAATGGAGGAACTCTCAAAGCAAGGTGTTGTTGAATTTATCTAATACTATGAGCCTAAGATTGATCCCTCTGTTTACTATCACATCCTACATGACAAGGATGGGTGTCCCAACATGCCATAACCATGGTAGGCTACCATGTTACCTAATCAACTCACTCCTAGGTGGTTTGCTATAGAATAATTGTAGCTATAGTACCTCTCCCCAAAGCAACGCCTAGATTAAACTCCCAATCAGGGTTCTTACCCTAGGGACCTATTGTACCTAAATGGTATGGTACCACCAAAATGTACCTTCTTCCCACAACTAAAGAACTAAGGACCCCTAAACTTTCTCTTACATCCTTACTAGACACTTCTAGCTTAAATCACATGGGAAGCCTCTATAGCAAGCTTCTACATAGTGATGATATCTAGTGGAGTAACTCTAACCTATAGCTCCTAGTATCTAATGCTAACACTTAATTTGAAGTGATGAACCAACATCACGTCTTTAGCCTCAAACTTTAAGAAAAAAGGGACAAAGTCCATGAATCATATATTGTAATGTTCCACTATTAGATTCCCCAACCAAATTTATGACTTACATGTAGCTATATACTAGACTCTCATGGTATTTACAATATTGCAATCCTATGCATGCATATGTAGGTACATAATGGCATGCTTAATATTAGCCCTGAATTATTATTTCATGAGGTTCCTTCTTCTTCTTCTTCTTTAGTTTTTTAATTTAAAGCCTCAAATCTATTTATAAATCATTAAATCTTGTTTACATGGTTCAATGAACTTGTAAAAAAATATTTTTAAACCATTAAGATAATTAAAAATAATGCTATAAGTCATTTGGAAAGAGAATCAAATTAAAAAAGAATTTATATCGGGTTCAACCAATCATCAATCAACCAATGGGTTATATCAATTGACCAATTATTAATTACCTCAAAATTTACATAATTATGGATACATTAACTGATGAGGTTTCCATTTCAATTTATGGCCTTGAAAACACATCTTCTCCTCCTTCCCCAATCTTGTATACATAAAATTTACACATCTAAATCAAGATAAAATGTTCTCAAACCATCATCAAACACGTGAATTAACAAACATTGGAGACCCAAATTTATGGGGAATTATAAGAACACAATGTGGCCTTTACTTTAGTGAGTCATCATGAATTAATTACATCTCTACCCCACATTGCTCCACATGATGATCAACTTAATCAAATTATTATTGTTGCAAGTATCAATTATATAAGTTACTACATATTGGTATATTTCTTATGTATAGGTTTATCATACAAGTTCTTTATATATGGTGTTACTTAACATATGGTTCATTCTTTGATGTAGGTAACCTTATCAAATGGATCCTTATTACCACAACTTCCAAAAAATGGTATAAAGAAGATGATCCAAGTGCTACTAAAACAAACCATAGCTTATATGCATTAGATTATACCCATGACATGCACTAAAGAGATAAGAATATTGTGGCTATTTTAATTGATGATGTTTAATTCCCTTTATGATATACTTTTGTTGTATGAAACTTTATGCACTTCACTTGGTTATATATCATGCTAAAATATTGTTTCACCTTTAACTAAGTAGATTATAATTGATGATATAATGTATATTGCAATGTTATATTAGGGAAATTTGTTTTTAACTATTTATTATTGTATTCAATTTTTTCCCTTACCATTTAGTACTTCATTGTATGTCAAATTTTATTAAGTATTATGTAATATTAAGAAAATAAATGATCATATTGTACGAATCTTTCCTAATTTAAAAATGCATAAAAACTTAAATATAACCAACTAAACAACACAAAACTACTAGTTATTGCCTATGTACTTGTAAACTATAATTATTTCTTAGACACTAAAGATAAAATTTCACTACTTGTTATCGCTTTGATACGCTTGTGTACAATATAAAGAACCAAAGTACGATACCCTATGATGACATCATGCATTAGACAAAGTGCATATATTTTATGTTGTGTAAGTGTCAAGTGTTTCTTGTCTTGGCCTTTATCATCAAAGTTTATAAGGTTTACCAATAAATGATACATTTGGCAAAAATAGGTCATTACATTCTTTAGTAAAAAATTAAATGAGGCCAAATCAATTTACTCTACATATGATAAAAAATTTTGTGCCGTCATAAATAGCTTAGAAACATGGAGCCATTATTTTAGATATAAATAACTTATTTTGCATTCAAACTATGAAAGTTTTCATGTAATCTTTATAATTTGCACTTATATAGGTAATAATTAGTATTTTTGTGTTGATTAGTTGATTATATTTAAGTTTCCATGCATTTTTAAATTAAAAATGAGTAATATAATATGTCAGTCCTAAGCTAGAAAAATAGTTTAATTTTTACAATCATTTATGTTTTCTTTCAAACATTTTGATGGTAAAGAATATGTGGTGAAGCAAGAGAATCTTAATCTTAATCTTCTGATGACGAAGAACAAGAGTTAGTATACTTAAAGATGGTACCAATTGTTCTTGAAGATACTAATACTTCAAATCTATTGTTAAGTAACTCTTGCAAGTATCATATATATTTGCAAGAACACCAATCTATCAAAGATATCTAGTGTATAAGACAATGGAATTAAAAGGATTAAAAAGTTGCATGAAAGATAAAGCTACAAGACACAAAGCTTGATTACATATGATTATTCAATGTATTACATACTTAGAGTTTTGTATAGCTTTGATATTTTATTGTATAATTTGTAATGTCTCTAATTTGACATTGTAATCACTATATATATAATATAGGTTTGCATATAGTTGATATTTGTTAATTAGGCTAGTTATATGGTCTTGGTTAATAAATATTAAGCTAGGTCTACACGTGTGTGTGTGTGTGTGTCCATATATATATATAGGGTGTTTGTACATTGTGATGCATGAAAAACTAATGAAAAGAATCAAAATTTTGAAAGCTAATTCAAGCTTTCTTTTCTCTTCTACATCAAGTGATAGTTTATTGAGATGTTGAAGATTATTCTCTAGAGAAAACTAAGTTATTTCTCTATTGAATTAATTTGATACTAGATTAGATCAATATCAACCTACCAAAGTGCAATGAAATCATCAACCACAAGTTAACATTTCTGTCTTCTTGGAATCATTTTTGCAACCAAAGTCACTAAAATAAAGGTCCTACATTGTAGAAGATTAATTATCCATGATCTTCTACATCAAGTTTTCTATTAGAGCTACTTTGGAGTCGAGATCATAGGGTGCAAAGCTTCATCACCTTGTCTGATAACACAATTTATCACCATCGAGTTCTTAGTAAGGTTATTGAACTTTCTTGATTGATTTTGTTGAATCTTGATTGTTCTTCTTTGAATCTTGAACCTATTTGAATGATATCAAGTAGGACATGCACGGTGTAAAGGACTTGATATAGGAATCTTGAAAATAGTCTTGATAAAATACATGCAAAGAATTAACACAAACAAACTTGATGTATGAGATTATTTTGTCAAAACTATAAAGAAGTAATTTTGTGTGCATGGTGTGTGTATTATACCATAATTAACACTGCTCATTTTGCATGAACTATTACGTGTGTAGTATGGTATTGTCCTGAATGATCACGTGTAATGATCAATGCATGTGTAGAATTGATCATGTAAGAGTTTTGTTTATGACACCACTTAGTGTTTATGTGTTTTTTGAACTTTTGATTCATGTGCCACTAATTATTTAGTCAAATGTATGTGTTGAATAATTAAGTAGAATAATTTTACATTAGTGCACTATCTTTACTTTGTTAAAATTACACACAAAAGCATATAAACATGCATGATACTGTGTAAGTGTTTTCGTGTTGAATGAATGTGAATTTGCTAAATTCTACATCAAGAGCTTTGCAAGAAGGGTGGAAAGTGTGTTCAATTAATTGTATGTGTAGTATACATAATGGGTTGTTGTGTGTTTGATTCAATAGAATCAAATTTTTTTGGTAAAAACCAACCAAGGATTAGAGGGTGACAAATTATTGATCCAGGTTTCCTAACTGAAACCATAAGTATTTTTCTAACTTGTGAGTAAGTGTGCTAGTGAGTCAAAAACATGGAAGGGGAAAAAAATTTCAAGCCATGTTTGAGGCCATCCAAAAGCTCTCAGCCAATCTAGATGTAACAAATGCTCAACTTAGTCAAATTATTTCAATGTAAACATAATTAAAGACAATGGAATCTAGATTTTCTAAACAAGAATTGGTCTAAAATATCCTAGAACAAAGGGAGTTCTATGGAGACTGAATGGTGAGTACATTAAAACCAACTAATCTAGCAAGAGTAAGATACCTAAAGTTTTGTGTATACCATGATGAAGATTCACAAGGGAGTGGAAGCAACCAAAAGTTTTATAACTATCAACCAAAGAATCATCAAAATGAAGATGAAGGTATTAAACTTGATCTTCTTGATTTTGATGGTAGACTTCATGCTGATTTATTTTTTGAGTGGCCGTATGAGGTAGAGGCTATATTTTATTTCAAAGGTTATTGGGATGAACAAAAATATAAACTTTCTACTCTTAATTTTAATATTTTTGCTAGGATATGGTCTTATAATTTGATAAGGATTAGGGAAAGGAAAGGAAAATAGAAAATCAATTCCACCAAGCCTCATGTCAAGTAATGTACTTTGTATACAAAGTACTATTCAAGTACTCAAGCTACAAAGCAAACCCTACAAGTGTTGATAATAATCAACGATCTACTCAAGAAGATAAAGGAAAGAATAAGTTCAATAAGATCTCTACAAAATAATGCTTTACATGCTAAGGATTTAGACACTTTGCTTGTAAATGTTCTAACTAAAAAGTATTGTCCACACAAGAAATTGAAGTTATAAAGACTTGTAAAGAGGACCCAAATTCGAGCCTATTGAAGAAATTTCTAGTGAGTCATAGGAGGAGGAAATTTCTTATTATGTATTGGAAAGAGTACTTCAAGTCCAAGCTAGTGAGTAACCCAATCAACGAGAAAAGATATTTAAAGCTAAAGAAAGAGTGGGAGATATAGTTTATCTAGTTATCATTAATAGTGGATATTGTATGAATGTAGCTAATGAAAGAATGGTGAAATATTTGAGATTGAAGACACAACCACATCTAAAATCTCATTCTCTTCAATGGTTAAACAAGGGTAAAGGAGTCAAGGTAATCAAGTAAACCCTAATCTCATTTTGAATTATTAATTATCATGATGATGTGCTATGTGATGTTTTGCTTAAAATGCATGTGGAATCTTATTAGGTAGACCATGGAAATATGATATAATTGCTATTCATAATGATATTACTAGTGAATAGCTAGTTGATAAAGATAAAAAAAAAACAGAGCATAAACTTAAACCTTCTAAGTGTGATAATAAGAACATAGTCAAGAACACAAAGAGTTTATTTTTGTATGAGAATGCTATGGTAGAATGTATTAAAGAAGAAGGTAGTTGCTATGCTCTAATTATTAGGGAATATCCACAAGGGGAGAAAAATAACAATAATCCTCAATTGAATGAGCTTACTGATGAGTATTATGATGTGTTTCCTGATGACTTACCACTTAGATTACCACCTAAAAAAGGAATAGAATATACTATAGACTTAATGCATAGTGTGTATTTACCTAATCGAGTTGCATATCAATGTAATCCATAAGAGGATAAGGAAATAGAGAGACAAATGCAAGAACTCATTGAAAAGGGATATGTGAGAGAAAGCATGAGTCCATGTTGTGTACCTACATTACTTGTTCCTAAAAAAGATGGTACATGAAGTATGTGTATTGACTCTACAATTGTGAATAATATAACTATCAAATATATATTTCCTATGTTGAGATTATATGACATATTAGATGAGTTATGTGGAGATCAATTATTCTCTAAAATTGATCTAAGGGGTGGATATCATCAACTGAGAATAAGAGAAGGGGATGGATGGAACAATGCATTCAAAACAAAATATGGTCTTTATGAATGACCTGTGATGCCTTCTGGTTTATGTAATGCACCTAGTTTGTTTATGATATTAATGAATGAACTTCTTTGAAATTTTCTTGAATGTTTCATTGTAGTATACTTAGATGATATAATTGTGTATAATGAAAATGAGCACAATTATCTTATTCATTTAATGAGGTTACTTGATAAACTCAAGGAAGCTAAACTCTATGGAAAAATGGAGAAATGTAATTTTATGCTCTCGAATATTTTTTTTCTTGAATATATTGTGATTATTGAAGGTATAAAAGTGGATCCCATAAATATTCAAGCTATTCAATATTGGCCAATACCCCAAGATATTTATGAGGGGAGGATTTTTCATGGTTTGATAAGTTTTTATAAAAGATTCATCAAGGATTTCTCAACTATTTCCGCACAAATAACATAACTCATAAAGAAAGGTGATTTCAAATGGAGTGAAGCTACAACTAAAGCCTTCAAGATTTTGAAAGACAACCTATGTAATGCTTTGGTATTATCTTTACCAAATTTTGATAAATTGTTTAAAGTTACATGTGATACTAGTGGGGTAATGATAGGAGGTGAACTCTCATGAGAAAAATGGGCAATTACATTATTTAGTGAGAAATTAAGCCTCTGTTTGGTATTATTTATTTTAATAATTACTTTTAGATAAAATATACTAGTCAAAAATTACTTTATTTAGTAAAATATATGCTTCTTTTTACTTTTGTTGTATAAGTGATAAATACTAAAAATCTATTTATTATACCTTATTAGTTTTTGCTTTTTTATTTTTTTACAAAATTTACTTTTTATTTCCCATCTTCAATTGTTATCTTCCCAAATCTATATCTTTTGGTAATGATTATTCTATAAATTATTTAATATCAAATATTAAAAATCATATGATATATTAAAAAATTAAAAAAAATATAAAAAGGTATAAAGATATTGTAAAGTACTAAAAATTGTAAAAATAACAATTATAAAATAATTAAAAATTTATGAAAAACACTAAATTTTTTTATAAATTTTACTAACATCTAAAATTTAAATAGTGATAATGACAAAAGTTTATATCATGAATGAACTTCTTAGATTCATGATAAACATTATAAAAACAAATAGCTTAGTGACATGCATGGTAAATGCCATCTAAAATCCTACACCATATCATTTCTATTTCTCTAGAAGCTCTACCCTCTACATATTGTCCAACATCCTTATTCCTATTATTTTCTTTATATTTTTCACTACTAAAAAAATCATCAAATAATACATTATCTATTCCATCAAACTTAAAAAAACTATGGATTATCATTGTTGTAATGACAATGAACATTTGTTGTTCCAAACTATAATTCGGCATATGCTTTATGATGGGAAAACAAGCCTTCAAAACGCTAAAGCAGCACTCTATGACATTTCACACTAGAGAGTGTAAATGATTAAATAACTCCTCTTTACTTTGTGGACCACCAACTCTTTGAAAATCGGATAGATGATACCTTGTATCCTAGAATGTCGAAAGATAGTATAATGTATAAGGACAACCTGAATCAACCATATAATAATTGCCTACAAAAAATGTAATTTTATATTATTAAAACTATAATATTTTATACTTAATATATAAATTAATATTATATTGACCTTGAGGAGGATGAGGAAAGTTTTTTTTGGGATATCAAATACAGTGTTGGAATATTTGAGAATCATGAGTTGACCCCTCCCATCCATCTTCCACAAATTTGAACAACATATCTAAAGAACAAACTACCATCACATTTTAGGTACATAATCCTTCACGATTAAGAAAGGGCATTTTTTCATTCTTTGGAATACAAGAATTAATATGTGTCCCATTTATAACTCCTACTCAATCATTAAAATAAGGTCATAGTCTCGAATCATTTTTTATCTCAAGAGGGACCTCATAAAGGCTTTAATGAGGACTTATAATCTCACTAGCAATCTTTGATATAGTAATTAAATCCTTGTTGAAATATCTATTAATGGTCTCTTCAGAATGCTAAAATCAACCTTGCATAACTCTATTCCTTTCATTATTCCCAATTGTATATAAAAAAAATTGCTAACTGTTTCTCAACAATCATATTATAAGTATCACTTAACAAACTCCTTGATCTCAAAAAACTTGATAACCTAAGAAAATTAGCCTTCTTCATTTAAAAAAATTGTGGCATAGATTATCATGACCTTTTAATATATGTTAGACAAATTGGTGACCTATTTTAGAAGAATCCAAATAAACTTACTTCTTAATAAATGTCTTTCTTCTTTTTCACAGTAGTTGTAGTACAAGTAAAAGTAGTAGTAGTCCTTCTATTTTTTCCTTTTTTATAGGGTACATAAACCCAATATATATGGAATTAATTAGGATTTACAAACTATAATATTATATCAAACCAAAAGCTAATTCAAAGTTTACAACAAATAACATTTAAATTTTTTAGCGAAGGACATGAATACTTTAAATTTAATTCAAGCAAATAAGATATGTAATTGATTGGCCAAAGTCTATCAAAGATAATACATTAATGAATTATCTATATAGCTAAAGAAGATAGCAATATATGTATTACACTTTCAAGAATGAACAACTAAAATTAGATATTTGACATATAATATTATTCATTATAAAAAACTAAGAGTAACAACTCAATAAAATTACATAAGTTCAGCATAAACAAGAGAATTTATACTTCATGGATTGGTTTTACAAACACAAAATAATAAAAAAACCAAAAACGAAGCTTAGTCTTTTACAAGATACCATAATAACCTAACATCCTTAATCAATTCTTAGATGGATCTCTTAAAGATTTCAACCAAACATTAAGTTTTTGAGGATCCATATACATCCATATGTCTCTATTATTAGAATCCTTGAAATAATTAGTAGCGAGGATAAATAACTCATTAGAAATTTCATCACCAATGGCATTTATAACAACTAAGCATTCTTTTATGGTGGGGGTTGTTGAAGCTTGAGATGTTGGTAAAGAAGGATCATTGTTACTCTTAAATATTAATTCACACAATTATAACAACTTGTTATCAAGATTTTCACTAGCTCACTCCTTTCACTTACGAGAACTATATTTTTGACTCTTAAAATGCTTGTTACTTGAAATTTTCTTTTGGCATGTCACAATGTCTGAATTACTAGTATCACAACCCTGACATAAAATTAGAGGGTGACATATATATTATGTTTAAAGCTTCCTTATGTTGCCCTTTAGTGACATATATATTGTTTACATGGGAAAAAAATTTCGTTATGGAGGAAAATATATATACATATGTACATATCTGTGTGTGTGTAATCCATTAGAAAAGGAATTACAATAGAATACTTATATCTTGGCCACAAAATGCAATGAGCATAAAATTAGGTTAGAGAAATAACATAGGAAAGCTTATGAGAGTGAAGGAAAAAAAACTCCATTTAATTTGGTACAAAATTAATCAACTCCCAATATGTATGCAATCCTATCATGAAGATACAACAAGAATTAATAAATAGACAAGGTCCAGATACCAAAGACTAATTAGAAGGATCATTACAGCATAAGGCACTCAAAAATCAAATTAATTGCAATACAAAGAATAATAAAAGCACAAATATTATCACATGTCTAGCCTAATCTTTTAGAGGTGAAAAATGTCTTTTCCAATGTTGAGTAAAGATACTAATACTTAACACCAAAACAACAAAATGACTAGTACTCATGATTTGTTAAAATAATTACAAGAGATAATATTTGCACATAACAACATATTCCAGATAAATTAGATTTAAGTTTACCCACTATCTAAAAGTCATGAGATGTTGGCTGCTCACCTAATTCATCCACTATAACCCAAAGAACAACACATATTTATCTAAATATAAAAAGGAAGAGTGTAGAGAAACAATAATCTTTAACATGTATAGAGGTGAAGGTTATTAAAGGTATTGGACTTTTTAAAAGTTGGAATAGACGGAAATGAGTATGGGGTGGCTAATCAATCCATATATGTATCTCGATTGCTGCTAATGATGTTACATGCTAACAAAAACACTTAACATATCAATAGAATAAAGGGAGAAAAAACAAATAGAAGAAGTATGACTGTAGTAACTAAAAGCTTACTAATACTTTGACATATCATATGATTGTATTTCCATCAAGAAAATTTATATAGATATAGAAATGTGGAGAGCTATTAGCCATTCTGTAGGCGGTGTGTTCTATACCATAAATTGAACAACATTGCTCATAACCTCACACAAAAGAAACCAAGCTTGACTGCTTTAGAAATGAGCGACTATTAATGAGATATGTTTGACATTAATCATAACCAACCTCAAAACCTACCATGTCATCCTAACAAGGAGGGTGAAAAACTATTTTTGCAAAAATATCAAAATAGGGAAAGAGAAAAGCATTTGATGGAAACCAATTAACCTCAAAACTTACCCCGTTATCCCAAACAACAGCCACAATCACTATTCAAAAACCATGAAATACCTAACAAAATCAAGATCAAATTGAATACAAAATAGATCAATCAAATAAAGCTTATGGTGGTACGACATGAGTGGAGTAGAAATGTTGGGTTTTCTTTGCAAAAAATACAACAACAATTCGTTAACAAGAAAATAATGAGCTTAAGAAACCTAGAAAAAAATATTTACACAATCAAAATTGAAGACAACTATAGCAAGAAATGGAGAAAGAAAGAATAATGAGGATGTAACAAAATGAGAATTTGAAGAGGAAGGGAAATAGAAGGCTAACAATTACAAAGCTATATCTTATGTAAAAGATCAAGTAAAGAACGAAGGGATAGAAGAGCATGAAATGGAAATGGAGATGGAATGAGATGGAAGTAGGAAAATTGGAGAAGGTGAGAAGTAGAAATGGAGAAGGTGAGTAGTAGGGGTAGAGGAGGTGAGCAAAGTAGCAGAAATGGGGAAGTTGAGTGGCAGAGATAGAGTAGAAATGGGGAAGGTAAGCAGGCAAGCATGATAGAGAATTTTCCCCCTTGATTAGGAAATTGATAAATATTTTTTTTAAAAGAACAATAGAGACAAGATGAAGGAGATTGGTTGAGATGTTATGAAGGAGTTCTTTTAACAAAGTACCATATCGTACCCATTTTTTTTCAAAAGTTTTTTATAAATATAGGTAAAAATTACTTTTAGTTTATTACTTTTAGAAAGTAATTTTTACTAATTAATTTTTCATAATAACTTTTTAGAAGTAAAAATAAACACTTATTTTAACCTAAAGTTACTTTTGATAATTACTTTGATAAAAAAAACTATTTTTTAAATGTGAAACCAAACAAGCTCTAAATGGGTTCAAATTGAATTATTCAATATATGATAAGGAATTCTATGCCATCATAAGAAGTCAAGAAACATGGATTCATTATTTGAGACTTAAGCCATTTTTTTTGCTTTCAGATCATGAAAGTTTAAAATGTTTGCGTGGAAAAAAGAAGATTAGTCTTAGACATGCCTAATGGGTTAATATCTTGCAATCCTTAGTGTTTTCTATCAAACATTTTGATGTTAAGAAAAATGTCGTAGCCGATGCTTTATTTTTAAGATCTATGATACTTGTTATTTTAAATGCTAAATTATTAGGTATTGAAATGTTGAAGGAATTATATGCAAAAGATAAATAATTTTTTGAAATTTATAATCCATGTAAAAAGAATAATAGTTGTGGTAATTATGTTCTACAAGATGACTTTCTTTTCCAACTTAATAAGTTGTGTATACTTCATTCTAGTTTATGTGATTTACTTGTTAAGGAAGTACATGAGGGGGTATAGCTGGTAATTTTGGTACTTATAAAACCATAGAAATATAACAATAAAATTTCTACTAGTCACGAGCGATAACATTAATACAAAATATTATTAGAAGATGTGTGATTTATCAAAAAAGTAAAAGTTTTTTTCCATAAACCGTTGTATACTTTACTAGTTCCTAATCAAAAATGGGAGAGTGTGTGTGAACTTTATCTTGAGTTTATAAAGGACATAAAGAGGAAATAATTCTTTTCTAGTTGTAGTAGATAGGTTTTCTAAAATGGCACATTTCATACTTTATAATATAATAGATGATGCAACTCATGTAGTAGATTTATATTTCAAAGAGATAGTAAGGGTCTATGGAGTTCCTAAAAGTATAGTGTTAGATAGAGATATGAAAATATTGAGTTGCTTTTGGAAGACACTTTGACATATATTAGGTACTAGGTTATTGTTTAGTACGTACCATCATATAGTCAAACCAAAGTGACCAAAAGTTCTTTAGTAACTTTAATATGAGGATTAGTCTATAAAAGTACTAAAATTTGGGATATAAAATTGGCACATGCTAAATTTACTTGTAATAGGTGTCCTTCTAGTTCAACTCATTTGAGTCCCTTTGAAGTTGTTTATGGGGAAGATCCTTATTTATATATTGATATCTTATCATTAATAAAAGGTGGTATTAAGAATTATGATGCCAAAGAAAGAATCGAATTATTTAAAAATCCTTCATGAACAAATTGAAAACAACATTCAAAAATCTAATGCTAAATACCAAATTCAATCAAACAAAAATCAAATTCAACAAGTGTTTTCATTAGGAGATTTGGTTTGGTTACACTTAAGAAAATCAATATTTCCAAGCTTAAGAAAAAAAAACTTATGCTAAGGGGTGATGGACCATTTAAGATCTTAAGAAAATATGGCAATAAATCTTATAAATTAGAACTACCTGAACAGTATGGAAGAGTTTCTAGGACTTTTAATATTATTGATTTTTCTCCTTACT
This sequence comes from Tamarix austromongolica, assembly GCA_039764185.1. Lineage (NCBI taxonomy): Eukaryota > Viridiplantae > Streptophyta > Magnoliopsida > Caryophyllales > Tamaricaceae > Tamarix > Tamarix austromongolica. The sequence continues at coordinate 23,394,222 of CM077812.1, read as the reverse complement.
AAAGTGATGCTAATTTGAGGAAAAATTCTTCCTTACAACACGAGAATGATGTAGGAGCATATCAATCTTACTTTTCCAATGTTGAAGAACAAGAGTTAGTATACTTAGAGATGGTACCAATTGTTCTTGAAGATCCTAATTCATCTAATATTTTGTTAAGTAGTTATTGAAGGTATTATATAATTTTGAAGAAGATCAATCCATCAAAGATATCTAGTATACATGACAATTTCATTACAAGGATTACAAAATTACATGGAAGATAAGGCTATATGACACAAATCTTGATTACATGTGATTATTTAATGTATTACATACTTAGAGTTTTTTTGTAGCTTAGTTATTTTATTGTATAATTTTTAATGTTTGTAATTTTTCATTGTAATCACTATACATGTAATATATTTTTGCATATAGTTGATATTTATTAATTAGGCCAGTTATACAGGCTTGGTTAATAAAGAGTAAACTAGACCTGCATGTGTGTAAGGTGTTTGTACATTGTAATGGACAAAAAAACATTGAAAAGAATCAAAAATACTTCAAGCCTCCTTTTCTATTATTCATCAAGTGAGAGTTTCTTGAGGAGTTGAATATTATTCTCTAGAGAAAACCGAGTGATTTCTCTATTGGATTGATTTTATTTTAGATTATATCAATATCGACATATCAAAGTACACAAAATACTCAACTACAAGTCAGAATTTCCATCTTCTTGGAATAATTTTTGCAACCTAACTCACCAAAATAAAGTTATTTCATTATAGAAGATTAATTATCCATGATCTTCCACATCATGTGGTAGCAGATGTATTATCATCAAAATCTTTGATACTTATCATGTTGGATGCTAAGTTATTAAGTTTTGAAATATTAGAAAAACTATATGTAAAAGATGAATAATTATTTTAGGTGTATGATGCATGTAAAAAGAATCATAATCATGGTAATTATGTTCTTCAAGATAAATTTATTTTCAAGCTTAATAAATTATATATACCACAATCTAGTATGCATGATTTACTTGTTAAAAAAGTGAATAAGGGGATATATCTAGCCATTTCGATACCCAAAAAACTATGAAAATATTATAGGAGAATTTATATTGGCCACGAATGATAAAATTGTTATAAGCTATTATTAGAAGATGTGTAACTTGTCAAAAGAGTAAGAGTTTTCCATAAGGGTTGTATATTCCTTTACCATTTCCTACTTAACCATGGGAAGGGGTTATTATGGAATTTATGCTAGAGCTACCAAGGACATAAAAGGGAAAGAATTATATTATGGTAGTGGTTGATAAGTTTTCTAAAATGAAACATTTTATTCCTTGTAATAAAGATGATAATGCAACTCACTTGGTATATTTATATTTCAAAGAAGTGTCAAAAGTTGGATAAAGATGTAAAATTTTTAAGTTACTTTTGGAAAATACTTTGACATATTTTATGTATTAATTTGTTGATAAGTGCATCCCATCATCCACAAATATATGGTTAAATTGAAGTGAGTAATAGAACCTTGGGAACTTTACAACGAGGACTATTTAATAAGGGTACAAAATATTGGGATATAAAATTTACACATGTTGAATTTGCTTATAATAGGAGTCCATTTGAAGTTTTCTATGGATTTGATTCTTTTTTTTATTGATATATTATCATTAAAGAAATGTGACATTAAGAAGTATGATGCTGAAGAAATAGTTTAACTCTTTAAAAAACTTCTTGAGTAAATTAAGATCAACATTGAAAAATCTAATGCTAAACGCCAAACTTAAGAGAATAAAAAATAAAATTAAACAAATGTTTTCCCTAGGAATATTAGTTTAGTTATACTGGATAAAAGAAAGATTTCTAAACACAATAAAAAACAAACTAATTCTAAGAGACAATTGACCATGTAAAATCTTAAGAAAATTTATGAATAATGCTTATGACTTAAAATTAACTGAATCCTATGGTGGAGTTTCAATGTTACTGATTTATCTCCTTACTATAGTGATGATAATTTGAGGAAAAATTCACTTTTACAAGGGTAGGAGAATCTCACTCTTCTTCTATTAGATGTCAAAAGTTAGCATACTTGAGGATGGTACTAATCATCCTTAATCCTAATGCTACTAAAGTTTTATTATTTATCCTTGATCCTAATGCTACTACTATTTTATTAAGTGATTCTTGAAGGTATTATATATTTTTGCAAGAAGAAATTTACCGAAGATATCTATTGTACACGATAAGAACAAGACAAGGGATACAAAGTTGTAGAGAAGCCAAAACTATAAAACACAAAGATTGCTTACATGGTTATTTCATGTATTGCATGGTTAGGGTTTTATTTAGCTTTGAGATTTTATATTTACTTTCTAACGTCTTGTAACTTATAATTGTAGATAATTATATGTATAATATGGGAGTGTAATGTATTAGTTTAATTATTTTACTAACTAATTAATCTAGCTAGCCTAAAGCCGGTTTAGTTAGAGCTTGGTTAGTAAAAGATAAGCTAGTTCACCCATGTATAGATATGTATTTTCAAGGTTGTACATAAATAATAATAATCAAGATTAATAACCTATGTAGTGTACAAGGAAAATTCTTCCTTCCTCTTCATGTGAGTTCATCTTTAGAGTTGCAGTAATTATAGATAGAAAACTTTATGATTTATCCTTAGAATCAAATTTGTTTTATTGAAGATCTAATGTCAAAGTTGAAGAGCATTAACACTACCATTCAAACCAATCTGCTTTGACTTCGCACTGGAAAAGATAAGAAAGAATCCTACTTGAAGTGTATGGTTAAACTCTCTTTGAACATCTTAATTGACTAGTCAAACCTAAAATTCATTGAACATGAAATAATTATAAAATAAAAAATTATTATACAATGACACATATTTCAAAACTTATATGATGACCCCATTTAGCATATGCGACATTGGCCTTGAAACTCTTCATAAGCTCAAAAATATAGGAGTGAGATCATTCTATAACTAGTTACAAGAATTATCTTACGTGGAAGGAGCAACATCACCATTGCCAATGTTGTGCTCATAGAAGAACTAACAACACCATGAGCACTGCCACATAATAAGAACTAGAAAAAGGTGACCCGACCCACCCAGCCTTACTCGGCCTGTACAAAAGCTAACCCGACATAACCTGATAAATTTATCAACCCGACCCGACCCAAACTTTACTAGAAACTAACCCAACAAAATGGTGACCCATATATAAGTGACCTAACAAGACCTAAACCCAACCCAACCTCAACTCAACACCCGACGTCAACCCGACTCAAAAAAACCAAATTTGATATCAATCAATTATGATAATAATAAAACAAATTACACATATCCTAATATTTATTTAAATCTTTTAAAAATATATTATTATTTAAATTTTATTTATTTTCTTACTTTTATTGTAAACTTACTTATTCAAAAATGATATTATAATTTTATCAATTTTTTTTTGCATAAAAACATAGCATTATAAAGTCATAATAAAAAAATAATTAATAACACATCATTAATCACATGCTTACATAAAGTTAAATTTAATGCTTACTTATGAGGTTATAGATTTAAAATAATTTTGGTGTTTAATGTCTGATTTGATCCAAATCTAAATTGATTTGATCTGGAATTGGCTCAGCTCAAACCCAACCCAACCCATCAAAACCTAAAAAAATATGAAGCGTTACGTTAACCCAAACCTAACACATCAAATTAACTCGAACACAAAATCACCCCGAATGTGAGCTTCCTCGGCCTAATCCTGACCCTATAGGATGTAAAGGGGGCGAGTTCAAATCGGATACATCCATACTTGTATTCATACCCATACCTAAATTCCTACTCGTACCCGAATCGATATCTACTTATACATCTATATCCATCTCCGTTGGATATATTTTACCTGATAAATAATATGTTTACCCATTAATGAATATTATCCAATAGATAAATCCATAACCCAATGGAAAAACTCATTTAAAGTTAAGTCAAATGATAATTTTAACCTTAATTTATACTATATTCATTTTTAAATTAAGAGAAAAGGTGTAATTATATATCGGGTAAATGGGTATAAATATGGATACGAGCATGGGTATGGGTACGAATACGAATATCCTATAACCATATCCGATGGGTATTTTTTTCTATCTTCCATATCCATTTATCTATATCCGTTTAAGTATCCAATGGATAAAACACGTTGTGTTTTGGGTACAATCTACCTCGTTTACATTCATAGACCCAACCCGACCTGACTCAATAAGATAGCCCCAAATAATCTTTCCATACCCAACCCGACTCTAATTCAAACTATCTCAACTCAAACCTAACCCGACCCAGTAAATTAACCCGATACAACCTGATCAGCAATGAGCTAAACCCAACCAGACCCAAATAAGACCCGACTCGAATAATTAGATGACCTAAAATGACCTGAACCCGAAATGGCACAACCCAACCCATAACCGACCAGCAAAGGAAATGACTCGCAAACAATCTAACCTGCTATAACCCAACCCAAACATGACTTAACTACCACCTAGATCTATAATCACCACATTATATATCATCCTACATCTTCTCATTAAATATGTGAGTGTATGTCACTCAAGGAGCCTTAGACCATGTTGTTGATACCTCTTTCCTTTGATTAGCAAAAATTGTGTGCTAGGCTACTCTACTTATAGGAGTAAAGCCTAATAGCCTACCTTCATGTAATTCTTTCCCTCTTTCTACCATCTATAATAATATAAGAAAATAAATATATCAATAATTAGATGTTAATTATTAATAACTAATTATTAAAAGGAATAACTTTTAAGCATTATTTATTAATGATTAAAATTTTACTAATAACTATATAATATATAATAATGATATTTATTAAATAAGTATTATCAATTATCAAATTATTATTAAGTATTATTATTGCCATTATAAATTATTAACAACTAACCACTAACTATTAATTATTACAAATTATTAACTCTTAATTGTTATAAACTTTCAATAGAAATTAACTATTAATTATTGGAAACTATTCCATCCGTATCAAAAAGGAAGTCATTATGTCATTTTATATACTTTTTAATAAAGTAATAAAAGTAGTCTTAAAATTATATGAATACCCTTCATTGAAAATAACTAAACATATAATACATATATAATTTAAAAAAAAAGTAAGGGCAAAAATAACAAAATAGACTTTTACTTTTTTCAAAATAACTTTCCTTTTTATACAAAAATTTGATAGAAGAATGAATTTCTTTTCGATACTAAGGGAGTAATTAATGACTCTAAACTACTTATTATTAGTTATTATTATTATTCATTAACTAATAAGTATCAATTATTATTTATCATATATTATTAAACAACATTAGTATGTTTTACTAACTTTAAATTACCATTTATAATAAGTAAAATTATCATTATATTTTAGTTTTAATTTTTTATTAACTAATAATTATATCATTCACTATCACTACTCATTGACTAATAATTGCTAATCATTATATATTAACTATTATTAAGTGTTCTTATAATAAATAATTTACAATTATTAATTGATATCAATAACAATTGACTTTTAATTATTACAATTTCTCAATTTTAATAGTTATGTATACTTCACTATTATTAAGGATTATTACCTAATAACTATTATTAGTTCTTAAAAATTGTTAGTAATTATTTTAAAACATTATGAATTATTAATATTTAACTATTAGTATTTATGATTTTATGATTTATTATTAAGTATTATTAATGTAAATGATTGAATACTAGCTATCAATTATTACTAATTATTACATACCAACTGTTAAATTATTACAAATTGCTAACTATTAGTTATTATTATTTATCAATTACTATTAATGATTAGCTTTAGAACTTTTAGTAGTCTATCATTAACTACCAATTAATTTATAGCTTATGTGGCATAATGAATGAAACAAAAGCGAGACTATATGCATGAAGTGCGTTATAGGGACAAGGGGAGGTGCACAAAAACAAGTGACTTACTGGTCTGGCAGACGCACTAGCCGAGCGACTAAGATGTCAGGCATAGCATGTGACCTGGACGCAAGACATACACCCTCCGTGTACGTCTTGGGGCAACGTCAAACGCATATTACAGGTGCCACCTGTCGATGCTGATTTTTCCTACCAAACTTGAACAATATTTATATGTATGTATGTGTGCATCATAAATTTAAATGTATATGTGTATATACGTTTGTATATATAAAGGTATATGTTACATAGTGTTGACCTTTGATTTGCAGGATGATATCATGAAAACTAACTTATGAATTAAATAAAAAAAAATAGAGAGAGATGTGCATAGCTCATATAGCTTTAAATTTCAAATTTTCTAAGCAAAAAACTTGAAATTACGTAAAGAACAAGAGATTAACTATACTTAACTAATATATACATTGATTCTTCGATTTTGAATTCAATTAGTGTTTTATAGGAAGTGATAGGGGGAGAATTTGGATGCGGAGATAGTAAAGGACTGAAAAAATGACTAGGGAAAATATGGAAATGTATTAGTATAGAGGTATCAACATAGAGATTTGGGATGCTTAAAATAATTTACACACATGCACACATGGAAAAAATACGTATTCAAATATTCTTCAAAGGCATGATTTAGTAGGCCTTGAAATGTGCCTGGCATGTTGGTAAAGTCATTAATAGGAAGTCATAATGGCCTTCATGAGTTTTAAAGTTTCTTTCATATGTATCATTATAGGCCATAGCAATTTGTTGATAACTAGAGTGTGAGTAAAACTTAAAAAACAAAAAACACCTTCCCTACTCATCAAACAAATTACATAAGTTAGGATTTGGAAAATTGTCTATAATAGTTTGGTTGCTCAACACTATCTAGTCAACTCATAAGCGCCAATCTTATATATTTTTCGACTAAAACCATTAGAAAGGCATAGGAATGCAACTAACTTGAACTAAACTATCATCTGACATCTCTTATATTGTTTTATGAATGATATCCTTTTATAATGAAGGATATCAATAAGTATAGAAAAAGATAGTGTAGAATATATGGGGTCACTAATCTATATAGTCCTCTAGCCATATAATATCACGATTAAATAAATAGTAGGAATTATGTTATCCTTATCTAGTTCAATTATATGCTTCCTAGTTCTATAGTTAGACTAACTAAACAAACAATTTCCTTTCAACTCATTTGAACACAACCATAAACTTCCCACTCTTACTAATTGAGGGGCCTAGAGATATATTTCCCTTATTATATAAGAGGGGCTAATTTCCTTATGTTCTTTCATAGTCCTCCTCCACATGGTTCATAACATGTTGGATCATCACCTTTATAATCAATTACATAAAAGATAATGTCAAAACAAACAAATTCTCATATAGTAAAACATGGTAAGCTCAAATTGAAGGACTATTCTTTAAGTTGATATGAGAACTACCAACATTACATATACAACAATTTTTACTATCTTCGCATGGTGAGTAAATCTAATGCCATGTTTTGTAACATGTATTTAAATGAATAACTCAATATCATTTATTCATGGCCTATGAACACATAGCCATCAGTTAATCCACTTACTAGTCACAAGATCATTATTTTCCCCATAATTCATGATGATGCACTAGGGACCATGTAGAATATTTATATCACATAATGATATAATTTCACAATCAACTCACATATTTGATTTTATACTATAAGATTTACATTATATGAGGAACTATAAATCAATTTAATCACATTTATAATAAAAAGGAAACAAGAAATGCTTTTGTTATTAATGTACATGAAGAAAGAAAAACACATAATTATCTCAATTGTACATGTATCAGTTGCATATGTATCTAACACCAAATACCCTAGTGTGGAAATCATGTTTAGTTTATGGGTTAGGTTTACTTAATGAATCAGCAATAATTGCTTCCAATAACATCTTACAAAGTTTCACCTCACCTCTTTTGACTTTATTACAAATAAGGTGATATTTTCTTAGTATATGCTTAGCTTGTTCATGAAACCTTGGTTCCTTTAAAAGTGTAATGGCTACATTATTATCACAATAAAGGTTAAATAGAATGCAAATTCTAGAACATAGTCCCTGTATGGTGATGAAATTTCTAATCAATACACCTTCCTTTGCTACTTTAGAAGAACCAAATTATCTAGTTTCTATTGTAGAATCAACAACATTTTCCTACTTAGAACTCTTTTAGTTCATAGCTCCACCACTCATATAAAGTAAATATCCTAATTTCAATTGAAAATCAAATTTATCTATTTGAAAGATAAAATTAGTGTAACTATTATTATTCACCTCCATAAACTAAGACCTAAAATTCTATTATTTTTAAGTGCTTAAGAATGTTCTTAACAATGATCCAATGAATGTCACCTAAATTATATGGGTATCTACTTGTCATAATTAAAGCATATGGGAAATCAGGATTAATATACAACATGTAATACAAAAAGGAACCAACAATAGATGCATATGGGATTCTACTTCTGTAATTGTGCTCATCCTCTGTCAAACGTCAAAGGACACTAAGTCTTTTTATGACTTATGCCATATGACATGGTTAAGAAACCTCTTTCGGAGTTTACATATTGAATACATTTAGAACCTTGTCATAGTAATTGTTTTGACTTTATTCTATCAATTTGTGGGATCTTTCTTTAGATATACTAATCCTTAGTAAAGATTATCTCACTCATGTCTTTTACTGAGAAGCATTTTCCCAACTAGTTTGGTTATAGACATGAGCATAGGAATATATTTCCTATGAGTACTATATATCCTTTGTATAAAGCTAAGAAAACTATGGTGTTCCCACTAACCTTTGTCCAAACATAGGTTTCTTCCTCATTTTGAATCTGATAAAACTCTATGACAACTTCATAATAAAAATAAATAATATATATATAAGATTCCAACTTCAACACGATTTATGAAACCTATAAATGGATTGTCAGAATCTTTACACTTTTCTAATGTTATTAGGAGTGTTATAACCTTTTGGTTTTTTCATGTACACATCTTCTTCCAATTTCCCATTAGGGAAAGCAATATTGACATTCATTTGCCAAATTTCATGTTCATGTCATGCAACAATAGCTATATTTATCTTAATGAAATTAAGCATTACAACTTGTGGATAAGTCTCACCAAAATCAATACCATGAGTTTGTTTAAAGCCTCTGGCCACTAGTTATTCCTTGTAAGTTTGAAGATTTATGACCACATATATTTTCTTTTTGATGAACCACTTGTATTCAATGGTTTTTACTCCATTAGGTGGATCAACCAAAGTCCAAACTTGTTTTTCATATATGGACTCCATTTTTAGATATCTTGGCTCTTAGCCAACTTTCAAAGTTTAAGCTCATTAGTTCTTCTTTATAGGTGGTGGGTTTTTTATTGCTAAAAAAATGAAATAACATTATGTTCAGTAATGAAAAATTCATAGATTTAAGGTTCATGATGCACATTACTATACATACTAGGGGGCTCTACAGTTAGAGAATTATCTGCAACAAATTTTCAACCTTACTCAGCCTCCATCAAAATTAGATTCAATTTTTATTAATCTTGAGTTTCTTCATGTTGTATTTTATCCCCACTAGTTCCTTTAGAAATAAACTCTCTTTATAAAATAAAAACATTTCATGAAACAAACACTTTGTTCTTATTAGGATTATAGAAACAATATCCTTTTATTCTAAAGGATAACCCACAAAACATATATTTAGTAGATTTTGGTCCATGTTTATCTAAAAATAGATGTTTCACATAAAATTCAGACCACAAATTTAAATTAAAGACAAATTAAGATATATTCCCATCTGTAACTCCTATAGTGTCTTTTAACAACTTTAAAGGAATTCTATTTAATTTGAATGTAAATGTTTCAAGATCATATCCCTAAAAGGATATAGGAAGACCAGCATGAAAAATCATAGATTGAACCATATCTAATAAAGCGCAATTTCTTTCTTTCTAACCCTTTTATTGGGGGGTGTTTCAAGGGGAGTTAAGAAGAAATTTTATAGTTCTTAAGATAATAATTAAATTCTTAGCTTAAGTATTTCTTCTACTATCTAATCAAATGATTTTTAATACTCTTACCAAATTTATTTTGTACCTCATTTTAGAATTCTTTAAAGATTTTAAATATTTTTAGCCTATGTTTCATCAAATAAATATACACATGTAAATTGAAAGTATTAGTAAATATAATGAAGTACTATAAACCATCATTGATAGTTGAACTTACTATTCCACACAAATCGGTATGTGTGAGGCATAATAAGTCACTTCTTTCAGTGTGACAATTTGAAGGTGCCATAGTCATTTCTTTTTAGGAAAAGAATTTTCAAATATTTCAAATGATTCAAAATAAATATCTCCTAATTTTGTTTTAACAACACTTTTTTCTTATCTTTAAAATGAAAGTTTTTTATTCAAAATTTGGGGGTGTCATAAGTCAATATAAGAGCCAATGGTTTTGAATATTGATGCTGCTTTAAAAAAACAAATTCTTCTATCTTGCCTAAGCTTGTAGATATTGGTGTAGTTTGTGAGGGCGTATTAGTTTGGGTTGGAAGTTGGACTGAAAATTTTCAAATTGAACTAAATTATTGCCTTATGTGCAATATGCTACCTCTATGTGTACTAACCTTGTAACCAATAATTGATCATTTTCTAACATGGTTTAGTATTTTATGATTTTAATGGCCGTGAAGTGGTAACTCAAGCATTTCATGGAGATGGTAAAAGGCTTACCTAGAAAGAAAAATTTAATGTGAGGAATCTCTACGGCCTTTACCACCACCTCCTTTCCCGGTGCTACCACTAGAGGATTGGCTTTGTAAGATTGATAATCACTGCATGTTGATCTTTGGGGGTTAAGAGGGCCTAGATGTTTTAGAATGCTGGTTGAGACAATTCAAGATGATCTTAGTGGTTAATGGCTATCAAAAGGATAAGAGTGTCGATATAGGAGTGTTCCACTTGTATATATGTGATAATGGGTAATGGAAAGGCTAGCACCTCAGATGAGCTGCTACAAATTAGTGGGGGTCTTTTTATAGAAATGTGTAGGGGTCATTTCTACCATACTTTCTTGAGGATATCAAATTATGATGAGTTCATGGCTCTACATAGGTTATGTTTACAAGAGTTGAGTATTAAAATCATAATCTTAATATAGTTCATTTTACTCCAGAAGTTGATACAAATGAGTAGATGTAGGTTCACTAATTTTATTTGGCAAGGATTTTTAGAATTCACAAGATGTTAGTGGGGACTTGTGCATGAGGCTTATATGCTATGTATAACTATGCCCAGTTAGGTTCTAAGTGAGGCTTTGAGAGCAATCAATGCTAGGGTGGAGAGAAGTGGTTCCAGGCCATAGGTAGTCACTAGTTAGGGCCTGCAACTCATTATAGAGGGCAGCTGATTATACCATCAAGGAGACATTCTTTATATCAAAGGTATGGAAAGAATTACCTAGGAGCCCATTGTACTAGTAAATTGGTTCAATACCATTAATGTGATAAGTTGGGGTAATGCTAGTTTGACTATTATAGGTTCAAGCGTCACTAGATCTTTAAGTTCAACTAGTAAATAGTGGAGTTAGTAGGATTGCTCCATAGGAGAGGATCTAGAGGCTCTATGTTTTTTAGCCAAGGTAGGGTTCTTATAATGCTGCAAGACCACTCCTATTTAGTCTCCTGAATAAGATGTTAGAGGGTGACAAGTAGATAGGCAGTGTCCTGAATACCTTCACTATTTCTTATTTCTTACATGTGTATTGTTCAACTTAGGTTTTTCACATTCTTTTTTGTCTATCACTTTTATAGCTAAAGTAGCTATAGTTTCTTTCGATAGGATAGATACTTTTGCTATATTACTATATATGGATATACTTCCTTGTATTGGGATATATAAGAATGTAGGTTTAGTCATTAGAGGAGTTAAACTTCTAGTATACCTCATAGAGCTCAAACTTTATGAGTTTGACATAACTATGGGGATGGATATGCTCTCAAAATATCAAGTTGTGATTGATTTTGCACAAAATCACATGTTTCTTAAGGGATCAAAGGCTACTAAGATATCTTATTGAAAACACAATCCTAGGCTCTTAGTGAGGATGGTATCTACATTTGCGTTTTGTACATTGTTACAAAAAGGTTACCTGGTCTACTTATATGATGGTTAAGAATTAGATGTTAATGAGTCATCGATTGAGGATATACTAGAGCTACGAAACTCTCCATGTTTGTTTTCAAATATGATCTCGAGTATGCCACTAGTGCACAAGATAGATTTCATGATAGACATTCTACGAGAGATAAAGCTAGTGTTAAAGGCATCCTATTTCATGGCACTAGATAATATGGCATTGTTGCATGCTTAGATAGAGGAGTTATTACAGAATGGGTACATTCAACTGAGTGAATTACCTTGGGAAGCACTAGTCATGTTTGTTAGAAAGAAGGATGGTGGAATGAGGCTATGCATCAATTACTAATGATTGAACTAGATTATAGTTAAGAATCCTTATCACCTACCTTAGATTAACAACCTTTTTGATCAACTATATAGGACTATGGTGTTTTTTAAGATATATCACAGATTTAGGTATCATCAGTTGAAGATTCCAAAGAGGCACATTCCGAAGACAACCTTCAGGATGGGGAATGACCATTACAAGTTCACCATGATGTCTTTAGGAATAAAAAATATGCCGGCAATATTCATGGCTCTCATGAACCACATCTTCCAATATAATATCGATTAGTTAATTGAGGACTTCATCAAAGATATTTTGATTTACTTCAAGACTCATAAGGATCATAGGCAACATTTAGGTATTGTTAAGGAGTCATCAATTATATAAAAATCTCTCAAAGTTTGATTTTTAACTATATGAAGTAGCCTTCATTAAACATGTCATTTCAAATAAAATTGTATCAATAGATCCTTTTAATATTCAAGTGATACTAGAGTGATTAGAATCGATGAATGTTGGGGAGATATACAGTTTCCTGGTGTTATTAGGATATTATAGGAGTTTCATCAACAAATTTTCTAAGGTTTCTTATGCTTTAATGACCTTATTGAAGAAGATGTCATGATTTCATTGGGATTATAAGTTCACTAAGTTTTTCAAGGAGCTAAAGAGGAGACTAAATTTAGCTCTGGTGCTTATATTATTATCGTGTAAGGATGGATTTGAGGTATATAGTGATGCATCCAAGCATGGTCTTGGGTGTTTTTTGATGCATCACTAGAAGGTAGTAGTGTATATTTCTTTCTAATTAAAGGAGCATGAGTTAAACTATCCAACTCACAACCTTGAGATTACTATGGCAGTCTCTACCTTAAATATCTATATGTATTACCAGTATAGAGTTCAATACAAGTTCTTCATGGACCATAAGAGCCTTAAGAATATCATCATTTAACTAGATTTGGTAAATGACCATGATTTGGATTTAACCTACCATGAGGGTAAGGCTAATATCATAGTAAATGTTTTCAGCAGAAAGACTTTGCACTCTCTAGGTTCATTAGTTATTTCAATTTGGATATAGGCAAAGAGATCATTGGGTTCTTGAGTCTTAAGATACGGATGAACACTCTCACATTCACATCAGTCATCTTTAATGAGATTTGAGCTTGTAAAGAAGAAGATGTTAAACTAGAGATGATCAACTATGTTATAGAAAAGGGCAAAGCTGTATAGTTTTAGATTCTTTAGGATGGTAGTATCTATTTTTTAAGTACTTAGTTAATTCCTTGGAGTTATGGGGAGGTTATATAAAATACTTTGAAAGTGGTTCATTATGCACCTTATTCCATCCATCCTAGAGGGGATAAGGTATAGAAAAACCTAAAGTAGATCTATTGGTAATCCCATATAATGTAGGAGGTTGCAACTTCATAGCCAGGTGTTTTACCTAGTAGAAGGTTAAGATTGAGCATAAGCATTCAACAGGGTTAGTTCATTCTTTGGAGGTACCTAAGTGGAAATAAAATGCTATGTCAAATGATTTCATGACGAGATTGTTGAGAATCATTAATGGTCTAGATTCAATCTAGGTTATAGTTGATTGGTTAACCAAGTTGATAATATTCAAATCAATGAAGTCGACCTTGTGTATGGAGCAATTAGTCAATTTTTACAGGAAACATGTGGTACGATACTATAGGATACCCAAGGAAATTATATTGGACTTAAATTTTAGATTCTTATTACACTTGCAGAAGTTGCAAGTAACTTTTGAGATATGGATTAAGATGTGCATTGATTTTTATGAAGTTACAGATAGTTAGACTGAGGGTACTACCTTGGAAGATATGGTTCAGAAATGCATACTTGAGTTCTAGGGTTTTTGGGAGGAAAGTTTATATTTCATTGAGTTCTCCTATAATAATAGCCATTATGTGACAATAAGGATGACACCTTTTAAGACATTTGATGGATGGAAGTGCCCTAGTATTTTTGTGTTAGAATGACCCAAGCAAAACATGTGTGTTGGGAAATATGGTAGAGTAAACTACTAGGAAATTCATGCTAATTTTAGATTTTATGAAGGCTACCTAGGAAAGGTAGAAAAGCTATGTTGACCTATAGAGGAGGACAAATAGGTATTAGGTGGATTACCAAGTCCTCTTAAAGGTCTCGCCTGTTAAGGGAGTGATGTGTTTTGGTTAGAAAGGTAACCTTAGCCTATGGTACATTAAGTTGTATGAGATTTTATATCGGGTTGGAGAGGTTACATATCGCCTTACTTTACCTATTGAGCTTTTACGCATGCACACCATCTTTCGTATCTTTCAATTGAGGAAGTACAAGGCATATCTATCATATATCATCAAGCTAAAGATGATCAAGCTCAACAATATATTGACATATGAGGAGCATCAACTAAGGATCCTTGATATTACGACTCGAGAGACACATTCAACGGATATCCTACTAGTATAGATCTTAAGGTCATGGCATGGAGCCAAGGGGGCCACTTAGGAGTCCAAGGATGAGATCAAGACAAAGTATCTAGAGTTGTTTGCTTAGGTGCGTTACACGGGTAACACTGCCTCTTTTAAGGGGGAAGTTCCCTTTTCTTGTGTGCTAACTTTGAGTGTTATTTTAGTTTGCTTGATAGCTTAGGGTTTTAATGTATTTTATACCTTTGGTGATGTTTTTATTTATAGACTTTGGGAGGAAAAGTCTCTTCTAATGAGGTAATGATGTAATACCCCATCATAAAATCCTTCCAAATATATTTAAAACTATGTTAATATAAAATAAATTAGATTTGGTTTTTAAAATAGCTTGAAATTACAATAAACATATGAATTATGGGCATATGAGTGGATGAATTATCCAAATTAATTAACCAGTTGTCCTACAATTTCAAGTTATTTTTTTTATTTTTGTTTAAATATCATACCAATATTTATTTAAAAATTCTAATTAGAATCTAATGTACTAATAGCTATATTTTGGTTCCTTAAGATTATATTTACATTATTTACATTATTTTATAATTTTTATTTAGCTAAAAAAATTTAAAAGTACTTTCCTCTCTCTTCTAGAATCTATGGTTGCATATTTGACTTTTTACACCATTTTATCTTATATACCAACTCATTTCCATGTCCACCTATCTATACTTTACCTCCCTCACCTCATCATGCATTTCTCTTACTCTTGGTTACCCACACTTAATCAAGTTAGCCTTTTCTCTCTCACCCTTAATGATGTCATCTTAGCTCCTTATTTACATTCCATTCCAAATACATTTTCACTTCTTAAATTCAACACTTGCTCATTATCTCCCTTTTTTATATGAAAGTTTTCCAAGTGTTGGTATTCCTCACTTTCCTCCCTTTTCTTCTCTACTGACAAAAATAAAGGTTACATATTGCCTTCTCATCCTTTGGTTGATTTTTGTCTCTTCTTTATTCACTTAATATTGTATTAGTTCTACCTTGTTTCTCTTAAGTAAGGAAGGATTAAGGTCTTAGGAAAGTTTGAAGATCTCGATTTCCCCCATTGATTTCAATTCTATGAGAAAGGTTTTGTATGTCATTTTCTTCTTCTTCTTATTTTTATTTCATTTTATTATTTCTTGAATATTTGTTTTAATGGTTTTGATTCTTGATTCTTTGACAAAATTGAGATCTCAGTAGAGGTAATCAAGTTAGGAGTAATTGTGTGCTAAAAGAATCATTTGGAGGTAAGGCATCCTTATCACTAATGTAGCCAATGAATCATGTTGCTTATTATGTTTTAATACTCTGGCATGTTTTAGGATGCATATGTATTATGTTGAGTTATTGGATTTGAACATGCTCCCACATTTTAAATTAAGAAGTTTCAAAGTATGTTTAATTATTTTGATATCATGCATGAATTTAGTTAGAATTATTCATGACCTGGTTTAGTATGGATTTCTACCATGATTTATGTGAATTCATACAAGGAATATGTCTTTTTATATGCTCTATAATATAAAAGCATAATAGGATTAATTTAAAAAATATTGGCAATGTAAAGTATGTGTGTTTTGTGCATCTCGGAGTAATGTTTCCCAAACCAATCAACATATTTGCTATAACTAATCTACTAGTTATGTGAATAATTGCACAGGTTGGTGGCCATTATTGATTGGTTTCTTGAATAGTCAATTGGTATGGTAAATAGTCAATCGGATCCTATGAGTAGTCAATTGGTCTACCAAACACATCAACTGGTTCCTTTGTGACTATAGTGGTCTTTACCTCTACTTAGACACATCAACCTATTTACCCAAAGCCATCTAGTGATTTTTATGAACAATCAATCAGTTGGATCAGCAAGTTAGCTGGTTTTGTGTGTATTATTTTTATCCCATCTCTATTGTGACTAGAGTAGTCAATATGTCCTAGCAACTAATCGATTAGTCCACCCGAGTTTGTTATAGACACTCCTTATTTGATGATCTCACTTCGGGACTTTTATCTTAACTTTTTCATGTAATTATAACATTTAAATTAGAATTTCAACCATACTTAACCATAATTTCATATAAATAAAATGTTAATGCTGTGTCTCCTTGTATGGTTGAGTTTGATGTTTTCTTTAAACACCCAATTTGGTAGCTTATTTTCCTTGGTTAGTGTTTGATGTTAACACTTAAAACACCCCATTGGTTTAATCTTTGGAATCAAATAGTGGAATCTTGTGTGCCTTCGTGGTATCCATACTTAGGTTTTGGTTATCTATTGTTCCCTCTATCCTAAGAGACCAAGTGTGGTGGATGTTACTAATCAATTAAAAAAACTTGACACTAGTGTTATTGTGGTGCATGATGCATACCTAAAATTCAACCTAGTCTCTCTCATCTAAGAGAATAAGAGTGATGGATATTGATTAGATCAGAGAAAAACCCCTTGGCACTATTGTGATTTGGTAGTGGAAATTTTAGTCCTATGTTCATCCCAACTTTGGAATATACATAATAGTTTGATTCCATGGAAATGTAATTCAGGTGGGGAAGACCAAAAATTTAGCATATGTCCCATCACCTAGGAGATCAAATGTAGTGGATGGGAAAGATCCCTAATAAAATTCCCTTGGCTTAAGTATAATGTGGTGTTAGGAAAGGCATCCCTACATTAATTTCATCATGGAGTATTGACATTATGTGTTCTACTTTTAAATGGCTTGACATGGAGACTTGTGGATGTATGGATATGTTAACCCTAAGGTCTTCTCATTTCATATATATTATCCATGATCTTATGCTATTTCCCATGCATATCACATACCAAGTTGTCATATAACTTCAATATGTAGCATTATACCTCACCATGTTTTAGTTAGTTTGTTTTACCAATACTTCATCATAGTAATACTAAATTTGTGAGGTCATGGTGATGATTTAGCTTTTTTTTTTCTGGTGAGAATATAACAATTGGTAGGGTTATGATTCTCAAATAGAATACATTGAGGATGATGACATGGGTCAATAGCATGCCATTGTTTAAGGATTAAGAGTTATATTTTTGTTGGTTAAGAGTTAGGCTAATTGGCTAGATATATTTTTCCCATTACATTAAGATTTTTTTTGTTGATATTTAAACTCTTAGCTTTAGTTCTATATTATCTATGTTATTATCATTAGTATCATTAATATTGTCATATTTTTTTAGCATGCATTCTCTTGTCCATTATTTCATTTTACATTTTATCATGTATGGGTTAGGTGATGATCATAACTCTCTCATGACTAGTGTGGTGGTAGCAACCCATAATTTTGTTTTAACAATGCTTCTACCTGGTCTTAAAAAAATAATGGTTCAAAATTTTATAGCATTAAATATTTAAACTACTTATGATTGTATCAAGGTTAATTAAGTTAAACATGTTATAATCACATACAAAAAATGTAATACATGAGGCAAACAACCAAATACAAAGTGATATATTATAGGGTGAAATATCACAATGCCTTCACTAAAATCCTAATTCACCATCAACCTATAACTACTTCCATAACACTCATCAACTTATAAAATTTAACACACCATCCCAATATCTCATTAACAATACCATATCTAATCATAATAATCTAACTCTAAAACTTTACATATAAAATACCAATGTTATCATATAAATTACTAATTCCAATTTAAGCCATTTTTCATAAAACCATTCCTATGTTGCTCATAATTTACCAAAACACCTCACATATCATGTTTATCATGATTATTCCCAATGATACTTATACAACACCAAGATTTCTAGATTTAATCCTAAATGACAAAATTTCCTTAGTGTGTCTAAACATCTATGAATTTATTGTTTTTATAACCTAAGTTATAAACATCAAAGCCATGACATATTATGTATCAAATTTGAGGTAAATACATAAAGGAAAATAAAATAATTATTTTTCACAAAAACTCACAAGAGAGACATATTTACCCTTAAGGGTGAAACTCCCACAAAATTCTACAAATATCCAATTTTTACTAATATAACATAAAACTACCCATATGTCATTATCATCCCAAGAATATAATTATTTTTATTAATAGATTCCAACAATATAAAAGCTTAAATCTTATAACCTTAGCATACTACACCAATTACCATAGATAAATGTACTTAATTATACTTTTCCAATGGTATATTAATATTACCAGATATGTTATCATGCTTGAAATGTTATGGCATAAACTAGAAAGAGATAAAATATAGCAACTTCTAATAAAAGCATATAGCTTACCAAGTCATGCATTTACCAATTAATAAATGGATATAAATTTAAAATTAACCTTAAAATGATTTCTAGCATAAAACATGATAACATGAAAATTTAACACATAGTCACAAAAGTTCCTAAACTAAAGACATATATCCTTACCAAAAGCTACATTAGTATCTGAACAAAAAATACTCCTAATAATCCTCTTCCACACTTAAACCACCTAAAAAATACAATAATTATATAATGAGAAAATAACAAGGGTTGGAATGGAAGAGAAAAAAAATAAGTGAGAATAACCCTCACAACTTCAAAATTAGGGCTTGAATGAGCTTGATTAAACATTCACCAATATATAACCTTAATTATCTTTTTCTTAAAAAACCACCAAAGAGTTAAAATTAATTTTAGAAGTAAGAATTATACTTTTGGTTAAATGAGCAATAACCATATAGGAGCTAATCATGGAGTGTTAGGAGGTCAGAATTTTAAAGCGCTCATGTCCAAGAAATTCTAAAATGATTAAAAATGGTTTATGTAAAGTCAAAAGTCCAATACATGGTCAAAATTGGAAAACTAATCAAATAATTCCCAAATAATTATGAAAACTTTATGATAGGTGATTAGGAACCCAAATATGTAAAAATATTGGGCATAGGAAGTGATTTTAGGTATAAAGAACTTAAGGAAAGTATAATGATAAAATTCACCTAGCATTGGTCAATTGAAAGAGGCTAGGGGATAACCTCCTAAGGCCTTGGATGATAGGATTTCTAGCATTGTTGGCCATTCAATCAAAGGTAAAACTTTGTCTACTGCTAGTTGACTGAATTGAAAAATAAGGTTTTGAAGGGTAGGAAGGTAAAATGAGGGCTTAATAAGTATAGGTAAGGTGTCCAAATAAGGTTTAAGGTTATAAAAGGAAATATATGACTAATCACCTAGGAATTAGGGTTCGAAAAATTTTATGGTATTATATTTTTGGATTAGAATTAGGGTGACTGATTGGCACTTCCTTAACAATTTTCACCAAAAATCATATACACATCACATGTGATATTATTCCTTATATGTCACATGAATGAGTATGGACCTACTCATCTTCTTTACACACATCTCTTGCCCCTTGTGTTTAGATACTTTTATATATCTATTGAGGATTTTTATCGTACATATATCAAGATCACTAGACATGAGTATGACATCTACAGGCCTTGTGCTATCAAGAGAATGGGACTTAATATGATTGATGGTTAATGGATGGTTCAAATAAAATAATAGGCATCCCTTATGGAACCTTCTTTACCTCATTTGAATCTTACTACTCTTTTTCATTTTCTAATCGTTCTCATCAAAATCTTCATGATCCATTTTCTACCACTCATCTCCATCTTACTAGAATTCATACACCTTTTGTATATGCTTATTCACTTTCACTTATGTCACATTTTGAGAAGACAATAATTCAAATGATTAGTCACATAGATAGATAAATGACTACTTGCACTACAATTATGAATGAACATCTACAATAAATTGCTCTAGACTTGACATTTTGGAGAGATAAATGGATCGTATTCTTTTAGTACATGACATTGATCCTCATCATTATTTTGAATACCCTAGGTCCTCATATTATACATATCACATCAAGGATTATGACTTGGCACAAAGGATTGAGCTAGTTAACTCAAATACATTCATGGAGGATGCTGATCATGGTTAGTATTGCCTTGAAGGATAGCATGTCAAGGTATCCTTTCCCATGATGGGTGACATTCATGATGGATCTATTGAGGTAATTGTTTCAAATGATGATGATAACATAGATATGATCATATCACATCAACACATAATATCCATATTCTTTTCATATATGATTATGAATTTTCATTTTTGATTAACATAAGATTTGAGGGTTGATATGATGATATTTTTGTGCATAGACATTGATTTATGTATCTCGAGTATACCTTCCTTTTTATCTAAGTCCAAGATATTGTACTTGTACTTATGATGATTACTCTTAATACTTGATGTATCACTTTTGGAAATATAATTTTATATCACTATAGATGACTCCATAGTTTCTTATTTTTCTTTATTATTTAGTGACAAATGTGATAAATAAGATAGGTCATGTAATGGCACTTTTTTGCATAGTATATACCTTGATCACTTAAGAAAGATAGCCCAAGACTGCTCATTCTACATATCTTATTTCAGAATAGTACATATCTAAAATTATTTGTGATAAAATAACTTCACTTGTATATTTTTTATTGATTGAATGTTATTATTACTATATTATCTTCAGAATGTACATCATTGGTAGGTTCAAGTGAACAGGAATGTCACCTCTCGATGATGTTGGCATGTTCTACGATTGAGTTAACGGATTACTCTTATCACCTTTATAGATTGATGAATGCTGATTAAATGATTTATGTAATATTAAATATACTCATTTATCATATCCTCATGAATTTTACTAATATATATGTGACATATTGACATTTACTCACTCAAAGTGTATTATAAACTTTGCAAATGTAGTCATCAGGGACTATGTATTCTTTTAGATAACTTATATTAACACATTCTAATCAAAATAGAGGAAGAGATTCTTTGTTGCTCTTAATTATAGGTTATAGGTTCAACACAATCTTGAAATCTCAATAAGAATACACTTATGAGATTTAACCATGATTCTTGGGCAAGAAAGGAATTATATGAACATTTAAGAAAGATTATTATTCTACTTTCAAAGATCACCTTCTCTATGGTGAAATCTAAATAAAATGACCAACTCGCTTGAGATTTACAATTGATTTGGATTTTTAAACCTAATAACCGAATTGACATATCATATAAATTTTGAGGAAATATTGGGTATCTCTTTTATTTGAACCCGTCTATGAATCTGCATTATTAGTAGGTATATTTACCTCTATGTGTGGTATAATTTTTAGATTCTATAGATTTTGTTCATGTTTTCAAGTTATCTTGATTTTTCTATGCCTAACTTCTTACTAGATAAACATATCTATGTGTGTAGTATAATTTTCGGATTACGAGATTATTTGAAAATGATTGAAAGACCTTTCTAATGTTAAATTTAAGTTTCACTGTGTTTCATCTTGTTGAGTACACTTATATCTAATCACCAATTAAACATGTACATATCTATGAAAACTTAAGAATATAAGCTATAGGTGTTGTTGCTCATTATGTAATGCTTGTTATTGAAGTTTCTATAAACATAAGTGGTATACCATAAACTATTTTAAGACTTGAGCTTATTCTTTCTTATGCTAATATGAAATGCATGCCATAATCAAATATCTTATATGAATACTTTGCCATGAATAAATGTTAATATTTTCCTTAATATGACTTACACATGATTGGATTATGAAATTTACTCATATCTTGATGCTTACAAGAGAACTTAACTTGATGTAGACACTTCACATAACCTACTTGATTATCCTTGAAAAGTGAACTTGTCTCTATCGTGGTTCAAGTGTCTTATGTGTTCATTATTTATCATACCTATTTAGCCTTATTCTGAATTAAACAAATTTGAGGACTCTACCACTATTATTTACTAAATCATCTAAGAAATTTTATTTCATGTAAAATAATTTTAAAGGTTTGAAATTTCTTAGAACATATTGAATTAATGAGTACATGCTAGTCCATGTTTTTGGCATCCCTCCTACTTGACTAAACATGTTTCTTCTTGCTCAAATATGATTATAAGAGGTTTATATTATCCATGAGAATACATTATATTGTCATTAAAAGTTGATCCCATTTATCAACTTCAATGTTTTCCTTGAAAACCTAATATATTTCAAGTTGCATTTATTGCTAAACTATATTCTTAATGAGCACATCTTATCCTTCGTTATCCTTTTTTGTTATAAATGGAGTATCACTCCGTTGATGGATTTGTGATTAATGCTTATATATATTAATTTTCATTAAACTATTAATTTCAATATGTTTCTCCTCCCTTATACTCCTTGTTCATTGATTACTACAAAATGGAAATAGCTAACACAATATGGGCATAATAGTGAGTTTAGACACATCATTGCTTGAGTAGACATGTATAAAATCACTATATGAACTAAATGTGCCTATATTACTCTTTCTTTTGCATAGATAAGTGTAACAATAAATTTCTCATATATTTTTTAGGTGTATACTTGTAGGTTTTATATTCTTTTTCACATCATTTATGTTACCTTCCTAGATGACATATGTTGATATAAACTATGCTTTGTATTTCTCCCGTGCTATTGATTATTGAGTGATGGTAAGAAATTATATGATTTGATATTTAACTTTTACTCTAGAGATCACTATTATATGACCTTTCACCTTCTTGATTCCTTGCACAACTTAGCCACACAAATAAAAATTTCCTCTTACTCGTCATGTTCACATATGTAACTCTAAAATGTATTGATCACATAAATCCATTTCTAGAATTACTTATGATATCTCACATGCATCATCATTGTCATCTCTCTATATTTTGATAAAAAAAAAAGAGTATCCTCATTATGCTTATTTGTAATTCTTAGTACAAGCGAGTGATAATCTTACATTTTATTGATGTGCTCATCTTGGTCATCAATTTATCATATGAAAGGAAAAATGCATTGGAAATGATAAGATTTGTATTATGACTTTCAAGATGAAACTTTTATTGAACTCCCATGTTGATGCTTGGTCATTTTGAGGGATACTCTCTTAGATTTGCACAATCCTTAGACATCTTAACTTCCAAATTGTTGGCATAGTTGATTATATGTAACTCTAAAATTAATTTTTATATCATTTATGTTGCTTGAGTATTGTTATAAATTATTGAATTAACTATGCCTCTCTGCTATGAATATTTTAATTATAAAATCTCACGAGCATTAGTGCTCCTATATTTAAGATTTCACTTATCTCTTAGATACTCATATCTCTACTTCCATTGCTTATGGTGTTTGAAATAATTGTATCATAACAATCATATTGTGATCTCAATCACATTGCTAATATATGCATACCCTTAGGGATAGCATACTTGATTTAATTAATCTCTTGTCTTATTACCCTGAGATTATTCTAAGGAGGTATCACAACTAGTTCACACCTTCTATACACTATTGATTTTGTATATGAAAAATCTACTTGTAATTTCCTTGAGAATTTGCATATATTAAGGGGTAGTTCCATCCCTTTACAATTATTTTTTTATTCACCCATCTTTGGTTAGATATATATATATATATATATTGTCAAAGAGCTCTGATTTTATTGAGGATAAACAAGGGAGAAATAACGGGAAAAAAATGCTATGATCATTATATTACAATTGAAAAATATGTGTGTTCATTGAGAAATGGTAAGTCACATGGTTGGTACATTTCAAGAATATGTATTGATCTCTACAGTCATATCCTTCTTAACCATCTTTCTTGATATTGGCTTCTTCTTATTTGTCATCATCAAAAGGGAAAATTTTTTGACCTTATAGGCCAATCAACCTTCTTTTAATGATAACAAACTATTACCGTTCTCTAAATTACTTAATTCATGTTTTAAGCCTCAATTTCATTCTTAGAACACACCCAGCATTAAGGGATAATACATGTATGCTTAATAAACCAATACTTAAGCTTAAAGTTTTATGATATTGTCTTATGTTTTATGTACATGCATTTTACACGTTGAGCACTTAGGATAAATAATGTGTTTTTTCTTTTAAAAAAGAGTTAAAATTATTTTCAATTTCCTTATACTTATTTATGACAAAAAAAATAATTTTTTAACAAATCTTTTAAAAAATATGGCCATTGTAATTCAACATTAGAGTTCTTTTTTTTGGGCAAACTGACCAATTATTCTTCCTAACTTTCTTAGCATATAAATAAGAGCTATTATATTTTAATTTTTCAAGAAATCCTCCTACACTCTTCTAATTTTATCATTTTCACGTTTTACACAAATCAAAAAAAGTTTTGATTTCACACTTTGATATCAAAATCAAACATCTCTTGTGCTCAACTTTTTCTTCACATTTAGCTAGAATGTTCCTGCACTAGCACTTCTTACTTTTATAGCTAAATTATAATCTTTTCTAGTGATTATTCACTTTTATATTTCATCTATTGAAGATACATATTATACTCATTAAAAAATTAATACCTCAAACACAAGTGGAAAGTGGAGTGTTGTTTACCAGTGCTAAGAAAAATTTAAGGAAAATCTATCTCTTGAATCTAACATAGTATAACTAGGATAAGTGTAAATATCCTCTAAAGAGGTCATTAGGAAAGTGGAATGTTTACCATTACTAAGAAAAATTTAGGGAAATTTTGTCTTTTGAATCTAACATAGTATAGCTAGGATAAGTGTAAATATCCTCTAAAGAGGTCATTAGGAAAGTGGAGTGTTGTTTACCATTACAAAGAAAAATTTAAGGAAATTTTGTCTCTTGAATCTAATATAGATTAAATAGGATAAGTGTAAATAGCCTCTAAAGATATCATTAGGATAGTAGGATCATAAACTTAGTAAAGTAATCATCATCAAAGACCCACTATAAATAAGGCAAGATTCAAATTCAAAAGAAAAAACCTTTTAGTAGTTGATATAAAGAAACTTTAGAGTTTCTTGAACGACTATAATTCTTGTGTTCATTGTTTTCCAAAATTCTCTACTTTTTCTCTCAATTTTTTAATTTTGGCATTATTGTTGAAAAATATTTTATTCACCTCCTCTAAATTATCCATAAATTTTTTCATAAGGGGTATTTATAACTTATTTCAATGGTTTATAAGATATCAATGACTACACCACTAACATCAATAGAAAAATTTGATAAAATATTATCTTGTAGATATATAAGTATAGGGCTATATTTTTAACCTTGGATTTATTAAGTTTTTGTACAATCAAAACATCTTTTGAAATTTTTAGTAAATATTATATATGTAAACCAAACATTGAGTTGCATTATCATATGAGTATAGAGATAGAGTCATATAAATTAGAGTGAAAGAAAATACTAATTTATAAATATGTAAAGTGTTTTTCATACACTTTAGAAAAATAGAATTGTGAAAAAGGATAATGATAGAGAAAAAATTTCAAAGAGAAAATGATTACTAAAGGAAGATTTTGTGCACCACATTTGAGTAGCTGGATTAAATATAAATATACATTGTCTAACATGAATGTGCAAAACATTAGTATTCAAAAATTTTATCTGGTATTTAAGAGACCCAACCTAGGAAGATTTAAATGTGCTAAAGGGTGCAACATACTTCCATCTAATTTTTGCGTGGATTATTTGAGATCATAAAATATCTTATTATTGTTTTATTATACAACATTTAAAGCATATTTGACTATAATCCATGCTTTGTAAAATGTATACCTAATATGTGATTGTGTATAGCACTATACTTATAATATGTATAGATGTATTAACTTTATTGTACTATATCTTGGATGTGTTATATGTTATTATGAAATATACTAACTTTGTTATATCAATCATATTATTTTTAATTTATATTTTTAGTATAAGTGTTATAAAATATTTTTAAAATATAAGGCCATATTTTTAACCTTAGGTTTTAAAGGTTCACATAAAATCAAAATATCTTATGAAATTCTTAGCAAATATTAAAGTAAAAATGAAGGGTTACTCAAACATTTAGTTACATTTTTTTATGAGAATGGAGATGGAGATAGATAAATTAGGGTGAAAAAGGAAATGTTAATTTCTAAATATGTAAACTTCTTTTATTATGCTTTTATAAAAACAAAAATGTAAAAAAAAATAGAGAAACATTTCAACACACAAAAAGCTGAATTAAAGAAGTTATCATGCACCATAGTTAAACATAAATCAATATGGTCTAATAGGATTTTGCAAAATGTGAGTGTTCAAAGACCAAATCAGATCTGGCCTAGGAAGATCTAGTCATAACGAAAGGATAAAATGGATAGTTTTTTAGTTTGTTATCTTAATTCGTTAAATATCTAGGTATTAATGTATTATATAATATTTAAAGTGCATTATACTATATTTTGTGCATTTTATATTGTATCTCTAAAATATGATTATATATCATACTATATTTAGAATATTTATAGAACATATAACACATGTTATATTGTATATTGGGTGAATTTTTCCATATTATGAAATTTATTATATTCAGTTATATGTATTATAATAATTTTTTAATCTATACCTCTCATTTTAAATATAAGTGTGATAAGATATTTTTTAAATACACCGAATGTCATATATTTAATTCTTTAAAAATCAAATTATATGGATGAAACGTGAGGGAATATTTTCCAAATAGAAACAATATCAAAATTTGCCACATTTTGTCTCCAATTACCTATGCACTTATGCGGGACATCATTAAATACATTTGATTGATTTTATATTTTTATTTGTTTGGAGATTAGAGGCTATTTGATGAGAAGTGTTCTTGTCACCCTGCAAAGTATGCATGATACATTTAGCTAACATGGGTGTAATATGTAATCAACAGTTAGAATACATAAGTGATGCAGGAGTAGCCATAGGTGATCCTCAAGATTTTAGTGATTTGGTATACTTGATTATGGAACCAATCACATTACATATATTTAATAATAATAATATGACTAACGTTGATGATGTTACTTTAATTCATTCTTGCAGGTATGCAATATATTTGCACAAAGAAGATTAAACCATTTAAGAAGCCAAGATATATAAGATTTATATGTGTTACAAAATATTACAAAGGAATCTAATGTTACTTTAAGTCATTCTTGCAGGTATGCAATATATTTGCACAAAGAAGATTAAACCATTTAAGAAGCCAAGATATATAAGATTTATATGTGTTACAAAATATTACAAAGGAATCTAATGTACATCAATGTTTTAATTAGGTATCTTATTAGTTATTATCATGTACTAATTAGGTTACTTTATTTTCAATAGTATTTTTTGAGTTATGCATTATATAGGATTAAATACATCGTTAACACTAGTTTACATGCTAGTCAGCCATTTATATATCATGTGGATAAATTAGTGTGCTAGTTAGCAATGTACTATGCCTATATAGACATGATGTTGACAAACATTGTAACATGTTGATGGTTGAGTATATTGAAATCTAATACAAGTAATTCACTTATTTAATTCTCTCTTTGTGATAGAGTAATCCTTTCTATGACTACTTGGAATAATCTTACATAGGTGACATTCAATGTTGAATTCTTCAAGTTCTTATTAAGTTCTTTGAGTTCTTTAACAATTCTCTATAAATTATTGCTCAAATATCTTCATTCCTTCTTTTAATTTGGACAGCCATCGATCCAAATTTATTTTCTATCACATGAGTCTTCATTATCTTTAAAGACTTGTGTCAAGAAGTCTAATGTTTTAGGACGCACTTGACATATTTATATTTATATTAGTAGTTGTCTATCATTTTTAAGGTCAATGTCTATCAAGTGAAGTAGTTTTAGTTGATATTTATCTTTACTTATTTTAGATTGATATCCATTAATTGAATCAACTTGATTTTCAACCCACAACTTGTAATATAGAAGTAAGGTACATTTACCACTACAATACAATTTCATCTTATATATCATTTACATCATGTTAGTATATCACATCACTTGAGTATATTTTACATGATATAATTTGTGTACATAGTATAAGGAATGATATTTTGATTTGTATAGTATATACCTTGATGCATCGTACATCGCATGCTTAGATGATGTAATGCGTTGATGTAATAGAAGCATTATTAAATGACAATATAATAAGCATCACCTCTCCTTATACACCCAAATTATTAACTATACACCCATATATCCCTAATATTTTCTCTTTTTTCAATTTTACCCCACTTACCATATTTTCTTTCTTCTCTCTCTTCTCCCTCATCTCAAATCCTTCCCAATCTTTAATCAATTGAGCAATCAGATTGAAATCAACAATCCAACACATTCTACATTAAAAGGTGTATAAGATTTCATTATTTTTTTGTTAATTTTTATCATTTTTGAATTAGTTGAAATGCAAATTATAATTATTGTATTTTTTAAATTTGGGTGTTTTTTTAACTGAAATTAATATTTGTATACATATATCGAACCCATATTAGTGAAATGATTGTAATTATTTTGTCAAAATCCAAGCTTTAAATGATAAAAATGGAGATCAAGGTTGAAATAGTGGGTGATGGGTGGTTCACCCATTGGCTATGACTAGTAACAGGTAACTTTCCTATCGATTCCACCATCCATTAGGTAATTCACCTGTTAGGGGTCCTGACTGGAGGGTGATCACCTGTCACAAACTATCCTCAGCAGGTATCTTACCTATCAACTTCAACCACCATCAGGTAGTATACCTATAAAATATTATTCTAAATGGGAAACTCACCTGTTGAACCCTCTAACCCTAAAACCTAATCCCTTTAGCCTAAGATGCTATAACCCTAAACCCTTAACCTTAAGCTCTAAACCCTAAACACTAAATCCTAAACCCTAACCCCTAAACCCTTAATTGTTAACCTTAAACCCTAAACCATTAATCATAAACCCTAAACCCTAAACCCTCAACCCTAAGACCTAAGCCCTAAACCATCAACCTTAAACCCTAAATCCTAAATCCTAAATCCTAAATCCTAAACCCTAAACCATAAATCATTGATGAGATAATGCATAATGTCTACTAATGTTTTTCTTGTTATTATTAGCAGATGACTGGTAGAGGAAGAAGAGGAAAAGATTTGAGAAATTTTACTTTTACCATGACTATGGTGGTGAATAGGAAAATTACCACCAGTGGTAGAACACGAGCGGCGATGGAGCGCAAAAAAGCTCCACGTACTACAGAAAGAGATCATGTTCCTTTTGAAGAAGAGTATGACTATCCTAATGATAGAGATTTTGTCGGGACTAGTACATCTTCCCATGTAGCTAGTTTTGTTACATCATCATCATCAAACAACGATTAGAGATTGACTACTGGTGGGGGTCCACTTATTCCTAATCTTCTAACTAGTTTTAAGTACCATATGGCATATTGCATATGGAATGATGTTGAGGTAATTTATATTAGTATAAATATAAGTTTCTATACTTTTATGGTGTAATTTATTATTCTAATATTGATTTTATTTTAGGAACTATGTTCTGTGCAGAGGGTTCAGTCTAGGATGAAAATTTTGAGAAGAGTACCCAGTAATGATGAGGGCATGGGTATTGCATATGACTACATCTAAGACACGAGCCTCAAACATCTACGTTCCATATACTTCCACCATCACAATGCCTTGCACATCTCTACTTTTGTTGAAAGGTGGAACCCAGATACCAATAGCTTTCACCTTCCATTTGGTTAGATGATGATCACTCTATATGACGTTATCTATATTATGAATCTTAATTCTCATGGCTATGAGTGTAATAGCGAGCATTCTCTTACTGATGGTGATGTGATAGAGCTTTTGGCTGAGATGTGAGGTGAACTCGAGGTGTTAGTTAAGTATGCTTTTATGAAGGGAAGCATGATTGCATTGGATGATATTTTTATAGGCTTAAATTTGACCGTGTTGAGGATGATGAGTCTTATCCCTGATTTCATATATGGTACTTGCTATCATATACACTTTATGTTGATAATTCTAGCAACTACGCTCCATTACTAGTGCTTAGATGAGTAGCTAATTTGAATATATTAGGTGATCAAGTCCTTGGAGCTAGGAATTTAGCCTATTTGTATAGGCAACTTGGAATAACATCTAGAACTAGGTAAAAGAAAATTGGTGACTGCATGACATTTTTATAGGTAATTATTTATTATGTTTTTGGCTTAACAAAAGTTGTATAATTGTTAGTTTAATTGTGTTATCTTTGTGCACAAGCATGGATTTATGAGTATTTTCCCTACTTTCGGTGAAGTTATCCTCGTACGTATAATCTTTTATGCGATGCTGCAGCTATGGGGTAGGACACATCTCGTCAGATGATTCCCCTTGAGTCCATGGATGGCATAATTTAGTACAAGAGGCAATTGGATTCTTTGAGGGAATAGCAGGTTGGTGAAATACTTTTTTGTAAGTATTTTTCAATTATTAAATTCTTAAAATAATTGATATCCCAATTTTTTTTACATGTGTTCATAAATTGACTTCTTATCGTTCGATCAAGATCTGAGTATGAAATATCCTAAGTCAACATACCAAGGCAGCATACACTTTATAGATTTAGTTGAGCCTTATATGCCAGATTGAGTTTCTCAACAGTTTTGCTACCCTCAACTCATCTCAATTTATCCTATTGTTCCATCACATGATTTCTATCAAAGTGCAAACATTAAAAAGTATAAGGCATATTACTCTATTTGTGCATCATTTTAGAATGTTTGGCCACACCACTGATTGGACTTAGCTCTAATTTTCATCACTCAACATATAAGTAAAATGCCTCAGCCTTAGACCCATCCAATAGTCCATCCTCTACCAGTATATAAAGGGTTGAGTGATGCCCCATATATTAGGATAGATATGGAGACAAATAATGAGTTGATGGGTGGATTCTGCAATTGGTTTAATAAAGAAGAAAAAAAGGTAGAATTGGTAAGGATAAAGGTTTTGATACGATAAAGGAGGTGTACTTTGCTATGGGCTGGTTGAGATTGTCCTCTAGTGAAGAGGAAGAGGCCAACCAAAGCCCTAGTGATGATATGTAGTATATTTTCTTTACACTTTAATTTTATTTGTTAGGACTATGTTATCAAAACATTTTTAATTGATATATACTAATTTTAATTTCACGTTACACCATGATTGTCTTTACACCACATTACAAAATACTTAATTCAATAAACCAATATACAACAAGTTAAATGCTAAACTTGTTACTTTAAGCATAAATCATCAAACTAATTCTCTCCTTTGGTGGACACCCATATCCATTAAATTCTGATACAGCTAAATATGATTATGATATGACTCGTCCCATCCCGATACGCTTGAAACAGCATGTCTATACTATTGATTAGATATAGGTGTTAATATTGCATTTTTCATCAAGATTAACTACAAGCATATAAAGTATTATAACATGAGTGTCAGACATATATACAGTATTCAAAAATTGGAGTGAAATAACTGACATACTGATATGTAGTACGATAAATTATTCACACTTAAGATTGTGATGATTTGATCAGGTTTGAAATACCCCCAAAATCCTAATTTAGGAATTATGGCAAAATGGTGATTTATTAGAGAAAATTAAGAAAATATATTACTTCATTAAATAAAGAGGAAATTAATTGAGAAAAATAGGGAGAAAATAATAAATAAATTATTTAGAAAATTTGTGGACATTTTACTAATTAAAATGGAAGTTAAGGACAATTTATCCAAAATAGTCTAATTAATTTAAAAATGGATTTAATTATTATAATTAAAATAATTATTATTAAAATTAAATATCTAAAATAAATATATAAATAAATAAAGACCAATACCCCAACCCAACCATTTTATCATTTTTCCCTTTTTCTCTTTTCTCTTTCTTTTTTTTTCTTTCTTCCTCCTTTACTCATTTTCTTTTCCCCCATTTTTCTCCCCTGACTGGGCCAGCCCACCGGCCCAGGTCCCTTCCCCCCCCCCCCCGTCTCGTGCGCCAGGCCTGCCAGCCTTCGTCGCCTGTTGCCCAGCCGGCCGAACCGCCCCCTCTCTCCTTTCTTTCTTTTCCCTGGACCGACCGGTCCACCCCACCCTGTCTTCTTCCCCAACCTGCACCCCGACCTGCAAATCGACCTGCAACACGATCTTCATCGGCAGCCACTAGCGCCGACCGTCCTCCCCTGCCTCCCTGTCATTTTCTTTCCTCTTTTCTACCCCAACAACCCCTGTAGCTCCCTCCCCACGTGCCCATCTTCTTTCCTCTTTCTCCCCATTCCCGACCTAACCTGCCATGGCAGGACCTGCACCACCTGCCACCGGCCGGCCACCTGCACACCTGCCCCGCACGCCTCCTTCTCCCCTTGTCGTTTTCCCCCTTCCAATTGCCTATAAATACCCCCCATTGGCAGCCCCGATCAGCTCCCTTTTCGATTTTTGCCCCGAAACCTTGCCTCTCCGCCGCCTCAAAAAGACGGGCTTTCCGCCATCACCGGTGACCGCCGCCGCCGCCACTGCCCACCGTTATCATCCCTGCACTTCCCTCTACGAAACCAGACCACCAGCACCCCTCCCCTTGCCCTGCACATGCCGCCCTAGCCGTGCAAGATTCCTATCCCGAAACCGCCACCTCCAGCCTTCACCGCCCTTGCGCCACCTTCCACCGCCATCCCAGCCGCCACCAGAGCCTCCTCCACCCTCCAAAATGCCCAGCATACCTCTCTCTACCTTCCCATACCTCCATCTTTCCCTGCCTCCCCCTCCTCCTTCCTCCCTCATCTTCCACCTCTCCCCACCACCCTCAGCCGCCGCCGCGCGCCGCCATCCCTTGCCACGCCACCACCCTCATTCCACTCCCCTTCACTTGCTCTTTCTTTCCCCACCTCAAACTCCTCCTTTTCTCCTCCCATCTAACCACCACCTCCATCTTTCCCCCCCTTCTCCTCCTCCACTGCCACCGCCGGACCACCACCGACCCTAGGTGGTTCTCTACTCACCCAAACCCTAATACCCCCTTTTATATAACTACTACTATTTTCTACCAATATTATTATTATTATTATTATTATTATTATTATTAGTATTACTTCTTTCACTACTATTACTATTATTATTATTATAATTATCATTATTATGGTCTCCATCATTAATGTTCTTATTTTTCTACTACTACTAACATCCTTTTTAAACCCTAACTGGTATTATACTTAACTTTGGTCTTATTGTTATTAGTATTAACATTTTATCATTATTATTTCTATTACCTTACTAAGGTTATTATTATTGATACTTAACCATACTAGGTTATTGTTATTGTTATTATTATTGCTAGGGTTATTATGGTTATTATTACTATTATTATCATCACTACTAGTATTATTACTATTATCATTATCACCCTTAGGAATAGTTACTTGTAATATTGTGACCTTATAATATTATTCTTTCAAACCTAACACCATTGTTAGACTTAATCTTAAAAACGCTAGAGTTCTATTACTTGAAACATAAGTGTCACTATTAGCAGTCTTATTATTATTATTATTATTATCACTATTTTACTATGACTAGTGAACACTAGTATTATAAGAATGGAACTAATGGGCTTAATAAAGTAAGTGTAAAAATAAGTATCATAAGTAACTATATTTTTGACTACTAAGATTTAGTATAATAATTCTAAGGTAAAAACCCTAGTTTCTGTATAATACCCACTTTAGTAACATAAACCCTAATCCTAAACTAGAATAAGGAATGACGGTACTTTGAGGGAAACTAATACTTAGCTTTTCCCCTTTTATCGGTAACCCCGACCAAAGCCCTAAGGAGTTATAGGAGTGTGCTCCAAGCCCGGTGTCGCCTTAGGTAAGGACGAAGCTAATAGACTTGTGCTATGTGTGACATGGATGTGTTGAATGTTGTGTATGCCATGCTATGCCATGTATTATATGATTTGTGTATAACCTGCCTTATGTGTAGCGCAGCTTGGAGGTTGAGGTAGGTTGTATGTGCTCCCATGATATGAGCATGACATGCATATGTATGATGCTTATGATGTATTATGTTATGGCCCTCTAGGACATGCATATTAGGATAAATGGTAATATGAGTTGGGAACCATCATGGGAGTCTGGAAGTTTGTACGATGATATTAATGTTCTATGGCGGTACTAAGGGTTTGTATGGTGGTATTAGTGATTTTATGGAGGTATTAATATTGTATGGTGGTATTAGGGTTTTTATGGTGGTATTTGTGATTTTATGGAGGTATTAATGTTGTATGGTGGTATTAGGGTTTGTATGGTGGTATTAGTGATTTTATGGAGGTATTAATATTGTATGGTGGTATTAGGGTTTGTATGGTGGTATTTGTGATTTTATGGAGGTATTAATGTTGTATGGTGGTATTAGGGTTTGTATGGTGGTATTAGTGATTTTATGGAGGTATTAATGTGGTATGGTGGTATTAGGGTTTGTATGGTGGTATTAGGGTTTGCATGGTGGTGTTATGGTTTGCATGGTGGTATTAATGTTGGTATAGTGGCATTAGGGTTTGCATGGTGGAGTTAGGGTTTTGCATGGGAGTTAATGATTGTACGGGATTTGGGGTTTGGAGTGATTAACTCTAGGACGTTGTGATTAAGTAGGGTTGGAGTAACTAATCGTGATTGTTGAGGATAATTAAGGTTTGGAATGGCTAAGTATGGTGGTTATCGTAAAATAGGGATAAGAGTGGCTAACCACAGTTGGCGTGGACAATTAGGGTTGGTTATGGCTGCTTAGAGTTGTTGGTGTTATCCTGCGTATCTATTGATTAAAGGGTAGTTATGAATGCGGGATTTTATTTGTTGTGATGAGTACAGTATAAAGAGAATGATTTACGCATGTCAAGGGTGTGATATGATTCAATAAGACACGGATAAGACACTAATAACATAAAGCGAAAGACTGTTGAGCCGAGCCCAGTCCGGTCCACCGGTTAGAATAGTGGTCAGAGGCGTTCTGCCCTGTGCATTTCGTTCCGGTCCACCGGCTATAATAGTGGTCAGAGGCGTTTTGCCCTGTGTGTTTATTTCCGGTCCACCAGCTATAATAGTGGGGGCCTCGGCTCGATAGACTCAAAGTAAATAAGTTAAACCACGGGAAAAATACTAAGTACTTACAGTGAAACACCATGTTGAGGCGGGGCCAGTCCGGTCCACCAGTAAGAATAGTGGTCAGAGGCGTCCTGCCCTGTGTTTTTATTTTCGATCCACCGGCTATAATAGTGGGGTCCCCGTGCTCACATGGATTATTGAAGAATGTGTGAAATGGACTTATTATCATTAATGAGAATGAAGAATAAGTCACCAGAAAAGTACTTAGGCCTTATCTTGTGTGTTATCGCATGTTACTTATATGATTGTGCTATGTGTGCTATGTGGTATGATTGTATGCTTGGCCTTAGCGCACCAACACCCTTACTCAGTATTGGACCCATACTGATACTACCTTGATTGAATGGGTCCTGTGATGATCCACCAATTGTGGGGAGCACACCTCCTATGCAAGTTTGATCGGTTACTATTTTGGGGTGGAAGGCTTGACTTGTGTGAGTAGGCGATCCGGATACTGATCCTTTTGGGGGATTGTTTTGTTAGCTATATTTTGTATTACGTTTCCCGTTTTTAAAGAAAAAAGTATTATGGGGTTGTAATCCTGAATCATATTCAAACTTCTGTTTGACTTATATCTTATTAATGATTTATGCTAAATGTCGTCTTGTATTTTATGATACTTCGTACTTATTGATGATTGGATTTAGCCTTAGCACTTAGTACCGGAACGGTAGGAATGAACCGGTCTGGTACTAAGTGTGACGGTAATACCCCCAAGTTTACGGTTTTAATTCTTTCGCTTCCGCTAAACCTTTTGATTTAAACGAAATCTTTCAGTAGTAAATTTGGGGGTGTTACAAGGTTGTTCGCCATTAGGTGGAGCTCTATGTAGTAAACAAGTAATTAACCTATGAAAACTTAAACAAACAAACACGACATTATATGTTGTCGCAAAAAGGAAGCTAAAGTGAGGCTGATGCCACCATTTCTCCATTAGAGTCGATCCCTTCCGATGTTCCAAGTGTTGCATATTTTCAATAATAGGATCTATAAAGGCAATAGCATATAACTCTTGATGAGTCACTAATTTTCTATACGTTGCAACTCTAACATTTAACCATTATGATTCTCTACCAAAGAGTTGTAGTGTGACCTCTCTAAACCCACAGTTTCCATCACCCAAAACATCACACCAAGATTCCACCCATGGATGCATAACTAGCTCAATATCATAAGACCACAGAAAATCATAGATGAGTCTACGAGTCCTCCCATTATTCTGCCTCCTACTACTATTTCTTTCATGATTCGATTGACCAGGGAAAGAGAAACCTCTACTAGGAGATGCATTGTAACACCCCCCAAATTTCACTACTAAAAAATTTCGTTAATTAAAAGGAAATTAGCGGAAGCAAATTAATAAAACGTGAACTTTTGGAGTATTACCGCCACATGTAGTACCAGACCGGTCCACTCATACCGTTCCAGTACCAAGTGCTAAGGCTAATAAAAATGAAATACAATTTAAAAGAAATTCAACATACACAAATCAGAGTAGCAAATCAAATCGTTTACAAGGATAACATCTACCAATGATGGTTACTTAAACAGCATTAGCATTAAAACCAGGAGTTTAAAAGAGAAAGAGAAAACCCTAACGATACCAGATAACTCCTTACTCTCTTTCCCGTAGCCGACTTGAGTAGCACCTAAAAAGACCTGCAAGGACACTACCCATTGAATAGGTAGGGGCCCCACAAAGGGAATCCCTTTAGTACTATGGTACTGAGTAACCCTTTAATACCACACTTAAAAACATGCCCGCAATGCAACACATAATACAAGCTATGAATATATGTAATCAAAGGTGCATACATAACAATCACATATATAACAAGTTATGAGTCACGATCGATACTTTTGGGCTGTAAGTCAGGTCATAGTGTAAAATCAATACATTCGGGCCTTAAGCCATTATTCCAATCATCATTCAATCAATCTCATATTTTATATCCATGTGAGTGCGAGAACCCCACTATTATAGCCGATGGATCGGAAAGTATACACTCAGGGCAGAACGCTTCTGACCACTATTATTTGTTGGTGGACCGGTCTCCAGGGCAAGACGCTCCTGGCCACTATTATTTGCCCGTGGATCGGTCTGGCCCCGACTCATATGGTGTTTCACTATAAGTGATTAGTATTTTTCCATGACTTTATTCACATACATAACTGGTTTTATTAAGCTCGGGACCCCCACTATTATTGCCGGTGGACCGGAATATATATATATAAAATCATCATCCAGGGCACAACGCTCCTAGGCCACTATTATATCCGGTGGATCCGTACTTAATATCACTTGCCAGGGCAACACACTCCTGGGCCACTATTTTAACCGGTGGATCGGTACTCATTATCATAAGTCAACTGGGCCCGACTCTTTAATATTCCACTTTCATAATTAGTATCTTTCCTTTTCTTAATCAGCACAACAATCATATTTATTTGCCTCGGACAGGAGATCAATAACTTGGGACACAAAGGTACACTAGTCGTACCGGTGCATATAAGCTACTCAGTACCCTTCAACCACGAACCCAAGGACGCAAAGATACCCTGGTCGTACTGGTGCATAAAGCTAACTCAGTATCCTACCGATAAGGACACCTGATCCATAAGTATGCATACCCCCTAACTAGGTCCGTAGAGCTAGAAAGAGTAAGATATAGGGCATAGTTGGGGCACAAAGGCACACCAGCAAATACCAGAATAATAGTGGACTAAACCACGTCCTTAGGGTAGCGACCCCTAAGGAGTCACCATTCCCGATCTCGAGGTCTTTCACTTTAAGTAATAGTGCCTTAATTAAAGTGATCATGAAAAGCACAATAATCAGACACTTATTCACTTTCAATCGTTCTGATATCATTAATCATTTCTTATTCAGATGATTATCCTGGATATCACAGAGAAAACCATTAAGGCCATACTAATTATCAAATACTCTTGCTTGGCTAATCAGCATTATTTGAAGCATATTATAATGTTCCACAATCACAACGACATGTTAGGTACAAATTACTCATTTACCCCTTACTTATATAATTGCTAAGTCACCCCTTCCTTACTTGATAAATTACCATATTACCCTTTAGGTTGCATAATTACCAAATTACCCCTTATCCAATTTAGGTTATCAAGTTGTCTCCTACACTTTTTAGATCACCATTCACCCATCATAATTGCTACACTTAACATATGTCCCATTTGATTGATTAGATTACCAAATTGCCCTTCTCCTTTGTTATAATTACTAAATTGCCCTTGAGTTGGATAAATTACCAAATTACCCTCCTTCATTATCATGATTACTATTTTGCCCCTTTAGTTGGTTAAATAATTACTAATTTACCCTTTAGTAGCTTAAATTACCAATTTTCCCCTTTAGTTGGATGAATTACCTTTTTACCCTTTTCCAATTATCATAAATCCCAAATTACCCTTCTTCATAATTTCAATTATTAGTTTACCCTCCTTCATAATTATAATTACCGATTTACCCTTCTCCATTCTCATAATTACTATATTGTCCTTCTCCATTATTAAGATTACCATAATGCCCTTTTATTGGTTAATTTACCAAAATACCCTCTCTATTATCATAATTATCCAATTACCCCTTTTTAATCACAATTTAATTACCAATTTATCCCTTGTCATTATCATTATTACCAAGTTACCCCTTAATTCCAAATTTGCCATAAACATCCTTTTATTTACAAAATTATCATTTTACCCCTTACATCCAATTTTATTATATTACCCTTTTGCTTGCAAATTACCATAATTACTTTACAAATTACTATTTTACCCTTTTACATTCAAATTACCATTTTTATCTTTCATTACAAAATTACTATTTTTTCCTTCTTTTCCAAAATTACCATATTACCCCTTCACTCCCAAAATTACCAAAATACCCCTTACTTATAAAATTACCATTTCGTCATTCACTTATAAAATTACCATATTACCATTTGCTTATAAAATTACTATTTTTCTCCTCTACCTCTAAAAATTACCATAATGCCCCTTTACTTGAAAAATTACCATCTTTTCCTTTACTCATAAAATCACCATAATACCCCTAACTTCCATAATTACCACAATACCCCTTTTTACTTGTAAAATTACCATATTGCCAT
Organism: Tamarix austromongolica; assembly: GCA_039764185.1. Classification (NCBI taxonomy): domain Eukaryota; kingdom Viridiplantae; phylum Streptophyta; class Magnoliopsida; order Caryophyllales; family Tamaricaceae; genus Tamarix; species Tamarix austromongolica. Next base: position 23,353,841 of record CM077812.1, on the reverse strand, counting down.
TTTCCTTGCAAATTACCATGATACCCTTCTTTCTTACAACTTACAATTTTATCCTTTTACTTATAAATTATCAATTAACCCCTTTCTTCTGAAATTACCAAAATCCCTTTTTGCTTACAAAATTACCAAAATACCCTTTTCACTTATAAAATTTCTACTCAACCCCTTTGTTCACCATTTTTATGAATTTACCATCACTACATAAAATAATGATATTGGTACTTCATTCTTATCATCTAAGTCCACCAACTTGTCATTATTCAACATAATACTCATTAGCAACTACATATATTAAATCACATACTTCACAAGCATATCATTAAAATACCCTTAGATAATAATATTATTTATGCATTAGCAACATAATACATCATAAACAAGCATTTAACATTTCCATCAATAATCAACCTCTTCCTTAATTATCATACCTACACATGGCACAAAGGCTACCATGCTTTTCCTTTTTCTTTCAATCAATATAAACAACCATTTATATATCATGCTAGGCACACAAAACATGCATAAAATCATACTAAAATCCCTAAGGTGCTAGCATACGTTTTTCCATGTATTTAAGTGAGGATTAACGATTACCTTAATCCCGCAAAAACTCAAAACTTACCGGTATCCCGGTTAAGGGTTCAAGGCTTAATTAGCAACTCAATACCTAAAAATAATATCAATCATTATTATGTTAGAGATAAGAAATTAAAAGGGTAAAACTTTATAAAAATTTATTTAATAATAAAACACTTTAATTAACTAAAAATATACCTCAAAAATTAGACAAATAAATTCCAAAACAAGAGGGAGCTCACGTTGCATGAACAGCGTGATTCTCATGCAAAAATGAGAGGAGAAGGGTTCGAAGGGAGGTGAGATAGGCAAAATTAGTTATTTTTGGGTTGGGGTCTTTGGGCTAGAAAAGAGGGTAGATGGGGGAGGTTTCAAGGCAAGGGAATGGTGCAGGAGTGGAGAGGGAGCGTAGGTGGAGGCTAAGGGTAGTTTCACGGCGGCATAGGGCGGCGGAGACGGCGGCGGCGAGGCGGCGAAGTTGGCTGCCGAGATGGGTTGAGGTGGAGAGGCTGAGAAGGAAGGAAAATGGGAGGGAAAAATGAAGGGGTTCAAGGGTTGTTTTCGGGAAAGTAAGGTATGTGGGTGGTAGAGGGGGTTGTAGGGTGTCGAACGGTGGGTTGGGTGGCGGAAGAGGTGGTCTGACGGCTGCGGAAGGGGCGGTAAGGGAAAAAATGGGGAGAAAAAGGAAGAGGTGGAGAAGGGAGGAAGTTCAGGAGCTCAAAGGGGCGGCGTGGTGGTGCAGGGCAGTGGGGGGTGGTAGCAGGAGGCGGCACAGGGGCTGGTTGCGGTGGTTGGAACGGCGGTTGGCGGCGGCGTGGAGAGAAAACAAGAAAAAAATGGGGAAGAAGGAAGGAGAGAAGAGGGAGCTCGGGGAAGGAAAAGGGCTCAAAAATATGGGGAATGAAGGGCTGGGGAGATGAAGAAAAATAAGAGGGAGAAGAGAGGGGGCAGGTGGCTGGCCGACGAGCGTACGCAGGTGGCAGGTGGTGGTCGGTTGGAAGGGGAAAGAGAGGGAGGAAGAAGGAAAGGGAGAGGCATGTGAGCTGTGGTCCAGGGGCCGGTTTGGCTCGAAATGGGAAAGAAAATGACGGGAAGGGAGAGAGAGAGAGAGAGAGAGAGACAGGGGCGGTGAGGATGGCAGTTGTAGGCGGTGGTCGGGCGTGCGCAGGGTGGTAGGGGTGCATGGACGACGGGAGCAGGTCGGAGCAGTAGAAGAAGAGGGAGGAACAAGGGCTGGGTGAGCGGCTGGACCGGCGCAGGAAAGAAGTGGAGACGGCCGGTCCAGGGGAAAAAATAAAGGGGCGTTTGGGCTGGGTGTGCCGCACGGGAGAAGTGAGGTGGGAAAAAAAAGGGCCTTTGGCCCAGGCGCACATGGGAGAGAGGAAGGTCAGGCCGGGCGGCCCAAGGGAGGGGGAAAAGGGAAAAAGAAGAGAAGAAAAGGAAAAAGGGGGGAAAAGGGTAAGAAGGGAAATGGAAAAATAGGGAAAATAAAGTAAATTAATTTATAAAATCATAAAATGTAATATTCTTGATAAATTATTTAATTTAATAATTTAATTCATTATAATCTAATATATTAGTTTAAAAAGGATAAGGTTAGTAGAATATTAGTTTGGAAAATTATGTAAGTAAAATAACATGATAAAATAAAATGAAAAATATCTATTTTAATTTACTAAATACTCCTGTCCAAATTATATACTCAAAAATTCATAAAATAATTAAAATAAATAATTTTAAAAGCTAATTTTATTTCAAATAAAAGTTATTTATTAAAATATAGGTTTTTGAAATTTTTGGGGGATTACATGCATGTTCTGATCAATTAGGGGATGAGCGACCTCTACCACATCCTCACCCCGATCGACCTTGCCCCATAAGTGATTCCAAATAAGTAGGCTCTGTGTGATCCCACTCTAATAGTTCCTTCTATGTGCTATTACTAGGATGCCCTTTGATTTGTTGAACATTTAGTTCTACCATACGTATCTGGACAGGATCAAGATAGTATCATAGATGTGATGGCGATTCATCAAGCATAATTTGCATCTTAGATATAATGTTAGAAGCAAATGGATGTACGGATCGATCACCAACAAAATCATCAAATGCAAACCTTTATTCTCGTGGTATGGCAAAAGTGAAAATCTGCCAAAATGTATGCACTGCAAATGTAGAAATAGGTTGATGATCTTGTATATAATGAAATATCTCATGTGCTCAAAGTATACCATGTGTCAACCTCAAATAACACTCATATCCTAAGGTTTCAGGACTAATCATATTGGACCTCTTACTCTCCTCTTCAATTAAGTATAATGCTCTATGATATACAATAAACGTGAGCTCTTTGAACAATATGTCATGTGTAGAGTAATGTGGAATAATTATCCATGATTGCTCTAGATATTTTTTCACCTCATTAATTTGGAGTCTTATCAGTGTATCAATCGTCAGGCATATGTGTCAAAACTCATATCTGATGATGATATATATTTATTTATCTTGCCATATTTACTTTCCACCCTATAATTATAACTTCAAAAAATAAGTAATGGTGAATTGTTACAAACCTAATAAGTTAAAAGACATTGAATATTTACAAAAAAATATATTACACATGTTGGTCATATAAGTGCCAAAGTGAATGATTTTATCATCCCACATTGAAAAAACCCTATTATTATATGCATTCAACTAGGTCTCATACATATATTGTAAAAGATGCAGAAATCTACCCCATATGTCACCCATCAGTAGAAGCTCATTGTCATATGTCTCAATTGTAGAGGCTTGTACAATCTTCCTCCAACATCCTAGAAAACTCTCTCCCGCTACTATAATTCATAAATGTTTTATAACATGTGACATAAATTCTTACTAATTAATGTGCCATCTACACAAGAAGGATGCTGTATTAGGAAAGACTTCAGACACAATTTGTGTCAGTCCTAGTTCCCTATCTGTGATTAGCACATTTGGTTCATGGGGCTCCATTATTCTCCTTACCTTATTAAGCACCCATTCTTAGTTATCTTCCTTTTTCCTTCATCATAAATGTCAAGGTAATGGTAAAATTCTTACCGCTAGACACACAACTAATGACCTCTAACCAAGAAAGGTTGTACTTATTGGTTTTATATGTACAATCCAAACAAATGACGTATGAAAATGCATGTAACAAAGTATTAGAACTTATGTATGCAAATGCAATATCACTAACCACATTAGAATTAGGCAACCACCAATGTCATCAATGATATGCATTCGTTTCCATAAATTACAATAACTATTGCATGACTGTACGTCCCATCAAGTTCTGTATCTTGAACTTATGTCTAGAATTATAGATTATTCTAAGTGTTATAGTATTATCACCATCACCCTATTTCAACTTGTTAATATTTTCCCTTGGTTTGATATTTATTTATGTTAGCTCAGCCACCAACCTGCGCTCTTCTAAAGATAATCGACAAGCAAACAAATGCCTCTACGAATACTTACCCAATTTATGATTATGCATTTCATATGCTACCATCCTACCACTAGTCTTCAACCACCGCAAACATCTTTCATTCCACAAATCTTAAAATTACAACCACACTTTTTGGTAGATCGAATACTTTTTGATTCACTAAAGATTGTCTACTATACGCATCTCATCTTTTCACAGCGAATCTATAACCTACCTTCTTCTGACATCTCGATACTGAAAACCATATTATTTAGCCTTTCAATTTTTTAACCCAACCAATTAATGACTCCCAATCATTAAAGATCGCATATGTTGTAAATAATTCGCTCCAATCAGTATTAATTGAATATAGATTATATAAATAATATTCAAAATATGACATTCTTAAGAATACATAACCAGTCAGATATGACGTTAAACGAGTGAGTTGCCCGTCACTGGCCGTTTCTGACGGATGAATTGCTTGTTTAAGCTAATAGGTGATGGGTGATGGGTGATTTGTCAATCATAAAAATTACTTGGTAGGTGTTTTGCCTGTAATGTGCAAAATCTGATGGGTAATTTGCTTGTTAGAAGCAAAACAATTTTTAAAAAAATTGGCTTACTATTATTTTATCTAGTTTATTTTTGTTAAAAAAAAATTGTTAGAATCATAATCTTCATCTATATTCATTGTAATAAATGTTGTCAAAATTATATTTTGTGGAATTATTTAAGGAGAAGACAAGAGAGAGAGAGAGAGAGAGAGAGAGAGAGAGAGTATTTTGTTTGAGTAAAGTACATAATTAAGAAGGTTATAATGGTAAAAAAATTCAACATCTTTTAAGGAGTATCAATTTAGAAATTTAGATACATATCTAACGTCACCCTAATATATGTTATAGTACGGTGACCACTGTATTTTACTTCTATATTATAAAGTGTGGCTTTACATTGTCTTAGATTAAAAGGAATTAAAAGATAAATATCAATTCAAATTAATTGATTCGATAAAATCAACCCAAAGGCGGCGACTAAAAAGTTATACGTCAACTAAAAAAAATTATATGTCAACAAAAATAAATATACACGTGTGATGAAGAGATATAGACGAGTCAGCTCCAATATATTAATTTTTTGTATTTTAATTATTGATTACGTGTGATGAAAGTGTTAGTCGGGTGTAGCTGGGTTCACGGCTTGGTCTGCTACCTAAATAGAAAGTCCGGTTTCCTGTCTGTTGTCCAAATCAGCCAATAAGAAGGCTGCGTCTCCTACTTCGTTTACATTTTGATTGAGAGAACGAACGCACGATTGTGAAGGCTGTGATGGACATTCCAACTACCCTCCTCTTCCTACTACCAGAGAACTAGGGGGACGTCCCCAACCTAACGTTTTCTGCCCCTCCCACGTCTACGGACGGAACAGTGACAGAGAAATAGAAAAAATTAAGGAAAAAATAGTTGGTGTTCCACTTAGATCAAAATAATTAAAGTTGTACGATCTATTTAGTGTTTAGTTCAGTTTTTTTGATACTCTAATATACATGTACGTATAGAGAATATTACCTGTACATTTATATATAATTAGGTGTACGTATTAGTGTAATTATATGTACATAATATTTTGTACTTGTAACTAAATACTTTTGGACCATTTTGATTTTTAACTAATTAGTTTCACCTAAATATACTACAAAGAAATTTTCCCAAAAATTAATTAATTAATTGATCTTAGAAAAAGAAGAAGTGTAAAAATTAAGAAAGTGGCTTTAGGAACTTTTTTCGACTTACTTATTTTTACTGGATTGATTTTATATTTTTTAGACCGTATAAAGCAAAATGTAAATAATATATATATTTATTATTTTGATTTTTAACTAATTAGTTTTACCTAAATATACTACAAAGAAATTTTTTCAAAAATTAATTAATTAATTGATCTTAGAAAAAGAAGAAGTGTAAAAATTAAGAAAGTGGCTTTAGGAACTTTTTTCGACTTACTTATTTTGACTGGATTGATTCTATATTTTTTAGACCGTATAAAGCAAAATGTAAATAATATATATATTTATTATAATTATATATATATATACTCATTAAAATAAAATAAATAACTAAAATACATTAATTATTACCAGCCTAATTTTTTAATAACAAACGTTTCTACGTTTCAGCTTCTGCGTCCGTGGTCCTCTATTCACCAACAGAACAGCCCCCCTCCAGCCCTCCTCACCCACACTCTCTCTGTCTCTCTCCCACGCTCTCCGAGCTCTACTCTAGGGATGGCAATGGGTCTCGAACCCGACCCAGACCCGCTAGACCCGCCTCATTTTTAGCGGGTCTGGGTCCATGATTTTTGGACCCGACGGGTCTGGATCGGGTCTGGATCCACATATACTTTAAAGGGTCTGGGTCTGGGTCCAGTTCTAGACCCAGACCCGACCCGCCAGACCCGTTTAATATACATATGTATGTGTGTGTGTGTGTGTGTGTGTATACATATATAAATACATACTAATATTATGTTTGTCATTAGTGTCTTAATCTTATATAAGTTCCTTATTCATTTTTTTTAAATTTTATTTTTGTATACTTACTTTATAAACAATATGTATAACATTGTATTTTAAAAGTTAGGGATATAAACGGGGCAGATTTTACCCGAAACCCGGCGGATTTTTTCCAATGGATATGGATAAACGAATATGGATACGAATATGGATGATGTAAAAAAAATACCCGTCAGGTTCGAATACGGAGATGGGTATGAGATATCCATACCCGTACCCATAACCATACCCGTATCCATATCCATACCCGTATCTATATCCATACCCATTTACCCGATATATAATTACCTTTTTACCCTTAATGTTAAAATAAATATAGTATAAATTAAAGTTAGAATTATCATTTAGCTTAACTCTAAATGGGTTTATCTGTCGGGTGATGGATTTATCCATCGGATAATATCCATTAACGGATAAACGGATAATCCGTCGAATAATGGATACGGATATGGATATGTTAGCGGATATGGATTCGGATACAGGTACGGATTTTCTTATCGGATACGGATACGGATATGGGTATGCCCGCCCCATTTACATCCCTACTAAAAGCATTAAAACACCATTTGAAAAGTTAATATAACAATTTTAATATATTTATGTTTTCACTTAGATGATTTTTTTAACAAAAAAAATACATATTAAGTTATATAAAACATAAATGTATTTGTATTAGCATAGATTATTAATTATTTTTTATTTGTATTAGCATAGATTATTAATTATTTTTTAAAAAATAACCGGACCCATTTAGGACCCGTTTAGGACCCATTTACCCGCTAGACCCGATGGATCTGGATCTGGGTTTGAACTTTTAAGACCCGACGGGTCTGGGTCGGGTCTGGATCTAGGTAGTATAAACGGGTCCGGGTTTGGGTATAGCTGGACCCGGTCCAGATCCGACCCATTGCCATCCCTACTCTACTCGTACCAGCTCACAAAAATAGGCGCTGGTAGTGCTGCTTTTCTGTTTTATTTTATTTATAAGTGTAGCAGTATATTTTTCCCCCCACTTGATAAGTGCCTATCATTAATTAGTTAGGGGCCATAGCCCACAGGGTTGGAGTTACTGCTGCCTTTGTAGCCACCCCTTTTTATTTTTGTCTGTTCTTTTTCCATTTCTATATCCAACCGAAAATCCCAATAGAATTATCTCTCTGGCAGAGACGGAGGATGAAGGAAGTTGGTCTATTGGTTCAGGTTGCAGCTGTGTGTGATGAGATGACTCGATTGCTCCCCTCCAGATCCGACTGACTCGCGATTGGCGGCTGCTTTTTGCTATCTCTCTCTCCCCGTCTCCCTGGTACATGTGACGTAATCACCTGGTGTTTTACTTTTATTGTGTTTCTTCACTTCTCTTCTTCTTCTTCCTCATCTTTTTTATTCTTAGTATTTGCTCCTGACTTTACCAAGCTAGCTAGCAATAATCTGCTCTAGTTTTTCTAATTATTAAGTTTTTAATTTTTTTTTTAATTCATCTGTTGTGATGCTCACCTCATCCCTTCCCTAAATTTTGGAGCAATATATTTTTTTTTCCCTTCCTGTTTTCGGTTGCTGGTCGTAATTCGTGTTTGATTCGTTATATTGATTAAATGTCTGTTACACCAACGACTGGATTCCTGTATGAGAGATAGATGATAATTCAAACATGAACAGAATAAAGAGGAGAAGAAACTGATTTGCTGTTATCAGATTTGATTATTTATTTTTTTATTTTTTTAAAAAAAGTTTTTACATATCTATTTATCAAATGGTAATTAGTTTTATCTATTCTCAAATTCCTTTCTGTGGTCTTGATTGAGAGTCTTTCTGTCGGTATTTTCATCTTCCTGTAGCTGACTGCTTAGAATAGATCCTTGAACGGATCGGATCAATTTGTTATCTACGCTTCATCTCTTCCGTTTCCCTTGACTTTTTTTTTTTAAAAAAAAAATGTTTGAATTTGTATGTGCTCATGAAAGAACGACCTGCTTCTCCACCATTCATGTAATATATGACAAAAGCAACTTATATGTTTTCTGTGCTAGGTTTGCATGATGGATGCCTGTGAGAGGATCGGAGGAATTGTTTCTATCTGTTGATATGTATTATCAGCAAATATCCTGAACCCGACCGACACCTCTAGAGGAATGGACAGGTCAGACATATCGGGCTTTGTAAGTGATGGAACCGCGGCCCTATCAAACTTTCGTCTGCACGCCCATTCCGTTTATTCAGATCATATCGTAAAAGTCCGTGGCTAAAGATTGGCTCTTTTAGTTCCTTTAATTTGTCTTGTTTTTGCTGAATGGAGTATGGATCTCAACCGAAAGGGTGTATATTTTCCTCGTACCAGAAAAGTAACCAGTACTGACTATTTTGGTGATGGGGATACCACTTTGCGGTTGGATTGTCTTGGCCATGGAGGCGGCAATAAAGCCGGAAACGGTGGAACAACCGATCTTGGGGCATTTGGTCCTAACCCGTCTGATGACGGTTGCCGTTTAGTCCTTGGCTTAGGCCCAACCTCAGAGTCGATCTACTACGAAGCTAAACAGAGCAAAGGATCGCCTTCTTCGATCGCTCTGCAGGGATTTTCTAATGATAACGATTCATCCTTGAAGCTTGGACTATCTGGCGGAAGTGAGACTTTATTTGGATCCGCTGAATTTTCGTTTTCCGGTAGATGTGACCCCACTGTACACTGTCGCCTTGGCCAGGAACTATTAGCTGGTCATGGAAAGGGTTCTTCTTTCCCTATCGTTGTTGATGAGGGCTCCACATCTGCTAAACAATCTGCGGGTGGCTATATGCCCTCACTTCTTTTGGCTCCCAGGATGACGGGAAGCTATCAGGATTCTGTTATGCCCTCAGGTGATACTTCGGAGCTTGTTATGAAGCCAAGGTACTGTGAACTTTCTCAGCTGAGTTCTGAACCTTCCACTCCTAGTACTTACACCGTGGGGAGTCTAGGCGGTACTGCATCTGACCCTTCTCCTACTGCGACATCCGCAGGACACAAACATCATAATACCAAGAAATGCCAGTTTCTTGGATGTACGAAAGGGGCACGAGGTGCTTCGGGCTTTTGTATCGGTCATGGAGGTGGTCAGAGGTGCCAAAAGCCAGGTTGCAACAAGGGGGCAGAGTCTCGTACTGCATACTGTAAGGCCCATGGAGGTGGGAGGAGGTGCCAGCACCTAGGATGCACGAAGAGCGCCGAAGGAAAAACTGATTTCTGTATTGCACATGGTGGAGGGAGACGGTGTCAGCATTCCACAGGCTGCACCAAAGCGGCCAGAGGAAAGTCAGGTCTTTGCATCAGGCACGGGGGAGGTAAGAGATGTAAGGTGGAAGGGTGCACTCGAAGTGCAGAAGGTCAGGCTGGCCTATGCATCTCTCATGGGGGCGGTCGCCGCTGCCAGTTCATAGGTTGTACCAAGGGGGCACAGGGCAGCACCTTGTTTTGCAAGGCTCACGGGGGTGGGAAGCGCTGCATATTTGCGGGGTGTACGAAAGGTGCAGAGGGGAGCACACCGCTCTGTAAGGGACACGGTGGTGGAAAGAGGTGTCTCTTTGATGGTGGAGGGATATGCCCCAAGAGTGTGCATGGTGGCACAGACTACTGTGTTGCACATGGAGGGGGAAAGAGGTGCGCCGTTGCTGGTTGCACCAAAAGTGCCCGTGGTCGTACCGATTTTTGTGTGAGGCACGGTGGAGGGAAGAGGTGCAAGGTTGAAAATTGCGGAAAGAGCGCTCAAGGGAGCACGGATTTCTGCAAGGCACACGGAGGTGGGAAAAGATGCAGCTGGGGTGAGGGAAAATGCGAGAAATTTGCAAGGGGAAGGAGTGGATTATGTGCGTCACATAGCAATATGCTTCAGGATAGGCAGACAAACAAAAGATCGATGATTTCTTCTGGACTATTCCATGGACTTGCATCCGCTGCTTCACCTGCTGAAAGTGGTTATAATGACAACTCTTCCTCAGGAGTGAGTGTTGTTTCTGATTGTACAGAGTTTGGTGAAAGGACAAATAAGAGGCAACATCTACTGCCGCCTCAGGTGTTAGTACCTCTGTCTATGAAGTCCAGCTTATCGCATGCGACCACTGACGTGCCCGATCGAGAAACAAACGATGCCAATAGAGCCGCAAGGGGAAGCTTTGACTTTGTGATTCCAGAAGGAAGAGTTCATGGTGGAGGTCTCATGTCATTGCTTGGCGGCAGTCTGAAGAAACCTGTGAATAGATTAGATCAATAAGACTCGTTTTCTTTTAATTGTGGCGGTGATGTCATGATATTGCTGTTAATTTGTTGTTATGTTCATCGATTTTTGTTGGCAGCTAGCCCCGTAAAGTTTTATCCCCTGTTTTTACTTAAGTTTGCTGGCATAAAGACGCTAGCATCACCATTGCATTGTAATTTTGTAAATTGCATTTTACTGTTTACATATCATCTGTATTATTTCAGTGTACATGTAAAATACTGCTGGAACTCTCCCCACTTCTATGTCTCTCTTATTTCTATGATAATGATGCTTAGAATTGCTGGGTTAATTTTTTTCCGGAGTAGCCAAGTTGTGCTGCTATTTCTTAAGGGAAGATATTGGGAGCTCACATATTCGCGCAATATATAATATAACAGGCATTTAGAGAGTGCTCTCCAATATACAACCTTTTCAGCCACAAAAGGAAAGTAAAGTCAAGTCAATTCATGTAAGACTACTAAGATGCCTAGGTAAGTTGTTTGAGCCGTACATTGGAGAACATGCTGAAAGGCCTTTACGAGAGGATTCGTGTGCTGTGTACGTGAACAGCAAAGCATAGTTCCAGCATTGTCCGAGAATGAAAGTTGAGCTTGCCTGTCATCAATAAAGATGCCTGTCATCAATAAAGACGTCGACAATTTAATCAACAAAGACACATCATCGGGAATTTATATAGCTCAAGTTAGCTTGACGTCGACAAATTTTTTTTTTTTGAAAAAATGAAAATATCTTTTATTATAATTATCTGAAGAAAAAACTTATCATAATATTTATAAGATTATTCTCAACAAATAAAATTCATATTGTTATATTTTTAATAAAAATAATAAAATATCTATAAATATATAAAAAGAGTGTTCATTGCTCAACCCTAACCCCGCCGAAATATATCACATCAGTCAAACAAAAATTAGAAAGATAAAATAAAAAAATAGAAAAAAGAAACAATTTCGGCTACGGAGAGACTCTACTTTTGATACACGCTAAATACAAGCCGGACAACACTTTTTCTGAAGAGATGGGATAATGGAAACAACCAGACGGATGGAACGAATAGAAGATTGTTCGCGGCCTACCACCACCACCCATTGTAATGAAGCTTGAACTATGGTAGACACAGGGTCTTTTGATTCGTGACGGCAAGACTAGTTGCGAGTTAATCCAAAATTATTAAGTATGTAACTATGTATTATCATATTAGGCTTTTTTTTGGGTTTGGAGGAATGACGAAATTGAGGGCGATCTTCATTTTTTGTTGATCATCGATTTTCAGTAAAGTGGTATGTTAAATTGAAGTTTTCACGAGCAAAAGAAGGCAAACTACCATGATGCACGCCAACTTTTCGATAAAATGTGAACGATAAAATTCAATGAGATCCTTATTTTTATTATGTGATATGATTAAATAATTTAAACATGAGGTATTTCAAGAGATTATTCACTTGAACATATTCGATGTATGCAATATTTATAAATTGTAATCCTAGACACCATTTTATGTAATATTTGTGAATTTGTTTACTAGAACTCATCACAAGTGAAGTTTGAATAAATTATAGTGTTTCCTCATAAATAGTTTGAAGATAATGTATGTATAAGAAAATATATTTATATTTCTTGACAAAAGCTTAGTCTCATCCAAAGAAATAGATTCACTACAAAATAATTGACTTTTGCCAACATGCCTTATTTGTTGGTAAAAGCCATATTTCTGTTGGCAAAAGTTTTTACCAACGGAAATTTTTCTGTGACAAATCTGTGGGTTAAAACTCTGTACTTAAAAGTTTTACCCACAGATACGTATGATCTGTTGGTATTAGTTGCTTATACATACTGATATTTATCTGTTGGTAAAATTTATACCCACAATTATATCTGTGAGTAAAAGTATTAACTACAAAATGATATATGTGACTAAAAGTATTGTCCACAAAGCAATATCTGTGACTACAAGTATTGTCTACAAAACAATATCTGTGACTAAAAATATTGTCTACAAAACAATATTTGTGACTAAAACTATTACCCACAAAAGAAAATCTGTGACTAAAAGTAGTATCCACAAAATTATATCAGTTGCTAAAATTATATATATACACACATATTATCTATTAGTAAAACGACAATAATGTCCATAATACCTTTTGTAGCAATATTTACTTATAACAATAACTTATCCTTATATAAAATATAGTACACCATACATAATCATCGTTCTTTAGTTTAACTATCAAAACGATAATAGTCTTATAGGTATAATATATATACAACTTGTAACCTATGCTAACATATAAGACATCTTCATTAACATATCAAACACCATCCTCTTCATTCACATCCTATTTAGCATCTCCAACGACTTCTGCGTCTTCAATATTTTCTTTGATAATTATCAAGATGTATTCCCTGAAAAAATATGCATGTAACTTAATTAGATTAATATAAATTCGCCTAGGATACTATTTAACTGGTGTGGCGTCTTTTGATATGCATGTAATTCCAAGTTTTTAACTTGCAATTTCAATTACCAATACTTTCCTTAGCTACAAAAGTCCAACAACAATCAAATACCCGTATTAAAAATGAAGTGATTAACACATAACCTCATTTCGAAACAACAATCAAACAAACTACTGGGTAGAAAAAATTACAATGATGATAGTAGTAGAATTAATTAAGGAGTCAAGTTGATATAATTAACAATGGATATAGATGGAGGAAATATGGTCAAAAGGCCGTTAAGAACAACAAATTTCTAAGTTATATATATAGTATATATTATGTAGGCGTAGTTGCCGCTAGCAATCCGCTAAAAGTATGTTTAAACATCTAGTATATGCATAATTGGCAAATTCATCTTGAAAATTTCATGTTTCTATATCTGACTTACAGAGATACATAATGGAAGAGAAAGCTAATGCATCTAGTGTCTCCAATCAAAGCATATAAAAAAAAAATAAGAAGAAGAAGAAGAAGAAGAAATTATTCGAATCAATCTATTACTATAATAATGAAAACCAAATCCTAGTAAAGAAACAAGAAAAAAAAAAGTAATCCAACATACCAGTAACTAAGAGAAGTATGCCTCCAAGAGAAATCCAGCCATTTTTTTCGGTATCCTTGAAAAACTTTATGATATAATATGGAGAAATTGCACGTACTATACTTAGATTCCAATATATTATGTTGTAGAGCCCAATAACAAATATAGAGAATAACCATATAAACACTATTGGTGCAAACAAAAATGCCACGTTGTGGGTACCATAATGCTACAGGGCAAACAAGCCGACTAATATTACGCAGGCAATTAGCTGGAGCACACCTATGAACCACAACAATATCAGAAGACAGGAATAAAAAGATAGTGACTTTTGTGCCCATTCTATTATTTTTTATGATCTTTGTGAGGAGAAAGAGCACTTTGCCATGAAAATAAGTATTGACCAACACAAAAGTTCCAGCCTGTATCCCATCCAAAATATATTTGGAGTTTGAAAATTTAGAGGAGCAGAAAAAATCCCCCCTTTTAATATAATGAACTTCAACTCGTATAACTAACTATTTAACTCTATACACGATTCTCTTATTAGATAAGAGAATAAAATAAGTAACTGCAATTCATTATGCCTCATTTTTTTTCTCAAAAGAAACTGTATTACAGGTCATATCAAAATGGAAAGGAATTGAAAGATGGGATGAAGAGCATTATAGCTCATCAACAACTTGAAGCCTAGACACTGCTAATAGAATTGCAGCCAAGGAGAAAGGAAAAAAATGCTTTGATTAGAAAAACTAGGAAAGCTTTCAAAGATGAATAATTGATATTTCACACATAAGAATACAGAGAAAAGAGAAATGTGGATGGTAAGTGATGGAAATCAGAAACTTGAAGCCCAGACACTGCTGATAGAACTGATGCCATTAAAAACATAACAACCCCATACAATTCCCACCTCTAACAAGGTCTAGAGAGTTCCATCTATATGCAACCACATATCAACCATCTATGGCAATAGACCCGCATAAAAACTATTTTAAGAAGGTTTTATGGTTGTAAAAGGAGATAATGTAGTATACTGATATTATATGAGAATCTTCAAGAGCAGAACCGAAAGGACCAGCTCCATAACGCATGACCAAGAAGCTATCAAACCCTAAAGCTGTTGTTATGGTAATCTATAAATGAAATAGGTAAAATAATAGGATATACTATATAGTGAACTTTATTAGCTATCAGTGTGTCTAGCATGAAGGCATCCAAGATTCAACATGCTTATTCTTGATATTCATTCCTTAGGTTGGTCAAGCTACATACATTCAAATGTACTACCTTGAGGTAGAGTACAATACCATGATATATCTCTTGATTAAGTGAGCTAATGTAGTATATACAAAGTACGGCATAACATAAAACAATCTTTCAAGTAGCCAATTCAAGATTATTAGATTTCGAAACTAGGGTTTCAAAGCCCAAGACACAAAATTGGATAATTCAAATCAATTAATTTCAATTAAAGGTGTTACGATGCAATTAATACCATTTCAAATATTTCTATATATTCAAGTTTAGAAAAACAACTATACAAATGACCAACTTCATAATTTCACTTAAAATCTAAGATTTTAGGCCCGAAAATACAATTCAGTTAAATTCTATTAATTTATTTAAATTGAATGTTTAGAAATACAATTAGACATATTTTATAACATAACATATAATCAATTGCTCAAAAATAATAAAAGAAATATCTAATTTAGCATAATTAGGGTTTTTGAGCCTGGAACGCAAATCCGATCAATTCTTCCTAAAATATATAAATTGACAGTTTGGAATTGTAATTAAATGTATTCTAATGTAATTTATATAATCAATTGAATAAAACAACCCGATTACATAATCCAATTTAGACCCATAAGAGTTTTGACCCAAAAATCCATGTCCAATCAATTTCACATAATTTTCCTAAATCAACACTTTTTGATATGAAATTAAATACATTTCAAAAGATATTATAAAATTAATTGAGTGAAAAAACTCAATTATGCAATCCAATTCCATTACACACGAATTTTGACCTAGAAAGTCAATTCCAGTGAATTCCACATAAATTTCTCAAATTGATGGTTCTAACATAAAATTAGATATATTTTAAAATATAACGTAAAATTAATTTGCCCAAAATAGCTTAATCGGACGAATCAAAAAAATTCAAACACAACCCGACCTAAAATCCGATTTTCACAAATCAACCAAATGCACTACAATTCACCACTCTAAATTAATCATACAACATATATATACATAATTACACAATCAATTTAGCTTATCATAAGCTAATTCATACTCAATTAATCAAAACAAGGGTTAGGGTTTTCGAAAATTTATACCAAACGAAACTAACAAATCTAAATGGGTGAAGGCCGAAGAAGATACGCCGGAGTTCGAGGATTGCTCGCCCGCAACCAGCGAGGCTCACCATGGCCAAAGGATGGCGGTGCAACCTGTGCTGCTGTTTAAGGTTGCTGCTTTGGCTGCTGGTTGCTGCAGCACTGGAGCTGGCAGGCACAACGGTGGCCTGCGGTTGGAGTGGCGACAGGAAAAATAACAGAAGAGAAGGGAGAGAAGAAGAGGGAAAGGGAAAAGGAAGAGGGTCGGGGTCAAGTTTGTTTTTTTTTCCTTTCAAATACACATATATAAATAAATACTATACATCTAAAAATATTCTTGAAAAATTTTATCTACAAATTATTTAACAAAAAATCGTTTCAAAAGGATCCGGAGGCTTAAAATCAATATAAGAGCTATATAAAGAATTTCGAAAATATTTTCGAAAAAATTTACCAATGAGTGTAAATATCTATATTATTTACAAAAATACTTTATAAGTCCTCAAAATAATATCTTCTTTTTTAACTTTATAAAATAAATTATAATAGAAATACACTCATAAAAATTGTAAATAGTTTTCAGATAAAAATAAAAGACTTATCCGAATAAATAATTTTATTTTAAATAAATCGTAATGCTTATTAAAATAAAAAATATAATGAAAAAATAATATTTAAAATAAATCAAAAGAAATATTTTTATAAATTAAAATAACACATTTTCAAAAAGTCATTCATAAGCCAAAATGGAAAGAAAAACATAAATAAGTTGTGAAAATATTTAATTTAATATTTTTTTAAGATCTTATCAACCTCGTAAAAATAAATAAATTCAAAGATAAAAATATTTACTATAGATAAAGATATTAAAAGGTTCTATAATAGATGACATTAAAGATAATATTTCAAATACATTCGAGAAATATTCTTATAATATTTTAGACGACTAAAAATAATTTAACACATTTTAAAAAAAGCCATCTGTAAGCCCTAAAAAAATAATTCTATTAATAACAATTAATTATTATAATATTGACTATAATAATTATAATTTTTTTCTTACAAATAATATGTGCCTATAGAAAATTTCTATGTTGGTATTAGTTGCAAAAGATCTGTTGGCATAACATATTAATACCAACAGATAAAAAATTTCTGTTGGAAAAACTACATTATTGCCCATAGAAAATTTTATGTTGGTATTATTTACTTTTACCAACAGAAAAAGTATATGTGCCTAAGTTTTTGTTGGCAAAAGTCAATTATTTTGTAGTGATTGTCAGACAATGTTATATCATGTTATGAGTATGTTGTTTAAAAATTATTATTTTCAGTGACATCGAAGTGAGTAGAAATCAAATGTAGTAAGTGAGTATCTACTTGTACATCCCATATCTATTAATATTTTATATGCATTTTATTTTATTTTATAAATAGAATGTACGTATAAAATGAATAGATATAGGATATCCTTACTTAAAATTATTAGAATAACACCAACACAGTTGAATTTCAACGTTGCATATGTGTGCATGTCATCTGAAAAGGAAGAAAATTATTTATGGATACTTGAGAGGCTGAAGACCTTAATGGATCCATCTATGCTTCCAACCACCATTATTACCAGCCGAAAACTTGCTATCATATCAGCTGTGAAACGTATTTTTCCCACTTCAAAATATTTATTATGTAGGTTTCATGTAAGTAAGAATGTGGATGAAAAGTGTAAGAAAGACCCTGGTCATTCATCATCCACACGTGGGTTTATATCATGATGGAAAAATGTGATAAATGCCATAGATAAAGGAACATATGAGGAATAACACTTGTCAAAGGATGAAGATTATAAAAACATACCTAGCCTAATTTCACATCTATAGACAAATTGGCTACAATAATATAAACACAAAATCATTTTTTCTTTATTTTGTGACGTGTTTCATATCCATCATATTACAATGAACATGTGTGATTTATAGTTTATCTCCTAGTGTATTGTCTTTTACTTCTTTCGGCTAATAAAGTAATATATTGATTTTGTTAATAGGGTTGAAAGTGTTCATGGGTCATTAAATAGGTTTCTAGAGACATCATGAGGCAACTTCAACATTGTATTAAAACAAATGCACATGTTTATGGAATTGCAACATGATAGGATTAAAGCATTGGTGGAGATATCTTGGTTTAATATTCCTCATTTTACTACCAGTGCCCTTTAGACAAATTTGAGAGGTCATGTCGTTTCATATGTAATAGAGTTGGTCAATAAAGAATGCCAAAACAATAATAATGTAGGTACAAACAATCATTTCTGTAGATGTTATATGCATCATACACATGAGATTAATACCTACATTCATAACAACATGTCAATCCCCCTATTAGCTATTCATATGTTATAGAAGAAACTTGACATAGGGGGCCCCATTAATACATTGGCACTGCAAGAACAAGTAGAGGTTGCACCTCATTTACTCATATTTCCATGGAAGCTATTATGGACCATCAACTAGAAATACATAATTAGTTAGCGAGAGAAATAACTAATATTATTTTTTCCTAGAGAATATTTCTCCAGGAGCCACTAGTACGATAGTATAGGGGTCACCTAAGAAACTCCACTAGAATAGAACCATCTAGTTGGGAGTACACAGAATAACTATATTTCAGTTTTTTAGGATCAACACAATTTCAAGTTAGGTTATTTCCAAATCAAAGTCGGGCTCGAGGATGTCAATCACCATTTATGTTATCGGGTTAATTACAATTTCTATATGTGAGACAAATAAATTAACATATATTTCCGTATATTAGTACCTAGTATAATGTATTAGGAGATGAGAATTGTATTTTAAAGCACTAACATATATCATACTAAGAGGTGAGGATTGGTGTGTTCAGACTCGTACCAATGTATATCATGAGATACTGGCTAGATAAAAATTATATGATAACGTGTTTCTATATTACACTGTTGATCAAGTTATCAATACTATTGCTCACTAGGAAGGGACAACTTTGATGACACACTGGATAAAAATACCAGATATTGGTTATATCATTGCAACCCATTACTATGTACAATTTTCATACTACTCATTGCATGTATGCATTTTATTCCTACATTTAGTGGTACAACATGGAATTCAAGGTTTTGAAAATGAATTGGCTATTGATTTTTACAAGACATGAGTCACTACATATCGGCATATGGATGTTTTATGTCTTTTCTTTCCCACATCAATATTATATCAATGCTAATTCTTATAATAAATTTTTTTTACAGGTATATCTCTTGCATAATGTTCCACTTCCACCACTACATACAAATTGGGACAGATACCTTGATAGTAGCTTTTATATATAATGGTATGCAAGAACCACATCCTCTATCTTTGAATACAAATTTTATCTAAAATTTTTGTAATTTTTTCTTAGTTTATTTGTATTTGACATTTGAAACATGTACATGATAAATTTTTGTTGACTATATGGTTTTTACAAGACATGAGTCACTACATATTGGTATATGGTTGTTTTATGTCTTTTTTCCATATCAATATTATATCAAAGCTTTCTCTTATAATAATTTTTTTCACAAATATATCTCTTGTAAAATTTTCCACTCCCACCACTCCATACAAATTGGAACATATACCATGATAGTAGCGTTTCAATATGGAATACACTATATTCTTCAAGATTCTAACAATGACGTTCTTTGGTACATGACGGCATGTAGAAACCACATCCTTTATCTTCATACTCAACTTTTATCTATAATTATTATACTTTTTCTTAGTTTATTTGTAATTGACCTTTGAAACATGTACTAGATGAATTTTCATTGATTATATGGCTATTTCTATGTTACCCTATCATGATAGCTAAATTATCTAACATATGATAGTTAAATTTGTTTGTATGTTATTGAGCTCAAGTAGATCAGTATTTAATATGGGTTGGATGATATTTTCTTAGTCATAAAATAAAATAAAAACTACATTATAGAAGTGTAACATATATATTTTAATCAAAGTACACAACCATATAGTAATAAATTAAGCTCTATGCAAATGCCCATGCCCATGCTTAGCTACAGTCACTACTATGGAACTGGGTATTAATGACACCACATAAGTGATGGTTTCATCGAAATTATTGATAAAAATGTGAAATTTTTGGGGCGGAAATGTGGTGCAAGTTTTAATAATGGTTCTGGATATTAACCATTAAAAGTATAGTAGCACTTGTTTTGATAATGTTTTTAGATTAACCATTACCAAAACTGAAATGCTGTCAAGTTTTAATAATGGTTATTTTTGGAATCATTATTAAAATAGGTTTTGATAAAGGTTATATCTAGAACCGTAATCAAAGCTTACACATTAAACACCCTTCCCTTCCCTCTCACTCATTTACTTCTGTTATAGAAATTTAAAATCTAACTTGCTCTCTCTTGCTCTCAGTGCTCATCTTCATTCTACCTGACTTTCTCTTTCTTACTCTCAATACTCACTCATTTACATCTATCATGCCTTCCTCTTGCTCCTCAATGAATGTTTTACATCTCTTCTCATCGTCATCATCTTTGTTCTATATTTTTTGCCCTGCTCATGCATCACATCTGCTCGACCTCACACAACTCTTCAAACCCTTTTTCCGTCATGCCTAGCCTCCTACCTCTCTTCCACAGCGCTTCCCCCTCTCTTCCATATCCCTTCCCCACTATTCTTGGCTCCTACAACTGCAACAACTGCCATCAACCCTCCATCCTAGCTACCTACCCGAGAACCTTGCTTGGTATACTTTTTTTTCTTTTTCATTCATTATAAATATATATATGCATGTATGTTAACTATTTAGTAGGTATTATGTGTATTATTATTTGTATGATATATGATTGTTGTTGTTTTGTTGGCCTTTGTTGTTGTTTGTTGCTGTATTGTTATGGGTTTTGGTTTTTGTCTCTCTATATGTTTATGCATGCATGGCAATATTGATGCCTTTAATATCAATGAAAAGAACTAGTTTTGGTATACACATATTTTATAATTTAAAAAGTTAGACAACAATCTTAGTAACATGATCTAGTAGTTGTTCTCCTTTATAGGTAGTAGACTAGTGAGATGGTGCATTTACTTGTTATGTAATTTCCTCCAACATATTTGTACATGACACCCAATTTAGATTTTCAGAGTCATGTCACATGGTTATACAAGGAACTTTGTCGGTTGTTCTTGAGCAGATTGTACTATGATCCGTTCCATTTCATATTGTATCATTTACTTCTGACATTGCCTTAGATTAAGCCTTGGTTAAGGGCATTAGCTAGTTATTTTAATTTTTTTTTCGACCATACTGATGCACCACACCTATGATTTGTTGAGGATAAGGCTTTTGTAAGGGATTATGATCATATTGCTAGAGATATGATGGTTGTAGATGACGAGTGGAGGTTTTGTCATACCTTACACCCGAGTATCTGCCTTGATTAACCTAGAGTATCTGTCAGTGAACTCTCTATTGATGATGTCAGGGAGCATATGATATATTGATATCAGTGGACGCTGAGAGTGATTGGTTCTAGTCGACCTAAGTAAGGCTACCGACGGATTTCATAGTATGGTTAAGAAGTGTTGTTAGTTAGTTGTTTGGGGTGGAGCAACCTTTTGATGTATATATTTTTGCAATTGCATTAGGTATTTTTTTACGTTTTGGGTAATGTTTTAAACACATAGTATGTATTTACTTTTGAATTCATGACCCTTGTATCAATATTTGATATGTAAATACATATGAACTCTTTTTATGTAAGAACAATTTGTGTATTGGTATATTTTTATGTCCTTGTTTATATATATAACTTCAAAATAGAATGACATATTTTATAAAAATATGAATTCTTTCTAAGCATTAGCAATATGTGAATTAGTTTGTAAAAATGAATTGATTTGTAATAATATTTTTCTTTGGATACATATAAATTGGAAAACTATGGATTGTAAATGGATGTTTTCAAATCATTTGTCTAGTGAATATGACAAAGGAGTTGAATTTTTCATCAAGTTTGCAATAGAACATGCTCAGGACACTAAGAGAATAATCTGTCCTTGTTTGAATTGTACTTGTATTCAACGTGTCAATGCTAATGATTTGAGACATTATATATTTGTCTACGGAATTAATGCAAGTTACACTCGTTGGATATGGCATGGTGAGACAAAGTCTGAATATAATAATGAGGAAAGTAGGAGGGATAGTAACGGATCATTTGACAACAATGAAGGTGATTCATTAGAGGGGATGACTAAGAAGGTTGAGGAAAGTGTTTGAGATTGTCCAAAAATGACTAGTTATTGAGTAAGTTGAAAAAACCTTTATACGGTGATTGTAAGAATTTTACTACATCATCTACTACTTTAAGGTTGTACAACTTAAAGACATGTAATGGATAGAATGATAAGAGTTTCACAGAATTATTATCACTTGTGAAAGAAATTTTGTCTAATGATAAAGTTATACCCAATCGTATCTATAAAGTGAAGAAGATCCTTTTATCTATGGGTATGATTTATGAGAAGATATATGCGTACCCTAATGATTGTATATTATTTCACAAATAATATGCATGTTTAGATTATTGTCATGATGAATAATGCAAAGCACCATGATACAAGAATAAGGTGATATCAAAGGTTTTAGGTGGATGTTTAATGATGTCCAAGATGTGAAGGAATTAAGATGGCATGCTGATGAGAAGATAGATGATGGGATTCTGAGATATCCATCTGACTTGCCACAATGGATGATGATTGATGGTTTGTTTCCTAAATTTAGAGAAGAACTAAGAAACTTGAGTCTTGCACTCTTTGTAGATGGCATGAATCCACACAATTAAAGCACATACAATATTTGGCTGGTGATTTTGGTTATATACAATTTGTCGTCGTGGCTTTATGTAAAACACAAGTATATGATACTCTCTTTATTCATTTCGGGGCTAAACTAACTACGGAATGATATTGATGTTTATTTGGAGCCTTTAATTGATGATTTGAAGTTATTATGAGACACGAGTGTTAAAGTGTTTGATGCTTATGATGAGGAAAGTTTCACTTTGAGGGCAATGCTATTATGTACTATAAGTGATTTTTCGGCATATGGTAACTTGTCAGGTTATAGTGTGAAAGGCTAATATGCATGCCCGATATGTGAGGATAATACTTTATTTGTTTAGCTAATGCATGGCCGAAAGATTATTTTTCTTGAGCATCATAGTTTTTTATCAAGAGATCATCATTATCATAGGCAAATGAATGCATTCAATGAGAAGCAAGAAGAAGGGCATGCCCCAATCCAGTTGATGGGCAGACAAGTGCATATGAAGATGAAAAATTTTAAGGTGTTGTTTGGAAAGAAGAATAAAGATAAGCCTCCATTTGTTGGGTGGAAGAATATGTCTATATTCTTCAACCTTCCATGTTGGGAATCTCTATACGTGAGGCATGCCCTCGATGTGATGAATATCGAGAAAAATATTTGTGATAGCCCTATTGGTACATTACTTAATGTTCCACAAAAGACTAAAGATGACATAATTTTTTGATTGGATATAGAGGGAATGGGCATTAGGCATAAACCAGCACCACGAGATAATAGAAGAAGAACTTATTAACTACTAGCTTACCATACTCTCTCTAAAAAGGAGAAAATTACATTTTGTGGTTTCTTTAATAGTGGCAAGGTTCTGGAAAGGTATTCTTTAAATGTTAGAAGGCCAATGTCTATGAAAGAGTTGAAACTAGTCAATATGAAGCCTTATGATTGTCATATTTTGATGCAACATTTGATGCCAATAGCCATACGTGGAATTTTGCCAAATCATTTTTGAAATGCTATCACTAGGGTTTGCTAGTTCTTCAATGCATTATGCTCCAAAGTCAAACACCCTGATAGTTTGGATGTCTTACAAAGAGGGATTGCGATTACTTTATGCCAGCTTGAAATGTATTTCCTCCCTCGTTCTTTGACATTATGGTGCATCTAACTGTTTACTTGGTTTATGAGGTAAAAATTTTAGGAACTTTTTATGGGCATTAGATATACCCCTTTGAATGGTTTATGAAGTTGATAAAAAGATTACGTGAAGAATCGATATTGACAAAAATGAAGCATTGTTGAGAGTTCCCTAATAGAAGATGCAGTTGAATTTTCCATAAATTACTTATCCAATGCTGAAGCTATTGCTACTCCGAAGGCTTGGCATGCATGAAAAGTAGAAGGATAAGGTATTAAGGCCAAAAAATTTAGGTAAGTACACCTTGACATGCTCTGTAAAGTACATTTCTATGTATTATGTAACAGTGATGATGTTCAGCCATATGTTAAAGAACATGTGCATTCTTTGAATATTGAAAATCCATAAAAGACCGAGAAATAGGTAATTGATAAACATAATCTTTTCTTCGTACATTGGATTATATATTTCATCATTCTACTCATCAGAAATTCCCCGACATCTATTTCTACAACCCTACATTGGTTATCCTAAATTCCCAAATATGAAGTCTTCTCATATTCCAGCTATGTTATCAATTGATATACTATTTACACGAAACAACAAGATGAGAGGAGTACAATGTAGAACAATAGAGTGACTTTAGTTGCTGAGGCAATGCATATTACTAGTGTGAAGGAAAAGAATCTAGCATATACAAATATGAATTACTATGGTGTCCTCGAACGGATTTGTGAGTTAGATTACATTGTATTTAAAGTATCTATTTTCGGGTGTAGATAGGTTGAAAATAGTCACGGTGTAATACCCCAAATTGAGCGGAGTACTACAAGGATTGATATGGCTACTTATATCAACATGGTATACCATCCTTTTGGTGATTCCATCCTAAGAACTCCACAGTTAAGCATGCTGGCCGTGGAGCAATTCTAGGATGGGTGACCCTCCTGGGAAGTTTCAGAAATTTTCTAAAATTTTCTCAAGAAGCATGTGAGTGAGGAAAAAGCGTGCTAAAAGGACTCGTGTTGATCTGTGGGGCCAGCCGATCAATCCGAAAGCACTCCAAGGTAGCCCCCACGTGGTCGTATCGACTCGAGGTGTTACACACGGGGTTAGTGAGGCAATGCATATTGCTATATATATTACTAGTGTGAAGGACAAGAATCTAACATATACAAATATGAATTATTATGGTGTTATCGAATGTATTTGGGAGCTAAATTATACTGTGTTTAAAGTACCTATTTTTGGGTGTAGATAGGTTGATAATAGTCATGTGGTTAGATATGAAGAGGGGTTCACATTAGTAGATCTTAATAAGGTAGAGCATAAACAAGACCCATTCATATTATTATGACAAGTAACACAAGTTTTCTTTGTCACTGATCCCGCCAATACAAGATGGTATGTGATTTTATCCATGAAAAAAAATAACTGTAAATGAGTACGATAATGAAAATGATGCTAATTGAGATAAAGAGTGTGCTGAAGTAGTGTAAGCAACTCAATCATTGATAGATGATAACAATAACATTGCTGAGGAGGAAATCTATGTAAGGGATGATCATCGTAAAGTAATATATATATATCATATCATGAAACCAATCAAAAAGAAGGGAAGGAAAAACAAAGAATAGAAGAACAAGAAGGTAATGAGGGTAATAAAATTATAACATGTGTTTTTTATATCATTACTATATGTGATTATTGTGTTTTTCATATCATTACCACATCTGATTATTATATTTTTCATATCATTACTACATATGAAATTTTTTCTTAACACTTTATTTTGTATATATTTATTCACAACATACATTATACTAATTTATATATTCAAATTCCACAAAGATGTGACAAAGCACACTATTGATAGGGACTCTAGCAATGAAGAAAGGAAGAGAAGACCTACCGTGATGAGAATCATCATAGACATAAGAAACAAAGGAGAACAAGTGCCATTGAGTTGGAGTATATATAATTTTTCCATTAGTGAGTATGTTGACATGTTTATGACATTTCTTTCACTCATCACTTGTAATCGTGTTCTTATATCCTACAACAACCGCAAGCAAGTTTTAAAAGGTGATAAGGAACATATTTAGAAAGAAGTGACAGTAAATGATATGTTTTATTTGTCATATTTTAACCTGTTACATGTTATTAATTTCAATACAATGAAATTGACATATATATTTATATCTTACTTTGCTGAGAGTCTTCACCATCTTAAGGAGAGGAAGAGGTAACTTCTTAGACATTGTGGTGAATATCTAAGAACATTTAGGGCATATTTGGTGAATAAAAAAAATGTATAGAAAGAGAGATGATACTTTAGGCCCGAAGCCTTACAAGCGTTATGGGCTTATTGATCAAGAAAGTTAGGACCAATTTATTGCATATTATCTTTTAGAGGAGTTTAAGGTATTTGTTGACTAATAGTTAAGCTATTTGATTAAGAATACACAAATTGAGATTTAAATAAATGATCATACATATTTGCCTTCTAATATAGGAGAAAAGTGCCAAGAATAAATAAATTGAAAAGGGAAATATTTACCGCTATAATATAGTTCGAAAAGGCTATGCAGGCTTAGAAGAAGAGTTGGTATGCCCTTTTGATTAATGTCTTCATATTATAATGTTTAGACTGTTATAATCATATTGCTAATATAATTGTATATTTTTGAATTACAGCTCCTAGCCTAGGACAATGATCTATTTACCTCATCCATTAATATTGGTACGTTATGGAAGAAGACTAGAGCAACAAAAAAAATAATATTTTAATGAAGATGTACATAATGCAACCAAAAGAATTGTAAGTTTGAAGCTATCCCTAACCATATTTATTTTTCTTAGAGCAAATAGATCATGATATTATGTTTATTTATATATTTCAAGATGAACTTGAAACATCCGATACTATAGAGGGTTTAGATCAATATAACATCATGTCTCAAGTAATGGAAGTTGAAGAACACCTAAGAAGACATAAGGATCTTGGGTTAGGTGTTACGAGAACAAGAGTTTGTGGTTGATCCTATGGACCTAAAAACACCCATAACCAAGTGGTTCTCCTAACAAAAAAATTAAATAAGGCATTTAAACAAATGACCATAATGGAGAAAAATTTGGCATCCATCAAATCTTAAGGGTTTAAACCATCTAATTTAGATGCACATGATCTACTTTATGTACCCAACGTAAATAGTGCTAGAGACAGTTGTGAAGTTGATACACATTTTTCTTCTCTTCCTGAGGTATGTATATGAAACTATGAATTGATATATATACAATGTATCAAGTTTCAACTCAATAATTAACAATAATAATATACTTATCTTGTACGATTTGCATAAATGTGACTTGGTAGATAATGACCCCTTAATTCTTTTGGAAAAATGAAGGGTACACACACTACCCCGGAAAAGGGTTTCAATAACGGTTATTTAATAGTTTTAACAACGGTTTTCAACCGTTATTGAACCGCCCGTTATTAAATATTTAATAACGGTTCATAACCGTCATGAAAAATACACAAAAACCCACGAATATGTGCGTAAACTTCATATTTAATAACGGTTTTTAAGTAAAAACCGTTGTTAAAAAGAAGGTTTTAATAACGATTTTTCAGTAAATTGTTGTTAAAAATAAGGTTTCAATAACGGTTTATAAGAAAAAACCGTTGTTGAAACCCAGATATTAATAACGGTTAATACAAAAATCGTTGTTAAAATATCATCGAATTACCATTTCGGTCATTGATTATGTGTTTATTAAACCCTATAATATGTATTAAATGAGCATAAATATGAGATTAGAAGGAGTTTTAATAACGGTTCTTAAACAAAACCGTTATTAAAACCTACGTTTTAATAACGTTTCTATGAAAAACTGTTATTAAAACATATATTTTAATAACGGTTTTAATTCAAACCGTTATTAAAACGTATGTTTTAATAACGGGTTTTCATATAACCGTTGTTAAAACTATAGTTTTTTTTAAGTATTTTTCTGTTTTGTTCCTGCCCACATACACAATTGTATGTTCAAACAATTACCAAATCTGCAATGTAAAACAACATAAATTCATACCAAAATATGCAATCACACCATAATTTCAATCAATCTATAATTGGTATGCATGTCTCAATACACCAACTACACTTAGGAATAAAAATTAGTAGGCATACCATAACTTGGTAGTTCTACACCCCAAAGTAAAGAGTTCAGAGATCTAGGCTGGAAGACCGAAAGATGTAGACGAAATACAAACCTGAAAATGCATGTAGAATATATAGATCGCTACCTAATACCAAATGAATGAGTGCACGTGCTTGACCCATTGGTCTCTAACTTCATCAATTTCATCAACATTGTATTGCTGGCCTTGTGCATAGTCATCGGTGAAAAACTACAACGCCCATGTTTCAATTAATATACAGTTAGCCATTAGGTCAAAAATATATATGTCATGATTCATTAATAGAAAAATATGGAAAAGCAAATATACATGGCTTGGATCTATGTTGACCGATCTATTCTAGACTATAAGATCCATTGCTCTACATACATAGTATCCACAATCATCGCCGTTTTGCTGTTGTGGACACTGTCAAATGAATTCAGTTAGCTCTCTAACTATTATATATTAATTTGAATTAAAACAAAATACAAAATAGTTTTCTTCCTACTTACCATGATAGGCTCATATTGAAGATTCTTTGGGTTTGGGACACCATTCCCACCTCTCCTTTGATATGACATCCGTAGTGCTCTAATAAATAGAGTTGGATACATAATATTGTAAGTATATATACCTCAAATAATGAAAGTAGAATATATATATGTATAAATAAGCTAATGAAGTAAGAAGTGAAAAGTATACTAACATGTCAATAAATTCCTTCCTACCACGACAAGTGACCTCAAAAGGCACGTCATAGGTTCAAAGGGAATCAAACACATAAACTTTATTAAGATCAGGTCGGACGGCGTACAAAACCCAATGTTTAGTTGCGAGGTGAGGAATGAGATAGAGCTTGTTGTGTCCCTCAATCAAAATGCGATCCGCTAAATAGTTTATGTGCCTACCCTTTGTTATTGTACTACTGTCAGCTATGTAGTATGGGCACACAAACACAATAGAGGATAGCATTCCCTCCATTGCAGCGCGACTAGCTACCAACCTATATATGGACGACAATAACAATGCATATTTGTTAATAACTAATAACTCATATAAGAGGTCATAAAAATTCCATTTCTCCAAGAGTACTAAAATCTAAAATATGAAATAATGCTTACGTGACATAAACGGCGACACTTGTGGTTGACATCCATTCCTGATTATAAATGTCGCTTATATCAACCGTCGATACCATGTAAGTAGCATCGTCCCGTCCAACATACTCAGGACGACAATCAAAGGAAATATAATTATTCTCGAGGTAGTTTTGGGCATAGAAATACAATAAAGCTAATGCTGGTGGAGGTTGGCATATTTCCGAAGAAGGAATCTTTTGTGGGGCAACTGATTTTTTAGATTTAGCTCTCTTTCCTTTGGCAGCACCCTCTTTTGTGTTGCTCGTTCTACTAGTACCTTTCTTGGTTTTACTAGCAGAAGCAGTCTTCTTCTTTGATTCCTTAAATAATAATAATAAACAAAATATGTATTGAGCATATATATATGAAAAAGGTATAAATAGTGTAACTACTAAACAAGGTCTAATGAAGATATCAAATGTCAATACCTCTTCAGTAGTGAGACGTATCTGATCCACATGCCAAGTCACGAAGCTTCCATGAGCTTCTAGCATTATGGCTGCCTCATTACCCTCTTTATAACAAAGCAAGGGCACACTACCAATGATTGGAGTGTCAATACTCACCGGCCTTGTAATTAGGACTAAGTTATACCCGTGGACAGTTTGGTTTGGGTACTGTGACTGATGCGGACCCTTCTTTTCGCCAAAAGAGTTGAAAGGTCATTCGCTAACAAGTCACATTTATGCAAACCCTAAACAAAAATATTACACATTATTAATTATTTATGACACCGAAAACATTTAATAACAATTCATAGTTATGTAATGCTTACCTCGGAAAGAGAAGAAAGACGTGCATCAGCTTCACAACTGTGTCTGACACTATTTACATTAGGTATGTGAAGCTGATCATAGTCGATTGAATCGGATAGCTTATACCCTTGAGATTTAATAAATGACAACTCTTGCTCCATTGTTGCCATCCATTCAAATTCCACGTTTAATTTCTATGTGAGGATGACGACTTGCTCATTAGTGTTACGAGAACCACGAGATCGACCACGTACGCTCGTTCTCGTAACACCTAATCCAAGACCCCTATGTCTTCCAGGGTGTTCTACAATTCCTATAGCCTGGGATACAATGTTATATTGGTATACCCCCTCCTCACCATCTGACGCTTGAAGTTCGTCCAGTAATGTATATAATATATGTAAATTTAGCTTACATGAATAAGCATAATATAATAGTTTTCTAAAAGAAAACTAAGCAGGGTTCCAGATATATACAAACTTACAATTTTTATCACTACAACATCTACATCTTCATTAATATATCCATCTCTTGTTGCTCTAGCCTTCTTCCATAATGTACCAATATTAATGGACGAGGTACATGGGTCTAAGTCTTGGGCTATGAGCCATAAATCAAAAAATATTCTTATAATGTACCAATATTATAAAATTTGTCAGTACGCTGTAAATAGATAAATCACAAAATACATACCAACTCCTCTTCAAGGCCTGCATACCCTTTGCAAGCCATATTATGCCGGTATTTATTCTGCTTCGCAATCTCTTTATTTTTGGCACTTTTTTCCTATGTGACAAGCCAAAACATAGTGACATGGTTATTTCAATATTATGCACAATACTAGGATCGATACAAAAAATTTAATTGTTATCTAACAAATACCTTAAAATCACCCGTAAGACGATATGCAATAAATTGGTTCCAACTTTCTTGATCAATGAAACTATATCGTTTGGGTGGATTCTGCCGTAGAGAACCATCCCTCTTTCTGTACATTTTCCTACGAGCTAAATATGACCTAAATGTTCTTATACGCTCCCCACAATGTCTAAGAAGCCATTTCTTCCTACTCTCTGGCACATTAAACACTCTTTGCAAAATAATACATATAAATGTATACCGATATTAATGTATTAAAATTAATAACATTTGAAATACAGAAATGATTACATAAAATAGTATATTGACCATGATTTCTTGCCAAATATGCTCCTTATGACCCGTTGGAACCTGCTTCCAATTATTATAGGAGATAGGAACACGGTTACGTGTCACAAGTGAAATGTAAGTCAAGAACATGTCTGCATAAGGGCCAATGGGAAGATTGTAAGTATTCCATCCCAACTCGACCGGTTCTCCTTTATTCCTCATATCTGTGATGATTCTCATAATCGTCGGCCCTCTTTTCTTTTCTTCATCACTGCTGTCCCTATCAATATTTTTATTGGCCATATCTCTAAAAAAAATCAATAAATAAATTATGTTAGAATGTTATGTATTGAGCATAATTGAGTTGACAAATGCATTTAAAAAAACCAACATAGATATTATATGTTACAATATTATTACCCTCATTGCCTTCTTTTCCTTCTTTTTTTCCCCCTTGTTTTCGGATTAGATTCAGGATCTGATACATATATTACTTCACGATGATCATCCCTGACATATATTTCCTCCTCATTAATTGTATTGTTATCATCGTTTAATAATTGAGTTGCTTGCACAGCTGAGACACACTCTTTATTCCAATTGGCATCATTTTCATCATCACATTCATTGGCATTTCATTTTTTCGTAGATAGTACTACAGACTATCTATTATCAGCAGGGTCAGTGACATAGAATACTTGTATCGCTTGTATTGCTAAGATGAATGGGTCTTGTTTATGCCCTACCCTATTAAGATCTACTAATGTGAATCCATCTTCATATCTAACCCCACTGCCGTTATCAACCCATCTGCAGCCGAATATAGGGATTTTAAATACAGTGTAATCTAACTCCCATATATGTTCAATCACACCATAATAATTCATATCTGCATAAGTTGGATTCTTGTCTTTCGCACTAGCAACATGCATTGCCTCAACCACTAAAGTCACCCCACTGTTCTGCATTGTACTCTTCCCATCTTGTTCTTATGTATAAAAAGTGCAACTGTTGATCACATAACTGATATATTGAAAAACATCATAACGAGGTTTCTGAGACAACCAATGTAGGGTTTCAGAAATTAAAGTTGGGGAATGTCCGATGAGTGGAATGATGCGATCTCTTATCCAATCAATAAAGGAAAGATTATGTTTACCGATAATCTATTTCTCAGTCTTTGATGGATTTTCAATCCATAAAGAAGTCATATGCTCTTCAATGTACGGCTGAATATCATCACT